>JAKWBJ010000044.1:4495052-5947604 GCA_023159175.1 Wohlfahrtia magnifica
TTTTCATAACCTTTTTTTTTGTTTTTCTCAACTAATTAAATAACTAATTGACTAACGAACATGTAATTACTTTTCATAAATTTTTAATAAATTTTATACATTTTTTCTTCTTCTTCTATCTTTTTACGTGTGTGTGTGTGTAATTTAATTAATTTAAATGTAATTTAATTAAAATTTAATGAAATTATGATGATTTAACAAAAACTATTATTTATGAATTTTATAAAATTGAATTCTACCATAATAATATATACTGGTTGAGAAAGAGCATTAAATTAGTAATTCCATATACAGTAGAATCTCACAAATTAGAACCACTTTGTGCAACGGCCAGTACGAATTTATGAAAAGTTTGAAATTCTGGACATTTTTTTTTTGTACAGAAAATGATAAAATTATGGTAAAACTTGTTATGTAAAATATAATTTATAGAACATAAAGGGTCCGCCATCTAACGTTTTTTTGTATAACTAGCGCTTATTTCGTGAATGGTAACACTTAGCTCATGTCAGATTTGACAGATAATTAGTTTTATCCTTCCGCTGAATGAATATGGTTGTGTATACGCTTGAACCACGCTGGGAAATATTGTGACATTACTTTGAAAATCATGGTAATGTTGCGGAATATGTGCGATTTTGGAAGAAGAGAAGCACCGTCAGCTCCGTATGCTCGTTATCTTGTGAAAAAAGTGAAAGAATCTGGCATCCTCATCGATAAACCAAAGCGTGAAGAGCCAAAAACAGTGCGTACACCCGAGAATATTGCAAGTGTGGCAGAAAGTGTGCGTGAAGCGCCATCAACATCAATTCACCGTCGTTCTCAACAATTGAACATTTCGGAAACATCATTGAGACAAATTTTGCATAAAGACCTTGGTATGACGAAATACAAAGTCCAATTGGCTCAGGAGTTGAAGCCAACTGACCATCCAATGCGTTTTCACTTCGCTAAGTGGGCCTGCGGTCGACTTACAGAAGATGCCGATTTTGTAAAAAAAAACATCTTTTCAGATGAAGTTTAATTTGATCTTGGAGGGTATGTAAACAAGCAAAATTGTCGCATTTGGGGCACAGAAAACCCGTACGCATACATTGAAAAGCCGATACACCCAAGACGAGTTACTGTTTGGTGCGGATTTTGGTCCAGAGGCATAATTGGGCCATTTTTCTTCGAAAATGAGCAAGGAATGTCTAACCTTTTGGACGTCCGTAACGATATAGTTGTATTCAGTTGTAACAAATCAAAAAAAAAAAAAAAAAAAAAAAAAAAAACAAAACAAAAAAGGGTCCGCCAAATAATTTTTTTTTCTTTTTTTTTTTTGAAAATGCTATAGAAAAAAAAAACTACAGAATATTTGCCCAAATTTCTTTTTTTTATTGGAAAGTACAATCCTCCCGGTTAATAATGCAAAATAATTTCATTCAAATGGCTGCCTCGGCTGGCCATGCAGTAGCCTACACGATCGGTCCAATTTTTAAGCACATTATCGATTGTGTGCAGCCATTTATGTTAACATGCTGAGCCATATGCTTTAATAAAATCAAATTTAATTGAATAAACTTCTTAATTTTCTTAAATTTCTTAAATTTACTTTGCTTTGTTGAAATTGACTGAAAATATTTTATTATTTTTTTCTTTTCATTTAAAATTTAAATAACAAAATACAAACAAAAGAAAAAATAAATCACAAAATTTCATTTTTAATTCGACATTTTCTAGAAAACAAATATTTTAGAAGAAAATAAATATTTAAGAGAAAGAAATCAAATTGAAACTATTTTTCTTTTTTATAAAAAAGAGTGAATTTTTATTTACTTTTCTTTTAAAATCAAAGCAAGACATTGCATGGTAACGTATGAGTATTATTATTTCAATTTTTACCAAAAAATATAAATCATACGTCACCAGTATATTGTTTTGTTATAAAGGGTCCGCCAAATAAATATATCTTTTGGAAATTAAAAAAAAACTACCGAATATTTTCCCAAATTTTTTTTTTATTTGAAAGTACAATCCTTCCGGTTAATAATGGAAAATAATTTCATTCAAATGGCTGCCCCGGCAGGCCATGCAGTAGCCTACACGATTGGTCCAACTTTTAAGCACATTATCGATAGTGTGCAGCTTTTTTCGCCAATGGCTTCACGAATATTGTCCTTTAAAGCGTCAATTGTTTCTGGCTTGTTGGCGTAACACTTATCTTTGACGGCATCCCACAAATAATAGTCCTACGGTGTCAAATCGCAGCTCCGAGGTGGCCAAACAACATCAGCTCTGCGGCTGATAATGCGATCTTCAAAAACAGGGCGTAAACCATTGAGTGTAGCTTCGGCTGTGTGGCACGTAGCGCCGCACTGTTGAAACCAAATGTTGCTTATATCCTCCACTTAAATTTTTGTGAACAAAAATTCGTTCAACGTGGCCCGATAACGATCGCCATTGACTGTAACGGCCACTCGTTGTTCATTCTCGAAGAAAAATGGCCCAATTATGCCTCTGGACCAAAATCCGCACTCGTCTTGGATATATCGGCTTATCAATTTATGCGAGCGGGTTATCTGTGTCCCAAATGCGACAATGTTGCTTGTTTACTTACCTGCCAAGATCAAAATGAGCTGCATCTGAAAAGATGGTTTTTTTTTGCAAAATCGGCATCTTCTGTAAGTTGATCGCAGGCCCACTTAGCGAAGCGAAAATGCATTGGATGGTCAGTTGGCTTCAACTCCTGAACTAATTGGACTTTGTATGGTGTCATACCAAGGTCGTTATGCAAAATTCGTCTCAATGATGTCTCCGCAATATTCAATTGGTGAACTGATGTTGATGGCGCTTCACGCACAATTTCTGCCACACCTGCCATATTCTCGGGTGTACGCACTGTTTTTGGCTTTTCACGCCTTGGCTTATCGATGAGGATGCCAGTTTCTTTCACTTTTTTCACAAGATAACGAACATGTGGAACTGACTATGCTTCTCTTCTTCTAAAATCCGTACGCAATTTTCGCACATATTCTGCAACATGGCCATGATTTTCAAAGTAATGTCGCAATATTTCCCAGCGTTGTTCAAGCGTATACACAACCATATATTCGTTCAGCGGAAGGATAAAACTAATTATCTGTCAAATCAGACATAAGCTAAGTGTTACCATAAGCACTAGTTGAAAAAAAAACGTTGGATGGCGGACCCTTTACAAGCAGAAGAGCTTTTGAGGCCAAATAGTTGTCTTCAGAAAAACGTATGACCTCTAGAACACAAAAATTAAAATAAAAAACATGAAACTTAAAATATGCACTGGCTAAACATACTTCTTTGATAAATATCTTGTGAAACCAATCATTAACTATCCGGTAAGTCATGCACGCATTTTTAAATAAGTCATAATAGTGTTCCTGGTTTTTTAGTTTTTCCCATAATCAATGGCTTGAATTACTGTGAGCCATCAGAATTGGCGCCTAGTAAAATCGAAATGCGTTTGTTTTGTATTTTAAATCCCAGCGCCCTTTTTTTCACAAGAAGCGACAAATGTTTTCTATCTGGCAGGCAGCGGAAACATAGATCGCTTTCATCAGCATCATAAGGGGTGTTTTTTTATAGAGGTATAGAACTTTAAGTTGCAATAAAACAACGATTGTTCGATTGACATGAATTTTATTTACCCGAAAGATGATCTTGTGGTATTACATTTTAAATATAATTTCTGGCATATGACTGCCACGGCTGGCGCGGATGTAGTCCAATCTGGACGTCCAATTCTCGATGACTTTTACCAACATTTGTAGCCGTATATCGGAAATAACACAGCGAATGTTGTCTTCCAAATGGTCAAGCGTTTGTGGCTTTACCGCATAGCCCCATAGAAAGTAGTCTAGCTGTGTTAAATCACAAGGTCTTGGAGGCCAATTCGCAGGTCCAAAACGTGAAATTAGGCGGTCACCAAACGTGTCTTTCAATAAATCTATTGTGGCAAGTGCTGTGTAACATGTTGCACTGTATTGTTGAAACCACATCTCCTGGATATCATGGTTATTCAAATCGGGAATGAAAAAGTTGGTAATCATGGCTCTATACCGATCACCATTGACTGCAACGTTGTGGCCACCATCGTTTTTGAAAAAGTACGGACCAATGATTTCACCAGCCCATAAAGCGCACCAAACAGTCAGTTTTTCTGGATGTAACGATATTTCCACATACACTTGAGAATTACCTTCACTCCAAATGCGGCAGTTTTGTTTGTTGGTGTGGCCATTCAACCAGAAGTGCGCTTCATCGCTAAACAAAATTCGCTTATGAAAATCGGGAACAACGGTAATCTCGTGTCGGACCCATCCGACGAATCTACGCCGGGCGTGAGTCTATTCATGATGTATTGCCAAACCAAACTGAGAATAAATCACTTGACGGCTGTTAAATCGGTCGCCATCTTGGAAAGTAATGGCAACCTAAAGTTCTATACCTCTATAAAAAACACGCTTTATATTTGCGTTTTCATCACTCGAAAGTATTTTTAAAAACCGTATTCCACGACGTGCTTTACATTTGGAAAACCCTTCATCGCTGGCAGTAAATACGTTTTCAGCTTTATCGGGTTACAATTCACTAAAAATGAACTTAGCTTTTGCTTTTAATATATGTACTGTCACAGTGTTCTTCTCTTCACGTTGATTGAGAAACCACTTATAGAGGCACTTCTCCATTTCTTCATACTCCGTTTTATGCAAAGATTTTTTTTTTGCTTCCTGATGGGTTCTACATCCATTATTTCTTGGTTTCTTTTTTTTTGACTTTATGTAGCTGGTGGAAGATTTTTGTCATAATAAAATCTTGAGCTGAACGATTTCCACTCACGCCTTTATTAAGTCTTTTTAATATTTTAATCTTAGTATCCAAAGATGGGGTAATTTTTTTACGTTTATTTGGCATTTTTTTTAAATTTCACACGTATGAACACTGCACTTTGATCTTCAGTCATCAACTGAAGCAAATTTCACGCGCGCATATAACGAAACTGTACACGCCACAAATAACTTGGGGATTCCCCGTTTTATTTTTATTTTAATAAGCGAATAAAATAATTTGTAGTTAAAATAAAAAAGTAATATTAATAACAACAAAAACGCAGTCCAAGTACAAACACAGCCTATCACAACTACTTAAATCTAAACTCAATTCGCAGAATTTGTTGAAGGCTATGACGCCGTATCAGTCTTAACATACTCGTTTGGTATAATAAAATGGTCAAGGATTGACTTAGATAATCTGAATAGGTTCAACCGAACACACCTAACGAAATATTGAAAGCACCACCGGGTCACGATCAAGAGATTAGATGATGGAAGGGGCCTTATAGATATCAAAAATCTACACGACAACCAAATTAAGAACCTCAGAGATTATTTCTTACGAAAAACCTCTGCACTTCATAGAGCCGTAATTAAAGCTGATATCTCTTACACCCCATTAAACCTTAGCTGCAACACTGCACAACTCACCATTGAAGATACAACACAACTACAAAAAATCGACACCTGGAAAAGAAAAAGAAAAATCCAGGCAGTAGATAAGGAAATGTCTTATCGATGGTTAATCGAAATGGTGATATCAGTTGGCCGCCAAGAAACTGCGATTTTACACCGTTGACTACTTTCTGTGTGGCGCCGTTAAAGACAAGTGTTATGCCAATAAACCAGAGGCAATTGAGTACTTGAAGGCCAACATTCATTATGCCATTGTCGAAATACGACCCAATACACTCGAAAATTGGTTCGATCGAATAGGGCACTTTGAGGCCCGCCGCGGCAGCCATATGAATGAAATAGTATTTCATTGTACTTCACAACAACAAAAATAAATAATAAAAATAAATTTGGCAAAAGGAGTCACCTGAGTTAGTTATAATGCTACCCAGATAACAGAAGTTATCTACCTCCTCAATAATACTTTCTCCGACTGTAAAGGCTCTCTGTACATCACCGTTTATTCTCAGTACTATAGGTTTTTAAAATCAACGCTAAAGCCTGCCTAAGCTGCGGCTTGGTCAACACTATTTAGTTTATGCGACATGTCCGTGTAGTTGTAAGATATTAGAAAAATGTCCCCAATAGCCTATTCAGTCCTACACTATTCCTCGTATGACTATGTCTAGAACAACAGACGGATTTCTTCTTGCAATACAGGATAATGTAATTACAACGCGTAACTACATGAGGCATGTTTCACAAATCGACGTTGATGACGACAAATGAAAAATATGTCACTTATATCCGGAAACTATAGATCACATAACTGGCGGATGTAGGATGTTGGATGTTAGCTGGTACCGCATATACAGTAGGGCATAACAATGCTGCTAAAATTATACACCAACAACTCGCAAATTATTGTCTATGGAAACTCCATAGGATATTATGGAACATAATGAATATAAATTATATTGGGATATTGGAATATTTACAGATGGATCAATAGCTAGCAATAGACCAGATTTAACATTGGTTGACTAAACGATAAAGTACACATATATAATAGACAAAGCTATTCCTTATGACTCCAACATCTTAATCAAGGAACAGGAAAAAGTAACTAAATACCTACCGCTTGCTTCGGAGATAAAGGATATATGGAAACAGGAAAACGTTATAATAGTACCCACTGTTGTAACCGTAACCGGATACTTTGATACATGACAAAATTCAAAAAGCTCTGATACTAGACACCACTGCAATAGTAAGAAAACTTTTACAAATCACTCAATAACCGAATTCAAATAGAAATCATTATGACTTGCAGGGCAATCTGCTGTCATATGTGTTAAATAACCCATAATAATAATAATAAAACTTCCAGAAATTAGAACAGGAAGTCTCTTCAAAAGCAATGTTTTGAATAACATGCTCAAGATCTTTGTCAATAGATCTCGGCCTTATATTCTCCCCATATGGTAACTGGGTATCGAAGCGAAACCTATTGCTATTGAAATTCGTGTAAATAAATGGAAATGGATACAGCACGGGTGTCTTTTTTACAGTTACACAAGCTTAAATCACATTTGAATAGAGAGATTTTGTTTTATTATCAATGAAATGAGCTTTGTTAGATAGAAAATTTAATGGCATTAACGTTTAAATATTATTTTGCCCATATGGCCGCCACGGCTGGTGCGTACAAGGCGCAATCTGGAATACCAATTTTCACAAACTTTATTTATTGCTGACAATTCTATGAACTTTTTCAAACTCTCTCCGTAACGCTCATTTTATTCAGATCGTAATATAATTTCTTAATTAATTTCTTAATTTAATTTCTTAATTAATTTTGAAAAAATTTGATGATACAATACAGTCTAATGAGATTAAATCATACGATCTTAGTGGCCAATTAATTGAACCATTACGTGAAAGGATTCTTTCATCAAAAATTTCTTTGAGTAAATCAATTGTAGCGCGCTGTCAGCAGGATTAATGCCAGCGAATTTAGGTACGAAAAAAATGTCTAATCATGTCCCTCTACCGATCACCATTGACATTAACATTCTGGCCATCATCGTTTCTGAAGACATATGGACCAATGACTGCACCAGCCCATAAAGCACACCAAACAGTAATTTTCTGCAGATGTAATGGTGTTTCGACAAAAAGTTGTGGATTGTTCTTACCCCAAATGCGACATTTCTGCTTATTTACTTACGCATTCAACCAAAAATAGTTTTTATCGGAGAACAGAATGTTAAATAGCAATTCAATATCAATATTAACCATTCACCGAATTGGCGGCTTATACGATGGTCGTTTGGCTTTAGCTCTTGCACAAGTTAATCTTGCAATCTCTTAAGCCGAGATCATTTGCTAAAATCGTCCACTGAGTGAAAGGACACAGCCCCAGTTGCTGAGAAAGGCGACGAATTGCTTGATTTGAATATTTTTCAATGCTTCCCTCTACATCGGCTACAGCTTTTTCAGTGTGCACTGTTTGGAATAAATGTGATGCGAAAACGATCCATTGTTATTCGAATTAGCCGCTCTGAAGAAAGATTGTGTACGCCATTAACTGGAACAAAGAACCATTATTTTGATAATGTCAACAATTTGCAAGCGTTGCTCTGGTCTAAATATATCCATAATTCAATATCCAACCAAACTAAACAATAAGTAACTATCAGCTGTTAAATCGGTTATCAAATAAAGCAGTGTTGCCAACTTAAAGTTTTGAACTCTAAAAAAACACCCAATGTAGAGGGAACTAGGCAATAATAAAGGCAGAAAAGTTTTGGTATCCTCACAGAACACGCAGAAGACGCAGGCTTAAAAAGAGATAAACTTACATTCAGGAAATAGTACAAAAGCGGTGAATATAAATAATGGGTGGACACATTTGAAGTTAGGAAGTAAATTGGCTTAAAACACATTTTACTTTGTTTTTGACAAATTCAGTTTTATTCATACGAATACAAAATAGAAATACGGGAATTAATATTGATATATGAAGTCGGGCATATGCCCACCTCTAGCACCTCAGCACCCGTTCGCTCTTTTCACAAAATTTTGAAGCACATTTTGCAACAAAGCTTTCCTTATCTCATCAATGCAGTGCCGAATTTCATCTAAGGCTGGGTTTTCAAATCGCCTCACGGAAAATAATCCAGCGGCGTTAAATCACAAGATCGAGGTGGCCAATTGACATCCCAAAATCGTGAAAATACGCAACCGAGAAATGCATCCACTTGTTGCATCCTTGTCCAATGCATCCAATGCATTGACTTGGCCGGTTCTAATTTCTAGAGAGTTCGAATGTCTGGACAGTTCGAATTTGTGAGATTCTACTGTATACAGAGCAATTATAAACTGACAAATTTAATTAAAATTTTTTTTGCTTTAAAGCATAATAACAATGCCTTTAATGAGGCGTGCAATGGGTGAATAAATGAAAATTCTACGAAATTTATTTTTAGCAAAAATCAAGTGTTAGAATGCCTGCCTGCCTGCCTGCCTGCCAACATTATTTGTGAAAAGCATTTAAAATACTTTTAAAAGTCATTTAAGAAAAATCATTTATCAGGGATGTAGGAAGGAAGAATGGAACTTATTTCAATGAAAAAAAAAAAAAAAAAGTGAAAAAATCTGAATTATTTCTTAATAATTTTTGAGACAATTATTATCAAGAAGAAACCAATAAACAAGCAAACAAACATCTTCAAATCTTCAGCAAATATTTGCAGTGGTAAGCGTAGTAAAGGGGTGGCAGCAATATAATAAAAAATTTTATGATTCTGGTGAAAAGTAATAAAATATTGGCAATTTTCTTGTGACATTTTAATGAAATGAAGTGAAATTCTCAAACGTTGAACATATGTTTGTTTCATTGCTTTAACACATTCTATTTTTATTATCTAAGAGAGATTCTTTATACCCTACACCATCACTTATGTTACGGGTGGATTATTTGTGTTTATGCCTGTTATTTAAATAAATAAGTAGTCACTTACTTCACTTTAATTTATAAGGTCTGCTTCAAAATGATAAAGTCACCTTAATATTCACCTTAATATCATCTAAACTACAAAATGTTACGTATGGTCACCTTATTAAAAAAAATTCTACGTTCAAATAAGTAAATAATAAGCCGGTTTGGCCTTTAGAGATGTACAGTTATGTTATGTTTATTTAAATTTGTGTAAATAACTGCAAAATTCAATGCTTCTTGGGAAGAAAGCAATTAAATTTTTTCGTCATATACTCTGCTGGGGCTCAAACCTGGGCCGCTTGTATTGTTATGCGGTTAGGTTAGCTTAATAGTGGCCACTGGACAAATGGCTCAATAGAACTCATACTAAATTAGCAATGAATTTGCTAATCAGCCCTACAGAAGTTTCCCGTAGAGCTTCAGTATTAACAATATGCCCACCGAATATCCTGAAGCTAAGTCCTATCAACGCCGGGTATTCCAAGCGAAATGCTTCGTTGTCTCCTCATCTTTTTGCAAATAGCACCTACATAGGGCTAAGAGCGTTACTCATCACAAGACAGTGACCCGTGCTCCTATTACTTCAAATATCCTGACTCTCGGCACGTTAAGCTGCTGCCTAAACCTCTTTTTGGTAAGCTTCGGCCAGAGAGTTCTAGCCTGTCTATAAGTTAGAGCCCGCCTCCACCTCTCATCAAAAATATTATCGGCCCATTGTCCTACACGCAGACGGCAGGTAAAGATCGGTATATCAAACCTTTCCGCTGTTGAAGGAATTCCATAGTGCCCTGTCTAGCCAGCTCATCCGCTACACAGTTGCCCGGAACATCACCAAGACCCGGTACCCGTATTTGATATTAAAGTACTCAGCCATCACTCCTAGTGATAAGTGACAATTTGTCGCTACCGCCTCGTTAAAAATTGCTCTATTTTGTAAAAAAATTTTTGCTGAGTTTTCAATGTCGAAGGCAAAACGTAGAGAATGGTATATCGCCAGTGCAAGTTTTAGAGAATGCGACAGATGCTGAAAAAACTTCCATTCGAGTCAACACAAAACTCTTTGAATTACTTTGTCCGCTGTTCGAACTACAAAATCTAATTTAATCTAATCTAATCTAATCTAATCTAATCTAATCTAATCTAATCTAATCTAATCTAATCTAATCTAATCTAATCTAATCTAATCTAATCTAATCTAATCTAATCTAATCTAATCTAATCTAATCTAATCTAATCTAATCTAATCTAATCTAATCTAATCTAATCTAATCTAATCTAATCTAATCTAATCTAATCTAATCTAATCTAATCTAATCTAATCTAATCTAATCTAATCTAATCTAATCTAATCTAATCTAATCTAATCTAATCTAATCTAATCTAATCTAATCTAATCTAATCTAATCTAATCTAATCTAATCTAATCTAATCTAATCTAATCTAATCTAATCTAATCTAATCTAATCTAATCTAATCTAATCTAATCTAATCTAATCTAATCTAATCTAATCTAATCTAATCTAATCTAATCTAATCTAATCTAATCTAATCTAATCTAATCTAATCTAATCTAATCTAATCTAATCTAATCTAATCTAATCTAATCTAATCTAATCTAATCTAATCTAATCTAATCTAATCTAATCTAATCTAATCTAATCTAATCTAATCTAATCTAATCTAATCTAATCTAATCTAATCTAATCTAATCTAATCTAATCTAATCTAATCTAATCTAATCTAATCTAATCTAATCTAATCTAATCTAATCTAATCTAATCTAATCTAATCTAATCTAATCTAATCTAATCTAATCTAATCTAATCTAATCTAATCTAATCTAATCTAATCTAATCTAATCTAATCTAATCTAATCTAATCTAATCTAATCTAATCTAATCTAATCTAATCTAATCTAATCTAATCTAATCTAATCTAATCTAATCTAATCTAATCTAATCTAATCTAATCTAATCTAATCTAATCTAATCTAATCTAATCTAATCTAATCTAATCTAATCTAATCTAATCTAATCTAATCTAATCTAATCTAATCTAATCTAATCTAATCTAATCTAATCTAATCTAATCTAATCTAATCTAATCTAAATGTCTTTTACGAAAATAAAAAATCTAAACACAAACATTTTTATTCACGCAGATTTATTTCTGGTGTAAAGCTTATTTTTTAAGCGCAACGGTATGTTCTTAAAAGCAATGATCAATGCTGGGTAGTCTGTGATTGCAGAAACGCCATGTAGACCAAGCCTTCCAACCTTGTTGTCTCAATACTAAACGAGCACACTTAACAGCGGGTTCAATACTGTCGACTAAGAAATCTTCACATCTGATGTGGCATTCGTTGTATGAAAAGGCGCCAGATGGTGGAGAACACCAGTAGTAGTTGTTGATTTGGAAAATACCATAATCCCGGGAACCATTGTGGTTCAAAGAGCCAACAGCTTTTGTGTTATAGCCTGATTCATGTTCAGCAATACAAGTCCAGCGGGCTAATTCGTGCTTTGGCACACCGAGCCTGTGCATTTCCCTGGCCAAAGAACAACGATTGTACACTCTGGCATATGCTGGTCCCAGCAAAAGGACCGCAACCAAAATCGCCAAGGTAATCTTGAACATTCTGCTAAAATTCTTAAGCGAATACTATGCTGTTGGGAAAAATTTTTAGTTTATTTATACCAAAATTTATTGCTGCCTAAAGAGATACTTACCGTTTGATCAAGATAACAGCTGTGCTAGACATAATGACAATTTTGACAGCTATGAAGTGTATGTATAGCAATAAACTAAATGCATTCATTATCTGTTTTTTAATAGAAATTTTTTTTATTTTGATTTGTTTGTTTTGAAACGGTTTTTTAATCTTAAGTGGGTAGCTTCTCATTGACAACAACAATCATTTTCGTTAATCAATAATTCAAATTTCAACCAATTTTACTTTTTTAAACAATTAATCTAAAAAGCGTCCGTATCAAGAATTGTTATCTCTAGTGACTGGCAAAATAATATTTTTATTATATTTTCTGCATAAATAGCTCTCGTATTAGGGTATACCCTCGCCTGTGGGTGGATAAAGGCAATGTTATGATAATGATTTAAGTTTGATATACATACAGTAGCAACCAAAAGTGAGCACTTGTTTAGAAGTGAAATTGAAAATTTATGTAAAAAACGAATATGTACTATGATGAAACAAAACTTCATTCGTGTTGTTTCGAAAAACATATAAACAAAAAGTCTCTTGGTCATATTCTAGAATAAGAGACAGTTCATTGTATAAAAAAGCCCGCATATGCTCAGTTTTGCACGTTTCGCTTAAATGTAGAGGAATTTCGTGCTGTATAAGCCATGTAGCAATCGTGTTCAGGGTCCTAATAATAATCATAATAATTTTCTGTTATCGCCAAAAGGAGAATAGGGTCTCAGTATATTTCTTAGACAATTCACATTTCATTTTTCTCGTGTCAACGCCTTCACTTCTCTCAACTTCTTCCGCAGTGATTTACTTCAGCATTAATATGTCTTCTCGATGTGTTCTAGTACCAATCGCCAGAGCGTATGATTGAAAATAGTCCTTGGCCAGAATCTGCAAAGTATCTCCGTATTTCAACGTTCCAAGTTTCGTCACCCTACAGTAATATGTCTTTAATAATCGCATTAAAGATTGCAATTTTCGTAAGCGGAGATAAGAAGAACGAGCTTTAGATAAATCTAAGATTACCAAACGTCTAGCGAGCATTCTGTAATCGATTATGTATATCCTCACCCGAGCCTCCGTTTGAGTTGATCGACCTTCTCTATTTCGTCCCCGATGACCAAGTCAGGAGTAGTCTTACCGGCGACCAATCCGAGGCCGTTGTGGGGTCGAAACTGACAGCGGCACGTGTTTGTATTTACACTTACATACCACTAAGCCTGAACAGAGGTATTCTGATACCACGGAAAGCGGAAGCCCCAGAGATTCCGATCTCTGCCTAATTGTTTGGTAGGCCACCTTGTGGGAGATCCATGGTGGCTGTAGCGAGCTCAGTCTGGTGTTGTATCTCTTAGGAGTTTAGGTAGTCTCCGCCTCCTCACGAAGGCGTAAAGGTTATGAGAATCCTAACAACACGCCTTTGAATTGGTACTCACTTGTGATGTTTACTTGAGTTTATCATGGGTGGTGGCGTTAGTTACTATTCACCTGTGGCATTGGGGCACCGTGGGGTATGCCAGCGCGGCGAAGACTCATATAAACCCAGATAGCTCTCCGGAGTAGCTTGGAACTGACCAGACAAGAGTCACTAGCCACAGAGATTACGGGCCCTGCCTGACTTTATTCGGCCTAAATCGCTGGCAGAGTGTGAACTCGGTGTGGTGTTACACTCTTAACCGGATGCCGTGACCCATAGATCAGTAGCAGTTTAGATGATTTGCAACACTTTCCCTAGGTGTGAAGGTTAGTGTCCAAACAACACGCCTTCAGTTTGGGTACTCACTGGTGATTTCCATCATAGGTAGAAAGCGGTGGTGGACGTATAAATCACCCATGCCTTGGGCACTGTGGGGTATGCCAACGTGGCAAATACTTAAGTAAAACGCTGACTCATCCTCTATTAAACTGTGGCTTACTTGTCCTCTATTTCATTCGTAGCAATTGTAAATCTATCCTGCAACGTAGCGTTGATGCGGAGAGTTTTCGTTTTTGCCACATTTATCTTTAGACCAACTGCTTTGGTCGCCAGCATTAAATTCCGTGGATTCGAAGCAAGATCTGGAAAAATGTAAGCCAAAGGACAAATATTATCCGCGTAGTCGAGATCGTTTAAGCGGCAATGCAAACTCCATGTTATGCCCCTGCCATTACGAAGGGCTTCTTCAAGAGTCTTGCCCAAAACTATACTAAATAGCACAATCTTGCCGAACATCGGATCCAACTTTCACCGCTCTACTCAACAATATGCCATATTTATTTCTGTAGAATGCATTTCAATATAAACCGCAATAAGGCGTATGAATCTAAGAGGGACCACATAGTGATTTATAATTTTTCGAAAGCCTTTTCGAAGTCTTTGAAACATAGATACAGTAGAGAGTGGCATTCCACACACTGTTCCACGATGACACGTAAGCTGTTTATGTGATCAATTGGGTTGGAATCTAGCCTGTTCCTGCCTCAAAGCTGGTGTCACCCTATTGCAAATCAAATTTGGGCAATTAGTTTATTCACAACGCTGTGCAGGTTTATACCACGCCAGTTATTGGGCTCGGTTAAGTAGGTCTTTTTCGTTATCTTTTTAATAACACCCTCAACCTGTTCGTTGGGTAATTTCTCAATTTCTCTCCTGAATGATAGGAAGTATTATTGTAGTACTCGTTGCACTTCAGTTACTCTGCTGCAATACCTGCTTTTGCGACGCTGTTTTGGGTGAATTAATTTAGGGATCTGTACATATCGCGGGTTTGATGACTGCCCGCCGCCATTTGTGCATCTTTACTGATGTTGTCGAGCAATCTGTGTTGATCTTGTCGACCATAGTGCTTCACCTCTTTATCAAGCTAACTTAGACCTGCCAAACCGAAGTCCCTTGAGCTGCCGACAACCGTGGTACCAGAAATTAAGCCTCTGGTCGAGCTTCGTAACATAAGTGTTACTACCAGTGTAGATCCAAACACTACAGGCTGGTGGCCAATAAAGTATCAGAAAGATACATTCCGTAAAGAAAAACACCCAAAACGGAAGAATCACCGAACCTAATACCCCAAAATAAAGAGCAAACGAAGATACGATAGAGAAGAAATCACAATCATTTAGTCAGTTAAACAAAGCTACAAAAACCAAAGACCATTAGAACAGACAATACAGACAGAAACCATCATTCCCCAACCCTCGGAACCTTATTTTTAAAAATACTATGAGCAAACTGACCCAGCCTCTGAATACTATACCCCAGCGCCAATGCCCCGCTAACGTCTACCACACCCACGATCACGACAACCACTATCGCCCCCTAATCCCTAATCACCCTGTAAAGCGAACACTCCACCAGAACGTGCCGCAAATCCTCCTGCCTAAAATCCCCAGTCAAGCTAAGACCAAGCCATGCCCAGTCAGTAAAAATCCCAGACTCTAGCCAAAGCCAAAATCAGGGCGCTCCAGTACGAACCTAGCGTCAGGTAAGTCACCCTACCCTTGTCGCTGTTCGTCCACCTTGCCTGCCACTTTCCAATGAGGATCTTGTCAAGAATTGTGTACAATTATATACAACTATTCAGTATTCAAATTATTTATCTTGCACTTTATTTATTTTTTTTTCTCCGTCACTCCTTTAGGGAGCACATTGGCTTGTTTCAGTTTCTTTAATCATTTTGATGATTAATCCGCTGTAGCTTCCTTCATATGATTTTTTTTCTTGTGTATTGGTAAAAATCCCTGCTAACTGGTGGTGATCTTTACTTTAGCATTGTAATTTTTCCCATTTTTTGCCAAAAAAAAACATCTTTTCAGATGAAGCTCATTTTGATCTTGGCGGGTATGTAAACAAGCAAAATTCGCATTTGGGGCACAGAAAACCCGCACGCATACATTAAAAAGCCAATACACCCAAGACGAGTTACTGTTTGGTGCGGATATTGGTCCAGAGGTATAATTGGGCCATTTTTCTTCGAAAATGAGCAAGGAGTGGCCGTTACAGTCAATGGCGATCGTTATCGGGCCATGTTGAACAAATTTTTGTTCACAAAAATTGAAGAGGAGAATATTAGCAACATTTGGTTTCAACAGGACGGCGCTACGTGCCACACAGCCGAAATACAGCAGAAATACAGCTGCACACGATAATGTGCTTAAAAATTGGAACGATCGTGTAGGCTACTGCATGGCCAACCGACGCAGCCATTTAAATGAAATTATTTTCCATTATTAACAAGAAGGATAGTATTTTCAAATAAAAAAAAAAAAATTTGAGAAAATATTCAGTAGTTTTTTACAGCATTTTCAAAAAAAAGGTATTTGGCGGACCCTTTATAAAAATCACATTACTTTTGAATGTTTTGTTATTTACCACAGCATTCTTTTTCTGTTTTATGCAAATGTAAAAACTAAAAACGGTACGGTAACACCGTTCAATACGCAAGTGCATTGAGCCTTGACACGAACTAATAGAATAAATGTCAAAATCTTATTATAGTGTAACGTTTTTTCGCAATTGTTTATTTTCGTAACAATACGAGGGCGGATTGGTATTGAAGCTACCTAGGTAGCATTTCTCAACATAGTCTCCTTTTGGCTCAATACACTTAGTAAGACGATTTTCCAACTTTTTTTATACCATCTGAATAATACGATTTTGGCAACTCCTCAAAATACGCATTAGTTTCGGTAATCACTACTTCGTTTGAGATGAATCTTTTTCCTGCGAGCCATTTTTGCAAGTTTGGAAACTACAAAAAGTCACTAGGGGCTAAATCTGGACTATAAGATGGATGATCAACCAATTCGAAGTGGATTTTTTGTAGTTTTAGCATCGTATCTAATGCTGTGTGAACCGGTGCGTTGTCTTGAAGAAAGAGCACTTTTTTCTTGTTTAAATGTGGTCGTTTTTCCTTGATTGCATCAACCAATTGATCCAATAATGCACGATAATACTCTGATGATTGTGGATCCCTTTTCAAGATAATCGATGAGCAATATTCCGTGTGCATCCCAATATTCCGTGTGGCCATAACCTTGCCAGCCGATTTCGCTGTCTTCGCCTTCTTTGGAACACTTCCACCAGCTTCCACCATTGCTTCGATTGATTTTTGGTTTCAGGTGTGTAGTGGTGGACCCACGTTTCATCAACAGTTATTAATCTACGCCAAAAATCAGCAGAATTATGCTTTATCGTGAAGTGATCTGTCGAACTCGTTTTTGTTCAACACTGAGCAAACGCGGCACCCATCTTGCCGATAGCTTTTTCATATGCAAATGTTCAGGCAAAATGTTGAACACACGTTCATATGATATGTTTACCATTTCAGCAATCTTGACAATTTTGACCCGGCGATCATTCACGACGATATCGAGAATTTTCTTGATATATTCTTCAGTAACCACCTCTTTTGGCCTTCCTGTTGATGGTATTGTTGGCCCCGTTTAAATTCAGCAATCGAATATTTTACCGTAAGATTTGACGGAGCAGATTTGCCTTAATGTTTATCAAGCTTTTCTTTTGTCTCTTTCGCCGTTTTGCCTTTCAAATAATAGTGTTTAATCACCACACGAAATTCACTTTTTTCCATTTTCCACAGAGAAGAAACACAAAAGTTGCTTACTTCAAACGACTACAACAAATAAATTAATCGATGAATTTGGCTAAAATTTTAACAGCTGACGTTTGACAGATCGTAATTTCTAAGAAAGAAAAAGTTTTTTTGTTTTTGCTGACATCTAGCGCTAGGTAGCTTCAATGTCAATCCGCCCTCGTATTAATATTTTAAAATCTATTTTTTTTTTTTTTAATCTAAAAAAATTCTTTAACTTTTAAAGCTTTAATTCCAAAATTGCTTTAGGGTACGTGTTGCTGTTATAGATCCCCATACTAAAATTGTTTTTTCTTTTTTTTGTTGTTGTTGCTATTGACACAGTATCTTTAAAAATTTAAATTTTATTTTTATTTATTTTTCTTATATTTCTCACTAAATACGAAATCTATTGTTGATTTTAATGAAAAATAATAAAAAAAAAAGAAAAATGAAAAGAAAAAATTCCAATTCTGATGACAGAATTCTTGTTATTTAAACAAGAATTTCGTTTTTTGTTTTTCAAAGCAAAAGATCCATAACAAACGCTTCATTATGCCCATGGCGTCAACAATTTTAATACCGTTTGTGTTATTACTGACTCGTTCTGTCTGTCTGTCTGTCTGTCTGTCTGTCTGTCTGTCTGTCTCTTGGCATTTTGTTAGCAAAGGAGTTTTTTTTTTGCTTGTTTTCATTTTTTAAAGGTGGGGATATGCTATTAAGCTCAAAAGGTGTCTTTAGTAGATTTGCCGTTTGTTGCCACCAAGTTTGTTTTTCATTTTTATTTTTTATTTTGTTTTCTTCCTTCCTTACTAACTTCCGTCTATTGTTTAAATTGTTTGCTTTTTCTTATAGCTGTTGTAGATACTGTTGTTGTTGTTGCTGTTGTCATTTGTTTTGGCAGGAAAATTGAAATGATTTCCTTTATTGTTAACGCTCAGCTCAGCTCAGCTCATCTCAGCTCATCTCAGCTCAACGCAACTCTCTTGCTGTCAGTTTCTTTTGTTACAGCCCTTCTGCCATCATTCATTGATTCATTAAAATTTTGTTGTCAGTTTTTGTGTGTAGAGACTGACAGTTGCTTTATTGTGTGTGTGTGTGTGTGTGTGAGTATTATCATTTACGGTAATTTTCATGTTATGAAATATTCGTTGAATTGTAAGAATTTTTATGAATTTTGATGAAGTTTCTAAAGTTGTTTATGAATTTATTTCATAAATCATTTTTCATAAGTATTTCCTTAATTCATTCATATTCTGTTTAGATTCCATAGAAGATTTTAAGATAAAATTCAAAAATGAATTTGAAATTATTTTTATTGATTTGTACGTTAGCTAATAACAGTTGTGAACAAATATGGTGCAGGGGTTAAAGGTTATGAGAAGCTAACGAATAAAATTTTAGCCGCTGCACTTAAATTGTGTCTTTTTTGTTCGAACTTAAGGACAGCATTCAGGCGATGACCCCTACTTATGCAGTGCATTGACTTGTACTAGGAAAGTAGGTTGTGGGAAGGAGGACAGAAGGAGTAGTGTTTATGGACGTTTGATTTGAACCCATCCATTTCGTAATCGACAGGACAAACTTTTTTAGGAACGAACGCTGCGGCTAAGAAACAAAGTCTCTCTATAATGCGTTGTTCGATTCATCGGACAATCAACTACAAAGGGATGTGCTCTACGGGAAAAACGAGTACTGCGTAAAAATATATGATTATGCGGAATCAATTTCTTTATTTCGTTAGAACAATGAAACACACGCCACATGGCGACGATTAATAAGCATCTTCGTCATTAATAAGCATTTTCGCCCTCTCAACCTCGCGGTCGAAAAGCCCCAAAATAGACCTTGAAGCACCGGCCCATACATGAGAGTTATAATCCATTTTAGATCGCATATAGGTCTTGTAAATATTGAAAAGTGCATCGTTTTAAAAAACCGAGGCACTTCAATGCTTCTTTCGACGCATTGAAAATGTGATCGTTTCAACGTACATCAGAGTGAATCCTCATGCCCAGAACATCAAGAGCATCTGATTCCTCAACATTACCCAGAGTTACAGACGACACCACACCACCACGTCTGTGTGTCAGAAAACATTATTGGGTCTTGCACGCATTAAAATCGACCCGATTCGCACCATCCCACTCAGAGATTTTCGCCAAGTCACTTGTGAGTGTGCCGTTTGTATTCTGCCTTTTCACCCCAAATCTCCAAAAGGCTCGGCCTACGATCAAAAGAATATGAATGACGAATGCTGCAGTCGCCTGCGAAAGAATAATTGGGACTGGAAGTGAGAAGAAGAAAGTCGTTAAGAAATACTAGAAATAGAGTCGGAGAAAGAATTTATCTTGAAGTCGTCGGATGAGATCCCATCTATAACCACTCACACCGTACTGCAAACTGGAACACACAAGCGAAAATGCTAAGACCTGCCAGAAAGCCCTCCAGGTCGCATATCTTGACCGACGCAATATCATCTAGGCCATCGAAAGAGCCCCGGCCCAGCAACTTGAGCCTGTGCCAATAAAGAGCCGGGCAGTGACAGAGGATGTGTTCCACCGTCTCCGGCTCTCCTGTATCACCGCAAACTCGGCAGAAAACAGACGAGTCTGCTTCCCAAATCCCAGTCCTCGCCTTCAGAGCGCAGTGCCCAGTCACAAAGCCTGTCAGAATCCTAAGAGATTTCCTCTTCAGATTGAGGATCCATTCCGTCCTAGAGCGTTCAGGTCGCGGCCACAGCAGCCTGAAGACCCTACAGTCTCCTCTGTTCCTCCATGACTCCTCCACTCTACGACGGTCCCAGCTATCAATCAAGCCTCCAAAGAAACTAAGCGATTCTTGCCAGTTCGTCTACAATCTCATTTCCACATACGCCCGCATGCCCCTGAACCCAGCACAATTTAACACTGCACAATGCAACCAGTCTTAAGCTGACATGGCGACCAGTCAGCGCCCTAATAGTCGCCTGACTGTCAAGTACAAGAACACACCATCCCTCACAGCAGTCAAGTCGGGAAAACGCTCAGTTGCTCTGAGGACGCCGAAAATCTCGGTCTGATTAATATCACTGCCATCCTCGGTCTTAGATCCATCTGTAAAGATGGCGTGGCCATTCAAAAGTCTATCAATATCCTGGCAAGACTCTCTATCCGGAAAAACTGCCACAGGGCATATACCAAAGCCGCATTCCCTGGCCCTCTAGTCCATAGAACCAGACAGGTCACCGAATGCGCACCCTTGTCAAGTCTCACAAAACGGCGGAGGTTATTTTATTTAAAAGGTCACTTAATTATCAAATTGTCTTCGTTCTTAAATTTTTATTTCAAAAACAAATCTTTAAACAACAAGAAATTCTCGTTTTCCTTATAATTTTATTCAAAATATCATTTTACACAAGAAATATATGCGCAGCGAAAACCAGGTCAATGGTATTGTTTACAAATTTAACAACAACAACAACAACAACAACAACAATAAACAAAACCCATAACAAGAAAAAGTTTCTTTTTTGTCCTTCTTTTAACGAAAACCACAAAATTATTAAGTGACTGAGAGAGTAAACAAACAAATACACACAAGTGTGTGTAAAACACTGTTATTAGTATGTATGATATATATGGGGCATTCCACGACAAAGCTTAGCATTAATAAGATATTTTTCTTCTTAACAATTAATTTTTATTCGATCATTTATTTTTAAATTTTATTATTATTTTGTTGATTTCGAATAATGATTTTGAATGAAATTTCTGTTTTCAATTTAAAACAAAATCACCCATTAATTGTGTTTATTTATGCATTAAAAGAGAAAAACAACTATACGTTGACAGAAGTAAGTCAAACCATTAATTTATTTAAATTTCTTTTTCTCTGTTTAAGGTTTTGTGGTATATTTTGCCAGTTTCTTCTGGTGGTATTTGAAGACATGAATCCCCAATTCATTTGAAATTTGCCAAAAAGGAAAAGAAAAAAAAAAAACTTAAAAAGAAAAAGACCAAAAGAAACGAGCAATACATTTGAATATTTAATTTGTTTTCTTCTTTTATTTTGGCACAAAGTTACTAATCATGCGTTGCTAGAGGGGGGCAAGATATTTAAAATGCCATCGACAGCAACTTTTTTCCGTTTTTCGTTGCCCCTCTAAAGAGCATATTGGCTTTTCACAAACAATCCATTACTTTTTTGTAGGAATTAAGTTGATTTACAAGCTAAGTAATGATTGTGTGTAGTGGTGAAGATCATGGCTAAGTGCTGGCGCCTTCTTCGTCATATCCTCTGCCGTGATTCAAACCTGGGCCATTTATATTTCTCTATGGCAGCCAGTGACTAGTTAGACAACTACTAAGTATTTGTTGAACAGCCCCCTTCAGGAATTTCCTGAAGAGCCCCAGTGCCAACTATATGTCTAACGAATACCCTGATTCTCTGTTCAGCCAATGCCGGCCACTTCAAGAGCAGTGTGGTTTCCTCTTTCACCTCCGTGCAGTATCTTTATAGAGAGGAAATCCTATGGCCCAGTCTAAGATTTTGTTTCCTCACCAGACAAGGTCCCATTAGCGATGCTAGCACTGCAGATATACCATTCCATGACAAGTTATTATTATCCTCATACTATCACCCTATCGACCAGGCAGTATAGTAGGAAATAGTGACCCATCTCTTGTGCCGCTTTCGATCTATAGTGTTTCAGCAGATCTGCTGCCTTTTGAATCAATGTCGCCCGCCTGAATCTATCAAGAACCTAACATTCACACTGTATGTGTTCCGCTGTCTCTGATGCCTGTGGGCAGAGTCTACAAATATCCACATCTATGACTGCCATCCTCTTTATATGCTCTCTTAGTCCACAGTGGCCAGTAAGAAACTCCGTTAGAAGTTTCACGTCCGACCGGCCATACTTAAGAACCTCAGAGTGACGCCCAAATTGCGGACTGATCGCTGCCCTCGAGTTTGCAAAACCTCTTTGAGTATTCTAGCGTTCAAAGCATCTGTTCCTTTCCCAATCCTTGATTAAATTGAGGATTAGAGAAAGTGGCGCTGCACAGCAAGGTTCCGAACTGATATAGGTTATCATGGCACCGTTTCTAGCCAATGCATCCGTCATTTTATTACCATTTGTCGCATAATGTTCAGTTTCACAACTGGATCTTATTACCAAGCGTAAGTTTTTGCAACGTATCGTAGCAATATTTGGCCAGTCTAGATGCCAGTTGCTAAACTTAACTGCCTTAGAAAACCAGAACTGGCGCCAGCTAGCACAACGATTTGACAGTTGTAGTACCCTTAGTATATAAAGAGTCCGCCAAATAATTTTTTTTTTTCGAAAACAGGGCGCAAAACATCGAGTGTAGCTTTGGCTGTGTGGCACGTAGCGCCGTCCTGTTGTAACCAAATATTGCTAATATCCTCCTCTTCAATTTTCGTGACTCGGCCACTCCTTGCTCATTTTCGAAGAAAAATGGCCCAATTATGACTCTGGACCAAAATTCGCACCAAACAGTAACTCGTTTTGGGTGTATCGGCTTTTCAATGTATGCGTGCGGGTTTTCTGTGCCCCAAATGCGACAATTTTGCTTGTTTACATGCCCCCTAAGATCAAAATGAGCTTCATCTGAAAAAATGATTTTTTTTGGCAAAATCGGCATCTTCTGTAGGTCGATCGCAGGCCCACTTAGCGAAGCGAAAAAAACGTATACACAACCATATTCGTTCAGCGGAAGGATAAAAATAATTATCTGTCAAATCAGACATGAGCTAAGTGTTACCATTCACGAAATACGCACTAGTTGAAAAAAAGATGTTAGACGGCGGACCCGTTAGTTGTCGATGAGAATTACAACAATAACAACTTTAATAATAATTAGTCATCTAGGCCGGATTACATACCAGCACTGCTCCTGAAGCAATGCTATTTGAAGCTTGTGTGTCACTTTTTGAGTGACCCACCCTGCTAGAAGGTTGGTAATGTAATGCCAGTCCCTAACAAGGGTGAGGCTAGTAACCCTAAGCAAGTAATTTAAATCCTGGCTTTCGCTTAAAAAAAAAAACTGGGTGCTCTTAAGATACCTCTCGTTCTTCTTTTTTTTAATAATTTCTCCTACAAAATACTTCTCGATTGTATGTATAAAAGAGAAAGAAAGAAAGAGAGAGAGAGAGAGAGAGAGAGAGTGAGTGTGGATTTCACTTCCTTTTCCTGGCCTTATTTTTCTTCAACGTTTTACTGTATTTTTCTGTAATAATACGAAATGATGGGCCAACAGTTAGTGTTGAATGTGAGTTCCATTTGCAATATTTGTTTGCTTTTTAAGTATCCTGTGTAGTTGTAAGCAGACACCACCACATATTATTGAAAAATATTTTGATGTTTCCAAGAGCACAGTTGTTAGTCAGACAGAGGCTACTCTGTACATTGTTAAGCATTTATTTTCCAAGTCTTTGGTGGCAGTTTTATTTTTTCGTCTTTCTTTTTAACTTTGTTGGCCATTAAACTGTCTCCAGAGTAAAAATACATCTTTAGCAGCTCCTTTGTTTAGTTGAAGGTTCAGCAGTTCTATTGTACGTTAGTAAGTTAGGCAGTAGCTGGGGTATGTTTGCTAATTTTTGCCTGTTTGTCGGTTTTTCTTTTTTGGGGCAGCACTTTTATTGTTTTGGGTCTTATTTCTTATTGATTGCGTGTATTCTTATTTCTATTTTGGTGGCAACAATTTAATAAAAAATGCAAATTTCCTTGTTAACAAGGTTTCTCTAACCTCTACAAAGAGTAATGGGGTATAGTTTCATTATCTTCCTTGTGGTGTTGTTGTATAATTGCTTATACTGCTGCCTTTGAAGCGTTTTCTTCTCTTTTCTTCGCATTTCATTTTTATTGAAATTGTCATGATGATGGCCTTCTTAAATGGTTATAATGTCATCATAAAAATGCAATATTTATGCAGATTATATTTGTTTTTTTTTTTTATTACTTCATTCATTCGTTTTTATTTCTCTTCATTTCTTGTTCAGTTTGTTTGCCAGGATATTCAGATGTTTTCTTTTTTAAAAGGACATATAAATTCAATTTGCATATATTTTGTTGTTGTGTTGTTGTGCTTTTAATTTAATAAAAATGATTTCAAATAATGAAAAGAAAAACTTTACAGAATAATTGTAGAGATTTTTTTTTTTGAAAATATTTCAGAAGACAAGAATAAAGGGTCCGCCAAAAAAAATTTTTTTTTTTCGAAAAACTACTGAATATTTTCTCAAACTTCTTTTTTTTATCTGAAAGTACCATCCTTCCGGTTAATAATGGAAAATAATTTCATTCAAATGGCTGCCTTGGCTGGCCATGCAGTAGCCTACACGATCGGTCCAATTTTTAAGCACATTATCGATTGTGTGCAGCTGTATTTCACCAATGGCTTCACGAATATTGTCCTTTAAAGCGTCAATTGTCTCTGGCTTGTTGGCGTAACACTTATCTTTGACGGCACCCCACAAATAATAGTCCAACGGTGTCAAATCGCAGCTCCGAGGCGGCCAAACGACATCAGCTCTGCGGCTGATAATGCGATCTTCAAAAACAGGGCGCAAAACATCGAGTGTAGCTTCGGCTGTGTAGCACGTAGCGCTGCACCGTTGAAACCAAATTTTGCTTCAATTTTTGTGAATAAAAATTCGTTCATCATGGCCCGATAACGATCGCCATTGACTGTAACGGCCACTCCTTGCTCATTTTCGAAGAAAAATGGCCAATTATGCCTCTGGACCAAAATCCTCACCAAACAGTGACTCGTCTTGGGTGTATCGGCTTTTCAATGTATGCGTGCGGGTTTTCTGTGCCCCAAATGCGACAATTTTGCTTGTTTACATACCCGCCAAGATCAAAATGAGCTTCATCTGAAAAGGGGATTATTTTTTGGCAAAATCGACATCTTCTGTAAGTCGATCGCAAGTCCACTTAGCGAAGTGAAGTTCCAGCATATACACAACCATATTCGTTAGCGGAAGGATAAAACTAATTATTTATCAAATCAGACATGAGCTAAGTGTTACCATTCACGAAATAACCACTAGTTGAAAAAAAAACGTTAGATGGCGGACCCTATAGTCATGGTTAAAAATAAGACTTTTTAAATTAAATTTGGAAAAATACTTAAACGATAAGCTTATTTACAATAAAAAATATTAAAACGTATAAAAACTATACATATATTAATTAACCGGTTATTTGTGTTAAAATAACCGGTTTATTTGCTATTCGAAATATGAACATTTAAACGAACTAAGTGAAGTGTGCCTGGTGTTGTGTTGCATGCTTGAAGAACACCACATATAACCTTTTCCAGCAGATCCAGATCGAAAAAACTTGGATTCGTCACTGCAGAGGAAATTTTTACAAAAGAGCGGTTGTTTCACTGTATGCTCAAGAAAAATGAAATTCGGAACAATAAGTTTATCTGATACGTGTACCTTCTGGTTTATAATGCATCCAAGCAAATTTTGTTTCATGTTCTAATATTTGGCGAGAGCATGTCAATACCAAATTTTATTCAAAACTCCCTTTGAATTGGAAGTGAGGACTTAATGTAGCCTGCAACTGAGGCTGCCCTTTACAGGTCTAGCGTACTGTATAATACTTTTATATTGTTACGACAATAAGGTTGCGCACCACAGCGTTTATTACATCGTTAAAATAAATAAACAAAAGCTGCAAGAAACTCTATACGTGCTGTTTACAAATAACCAAATCTACAACAACAATCATTAGCAGAGACAAAGTAAATAAAAATAATACGGCAACAACAATAATTAGGCAGCAAAGAGAACAAGTAACAGACAATAAACAAGCAACAACAAACACTAAGAGCTGAAAGAGGTAGATATTTACATACGCATGGCTACAAAAGAACTAAAAAGAAATGAGAAGAAAGAAATGAAATATCGAGAGGTTCGAGAGCTTTCGATGTATTGTTTACTCAGCCATATAAAAAGCACATCGATGCGAACAGCATTCAGTTTATGTGTCGAAAACTCAGCGAGTGCAGTTGAAGTAAAGTTAACTCAGCGAATTTGTTATTGGTGTGAATAGAGTTTATAAGGAGTAAAGTCGTGAAGTGAATCGTGAGCTAACTCAGTAAAAAGAGTTAAGTGTGGATAACCTCTGGTTGAAAAGGTTGTGTGTGTTGAAAGATCTTTAGGAAGAAAGATATGCCGAGTAATCGTTGTTGTCTGCAAGATTGTAAACAGGCAGAGTAATTAAGAATAAAAATTGTTATTGCCTGTAAAAAAAATACAAGCAGTGGTGTACATAACTGTGTTGAATAAAGGATTTTAATAGAAACCAAACACAAAATTTATGTTATTTTAACTACAATCTGCGAACTTATAAAAACATGTTTTTAAAAAGATAAAAACGTACCAATATGCTCGGTGGGCTCGAATATGAACTAATCGTTGTAGATCATCTTTTTGTAGCAGTTTAATAGAGAAGCATGTCACAAACGATGATTTCTCTCGAATTTATTTGATGAATTTATACTTAAACTCTACGCTATGCCTTGGGGCACCCCTTTTTTTGTTTTTGTTTTTTTTTTTTTTTGCTTTTCTGTTTACTAAACTTTTAAAGAGAATTTTAGCTTAACTAACAAGTACTCTGCTAAAAACTGTAAACAAACAAACATTGCGAACTTAAGCTACAATAGTTTTTGCCAAAAATTTTTAACGGTATGACAATGACATTTTAAGAGATTATGCTGCTGTTGTCATTGAAGACATTTATTTAAAACAACGAAAATCGAAAATTATGTTGGTTAAGCTTTTTTAGTGGTTACGGCACGATGTATATGTAACTTATTTAAGTAACAATATTCGGTTCAATTATAAAGGGTCCGCCATCTAACGTTTTTTTTTCAACCAGTGCTTATTTCGTGAATAGCAACACTTAGTTCATGTCGGATTTGACAGTTAATTAGTTTTATCCTTCCGCTGGACGAATATGGTTGTGTATACGCTTGAACAACGCTGAGAATCAGGTCCTGCGATCGAATTACAGAAGATGCCGATTTCGCCTAAAAAATCATCTTTTCAGATGAAGCTCATCTTGATCTTGGCGGGTATGTAAACAAGCAAAATTGTCGCATTTGGGGCACAGAAAACCCGCACACATACATTGATAAGCCTATACACCCAAGGCGAGTCACTGTTTGGTGAGGATTTTGGTCCAGAGGCATAGTAGGGCCATTTTTCTTCGAAAATGAGCAAGGAGTGGCCGTTACAGTCAATGGTGATCGTTATCGGGGCATGTTGAACGAATTTTTGTTCACAAAAATTGAAGAGAAGGATATTAGCAATATTTGGTTTCAACAGGACGGCGCTACGTGCCACACAGCCGAAACTACTCTCGATGTTTTGAGCCCTGTTTTCAAAAAAAAAAAAAAAAAAATTGTTTGGCGGACCCTTTACAATAGTTTTTGCTAAAAATTTTTAACGGTATGACAATGACATTTTAAGGGAGTATACAGATGTTGTCATTGAAGACATTTGTTTAAAACAACGAAAATCGAAAATTATGTTGATTAAGCTTGTTTAAGTAACAATTCTCGGTGCAATTATATTAAGAAAATTGCTAAATTTTTGTCTTAATTCTCTAGAAATTTCATATTTCAAAAATTGTTAAAGAACTTTTTATAAAAATTTAATTAAATTTGTTTTCCATTTTTTGCTTATTTTTCCAGATAAAATCATTACTTGGGCTTTTATTAAATTAAAAAACAAAAACAAAAAATTCGAAATGGGTAAGTTTAGTAAAACTTTTGCTATAACAAAACAATATACTGGTGACGTATGATTTATATTTTTTGGTAAAAAATTGAAATAATAATACTCATACGTAACCATGCAATGCATTGCTTTGATTTTAAATGAAATATAAATAAAATTACACTCTTATTTTAAAGGGTCCGCCATCTAGCGTTTTTTATTTTTCAACTACTGCTTATTTCGTGAATGGTAACACTTAACTCATGTCTGATTTGACAGATAATTAGTTTTATCCCTCCGCTGAACAAATATGGTTGTGTATACGCTTGAAAAAAGCTGGGAAATATTGCGACATTACTTTGAAAATCATGGTAATGTTGCAGATGAAGCTCATTTTGATCTTGGCGGGTATGTAAACGTGCAAAATTGTCGCATTTGGGGCACAGAAAATCCGCACGCATACATTGAAAAGCCTATACACCCAAGACGAGTCACTGTTTGGTGCGAATTTCGGTCCAGAGGCATAATTGGGCCATTTTTCCTCGAAAATGTGCAAAGAGTGGCCGTTACAGTCAATGGCGATCGTTATCGGGCCATGTTGAACGAATTTTTGTTCACAAAAATTGAAGAGGAGGATATTAGCAACATTTGGTTTCAACAGGACGGCGCTATATGCCACACAGCCGAAGCTACACTCGATGTTTTGCGCCCTGCTTTAAAGATCGCATTATCAGCCGCAGAGCTGATGTCGTTTGGCCACCTCGGAGCTGCCATTTGACATCGTTGGACTATTATTTGTCGGGTGCCGTCAAAGATAAGTGTTACGCCAACAAGCCAGAGACAATTGACGCTTTAAAGGACACTATTCGTGAAGCCATTGGTGAAATACAGCTACACACAATCGACAATGTGCTTAAAAATTGTACCGATCATGTAGGCTGCTGCATGGCCAGCCGAGGCAGCCATTTGAGTGAAATTATTTTCCTTTATTAACCGGGAGGATTGTACTTTCCAATAAAAAAAAAAGAAATTTGGGCAAATATTCAGTAGTTTTTTTTTAATTTCCAAAAAAAATTTTATTTGGCGGACCCTCTATAACAAAGCAATATACTGGTGACGTATGATTTATATTTTTTTTTTGGTAAAAATTCAAATAATAATACTCATACGTTACCATGCAATGCATTGCTTTGATTTTAAAAGAAAAATAAATAAAATTACACTTTTATTTTAAAGGGTCCGCCATCTAACGTTTTCGTGCTTATTTCGTGAATGGTAACACTTAGCTCATGTCTGATTTGACAGATAATTAGTTTTATCCTTCCGCTGAACAAATATGGTTGTGTATACGCTTGAAAAAAGCTGGGAAATATTGCGACATTACTTTGAAAATCATGGTAATGTTGCAGATGAAGCTCATTTTGATCTTGGCGGGTATGTAAACGTGCAAAATTGTCGCATTTGGGGCACAGAAAATCCGCACGCATACATTGAAAAGCCTATACACCCAAGACGAGTCAATGTTTTGTGCGGATTTTGGTCCAGAGGCATAATTGGGCCATTTTTCTTCGGAAATGAGCAGGGAGTGGCTGTTACAGTCAACGGCGATCGTTATCGGGCCATGTTGAACGAATTTTTGTTCACAAAAATTGAAGAGGAGGCAATTAGCAACATTTGGTTTCAACAGGATGGCGCTACACTCGATGTTTGGCGTCCTGTTTTTGAATATCGCATTATCAGACGCAGAGCTGATGTCGTTTGGCCACCTCGGAGCTGCGATTTGACACCTTTGGACTCTTATTTGTTAAATTGACGCTTTAAAGGACAATATTCGTGAAGCCATTGGTGAAATACAGCTGCACACTATCGATAATGTGCTTAAAAATTGGACCGATCGTGTAGGCTGCTGCATGGCCATCCGAGGCAGTCATTTGAATGAAATTATTTCGTATTATTAACCGGAAGGATTGTACTTTCAAATAAAAAAAAAGAAATTTGGGAAAATATTCAGTAGTTTTTTTTTAATTTCCAAAAAAAAATTTTGTTTGGCGGACTCTTTGTAACAAAACAGTACACTGGTGACGTATGATTTATATATTTTTTTTGGTAAAAATGTAAATAATAATACTCATACGTTACCATGCAATGTCTTGCTTTGATTTTAAAAGAAAAGTAAATAAAAATTCACTCTTTTTTATAAAAAAGAAAAATAGTTTCAATTTGATTTCTTTCTCTTAAATATTTATTTTCTTCTAAAATATTTGTTTTCTAGAAAATGTCGAATTAAAAATGAAATTTTGTGATTTATTTTTTCTTTTGTTTGTATTTTGTTATTTAAATTTTAAATGAAAAGAAAAAAATAATAAAATATTTTCAGTCAATTGCAACAAAACAAAGTAAATTTAAGAAATTTATTAAATTAAATTTAATTGAATTTTATTATAACATATGGCTTAGCATGTTAACATAAATGGTAAATAATGTGGCCAACTGTTAACTGAAAAGGGCGTAGAAGGCCATTTTTATATATTTTTTGATTTTATTTTCTTTTGCTTAAATTTCTTACAGGATTAAAGTATTATTTTATTCTATTTTTATACAAATTTTCCTTTATTGTTATTTTTAATCGCAATCACTACGATCGATATATTTTTTTGGATTTTTTGCTTTAGTCACTCTCCTCTAGAGAGCCTTGTTTCAATTTCATACACTGCAACCCATGGGATCCATTGTACCTTTTTGGACTTCAGTTTGTTTAGCAGATCTGCTACCTTTCTGATGAAGACAGTTTCAGTAGATCTTAAATTTTAATGTGAATATACTGTTACGTTCTTACCTTTTTAAAAAGGTGTTTTTATGAGTTCGTAGATTGTAGTTAAAATAAAATAAATTTTGTGTTTGGTTTTAATTAAAAAAATTTTTTATTGAACACAGTTTTGTGCACCACTGCTTGTAATCTTTTTGCAGGCAATAACAATTTTTATTCTTAATTATTCTGTATGTTTACAACTTTGTAAACACCAACAATTACTCGACAGAGCTTTCTTCCTTAAGATCTTCCAACCCGATCGTAGTTATAACTTAGGTTCGATCACAACCTTTCCAACCAGAGGTTATCCACACTTAACTTTCTTTACTGAGTTAGCTCACGATTCACTTAACGAGTTTACTCCTTATAAACTCTCTTCACACCAATAACACTTTCGCTGGGCTTACTTTACTTAAACTGCACTCGCTGAGTTTTCGACGCATAAACTGATTGCTGTTCGCATCGATGTGCTTTTTATATGGCTGAGTAAACAATACATCGAAAGCTCTCGAACCTCTCGATATTTCATTTCTTTCTTCTCATTTCTTTTTAGTTCTTTTGTAGCCATGCGTATGTAAATATCTACCTCTTTCAGCTCTTAGTGTTTGTTGTTGCTTGTTTATTGTCTGTTACTTGTTTTATTTGTTGCTTAATTATTGTTGTTGTCGTGTTATTTTTATTTACTTTGTCTTTGCTAATGGTTGTTGTTGTAGATTTGGTTATTTGTAAACAGCACGTATAGCTTTTCTTGCAGCTTTTGTTTATTTATTTTAGCGATGTAATAAATGCTGTGGTGCGCAACCTTACTGTCGTAATAATACTATCACCCACTGTGGCCGTATGTCTATCTTAACATTTCCATCTTAACCTATCCAGAACGCCACATTCACACAATATATGTTCCCCTCTCTCTGACGCCTGTGATTATAGTCTACAAGCGTCCACATCTGTGACTGCCATCCTCTTCAGATATACGGTTCCATGACAAGTTATTATTATCATCAGGCAGTATTACAGGCCACAGTGACCCATTTTTTGTGCCGCTTTTGAGACTTTATGTCTACCTAGACACTTCCATCTAAATCTATCACGAACCCCCTCATTCACACCATTTCTGATGCCTGTGAGTACAGTCTGCAAACATCCATATCTGTGGCCGCCATCCTCTTCAGTTGCGCCCTTAGTCTACAGTGACCCTTAAGAAAATCCATAAGAAGTTTTAAGCCCAGCCTATTATTACTGAGAACCTCAAAGCGATGCCCAAATTGCGGACTTATTGCCTGCCTAGAGTGGCGAAGTCCTCTTTAGGCATTCCAGTGTTCCGAGCCTCAACTTCAATAATAAGGTTGGCTTTACAGCTAATAAGGTCATAGATCTACAGTAGCTCGCTCCATATTGCCATTTGTGTTACGAAACCTGATCGGAGGCTTAATTCTTATACCATATGGAAAGGCCACCTTGTGGGAGTCTCGGGGTGGCTGTTTTTTATACCCACGTCGTGGTTAGAGCGTTAGCTCGATGTGGAGTTACGTTTTTAACCGGCTGTCGTGACCCATAGATTTGATTGGAGTTTAGATAGTCTCTGACACTTTACCAAAGTGTGTAGATTATGTCCAAATAACATGTCTTCGAATTGAATGCTCACTGGTGATTTTCATCATAGGTGTGGGAAGTTCGAGGATGCATTGTTTTCGCTTATGCCTCGGGCACTGTGGGGTATGTTAGCGTGTTGACACTCACGTAGATCGGTGGATTACTTGTAGCTCGCTTCGTGCAGCGATAAAGATCCTTACAAAGTGTTACTGATGACTTTACTTACCATTACAATATTTGCTCAATAGGTGGCGTTTCTCCTGATCATTCGTCCGATGTTTGTCATCATCCCCAGATGGTCAGGGGGCGTTTTTTAGATGGATTAATTTTAGGGACATAGAGGTCTTTTAACTTGTAATTAAGATTTTTGTTGGGAATTTTAACCTTAGCCGCATGTGTTGTATTCTTAGATTTTAACCACTACACGAAGCCAACTAAAGGGTCCGCCATCTAATGTTTTTTTTTTCAACTAGTGCTTATTTTGTGAATGGTAACACTTAGCTCATGTCTGATTTAACAGATAATTTGTTTTGTCCTTCCGCTGAACGAATATATTGCGTATACGCTTGAACAACGCTGGGAATCTGGGCCTGCGGTCGACTTAGAGAAGATGCCGATTTTGCCAATAAAACCATCTTTTCAGATGGAGCTCATTTTGATCTTGGCGGGTATGTAAACAAGCAAAATTGTCGCATTTGGGGCACAGAAAACCGGCACGCATACATTGAAAAGCCGATACACCCAAGACGAGTCACTGTTTGGTGCGGATTTTGGTCCAGAGGCATAATTGCGCCATTTTTCTTCGAAAATAAGCAAGGAGTGGCCGTTACAGTCAATGGCGACCGTTATCGGGCCATGTTGAACGAATGTTTGTTCACAAAAATAGAAGTGGAGGAAATTAGCAACATTTGGTTTCAACACAGCCGAAGCTACACTCGATGTTTTGTGCCCTGTTTTTGAAGGTCGCATTATCAGCTGAAGAGCTGATGTTGTTTGGCCAGCTCGGAGCTGCGATTTTACACCGTTGGACTATTATTTGTGAGGTGCTGTCAAAGAGACAATTGACGCTTTAAAGGACAATATTCGTAAAGCCATTGGTGAAATACAGCTGCACACAATCGATAATGTGCTTAAAAATTGGACCGATCGTGTAGGCTACTGCATGGCCAGCCGCGGCAGCCATCTGAATGAAATTATTTTCCATTATTAACCGAAAGGATTGTACCTTCAAATAAAAAAATAAATTTGAGAAAATATTCATATTTTCAAAAAAAAAAAAAAATTATTTGGTGGACCCTTTATATGTGATAGTTATGTTATATGTTGTCCCAAGTGATATTATTAACTTGTATACCCAATAATAGAAATTGCTTTTGAAAATTGAACTAAATAACAGAGTTCTAGCAAATCTGAACATTAACAAGTCTTTTGGGCCGGATGGCATACCAGCACTGGTCCTGAAGCAGTGCACTTCGGTGCCCCGGTATTTTCCCATCTTGCTGGAAGGTTGCTAATGTAACGCCAATCCCCAAAAAGGGCGAGGCTAGTAACCCTGAGAACTACCGTCCAATAGCGGTTTGTTTTACATTCTCCAAGGTTATGGAAAGTATGATTAATCACCACCTTGTGGGATATCTGGAGTCCAACGATTTACTTAGCGATCGTCAGTACGGTTTCCGAAAGGGCCGTTCTACTGGTGACCTGATAGCGTTGCTCTCGGAGAAGTGGAACAAGTCCATTCATGGTTTTGGCGAGAGTAAGGTTGTGGCTCTGGATATCTCAAAGGCGTCTGACTTTTAGAACTTTTTCATACAATTTATTAAAAAAAAAAAAAAACAAAATAAAAAATTTACTTTGTGAAAATCAAAGTTTATATTGAAAAAAAAAAATTTGAAAAGTAATAATTTTTTTTTTTTTTTATTAAGTCCTAAATCTGGTTCCATTTTAACTCATTATTTACACAAGTTTTACAAAAAAAGAAAAAAAATTAAACCAAAATAAAAATCATATACAAAAAACAGGATATTAAATATTATTGTTCTATGAGTCCCTGAACACATATTTTTTCTAACATTTCGTTACAAATTTTTCCAACCATAGGCTGAAAAATAAAAACAAAAAATTCCAAATGAAATATGAAAATAAACAATTTAAAATAACATTATAATCCTATTAAAGACACAACCAACACTGCCAGCCGCAAACCACAAAGACTACAGCGAGAGAGAAAGTGGGAATAAATGAAAATGAAAACTGTTTGAAAATTTCAAAGACAAGTACTGATACTACTGGTGATGAGTGGGCTTAAAAGAAAATCAGACAAAAACGTAATTTTCAAACATCTAAGGAATTTGTTTTTACGTTTTTTTATTTTTTATTACAATGTATTACCACCCAAGGCCGTACTTATATGTCCTTAAGGCAGTTTCAAAATCTATTTAGAAAAATATTTTATGGCATATTTTGTTTTGTCTAAGATAGGGATTTGTAAGAAGTTTATGTTTTGTTTTTATAAATAAATTTGCGAGGGCGGTACCAAATTGAGCCAATATAGTGAAGGAAGGAATTAATTTGGTAACAATTTTCTGTATATTTCGAAATAAACTTTCAAAAGCTTAAGACACTTTTTCGAAGGTTATTCAGTAATTGCTTTGATCTGTTTATGATGAAAGTTGTCCAGACTCTTAAAGTAGCTACTTAGAGCATGTCCATGTTTTTAGTCCATATTTCCAGTCCATGTTTTTAAATTTGAAATTAGAAAAATTATATGACGGAGTTAAATCTGGTGTATGAGATGCGTGCAATTCGAAATTTAATTCTTCGATTTTGGTTACCGCAGTATTGAATGTATGAACTGGTGCCTTTCTTGTCTTGAACAAACAACACGCAAACAACATTCATTCCAAATGGTTGATCTACTGTCTACCTGCCATGCCCGCTACATATATGGTATAGTGGTGGTTAGAAGTGTTGCGAAATTGAGTTGCGCACCCAAATAAACTCTGCACCAACAACGACCATCGACACCAAATACACGCAGTAAAAAAAATAAATAAAAGATACCAACACAACTACGTAATTGTTTACAAATAAAAACAAACTACAACAACAAAGCAAACAGATAACGAAACAAACAAGAAGCAACAACAGCACAGTAAGCACTGAAACAAACAAGTTGTTTACTATTGAACTGCTTTACGAGAATTAAAAATAACTGGAATCTACCAGAAATATCGAGAGGTACGCAAGCTTTCGAATTGTTATTTACTCAGCCCTATAAACAGACCAACAGCGTTGCGGAAAGCAACCAGTTTTATAAGGATTAAGCTTGGGAAGTAAGTCGTGATCGTACTCGAGTTGTGAAGACCAGTTTGGTTGGAGCTAATTTAGCGTACAGAGAGTTTTGTGTGGATGAATTCTGGTTGCAAAGATTTGTGATCGAACCTAAGTTGTAACAACGATCAGGTTGGAATTTATTTGGGTACAAAGATCTGTCGAGTAATTGTCGTTGTTTACAAAGTTGTAAACAGAGAGAGAGAGAGAGTGAGAGTAATTAAGAATAAATATTGTTGTTGATTGTAAAAAAGTTACAAACAGTAGAACACCAAACTGTGTTCATAAAGACTTATTTAATTAAAACCCAAACGCAAAGTTGATTTATTTTAATGACAATCTGCGTACTCATTTAATAAGCGTTTCTAAAAGCTCAAAACGTAGCAATGCCCGACTCTTTTGCAAATGTTTTTGCAACTGATATTTCTTTGGCTTTCTCGGCGAAGGCTTGGATCAAATGGCTCTTGATTATTTAAAATTCAAAGTGGCAATGAAGATAAGTTTGCTTTTTGTTTAGATTTGAACCACCACACCTTTTGTGAAGATAATCAATGAAAAGTATCATTAACCAGGATTGCATACAATTAAACCTGTTTTAGCCTTCTTTAGACACGATTCTCCCTATTTAGTCTGCTTTGTCTCAGCTGAGAAGTTGTGAAAGCATGTCTCATACACAATTATAAATTGACGCAAAAGGTCAGCTTTAATGCTGGAAAAGGTAGCCAAAGCCTTCTTAGAACTTCTTTACGATGCTGTTTCTGTTCTATTGTGTAGAGCAAGCACTAGAGCCATCTTGCGCACTATGTACGCTATAAATGCCTACCATTTCAACTTGATCGCGCACCTTCAACTTATGATTATCCATTACCGTTTTATGGATTTTCTTAACCTCAATTTAAAGATTACTACGGTTTTCGTCTTGACAGCTTTTACGGCCTAGTCTGAAATCTGTCACCTAAAATATTCGTAAAATAAGAATCATTCTCAACAGAATAGTATCTAGATAAGGTATCTAGATAGGTTTACTTGGATCCTTTGCGCTATCATGTATCATCCACCGCACTTTCCATCTACTGTTTTGCAACATGTGGCCAAGCATTGGCCTCGTATCTGGCCGAATATTCTGGTCGTTTTTCGTTGTGTTTCCATGACATCCCATAAAGAAACATGTGGACTTCTCTCAGACAATGAGCAGCCCCCGGTTCTAATGCAAATGCTAAAGTCCACCAAGTCGAATGTAAAAGAACGTGGATTTGCACAAATCGCTTGTTGCAAGATCCCTTTTCATACAATTTTCTCCGACCGAGTGAGAACAGTCTTAACCCCTTCGATACGGTACACATAGGCAAGCACAATGACAAAGAAGTTGTTCCGTAGATATCTCTTTCACTTTATTGTTGTAGCAGAAATCGTTATTTTTAACTTTCAGATTTTGGGTATGTTTACCAAGAGTCGTTTAAAACCACTATTTTTTCCTAACACAAGGCAGGGTTTTTTCTTTAGTTCCTCTCAACAGGTGCTCGACCTACTGTAGTAAGTTGTGGCTGCTATCTGTCGTAGAAACAACATTATCTTTGTATTTGGTGTTGTGCGGGTTATCATAGAGTCTTTCCTTTCTGCTTTTCTCTGCCTTCGATGTGTATAGTCAATCGGAAGGTTTTCTTTAAAGAATTATCTGTAAAAGAGTTGAATAAAATTATCTCTTATACTCGCTGGGATTTGAACCAGGTGTTGTATACAACACCTCTTATGACCCTTAAAAAGATGTTTTACTGCAGCCTGGGTAGTTTTAAAATTTATTCCATTTTTCACCCATCTAGTTATGACCAAATGTTACTGATCTCAAGGCAGGTGAGTTCATTTACCCACCACTCAATAGACCTGAGCACTGTACCTGTGATAAAAGCTGTTGACCGCTAACGAGAGAAATGCAGAAAGATGCAGAGCAGCGCAATCTTGAACATATTCGTCTGCCATGCGGTAGCCTATGTTCAGGAAGTCACCTTAAAGTAACCATTAAATGTCTACCTATTTTGTCTAATGACAGCCGAAATTTATAGACGATTTTAAAGTGTTATACGCACTATCAAGAGGTCTAATGGTCGCCCTGCTATCATTAAGTATAAGAATATTGCTGCTGAACCTCTTTTATTATTTGATATGGCCAACTAAACTGCGGATGTATTGGCTAAGTAACGATTCGTGATTTTGTGTATTGGTACCGTTACGACTATACTGAATGTAATCGAGGAATGGGCAATTGATATATTCTTGGCACATTAAAACCATCAAAGTGGCTAAGACACACTAAAACAGTGATCAGTCCACATTTTAAGCACAGCTGACGTATTTTCTAAAAAGACATTGTTGACTGAAAGTGACTATGAAGTGCCCCACGTAGGTAGATGTATGAAGACTATGTTTATAATGCTTGTTTTTTATATAGGTATAGAACTTTAAATTGGCAACCGATTTAACAGCTGTCAAGTGATTTATTCTCTGTGTGGTTTGGCAATTCATCATGAATAGACTCACGCCTGAACAACGCTCGTCGAATAGGCCCAAAACGAGATTACTGTTGTTCCCGATTTTCATAAGCGAATTTTGTTTAGCGATGAAGCGCACTTCTGGTTGAATGGCTACGTCAACAAACAAAACTGCCGCATTTCGAGTGAAGGTAATCCTCAAGTGTATGTGGAAACACCGTTACATTCAGAAAAACTGACCATTTGGTGCGCTTTATGGGTTGGTGGAATCCTTGGTCCGTAGTTTTATAAAAACGATGGTGGGTAGAACGTTACAGTCAATGGTCATGATTACCAACTTTTTCATTCCTGAATTGAATAACTATGATCTCCAAGAGATGTGGTTTCAACAAGACGGCGCACTATGTCACACAGCTGGTGCCACAATAGATTTATTGAAAGACACATTTGGTGACCGCCTAATTTCACGTTTTGGACCTGTGAATTGGCTCCAAGATCTTGTGATTTAACACCGCTAGACTACTTGCTGTGGGGCTATGTAAAGTCATTGGTCTATGCGGTAAAGCCACAAACGCTTGACCATTTGGAAGACAACATTCGCTGTGTTATTACCGATATACGGCTAGAAATGTTGGAAAAAGGCATCGAAAATTGGACGTCCAGATTGGACTACAGCCGCGCCAGCCGTGGCGGTCGTATGCCAGAAATCATATTTCAAATGTAATGCCACAAGATTATCTTTCGGAAAAATAAAATTCATGTCAATCGAATAATCCATCGTTGTTTTATTGCAACTTAAAGTTCTATACCTCTATAAAAAAACACCCTATATATACCGAAAATTGTTTAGACCATTAAGTGCTCCAAAACTAAAGTAATTAATGCGATTCAGTGATAGAAAACTAAAGAGACATGGGAAGAAAGCGTGGGACAACTGTCAGTTTTGGTAAACTTTTAATTCGTACTTCAATGATTAATACCTTCACCAAACCAAACTGAGAATAAATCACTTGACAGCTGTTAAATCTGTCGCCATCTTGAAGAGTAATGCCAACTTAAAGTTCTATACCTCTATAATAAACACGCTATATAAGGGTTACTCTTCCATCAAAAAACGTCAATACATCAGTTCTTATGACATACTGGAAAAAATAAAGTGTCCCTATTATTTGCTTCAACACTGTGTATTTGTTATTATTCTTTCCCTTTGACTTAAATGCTAATATTGTTGCTGCAAGTAGCACTTAAAAGAATCCGATAGTAGCGATAGTTTGGATAGTATCGATAGTTTTATTGCAAACTATCGAAACTGTCGAATGGGCCGACTATCGATAGTTTTGCAGCTCTCTACCAGGCCAGATAAGCTAAATTTTTAAAACCACCCTCGTTTGTGTGTTAACCTTTGGAAGACCTTTTTTTCGTCAAGTTATTAATTCTGTCTTAGAAAAGTACAATAAAACAAAAAAAAGCTTAATGTGACAACATAAAACAACAACATACAACAACAACAACAACAACAAAATGAATAAATTTTAAATGAAAATGAAATTCTTAAACACCTTTAAGTAAGGAAAGGTCTCTTATTTTCAATTTTCTTTTTTAAATTTTCTTTCAATTTGTCGCTGTTGTGTTTCATATTCACAATATGACTGAAAACCTCAAAATATTCCTCCTGCTCTGTCTATACTATTTTACCCTGTCTGCGAGCGGTATTGGTTAAATAATCTTTTGAATTTTTTTTCTCCAGATTTTCGTTTTTTATAATTTTCCTTTAGTGGTGGTTAGAGTTAAACGTGTAACTGTTGAAAGTATTGTGTGAAAAGTGTTTGTTTTTTTTTCGCCTTCAAAACGCTCACGCACGTTTAAAATTCAATTTTTTGTTATTTTTTTGTATTTAAATATGACACGGCATGCATTTTAAATTCTTTTTCAAATTGTGTGAGGTTTTGTTTTTGTTTTTTTTTTTTTTTAATAAAATTTTACAGAGATTTTGAAAACCAAAAATTTGAATTGAATTAATGAAGAATTTTCTCATTTCTAAGCGTGTGTTTAAACATTAAAAATATTTATTTGTTTGTTTCTACGCACCTCATTTAGGTTCTTGGTCACAGGCACATTCCAGGCAACTGTAAGGACGGCGAACTAGATAGCTAGAGCGGGCACTTTCCTTGCGACTATCTATCCAGACATAAGGGTAGCTGCACCTCTTACCTCTGTCAGGCTATCCCTTAAACGGAAGTAATGATTGGAAACGGGCAAAACCTGGGTAGAGAGAGAGAGTTGAATTCATGCCTTATTGCTAGACTCACCGGGCCTAGGGTTGATGGCACACCTACCAACCAACTATTTAAACTGAACCGTCTGAGCATTTACGCTACCGTAGCTATCCTTATAGTGTTTTATGTAGGCACGCTCAAGTCTTCTGTCGAGATTGTAGCTTCCACTTCATTTGCCAGTGTACGGCTCTAGCTCGGCGGAGACTTCTCACACTGCACTTGCCACTTAAATCACAAGATCTTGGAGGCCAATTCACAGGTCCAAAATGTGAAATTAGGCGGTCATCAAACGTGTCTTTCAATAAACCTATTGTGGCACGAGCTGTGTGACATGTTGCGCCGTCTTGTTGAAACCACATCTTCTGGACATCATGGTTATTCAATTGAGGAATGAAAAAGTTAGTAATCCTGGCTTTATACCGACCACTATTGACTGTAACGTTCTGGCCACCATCGTTTTTGAAAAAGTACGGACCAATGATTCCAAACAGTCAGTTTTCCTCAGTCACACTTGAGGCTTACCTTCACTCCAAATGCTGGAGTTTTGTTTGTTGACGTAGCCATTCAACCAGAAGTGCGCTTCATCGCCAAATAAAATTCGCTTATGAAAATCGGGAACAAATCGAAATAAAATTTTACTATTTCCACGTTTTACGTTATTCAGGCGTGAGTCTATTTATGATGAATTGCCAAACCAGTTACAATGGGCCGCTATATGTGCTCAGGTGTTTTTTGGTTTGACGATACTGCCACTCCTTCCTAACCTAAGCTTACTTTAAGGAAATGCCTTTTAAATTTTCTAGAGAAAATTAACGTCATCATCACTTGCGTTAAGAGATACCTATGAAAAAATCTAAGGGTTTAATTATTTATAAAGGGTTCGCCAAATAAATATATTTTTTTTTTTTTGAAAATGAATATTTTCTCAAATTTCTTTTTTTATTTGAAAGTACAATCCTTCCGGTTAATAATGGAAAATAATTTCATTCAAATGGCCGCCTCGGCTGGCCATGCAGTAGCCTACACGATCGGTTCAATTTTTAAGCTCACTATCGATTGTGTGCAGCTGTATTTCACTAATGGCTTCACGAATATTGTCCCTTAAAGCGTCAATTGTCTCTGGCTTGTTGGCGTAACACTTATCTTTGACGGCACCCAAAAAAATAATAGTCCAACGATGTCAAATGGCAGCTCCGAGGTGGCCAAACGACATCAGCTCTGCGGCTGAAAATGCGATCTTTAAAGCAGGGCGCAAAACATCGAGTGTAGCTTCGGCTGTGTGGCATATAGCGCCGTCCTGTTGAAACCAAATGTTGCTAATATCCTCCTCTTCAATTTTTGTAAACAAAAATTCGTTCAACATGGCCCGATAACGATCGCCATTGACTGTAACGGCCACTCTTTGCACATTTTCGAGGAAAAATGGCCCAATTATGCCTCTGGACCGAAATTCGCACCAAACAGTGACTCGTCTTGGATGTATCGGCTTTTCAATGTATGCTTGCGGTTTTTCTGTGCCCCAAATTGCGACAATTTTGCTTGTTTACATACCCTCCAAGATCAAAATGAGCTTCACCTGAAAAGATGATTTTTTTTTGGCAAAATCGGCATCTTGTGTAAGTCGATCGCAGGCCCAGATTCCCAGCGCTGTTCAAGCGTATACACAAACATATACGTTCAGCGAAAGGATAAAACTAATTATCTGTCAAATCAGACATGAACTAAGTGTTACCATTCACGAATTAAGCACTAGTTGAACAAAAAAACGTTAGATGGCGGACCCTTTATTTAGTCGTCCTGTTAGGCTGTTATGAACTGCATCTCTTATCATCTCTTTATGAACTTGGCGGTCATGAGGGCCATCCTGGGAATGCCAGGGCTGAATATATACGGAACAGGTTAGCTCATTGGGCTTTTCAATGTTCCTGTGGAATTTTAACCCAAATCGCGGAAAAAGCAATGCTGGCTCGGCTGCTGTGACCTTTTGATTGATAGGGTTTTAGATAGTCGTAGACACTTCACCTCTATGCCGCCTATCATTCAGACATTCGGATAATTTTCAACAGCGGTATCACCTCATAGTACTGCAAGCGACTGGTTATGAGTATTTACGAGCCTAAAAGTGGAATCAGCTGTAGCTTATTCATTGAGAAAAGTCGCCCTTGTCCCACATGGGGATATCACAGGAATTATGTATGTATGTAGATACTTCACTAAGGTGGAGGTGATATCCAAACAACATCGCTTTGGTTGGGCACGCACATATCGTGTATATCATGTGTGGGTACATCAGTGAACGCATTGTGTTCACTCTTGCTTTGGCATCGTAATGTAAAATCATAAAGCAGTACTCTTGTAAAACGTCTGACTTTATTGTCCCTGTGTTATACGGAAAAGGGGAGAATTGACATCTGAGCTGAGGGGAATTCACTGAAACCTTTAGCAGTGCCTTCGACATGAGGCAGGCGAAGACATTTACACTATTGCTGCTCAATAAAATCGACCTCAGGGTACTAATTTGGCATCGTGTGGTCTTAAGGCTGTAGGCTGTAGTCTGCACCCTTAATTCCCAATCATCTAAACACGCTATTTCGAGCCAGAGAATGAAGTTTCCAGGGGAAGCTGTGGTAACTTCAAAAGGACAAAATAGAATTTCTCATGCGCTGAAATTATGGGGCTGCACAAAAAATCCTTAGAACCACCGGTATGTTTCCATGCTGATCAACATAACATAACATAGTTAAGGGTATCGGAGACCACAATGTCCGGTAAATAGTACACAAAATTCGCTCGAGTTGAGTGAAAATTTCCTGCAGAATCTAACTGGAGACAAAAATTTAAACCTTTAGGCCAGTCACAGTCGAGTGAATAACTTTTGAACCCAAAAGCCGAACCTCTACTGTTCGCCAAACAGTCAGCTCTCTCGCTCGAATACTGGCCGACAAAGTTGACCACGCTCTCCACAGCCACAACAAAAGTCATTTACAGATAAGCGCAGCCTTTGTGCGTGAATGACCTGTGAGAATGGAACAGCAGAGGAGATAGTCCGACGGTCCAGCTTGGACAGTTGATTCGTACGCTTCATATCCAAACATATACTTAATTCACTTAATCGTCATTCTAACGGAGGTAGGAGGTACACCAACCCTTGCGTGCCCGCCCTAGCGTGCTCTTCAGCAGCGCAGTTTCCCGAGATGTCCTTCCCAGTGACTAGGAACCTAGACGAGGTGTACACAAAACTGCCATGATAGTGTCACAAGGGAATCACGGCAGTCCCTGACTAGCTTAGAGTTGAAGGTCATACCCGAAAAAGATCTGATCGTCGCCTGACAGAACACATATAACATATTAGTGCAGATCCACTCTGCAGCATGAAAAATGACCATAACATCGGCTTGAAACATATTTTTGTAGTCCGCAAGGCGAAGGGAAAAACCAAGGCTGAGCCTCTCTAGTCTGGAACTGGCCATATAGACAATCACTGAATTGCTGGTAAAGATAGAGCCAGAGGCCAAATCTTGCCTACTTGAGATTATAACACAGAATCCTCCATACAGTTCAGGTCCAGATGAGGCATAGTCGATATCACCCAGTTTACCGGATTCCCCGAGTGGATAATATGCCAGCGTGATAGGGTGTTCAGTCTCACCGCTACAAGTTTCGCCCGCTGCCAAGTATCAAATATCCTCGATGGAAGCCAGCCACGCATAACAAAAGAGCCCTTTTGGAGGTGGTATGTACACAGGATGATCACAATAGACCTTTTTTGTCTCCGAGTGTTTGCGGCCATCAGTCCAGTATGACCGAATGGATGTTCGTTCTCTAACCAAACCAAACCAAAGAGGTGGTAAGTAACGCAGCCGTGATCTGGATTGCAGCAGATCTCCTGGCATTGAAATTTTTATTCAGGGCGGTCCACTAATTACTGTTCTGTTTAATAATACAAAATATGGCGGTGATATTAAACTGGCAGTGTGTCGCTGTGGTATGCTAGGTAAGACATTCGCATACCTACCAGAAAGTCCTCGGTTCAATACCAGGCCAAACCATATGAAAAAAGAAAAAGTTTTTTCAACAGCGGTATCACCTTATAACGTTAGCTAGTAGTATACGAGTACTTGGGTATAAATATACCCATACCCAAGTATAAATAAATATACTCATACTCATACACACTTTACACTTATGAGTACGGGTATGAAAAACACTTCATGCAACTCCTACTTGTAGTTATTTAAGTTGCACTGGCTTTGATATGCTGTGTATGGGTATCGTTTTATTTTTAACTTTACTCACTCATACATGTTTGGCCACCAATACTTTAAAAGTACTCAATACCATACTTTTGTCATTCTCTGGTTGGCGTCCGCCTTTAAAACATATTCATGCTGCGTTGTCTTCCTTGGTTTTTGTAAATATCAAAAGCGTTCACATTTTAAATGACCCAATTACTTATGAGAAAAATTAAAAGTCAAAAAGAGCAAACGATTTTCATTTGAATAATTCCCATAAATTATTATCATATTTATTAAATCATTTCTTGATTACTTGCTATAAGCAAGCTTAAGCACAAAGGTGGCAAAATATGAGAAAATTGTATCATAATACGCTTTATTTCCGCACACTCATATGGCTGGGACACGTACAACATATACTACCTTGATCAAAAAGTCCCAGGAATAAGCCCCGTGTGACGATGACATCGTTCCGATTGGAGTTTTTTTTTCTTGTTAAGTTGGTACATCTGTTGTTGATATTCCAGCTAAATCTTAGCTTACATCTTAGACTACATTTATCTTAGAAATGGATTTAAATTTGCAACAACGAACTTGTATTAAATTTTAAGTAAAATAGGGATTGAATGATGCGCAAACATTGCAAATATTGGAAAAGTGTTGCAGCAAAGATTCTCTAAAGAAAACGGTCGTTTACCAGTGGCACGAGTGGTTCAAAAGTGGACGTGAGCAAATTGAAGACGATGAATGCAGTGGCAGACCATCGACATCGAAAACCGATGAAATCGTTGATAAAATAAAAGAAATGTTGATCAGTAACAGCAAATTAACCATCAGAGAGCTAGCGGAGGATTTGAAAATTGTCTATGGATCCGTTCAAGACATATTGTTTAATGATTTGTGTTTCCGTGGTGAAGTTGCAAAGTTGGTGTCAAAAGACCTCAATTTCATGCAAAAGGCATGATTTGTGAGCGTGAATACGTTTCCACATTCAACAAAAGTATCATTACTGGAGACGAGACGTGGGTTTATGAGTACAACACGCAATCCAGACATCAGGCAAGTGAATGGAGTTCACCAAATGAGCCGAGACCAAAAAAATCACCTCGTTTTCAATCAAGAAATAGAGCACTGCTCACGGTTTTCATGCATTACAACGGTGTAGTCATTATGAGTTTTTGCCAGAAGATCAGACAGTAAACAAAGAGTATTATTTGGGTGTTTTGCGACATTTGTGACCAGAAAACTCGTGGATTTTGCACCATGATAACGCACCGTCGCACAGTGTCATCATTATTCGAAATTTTTGGACGACAAATGCCACAAATACCATCCAACAGCCACCGAATTCACCTGATTTGGCTACCTGTGACTTATTTCTGATCAATCGAGTTAAAAAACTATCGGGTCCGCCATCTAACGTTCTTTTTCTTCAACTAGTGCGTATTTCGTGAATGGTAGCACTTAGCTCATGTCAGATTTGACAGATAATTAGTCTTATCCTTTCGCTGAACGAATATGGTTGCGTATACGCTTGAACAATGCTGGGAAATATTGCGACGTTACTTTGAAAATCATGGTAATGTTGCAGAATGTGTGAGATATGTTCAGATGAAGCTCATTTTGGTCTTGGCGGGTAAGTAAACAAGCAAAATTGTCCCATTTGGGGCACAGAAATACCGCACGTATACATTGAAAAGCCGATACACCAAAGACGAGTCACTGTTTGGTGCGGATTTTGGTCCAGAGGCATAATTGGGCCATTTTTCTTCGAAAATGAGCAAGGAGTGGCCGTTACAGTCAATGGCGATCGTTATCGGGCCATGTTGAACGAACTTTTGTTCACAAAAATTGGAGAGGAGGATATGAGCAACATTTGGTTTCAACAGGACGGCGCTATATGCCACACAGCCGAAGCTGCACTCGATTTTTTGCGCCTGTTTTTGAAGATCGCATTATCAGCCGCAGAGCTGATGTTGTTTGGCCACCTCGGAGCTGCGATTTGACGCCGTTGAAGATAAGTGTTACGCCAATAAGCCAGAGACAATTGACGCTTTAAAGGACAATAATCGTGAAGCCATTGGTGAAATACAGCTGCACACAATCGATAATGTGCTTAAAAATTGGACCGATCGTGTAGACTACTGCATGGCCAGCCGAGGCAGCCATTTGAATGAAATTATTTTCCATTATTAACCGGAAGGATTGTACTTTCAAATAAAAAAAGAAATTTGAGAAAATATTCAGCAGTTTTTTTTTATAGCATTTTCACAAAAAAAAAAAAAAATTATTTGGCGGACCCTTTATTACAAGGTACGCGTTTCAACAGCCGAGAGGAAATAATGGAGAGATCGCATGAAGCACTGATGGACATAACGAAAACCGTATATAAAAAAATGCTTCGAGGATTGGATCAAGCGCTTTGAAGGAAACAATATAGATTTGGATAGATAAACTTGTAGACTTAATTTTTTGAATAAATTCCGGAAACTTTTTGATCAAGGTGGTCTTTTAGACATATGCTCTTAAGCTTATTAAAAAATATATTTTTTTTTTTGTTAATTTACACCTGCTGCTGCTATGACGGAAATAACCTGAAAAGATTTTTTATGACAAACGTCAAGTATTTTGTTGGCACTTGACAACCATATGGTTTAAATACCAATAAAGCTTTACCTTTTATATTCCCCGTCGGTTATATTTTGACGAAAATTTTCAAGCAAATTCATTATGGTCATTGACTTAAACTACTTGAGTGTTGAACTTTATTTGCAGGATAAAAGAAAATCATAAATTGGTTTCTCTGGCAAGAGAAATCTCATATATTTTATGAAGAAAATATTGTAACATTTTTATTACCCCGTAACAACGCACATTTATTATATGACGAATAACGTAAAACATGCTGTTACTGCTGTACAATGTTAACATTTTTAGGTTACAAGTGTGTGTGTGTGTGTGTGTGTGTGTGTATGTGTGTGTGTGTGTGTGTGTTTGTGTGTGCCAGGTAAATTAACACATGTTCCGACAAGTTTAGTTAAATATAATTTTGTATACATACTCAGCATGTTTCCTTTTATCTCTTCCCTCACTACCCCTTTCCAACTTCTTAACACAAAATATAAAGCAAAAGACGAACAACGAACAAGAGCTCGTTTAAATATATTAAAGAGATTTGTTGTATTTGTAACCTCAAGACAATTTGTAACAACAAATATCAGTGTGTTATGAGAGTACACAAGTACTTGAGTATGATAGTGGCTTCTGCTACGCAGCAGCGTATTAATTTCAAAGAGAAACACCTTTTTCATGGTTTTCTTTTGCCATTTAGCAGCTGCTTATGGTTTGTGCGATGTTTTTTGTTTTAATGCAAAATTTCAAGTTTTTTTTTTTTTTTTTTTGTTGAATAAATGCCTTTAAATCATTCCTTTTATTATTTTAATATCCTTTTATTTCGCTATCATTGCATTTTTTAAATTATTTTTGAAAAAGACTTCAATAAAAGCTACTTTGATTACATTTTCATATGAAGACTTTGGTAAGCTCATAACATAAAGTCAATGCTATCTTTGTCTCAAAGGCTTAAATATTTATTTTCGAAATTCGCAGTATTTTAAGACATTTTAGCGTATGTGCTAATGGCTGTGACTCATTAAGTAAAGGACAGTTTTTGCAACCACTGCAGGCAGTGCCTCTGCAGGGTTAAGAGAATACGTGGTGATCAGTTTAGTCCTTTTTGGTCAATTGAGAAGGTATTCTCTTCTGTTCAGTAAGTGTTAGCTACGAAATGGAATTTATATTTGATATCCAGCTTTATGGTTGCAAAAGGGAACCCTATGAGCAGATCACATAGGCTATTATTGAGTATGTTACCCTTCTGGCTGATTTATAATGCGGCTTAATTAACGAAGCGGTCAAATTAGCCAGAAGGGTTGCCAAACTCAATAATAATCCTCAATGTGATCTGCTTATAAGGCTTTCTGGCTTTGTTACTATATCCTAAGACCATTGTGATTGGGGCTTTTGAAAAATCTGGCATTTTCCGTAAGAATAGCTTGGACAAATTCCCATTTTCTACCAAATTCACCCAAGACACACTCAAATTACCATTTTCTACAAAATTCCACCATTACCACACCGAAATTCCCCTTATCTACCAAATTTAACCAAAACAAACACCAACTATCCAAGAAACACACCCACATCCACCAAGTCACCATATTGACGGAGTTCTATAATTCAAACACCCACCATGGCGTTTGCAAGGGAGACTATCAGCCTGACTATCCCAGTAGTGCAGTGTAATTTTAAAAAATATTCTGCTACTGAGCAGCCATAGCTATGAGGTTAGTCTTCACTTCCCCTTTGAGCCGATCACATAGAAGTATGTTGAGTTTGTTAGCCAAACATTTTTCGATTATTTCTCTATATCCAGAGACACATATGATGGCGACACAGACGATATTCATAGACAAGCTAGGACATGGATTTGATGTTTGACTTTATGGCGTCCGAGGGGATATATTTAGAGATATTCAAAACATATCGGGGGATCTTTTTTAGCAACTTTCTTTCTGGCAACACTGTTTTTGGCAGCTCAGCTGTTTTCGTGTAACATGTTACTGTCAAACCCCTAAATCGACTTACAAATGAACAAGGCTTGCATACCATTTTTTATCGGAATGAAGCTAATTTCTAATTGAATTGAAACATTGCTAGAACTGCATATGTATCCTACAAAATACACTATTTTGTGTGGATTATTGGCCGGTGGCATCATTGGGCCGTACTTTTTCAAAGACAACGACGATAGGCATATTACTGTGAATGGCGAGCGCTACCGATGATCACAATTTTTTTTTTTTTTTTGCCCAAAATGGAACAGCTGGACTTGGCTGACATGCAGTTTCAATAAGACGGTGCCACATGCCACACAGCACGCGAAACAATGGCTCAATTGAGAGGAGAGTTCGGTGATCAGTTAATATTTCGTTTAGGGCCGGTCAATTGGCCGCTTAGATCGTGCGACTTAAGGTCTGTAGACTAGTTTTTGTGGTGCTATGTTAAGCTTTATATTCACGCAACGGTTGAAGAATTTATTCGTGAGATACTGGCCGATACCACTGCCATCATTATTCAAAATTTTTGGACGAAAAATGACACAAATACCATCCAACAGCCACCGAATTCACCTGATTTGGCTACCTGTGACTTATTTCTGATCAATCGAGTTAAAAAACTATTACGGGGAACGAGTTTCAGCAGACGAGACGAAATAATGGAGAAATCGCAGGAAGCACTGATAGACATAACGAAAACCGCATATAAAAAAATGTCTCGAGGATGGGATCAAGCGCTTTGAAGGGAACAATATAAAGGATCCGCCATCTAACGTTTTTTTTTTTCAACTAGTGCTTATTTCGTGAATGGTAGCACTTAGCTCATGTCTGATTTGACAGATAATTAGTTCGCTTCGCCAAGTGGGCCTGCGATCGACTTACAGAAAATGAGCAAGGAGTGGCCGTTACAGTCAATGGCGATCGTTATCGGGCCATGTTGAACGAATTTTTGTTCAGAAAAATTAAAGAGGAGAATATTAGCAATATTTGGTTTCAACAAAACGGCGCTACGTGCCACACATCCGAAGCTACACTCGATGATTTGCGCCTTGTTTTTGAAGATCGCATTATCAGCCGCAGAGCTGATGTAATTTGGCCACCTCGGAGCTGCGATTTGACACCGTTGGCCCATTATTTGTGGGGTGCCGTCAAAGATAAGTGTTACGCCAACAAGCCAGAGCCAATTGACGCTTTAAAGGACAAAATATTCGTGAAGCCATTGGTGAAATACAGCTGCACACAATCGATAATGTGCTTAAAAATTGAAACGATCGTGTAGGCTACTGCATGGCCAGCCGAGGCAGCCATTTGAATGAAATTATTTTCCATTATTAAACGGAAGGATTGTACTTTCAAATAAAAAAAAGAAATTTGAGAACATATTCAGTAGTTTTTTTATAGCATTTTCAGAAAAAAAAAATTTTATTTGGCAGACCCTTGCTTTATGTAGAGTTGTTTCAGAGGATTTTCCCTTCAGGTAGGCTTATTAAGCCTTAGGGAACTTTACGTCTTTAGTTTTTCATGGGTATGACTGTCTATCACACTCTCAAGCACCTTCAGTACAGAGGAAGTAAGACTAATTGTCCCTTAATTCTTGGTTAATACGTGTCCGCTTCTACCCACCTTTGAGCTGAGTGATGATATAAATAAGCGGAAACAAGCGACGAAGTCTTATGCAGTATCACTGGCATTTCAAGGGCCTAATTTATTAACTTATTTCTTCCCTATGAAAACTTACATACATACGTACAAACCACTCACTTTGATAGACGCTTGAGTAATTTTTTAATTGGAATCTTGTGACTTTTTGTCAAGCCACTTATGCTTCTATTCAAACATAGACAAACGATTATTTTGTATTACTTTTGTTAAAAAAGAATAATTAAAACCCTTTAGTTGACTTTTTCTTAATTGCAGTGTATGAAATATAAGCCACTTAATTAAAGCAATAATTAAAACTTGCAAAATAATTACTTTAGAACAATAACAAAAAAAGTATTTCAAATTAAAAAGTTTGCAACTTTTGAAAAATATTTTTTTTTTTTGTTTTCTATAAAAGAGTTTTTTAAATCCCACACAACATAACCCAACTTTTTGAAATTTCAAGTGAGTTTTACTGTTCTCTTCCCACATGCATACGAATATTTTACCACTTTAACGCTCTATTTCTACAATTTTTTTCAATTAAATTTAAGTGTCTCTCTTTAACGAAGACAAATGTTAACAAAAATAGTTACTATAGAGAGCAAGAAAGCGAGGTGGAGAGGGAAAAGAGTATAACAACTAGAAAATCGTTTTTATTTAACATTTTTTTTTTTAATTTTTATTTCAAGTATAATAGGAATTAAAAAGTATGGCAATAATATGTGTGTGCGCGCATATAAATAAAGCAGCATATTTTACTGTATAAGTGTGTGTGAGTGTTTGAACGTATTTATGTGTAGTAAGAAGTACGTACTCCATGATATCCAGTAGTAAACCAGAGATGCTTAACTGTTATATCAGCAGATAAATGCATAGCCAAGTATAGAAGAACTAACATAACTTTATACAGACGTAATAATAGTAAAACAGAAAACATGAAATGGTTTACTTTTCATATAAAGTTTTTAATGAGAGAGCGCGATATTGCTTACTGGCGTTGGAAAAAATATTGAAGGAAAAGACGTAACCAAGGCAATCAGACAAGCGAAGTCATCATTTTATGCGGACAAATTTGGGAATTCGACAAGTGTAAAGAGAACGTGGAAAACCATTAGAGAAATTGGGATCATTCAGGGAAAACGTGCTGATGTTTACCCTTAATAGGGATTTTATTGAGATCCCAATGCCATCAGCTGATCACTTGTTTTACAATAAATTTCGTGATGAAAAATCACCAAGCAGACTTTTCAACTTTGATTGATGTTTTGAGATGCTGTCATTCCATTAAATCACTGCTTGCAGGTGTTGATGGATTTCATCCAGCAAACCTTAAAATGCTTCTTCCATATATCCTGTGATTTATAACAAATATCTTTAATTTTGTTAGTACAACTAGCGCCTATACGAAAATGTAAAAACTAGCAAAAGTCCGTCCTATCCCGAAAACATCTACAGATAATCGTCCGATTTCTATAAGTACTACCCTACTTGTAAAAGGCTCCTACATAAGGAAATTACGTAATAGCTTGCTCATCAAAAACTATTGACTAGAAAACAAACTGGTTTTCGCGCCGGACATAGCTGTGTCACAGTTCTCATAGATGTAGCGGAGGATACTAGAGAAAAGCTGGATGATGGTCATATGGTTTGGATGATCTTACTAGACCATTCTAAGGCTTTTGATACTCTTGAGCATATTATCTTGCTTCAAAAGTTAGCAAAAAAATGATGCAGATGTATAAGAGAAACATCATCCATGTAGATACGCACTTATCTCGGTGATCGAGAGCAATACGTAGAGCTCAACTCATCACCTAAATCAACAACCCTACCTGTCATTGGGTGGCGTGGTGTAGTGGTTAAAGCTCACGCATAACAACACAAAAGATCCAGGTTCGAGCCCCAGCAGAGGACATGATGAAGAAAAAATTTAATTGTGCTTCAGCTTCCCTCCAGACAACTCCATCCAAAAAATAAAAAAAGCCCCCCTAACCTTCCCGCATACCTCTGGCGATGATGACAAATACCAGACGAATGATCAGGAAAAACATACCACCTACTTCGAAAAAAAATTACAATGCTAAAGTAAAGATCACCACCAATTAGCAAGGATCTTCACCACTACACACACAAAAATCATGTAAAGGAAGCTACAGCGAATTAATCATCTACTTCGCTTAAAAATATCAAATTGATTAAAGAAACTGAAACAAAGCAATGTATACTTTGAGCAGGGACAGAAAAAAGAAAAAAAAAACCTGTCATTAGGGGCGACTTGCTGGATCAGCTGATGCACTGCAATATTAGAATGTATGCTGATGATGTTCAAATATGTAAAGTGTTTTTTATAGAGGTATAGAACTTTAAGTTGCAATAAAACAACGATCGATTATTCGATTGACATGAATTTTATTTGTCCGAAAGATAATCTTGTAATTGATTGTCCAGTAAATCGCACAACGTATTATAGGGAGAATTCGTTTTTTGGTCGCACTGTTCGGTTGTGGAAAAATCTTCCGGCGAAAGTAATTCCTGCCACTTACGACATGAGTAAATTTAAATCTAACGTCCATAAACACTACTCCCTCTGTCCTCCTTTCGATAACCTATTTTCCTAGTACCAGCACAATGCACTGCATGAGTAGGGGCCATCCCCCGGGTGCTGGTCTTATAAAAAAAAAAAAAATCAGCGAGCATTCTTTTGAGATCTGCGAATAGCCAGTGGGCATAGATGTTAGTGGAACTCTTTTTTTTCTTTATTTGTATTGTTGTCTCTGTTTGTATTTGAATACATATGCCTGAACTGTTCTAGTCTCATAGATTTACTTTTTCTATCTATAGATTATAAAATAGTTATAACTCAAACACACACACATACACACACACACACACTCATACACTTACACATATACCAGATAACTTGTTTGTTTTTGTTTTTTTCTCTATTTAATTTGAAACTGTAGTCGTTTTGTTGTCTATCTACGATATCTTTTATATCCTTAATTGCAACATTTTAATACTTCAGCTTTACCATTGGAAACTTTTCTTATTTGTTCTTATCATCGTTGTTTCCATTCTTTTCTATTTATTTTTTTATTTTTTTTATTAAGATTCTCTAAAAACTTCAAAGTCAAACTAATTTCTATTTAGATTGTCGTTTTTCTACACATCTTCTTGGTTAAATGCATTAAAGAAAAGCGAAGGATTATAACAAAAACTAAATTTAAAATAAATATTGCAAGAAAAAAAGAAAAAAAAAAGCTTTTAAAATCGATAAAATGTTTTATTTTATTTTTTAGGACAAAATCTACTCAAAGTTTTTCTTTTGCGGTTTCTAATTGCAACCACTTCCTTCAATCAAAAGTAAATACGAATTCAAATTTATTTTGTTTCTTTTTTTGTTTTTGTTTAAATAAATGGTTTTTCATTAAGCACTTAAAAATTGAATATAAATCAAGGCTGGCAAAAACTCGAGTTTAAAAAACAATCCAAACCAGCGACTCACTCCTCGCTTTGTTCAGTTTCAGTAATCAAGTTGATTTTTCAAGTCGAGTAGATGATTAATGTACTGTAGCTCGCCTTCATATTATTGTGTGTAGTGGTGAAGATCCTTACTAAGTCATGGTGGTGATCCTTACTTAGCATAGTAATTTTTTTCGGGTAGATGGCGTTCTCTCCTGATCATTGGGTTTTATAACTGCTTTCAAATTTCTTGCAGTTCGTTGGTTTGCGTAATGTACAGGGTGTCCGCCGGTAAGGTATACTACTTTGTTTAGCCGCCATTTTGGTAAACAAGTAGAAACGTGGAAAATTTATTATGGTGAAATATTAAGTAAACCAACATTTTATCAAAATCAGTCATCGATTTTCATGAAAAAATCGAAATGAGTCCTCGTCACACATTTTCATTTGAATGGTTATGTGAATAAACAGAATAGTCGGTTCTGGGCTATGGAAAACCTTAAAATTATTCATCAGTCACCTTTGCATCCATTAAAAGTGACAGTCCGGGGTGCAATTTAGTCAGGAGGAATCTTTGGAACTTACTTTTTGAAACTGAAAACGGCGTAAAGGTAACTGTCAATGGGGAGCGATATCGTGATATGATTGAAAACTTTTTAACGCCACAAGTGCATGCTTTGGGCTTGACTTACATGTGGTTTCAACAAGACGGTGCCATATCGCATACAGCCAAGATTACAATGAATTATTGCGAGACCTCTTTTCACAACAAATTATTTCAAGAAATGGTGACGTTGATTGGCGACCGTGGGGTCGCCTGATTTGACTGCTCCGAACTTCTGTGCGTGGGGATATCTGAAAAGCAAGGTTTATGCAAACAAACCAGAAACGCTGGAGCAACTCAAACAAAATATGAATTGTGTGAGAATGTAATGAAAAATGTGCAAAATGTTTTGAGGCTATCAGAGGCGGGTATTTATCTGAAATTGTTTTCCAGACATAATTGCCGACATTGATCCATTCTCTTTCATATAATCAAAAATTATAAACAAACAAAGGGGTATACCTTCCCGGCGGACACCCTGTATAATGCTATTTTGCACTCTTGCTGAGATCAAGGCGGCATTGTGTACTATGAGCTGTAAAGACATCGTTTGAAACATGCAAAAACGGCAGGAATACAACGACAGACATGATTAAATTATTCATTTGCATGACAGTGCTCGACCTTACGGCGCAAAAGTTGACATACTATTGTTAGAAGCGATCAAACGGTGTAAAGGTCGTATTCTCCGAATATTGCTTCTTTTGACCATTGACTAAAAGTATTTCTGAGACAGAATCCGATAATTGGTTGAGAGGTGGGGAGAAAATTTAAGCAGTAATTTAATTAATTTTTATTTTATCCTGATGTAGTGGTTAAAACGCCCACGTAACAACACAAGCGCCCAGGTTCGAGCCCCAGTAGGGCACAAGACGAAAAAAAATTAATTGTGGTTTCAAGTGTTTAATAAAAAATAACTCCTTCTAAAAAATAAAGAACAAGCCGCCCAAGAATAATCAGGAAAAAAACGTAAACTTCTGAAAAAAGATTACAATGCTAAAGTAAAGATAACCACCAATTAGCAAGGATATTCACCACTACACAATCATATGGTGGGGGCTACAGTGGTTTAATCATCTACTCAGCTTTGAAAATCAACTTGATTAACGAAACTGAAACAAAGCAATGGATGCTTTGTGGAATGCCCTATATGCTCCCTAGAGGAGCGATGAAGAAAAAAATTTATTTCATTTATTTTCTTTTTTGAACTGCAAAAACTGTCCAAATTAATTTGTACTCCCAATAACTACTCATTTTTGTACTGATTTTTGTTGTAAATAAAGCCCTAGCTGGGTGGGTTTAATTGGGTTGCCATGTGGTAACCCAATGATATTCGATTGAAAGCTTTGAAATTATTTAAGCAATGACATCCTTTAGAGTAAGGAATGCTAGGGCATATGGTCATGCCACGATTCTTAGTGAATTCCAGGACGGACTATGTTTCTCTAGTTTCGGCTACTGCACTTCGGAATTTAATATCGACAGGAGATAGAGGTTGGTGAACTCTTTCCGTTCGGAATGCATTGACGATGACTGAAAGATGAAAGTGTTGTTGTACCACTTTAGTCTTCCTGAGGGCTCTAGTATTTTTCTGGCACAGTGCAAGGAGGCTTTTGTATTTGTATTGTCAGCCAAGTGACCGTCATCGCCTACTACTACTGCTCGGTGGGTGAGAGAGTGAAGAGTCTTACTGATTTTACAATAAATCGATTGTAACCACTGTTGTTAATGTTTAGCTGATTAATTTTAGGAAACAAAAACTCAGGCAGCATGTTCGTGCTGTGACGTAACTGACCTTAACACCACTTGCGTGCCCATTTCGAAAGAAATAAGAACCGATGATTCCGTCACCGTGTGAACTATATCAAACAGTCAGTTTTAAAGTGTGTAGTGGAGATTCGTTTACGTCTTGAGGGAAGGCATTTGTCAAGGGAGGTCTTTTTTTTTTTCCTAGATGGAATTGTCTGAATGGAAATGGAAGTCTCTTTATAAAATACTCGAAACCACAATTAAATCTTTCTTTTTCGTCATGTTCTCCAATGGGGCTCGAAACTGGGCCGTTTGTGTTGTTATGCGCCATGCCACCCCCATAGATGGAAATAATTTTTTAAGGAAATTCCCCAAACTGTATACCCATTTTGGTAATCGATACCAATCGATGGACAGATGCAGCTAAAACAATATGGTCGCTATCATCCGTCGAAAATTGAGAGATCCTATCGGAAGACACTTTTAAAAAATATATTTTCCTTTAAAATGTCTGATTTTTTTAGGGAAAATCATCCTATTCTGTTTATTGGTAGACAATGAATAATTAAGAAAATTTTATGCACAATTTCCAGCATAATGTGGCACTAAAAAAAAATGCCATAAAATTGTTTTTAATTTAAAATTAATTAACTTGAGGGAGAAAACACAACAAAATAAAATGCAAATTAATTTCAAATAAATATGATAATGACGGTGCTCATTAAAACAAAAATAGAAAAAGAAACTGACTCTATAATACCCTACTTCGCAAGGCTTCCTTAGTGGTGTGTCATGAGTGGTTTTATACGCTAAGAACAATACAAGTGCCCTGTAAAAATAAGCGATTAGTGGAAACAATTTTTTTTTTTATTTAATTTCGGAATATTGATTGAATATTGAAGCCAGAGTTTAGCAATGAATACTGAAATACTGATTATACTCGAATCATGATTCATATATTTCTATACTCATACTAATTCATACTCATTGCTATGGCTACTCATTATATTCATACTCTTCAACATTTGTGACGACATTTGACGGCTTAAAGCTATACTTGCTTGTTATTGTTTGTACAAAGACCACAAAGTCCAAACTCCAAATCGACTAGGTGGGTGTTCAAAAGTAGCCAAGATTTGTAAGGCCATTAGACCTCCTATTATTTGTCTTTAAGGGTTGGCAAAAAGCTGGGATTTTTAAAACATCCCAACGCTCTGTGTTTTGTTGGATGTTTCGTATATTATGACTGTTTCCGAATTCTGTTTAAGTCGATAATATTTTTTATTTATGAGTACAGTTACATTGTTTTGGAACGCAATTTTGCACTCTTGGTTGAATCAAGGCTGCAGTGTGCACTATGAGCTGCTAAAACTCGATCATCGGAGCAGACTGCAATTACTTCATTTAAACCATGCATTGTGAGAAAAGCGGCCCGAATATAAAGATAGATATGCCTTATGTCGCAGAAGTTTTCAAGCAATTAGAAACGATCAAATGCTACACCTGCAGTATTTTCCGAACATTGTTCCTTCTGACTATTAGTTGTTTCGACAGATGCAATGTCTCTTAGCATGTCACCAAATCACTTTCTCTGAAAAAAATATAAAATTGGCTTCAGTGTAACAGTTCCTGGAATGCCGAGAAGTTTTTCTGCGACGAGATTTGGAAATCGACTGAGAGCAAAGATTTGACAAACTTGGTAATTCATTATCTTTTTTGAGCTAAAGACGCAATGTGGCGTGTGTTTTATTGTTCTATCGGTACTGTAACGGAATGTGTTCTAACGAAATTAAAGAATTAATTCCCAAAAATCATATATTTTTACGCAGTACTCGTTTTTCTCGTAGAGTGCATCCCTTTGTAGTTGATTGTACAGTAAATCGCACAACGCATTATAGGGAGAATTCGTTCTTTGGTCGCACTATTCGGTTGTGGAATAATCTTCCAGCGAAAGTATTTCCTGCCACTTACGACATGAGTAAATTCAAATCTAACATCCATAAACACTACTCCCTCTGTACTCCTTCCAATAACCTATTTTCCTAGTACCAGCATAATGCACTGCATGAGTAGGGGCCATCCGCTGGGTGCTGGTCTTATAAAAAAAAAGAAATAATGTTGACTTTTATTTAGCACTTGCGTACTAGCTTCTAGTCTATATACTCAGAATAAAGTGCCATTAGAGCGGCTTATCTATCAGAATATATATTAACAGAAGCGCCATGATCCTTGGTTCTCCGTGTGGAAAATGCTGTTCCACTTGATCATGGCACGAAAATTTCCGTATACCACTGTAAACAGTTGTGAGCTGACACTAGAGACCTCATGGCCCTACTAGATCTAATTGAGCTGAGTCGCGGACAGCTTTCAAACAACTTGGTAAATAAACTTGATAATTGAACTTGATCTGAAACATATCGAATATTATAAGCAAACAGATCAATTCTTTCTAAAATATAATCTTCTCTTTACTTTCGTTTTATGTGGTACGTGTTGTTTGAGGAAATGTTTCTTTACTCTTTAACTTTACAGCCTACCTACGAGCACGTCACTTTAAAGATTTACAATTTTATTTGCTTTACACTTGTACTACTCAGCCTTATAAATATTTATTTATTAACGAATAACATAAATAAATAAATGAATGAATGAATGAATGAATGTGTTTGTTATGAAATTTATTCACATTCATTACAAGTGTTGACACAATTCATTACAAAAAATTCGAAAATTAAAAATAATATTTTTTTCCCACCTGCTCTGAATTATTATTTTCATATCTTTAGGCAAAACAAATTACATATTTAGCAAAACATATTTAAAAAAAAAAACATTAAGCTCACGGCAGCACAACTGTTATAAAATTTGTTTTATAAATCAATTTTGAAAAAAAAAAAATCTTAAATATGATTTTATTAAAGCAGCAGCAGCAGCTGTAATAAATTATTTTCCAAAAAGAATAGAAAAATTTAAATAATATTCGTAGTTGTTTCCGTTATTTTTCATTAATTAACAATAAATAATAAAATTAAAACAAAGTTACTTTACCATAAAAAATATTGCAACTTTTTTAATGAAAAAAGTAAAGTTGTTTTCGCTCATGAAAAATAAATGGTTGAGAACACAATTAAACAGTAATAACTTCCTGCTGCTGCTGCTGCTGCTGGTGTTATTTACTACACAAGCATAGCTGCCAGATTTGACAATTTATCGTCATTTGGACGTTTTTTAACAAAGATGACGGATGGACGTTTTTGCACAACTGGCAGCTCTAAAAGTAGTAATAATTCTTTTTAGATAAGACCACTAGCTTACTTCTGATTTTTGCATGCGTTCAATGTTAAAAAAGCGGAAAGGAATATGCGCATGCGTTTTTTAAGCGAAGAATTATTATATATAAAGGCTCGGCCATCTAACGTTTTTTTTCAACTCATTTCTGATTTGACAGGTAATTAATTCTATCCTTCCGCTGAACGAATATGGTTGTGTATACGCTTGAACAACGCTGGGAAATATTGCGACATAACTTTAAGAATCATGGTAATGTTGCAGATGAAGCTCATTTTGATCTTGGCGGGTATGTAAACAAGCGAAATTGTCGCGTTTGTGGCACAGAAAACCCGCACGCATACATTGAAAAGCCGATACATCCAAGACGAGTCACTGTTTGGTGCGGCTTTTGGTCCAGAGGCATAATTAGGGCATTTTTCTTCGAAAATGAGCAAGGAGTGGCCGTTACAGTCAATGACGATTGTTATCGGGCCATGTTGAACGAATTTTTGTTCACAAAAATTGAAGAGGAGGATATTAGCAACATTTGGTTTCAACAGGACGGCGCTACGTGCCACACAGCCGAAGCTACACTCGATGTTTTGCGCCATGTTTTTGAAGATCGCATTATCAGCCGCAGAGCTGATATCGTTTGGCCACCTCTGAGCTGCGATTTGACCCCGTTGGACTATTATTTGTGGGCTGCCGTCAAAGATAAGTGTTACGCCAACAAGCCAGAGACAATTGACGCTTTAAAGGACAATATTCGTGAAGCTATTGATGAAATACAGCTGCACACAATCGATAATGTGATTAAAAATTGGACCGATGGTGTAGGCTACTGCATGGCCAGCCGAGGCAGCCATTTGAATGAAATTATTTTCCATTATTAGCCGGAAGGATTGTACTTTCAAATAAAAAAAGAAATTTGAGAAAACATTCAGTAGTTTTTGTTTTATATCATTTGCACAAAAAAACGAATTTATTTGGCGGAGCATTTATATAAAAATGACGTGTATCTTCGTGATCGCTAAACTCAAAAACTACTGGACCGATTTTGAGCAAATATAATATATGTGTTCTATGGTGTGTGAAGAGTGTTTCTGTGTAGTTTGAAGTTTGTCCGACAGATAGCGCAATATTTATTTTTTTTGTGTTTTTGCGCCGTAACTCACGAACTACTGCACCTATTTCGACCAAACTGTAAACACATGTTCTATGGGGCGTGAGGAGTGTTTTTGTGTAGCTTGAAGTTCGTCTGAGAGATGGCGCAATATATATTTTTTTGTTTTTGCACCGTAACTCAAGAACTACTGCACCTATTTAAGCCAAACTGTGTTTCGTTGAAGGCGTTGGTTCGTTACTCAGCGTGCAGTGGCGTTAATTTGCCTGATACCAACTGAAACCTAACATGTTTTTGTGAAAAAAATATATTAAAAAAAAGTAAATAAATATCTACGAGTATCACTCTTTTTTAAACTCTATTTGCGCAATAAGCCTATTTTATGTTTTGCTGAGGGCACTAGGTGCTTTATCGGCGTGTGGCGGCGTTAAGTATCCCGACGCCGACACATACATAACCTCATTTCGTGAATTACATACGATACATACATTTGAATAAATTAACGCAACATGTTAGTCAAAGTAAATTAATTGTATTATCGAAAGCTATTGAGAAAAGTAAATAAGCAACAGGTAAGACAATAAAGGGCAGCCTTTCTACTACAACAATAACAAACAAAAAAATATCATAAGAAACGTATATTGCAGTACAAAATGCCACGTTCACGTGCATATATTGTTCGCCGTACACGACACAAAAATTATATGAGAGTGCTGCGCTCACAGCAGACGCAAGAGGAGCGCGCAGAAGACAACGAACTAGCCAGGAATCGAATGTTAGTTTTATACCAAAATTATTCACAAGAAACAGTTCAACATAAAAGATACATTTGGGGCCAGCAACGCGGATCGGGCCCAGCTATCAAAAATATAAAATTCCATTTGAACAATAATTGCTTTGTCGATTTTGTGCACCTTTCATTCTTCTTCTAAATATCAATCAGCCATGACTTTGCATGCGAACCAGACTTATAGTGAAAATAAAATTCGAAGGCAAAACAACGTTTGCCCGGGTCTGCTAGTATTTTATAATTTGGAGTAAATGACACGCGTTGAAAATGTTGCAAAATTAAAACACAAAAAAACTATTTTGTTTTTTATTACGATTTCTTTGACGATTTTCCGAAAATAATCGAAAAAAGTGAAGATTTTCAACATATTTCATCTGGCAGCCATGTACACAAGTAAGTGTTACAAAGGGCTTACTCTCACTCTTTCTTCCTTTTGCACTCTTTTCCTTTTTTTTTTCGTTTTTTGTTTCTTCTTCAAGCGGCGGTGTATATTCCGTCTATTTATCTTACTACTACACAAACAAAGGCCATCAACAACAGTATACAAGAGATTGAAAGTAAAAACCAGTTTCTTCTTAGTATTTGTGTGTTAGTGTGGGTGAGCTCTTGTTTGGTCTGTTCTGTTCCGTTGTGTTTTACTCTTTTAGTGAGAATCTGTTACAGATTTATGGAGATTTTTATTTGAAACTTAATAAGTTAACTATAGTGTACGTGGGTAGATTTATAATTTTAAGACAGTTTTGTATTATCTAGTGCAATAACTTTCAATGCCATACTAATGTTCACATTAACTTTGTAGTACTGCAGAGTCTTGAACAAATTGCGTCTATAACAAATAGTTTACTCTTGATAGCCAGTGAAAGAATAATTTAGAAATTTTAATAAAAAATGCCTCAATAATAATCTTACGGACTGCACACCCTTAGTTTAAGTGGTTTAAAAGTGATTTTTTGTCTAAGTGAGTTGACTCTGGTTGTACACTTTTAATACACTTGCTGCTATGTTTGCTAAGCCCAGATCAACAAGCAATATAAGCAATGACCCAAACTTGACTCAAATTAACTTAGTCAGTGCTTGCAAGTTTGTTGATCTGAGCTTAGCGAACATGGCAGCAAGTGTATTAAGAATGACTAGGTTTTCATTATGAATATGGCGGTAAGTGTCGTCGGCAACACACATGTCTATAGATCTTATTCGATATTCAGCCTTAATCAGAAAGCCTTTTAGTTCCGCCTTGTCGCTGTGAACAAATCAGATATCTTTTACATAAAACACCAGACATCGAAAAACAACAGCATGCGAGCTATTTGGAGTCTTTGCTAAGCGATCATCAGTACAGTTTCTGCAGCAGATGCCTTACTAATAATATTGTCACGTTTACACTTTTTTAAAACGTTTGAGTTGAAACGTCTCGTCTCCAGTAATGATCCTTTTGATGAATGTTGGTTCGGATTCACCCTCGCAAATCATTTGCATGAAATTGAGGTCTTTTGGCACCAACTTTGCTGCTACACGACGATAACCCAAATCATTAACGAAAATGGCTTCGATGGATCCTCCCGTTAATGGGGAGGTGTAGTAGACAAAATTCTGCATCATTCGGCATATAGTCGACTTATAACCGACAATGTCGCAAAATTTTAGCTTTCTTTACTAGTATGGTGATATAAAAATGAAGTTGTTCTACATAATTAGCTTTGATTATGTCATTGTTATAATGTCACTAGAATACAACAATGAAATTTTAGTGCTTTAGTTATTAACGAGGAGGTGCAGCAGACATAATCCTGCATCACTCAGCATGTAGTCGATTTATGGCAGACAATGTCGCTAAGTTTTATCTTTCTTTAATATAATGTCAGTATTATAATGAAGTGTTTGTTCACACATAATTACCTTCGATTGTGTCATTGTCATGAGGATTCAACAATGAGATTTTAGTGTATTTTCTGTAGTGGAAGTACAGCAGACGAAATCTTGTTCACTTAGCAAGTAGTCGATTTATGGCGGACAATGTCGCTAAGTTTTAGATTTCTTTAGTATAATGCCACCATTATAATGAAGTGTTCATACATAATTACCTTTGATTGTGTCATGGTCATGCAAATTCCGACTTCTTACTAATTTCTTGGCGATGACTCATCAATGAAAACAACATGGATCAATCGCAATACACCACAAAGTAAAAGCAATCAAAATAGGCGACTTTCTACAGCTTAACGCATAGTGAAGGTAGTTAAGGTGAACTTGGACCTCAACAAATCCAATCTTTCAGAAATTTTATCGGCGTGCAAAACCAAACTCATTAAAAATTCTATTTTACAAACTCATGAAATTATAAAACGAACTACGCATAACGGATGAGTTTCATTAGAAATGTTCTAAGACAAACGGAAATATTGTTTAAGGCACTTGAGTGTGAGTGAGCTTTTCTATAAAGTCACCACCTTTGACCCCGCTTTGTTTAGCTACTTCTAGTCAAAAATTTATTATCATCAGTAGTCTTATCATCTTCATATCCTTTATCTTTAGAATTTTCAAAAGCAAAAACAAAAATTGTTTGTCACTGTTTGTAAAGTTTTTCATTATTGTTTTTTGAGCAGTCAGTCAGTCTGACGGTCATTGTAAATTGTTGGCCATTATCTTGGTAGTCAGAAAATTGTGTTGAGATTTTCTTCTGTCATTATCGCTGTTGTTTTTGCTGTCATCATAAGCATGAATTGCTTCAATAAACCAACTGACAGTTGCTTGGTTGGTTACATTCTGTTGACATAGAAATTTATTTTTTTGTTCCTCTTCTTCTTGTTTTGCTGGGCAAAAATTATTAGACTGGAACTTTGTTGTTATCGTTTTTTCGATAATTAACTTCAACTTTAAAAGCCATTTTATGTTTTTGATTTTGAAAGGCTTAATTCTAAGGATTTTCTCTTTTTCTAGTTGGAAATGTTCAAGGCATTACACATTAAAACATCAACCAGCCGTGACTTAAAGGTTACAAGGGATTTAATTGCTTTAGGCAGTCGTGTAGGCTGTAACAAGTAATGCGACTGTTTAAATAAATGGGAATTAAAAAAGCAAAAAAAAAAAATTAAATAAAAAAGAAAGCAAAATAAAATTTAAAGAAATTTCATAAGATTTTTTAAAATTGTTTTAAATTTTCAATGTGAATTCTGTAATACAGTGGAAAACGGTTATAACGAACTCGGTGGGACCGCACAATTAAGTTTGTTAGAAACATAGCTCGCTATAATGTGTTCATTATATACCTAGTAATTTATATGTAAAATCAATGCAAAACCATGGGACTTTGAAAAAGTGTTCGTCATAGCCGTGGTTCTTCAAAACCGTTTTTCACAGTGCTTTTAAAAATAAATACGAATAATCCGCAAACAGTCTTCTTTGGTTTACATATCCAGCTCTAGTTTTAAACATCGAAAATTTTGAAAAAATTGTAAAAGAATTACAGGTTTGAAGCGGTTGGTTCAACTCTAAGAAGTTCGTTTGAGTTCTTTTAAATTGCGTTAAATGAAATAAATGGACCGAATTTATTCTTTTGCTTTATACAGTCTTCTATTTCCATAATTAATTTTTTTAACTTTAACTTAAAGCCTAAGCCTCTTTGACAGTTAAACTATGACTGACTGAAGACAATGCGTCGCCTTTTATAGTAAATTCACATTATTTTTGAATGTTTTAGTAAATTCCAAAACCTTCTATTCAATTGCCGTTAAGAATTTGAATTATATATGCGAATTATAGTGATACAGGCAGCACTGTTCAAATAAATACAGCATTGACAGGGTGATCATAACCTTGCAGCAGACCAATAGAATAAATTCTATATACAAATGGTGGTGTATATTTTGAGGTATTTTCATTATCGTAACAGTAATATACTGACAGTAATATAATTAATTCAAATTTTTTAAGCCAATTTTGACCTTTGTGGCCATTGTATATTCAAACAGAATACATTCAATGACGACTTAGGCAAAGCTGGGCAAAATATGGAGATTGACGTGAGTTTGCATGACGAAGATAATGAGAAACTGTCCCATAGCTGCATCAGGAACTTAGTTGACCTAAGGTCACCTGCATATAAAAGTAATGAATAAAGCCATAGAGACCCTGTCTGTGATACTTATGTACATATATGCTTAACTCCCGTGGCCACACAAATGAAACAAAGGGGACTTCTCTCAATCAATGATTTGCGCTCTATTATATTTCTAGTTTAGAGTTCTAGAGCTTAACGCCAGCTCCAAACGGCCTATGCTTTAGTTAGAGCAGTTTGTCAGAGCACAAGTACTCATAATCAGTCACTAACTAATGTTACGAGGTGATACCGCTGTTAAGAATTATCCGATGGCATGGCCTGCGATAAAACCGAGGTTCTCTTGATTGATAGGCGGGTGTATTACCACCAATGGGAGATAAATCAAACACAAGACTTTGTAATGCATATGCAACTCTATGATTCCTTCAGATAAAACTAAATACTGAGAGTGTAAAGGGCAGCTTGTAAGCTACATACTCGAGAGGTTGAGTTTTTTTTACAGAGAGGCCCTTATCGGAAAGCTATCTGTCTGCCATTTACTTGGAAGTGACAAAAAACGATTCAACTGTCTTGAAATTCCCATAGAGCTCACTATCCTGGTAACGTTGTCCAGACACCTGCCACAATAAGAAGGTTTACAGCTGAGTAAACTGACTGGCAGATTGAAACCTATACTTCTCAGGTAGCCGGGTTCAGCTTCAGCTAAGTTTTTTTGCCACCATTACGCTAGCATTGACATTTAACTGTTCTATAGACAGTGGCATTAAATTGTTCTATAGTCTTCCGTACTTGCTGTTCTTATGGTGGCTGAGCATTTTTGCGAACTGACTGCTGAGGGAGATAGCGTGGTTTTCTACATAGACGGTCAGGTGGCTATCAATGCGCTGACTGGACGCAATGTCAGCTCTAGGCTACTTGCGTTGTGCAGAAGTACTCTGACGTTGCTCCTGGAAGTGTGTAGCATCAGGCTGCGCACGGCTGGTAGCCACAAAATGGCAGATGTGTCTGTAAGACCACCACTTGGATTCTTTGGAAGTTTGGTGAAAAACTGGGTGCGTCGTAGAATGGATGAGCTGTGGAGGCTGCTCTGGCCTAGATAGGACCGCTCTTGGACGGAGGAGGGAATCTCTTAGGATTCTGTTAGTTTTCGTGACTGGGCATTACGTTCTGAGTGCAAGGTCAGGGAAATGGGAAGCAGGCATTCCGGTCTTCTGCCGGATAGGCGGCGAAACGTGGGATACAGAGACTGTGGTACATATTCTCTGTCATTACTTTTTGGTACCGTATTTCATACCTACCCACCTACCTAGGCTAGCCTGCCATATTGGTAAACATCAGTCTTGACAGTTCGTATTTGGCAGGCGTGAAGTAGAGACGTGGCAAATTTATTATGAAAAAATATTCAGTAAACCAACGTATTTTAATCGTTAAAACATTTTATCAAAATGAATCATCGATTACTGTGACGATGAGAAAGTTATGTGAAATTTTTGGGAGAAACAACGTGCCAACAAGACGCACTATTTATAATGTAGTGAATGATTTCAAAGAAAGAGAGACAGTAGCTGATAGGCCCAAGCATGGACCTCAACGTACTGAAAGGTTGGATGAAAACATTACTGCTGTTCAAAAAAGTGTTCAAAACAATCAATCGGCCTTGTGACGACAAAAATCAGCGCAGCTTCGTTTTAGGGTCCACCAGCTCATCAGGCCGACTATTTTATTTTTCTTACTTTATAAATATTATTGACTGTACTTTTTACTCAGACAACACACAGAGTAGGATAACGGTGTCTACACGTGATCTAACTGTGTTGCAACCGTTTGTGTGTTGATTGGATGTTCGCTCTCATTCTCACAGCCGCGAATATTGGTATGATGTTGCAAACTCCACTGTCGGTGCGAACATGTTCGAGCTCATACCATTGTCAAGGGCATAAAAAGGCGAGCAAACCAAGCAAAAGGTCATTTGGTGTTCAGCTTCGAAGGGATAAGTTTAGTTTTGCTTTTGGTATTCCGATTATTAATTTATCAATTCCGGAGTAAATAACATTACTGACTACAGTTATATTATGCTTGACATCAACTCGGGGACGACGGGGCAAGGGTGTCTTTCCGTCGCAGTGTGATAAAACGCTGTGACTGAGATCACCCAGGAGGCGAGATATCTCGATCACCATTGGGACGTCCATGGTGACCCAGATATTTAGCTTTTCCCCAACAACGACAACAGGACGAGACGTTGACGGAGTGGACAGGGGCTACTTTCTGTTGCAGTGTGACTACCCCAGCGGCGAGATGTCTTGGCCACAACTGGGATATGCGTGGTGACCCAGATATCGAACCTTTCCACAACGACAGTAGGAGTAGACGTGACTGAGGGAACAAGGGTGAAGCTCTGGCGGAGTGTTATGAAACACTCCGACCGATCCGTTACCTGGCGGCCAAGTAACCCGATCAACACTGGGTATCCGTGATGATTGGGTTACCCAGCCTTCCCTAACGTGATTTTCGACCACGGACTGACTTAGTTGTCTTTTTTTTTTAAGAAACAAACGTTTGTTTAGCGTTAAGCATAGATTTCTGAGCAGTGTTTTGAAAAACTATTTATGATTATAAGTGATAGCTTTGTTATTTACTTGCTAAGTAATCAATAAATTATTTATAATTATAAATAGAAGCCCTATAATTTATTTTCTGTCCGACACTGGACTCCGCTGATCTTCCCCAGCATCCGAGCGGAAAACTTGTCGTTACAACCTCAGTTCGATGCCATATTCAGAAGCTTGGTCTTCAAAGAACAACTTTAGTCATAATTTTGCAAAAAAAAATTGCATTTGTTTCCATTTAAGATACAGTTGACACAAGAGCTTCTTGCAGAAGACCATTTACGCCGCCGTACATATGCCAATAGCATGTTACAGCCCGCCCATGACAACCCTGATTTTCATGAAAAAATCATATTGAGTGACGAGGCACATTTTCATTTGAATGGTTATGTGACTAAACAGAATAGTCGGCCTTGGGCTATGAAAAACCTTCAAGTTATTCATCAGTCACCTTTGCAATCATTAAAAGTGACAGTTTGGTGAGCAATTTGGTCAGGAGGAATCTTTGGACTTTACTTCTTTGAAACTGAAAACGGCGTAAAGGTAACTGTCAATGTGGAGCGATATTGTGATATGATTGAAAACTTTCTAACGCCACAAGTGCATGCTTTGGACTTGACTAACATGTGGTTCAAACAAGACGGTGCCACAATGGAATTACTGCGAGACCAAATTACACAACAAATTATTTCAAGGAATGGTGATGTTGATTGGCCTCCACGGTCGCCTGATTTGACTGCTCTGGACTTCTTTTTGTGGGGATATCTGAAAAGCAGGGTTTATGCAAACAAACCAGAAACGCTGGAGCAACTCAAACAGAATATTCGTAATGCATTTAATGTGTGAGAATGTAATGAAAAATGTGGAGGCCATTTATCAGACATAATTGCCGACATTGAATAAAACATTTATCAAATATAAGATCCATTCTTTTTCGTATAATCAAAAATTATAAACAAACAAAGTGGTATACCTTCCCGTTGGACACCCTGTATTACGTTTTCTTTTAATTTTCTTTACTTTTTGCTAAAATTGTTCTATTCAGTAAAGCTTATCTGCATTAAACATTTTTTCTAATTTGAATTTTTTTTTCTTTTCAATATTTCCTTAAGGCCATTATAGTGGCAGACATAAAACATTTAATATTTTAAGTCTATTAACATAAGTCCAGTATACCAGTATGTATAGTATTTGCACATTTTTAATTTCAAGAAGAAAAGAAAAACAAAATTAATTTCTTTTATTGGCTGTCAATGCAGCAGCATGTGGTGCAAATACAAAAGCAACAGTATAACAGTTCGCACATACTCGTATGCAAGTGTATGTGTGTGTTTAGGAGATAAACAAGAAATTTTTTACAATGTGCTGGCAATTCACAAGTTATTCTATTATTTTTTGCTTTTTGTGTATGTGTGTGTCATTATCAAATGTTCTCTAGAGTAAGCCTTAGTTTCTCTCTCTGTCTCTAGTACAAAAGGCTAAAAGTTTAATGTATAATGTAAACATACCCATACCAATACACTCATATGAGTATGTCCATATACATACATGCATAAAAGTTATTGAAGCATAAATGTTTCATTTTATTATAAAGTGTGAGAGTAGTTTCAGGTTCATTTTTTTAACCCAAGGTCTGTTTAAGAAAGCAGCAGCTTAGACAGACTTTGTTGAAAGGCGAAAGGGGAAATTTTAAATGAAACATTAACGGCCATCAGCAAAATAAAAATCTAAAAGTAGACTTGAAGTGCACGTTAGTTACCACACACTTGAAGCTTAAAGCTGAGATTAGACGATTGTCGCAATGCATTAATTATTGGCATGGCAATCATCTAAAAAAAGAAATAAAGAAAAAAGCCCCCATAACCCTTCTCGCATACCTCTGGCGATGATGACAAACATCAGACGAATGATCAAGAAAAACACAACATGGGAGAGTCCCAAAACGGATCCCCACCTAAAGACCCAAAAATTATGGTTCCAAGGCAATCAACTCCGACAGTGACAAAAGACCATAGCAGCCCAGATGATGAAACTGACATAAACCCAAGTGCCTTAGTCTAAGCTCTCCCAGGAGAGCAACAGAGGAAGTGTTACACCGATTCCTTGTCTTACTCCTGATCTTGGCAGCACCTACAGTAGCCATGACTAGAGTGCTCCATACACTCTGGCATGCGGCCTATCATACCGTGTCTGGTAACTATGCCTTAAAGAAGCCCAATCAATCACTTTCCAAACCTAAGAAGATACTTAGTCCCTTCCATAGTAAGAAAAGGTCAAAACATTCTGGATATTCTACAAGTGGTGGTAAGGGACCTTCTATGTTCTGTCTTGCTCAGTGCCTATCTATCTATCAATTTTGACAACGCACACGGAGGGGCATGAGAACTCCCTAGTAGTGCCTTAGTCAACAATTTCTTTCCCTCCGATGGCCCTAAGACTCGGAACCCATGACATGATTCCGTTTCTGCCGGCCCAGTAAGCGAATGCAACTGAGCAACCACATAGTTGAAGGCAGTGATTGCGACAAGACTGACATTTAATTCCCAGATGCTAATGGTAGCCTTGACTATAGCGTAAAGCTCCGCCTGAAAAACAGTGCAATCACAGGGTAGTCTAACAAAGTCCCTGAGATACAGATCACCGAGCCAAAAACCCGACCCTCTAACTGTTTCTGTATTCGAACCAAATCCAGTAGTCCACTCATTCTTCATTCTTGAAGTTCTAACATTAATCGTCCGACTTATTGTATTCACGTTGGAACATATGACGCTAAATGTTAAGAATGGCTCAGAAAGTGAAGAATCAAAGTTATAAGCTGGCATATCAGCCGAATAAAAGGAACCGTCATTTATGTGGCCACTATAACTGAGAGTTTTGCGATGTTTAAAATAAAGATGCAATTAGAGAGCAATCGAAACGACCGGCTTCTTCGTTCCTTAATCAATTTTTGATATTGTCAAGCCAAGTAGATGAATAATCCGCTGTAGCTTCCTCCATATGACTTTTTGCGTAGTGGTGAAGATCCTTGCTAATTGGTAGTGTTATCTACTTTAGCATTGTAATTTTTTCCCCAGTAGGTGGCGTGTTTTTCCTGATCATTCGTCTGATGTTTTTCATCATGACCAGAGGTATGCGGGAAGGTCAGGGGGGCTTTTTTATTTTTTAGATGAAGTTATCTGGAGGGAAACTACAATTAAATTTTTTCTTGGTCATGTCCTCTGCTGGGATTCAAGCCTGGACCATTTGTGTTGTATTCCTGCATTCTAACTACTACACCAAGCCACCCTCCGTGGCGAAAATTACTGTACTAAACGCAACGTGAGCTTAAAGGTAACTTTACCAAGAAAATAGTTTTTATCACAAAAAAGGACAAATAACTTCTCACTGAAAAATCACAAAATCTTTAAACATTTCCATGCTTAAGAATTTTTTTTTTTTGCAACTTAACAGTTTTTTTTAGACACCCCTGGCTTTTTATCCCTTACTTCCTCTATTATCCTTTGATCTAGTTTTCCTTTTTTGTTCCCATTATCCTTTTTTTCCGGTAATGTATTAACTTTTGTTCACTTTCTTTAATATTTTTTTACAGAAAAATTTAATAGAAAAAAAAATTGTAGCCTTGAAGGCTCAAAATAATTTGTTCACTTTGATGTGACCGCAACATTTTGCTCAAGGCGTTATAAAACTAATTTGTGTTTGTTTATAGAAAAAAAGAAAGCGTTTGTTCTTTGGTCCTTAACAGAGAGTAGGCTTTTAACACAAAAAAGAAAAAAGAAACGACAACAAGGCTTAGGTTTGTTTTACAACTTAAGAGGATAAATGTTTTCTTGATACGTTAACTTTGATGGCTATTTTTCCTTTTTAAATTGTAATAGAAAAACTTTCTCTATTTATTTGCAGCTTAAGTCATAGAAAGAAGAAAAAATTATGACAAAAACACAGTCTTGGCTGGTAAAAATTAAATGAAAAATTATTTCAATAACGCGTGTCTGGTTCACTTCTTTTTTTTTATTTTTTATTTTTTCTTAGTCAGCTTTAAGGCTTAATACAACTGAAATAAAAACTAATAATTAAGTAGAGGCCATAAAAGACAAATAATACAATGGACTTGTAAAATTGTTTCTTCATAATGATAATGACAATAGTCATTTAAGACATTTGAGTCATTTGTAATTATTTATTGTGTCATATTAGAGGTGTGTAGCTGTGTGTTAAGTTGTATTTCTACAAGCCTAACAATGTTTTTGTGAGAAAACTTTTTGTCAAAACCAAGATTATGGCAATTAAACATATCTATGCCGTTATAATATGGCAATAGATTAGTTTGTTGGCAACAAAAAAAAAACTGTTTTTTTCCGTTTTATTTCAAAGGCCTCTACAAGAATTGTTGCTTTTTATCCTTGTTTATAATAAATTGTTTGCCAGCTAACAAGTTTCAACCACAAATTATAGTCATTATTACAATACAACGATTTCTCTTTTGATCTCATGTTCAACAATACGCATAGAAAATAATTTATTAACACCAAACATCTTTAATTTCTTAGCAACACAACAAAGTATTCTTTTTACAAAGCTTATTAGGATTATATCTCATACAACAATAGTTAACAAAACATCATAAGATAAAACCAAAAACGTACGATTTTTATAAATCATATGGCACAACAACAGCAAAAGGAGCATAACAAATGATTGAAAAAGTAATAAAACATAGATTAACAGACAAATAGCCATCTTAAGCAGCATTAGTAACACTTGAAACAAAGATTAAAAGTAACAGAATAAATCTTAAAAGCCTTAAAATATGTTACACTTTAACAAACCATACGAGCTATAACACTAATAAACACTTAAAGAATGATATTTACACTCGCATAAGCTAAAGTTTGAATAACTGTTATACTGGTTAAATGCATGCTCGTATTTATTTCGAATTTTTCGTTAAAATTAATGAGTTCGTCTGTTTGTTGTTAATTAACCAAACAGGTTGTTATACTTATAAACACACACATACACACACTTGCATTAACAGCATATGTGCTCAAAGTGTAAATGTCTGTATGCGCCTTAAAAAAAAACAAAAATATTTAACAGAGAATAACAAACAACATTTTGATTCAGTTGTGTGATAGTTCTTGATGAAAGCACATGTATGTCGCTTTAAGTTTTAAAACCACGAATGCCGAAAGCTGTATACGTTATTGTTTGCCGAAAGTATAGTAAAAGTGGCTTAGGAATTATAGCAGATTAAGCCGTGATCTCTTTCAAAACCTTGTATTCCTCAGATTTGCTATTTAAATAGTCCGCCAAATCAGTTTTCTTTTTGAAAATGCTATAAAAAAACTACTGAATATTTTCTCAAATATATTTTTTTATTGTTTTATTTGTCCTTCCGGTTAATAATAGAAAATAATTTCATTCAAATGGCTGCCTCGGCTGGCCATGCAGTAGCCTACACGATCGGTCCAATTTTTAAGCACATTATCGATTATGAGCAGCTGTATTTCACCAATGGCTTCACGAATATTGTTCTTTTAAGCGTCAATTATCTCTGGCTTGTTGGCGTAGCACTTATCTTTGACAGCACCCCACAAATAATAGTCCAACGGTGTCAAATCGCAGCTCCGAGGTGGCCAAACGACATCAGCTCTGCGGCTGATAATGCGATCTTCAAAAACAGGGCGCAAAACATCGAGTGTAGCTTCGGCTGTGTGGCACGTAGCGCCGTCCTGTTGAAACCAAATGTTGCTTATATCCTCCTCTTCAATTTTTGTGAACAAAAATTCGTTCAACATGGCCCGATAACGATCGCCATTGACTGTAACATCCACTCCTTGCTCATTTTCGAAGAAAACTGGCCCAATTATGCCTCTGGACCAAAATCCGCACCAAACAGTGACTCGTCTTGGGTATATCGGCTTTTCAATGTATGCGTACATACCCCCCACGATCAAAATGAGCTTCATCTGAACACATCGCATACATTCTGCAACATTACCATGATTTTCAAAGTAACGTCGCAATATTTCCTAGCTTTGTTCAAGTGTATACACAACCATATTCGTTCAGCGGAAGGATAAAACTAATTATCTGTCAAATCAGACATGAGCTAAGTGTTACCATTCACGAAATAAGCATTAGTTGAAAAAAAACGTTAGATGGCGGACCCTATACTAGTTGTTATGATCAATTCTTTTATATTCTACAACTTCACTACAGTAAAGTTAATATGGAAAAAATCCGTTTATTAATGGTGCATTTGAGGACTTAGGCTATAAGTAGAGAAATATCATCGGAGATAAAGAGCTAGTTCGCGTTAGCAAACCTAAATCTTTACAAAATAAAACGAATTTGAAATTTGACAAGAGGAAAAAGATGGAGGACATCGCAGGCGGCACAGACCCAGGCGTTAATATAGACGCGGGACTAAACTATAAAATTACTATCGAGAGGAATTGTAAAAAAGCTGCCGGCATGAACACGACCTCATACCGCATTGTGGCCAATATAGGTGAATTAAATCAGAGCAGAAGGTTATTACGTTGTGTGACACACAGTAAAGGAATATTTAACGTTGCCCGAATGCAGCCCTGATGATTGTAACTCGCTGCCTACATATTACATCACCACACTAACCTCACGAGCAAACAAAGGTTTTGCCGGTCAAGGAATGCAATATCAAGCTCTCAAAAAAAAAAAATTCCATCTGAGATGTCATCGAAGGAGTCATCCAAACAATAATCTTATGCAGTAGTAATCTACACCGACGCATATTAGAACGATACAACAAATACGACAATTGTAGGATTTGCGAACTCACCGTTGAGGCGGCTCATTTTCTTGGCGTGTTCATCCAAGAAGAAGCATCAGGTTAGAATCTGCATATAAAACAGTGAGTGTCCTCAGTGCTACAACAACAGCAACAACAAACACAAGAATGTATCGACTAAGCGCCATTCGATTTGTGAATAGGTTAGTTTAGGTTGAGAGGGAGTGACAGCTTCGTTGAGTCAAGGCAAACTTGAGCACACATAGCAGCCGGTTGTAATGCCACACATAAAGCGAAACCCCTTTGCAAGCCAGATTAACTGTTCTTGACTCTCATGCAGAGGTCTCACATAGAAGCACAGTCCCGCAAATCAAGTCGGAAACCAGCCCGTTACTCTAATGAACCTGACTATTAATCTGATATTATTGGTAAAAAGTGCCTATGAGCTAACGAGAAGGAGCGTGCCAAGAGTGAGAAATCTACGTCTAGCTAGAGATGGACACTGGCAAATGAAGTGGCACACAATCTTCTCCTTTTTAATCGATTTATAACCTCGACAGAATAATTCGCCCTTGCGCGTGTCTACCCATAACGCAATGCCCAGTATCCAATTAAAAAAAAACAATCCTATTTAAATAACTGATTGGTGCGCCTACCATCCAATCTAGGCCAGGTGAGACGAGCAATGAAGAAACTGTCAGCGTTCAATATGTACTTCTGCCTAAAAGACAGCTTAACAGAGTACAGCGGTACACCCATCCACGTGGATAGGTGACCGTCCGAAAGGAATGTGCTCGCCTTAACCAATTCCTTAGCTACACAATTACCCGGAATGTACCTGTGACCAAGGATCCAAATGAGAAAAACGCCAACTGCCATGAGAATATCGCAAGGGAATCACTACATTCTCCAACCAGCCTATCGTAATGTCATAAATGATGCCATCATCAAGAAGGTGGATGTGGTAGCCGAATCCGAAGATTACTTACTTCTTTACCGATTTAAAAAGGCAGCAGATCGTTTAACGCACATACTGTCTAGTGATAGCAAAAGTACCAAGAATTAGCAGTCAGCAACATATCGATCGAACAAGCCTTGCTATTCAACTATATAATAAGTCCAAGCTGATTAAAAGAAGAAGAGAAGAATGGAGAAATCAGGTAAGAAAAATGTTTGAAAACCTTTGCGCTACAGCAGCTTTTGAAGGAAGAATCTACAACACCCGAAAACATGGCCTCCCCTTACAAGATGGCATTAATATTGGACATCGATATCGGATGAGAATTAATTTTGTAATTTAACGAAAAGTGAAACGTGTTACAGTATATTGTACTTGTGCTTAAATAAGTAGCATTATATCGGAAGGGCCATCTTTTGGCTTAAAATTGAACCAGCGATTATTTTAAGTCTGGCAATACTTATGTCATTCAATTCTGTCACAAAATTCAGTATATTTTCTCCACTGAACGAAATGATCTACGAATTACGCTTGAAATTTATTTCCAAAACAAAGACAATTGGTCGGAAATTGCACGATAATGTCGTAAAAAATTTGGTCGCTGAGAAGGACCAACAGTGCCCAGTATACGCCAGTTTTTTGCTAAAGTTCGTGGAACTGGTTTCATTGTTGATGCGCTAAGACGTAGGCGTGCAGTACACATGAAAATATCGAAATTGTGGCTGAGAATGTGCGTAAGAATCCATCAATATCAACTCGTCATCGTTATCAAGAATTGAACATTTCACGCACCAGTTTACGTCGAATTTTGCTAAAAGATCTCGGTATGACACCTTGCAAAGTTCAATTGGTTCAGGATTTGAGGTCGCGTGACCATCCGCTTCGTTTTCGCTTCGCTAAATGGGGCAACGAGAAACTGCACGATGATGTAGATTTTGGCAAACAAATCATTTGAAGCTCAGCTTCATATTGGTGGATACGTGAATAAGCAAAATTGACGTACTTAGGGCTCAGAAAACCCAAACGTGGCCTTACAGCTGCCAAGTTACCCATTACTAGTTACTGTTTAGCCATATTTCTTTGAAAATAAGAAGAGCGCAACCATTACGGTCAATGGAGACACCTATCGCATGACAACCGATTTTTTTTTTTGTGCCCGCTCTTTATGGTGTTGATTATGAAGGATGTTTGATTTCAACAGGACGGTGCAATTTGCCATAATCGATTTATTGCTTCAAACGTTTGATGGCTGTTTAATTAGCCAATATGGTTATGTCAGTTGGCCAGCAAGAAGCTGTCATTTGACACCGTTGAACTATTTTCTCTACAGCGCCGTTAAAGAAATCTGTTATGCCGTTATGTTATGTTATGTTATGTTATGTTATGTTATATTATATTTTACTCTCCAGGATAAAGGTTAAATGGTTCCTATGCAGACTGTTTGATCCCCGGGTTAGCATTTATGCATGTGGCATCACAATGGGCCAAATATCTGGCCTAAGTGGTACTTCTTTCCTTTAGGGGGGTCCACCACCTTAGCTAACCTAACCTAATCAGAGACAATTTAGCATTTAGGGCCAGCATTAGTGATGCCATTGCCTAGACACGACCCCATACACTCGAAAAAGTTCTCCAAAATTGTCCGATCCAATGTGGTACTGTGAGGTCAGCCGCGGAAATAATAATTCATGTCTAACCGAAACAATTATACTTCACACCAAAAAAAAAAAAAAAAGGGCCAACATTTTTATTGCTCTTCTAAATTTAAACTTTTGAATTGCCCACCCGATATAACACAAAATTATTAAAAAAAATAAGATAAAAAATTACAACTGAGCATAAATATTCAAGGCTTCTTAATATTTGCTTTTGAGGCTTCTTAATATTTGTCTTTTATTTTAATAACAATAAACCACAAAAATAAGTTCCTTTTAACCATAATATTTAATCTTTTCAGCTCTTTTGTTTACTTATGCTAATAATTATTATAATAAAATAGTAATGTTTATAGTTGCGCCTAATAATTAAATATTTTATAAAGAAAATAGCAAATATTTATGATATTGGCTGGCAAGCACCCAGCCATATAAGCGAAAAAAAAGAAATAAAAGCAAAACAAACTTATCGAACCACAGTGCATATGAGTGTATGCTAATGCTTAATGTTATAACTATTATAAGGTTTAACACGTAACTGCTATACTAAATATTACTTCTTGCTCTCTCCAGTTCTTTTTTACTCACACACACATAGGCACTCAGGCGTGTGTACTCGTACACTACAGCTACTCACACATAAAGATAAACAAAAGCATTAAAAACAACAATTATAATGCCAGAGAAGACATTAATAAAAATATAAATGGGTGTTATAAAAACAACAACAAAATAGTATTATTAAAAGCAGCAGCCATATTTTTATTATTTAAGCAAACAACAAAATATGATAGAATTTAATGAAGAGTATAAAAAAGAAATTATACTCGTACTTGTATAACGATTTCACTTTAGGAGTAAGAACAAAAACAAACAAATAAAAAAAAAACAAACTAAAAACGAAAACAATAATGAGAGTAGGGTAAGCAAAAAGTAAACAGAGACCATGGCTATGAGTGTGTGTGCATTTGTTTTTAGGTACACACGCAGTTAAACAATATGAAACCAAAAGTCAAAAGAGTAAAAACCCAAATAAAACGAACAAAAACATTGTAGAACAAAAAATAAAAATATAGTGAGTGAGAGACTGAGAGAGAGAGAGCGAGACAGAGGGTACACAGAGTAGAACACAAAAAAAGGAAAAAAAAACATTTATAACTTTTATACCACAAATACAACAATCAAATATTGTATTTGTATAAGTGTATAGCTGCTCTGCATTGTATTGTTATTGTCTTTATTTAAGCGTAAAGTAAACAAATAGTAAAGACTATATGGGTCATTCCGTACAAACAAGCAAATATTGTTAAATAAATACATAAATGGTATTTCTAGATGAAAAATCCCTTATGAAAGAATCTTATAACGTTTATGACATAATAAATACTATGATTGCTTAAACTTTTTTGTTTTAGTGCAAACGTTTGCGGCTTATGGTTAAAATTATAACTTTTGTGTTTATTTTTGTGTACACATTTTTTTCTACAAATTTCCTTACATTTGCATCCAGCTTTTAGTATCACAAAACCGATTTTAATGTTCATAAATGCCACAAAATAATGCTTATATATGTAGGTCTTTAAATGTAACCAAAAGAAATACGCTTATAATTACCAAGCACACACAAGAAATATAATGCAATTTGGGCTTAGAAAAGATAAATAAAAATGAGTCTGAGTAAATAATAGGCAAAGGGGGAGTATTAAAGCTTATGAAGGCTTTAAGTAAATGTAACTTAGATGGCCAGAAATTTAATTTATATTTAAGTCTATAGAAAAATTGATTTTCAGGCTTAAAGTATTACAAAAATGTAGTCGGCAGAGCTTAAACACAATATAGAAAAAATTTCTATAAGAAGTAAGGCATTTAATTCCCTAAAAGACTATTTTATTAAATAAAAATAAGTTTAATGGCTGTAATAGAGAAAAGGTAAAACAAGATTATGCTTAACGAGTAATTTAGCATAATAAATGCACATGAATATTATCAATAATAATTTATTATGAAAAGCCTTAAAGCGAGAATGGCTTTGTAGCAAAAATTTGCTAATAAAAACACAACAATTTTAATTTTTACATAATTTTTGGCGCAAAACGTCGAGTGTAGCTTCGACTGTGTGGCACGTAGCGCCGTCCTGTTGAAACCAAATGTTGCTAATATCCTCCTCTTCAATTTTTGTGAACATAAATTCGTTCAACACGGCCCGATAACGATCGCCATTGACTGTAACGGCCACTCCTTGCTCATTTTCGAAGAAAAATGGCCCAATTATGCCTCTGGACCAAAATCTGCACCAAACAGTGACTCGTTTTGTGTGTATCGGCTTTTCAATGTATGCGTGCGGGTTTTCTGTGCCCCAAATGCGACAATTTTGCTTGTTTACATACCCGCCAAGATCAAAATGAGCTTCATCTGCAACATTACCATGATTTTCAAAGTAATGTGGCAATATTTCCCAGCGTCGTTCAAGCGTATACACAACCATATTCGTTCAGCGTAAGGATAAAACTAATTATCTGTCAAATCAGATATGAGCTAAGTGTTATCATTCACGAAATAACCACTAGTTGTAAAAAAAAACGTTAGATGGCGGATGGCGGACCCCATATATGAAACTGATTGTGGGCTTTTGTTTTTCTTTGTTGGTTTGCTTGAACAGCTAAGCGGCTAAACCAATTTTCTTGATAATTTTACAGTATCTCTCTGTGCATCTGCAAAAGGCTATAGGCTATATAAACCTCAAAAACTCCAACTGGGCTGTGCCACCACGCCCATAAAAAATATATATTTATTTGCTATGTCAACAAAATTCTAGCAGTCACATTCTCTAAATTTGAGGCAAATATATTCATAGACAAGGCAAATCATTGGTCAAAAAGTGGGCGTAGTGTCTCCCATACAAAATAAATATTTATTTTAGAATATCTTAAAAATGGTTAAAGCAAACGTTCCTGAATTTGGTCTGCATGACTTCCTAATCACTACAAATCATCAGTCAAAAAGTGGGCGGGAGTTGACTAATGGGCGTGGTATTTACTATACAAATAAAATATTGATTTCACTATATCTTGAGAACATTTAAGGCCAAAGTTTCAGTTTTCGCTCTGCATGACTTCGTAGTCAATCAAAATCATCTGACAAAAAGTAGGCGTAATTGGACAAGTCGGTGTTGTAGCAGCCACACAAACTAAATGTTTATTTCTGTATATCAGGAGAAGGAATAAATTTAAAGTTTTAATATTTGCTCTGAATGAATTTGTGGGCAGTGCAAATCATCAGTCAAAAATTGGGCGGGATTGGACAAGTGGGTGTGGTATCTCTCATACAAAATAAATATTGATTTTAGGATATCCTAAAAATGGTTAAGGCAAAAGTTCCTGAATTTGCTCTGCATGACTTCCTGATTAGGATCATCAGTCAAAAAGTGGGCGGAAGTGGACTAGTGGGCGTTAGATTTTCTATACCAATTAAATGTTGATTTCGTTGTATCTTGAGAATGTTTAAGACGAAAGTTTTAGTTTTCGCTCTGCATGACTTTGTAGTCAATGAAAATCATCAAACACAAAGTGGATAAAGTTGAACAAGTGGGCGTGGTACCTGCCATACAAACTACATATTGATTTTATTATATCCTGAGAGCGATTAAAGCTAGAGTTTCAGTATTTTATCTGAATGACTAGATGGTCAATGCAAATTACACTGGTCTACAGCAAAAAACGCCTTTGAATAAAATTATATGGAATATAATGATTTTGAGGCGCTGAATTCAAAACCGTTTTCAGTTTTTTTCCATCGGGCTCAAATTTTTTTTATAAGAGTGACAAGTTTTTCGCCCAAAATATGGTAGTTATGTCAATATATTTTACCATAACTTCGAAACGACTTGACAGATTTTGATACAAATATAGGATCCGCCATCTAACGTTTTTTTTTCATGTCTGATTTGACAGATAATTAGTTTTATCCTTCCGCTGAACGAATATAGTTGTGGATACGCTTTTTTCGCTACGCTAAGTGGGCCTGCGATCGACTTACAGAAGATGCCGATTTTGCCAAAAAAAAAATCATCTTTTCAGATGAAGCTCATTTTGATCTTGGCGGGTATGTAAACAAGCAAAATTGTCGCATTTGGGGTACAGAAAACCCGCACGCATACATTGAAAAGCCGATACACCCAAGACGAGTCACTGTTTGGTGCGGATTTTGGTCCAGAAGCATAATTTGGCCATTTTTCTTCGAAAATGAGCAAGTAGTGGCCGTTACAGTCAATGAAGATCGTTATCGGGCCATGTTGAACAAATTTTTGTTCACAAAAATTGAAGAGAAGGATATTAGCAACATTTGGTTTCAACAGAACGGCGCTACGTGCCACACAGCCGAAGCCACACTAGATGTTTTGCGCCCTGTTTAAAAAAAAAAAAAATATTTGGCGGACCCTTTATAACCAAACGTTGAGGAAGGAAATTGTCTATAAATCACCTGAATAACATTTGTTTTTTGTGTTTTCAACAGAAAACTAATTCAAATTTTTATGTTTTCTGTAGACTAGTGTTATCAATCAAAAAGTGGGTGCGGTAGGTTAGGTAAGGTGGTGGACAACCTTAAAGCGTAGGAGTCCACTTTGGCCGTTTAATGAGAAAGTGCATGTGAGTAATTATCACTCATTACAGATTGCGCATTAATGATCCCAAAGTGTCTGACCTCGAAATGTTGCTGATCATAGATCATCTTTAGTGTGTCGTGGCTAGTTGAGTGCCGTATAATAATAGTGCCTCTAGCATTCCCCGTTAGCTATGATGACTAGGCAAATATCAGATCCCAAAGATATATCCACTCTATCCATACCATATAATAACTTTTTTAAGATCCCTTGCATGCTCTTGGCTCTTATCGCTACAATTATGAGAATTTTGTTTGCTGATGTAATGGCTCCAGACGATTTTTTAGTCAGTTTTTAGCTGTTTTAGAGCCTTTCTAAAGTCGTTTTTATGGTTAGCTAAAGAGTGAGTTGAGCTTTGTACCGTTGCGGGCTTAATTTGTGAAACAAAATTCGCCAACTTGTGTGTACTACACACTGTTACAAACAGCCTCTGTGATTTTGACTAATCTTGTATTACGTCGTTTTATTGTGTAATGAACGAGTAGGAGGACTATGAAGACCGTCAAATGAGCGTTAATGTTGCCTAAATTACTTGTGTTGCACCCTATATAAGCTGATTTCGTCAAATAAAGTGAATTATTAAACAGATGTAGCTTCAGCAATATGGCACCTAGTAACTGTCAAAGTTAATTTAATAGTGGAGAGCTCAGATCGAGTTTGGACAAATGGTATTATTCTCTTAGGTTTACACATTGGCAGGGCATCCAAGGACTGCAATAGTCCACACGGTTTGTGAAGCCTTATCTCAATGAAAAAGTGCTGTAAAGCTTAACGGTTCTCTACATTGCTAGAATAATGGGTTCCCTAATGAGACAATATCAAGTCTGCAGCATGAGATGAAGTTTCGACACTGCCTGGAGGAAATTAAAACCACAGAGCACAGACCAGAATCAAATGGCACACTTTCAACAGTGGCTTATTAGAGAGATTAGATCGGTTTAAATCGGCCATTAATATTGCTGTTTGATAATGGCTGCCCCTTTTTATATGGGGAGTAACTGAGTGGGCTGATGAAAGGGGATATCATCTGGTGGGTGTGTAAATAACACCTTTTGTCGTTTTCTTAAGTTTAGGCTTAAGAGTAAATAAATGAAATTTTAAGAAGATTTAACACCTTCTCAGAAGTTAGCTTATGGCCATAAAAGAAAATTGTACACAAACAACACATATATACAGACAGACGTAGTTTTCATAGACAATATTAGATACGAAGCTAACAATTAATTTGTTAAGAAAAGGAAATTTTTAAAATTAATATTTTTTTTATTTTTTTTTTTCTTTATTTTATCATTATACTGCGTAAAATCTCATACGTGACACATCACTAAAGTAAAGCTTCATGACCCCATTACTGTAATGCCTTAAGTAACTTGATTTGAAAACAATCATATGCCATGAGGCAGCTTAACCTTTCAGTCAACAATATTTTGTGGCGAAAAGCAACAAAAAGCAACAGAAAGAAAACAAAATAAAAAAAATAACAGTAATGACTTGAAGTAAGAGCAGTCATTATCAAGATTTTGTGGCTTAAAGAGAGAAAAAAATGAAAGAAAATGGTCTATTAAATCATGATTTTTTAAGTTGACTTGTTTTTTCTTTAAGACCATAAAAGTGTACTTCAAAAAAGTTAATTAAAAACTTTTTTTAAGTTTTTCTTTTAGAATTTTGTTATAACTTAAGCTACTTTAAGGCTTTGCTTTAAAAAAGTTTCATTCCTTTCATATTTTGTTAATTAATTGATATTTTTGAGGAAAATCTGGTTGGTTTGTTGGGTTCGCTGTGCCTAGGAAAAGATCACAATATACGCCGAATGTATTCTTGGCATACAATGCTAAGTAAGGACTACAACCATCAAATAGCAAGAATTTTTACCACAACACAATTAAATGGAGGCGAGTTACAATAAACTAAACATCTACTTTGCTTGAAAAGCAACTGATTAATAAAAACGAAACAAGGTAAAGTCATTTTAATCTTTTTCCAATGGCCTATCTTCACTTCGTTTAGGAAATAACACAATCTCAACTCAGAAATACCATAGGAATGTTAATTTAACCGTGAATGTTAATTCTCCTGCCAAAGTGCAAATCCAAAGTCTTAACTCCTGTATCTCTTTGCGTAAAACTTTACCGCCGAACATATCGCCACAAGAGAGCTCCAAGGCCGGTGTTGGACATGTTCTTATTGCTCCAGTTATACCGAGGCAGGTCAGTCTCTCTACTCTGCCTAATTAATTCATGGTGGCAGCTTCATCAGCTTCCACCATGTCTTACCTACCATACCCCAGCGGCACCCGTGTGTTTTGAAACTTGCAAACTTATAATTTACAATGACATAATAGACTTCGTCGACGCTGCATGGACAGCTTCGAAGACGCACATATCCAGCATTATGTGGCACCTGAGCTTCAACTATGCGGCTGAGCGAGGTTTCGTAGGGGTTTTATTATGAGTGGCTATAGACATGGACAGCTTCGGAGACGGGCAAGATAGTACAACTCGTCAAAACTGCATCTCAGGCACACAAACGATCTGCTAAATTCCCAAAGAAGTACACTTATCGTAGTCGTCGGTTTTATTTTCAGTTTTATTAATAACCAAGGCTGCTTGAACCGGGTCACTTAGTCCTTGATTTCTGCAGAAACTGCAGGGACAAGAAAGAGAAGGAATCAATTCCTTACCTACTATGCACATATCCAGCATTATGTGGCACCTGGGCTTCAACTATGCGACTGAGCAAGCTGTCGTAGCGGTTTTATTATGAGTTCTTATGAATATGGGGGGTTGGCGATCCATTTTGATACAACAACGCGCTATTTTTGGCCTATATGTGTCCTATCTATTTAAAAATAGGATACGCTTAGCAAAGGATCATTTATGATGTGCAAGCTCGGTTAATATACCTTCAACCTCTACTACCTTAAGTTCTTCTTCTGTCTTATCGAACGAAGCCGTTCCATTTTACTGTCACAAATGTTCTGTAAGGTTTATAACACAATTCTTTCGTTTCAGTTTCACTACGGCCTTAAACGACATTGCTCGTTTGCTTTTTTTAATTTCCTGCCCCCATCTCGACGACGCTTGTTAAAAAATATCTTCTTTTTTAAAAAATATCTTCTTTGATACTTAAGCCGAGAAAAAGTTTTTAATATCACACTAGAGGTACAGATTTCTATTAAAATTTAATGCTTTAATTGTGTGTGTACACACATTTATGTATGTATATAGGACGTCTATGCATGTATATACGAGTTAAATTAAATAATTTTCTTCTCTTTTTTTCTCTATATTTCCAGCCAAATACCAGCTCATGCTTAATTAATTTGATAAAGAACAGCGCCAACATAACACATATGCAGTGCGAAAAATAACAGCAACAAACAACAGCCATATAAACAACGCATAACGTCTTTTTAGTACACTGAAGGGAGAGAGATTAAAAGTGTGAGAGCTCCTCACTCCACAAAACAAAACTACTCTTTAGATTTTGTGCTTGTTTGCTTACATAAAAATACACAAGCACACATACACAGAAACTCGTGTATGTGAGCTGTAAAGAAACACTGCATTGGTTTATAAAAATAAAAACTTGCATGTGCATGTATAACTTGTGTTAACGACTAAATTTATTGTTGTTGTTGTCGTTGTTCTTATTCTCCGTTAATTTTTCAAAACGAGATTCACTGAAGCGTTAAGAAATCATATTCAAGTGTTGCCTAGATATACTAAAAGAAACTACAGCAACAACAAGAACATTATATGAAAATTTTATTGTTGTATATACTATAGTGGCTATAATGAATACTACTGCTGCTGCTGCTACTGCTGCTGCTATTGCTGTTGTTCCTTTAATAAAGTAAAATATGAAAACAAAACATAAAAGTTGTGTTACTGCTGCCGCTGTTGCTGCTGGTGCTGGTGAAAAAATGAAATCTGTAATATTATATCCATATGGACCGTTGACGGGTACCGGTTGTTGTCGCATGTTGCATGCAAAAAATTTGGCCATAACAAGTGCAATTTACACAATTGTAAGTATTTAAAAAAAATTGTTGTTTTTTTGTTTATAAAAAAAATAACTTTTAAATTCATACAAAATGTATACATACATACATGCTACCTGGATCAAAAAGCTTTCGGAATAACCTCCGTGTGGCTGCTCGTGATACTTGATTCTAATTGATTCAAGACTGCAGCGTATGTGGATGATGTTGCTGTGGTTGTATCGGGAAAATTTCTTGACACAATGTTGCATCGCTTTCAGACATTTCTGGTCGGTGGATTACTGATAGGAGGTTGAACATAAACCCGTGAAAGACAGAATTGGCACTATTCACGCGCAAGTATAAAGTTCCGTCGTTTTCCCTACCGTGTCTGCACGGTGTTGAGCTGGAGCTGTCAGATAGCGGGAAGTATCCGTAGATTATCGTAGATTCCAAGCTATCCTGGCTGCAAAATACACGTGTAAGGGCCGTTGGAAAGTCCTGGGGTCTAAGTCCTAGAAGTTCCGATTGGATATTTAACACGGTGATCAAGCCTATACTTATGTAAGTTGCGGTTGTTGGGTGGAGTCTCTTGAGAAATCCACATATTGCAGGATCTTTGATAGGGTTCTGCGAGCGCAGCACTGATGATTACTGATGCCCTCAGGTCCACTCCTTCGAAGGCCTTGCTTGTACTACCGAACAGCCAGTTCCAGTGGACCTGATGGCTAGGCAGATGGCAGGCATGTCTGCGATAAGATCGAAGATGGCAAGGGCATGGTCGGTCAGGGTCTGCGGCATGCGGCCATCTTTAGGTATTTGGTTACGATCCCTAATGAAATAGATTACTGCACACCACAAACCCTTCGTGGATAAAATGTTCTCCGTATGCATCTCACCAGAGTCAATAATTGGACCCGGTTCTGTTAAGGTATACACGGATGGATCAAAATCCTTGAAAGGAGTTGGGGGTATTTTTTTCCTGTATACGCGGTGAGGGAATCTTTTAAACTGCCGGACCACTGCAGTGTCTTACAGGCGGAGGTCTCAGCGATAAAGAGGGTAGCGGACTGGTTGATATATTACAGAGTATGACAGTGATATCCGAATCTGTATTGACAGTCAGGCTGCGATCAGGGCGCTCTCCGGTGTCTACTTGACATTACGGCTGGTCTGTGAATGCCGGGCATCTCTGAACGAGATGGCGAGACATTCAGACCTGGAGCTTATCTGGGTAAAGGGTCATTCGGACACTTGGGGGAACCGAGTGCGAGGGTGAACTCTCTCCCCAGAAATAAGGAGATTAACCACTCAGTTGGGATGCCACTCTCCTCTTGCAGACTTATGGTCCTGCGGTACATATTGGGCAGGGCATAGCTACGGTGGGATTATGAACCCACGTGCTTTATTTCGAGGCAAATCTGACCCCTATATGGTGGCTAAGGCTTAGGCTACGAACACTTGTGGCTGTGATTACTGGGCTGATGCGCACGCTAGGAGATTGGGTTTACCGTTCAATGACTACTGTAAGGGTTGTAAAGATGAGGAAGAGGAGGAGACTGTAGGGCACTTCTTGTGCAAGTGTCCTAGTCTTTCGTATATTAGAACTGCTTTCCTTGCCAGTTCGTTTCTGAATGCTTTGTCGGATCTGGCTGATGTGAATATCAGCGGGATCTCTTCTTCTGTGTGCGCGTCTGGTCGGTTCGCATCGGACCGGGACACGGACACGTAGGTTGGCTCCCTGTCTATTCAATCGAGTTAAAAAACCATTATGGGGAACGCGTTTCAGCAGCCGTTTCTAAAATTGTAAAAAATTGCCAACACACATAGCGATAGATGTACTCTTGGCTACGTAGCTTTTGCAAATGTAAAGCTATGACGCTAAGATTTAGCGGGAATATCAACAACAGAAAAACAAAGCTAAACTCAAATCGAAACGATGGGACGCCATACGGGGGTTATTCCGAAAACTTTTTGATCAACGCAGTATATTTATGTCCATACGAGTATGATGCCTTAATTTGTAACAGTTTTAATATGCGCAATAAAGTATGCTGTACTTTTTTTATAAGAGAAAAAAATTAATATTATTTTTTGTAATAAAAACTTCACATGCCAATTTAACACTTCATACACGTCTAGCAAATATTGGCTTTATGACACTTTTACATATTCTCTCTAGCCTTCCATTTATACAGGCAGTATACACACACATATGGTGAGTTTAGCAGCTAAAAATTAAAATGGCTGAACGGAAATTAAACATTTTGGCGAGATTTTTTAATCAATTTTAAATTGTTTGCATTTAAATGCGTAGAAATAAGAGAAAAAACAATAAAAATGGAGGGGAATGAAAGAAATATAGCAATTTTTTTGAATTTTTTGTTCTTAACTCTTCTTTGAAACTCGAAACATAACCTGCAGTGACAGGCAATTGCATCGACAGGGCCACACATATTTTGAAGTTGCTTTCAGACAAATTATACCAATAAATTTTATTTAAGAACTTGATCTTTAAATTGTTTAATATTTAAAAGAAAATTTAATTCAATTTTAAGTTGCATCTTAAAAAATTCATGATTTTAATTAATGATTTTTTTTATACTTTACAAGGCTCTTGGCGGTGCTATCTCATACGGTCTTTTCAAATTTAATGAAGATACTAAGTTCAGAAATGATTTGAATCGTTTTTTTTTTAATTAGGCCAGCACTCAGGGAATGACTCTTGCAGTGCGTTATGCTGGTAAAAGGATAACTGGTTGTGGGAAAAAGATTAGAGGGAGTAATGTTTATAGACCTTTGGCTTGAACTTATTGATGTTGTAAGAGACAGAAAAAACTTCCGCTGGTAGATCAATACCCAAACGAACGGTGCAGTCAAAGAACGAATTGTTTCCATGATTCGTTGTACGATTCATTGGATAATCAACTACCAAAGGATGTGCAATAGTAATGAGTCAATTCCTTTATCCTGCCAGAACACATTCCTTTATAGTATTAATAGAACAGTAAAACGCATCGATGGAATTGGCTACCCTGTCTTTATTAATAAACACCTTCACCTTCTTTTGTACACGCTCGAGAAGCTCCATACATGAGAATTGTATTCCATTTTGTATCTGGTATAGGTCTTAGAAACATTGAAAAGGTCAGATGAAGTGAAGTATTTCTTGAACCGTTAAAAAAAAATCAAATGCTTCTATCAACACTCGAACAGTGGGAAGTACCAACGGACATCACAATGAACCTTCATGCCCAGAACATCAAGAGCATCTAATTCCTCAAGATACCACAGGACTACGTTTGTATGTGAGAAACAACATTGGGTGTTTTGATCGAGCCGATTCACATGACTCCACTCGGAGATTTTCGCTAAGTTGCTTGTAAGTGTCTCATTTATATTCCGCCTTTTTGTTCCATTCCCCAAACGTTCGGCCCACAATCAAAAGAATGACAAATGTTGCAGAAAGTCATTAAGAAATTTTCGAAATAGAGTGGGAGAAAGTGAGATTTTTCAACATTTTACTTCGGGTCAAAATAAATAACATCATCATTCATTTTAGAGGTATGGTTCCCTGGGTAAATTTTCTTATTTTGATCCATAGAATACGATTTTCCTTGTCACTTGGGCGATTTTTCATGCCCTACAAATCGACCCGCCTTAGTGTATACATTAACTCACAAGAAGTTTAGGTATGAAAGGCCGAAGGTACCCCAGCCAGAGACCACAGTGGCCCATTATGGAAAGATAGAAAAAAGGGATGAAGAGAAAGAGTAAAAGGAAAAAAGAAAGGAAGGACAGAGAAAGATATAGAAGAAGAACAAGGGTCAGAAGAGACATGGATGCCCAAAAAGGAGGCTTCACCTAAGGAGCCAGCTGAGACCTGATAGAAAGCCCTCCTGGTAGCATATCCTAGCCGCCGCAATATCACCAAGGTCATAGAAAACCTGAGCCTATGGCCATAAAGAGCCGGTCAGTGACGGAGGATGTATTACACACTCTCCGACTCCCCTGTATGGCCGCAAACCTGATAGAAAATAGGGGAGTCTGCTTCCCAAGCCCTAGTCCTCGCCCTCAGAGCGCAGTTCTCAGTCACAAAACCTATCAGAAACCTAATAAGTTCCCTCAACAGCCTGGAGACCCTATAATCTTCTCTGCTCCTCCAAGGAAACCAAGCGATGGTTTCACAAACGCATCCACGCATCGACGTGGGTAGTTTTGCACAATGCAACCAGCCTTGAGCTGACATGGCGACCACTCAGCGCCCTTATAGCCACCTGACTGTCCAAGTAAAAGACCACACCATCCCCCACAACAGTCAAGTCGCGAAAACGCTTAGCTACTCTGAGGACAGCGAAGATCTCAGCGTGAAAGACGCTGCACTCCTCCGGCAGTCTAAAGGTTGCATTTGATTGGGATAAATAAGCACAATAATATTGTGAATTGCCGTATGAGGCAATAAATTGTATAATTACACGATTGGCATATAAAATACACTAATTATTGGTGCATTACGACAATCGTGTGATCCTCATCATTGATTTTTGAAGTATTGAATTTTGCACTTATTTACATAAATTTAAATAAACATAACATAACGGTAAATCTCTAAGACCAAAACCGGCTTATTATTCACTTATTTGAACGTAGAATTTTTTTTCATAAGGTGATTATACATAACATTTTATAGTTTGGATGAATTGAGCAAATATTAAAGTGACCTTGTCATTTTGAAGCACACCTTAGATTGCTCATTCGCCCATATAAACTAAATAATATGCTTAAAATATGTATTTCCCAAGCTAACATAGGTTTTTTTTACAATTTAGTCTATTCTTGGTATAATTTAATGCCACCATTAAAATGTTTTCCAGATATAATGACTTTAAATCAGAAAAAAATATATAAAAACGTCAAAACCAAACCAAACCAACCTATAAAGTAACCATATGCTGTTATTTTATTTCATTTCACTCTTTCATTTCCCAGCTTCCCAGGTATTAATGAAAAAAAAAAAAAATAATAAATATTTTACGTTTCACTTTGTTAAAACCCTCAAAAAGCTATAATTTCTGGTTTTTGTTCTTTAGTACAAATTTACAAAGACAAAGAGAAAAACTCATTATAAACTCTGCGAGCCACATGATGATATAAAACCACTTTAACGAGGTTATACTGTGTTTACAGCAAATAAATTAATGTACTGTTAAAATAAACTCTCACAGTCTCACCCTCTCCCCTACAGCGCTACTTGTAACAACTATAACGCTGTGCAAACAAAAAACCATATTTAAGGTTTTACAAAGCTTCCCAAAAAGAGAGAGAAAAAAAGAGGAAAAATCCAAGTGCGAAAAAATGCCATTTTACCATAACCGCCAACAATAACAAATTCCTATAGAAAAAATTATGAAAAAGAAATTTGAATAAACATTTCTGCACAATTTTTCACAATTTTAATATGCAAAAAATTAGATAAAATGAAATAAAAATGAGAAAAAATCTTTTACAATTTATGTTGATTATGAAAACGTGTTTTGAATTTGTTTTATATTTTATTTTTGCAATTTATTTCCATAAAATAAATATAAAGGGTCCGCCATCTAACGCTTTTTTCAACTAATGCTTATTTCGTGAATGGTAACACTTAACTCATGTCTGATTTGGGAGATAATTAGTTTTATCCTTCCGCTGAACGAATATGGTTGTGTATGCGCTTGAACAACGCTGGGAAATATTGCCTGCGATAGACTTACAGAAGATGTCGATTTTGCCAAAAAAAATCATCTTTTCAGATGAAGCTCATTTTGATCTTGGCGGCTACGTAAACAAGCAAAATTGTCGCATTTAGGGCACAAAAAACCCGCACGAATACATTGAAAAGTCGATACACCCAAGACGAGTCACTGTTCGGTGAGGATTTTGATCCAGAGGCATAATTGGGCCATTTTTCTTCGAAAATGAGCAAGGAGTGGCCGTTATAGCTAATGGCGATCGTTATCGAGCCATGTTGAACAAATTTTTGTTCACAAAAATTAAAGAGGAGGATATTAGCAACATTTGGTTTCAACAAGACGGCGCTACGTGCCACACAACCGAAGCTACACTCGATGTTTTGCGCCCTGTTTTTGAAGATCGCATTATTAGCCGCAGAGCTAATGTCATTTGGCCACCTCGGAGCTACGATTTGACACCGTTGGACTATTATTTGTGGGGTGCCGTCAAAGATAAGTGTTACGCCAACAAGTCAGAGACAATTGACGCTTTCAAGGACAATATTCGTGAAGCCATTGGTGAAATACAGCTGCACACAATCGATAAAGTGCTTAAAAATTGGACGGATCGTGAAGGCTTCTGCATGGCCAGCCGAGGCAGCCATATGAATGAAATCATTTTCCATTTTTAACCGGAAGGATTGTACTTAAATATAAAAAAAGAAATTTGAGAAAATATTCAGTAGTTTTTCTTGTATAGCATTTTCAAAAAAAAAAAAATTATTTGGCGGACCCTTTATATTGTAGAGTCATTGTCGTAAACACAAAATATTTGATAACTTCATTAAAATGTATTTTTATAGTGGATTTAATTGCTGTATGTGGCTAAAATGTAAAATAGACTCTCCATCTACAGTATGGATACAAAGACACTGTAATTTACTATTACAAACAGTCATAAAATACAATTAGAGAGAGAAACAGATAGAGAGAGAGAGAGAGAGTAATATTAAATAAATTTAAAACATAAATTCACATAAATTTACTTAATGATCATCATTTAAACTGGCACACACACAGACGTACACACTCTCGTACTTGCTAACCCACATATTTATTTCTATTTATACAAATTAGACAATTACCAGAGAAAAGCCACAAGCAAAGATATGTATAGAGCGAGAGCAAGAATTTCTCTAAAATACTTAATCATGCCTATGCCTGTGTATGTGTTTGTGTTTGTTTATGTAGATTAAAGGAGCAAAAATTATGGCTGACATAACACAACAACTATAGTATACAGTAAGTAGTATAATAGGCAAAGAAATACCAGTATTTATACATATAGTCTGTCCCTTTCACTCTCATATTCTAAACACATACATTACTTGTTCGCTACGTGTATAACAGAAATATAAGAAAATTGCAATTTAAATAAATATATGAGTTATTTTGTGTTTTTTTTTTTTTATTTGTCTATAAATAGGCAATTATCTCCAACATCTTCGGAAGGGTTACATGATCCCTCATAACTTTCTCGGTACGTTGATATATTCTACCCTTGAGGTTTATACCGACGGCTCTAAGATATGGGGCAGAGTGGGATATGGTATATTCGTGAGAAATTCTGACACAAGACTGTCTTATAGGTTGCCTGATTATTGCAGTGTGTTTCAGACGGAGGTCATGGCCATACTGAAGGCCGTGCAATGCTTGTTGGACGGAGAGATTCTCTTCGAGGGCTGCGATAAGGTCTTTTGCTAATGTCACCTCGACGTCTATTCTAGTCCACGAATGCCACAGGTTTCCTATGGATTCCGGGACTATATGGGTTCCGGGACACAGGGATATCGTCGGGAATAGCGTTGCTGACGAATTGGTTAGGATGGATACTAAGCTTGATACTTTCGAACGAGAGCCTATCATTGCCTCGGTTAAGCTGGATATTCTCCGTTCAGTTTATGTCGACGCTCAATATCGTTGGCAGCATGAGGGCAATTGCGATATCGCCAGGCTCTGCTGGACCGACCTCGACGAAAGGAGGACCAAATGTCTTCTCTACATAAGTCGGGTGGCCAAACACCGCACAATTGGGGTCCTAACGGGTCACTGTCTGATCGGAAGACATGCCGATAGATTTGGCATTTCCTCAAGGAGGAGAAGGAAACTGTCTTTCACTTTATGTATTAAAGTCTGGTTTTTGCAGCCAGAAGGCGAAGGTTTTTTAACTCCTACTTTTTTGTCATCTTTGACTGAACTCTCCAGGATAACGGTAGCCGCAATTGCAAGATTTATTTTGGACGCTAAATGGTTTCCTATGGGAACTGTTTGATCCTCGGGTTGGTATTTATGCATGTGGCATCACAATATGCCAAATATCAGGTCTAAGTAGGACCCCTTAGCTTTAGGGTGGTCCACCACCTGACCTAACCTAACCTAAATAGGCAATTATTAAATTTAAAAAAATGGTCCATTATCATTATCATCATACCGACCAGGCACTATTGCAGGACACTATGACCCATGTGCCCTTTTCAGTCTATAGTTTTGCTTTTTAACGAGCACCAGTATTTCTGAAACGATAATGGTGGATATGTCAACCAGTGAGACCCTACGTCAACCGAAACATTTCCATTTAGACCCATCAAAAACCCCACCTTTACACAATATGTGTTCCGCTATCTCTGATACATACATTCACGTCTTTGACTGCCATCCTCTTCAGATTAGCTCTTAGTCTACAGTGGTCGGACCACTGCAGCATCTTACAGGCGCAATTATATACTCATTCCGAACTAAGGCCCCATTAGACCAACAATCTCGATCCGGGAATTCAACCCTGAATCTCTCCCAAAGCACAAATTCAGAGGCATATTTCGCTATTCTTTGATGAAAAACTTTGCCGACGAACATGCCGCCATTCTCATCACATTGTTGTAAAGCCGTGTCAAGCCAATCAAGTCCTCCAAGGCCGCTGTTAGACACGTTCTCATTGCCCCAGTTATGCCGAGGCAGGCGAGTCTCTGTATCCTGTCTAGCCTGTTCATGGCGGTAGCTTTTTCAGACTTTCTCCACCAAGCTATCATCACATAGAACCCATTGTGACATCTAAAACTACCCTATGGCTGCTACTGGCTAGTTATCTACTTAGTCCCTACTATGAATTCGCTGATCAGCCCTACCAAATTCTCAGTTTAGCCAATGCCGTACACTCTAAGAGAAGGTGTAGCGTAGTCTGCTCATCCTCCTCCATGCAGGATTTAAATAGAGCTTAGTTCCCAATCAAAAGACGTGTTTTCTAACCAGAAAATGGCCACTTAGAGAACTATTTGGGCAAATATCCTTCCCCTTCCCCTTTTCTCTCCTTCATCAAATGAATCCTCCTAGCCAGCTCATGCCCTATACTGTTGCTTAAAACTTCGAAGTGTGTCGGTACCCAAATGAGCCCTATATAGAAATATTCAGCCCTCACTCTTGATGATGAGCGGCATAGGGCCGTAAACAGGTTTTTCGAAAAAATTTCTATCGTCTGTGCGATGCTTAACTACAGTCCAATTCAAATGTGCATTCGGCAGTTCTCTCTTTCTCTCTCTCACTAGTTGACGTTTCCAGGTGAGCCCTATATAGAAATATTCAGCACTCACTCTTAATGATGAGCGGCATAGGGCCGTAAACAGGTTTTTCGAAAAAATTTCTATCGTCTGTGCGATGCTTAACTATAGTCCAGTTCAAATGTGCATTCGGCAGCTCTCTCTCTCTCTCTCACTAGTTGACGTTTCCAGGTGTGTACGGATCTTTCTACCAGCCTACTACCCTGCGGGTGTTACTCAATCGTCCACCAAGCTATATCATCTTCTTCTACTTACGTTTTTTTATTTCCACATCGATTGACTTCTGGTTGGCCCTTCTTTTTAATAATTGGCCGACTAAAGTAGGATTATTAGTAGACACTTATTGATAGGACATGCAATCTGTTTGCGTTACGTGCTGCTATATCCTACGCTTCGCATACATATAGGAGAGAAGATTTTACGCTGAAATTGAATACTCAATGTTTGGCCTTTTGATAGATGTTCGTTGAAGACCAAATATGGTTTAGCTGTACGAATATCTTTCTTGCCCTATTGACCCATTATTTTCTGACTTTGGATAACAGCGCGTAGCTAATATTGCAGCTTTCAGTATGGCATGTAGATTTTCCAGCTATGGCTTAACAAGCAAATATCATCTACGCAGTTCACCATGCTGTCTCTACACAATTTCCTTCCTGTGTGTTTTAGAACAGAGTTGAACAGTAGAGGCAATAGTACACAGCTTCGTCGAACACCCTTCTTAATTCAATGCTGTTGCTCAGCTGGTTTTTATGTAAAATTCTTGTACAAAGCCGTGATCAGCTGATTTAATTTGGAGTGCACACCTTTACATTCCACCGAGTATTCCACGTTGATGACTCTAAAACTGTTTAAGTGCACAGAGCAGGATTTTCCGAGGAAAAAGGCAGCTCGCTTGCAGTCTTTTCTTTACGATTTAAGCGAGTGTATTGTTCACAATGCTAAGTAAGTCGATTCTCCTCCAGTTTTATAAACTAGTCAGGTTGTTGTTTGTTTTGGAAGGTTAATTGTGACACCCTCTTTGAACTCCACAATTATGTTTACAGATCCACAAAATGGCGCTATGACAGAATGTATTTTACTTGTTAGTTTGTTAACAGAGAGGTATATATCTTTGGTGCGAAGGCCATTCAGATAGGACTGCCTTAGCCCAATGCGAGAGAAGCTTATGGCTGTCATTTCTAAGAAACTTTTATTAGCCTTATTTCGAAGAAAACATAGCCATCCTTTGATAAACGAAAGGCAGACACTCCGATAAAATTTTGAAGAGAAAATAAATTTCAAGAAATGAAATGAAAATGAAAATGAAAAATCAGTGGCTTATCTGCAATGCGACTCACCGGCCCTCTGCAGGGGCCAACTTGGCGTACTGCACTTTTTAAGCCCTGCAGCCCTCAGCAGCATTGCAGATATAAGCCCCACTAGGATTGTGCAGTTTCTTAATATATTTCTCGGATCTTAAAATAAATATTTATTATAGGCTGCCAGACCTAGCAGTGTGTTTCAGGCAGAGATGACTGCTATATGAGAAATTGTTAATCTATTGAGAAACTGCAGAATAGTTAGGCTGCTATTAGGTGGTTCCTTGAAGAATTTGTTTGCTAAGTCCCTAATGATAAAAGAGTACCACTCAGCACATATGGCTCTATGCTTCTAGGAGATAATAAATATGTACATGTATACAAAGTAGTCCTTACTCGAGCCAGCATGTCGGCCACCTTGTTGCTCTCAATATTACAGTGTCCATATAAGTTCCGTAAGACTTCTCTGCATATCTCATCCAGCCTTGGAATCGACACTCGATTTTAGTGCCAGTACCGCTGCCTGATTGATTTCATTGCTAGGATGCAGCCCCATAAACTTGAAGGAGGCTTTTAGGACCTACTGAAGTAACACCTTTCTTTCCCACCTTTCTGATTTACATCATAGCTTTGGAAGGAAAATTTTTTTTCTTTTTTTGTTTCTTTTTCAGGTTAAATGTCCCATATAAAATACACATTCGTCTATATACCTACGTAGACTTGAAGAGATAATATTAGACTATGACTGAAAAACGACTATATGACAACATAAGCATTTATATTATCCATCATGCATAAGCATTATTATGATTTGTGAATATAAATTTCAATTCAAACTTACGTATACTCAAATTATAATTTAATTTTTGACGAAACAAACCATGCGAGGATTGTGTATTAAGGTATGATCATACGATTGTCGCAATGCATCAATAATTAGTCAATTTTATATGCTAATCGTGTGATTATACAATTTATTGACTCATAAGGCAGCTCACGATCAAATACAGCCCTGGTGCGACAATCGTGTGAAGGATTTAAAGGCAATCCTTCACCAGTGTAAATGCCAAAATACACCAATATTTATTGTATTCTTTTGAGGCAATTGAAGAAGTCAATACTCACCAATTTTTATTTTTTGTTTTTTTTTTAAATTTGTTTTCTGAAACACGTGCTTTTGTTTTTGTACCGTATTTATGATTGTCCTCCCCTAAAATATGCAATTTTTAATTATTTGTATGTAAATTGCATCAGATTTTTATTTCATTATAATAATCAAAGCCGATGCAATTTTTATTTTTTTCTTAGAGAACAAATCATCTTTACTTTAGAGGATAAAATATAATTTGTAATTATATTCCAGTTTAGATAAATAAATATTTTAGTGGATTAATTTTTTTTTTAATTTATTGAAATATTTTCTCATATGCACCATCAATGGGCTTTCTTGTGAGCCAATCTCTGACCCGCACACTTCTTTTCTTTCTTTGTATTTTTTTTTTTTTTTTTTTTATTTGTTTGTTCACTAAATGAGCTTAATATAACGAACCATTTTGAACATAAAAAATAAATAAATAAATCTAATATACCACAACAACTGATTCACAGAGTTGCCGTAAGCTAGAACAATCGTGTGACTGCGTTGCGACAATTATTGTCAGTACATCGTTTCACAATAACAAAATGACAATAAATTTTGTATAAAATAAGACAACCGTGTTAATATGCACCATCAATGGCCCTTCTTGTGAGCCAATCTCTGACTCGCACACTTATTTGTTCACTAAATGAGCTTAATATAACGAACCATTGTGAACATAAAAAAAATAAATAAATAAATAAATCTAATTTACCACAACAGCTGATACACAGAGTTGCCGTGAGCTAGAACAATCGTGTGACTGCGTTTGGACAATTATTATCGGTAAATCATTTCGCAATAACAAAATGACAATAAATTTTGTATAAAATAAGACAATCGCGTTAATACAGAATTTTTAATTGGAAATACTATATTATTGCGTGGTGTATTTGAGGCAATCGTGTGATCCCAGCTTTAGATTTTATAAACATATCGTATATAAAAACTGTATAAATTTGAAAAATTAAACAAAAGCGTTTGGCAGAAACATATTTTTCATTTTAGTCGCTTTATTGCCTTTTTAAAGCCTATTACTTTACGCACAACCCTCTTTGTAAGAGTATTATGGCGTAATATATTAAGCCTTTTTCTCTAACGTTAGTTGTTATTTCAGGCTTTTTCTGTTTTTCATACTTCTCTTTGGATTCGTTATCTATATTTTGTATATGTTTTTTCAGCTTCTGATAAAATATTTGTTAAACAAAAGCTAATGGTTAAATTATATATGAATGTTTAAAAAAACCATATTTAAGGCTTTCAGTTCAAAACATTTTCTGTTGCTGTTTTTTTACTCTTTTGTTAAGGTTTTAATACAGAAGTACATATAATTAAAGCTTGTCGAACAGTGGTATAACAATTATAAATTTTTTCCCAGAAAATAACCCACATATCTATCTTTTATATATATATCACATAACCATACAATGTAAATTATTGAAAATTACACATACACGTACGTGTGTATGCGAATATAGGAGTGTAAGCAGATACATACATATGACTGTATTCCTATGTTTATGGTTTTATAATTAATTTTATTATTCGTTACGTTGTTGTCTTTTTTAAGCCAAAAAGTATGCTTTACAAGAAATATGTCATTGTATTCATACGGGTATTTTGTCTGAATACATAATATTCACACACAAATTAAGTAAGAGTTGTAAGTGTGTGTATGCTTGTGTATGTTAAACTCAATGTTACCATCCATTTGTTTGCTCTCCCCTTTGAATGAGTAAACGTGTTAATGAATTTTTGAAAGATTTTCGAATACCAAAAGTATTATACCAAAAACAAAAAAAAAAAAAGCACGTTGAGGCAGGACATGTTAAATCTCCATTAAAAAAAAGTAATAAATAATCATACTAATTGTACATGAACAAATATACATACACACATACACACATATGCACATAAAACACATTTTAATTTTCCGTTACGTATACGTGCGGTTTTATTTATTTATTTTTGCAAATAAATATGAATTTTAAATGATTCGTTTTTATTTGTGCGTTATAAACCCACAGCATATTTTTGTAAATCCGGCTATTTGTGTTAAAATTTAATGGCTTTTTAAATGCTAATATATTATAGCTCGTAAACATCCTTTAAATCATATGTTCGTGTTACACATTTTTGTTAGTATTAATCATAAAAATAAGATTTTTTTTTAATATCTAATTTACTAGCCAATGAGCCATTTTATTTTTAAAAACTGATAAAAAAATTGTGTTTAAATTTTGAAATTTCTTCTCTTCTTTTTCAGAACATATCGCTGCTTATCGTATTAATATATTCCTGGCGCATTAATATAAATATACATAAATCGAGTGACCTGGAAGATGTCTACTATGGTAAGTGTTTTGGAATCAATCAAAAAAGCAGTTTATATATTTAATCAGGTCCTCCTTTTTTTTAAATGCAATAAGTTAGGTTAGGTTAGATTGATAAGAATAACTAACTACACTGTCACAAATCAAGAAAACTTACACTCAAGCTAAATCTAGGAATGTTAGGCGCTATCGTGTCATGGCCAAAACCAGAAACCTCTATTAACTACGTAATCATTATGAAACTCAGTTCTTACCACATTACACGTACATAGCGGGCCCTTACACCCCGCATGCTTAACAATCGTGAGACTCACTATAACCCATCTTATATAGCCGCCCAAAACTTAGAACTCCAATTATATAAGACTGTCAGCAAGCACAAGCTTATGATTGCGAATACTGAGTGCTGAGATCAAGTGAAGTCTAAAAATTAAAATGTGTGGAAAGGAAGATACTGAGAAAGATATATGACCCTATACGAGTTTAAGATGGTACGTTACGCCTCCAAAACAATAAAGAGTTATACACACTTATCGTGGGTAATTCGTGAACGACGTAGTTCAATTGAACTTTTCACACAACAGAGCTGCTATAAGAGTCAGTCATTACAGTGAGCTTTTTTAGCTCCGTAGTTCGTTCATTCGTCATCTGTCTCTTTCGCTCATGTTTCTTTTTGTCTGTAGATCGTTCATTAGTTCATGTTTCTTTATCACTCATCTGTTCTATTTGTTCATGTGTCTTTTTAGTCTGTAGTTCGTTCGTCTGTTTATGTTTAATTATCTCTCATCTCTCTCTTTCGTTTATGTTTGTTTTTAGTTCGTTCATTCGTTCGTAATTCATTTTCGCTAATCTGTGTTTTTTGCTCATGTTTTCTTTTTGTTCATATTTCTTCTTTCTTTCATGTTTATTTATCAGTTATCTGCCTTTTTCATACATGTTTCTTTATTGGCCATCCGTCTTTTTCGTTTATGTTTCTTTTTAGACTGTAGTTCGTTCATTCGTTCATATTTCATTATCGTTCGTCTGTGTCTTTCGTTCATGTTTCATATTAGACCGTAGTTCGTTCGTCTGTTTATGTTTAATTTTAGCTCATATCTCTCTTTCGTTTATGTTTCTTTTTAGTCTACAGTTCGTTCATATTTCATTACCGCTCATCTGTGTCTTATAGTTCATGTTTCTTCTTTCGTTCATGTTTATTTATCAGTTATCTGCCTTTTTATTCATGTTTCTTTATTAGTCATCCGTTTTTTTCGTTTATGTTTGTTTTTTGTCCGTAGTTCGCTTGTTCCTTCATGTTTCTTTGTCTGTTATTTGTTTCTTTCGTTCAAGTTACACTTTTGTCTGTAGTACAATCGTTTGTTCATATTTCATTATCGCTCGGCGCTCTCTTTCGTTTATGTTTCTTTTTAGTCTGTAGTTCGTTCATTTGTTCATATTTCATTATCGTTCGTCTGTGTCTTTCGTTCATCTTTCATATTAGACCGTAGTTCGTTCGTCTGTTTATGTTTAATTTTCGCTCATATCTCTCTTTCGTTTACATTTCTTCGTAGTCTACAGTTCGTTCATTCGTTCATATTTCATTACCGCTCACCCGCGTCTTTCGTTAATGTTTTCTTCATGTTTCTTCTTCCTTAACGTTTGTTTTACCCTGCGAATAACATATACAACCGATGTTGCTAGAAACTTATTATGTGAAACCTGCAAAAAAAAAATCAAGTGAGCACTGAACTACTAAATTTTGTAAACGAGCTAGTTCAATAAAATGCACTAAACTAAACAGAGCGATCATTGAAAAGAGGTAAAGAAGCCAAATCTATTTCAAATGTGACTAAAGATGTCAGAGCACAATGATAGGAGCTGTAAAAGAAATCTTAGAAAAGAGTCCACAGGGCAATAGAAAAAGAGGTCGACTAAGGAAAAGATGAAGAGATAATATAGAAGGTGACATGACAAGTACTGGTATATCTGGGTCCAAGTTCAAGACCTAATCGCGTGTAAGCTAACTCTAATGAAAGCAATAGTTCACCCCGAACTGTGATGTTAGGAAGAAGAAGAAGAAGTAAAACATGAAATTATTTTTAGTAATTCATTCATAATTTACCCCTCCCCAATTATGAGCTGAATTACATATTTGCCCATAATTATTTTAAGAGCTAATCACCTAAATTTAAAGTAAATTAGTTCCGATAACCTACCCTGTGGATTACTATAAAATCAATGTGATCTTTCATTTTTTATCGGGGGGTTGTTCATGCTTGCGATCTAAGCCAATGCAAAAATGGCAGAGATAATATGTTGTTGCAAACTCCATCAAAAATATTCACTAGCATTATGCTTAACTGTATAAACGATAGATTGTGGTTGACCATACGAAGATAACAAGCTAAGTTCCGTCCAAACCACCATTTTTTGAGCGGATAAACACATTAAGAATCATTATGGAGCAGTTAGTCGAGTGGAAAATAGCCTTACAACTCATATTTATAGGCTACAGTACAGCAATTGATAGATAAATCGATAGAAGCTGTATCTAGGATGCATTACGGCGTAGGCGAATAGCGTCTAAGTTGACAAGGCTTATAGAGGCACACTACGATGATTGTAGCTGGAAGGTTCTCTACAATAGTAAACTATCAGACAAATTAAACACCATTTCTGTAGTACGTTAAGGTTGTGTTATGTCACCCTTATTGTTTCTGAAAGTTCTGGATGACTTTCTAAAACGGGTAATCGCTAATGGTGAAAACCGTGGCATCCAGGTAAACTTTCATTATGAGCTGGAAGATCCTGCATATGCCGATGCCATATGCCTATTGTCATCAAGACACAGTGAGAAATAGACGAAATCATTGCCGAATCGCGTACAGTTGGTTTAACGATCAACTCCATGAAAACGAAAGAAGTATGAATTTCGCTTAACCCTAACGATTATTTCTAAGTTGGTTATGACATAATAAAGAATGTGGACTCCTTCAGCTAACTTTATAGTGTAATCTCCTTAGATGGCGGCGCTTCCAGTGATATTCTGAGCAAAATATCTAAGACACAAGGTGCCTTTTCACAGCTCTGAGAAATTTGTAAATCATTCTCTATATCAAGCGGTACGAAATTCAATGGTTGAACTCAAATATAAAACCAGTTTTGCTGAACGGCTGCAAAACGTGGCTGATGACAAAGACACAAAGGAGTCTGAGAAAGATCCTCCAGATCTGGTGGCCAAATATAATATCAAACGCGGAATTGTGGGTCAAATGTAAATAATGCGTATACACCTTGAGAGCAATAAGAAAAGGTGGAGTTAGGGTTCCATAGCAGGTGTGGGTTGCGAGGCAGTCTCTTCGAACATCTGAGAGAGGTACTTAAATGGTTTCTTGAATGTTTATCACATCGGAACAAAGCAGGTGTGGGTTGCGAGGCAGTCTCTTTGAATATCTAAGAGAGACATTCCATAAACAAGATGACCATTGGAACATGAAAGGAAGGGTTTAAGAGGCTAATCTCATACAACATCTGATAAATACAGTGTAGAATCGACAATTTTTCCTCGTACCATAGAATTATTTTCATTTATGACTAGAGAGGGCAGTAAATAGCTTAGGCAGTCTAGTCGTTTTAGTCCAGTCATCTTTTAATAAAAAAAAAAATAAAGAATAGTAATGAAAAAAATAATTCTATAGGAAAGACCAAAACACCCCACCTGACTGCAACTAGCTCATCAATGGCTACCGTAATCCTAAGCATATATATTAGGGAAGATCATCCGGAATAGTAATTATGTCCCTGATAGCTAATTCAAGATCTGGAGTATTGGTTATTACAGTGTGTTTGCATTTGTGTCATCAGTGGCAATAGTGGGTTAATTACAGTGTTGCTTATGTGAATAAGGATTTTTTTATTCCCTTATGTCATCTTTCTATTTTATCTCTTTGGGATAGGGAAACAACCAACCAATCACCTTCAATGAAACCCACAAGTTACCAGAGCTCGAAGTAGACCGACACACATAGAAGCGCACAGCAGTTAAGCCTTCCAACAACTAAAATATTTTTTAATAAGGTAAAGAGCATAGTGAAGTATCGAAGTAAATGGTTACATTTTGTTGAGCCCATATGGTCCAAGGGGAACCGAAGAACATAAGAAGTTTGTTCACGCCTAATGTACTTAATTAACGGTGCCGTGTAAACGAGATGATTCGTATAAGTAATTCAAACAGGGAACAAAGTAGTTCGAAGTCTCGTCTTAGTGAAGATACGATCTTATACTCGTAAATTGCCTTAAAAAGTGTAAATAAATCTGAATTTTGAATTTTAAATTATATAAGTGATTGAGATTAGATTCCGTTGTGAAGCGCGCTCATAGTTGCTAACTTTTCAAACAACGGAATTTTTATAAGCTATTTTTGGTATGTTTTACTTACACAAACATACATACATATACCCCAGATCATAATATAAGAAATAGAAGGTAGTTTCACTCAAAATTGTTTGACAATAAACGAGATTCTTGACGTTTGTTTTATAAAGGGTCCGCCAAATAAATTTTTTTTTCTGAAAATGCTACAAAAAAAATCTCCTGAATATTTTCTCAAATTTCTTTTTTTATTTGAAAGTACAATCCTTGCGGTTAATAATGGCCATTCAAGTGGCTGCCTCGGCTGGTCCAATTTTTAAGCACATTATCGATTTTGTGCAGCTGTATTTCACCAATGGCTTCACGAATATTGTCCTTTAAAGCGTTAATTGTCTCTGGCTTGTTGGCGTAACACTTATCTTTGACGGCACCCCACAAACAATAGTCCAACGGTGTCAAATCGCAGCTCCGAGGTGGCCAAACGACAGCAGCTCTGCGGCTGATAATGCGATCTTCAAAAACAGAGCGCAAATCATCGAGTGTAGCTTCGGCTGTGTGGCATATAGCGCCGTCCTGTTGAAACCAAATGTTGCTAATATCCTCCTCTTCAATTTTTGTGAACAAAAATTCGTTCAACATGGCCCGATAGCGATCGCCATTGACTGTAACGGCCAATCCTTACTCATTTTCGAAGAAAAATGGTCCAATTATGCCTCTGAACGAAAATCCGCACCAAACAGTGACTCGTCTTGGGTGTAACGGCTTTTCAATGTATGCGTGCGAGTTTTCTGTGCTCCAAATGCGACAATTTTGTTTTTACATACCCGCAAAGATCAAAATGAGCTTCATCTGAAAAGATGATTTTTTTGCCAAAATCGGCATCTTCTGTAAATCGATCGCAGGCCCACTTAGCGAAGCGAAAATGCCTTGGATGGTCAGTTGGCTTCAACTCCTGAACCAATTGGACTTTGTATGGCGTCTTACCAAGGTCTTTAATCAAAATTCGTCTCAATGATGTCTCCGAAATATTCAGTTGTTGAGGACGACGGTGTATTGATGTTGATGGCGCCACACTTACAATATTATTGGGTGTACGCACTGGCACTTTGGCTTTTCACGCTTTGGTTTATAGATGAGGATGCCAGCTTCTTTCACTTTTTTCACAAGATAACGAACATACGGAGCTGACGGTGCTTCTCTTCTTCCAAAATCCGTACGCAATTTTCGCACACATTCTTCAACATTACCATGATTTTCAAAGTAATGTCGCAATATTTGCCAGCGTTGTTCAAGCGTATACACAACCATATTCGTTCAGCGGAAGGATAAAACGAATTATCTGTCAAATCAGACATGAGCTAAGTGTTACCATTCACGAAACAAGCACTAGTTGAAAAAAAAACGTTAGATGGCGGACCCTTTATTACGGCTCAATAACCGAATTCGAAAAAAAAATTATGTGAAAAATGGGATTTTGTGAGAGCAGTGTATGGTAGCACAAATATCAACTTAAATGGCAGTTCGCCTTTATTGTCAAATGGTAATATGTCAGAGAAAATGAGAGAGTGGCCCTACCTTGTATTTTCTTATATCCTGCCCCATATATAATTGAAAGTATATATGTTTCAATTTTCAAAATAAAATCAATATTGACATTATGATTGTCAATTTTGTCTAGTTTTTTGTCGCTTAACTTAGTATTTTCTCTCTCTGTACATACATATTTTGTGGCCATATTCGTATAAATGATTTTAATTTGATTTTTCTTCAATTTCAACTTCAAATTCAATATGTGGCTAAACACATAACTTGTCTGTGTATATGTATGTGAGAGCGTACATGTATTTAATTTTTAATAGTTGTGAGTGCCTGTATGAGTGTGTGTGCTAAAGTATTTGTTTTTAAATACTTTTTTATTTATTTTTTTTTTTCTATTTTCTAGAAATGCAATCATTCATTTCATCACTCAGTACTTATTCAGTCACTCATCATGCCTTGCAATACACAAACTTGTCAGTTTCATTTAGACGAGGAGCACCCACAGTTTTCAAACATCAAAAGTTCAATTCAAATATATTTCAATAAGTGAGTAGGAGGAGTATTGGAAAAACTGTTATTATACTCTCTCTCTCCTACTTACTTTCTCTTTCTAACGTACTTATGGTCTGTTTTAAGCAAAAACTGTAGCTTAACAGTATTGTTTATAACAATTAAGACAATTTTGATTAAAGTAGGTTTCTTTTCCTTCAGTGATCAGCCTTTTTAGCTAAGCGTATTAGACTAGCTCTTGAACTTGGTTCAATAGTTCAATACTCTATTGATTGTTTTGCAGATTTCATCTAAAACGATTCTAGCAAGACCGTTTGCTAGGTCGAGTGCAAAACATATCAGCGATAATTGAATATAAACGAATAAGAAAAACGAACTAAAAGGAAATGTGAACGAAAGATACACATAAGCGATAATAAAATGTGAACGAACGAACTACGGACTAAAAATAAACCTGAATGAAAGAGATGGACGGCCAAAACAGAAACTTGAACGAACCAACGAACTACGAACTACACAGAAACATGATCAAAAGGGACAGATAAACGATAAAGAAACTTTAACAAAAGAGGGAGATTACTGATAAAACCAACTAAGAACTGAAAAAAATGAACGAACGAACAAGAACGAACTACATATTAAAAGGAAACAAGAACGATAAAAACAGACGTGCGATAAAGAAAAATCAACAAACGAACAAACAACGGACTAAATCTAAGCATGACCGAAAGAGACAAATGACTGACAAAAAACATAAGTAAACGAACGAACTACTGACTAAAAAATTATGAACAAAAGATGCGCATGACCCACAAAGAAACCGGTGCAAATGAACAAACTACTAACAAAGAAAAAAAACATGAAAGAAAGAGACACATGACCGATAAAGAAACATGAACTAATGAACGAACTATGGGCTAAGAGGGAACTTGAACGATAAAGAAATAAAGCTAATGAACAAACTAGAGGCTAAAAAGAAACACGAATCAAAGAAACACGAATGATAGATAGAGCTACGGACTAAAAAGATATATGAACGAACAAATGAACTACTGACTACACAAAGAGATAGATGACTGATAAAGAAACGAGATCGAACGAATGAACTACGGATTAAAAAGAAATACTGATGAAAGAGATAGATAACCCATAAAGAAATGTGAACGTACCAATGAACTACGAACTAAAAACAAACATGAACGAAAGAGACGGATGACCGATAAAGAAAATGAACTAATGAACTACATATTAAAAGAAAAATAGAACGAAATAAACAGACGAGCGATAAAGAAACATGAAGTAACGAACAAAGCTCGGACTAAATCTTAACATGACCGAAAGAGATAGACGATTGACAAAAAAACACATAAATTAACGAACGAACTACTGACCAAAGAATTATGAATAAAAGATGTTTATGACCGATAAAAAAACATGTGCAAATGAGCGAACTACAAACAAAAAACAAAAAATGAAAGAAAGAGACAGATGACCGTTAAAAAAAACAAGAACTAACGAATGAACTACAGATTAAAAAAAACTAGAACGAGAAAAACAGATGAGCGATTAAGAAACATAAACTAACGAATAAATTACGGACCAAAAATAAAGATGAGTGAAAGACACAGATGAGCGATAAAGAAACATGAACTAATGAACAAACTATAGGCTAAAAGGAAACGTAAGCAAAAGAGACAGATGACCGATAAAGAAATGTGAGCTAATAAACGAACTAGACACTAAAAAGAAACATGAATGAAAGAAAGAGCTACGGACTAAAACGATATATGAACGAAAAAATTAAATACAGACTACAAAACGAGATCGAACGAATGAACTACGGATTAAAAAGAAATACTAATGAAAGAGATAGATAACCCATAAAGAAATATGAACTATGATCTAAAAACAAACATGAACGAAAGAGACGGATGACCGATAAAGAAATATGAACTAACGAACTACATATTAAAAGAAAACAAGAACGAATAAACAGACGAACGATAAAGAAACATGAAGTAACGAACAAATTACGGACCAAAAATAAAGATGAATAAAGGCAAAGTTGAGCGATAAAGAAACATGAACTAATGAACGAACTATAGGCTAAAAGGAAATGTGAACGAATTAAAAAACATGGATCTACTGACTACAAAAGGATATAGATGATTTGTAAAGAAACGAGAACAAACGATGATCTACGGACTAAAAAGAGATATTAATGAAAAAGACAGATAACTCATAAAGAAATATGAACACACCAATGAACTATGAACTAAAAACAAACATGAACGAAAGAGACGGATGATCTATAAAGAAATGTGAACTAAAACCGCTGATAAATTGGCAAATATTTGTTCGTATTTGCCTCGTGTATGCGTGAAAACTAAAAATAGCCAATCGCATACATGGAGAATTGACACACAACGTATGCGTCTGGCTATTTTTTTCACTTTTGAAAAAAGAACAAAGAAAGATGAACAAACGAACGAGCGAATGAACTACAGATCTAAAAAAAGCTGATTGTAGTGATCAATCCTTTATGTTTAGTTGTGTGAATTGTTCAATTGAACTATGTTCCTCTGAATTACTCAAGTTTAGTTTGATTCTTATTTTAAATAAACTCACTTGTATTCCTATACTAATTAATTAGTACCCTTTAAAGCTATGTTTTTTGCCAAAAACTATGAAAAATTCATATTCTTTTACATGCCAATTTACGGCTTTCTTTCCAATGCTACTCACTCATAATTAACCCACAGATATAATGGCTAATTGTTAGCCAATTTTCTCACTCACTGCTTGAATAATGAAACACTTGCATAACCAGCATAGATGACTTTTGCTCTCCGGACATTTATTCGTACAAAAAGCCAATTTGTTTGTTAAAATTGCAAAAATATTGAGAAAATGCCAGCAAGAAATAAACAAAAACTGAAAACAATGAAGTGCTCTTTCTCTGGCTCTCTCTCTTTCTATCTCCCTATCTTTTTATCTTTCTTTATACAAAAGAACATGTGTATTTGGGGAATAGATGAATAGATTTTTACAATATTTGGTTTCAAATTTATTTTGAAAAGAAAACTACTTGCATCGAGCACATATATGTGAACAATCCCTTGCCAAAAAATAAAACAAAAAAATTTAACAAATCGTACAACAACAACAAAAACTCATAATGCAGCTCAATAGCAATTTTGAAGTATAAAACGAATTGAATGTCGATTTCATATATGAAACTTATGCAAATTTCTAGAGTTTTTTTTCTTGTAAATTTCTTACGAGGATGGTATACAAATGTTTCTTGTTTTCTCCACCTTTCCACAGAGCATTCATAGATGATTAATCTACTTTAGCTCGTCTCTATGTGATTGTGTGTAGTGGTGAAGATCCTTGCTAAGTAGTTTGGAGATGATCGTGATCCTTACTTAGCATTATAATTTATTCCCAATAGATGGCATTTCTCCTCTTTCTTTCATCACCAGAGGTAAACTGAATTGTCTAGAAGTGGGCTGAAGTCTATTTATTAAACACTCGAAGCCGCAATTAAATTTTTTGGTCACGTTCTCTGCTGGGACTCGAATCCGACCATTTGTGTTGTATGCTTGCACTCCATAGCTACAAAAAATAGGTCAGTTTAAGTTACTGTTGCCACAAAGGCTTTAATTGAAAGTGAAATCTTCAGCGTATTTAAATCCATAATTCAGAGGCTCTATTATCATACGTTTAAAGATAAGAAGAAAGAGCAAAAGGCAGGGTGTAATGAAGAGAAAACCTAAAAAATGGCAAATATTTAGTAAAAGCAGAGAAGTAAAATAAAGAAGACAAAAGTTAAGTATATGAGCGCCAAAAGTACGACGCAATAAAGGTTAAAATTAGTGAGAAACAAGGTTGTAAACTGATAGATGGGGTGCGAACACAGTAAGCTCTTCTGAGCGAATTTATTGGAATTTATTTCCCTTCAATTCCAGCTTTCTATTAAAGCAGAAAGCTAAGCTGGTGACAGTGAGGCTAATTGTAATCAACTCTTGTTCCAATCTGAACTACAGAAACACTGCAATCCAGTGGAACTAAAATTTTTTCCCCATTACTCCTCTATGAAGCCTACTGGCTTCCAACATAGTCTTCAATGCTTTGTTTCAATTTAATTAATCAAAATTGATTTTTGTTTTTGCTGAGTAAGCGATTAATCAACTTTAGCTCGCTTCCATATGATAATGTCGCGGTGAAGATTATTGCTAAGTGGTGATCCTTACTAGGTATTGGAATTTACTAGGTATTGGAATTTTCCCAGTAGGTGCGTTTTCTCCTAAGCATTCGGCTAATGTCGCTCATAATTTTCGCAATAGCAAATTACCCGGATAGTAATTTCCTGGTAAAAATAAACCAAAGCCTTTAAGTAATGCATTTGAGGTCTTTATCGTTGGTTCCAAAATGCTAGATATAGTAGAGTGTGGTATATACATTAAACTTTCTTAGAGGCTATCTGACCACTGCAATAACACTTCTCAATGATCGTTCTTTTTAGTTAAGCACATTTTAGTGCACTATTTTCGTTCATTCAGGTCAATAGTTCGATGATCAGTTGATATTTTTGTAATTTACTGGGTGGCACTAGCTACTTACGTATTTTTTTAATTCAATTCCAAACAAATGTAAACAAGCCAACACGAACTAAAAGAAAACATGAAAGAAAGAGGCAAATGAACGATAAAGAAACATGAACGAAGGAACGAACTACGGCCTATAAAAAAACATGAACGAAAGAGACAAATGAACAATAAAGAGACATGAATAAAGGAATGAACTACGTTAAAAAGACACATGAGCGAAAGGGACGGACGAACTGTGAACTGAAAACTTCCATGAACAAATAAGGCAAATGAGCGATAATAAAACAATGAATGAAGGAACAAACTACGGATAAAGGAGAGACAGATGAGTTAAAAAGAAACATGAACGAACGGACTAACTGCGAATTAAAAACTTCCATGAACAAATAAGGCAAATGCGCGATAATGAAACAATGAACGAAGGAACAAACTACGGACAAAACCGCGTCAGGTGAGTTAAAAAGAAATATGAACGAAAGAACCAACTGCGATTAAAAAGTTGCATGAACAAAAAAGGCAAATGAGCGATAATGAAACAATGAACGATGGAACAAACTACGTATAAAAGAAAGACAGATGAGTTAAAAAGAAACATGAACGAACGGACGAACTGTGAACTAAAAACTTCCATGAACAAATAAGGCAAATGAGCGATAATGAAACAATGAACGAAGGACCAAACTACGGACAAAGGAGAGACAGATGAGTTAAAAAGAAGCATGAATGAACGGACTAACTGCGAATTAAAAACTTCTATGAACAAATAAGGCAAATGAGCGATAATTAAACAATGAACGAAGGAACAAACTACGGACAAAACCGCGACAGGTTTGTTAAAAAGAAACATGAACGAACGAACCAACTGCGATTAAAAAGTTGCATGAACAAAAAAGGCAAATGAGCGATAATGAAACAATGAACGAAGGAACAAACTACGTATAAAAGAAAGACAGATGAGTTAAACAGGAACATGAACGAACAGACGAACTGTGAACTAAAAACTTTCATGAACAAAAAAGGCAAATGAGCGATAATGAAGCAATGAACGAAGGAACAAACTACGTATAAAAGAAAGACAGATGAGTTAAACTGGAACATGAACGAACGTATGAACTGTGAACTAAAAACTTTCATGAACAAAAAAGGCAAATGAGCGATAATGAAGCAATGAACGAAGGAACAAACTACGGACAAAAGAGAAACAGATGAGTTAAAAAGAAATATGAAAGAACGAACGAACTGCGGACTAAAAAGGTGCATTGACGAGAGAGACAAATGAGCAAGAAAGAAACATGAACAAACGAACTATGGAATAAAAAAACATGAAGGAAACAGACGTATGACTAATAAAGGAACATAAACGAACGAATGAACTATGGAGCTAAACAAACTAGATTTTTCGAAGGTAACTCTCATATGGATTACGTTATATATGGATATCATCGGTAATGGCATTGCTTATGAAGTAGGTATGGCTCCGTTCTGTTGGAACAACATGTCAGCAAGATAAATGCCAGCTAATTGATATACTGACAGTAACATTCTGACCATCATTCGGACCAATGACTCCACCAGCCTATAAAACTTAACAAACAACAATTTTCTATGGATATAATGGTGTTTCGATAAAACACCACAAATGCAATAATTTCACTTATTTACGTATCCACTGAACCAAAAATGGCCGTCTTCAGAGAATACAATTTTGAATAAAAATTCAATATCAGTATCAATTTGTGCTTCAGCTCAGTGGAATGTCAAACCAAATTAAACAAAAACGAACGATCAGCTGTTAAATAAGTTTTCAAATAAAGCAGTGTTGCCAACTTAAATTTATAAACCTATAAAAGAAACTTGGTAGTAGAGTAGGTCCACTGGCTATATTTGGCTTAAGGACATTCCTTGAAATCTACCCCCATACATTGTACTTTTATAACTCACCAGCTGTATAACAGTTTATTAGTTTGCTCCCTCTTTCTCTCTCTCTCTCTCTCTTTCTCTTCCTACCATTCAACAACTATTTCAACTCAATATGACCACAAACTTATGCAATCAATCGAATACACACAAAAGAAGAGTTCAGGGCAGAGAATTCCCATACACAACTCTTTGATTCAACACAGTTTCGTTGTGTTCTCTCATAAGCATTTTGTCATAGAGCTGATGTTGCCACTACTGCTACTTGGACAACTACAGCAGATGAAAATGAAAATGAAAAAATTAAAGACAAGGCAGGTTATGATGATGATGATGATGATGTCGGTTGGTTGGTTGTTTAAGAATTGAAAGTAAAGTTAAAGGAAAATCTAATTTGTATCTTTTATCTACTGAAGTGTTACAAATTGTATTTGAATTTGAATTTTCTGTTCATTTTTCAATTTGTTACCAAAATATGAGAACCAAACTAACACAACAGACAGAGATTGTGTGTGCGGCTTTAGGTGTGTCAGACAGGTTACGAGTGTAGTTTAGTTTTAAAAACTCTCTTGTAATTTGAAATATTTGTTATTGTTGTTGTTTTTGCTTAAGGTATTGAAATTTTGATATTCGTTTTCTCTTAAATAATCTGCTAATGGTCTTTCGTTTTTCATTTTCTTTTTCCATTTTTAGGTGTACAAATTGCCTATTTTGCCATAATCGGTACACAAATGTCGATGATCGTTTTAAGCATTATGTTACTATTTGGTATTATTAAGGTAAGTACACTTGAATACAAAGGTTTACATATGGTTTTATAGTTCAAAATAAGCGAAATATTTCATGTTCCAAGAAATTCTCATACAAACGGGTCGATAATACAGTTCATAAATGGTAAAGTAGGCAACTGTATTTTCCAATATATCAAGGAATTGACTCTCGCATTTAATTAATTCAAGCAGGCACGCTGATTACTTCGAAAGAACAACAATAAGACAACTTAGACTCTGAGCTAAACACTATACTGACATGTGAAACCTGTGATTACATCTCATCAATGATCCTCAGAGCAAATCCTTCATTTTGTGCTAAACTTATCTGTTCAATCATTATAGTAATCAGGACATCGGGAATAGTGTCAGAAGAACTGAAGGAGGCTGTTATAACTGAAAAACCGGAAAAAAATGGTAGAAAACGCATTTGAGGTTAGGAAGTAAATTGGCTTAAAAACACAATTTTTTGACAAATTCAGTTTTATTCCTATCAATACAAAACAGAAATAATGGAATTAATAATGGAGCATAATGTCGGGCAAATATCCAACTCTAGCACGTCGACAGACGTCCGATCTTTTCACAAAATTTCGAACCACATTTTGCAGCGCCGATTTTATCTTTCAGAGTGTCAGTTGTTTGTGGTTTGTTCACGTAAGCCCGTTCTTTCAAATGATCCCAGAGAAGATAATCTAAAGGCGTTAAATCACAAGAACGTGGCGGCCAATTGACATCGCCAAATTGATGAATTACGTTACCGGGAAATTTCTCATGCAGTAACTGAATTGTGGCCTCGTCCTGTTGCAACCAAAGGTCACTGATGTCGACATTAGCCAATTTTGGCCACAAAAAATTGGTTATTATGGTTTGGTAGCGCAGAGAATTCACGGTGACGAAATTTTCTTGCTCTTTTTAGAAGAAATACGTACCTATGATGTCGGCTAGTTTAGCTGTTTTCGTGTAACATTTTACTGTCAAACATGCTCAGTTTGGTCTATAGTTTAACCATGAATCGGTTTACAAACGAATACCGCTTGCAGATTATTGAGTCTTAGCATCAAAATTCAGTTGCGTGTAGGTCCACTTTTTTATTAGAAAACTATGTTCAGCGACGAATGGAACAAGCAACAACATGAACAAGCAAAATTACCGTATTTGGTGCAAAGAGCAGCCAGAAGCATCGCAACAAAAATGTACAATATGATGGCATCATTCGACTGTACTTTTTCAAAGAAGACGGATGCAGGAACGTAACTGGCGAGTTCTACTGTGCGAAGATTATAATTTTTTTTTTTGAAGAATTGGACTTGACAGACATATGGTTACAACAAGATGGTGGCACATGCTACACGATATGCGAAACAAAGGTCCAATTGAGAGTTGCATTCGGTAAACAGCTTATTTCACGTTTCGGGCCGGTTAATTGGCCGCTTACATTGGCCTTTAGATTATTTTTTGTTAGGCGATGTTGAGGCTTTTTTCTATAGGGACTAGCCCTTACCGGTTGACGCACTGGAAGTCGATATTTTAGAATTTATTCGTGTGATACCGGCCAATATGTTGTATGCTAAAATTGCTAATTGCTAACGATAAAATTGGACCCAACGTATGAACCATTTGAGGCGTAGCTGCGGCCAACATTTATCTATCTATTCTATCGACTTAAACAAAGATTTCATACATTTCCCTAAAATGTATGTGTTTTTTTTTTTTGCAATCAAATCCGAAAACTCTTAAAAAGTCACACGAAGGTAACTGTATAGCGGATGTATTTGAGCAGGCAGATACTACATTGGGAACATCGGTATTTCTCTGAAGCGCAAATTTCGCCAACTGGCGATCACACGATGGGGAAATGAACCCATCTGCTATGAGATCAGAAGGAACTGGCCACATTTGAGTTACCGGAGAATAAGGCAGTTGTAGAGGCTGCCTAGAGCACATGCGAGAAATCTAATATGGGTTATTACTGACTGATGGACTGTGGGAATTTAAAATTTCTTTAAATCGCGTTAAATAAAATAAAGCGAATTTATTGCTTTATATAGTTTTTATTTCCAAATTAACTTTATACAGTGTCCAACTGACTTAACTTCTGCTTAAAACATAAATTTATTCAGCACTTACTTTGCTCTATGACTGTAAAGTTACAACTAACTCACTAAAGAGAATAGCACGGTTTTTATAGTTAATCAACATTAATTTCAAATGTTCTAGTACATTCAAGAACCTACTACTTAGTTGCATTCAAGATTTGCATTACGTATCAGAATCATAGTGGTATTGGTAGCACTGTTCACTTTAGATACAACCCTGGCATGGTGATCGTAGCATTGACACCAACCAACAGAATAACTTCCATAATAAAGTTTATTGTTTTAAATATTGGCGGATCTTTTTAGGAGTTTTCATTTTCGTGACAATATAATTATCTTTGCAGAAGTTACATTGACGAAAATGAGGAGGAGGCTACGCAACACCTTCTTTGCCACTGCCCAGAACTCAACGATTTGTGCTTTTTAGCGCTTCTAAGGAGGAGGCTCGACAATGATAATTATTCTGAACGTACGATCTGGACAAAATCTTTACCTTCATCAGGGCGACTGAATGAATAACTATTGGCAGACAGAAGCTGAGAACACCAGGATGTGGTAATGAACACAATGGGAACTACAGTTTGGACCCAAGTGAGCCGCTGATAGTTAGCAATAAAATGTTCCTTTTCTTTCGAAACCCATTGGAAATTGAAAGAGTTTTTTAATAAAGAATCTCATGGAAAAATCTTGTTTTTTATAGAATTTGTTACTTTTGTTGTCAAAAAAGTATTTTTTTTTTTTGATATCGAACAAAATCCCCATTCCCCATTTCCCATCACTGCTCAAAGTAAAAAACTTTATTCGCTTTCGATGACTTATAGTCACCGTTCTTCAAAAGCAATTATTTTTCTATTGCGTCTCCCAGTAACAGTAACAATTTACTCAAAAGGAATATTTGTTTCATGTGCTATTATGGCAGGAGTCTTCTTTTTTCAATATTTACTTCAAACCAAGTGAATTGCAAAAAAAAAAAAACGAAAAAGAAAATTTTAATAAAAACCACTTTCACTGTTCCTTTATTAGTTTTTTAAGCGAAAAAACAAGTGCAAGAAATTTATGCACAAACGAAATTGGAAAATAATAACGAGCACGATAACGATGACGATTCAAGCAGAAAACATGTGTTGACAGTATTATTTTATGACACATAACAGAGATGTTTTACCACAAGCCAAAAGAAAGAGGGAGCGAGAGAGAGATAGAGAGGGAGAGGGAGATTTATAAACAAACAGATTAGAAGGGTGTACTTGCACAGAAATTTACAGATGTTGCCAGTAAATAGGGTGACCATGATATAAAATTTAAATTTCAACAATCCGTTTCGATCCTTCCAAGTTGTATTTCCAGCCTTAGACGTCAAAAACATCTTTTAACTGGCGATTTGGATAAAATATAAGTCATCATATGAGCTACTGAATGGGTGATGGAAGCTGAACGGGAGCTGTGAGGACTCTAATACGACAGGACACATGGTAAAACTACGAAATTCCTTTTGTACTCAAGTGAACAGTTGGGAGCGTGTCATGTGACCCTAATCTAGAGTAACATAAGCTAAAACCAAGCAACAAATCAGAATAAAAGAGACAACGTACATCTGTCGTTATCTCTATTACAGGCCACACACACGCAATGGCTGAAGATGTGGCTGAGCAACTGGCGGCACAAATACGAGGGCGGATTGACATTGAAGCTAGCTAGCGCTAGATGGCAACACAACACAAAAACTTTTCCTTTCTTAGAAATTACAATCTGCCAAACGTCAGCTGTTAAAATTTTAGCCAAATTCATCGATTAGTTTATTTGGTGTAGTCGTTTGAAGTAAACAACTATTGTGTTTTTTGGAAAATGGAAAAAAGTGAATTTCATGTAGTGATTATACACTATTATTTGAAAGGCAAAACGACGAAAGAGACAAAAGAAAAGCTTGATAAACATTACGCTGAATCTGCTCCGTCAGATTATATGGTAAAATATTCGATTGCTGAATTTAAACGGGGCCGAACAAGCACTGCAACAATACCATCAACAGGAAGGCCAAAAGAGGTGGTTACTGAAGACAATATCAAGAAAATCCTCGATATCGTTATGAATGATCGCCGGGTCAAAAAACGTGAGATTGCTAAAATGGTAAGTATATCATATGAACGTGTTTTCAACATTTTGCCTGAACATTTGCATATGAAAAAGCTATCGGCAAGATGGGTGCCGCGTTTGCTCAGTGTTGAACAAAAACGAGTTCGACAGATCACTTCACGATAAAGCATAATCCTGCTGATTTTTGGCGTAGATTAATAACTGTTGATGAAAGGTGGGTCCACCACCACACACCTGAAACCAAAAATCAATCGCAGCATTTCGTTGAAGCTGGTGAAAGTGCTCCGAAGATGGCGAAGACAGCGAAATCGGCTGGCAAGGTTATGGCCACTGTATTTTGGGATGCAGACGGAATATTGCTCATAGATTATCTTGAAAAGGGATCCACAATCACAGGAGAGTATTATCGTGCCTTATTGGATCAATTGGTTAATGCAATCAAGGAAACACCACCACATTTAAACAAGAAAAAAGTGCTCTTCTTTCAAGACAACGCACCGGTTCACACAGCATTAGATACGATGCTAAAACTACGAGAAATCCACTTCGAATTGATTGATCATCCACCTTATAGTCCAGATTTAGCCCCTAGTGACTTTTCCTGTTTCCAAACTTGCACAAATGGCTCGCAGGTAAAAGATTCATCTCAAACGAAGAAGTGATTACCGAAACTAATCCGTATAAAAAAGTTGGATATAAAAAAGTTGGGTATAAAAAAGTAGGAAAATCGTCTTACTAAGTGTATTGAGCTAAAAGGAGACAATGTTGAGAAATGAATGGTTTTTGAAAAAAATATGTTTTTTTCCTACTTAGAGAGCATCAATATCAATCCGCCCTCGTAAAGCGCGCTTGCAATGTATCAATGCTTAGATGCAGCTAAAAGGCTTACTAGTACAGATAGTAGAGCCAACATACTGCGAATCCGCTTAAAGGCAAAAAGATTGAGGCAACGGGCGAGAACTGGACCGAATTTTCGAGTTACCACTTATATTGACCCTTGAGAAATGGCCTATAAATTTGTCATGCTGGAGATGACAAGGCGAAATGCTGCAAAACCCATCTGTCAAATACATACGACAGACGGATTGTCAAACGTTGTAAGGCTGAGGTATTGGCGAAATCGAATATGTTTGTACGAATGTGCAATAGTTGTCTCACGGCAGGGGTTTTTTCAAAGCAATGGAAACTGTAACGCTTAGTACTACTTTTGAAGTCTGCTGAACAAACTGACCAGCTCGCATCATACCGACTACTGTGTATGCTTGAATTGATAATGTTTAACCGGCTGCATATCTCGAAGCTTCGAATGGTCTCTTAAAACAACAGTTTAGCTTTTGCAAAGCAGGGTCAACGGTCAACGCTATTAAGACAGTGGCGGCTTGACATTCTGGAGGCAAAGTGCAACGATGCCGTGGTAAGACTACAGAGATGGCTGAGTAATGCTGAATTGGAATGAGTTTCACAGAAGACAGAAGCGGTACCAATAGGTGCGTACAAACGAAGGCGGAAAATGAGACTGTGTGTGTGGCAATAAAGTATCCTGGAGTTGATCGCAGCTAGGCTGAGCGTTAAGCAGCATTTTACAATGTTTTTTGAAAAGTTAGAGAGAGCAACGTGTTCACGCGAATAATGCCGTATACTGGCTGTGCTCGAAAGCAGAGAAGGTGATTTCTGTCAATGGTTGTGGATTCCTTCGCACTTTACACGGCACCTACAGTACGCGAAAATTTACGATATACAACGGATAGCACAGAGAGGCTTTGCGTTTTAACAGTCTCCTGAGCATACAGGGCAGTGTCAGAGGAGCCAATTGATATAATATCGGGAAAGGTGCCGACAGATATCCTAATGTGCAAGATGCCAAAATTATTTGTCATTATATCGGGTGGTTTTTAAACGGTTAATAATTTTGAGTTGGTAGCACTGCTTTATTTGATAACCGATTTAATAGCTGATAGTTTTTTTTTTTTTTTGTAATGTTTGGTTAGAATTTCTATTTAAAAATTTGTTCTCCGATTGGTTTTTGGTGAAACAGGTACGTAAATAAGCAGAATTGTTGCATCTGGAGTGAGGCTAAACCACAAGCTTTTGTCGAAACTTCATGACATCCACAGAAAATTATTAACTGATACGCTTTATGGACTGGCGGAGCTTGTGGTCCATATTTTTTTAAAAACGATGGTGGACAGAATGTTGGTACACAATTGGATATATTTTCATACCTCAATTAGCTCGCATTAATCTTAGTGAGATGTGGTGGGTTCCAACTGGACGGAGACACATGACACTCACTTGTCTACGTCGATAAACCAGAGACAGTTAAATAACTGGACATCGACATTCGAAGAGTTATAGGCGCGAAACGTAGAGCTGCAAAATTATCGATAGTCGGCCCTCTCGATAGTTTCGATAGTTTGCAAAAAAAAAATATCGATACTATCGGATTCTTTTAAGTGCTGCTTGTGGCAACAATATTATAATTTAAGTGAAAGGGAACGAATAATAATAAATACACAGTGTGGAAGCAAATAATATGGACAATTTATTTTTGCTCAGTACTCGTACGTCATAAAATTTGATGTATTGAAGATTTCGATGGAACAGTAATCCCTATATATAGCGAAAATTGTTCAGATCATGAAGTCCTCCAAAACTAAAGTAATTAATAAAATCCAGTGAAAGAAAACTGCAGAAACTATGAAAAGAAAGCATAGTTTTGAAAAGCTTTTAATTCGTACTTCAAAGATTAATCCTTTCAAGTTATCGAAATAAAATGAATTTATTCTCCTGTTTCAAGTCGCACAATAAGAAAAAAAACTTATGGAAACTAGACTTATGGCTAAGAGTCCTTGAAATGTATCATTTCTTAGCAAACGGAAGCAACATGGTCTGACGAAATAAAAAACAAATGCAAAGTCGTATGACCGAACATATTTTAGTTACAATTCATACTTTGAGTTTAATAAATAGAAATTTAAGAAACTGTTAAACTGTGTCTCTATGTAACTATAAAAGCTTACAGAGCAAATTTTGCATTTTCGGTATAAAAGGCCGTCACTAGTGTGGAGAAAACCATGTACAAAAATTTAAAACCAACAGTAAAACATGGTGGTGTGATGGTATGGGGCTGCATGAGCAGCAAAGGTGTCGGTAACTTAGAGTTTATTCCGTCAACTATGGATCATAAGCTCTATTTACATATTCTTGAGGGAAGGGAAAGCGTACAAAAATTGGGTATTGAGGAGGATTATTACTTTCAACAAGATAACGACCCAAAACACATCGCACATAATACAAAGCTTTGGTTGTTATAAATATAATGTTAAAAAACTGTTAAAAATCCCACCACAGTCCCCAGACTTGAATCCCATCGAGCATCTTTGGGAACAACAACAAAGGAAATGCCCAAAACAGTTTTAGTGGAAGAATGGAACAACATTAGCCCAGAGTATACTTGTCTCATCAATGCCAAAACACTTAAACGAAGTTAGAAAGCTTCGAGGATACCCAACTTCTTACTAATCTGTCAATCTATTTATATTTTTATTTAATCATTTCCATTTTCGTACGCATACTTTTGCTCAGTTTTGAAATTACCTTTGTTTAGTTTTTTATTTCTAATTTATTTTGTTAAACTTAAAACTTGAATTTTTTATCACCTAGTAATCTTAATACACAAGGATTTCACAAAAAAGTGATACTGAAGTTCTTTTTGTTATTTTTGTATTAAATACAAATGTTTAATTCGAATTGTTATTCTTGTACGCATACTTATGCGACCGAGTGTATATATAAATGGGTATTTTTTATTTCGGTTCCTGAAACTATGCAATATGTTCTATCAAATAATAAAAGAAACAATCAATAAAAAGCCTACAATAAGAAAATAAATTCAAATTTAAAAAATTTTTAATTTTGAGAATTTTTTATAAATTTCACTGATTTTATGTATCCTAAAGCAAATATAGGGTCCGCCATCTAACGTTTTTTTTTCAACTAGTGCTTGTTTCGTGAATGGTAATACTTAGCTCATGTCTGATTTGACAGATAATTACTTTTATCCTTCCGCTGGCAAATATTGCGACATTACTTTGAAAATCATGGTAATGTTGAAGAATGTGTGCGAAAATTGCGCCCGGATTTTGGAAAAAGAGAAGCACCGTCAGCTCCGCATGTTCGTTATCTTGTGAAAAAAGTGAAAGCAACTGGCATCCTCATCTATAAACCAAAGCGTGAAAAGCCAAAAACAGTGCATACACCCGAGCATATTGCAGGTGTGGCAGTAAGTGTGCGTGAAGCGCCATCAACATCAATTCACCGTCGTTCTCAACAATTGAACATTTCGGAGACATCATTGAGACGAATTTTGCATAAAAACCTTGGTATGACGCCATACAAAGTCCAATTGGTTTAGGAGTTGAAGCCAACTGAACATCCAATGCGTTTTCGCTTCGCTAAGTGGGCCTGCGATCGACTTACAGAAGAGGCCGATTTTGCCAAAAAAAAAAAAAAAAATCATCTTTTTAGATGAAGCTCAGTTTGATCTTGGCGGGTCGTATTTGGGCACAGAAAACCCGCACGCATACATTGAAAAGCCTATACACCCAAGACGACTCACTGTTTGGCGCGGATTTTGGTTCAGAGGCATAATTCGAAAATGAGCTAGGAGTGGCCGTTACAGTCAATTGCGATCGTTATCGGGCCATGTTGAACGAATTTTTGTTCACAGAAATTGAAGAGGAGCAACATTTTGTTTCCACAGGACGGCGCTACGTGCCACACAGCCGAAGCTATACTCAATGTTTTGCGCCCTGTTTTTGAAAATCGCATTATCAGCCGCAGAGCTGATGTCGTTTGGCCACCTCGTAGCTGCGATTTGACACCGTTGGACTATTATTTGTGGAATGTCGTCAAAGAGACAACTGACATTTTAAAGGACAATATTCGTGAAGCCATTGGTTAAATACAGCTGCACACAATTGATAATGTGCTTAAAAATTGGACCGATCGTGTAGGCTACTGCATGGTCAGCCGAGGCAGCCATTTGAATGAAATTATTTTCCATTATTAACCGGAAGGATTGTACTTTCAAATAAAAAAAGAAATTTGAGAAAATATTCAGTAGTTTTTTCTATAGCATTTTCAAAAAAAAAAAAAAAAAAAAAATTTATTTGGCGGACCCAAGAGTGCATATCTTTTTCGATCTACTTTGGTTTTCACGTTCTTTGTGAGACGTCCAACGTTGTCAGATATACAAAAATAAGTAAATTTAGACAAATAGTTAAACGAGGAGTATATTTTCAATAAAAAAATATATAAAAACGTTTAAAAATCATACGTATTTAAGTTAATCGGTTATTCGTGTTAAATTAAGCGGTTTATTCGCTATACGAAAAATGAAGATTTTGAAAAAAACAAAAAACGGTCTCCCTAGTACATATGCATGTATGTATGTATGTAAAATGTTCAAAATATGTAAATTGTATAACGGTTTTTTCGCTGCTTTTGTTTTCATTGACAATCTCGCTTATATTTGCTACTCATTTATGAGCATTATGTGGCAGCAATTTTTTCGCGTTACTCCCTTTTGAAATGAATAAATAAAAAATTGTAATAAAAATCGGGAAGTTGCTGTGCTTTATTGGTGAATATTTACCCTACACCACTATAGACAATTTGCTCATACGCATGATGCTAATATCGTCAAAAAAAAGTAGCTACACTTGTATAGTCTGGCGAATTTTAAAAATCGTTCCATATCAAGTCTTTGTTAAGAAGGCCAGACTTTAAAAAAATGGCTTTACGTTATAGGGTGCCATATACGAGTAAGTAGTATTTGTTTTATTTTTTATTTTTCGCTTTATTTTATTGAAACTATTGTTCAAGATTTATTGGTAATTTTTACGCGCTTTTCTAAGGCACAATATGCAGCTTCTGTGCCCAGAAAAAAAAGAAAAGTAAAGAAAAGAATTTCAATAAGAAAATCATCTTCAGCACAACACAATACAATACAAAAGATAGCGAATATTGTTCGCTTTCAAAAACAAAATAGAAAAGAATCTTTACAAAAGACTTTTCGTGTGACATGACATTTTGTCATTTTAAAATTGACAGCATGTTTGTTGTATTATTTATTGTAACTTTTTTCTGTTAAACTACCAAAGAAAAAATTGTTAAGCAAAAAATATGCTGAAAAGCTTATATCGAATAAAGAATTTTTTAAATTTTATTTACAAAAAAAATTATCTCTAAAATGAGCAACAAAACATGTATTCAATTACAAATTATGTTAAATAAATAAGAAACATAAGTCAGTAGTATAATGGCTACAAAAAATAATTACGCGCAGAACCAAAAAAAAAAAGAAACAATTTATTGTCCATGTTAATAAGATGGCTCAAGAAAAAAATTGGTAACAAAGTTACAGACAAAATAACATATTAAGGACAAGGTCACATTTTTAATGAAGAGAGATATTAAAAGAAAAAAGTAAAAAGTTTTTTGTACAGGATCAATTACAACACAATGATGACAATGAAAAATAGGAAGAAAAAAAAAACACATAAAACCTAAGAAACCACCACGGCTTCGTCCTATGGAGTACCAAAAACAATGAAACAACAATAAGTTCATTTTCTGGCAAAAAATATTGTTACGAAAATAAAAATACTGCTTCGAATATAAGGTTGGGCACCACAGCGTTTATTACATCGCTAAAATAAATAAACAAACACTGCAAGAACAACTATACGTGCTGTTTATAAATAACCAAATCTACAATAACAACCATTAGCAGAGACAATAGCTAAGCAGCAAAGAAAACAAGTAGCAGACAATAAACAAGCAACAACAAACACTAAGAGCTGAAAGAGGTAGATATTCACATACGCATGGCTACAAAAGAACTAAAAAGAAATTAAAAGAAAGAAATGGAATCTTTCGATGTGTTATTTACTCAGCCATATAAAAAGCACATCGATGCCAACAACGATCAATTTAATTAAAGTTAACTCAACGAACGAGTCCATTGGATTGAAATCAGCGTAAAGAGGGTTTATTGTGGTTAAACTCTGGTCGAAGAGAATTTAAGTTGTGAGCGAAACTAAGTTATAACTACGATCGGGTTGGAAGATCTTTAGGTAAAAAGTTCTGTCGAGTAATTGGTGTTGTTGACAAACTTGTAAATAGACGGAGCAATTAAGAATAGAAAATTGCTATTGCACAACTAAAAGCTTAACACAAGATTTAGTATTATTTTTTTTAACTACAATCTACGAACACATAAATACACGTTTTTTAAAACGTAAAAACGTAACAATATTTTGTGTTCTAATTACACTATGCAACACGCATAAATACCTTTTCGGCGTGGAAACAAAACGACATGATTTTGAGTTTTTTACTTCAAATTGTAATTCTTGTGGTCGTTATCGAAGATTATCGATGACTTTTAAAATTTATTTTGCACTCTGCAAGAAAATGTGGCGACGTTATTGTGTTTAAACGTCGTCAAGTGGAAAAAACCGCAAAATTAAAAATAACAACTGCAAGCCAGTTTGCAAAATTAGTGGAGGAATTGCAGAAGAATCATTTTCTTGCAGTGGGATTTTGGAGAGGCACTGTTCCCAGTAATTTCTAAGAAACAGTGGGAAGATGTCGACAAGTCATGAAATTCTCTTGGCCCGCCGATAAGATCTAGAGATGACTGGCAAAAGGTAGGAAATAAAAAGCTTAAATAGTTCAATAAAAAATTATATTTTTTAATAGGTTTGGCCAGACTTGAAGTTTAAAGTTAAGAAAAAAAGGGCGCCAACAAAACTGAGTATCATGCAAGGGGCGGAGGGATATTTAAGCAGTTCACTTTTAGCCCGTTAGAGGAAGCTGTTGCAAATCTGCTGCAATTTCAAAAACAATTAATACCCTGAGGGAAATGTTCTAGGAGGTCCTAATAAATTAATGGAGAAGTGGCAGAAGTGCAAATACCTCAAAATGTGCCTTCTATGCAAATAGAAAACCTTGAAATTGGAAGTTAATGAAGACCTAACATCCATTAGAATGCCAGGAACAGTTCCACCTTTAACACCTTGTTAGAGAGGAATGAATATATGAAAACGAGCACAATAACAAATACACAACCGAACTTAATAGAACCAAAAAAAGAGTAGTCACGTGAAATACATAAAAATTGAAAATAGACATAAAACTCACGCATACACACCTACCCACTTAAAGTGTCTGAATTTATTTCACAAACAAGAAACATTTTTAAGTTTTAAAAATTCTTTTGTAAGTTTAAAAAAAATGTTTTTTAAATAACAATCAAACCACACAGCTGATTAAAATATTTAGAGAAGTGTATTTGATTTGTTGACATAATCGATAAATTGCCAAGGTCGCCATCATTTTCTTAAAGAATGATAAATTGCTATCGGCGTTGAAAAAAAGTGCGATTGTCTCAAAAATGACGGCGGCATTGACGCCGACAACGGGAATAAAGATAAATATATTGTTTGATGCGCTATGGCAGCCTAACTTCAAATATTATCAGCATTTCAGATTCTATGGATAAAAAAAACTCTTTTTGCTGTAATTGCAGAAAATTTCATTGAGCGTATGAGTGATATTAGTGAATTTTGAAAAAGAAAAATTGCTTCTACGGCACCCATTACATAAAGGGTCCGCCATATAATTTTTTTTTTTTTTTCTGAAAATACTATAAAAAAAACTGCAGAATATTTTCTCAAATTTCCTTTTTTATTTGAAAGTACAATCCTTCCAGTTAATAATGGAAAATAATTTCATTTAAATGGCTGCCTCGGCTGGCCATGCAGTAGCCTACACGATCGGTCCAATTTTTAAGCACATTATCGATTGAGTGCAGCTGTATTTCACCAATGGCTTCACCAATATTGTCCTTTAAAGCGTCAATTGTCTCTGGCTTGTTGGCGTAACACTTATCTTTGACGGCACCCAACAAATAATAGTCCAACAGTGTCAAATCGCAGCTACGAAGTGGCCAAATGACATCAGATCATCAGAGGGCGCAAAACATCGAGTGTAGCTTCGGCTGTGTGGCACGTAGCGCCGTCCTGTTGACCAATTGTTGCTAATATCCCCCTTTTCAATTTTTGTGAACAAAAATTCGTTCAACATGGCCCGATAACGATCGCCATTGACTGTAACGGCCACTCCTGCCTCTGGACCAAAATCCGCACCAAACAGTGACTCGTCTTGCTTGCATCGGCTTTTCAATGTATGCGTGCGGGTTTTCTGTGCCCCAAATGCGACAATTTTGCTTGTTTACATACCCTCCAAGATCAAAATGAGCTTCATCTGAAAAGATGATTTTTTTTTGGCAAAATCGGCATCGCCGGCCCACTTAGCGAAGCGTATACACAACCATATTCGTTCAGCGGAAGGATAAAACTAATTATCTGTCAAATCAGACATGAGCTAAGTGTTACCATTCACGAAATAACCACTAGCTGAAAAAAAACGTTAGATGGCGGACCCTTTATATCAGGTGCTGCTTTACCTACACGTCAACTAGTTATCGTTTTGCTATCGCAAGATAAAGACGTAATATAGCGGAAACAAAAGTTTTGTATAAGCGAATATTAAGTTGTCGTAAACTGCATAAAAGTTAATGAGTAGTAAACAAAAGTATAACTGTAAAACAACAAAGTAAAGCAGTGTTTATTTTATTTTAGCGCACTTTAAACGAATTGAAGCGTTTTAAAAAAGTTAAAACGTAACAATATTTTAGCCCTGAATTTAAACGTGCTTTCTGGGCATTTATAATAGACCACATAAATTGTTCTCGAAAATATAAATATGTTCCACCAAAAAACCACAACATTTTGATAGTGCAAGGCAAGCTTTTTATACTACTACTACTTTATCATAGAATGAAACATAACATTTATATGCATATCGGTTGGACCGATGCAATAAAACAAAAACGGTTTGAAATTCAACCAAATTTATTTTTTTGTTGTGAAGTACTTATGTTCCGGTTAGAAATGAGATATTATCTCATTCATATGGCTGCCGCGACTGACCTCACAGTACCCCATTCGATGGGACCAATTTTCGAGAGTATGGCATCGTATCTTAGCAATGGCATCACGAATGTTGGCCTTCAAATGCTCAATTGTATCTGGTTTGTCTTCTACGACGCCCCACAGAAAATAGTGTTCAAGGGTATCGAATCACATCTTCTTGTGGGCCAACTTCGGGCACAAAAACATCAGTTATTATACTGCAATAGGTATCTCCATTGACCGTAATGGTTGCGCCGTTCTCATTTTCAAGGAAATATGGTCCAATAATTCCTCCGCTCCACAAGCCGCACCAAACAGTCACTCGAAATGAATACACCGGCTTCTGTAAAACTACGTTCTGGTTTTCGTTCAGCTTCATCCGAAAAGATGATTTGTGCAACTTTTTCATAATATTTTTTTATTTTCTTTGCGATTTCCGAACAATTGGCTTTGTTTTGGAAATAAATTTCTAATAAATCTGAACGTTGCTCAAGCGTAAATCGATTCATTTCATTCAGTGGAGAAAATATACTGAATTTTGTGACAGAATAGAATGACATAAGTATTGCCAGATTCAAAATAACTGCTGGTTCAAATTTAAACAGATAGATGGCCCCACTGTCACAACTATGAATAGTACACTTTAGTTGATAACATATACTCGTAGGGTTGTCTGTCAAATGATGAAATGTCAAGAATTGAGCTGTCAAAATTGGGAAGTTTTAACTATGGAACGCTACTCTCTTGAACCGAGAATTTGTTTGTGAAAATTTACTTTTTGAAAAACTGAACGAAAGTAAGGCATTTTTCAACAAAATCATCTTTACTGATGAGGCCCATTTTCAATTAGGCTTTGAGGTGAACAAACAAAATTTTCACACATGGGGCTCATAAAATCCACACACAGTCCTCGAAAAACCATTAGATCCAAAAAAGTGACTGTACGATGCGGTTTGTGGTTAGCCGGCATCATCGGCGCGTACTTTGTCAAAAATGAGCAAGGAAACGCCGTCACCGTGAAATGTCTGCGCTACCGAACCATGATAAAAAAATTTTTGTGGCCACAATTGGCTAATGTTGACATCAGTGAATTTTTGGTTTTAGCAGGACGGCTCAACAAGCCACATAGCAAAGAATTCAGTTATTGCATGAGAAATGTCCCGGTCGCGTAATTTCTCAATTGGTCGCCTCGTTCTTATGATTTAACGGCGCTGAATTATTTTCTCTGCGGCCATTTGAAAGACCGGGTTTATGTGAACAAATCACAAACAACTGACACTCTGAAAAATGAAATTCGGCGCTGCATTGTCGAGATAAGCGACGCTTTGTTGCAAAATGTGGTTAAAAATTTTGTGAAAAGAGCGGACCTCTGCAGACGTGCTAGAGAAGGACATTTGCCCGACATCATATTCCACTATTAATTCCCATATTTCCATTTTATATTGGTATGAATAAAACTGAATTTGTCTGAAGAAAATGTGGTTTTAAGCCAATTTATTTCCTAACCTCAAATTTGCCCACCCTTTACAAGCGGTACAGGGTACATATAAACAGACATAACCATATATTCTCAATTAAGGAAAATAGTGATGCAAACCATAATTTCGTAGTCGTTAGAGATCAGATCTGTAAATTGACTTATGAAAAAATGCGATTGTAATGGGTGTCGTATAAGCAATTTTTCTTCTTCAAAATTCACATGTTTTTATACATGTTTTTCGCTTCTAAACCACTGTATGAGGGCCTCTAAGCCAGTTGTCCATTTTGTCTGAAGACTACCTTATCATACCTGTATAAATCCTATAGGGTATTTTTTCCAATTTTTTACTAAATTTACCCAAGACACACACCACAATTTTGTAATATAGCCAATTCGCTTCTAATCAAAATTCACTCAATTACAGCAAAGAGAGTTTTTTATCCATAGAATTCGAAATGCTGATGCTTTTTGAAGTTAGGCGAGCATAGCGCATCAAAAAATATATGAAGCAGCCTCTTCAAAAGGCTTACATTTTAGAAAAAAAAGTTTTAAAAAAAACGTATCCCTAGAATCTGAAATGCTGATGATTTTTGAAGTTAGGTGAGCTTAGCGCACCAAAAAATATATGAAGCAGCCTCTTCAAAAGGCTCACATTTAAAAAAAAAAAAGTTCTAAAAAAACGTATCCCTAGAATCTGAAATGCTGATGATTTTTGAAGTTAGGCGAGCTTAGCGCATCAAAAAATATATGAAGCAGCCTCTTCAAAAGGCTTACATTTTAGAAAAAAAAAGCAGCTTCTTCAAAAGGCTCACATTGTAGAAAAAAAAATTCTAAAAAAGAACTTGTCCATAAAATCTGAAATGCTGTTGATTTTTGAAGTTAGGCGAGCATAGCGCATCAAAAAATATATGAAGCAGCCTCTTCAAGAAGCTCACATTTTAGAAAAAAAATTCTAAAAAAAACGTATCCCTAGAATCTGAAATGCTGATGATTTTTGAAGTTAGGCGAGCTTAGCGCATCAAATAAATATATGAAACAGCCTCTTCAAAAGGCTCACATTTTAGAAAAAAAAAAAAAAATTCTAAAAAAACGTATCCCTAGAATCTGAAATGCTGATGATTTTGAAGTTAGGCGAGCTTAGCGCATCAAAAAATATATGAAGCAGCCTGTTCAAAAGGCTTACATTTTAGAAAAAAAAGTTCTAAAAAAAACGTATCCCTAGAATCTGAAATGCTGATGATTTTTGAAGTTAGGCGATCATAGCGCATCAAAAAATATATGAAGCAGCCTCTTCAAAAGGCTCACATTTTAGAAAAAAATTCTAAAAAAAACGTATCCCTAGAATCTGAAATGCTGATGATTTTTGAAGTTAGGCGAGCATAGCGCATCAAATAAATATAGCCATTATCCATTATTTAAGTTATTTAAAACATGATGCTGTAAGATCTTATGTGACACTCACTGTATTGTATGATGTTTCAAAGTGTAAAAAATATTTCTAAGATTTTATTTCCTGCAACGTATAATTGATATTAAAAATGTTTCTTAAAAAATATCACTCATACGTCGTATTAGTTAAAACACATGAATTTTGAATTTTTAAATCATTTTTTTTAATTTCTTTTGATTTTAGGAAAATCCTGGTTTAATAGTGCCCTGGATTATAGGCTATATAACATTTATGGCCTTGGAAGCAGTAGCTATGGTCTATTCAAATGTTTTGCGTGATCATGTTAACAAAGTAAGTGATTCTTTAGCTGTTCTTCACTTGTATAACGAATAAAACTCAAATTTTAATTTAAGTGTCACATAAAAAGGTTTTTGTCTTGGCTATTACAAGACAAAATCGAAAAATGGTCTTATTTAATAGAAAAAATTTTACAAAAGTATGAGTTTCATTAAAGAAATTTACTTTTGACTTGACTCATTGCTTTTAAATTCTCTTTAAATTGTAGTTTTAAACTTATAAAAACGTAACTAAAGAAAAAAATGTTTGTGCCCACACAGAAAGTGTTCGAAAATAATTAAAATATTTATTTTACTACCTAAAGGCTAGATATTCTATAGCAAAACCAATAAAGCCTTGTAGAAAATAATTATTTACTTTGGCTGTTAAGCCCTTTTTAACCAAAAAAAAATATATTTTTTTAGAATATACAGTCAAGGAAAAAAGTCTACATACACGCTACGATTTTGAAGTTTTAGAGAATTAGTGGCGACATTTGAGAAGGCTGTTATACGAATGTTTAAGGTAATTATACCTAAAATTATCTGAAAAAAAAATAATATGAAAAAAATATAACTACGAAGTTATTTATAATGAAAATCTAGCCAGTGTCTAGCATAAGAGGGCGGATTGACATCGAAGCTACCTAGCGCTAGATGGCAGCACAAACACAAAAACCTTTTTTTTTCTTAGAAATTACGATCTGTCAAACATCAGCTGTTAAAATTTTAGCCAAATTCATGGATTAGTTTATTTGTTGTAGTCGTTTGAAGAAAGCAACTTTTGTGTTTCTTGGAAAATGGAAAAAAGTGAATTTCGTGTAGTGATTAAACACTATTATTTGAAAGGCAAAACGGCGAAAGAGATACAAGAAAAGCTTGATAAACATTACGGCGAATCTGCTTCGTCAGATCGCCGAACAAGCACTGCAACAATACCATCAACAGGAAGGCCAAAAGAGGTGGTTACTGAAGAAAATATCAAGAAAATCCTCGCTATCGTTGTGAATGATCGCCGGGTCAAAAACGTGAGATTGCTGAAATGGTAAGCATATCATATGAACGTGTTTTCAACATTTTGCCTGAACATTTGCATATGAAAAAGCTATCGGCAAGATGGGTGCCGCGTTTGCTCAGTGTTGAACAAAAATGAGTTCGACAGATCACTTCACGATAAAGCCTAATCCTGCTGATTTTTGGCGTAGATTTATAACTGTTGATGAAACGTGGGTCCACCACTACACACCTGAAACCAAAAATCAATCGAAGCAATGGCTGGAAGCTGGTGGAAGTGCTCCGAAGAAGGCGAAGACAGTGAAATCGGCTGGCAAGGTTATGGCCACTGTATTTTGGGATGTACACGGAATATTGCACATCGATTATCTTGAAAAGGGTTCCACAATCACAGGAGAGTATTATGGTGCATTATTGGATCAATTGGTTGATGCAGTCAACGAAAAACGACCAAATTAAAGAAGAAAAAAGTGCTCTTTCTTCAAGACAACGCACCGGTTCACGTAGATTACATACACTTGACTCGATCTTTCTCGATAGCTTATCAAAACTATCGATTATTGATATCGGGTTAATAGCCAGATTCATTAGACTGCAAGGCTGGTTTTCGATTTAGTTTATGGGATTATGCTTCTATGTGAGACCTCTGCATGACTGTCAAGACCGGTTAATCTCAACTGTGCTATCACAACGGCGCACTATGTGTGCTCTAGAGTGGCTTGACTCTACGAGGCTGCCACTAACCTAACTTAAACCATACCTTATAAGAAAAACGGCCGGAATATAAAGACAAACGTGATTAAGTTGCTCGTTTGCATTATAACGCTTGGCGTCAAGTCGTAAAAGTTGCAACCAATTGTTAAAAACGATCAACTGCGTCATATGCCGTCTTCTCCGAACACTGCTCTTTCAGAATATTGGTTGTTCTTACGCTTCTTTTGAAGATATATAAAATGGCCTTAAAAGACTAAAAGTTTTGCTGAGATGAGATCCGAAGAATGGCTGAGAGGTGATTTGATAAATTTATTAATTGATTATTTGATAAAATTTGAGCTAAAAAACAGTCCGAATTAATTTGATAATTTTTTTTTTTTTTAATAAAAAAAAACCCACCCAATAAAATCCGGGTGGGTTTCATTGAGTTACCCTTATTAAGAGTGAAATTTTTATTTTTTTTTGTATATAAAAATTGTCAAATAATAATTATTTCTTGTGTTGTGTATGTCGACTTTTTTCCTTGACTGTATTTCTTAAAGAAAAATTTCCTAACTTTTATATCCATATAATTTTCTTATTTTTTTCTCTCTCTTTTCTGAATTTCTTGCATAAGTTTACAGTTTTACCTTGAATTTGAGTTTTAAAGTTTGAGTTTCGTTGTCTTTCTCTATTAGTTAGAGAAAAAGTTTTGACCTTTTAACCTGTTTATCCTCCACGCCTCTCTCCTCTATGTACAGTACATTTCTTGCTTGTCATTTCATCAGACAGGAACAAAAAATATAAATGGAAGCGACTGACTACTGATGGTTGTAGCAATGAAGCTGCGGAATAAAATCAATGCAAACATCTGTAGTTTAGTACTCGTATTCTGGCAATTTTACTGCTTTTTTTCATCTGCTCTAACAACCGAAACAGAAAATGACAAAAGAAAACCTGTCTCATTTTGAAATAATAACGAGAAGAAACAGTAAAATCTTGTTTGTTAAGACAAAATCATACATAAAATTCTTTGAATTCCTTGTCGTAACCTCTTCTTTAAACATTTTGGTTTTCCTTTTTAATTGTTCTCACTGTCTGAGTGAGTATAACCTTTGCATTTTAGTCTTATTATTTCATACGGATACATATCTCTTGTATTTGTCTTTTATTTCGTTTGTTTTTCTTTTGTTTTCCGTCGCATTTATATATTCTTTTAATTGTTTTATTCTTCTAGTGTTGCAAGTACTAGTTGCCACAACCAGTATCGTTTAGCAGTTGACCTACAAAAATCTCAAGCACATGACCTACAAACTTGGCATATTGTTTTAAGAATAAAAACAAATTTATCATCACACAAGGACAGTTTGATAATTTCCCTGTATTTCACAGCATAGAGTCCTACAGTCAGCATTTTTCAATATTTTATACCGAAAAATTTTTAATACAAAAAAGCCACGGTCTTATCTAACTGCTTACTTAGTCAGCTAGTTACGACGGGTGGCCAGACAACCGTCTAGCTCACTTGGGTCAAATATAGATTCCATTCCAGTCTGAACTGAACCAACCAAAAGCATGCACAAGAGAAGAGATCCTACTGATACTCACATCAGCCAGGTCCGACATGACATACAGTAACGGACTGCCAAGGAAAGCAGTCCTGATATCTGAAAGGTTTGGAGACTGACACGAGAAATGCTTTACAGTCTTCTACTAGCATGCGCACTAGTCACCCAGTGCCCAGTAATGACAGCCATCAAAATTCGTAGCCTATATCTTGGCATCCCCGCAGTAGGCTCCGAACGAGCCCGATCATACAGTGGCTCGATTTGACTTGATACAGAGCATCATCGTGAGTTCAGCATCCCACCGTAAGTGTGCCCTGCTAAATATGTACCGCAGAACTAGAAGTCTGCAAGAGTAAAATGGCATCCCAACCAAGTGTGTCTGCCACACAGTTCCTGGGCACTTCTGAATGTCCCGTCATTTCGTGCAGAGATGCCCGGCATTCACACCCCAGTCGCGATATCGAGTAGACAACTGATGGCAGCCAGACTGCCCTTACAAATCCGGGTATCATAATCATACACTTTATAGTAAATCAACCAGTCCGCTGCCCTCTTTATCGCCTAGACCTCCGCCTTTAGGATACTGCTTTGAGAATACTCTCACTCCGTATGCAGGACTAAAGATATCGCCCACAACCATTTTTTAATCCCTCCGTGTATAACTCAACAGAACCGGGTCCATTTACCGACTCTGGTTAGATGCACATGGTGAACATTCTATCCAGGAAGGGTTTGTGTATACAGTAATCTATGCCATCAGGGATCGTATCCTAAAGATGGCCCCGTCCCCGTAATCCCTGTCCGACCATGCCCCTGCCATCTTCAACCTTAACGCAGACATGACCGCCATCTGCCTAGCCATCAGGTCCCTTGGATGGCAGTTCAGTAGTACAAACAAAGCCTTTAAATTAGCGGACCTGAGCGCACCTGTATTCATCAGTGGTGCACTCCGTAGAACTCTGTTAGAAATTGCTTACTTCCTCACTTAGATCAGATATAGGTTTTGTAAATATTAACGAGGTCAGCCGAAGTGAAGTATTTACTACAATGCACTGTGGAACTGGATTGCACCATTTTTGGAATCAATTAAACCGCATAGTTAAGCTATAAGATGTTGAAATCTCTGGAAATCAATAAAAAAAATGAAACTCTTATTGAAGAATATAAATAAAAAGATAAAATACGATGTTTGTACCAACAGGATGGTGCCATTTGCCACACAAATGCGTTTAATTGGCCGAAATAGTGATGTCAGTTGGCCGCCTAGAAGCTGCGACTTGACACCGTCGGACTACATTCTGTTAAAGGCAAGTGCTATATCGACAAACCAGAGGAAATTGAGCATTTCTAGGCCAACATTCATGATGCGACCACATACACTCGACAAAGTTCTCGAAAGTTAGTCCAATCGAATGGCAAAATTTTACCGCCGTTTTTGTTTTATTGCATTTTTAAGTTTAAACATTACTGCTTCCAGCGAAATTAGTCTCTCTTAGTTACTTTTTCATAAGCAGTTTCCCCCCATTAAATTAGAAAACCGTTTATTAACTGAGGTTTCCTTGACACAATTTCTCAAAATCAGTTTTCACTATCATCCTATTGTGTTTAAGCTTTAAGGCGGCTTTACTGTGTTTAGGTTTTTTCAACTTTCTTTTTACTACAACAATGTGTTCTTCCGTTGTCCTACCCTGCACTTGTATTTCCATTTGTCATAATAATGTCTTTGGCAAATTCATGCGAACATTTTCATGTTACTTTCTCTCTCTCTCTCTCTCTCTCTCAACCACAAAACCAAACAAACTCATACACTTGAATGTTATGAAAAAGACAAATACAAAAGCAAAATTAAAAAAGTAAAATACATACAAGACTTACTTTTAAATTTTTTAAATCCATAGAAAAGTTTACTAAACAACAATAATGACAAAAAAACAACAACAACAACTAGTAAAGCAAAAGCCTTAAGCAAGTACTTAAAGTAGTTACAACACAGTTATTGTAAAAGAGTACGAGAGTACAAAACAACCAAAAAACCAAAAAATAAAAGAGAGATAGAGAGAAAAAAAAGTAAATATTAACAGCATTTACCATGCATTTACCCATACATTTACATATTTGGTTGTTAGAAAAGTCAGAGCTGTTATGTTTTAATTACTGAAAAAAAGAAAGAATTGCTACAAAAGTTTATTTGAATTAAAATATGAAGTTTGTTTTTTAATTTTGCGGAATTCATTTTTGTAAATTGTTTTATACCGGCCTTAAACCCTAGGGGCATATGAATTTTGCTTAGAATTTTCTTTAATGTAATTTAAACAGGTAAACAGAATTGAGGCTTAAAATTATTTATTGATATTCTCTTTTACGTTAGACCAAAAAAATATTCTAATTTATTATCGCATGATTTTTCATGTGTTGGGCTGCCTACCTTAACTCATCTTATAGTAAAGTGCGAGAATCTCACATATTCTTTAATGTAATTAATGCTATAAACACATTTAAGACTACCGACCATGGACTACAAGCTTTCAAAAATAGAATACACGTGAGAATACACTATGAGAATAATTACTTTAGCGGCAACATGGCTACCGACTACACGACTACCGTTGTAGCACGTAGCCTACTTAGACTAGTTCCTATTTTTCTTGGCGACAACAAACAGTTAAGTGCTGTCAATACAATAAAATGCATGAAATAGGCGTTTTAAAAACGCAATATATGGAATAAATACATTAAAAACACGAAAAAACTTATGTAGCACCACTGCAAAAGGTCGTTGGTCGGTAGCCTTGAATGTGTTTATAGCATAAGTTTTAAGTTCAAATGTTAGCTTTATCACGCACTTTATTAACCTGGTTCAGCTTGCACGGACTATTTTCTACTGCCAAACTTGAATTAATGAGCCTGCTCGTTAACGTATCACTGCACTGCATCACGATGGTAAACTTTTACCATAGCAAATAATATGATGCAGTATTAAAGCACATACATTTTGCAGCAGCAGTGCTTTTTATTCTCATAAATAAATTTTGAAATAAAATGGTAATTTTAAGTTGTTTTAAAGCGCTAAACGTCATGATGCATTGCAGTGTTACATTTACGAACAGGCCCAATGGCTCGCTGCTCTTACTGCAACCAGTGTGTGGAAGCTATTAAATATCGCTAAGGAGAATCGAGCTTATGTTGGCATAAAGCATATTTTTTTAAGATTTAGGTGCTACTAGAATGTGACCTAGGAAGGCTCTTAATATTCTTGGCCATATGATCACATTCAATACTTTTTTCCGTCATCCCTAGAAAACATATTGGCTTTCCACAAAGCATCCATTGCCTTGTTTCAGCCTCAGTAAATGACTAATCTACTGTAACTGACCACCATATGATTGTGTATGGTGGTTAAGATACTTGCTAAGTGTTGGTGGTGGTCCTTACTTAGTATTGTATTTTTTTTCCAGTAGGTGGCGTTTTCCCCTAATCAATCGTTTAATTGTTTATCATTAATGGCAGAAGTAAGCTGGAAGGGTCAGGGGAGGCTCTCTATTAAATTTTGTTCGCCATGTCCTCTGCTGGGGATTCGAAGCTGGGCCGTTTGTATTGTAGTCTGCGCTCTAACTACTATACCACGCCACGCTCTCAATTTCGGTAGTGAGTGCCGTAAGGTCGAATGAAGTGGCACGTTATAGGAAATCACCTTATGGTCGCCTTGGTATAATATTACGACAAGCTTAATACACTGGTGGGATTGTTTGCATTTTAGCGACGATGATAGCAACTTCTTTACTCTCTTTCTCTCCAGGCAGGAATGTGGAATAGTGGTCTTTCGTTGAACTTCTTTGATACTATGGTCAACTCGAATGATTTTAATATGGACTGTTGTATTATTCTCACAGACTTAGAATTTGGAAATCTCTCCAGCTTCCTGATACCTCCTGTGCCTTTCATGCGGAAGTTCTAGCAATAGATAAAGTCTATTCGTTACTGAGTGCGTATTTCAGGTTTAAGTGCAATGTTGTTATGTTTTAAGTTACCAAGCTGCGGCCTCTTTACTGGCCATACATATAATTACCTATAAACTGATGGTTTAGATCAGAAGGAGCCTTATCACTTTGAAAGAAAACCATAACGTGACCTGTATCTGAATATCGGGTAACTGAAATATTGAGCTTAAAGAAAAAGCGGATGAACTGGATAGGCCTTGATCTGCATAGACATTACTTGTGTGAAATTGGTTTTACCACCACTTAGCTTGAAAAAGAGGTAAATTTTCATGGATAACCATCGAATCGCAGGTCGCTTTGGAGAAAATACGACTTTTGGGAGAAACTCAACTATGTTGAGTATGAAACGTAAAGAAGCTGACAGGTTGACAGCAGAGAGAGAGAATCAATTCTTGGAAAATCGCTGTACATGAATCTTGAGAAGCTGTCTGATGTTGAAATTAATTGGCTAATGACAGATTGTATGTAGTCCTGCAGTACATAACCATTTTGGTAGCAAGGATGTGGCAACCACACTAATTGGCTTTTTCGAATCACCACTCAAACCAACCAACCATAGCTATACCCTGGAAAATTATAAATTTATTCCCTTGACTTTAAGCATTTGAATTGGCGGAGCCTAATGTTGCAATGTTTATTGAGGGCGGTCCACCAAAAGACAGCTTCATATAGAAAATAAGGTACAATAACTGTCGAATAGATCTAGCGAATGAAGCTAAGTTTGAGACACCATCTAGCACCTACTCCTCTCATAGACAAGTTAGCCTTCCAACTTAGCTTGGGGTCAAGAATAAGACCCAGGTATTTCGTGGTCGGACTCAGACTAAGCCCGATCCCATCCACACTAGACAGTGTAAAGCGTGGTACTTTATACCTCCTAGTGAAGAGCATTCCGAACTTCCTACACCAAGCAGATACAATTCCCAGGGCTAACTTAAGCTTGTACGACAGTGTTCGTGGACAGATTACAGACACTGCGATGGCGATATCATCCGCACAGTTGACGATTCTATCACCAGAGGAATCAAGCCGAGTGGGGAGTGCTGGAAAGACATCACCCTGAGGAGTGCCCTTACTTACTACTCTCTGTCTCTGTACGTCTTCAAATGAGGAGGTAACCAGTCGAGACTTAAGCAGGAGCTCTATGAACCCAACTAGGACAAAATCAACACCAACGCCACGTAGAGCTTCGACGATTCAGTTGGTACAGACATTGTTGAAAGCTCCTCAATATCAAAAAAGATAGCAAGAGTGTATTCCCTGACATGTAAGGATTTTTTTACCTCCGAAATTAACGCGTGGATCGCTGTCTAGACTGATCTACGCCTCGTATAAGCATGCTGAATAGAGTTCCTAAGATGTAGATCAAGAATTATCTCCAGTGTCTTCAGCAGAAAAGAGCTCTAACTAATGGGTCTGAAGTTATACGGTTTAGTGTGTGATGATCGTCCAGCTTTGGGAACGAATACCACCTTCGCACTCTTCCAACACAGAGGAATATAACTGAGGTCCAGGCAAGCATTATAGATTGCCAACAGCCAGGGAAGTACAAGGTCCTGCCCGTATCGGATATCAGCCGGAAAATGCCATCCGGTCCGGGCGATTTGAAGGAACCAATCGCCCAGTGAAGTTGACTAGAAATTAGCTGAAGTGAGGTGTAATGTCTACTTGTAGATCCCTCGACTTTGGTAGCAACCAGGTCCGTGAAAAAACACTGCCCAGAAAATAAGTATCCAGAAGTAGGTCAGAGTACCAGCAATTGAGCCGGTCCAGCTACCGTCAGGTTTTCGAATGCAATCGAGAGATTTGTCGGTGGAGCTCAACACCTTGCGAAGTCGACTGACCTCGGAAGAGGATACAACGCTTTCGCTGAAGTTCTTTCATGAGACCCTATGTTTAGTTATGCGTAAAATGAAGCCTAAAATAAAAAATCCGTAGCAATTTAGTCTTTTACCCGTTTTCTGTTTTTTTCCGTCACTTCTCTAGGGAGCATATTGGCTTTCCGCAAAGCATCTATTGTTTTTGTTTCAGTTTCTTTTTAATCAATTTGATATTTTTAAGCGAAGTAGATGATTAGTAGTGTGTAGTGGTTAAGATCTTTGCTAATTGGTGGTGATCTTTACTTTAGCGTTGTAATTTTTCCCCAGTAGGTGATGGGATTTTCCTGATCATTCGTCTGATGTTCGTCATCATCGCCAGAGGTATGCAGGAGGGTCAGGGGGGCTTTTTTCTCTTTTTTTATTTTAGATGGAGTTGTCCGGAGGGAAGTTGAAGTTTTTTTTGTTATTAAACATTCGAAACCACAATTAAATTTTTTCAACGTCATGTCATCTGCTGGGTCTCGAACCTGGGTCGTTTGTGTTGTTATGCGTGCGCTCTAACCACTACACCACGCCACCCCAGGTCTTTTACCCGTAACTCGAGATTTTCTTTTAATTTAAAAACAGTTCCTTGCTTTACTCAAGAGCGCCTATCACAGAAGTAGTATTATTTTCCAGGTATTTTAAATTCATTCTTTTTTGTCGCACCGCGTAGTTGTATAAAAAGCTCTTAAATGTAACAAATTCTTGAAAATTTAAGCAGAAAGAGAAATTTTTTTGACAGCCACGAATATCTTTTTTTATAATGGAAAATATTCATAAGCAATTTTTTTGGGTTTCATTTTAATATATGCCACTTTCCTAACTAAAGGGTCCGCCATCTAACGTTTTTTTTCAACTAGTGATTATTTCGTGAATGGTAATATTTAGCTCATGTCTGATTTGACAGATAATTAGTTTTATCCTTCCGCTGAACGAATATGGTTGTGTATACGCTTAAACAACGCGGGGAATTTGGGCCTGCGATCGTCTTACAGAAGATGCCGATTTTCATCTTTTCAGATGAAGCTCATTTTGATCTTGGCGGCTATGTAAACAAGCAAAATTGTCGCATTTGGGGCACAGAAAAGCCGATACACCCAAGACGAGTCACTGTTTGGTGCGGATTTTGGTCCAGAGGCATAATTGGGCTATTATTCTTCGAAAATGAGCAAGGAGTGACCGTTACACTGAATGGCGATCGTTATCGGGCCATGTTGAACGAATTTTCGTTCACAAAAATTGAAGAGCAGGATATTAGCAACATTTAGTTTCAACAGGACGGCGCTACGTGCCACACAGCCAAAGCTGCACTCGATGTTGTGCGCCCTGTTTTTGCAGATCGCATTATCAGCCGCAGATCTGATGTCGTTTGGCCACCTCGGAGCTGCGATTTGACACCGTTGGACTCTTATTTGTGGGGTGCAGTCAAAGATAACAATTGACGCTTTAAAGGACAATATTCGTGAAGCCATTGGTGAAATACAGCTGCACACAATCCATAATGTGCTCAAAAATTGGATCGATCTTGTAGGCTACTGCATGGGCAACCGAGACAGCCATTCAAATGAAATTATTTTCCATTATTAACCGGAAGGATTGTACTTTCAAATAAAAAAAGAAATTTCAGAAAATATTCAGTAGTTTTTGTCTTCTGGCTTTTTAAAGAAAAACAAAAAAAATTATTTGGCGGACCCTATATTTCTACTTAAAAAACATTTATTTTAATATTTTTTCTTTTTTATTTTTTCTCTTTTTTTCCTTCTTTTCACTTTGTTTTCTTATGAAAATACCAGCAATTCGATGCAATGTGCAAAGCGGAAGTGGCCTTTTTTATAGCACGAGCATTCATAAATGTAAGTACGAAGTAATACAAAAATAACAGTAATAAAATCTATAGTACCGTTATAACAATTTAATGGAATTTTCTGACCAAATAATAAAACTAAAAAAACAACTACATTTGCTATAAAGTCAAATAGAAGAAGAAGAAGAAAAAATGTGCTTAAAATGCAATAAAAGTGTTTGCTGTTAACACACCCCCTTGAAAAAAGAAACTCAATTTACATTTTAAACAAAAAACGTTTTGGAGAAAAAGTGAAAGTAATTCAACGAAAATATTTTTTTTATGAATTTTTTCTAATACAACACAAGTATTTTTTAGCACTTACTAGTTTATCAAATACAAAATGAAAGAGGAAAAAAATATTTGTTGTTGTTGTTTTTGTTATAGTTTCAAATACTTTTCCATAATCTCAAGTCTTCTATATCATTCATGGCTAGCGCTTTCTCAAAGACACTCTGTACACACAACACAAACCAATAGTTAATCATGACGACAGCAAATGAAAGCAAAGTGTTTAATTCCAATTTACAAATGCCCATCGATAACTCAACCATCCAAATGATTAATTCGATAGCCAATACAAACAAGTTTATGGTCAGCCAAGGTGTCATATGATTGGGTGAGACCTAAATATGAATGAAACCAACATAACTTTCGTATGAATTGAATTAATGATTAACTGTCGCATCGTACCTTTACAACGGCATACCACAGTAACAGCCAGTTAAATAACATGATTAAGGAGCCCACCAGACGACACTTACGCAATACAGAACAGGGCAAAACATAAAATTTACGTGGTCGCCATACTGAAATCTGTTTTTGTTTGTCCCAAAATAAGCCGGTAAATTCCTTAAAACTGTAAATCTTTAAAAAAAAGAGCACAAAATAAAATTTAATTTCAATGTTGCCTTTTAAAAAGGTTACAATTTAAATATGATGCCTCATTCTTTTTTCATTAAAACAACTGTTGCCTTTTAAACAGTTAAAGTTTCAGTTTTACCTTCCGCTATGAAACTGTTGCCCCTTTTTCAACAGAATTAAACATGAAAAACAAACAAAAACAATTTTAGATTTCCTTACGATGTCTTATTTTCTGTAAAAAATGTTGCCTTTTAGACAAAATTCTAAAGTGTTGCCTAGCGCTTTTAAGATGTTGCTCCTTTTCTTATCAAATTTGAGCATAAACTAACAAACAAACAAATTTATCAAATTTCCTTACGAAGCCCTATTTTCTGCAAAAATGTTGCCTTTTACAAAATTAACAGTTGTAAGGTGTTGCCCTTTTACTTACCAGCGGATAACGTAGGTTAAAAGCGGCAGCTAATCCAAAGATCTGCCTACTTAGACTAAAGAATAGTAGTGGCAAGGGAAGACTCTTTCCTAAGAAACGAGGAGATGGACCATATAGTCGGTATGTCACTTTCTGCAGACTTCTGGTTCTGTGATCCATATTGAGTGGTGCACAGATACGGTGGAAGAATGAAGACATCTGCTTTGTATCAAGGCAAATCTGGCCTTTACATGATCCGGCTCGCTTGGAGTCTATCCAGGGGATGCCGCGACATAGGTTGCCAATTCTCGTGGCCGTTATCACTGAGTTTACCGTTAATTGATTACTGTAGGGGTTGTCAGGACCTACCAGACCTAACTGATGTAAATGTCAGCAGGATTTCTTCTTGGATTTCTTGTGCTGGCATCTAGTTGGCTTCGGGACGGGGCGCGGACATGTAGGTTCGATTGGACGCCAGCTTCTATGAGCATTACAGTGGGATCAGTATTGGACCCAAGTGAGCTAGCCACCTGTTGTAACTAACTAAGCTAAATAGACTCAGAATGCCGCCGCGAAAGATAACGAGCGTTAAAAGAGAATCACATTTCACGATCGAAGCCAGCTTCTACCTAAACTTATTGGTTGGTTATTTGGTTTAAGTATAGTTCTTAGACACCGCTTTGAGAACTGCCATTAACACTCAAAACCATACGATGTCCGATGTCCAGAACACTTCACACCCACTCCGTCAGGTTGAGGTACATAAATAAAAAGGTCACCTGGTTTAATGGAAGATTTTGCGGAGATGTCATGTAGAAATAACTCTTCGAAGGCCTTCACGCGACGATTCCTAATGGTAGTACATTTGATACATACAAGAAGTGCTAAACCATCTTTTCCTTCTTCACCTCCACATAGCCAGTGACAGTGGTCGTTGTGCTGTAACCCCAAACTGCGGGCATGGTTTCTTATGGGCAAGTGTCTCGTAAGCACCAGTCTGGCATATCTATTCTACCATGACCAAAATGCAATATCTCGCCCGATCGAAGTAGAAGTCAAGAATGACAAACTAAAAACGAAACTATGAGTAATGATCCCGCGCGACCGAACTTGTCCACCAATACAGGAAATACCAAGCCGCCTTTTCCTTCTTTACTTCGAAACACTTATAACAGTGGGCGTTGTGATGTAACACCAATCTGCGGGCATGGTTAATAATCGGCCAGTGCTCGGTAAGCACCCGTCTGAAGAATCTTTTCTGCCATGACCTATTAGCGATCGAATTCGTTTTAAATCATACTCGGGCCAAGTCAATTTCGTGATCTTGTAGGACCACTCAGCTTTCTATCAGCGGTCTGCCCAATCCAGATAGAAGTCAAGAATGGCCCACTTCAGCAAGCGATCTCTTCCCTGCCGATGCTGATCCGTTAAAAATTACAGCGACCCGAAATCCAAACAAGAAATATCACAAATGAGGTGCTATACTCCTTCACTAATCTTCTAGAATGGCTCACTTCAACAAACCAAAAAAGGGTAACCTGCGAGCTAACTCATCCACCCGCTAAATACAAAAGAACCCAAAGAGAGGTTGAGAGTTTTAAATAAGTCTCTAAACTCTTTTACCAACCTTCAAGAATGGCCCACTTCAGTGACCCGATGGGTAATGCCAACTCGTCCACCGACACATTCCTATAGAAGTTACGGTGACTCATAATGCAAACAAAGGCTGCCCCAAGGTAGTTGTATGCATGCCATGGCCATTATTTTCAACTGGAAAACATTCAAGTCATCAGGAAGACTGTAGTGTCGATTCAGGTTTAAATTGGCAGTTGATCTGAAGATCAGCCACACTTGGGCCAAAAGAGTACTACGTACCCCCAAGAACAAAGTCGGCTTTAATCCAGATAAAGCCAATTGGGATTGCCAGCAACAATTCAAGATCCACAAGGTGCCGTCCCAGGATATTCAATCTCTGCTTTAATAGCGCCGGACATTCCCAGAACAAGTATTTCGCGATTGCTATCTTCTGTTCGAAGCAATAACTGCATAATTTGAAAAAGGCAACCCTATTAAAATGTATCACTTTTTCTTGGCAATAACGAACATAAAATACAAACGATAATTTTATTAAAAATATCTTCTTACATTCTGGGCAACATTTTCCCACTGTGAATTTTCGTGAAAGGACATAATATGGAATATTTTTTTTTACAATATTAAAATGTTGCCCCTTTTTCTATCAATAACGAACATCTTATCCTAATCTACTGCACAACATTTTCCGATACTATTTTTTTAGTGAGCAAATTATGCAATATTTTAACACTTTACGAGGGCAACACGTTTAGAAAAAACAAAAAAAAAACGCCATGGCTCTGCCATACTTACACAACCCATAACACTAATAGCTAAGACCAGCCAATAGATCAAAGGAAAATATCCAGCTTTACACAGGGCTTTGCTGCTGAAAAAGTTTTTCAAATTGCGCCAACGTGTTCGGGGGCAAAATTGCCATATGGTATAGATCTCACACTCATTATCTTCTGCCATGTCCAAATGGTGTCTGAAGAGATGACACAGCTTCTTATCGAAATAGGTGACTTTGTACATTGTTATTGTTTTTTAAACTTAACCGGGGGATATTAACCTTCGTTGGGTCAAATTAAAAAAAAATGAAAAAAAAACACAAAAATGCACCAGAAATTTTGAAATTATTTTTTTGGAATAAAAACAAAGACTTGACAGGGGCAAAAAAAAAATTTTTTTGAAAAGTTTGAAAAGCAATTTGACAAGTTTACAGGCAGGGTTTGGGTTAAGTAAGCGTAGGGGAAAGAATCCTTTAAGAATAAAGCCATTAAACCTAAAGGGCAAGGGAATTTTAAGAACAGGCAGAGGAGAGTTAATAAGGGCACTGCAGTTTGAAAGTGATTAGGGCATATATTCTCAAGGGAGAGGTTAATGCTGTTAAGAAAGCGAACATTAGGGGTATAACCTTGTATTTTTATCGCTTCTTAAGTAACATTACTGTACCTCTGCTCCCATGCAGCACCTAAGCTCAAAATCAAATTTTAATTCTACTTTTTTTTTTCGTTTTCTTTTCTCCTCCATTTTACAGGTTCTTGCCATGTGGGGTGTTTTACGTTTTTACAATCTGGTGCGTTCCGGCATAACTTGGCAAGGTCCTGAGGTAATAAAACCTTAACTTTGATAAAAATCCCAACAATTACTTTAAAACATGCTTTAAATTCTTTCTCCCATTTCCCAACAGGCTAAAACTACTTTAACAACAGCCACCAACAATCCTTTGGCGAAATCGTACAATGAATGTCAGCATCATTACCATCACAATCATCAACATCATCATCATCAACACAAACAGCACCACCAGCAGCAGTACAGCAATAAATGTCAACATAACAGCCAACTGCATTATCATAAACGTCGTAATCGTCGCCAGAGTATGTCACAGCAGCAGCATAATACCTCTATGGGATGTTGTGCCTTTTTCGACATGGACGATTATGATTATGATTTTGATCTGGAAGATGATTATGATTTTGAAGCAGATGATTATGACTGTTGTGACGGCTATTATGGCTACTATGACGAGGATGATGATGATGAGGATGATGACGATGAGGATGCTGAGAGCAGTGATTGTTCCATGTTGGGTAATTCACCTAAGCGTCGCCGACGTAATAATAATATACGTTCGGTGCTGATTAATAAACGTCATCATAAGTATAAGATTGCTCATCCCCAAACGAAATTGGAAGTGATAAATGAGTCTGAACGTAGCGCTGGCAGTGGCAGTGATGAAAATGATTCATTACTTGTGGCCTGTGATAGTTCATCGTCGTTGGCGTCCGTTTGACATTGGCCGGGTTGCATTGGAAATGCAAGATTTAAATCAATCAACACCACCACCAGCAATGCCAGCAACGGCGAAAAACAAGAAAGCGACGACAGCCAACGCCAACGCCACTGTGAGCAAAACATCATCCATGGCAGTGTTGGAAGGAAACAAAGTCAACGTTATCAACGTAGACGTCCATTGCGACGCCTCTACTGCTGTGTAAATGCCCTAATAATGGCAATTCTGGTCACTGTGGAAATTTACGCACAAATTGTGATTTTTCTTTAAAAAAAAAAACAACAACAACAGCAACCAAATAAAGTTACAAATTTATTTTGATATGCCCCATATACATATATAAACCGATTGGTAAGGCATTCAAAACAAAGCTAAAAAAGTTAAAAAAAACAAACAAAAATTAATTTTAACACTAAGAGCTTCCGCTTGTTAACAGCTTCCTAAATAACAACAACAACAAAATCAGAATCTCCTCCCCCTCCCTTACCCTCTTTGTTACTTAAGAGATCTTTTATTTTGAACTTTAAACGAAAAACACACACACAGAAGCTTCCTTTAAAACAAATTGCCGGTTTTCGAAGATAAACAGTCCCGGAGACTCCACGCAGGATTCTTAGCCTGAGAACTAAACTAGCAATGAAATTTTTTCTCTCTGCGATCAAATTATTGAAGCGTTTTTCAGCTCGAAGTAATGACTATAACCTCTGATACTGGACGATATCGACTATTCCTCATCGGTACTTGAATTGTATAAGGAATTCCATGTTATGATTCCTAGTAGGGAAGATTAGGCCTCTGGCTCTATCATTAGCAGCGATTCAGTGGTAGTCTATACGGACGTTTCTAGACTAGAGAACAGGTTGTACAGTATACAGTTGTACAGAATATATGGTCAGTTTTTATGTTGCAGAATGGATCCGCAGCAATAACGCTCTTACCGATGATATATATATACTTATATACGTTCTGACAGCCAGTCGGCGATCAGATCTCTGGTCAGGAAATACCGTGTTTCCTTTGTAGAACTATCACGGCAGTTTTGGTAGCACCTCATCTGGGTTCCTAATCACAGGAACATTCCGGCTGATGTGCTCACTAGGGCGGTTATACTTCTTCCGGACATCCATCTGCACTAGAGGGATCCGATAAACTGGCGATGAAGCGGCAGTATACGTTAAACGCTAAAATAGTGTGAGCGTAAGGTGACTCTTGCGCTATTGCCAGACTTACCTGGCCCGGATTGGACATAAAGCGTACCAACAAACTGATCAAACTGAACCGTCGGAGTATCTCCTCTGCTGTAACCACTCTCACAGGTCTTTGCGTCATGGGTAGGCACGCACAAATTCTGCGCTTACCTACAGTGACTTCTGTTGCAGCGGTGAATCGGCTGAAAATTAGGAGGACGCGGTTTGTTTTATCTGCCAATGTCTGTCTCTAGCACTGATCTTTCTCTGTGGCTTATCGGAGCTAACGATCCTTGACGTGAGATTAACAGCCAGGTTATCAGACTGTCCGACTGGCCACCGATCTAATTTAAGGGAGTGCTTCTTTCTAAACGTTGCCTCTGTTTGAGCAGCAGGACTCACCAGAGGATTAGAATAGAGACGACGCGTTATGTGGAATCACAACGGGCTACTATGCGTACTCAAGTGTGCCTTGGTTTAGCGAAGCTGCCACTACCTCTTACCTACCTAGCTCTTGGCTATAAATTATACCATGGAATTCATTTTTAATGCTGAAGCCTCGACTACTGGCATCTCTATCTTCTTTGATAGTCAAACGGAAATCAAACTGGTTGCTAGACAGAAGTACACTGATACCTCTTTATATGTATGGCCTTTCTTTTTACGGCATTTCGCTATAGCAACATGTTTGAATTATGAAACACCTTAGCTTTACGGCATAATTTACCCCCTTAAACGGCTAAAAGAAAAAGTATACGGCAAGCAAAAGCAACGCGTTCAACGGCTTTTCGATTTACAACCTACATATTCAGCACCTATCAAGGCCGCATAATAAGGTATGCGTGTATTTATTAAACACGAACAGATCCTGGACCGAAAATAAGTCTTTTTTCACCCGTCCCAAATTGAATGGTAAGAGCATTAATCAACTACAGCAGCTTGATCACAGGGACATCTGAAATACTATGACTAATCTCGCAGGTTATTGCGAAATGTGTTTTTTTTTTCTCCGTAACTCCTCTAAGGAGCTGACTGGTTTTCCACAAAGCAGCCGTTGTTTCAGCTTCAGTAATCAAGTTGGTTTTTAAGCTAGTCTACTGAAGATCCATGCTAACATAATTAATTATATAATTTTTTTTCAGTAGATGGCGTTTTCTCCTGATCATTCATCTTATATTCGTCATCATCGGCAGAGGTAGGCTGAAAGTGTGGGGGGGGCTTCCTTTGGAATGATTTTTTTGAAGGGCGGTCAAGGTCTCTGAATTAAACTCTCAAAACCATAATAAAATATTTCGTAATGTGCTCTACCAGGGACTCGAACCTGGATCGCTTTCGTATTATGCGTGCGCTATAACCACATTAAACGTGTAATGTGTAGTCAAGCGGAAAGGCTGAGCTAACCTACAAATTATTTCTGTCAAGGTTGTTAATCGTTTGAGAAAGAGGAGTGTATATCCGACTTAATATGCCCACTTCTGTCTCTAAATCAACATGAAGGGAGCAATCGTTCAATGGCATCAGGACTATTGTCAGATTTATTGAGCTTTCGGTGATAATAGAGATCAGAAGCATATGACTGATATGTATGCTCAAGTGAACTTTGGCTTAACAAAACTCACTCCCTTCTATCCTATCTCAAGATACACACACACACACTTCTTTGGCATAAAGAAGGCTTTTTGACGATTTAAAAGCAGTAAAAACCTTTAAGAACATGAACAGCCGTGTTACTCTGTTTTGAGTTCTTTCACACTCTGATATTAAGGTAAACGAGAAGATAAAGCGATGTTTCTGGCGCTCCTTTATGAGTTAAGTAAAGTATAGATGGAAAGGAAAATATCAAGGAAAATATGACCATCCTACGATAGACCAAAAAACCGACACTCTGATGAAATCCATGGCGAGCTTGCTCGCTCTGTATTTAGTAGGAGGGTTAGAAAAAAATGGGCACTTTTGCGGCATTACACGCGGTGGGTGATTATTGTATGGCTGAATGATTTTACACTTATTTTTTGTATTGTATTGTTGGCCTATTTTCGCATGTTAAAGACTTCCTAGCTAAGCATTAATTTTATACGTATTTTCTTAATGTGATTTTTTTTGTTAATACTTAACATAACAACATCCGTGAAAGGGAAATAATTATTCATGAAATCATTTTAATTCATATGCTGCATCATTTCTGGCATAATTAATGAAAACATGAATATTAATACGAAAAGAAATAAAATAAAATTCGCTTTTAATTAAAAACATGTGTGAATAGAGGAAAAGTAGCAAAGAAAAACTGCCAGTAAATACATGTTTAATCAAAATTATTTTTGTAGATAATATATGGCACACATATGTACATATGTATATGGATATGTATGTACATACTCCCATATACATATTTATTAATAAATATTCATTACAAAGCAATAGTTTCTTTAGATCTTTAATTAAAAATCACTTAAAGACATAGACAACACACAACGTAAAGAAATGTTTGTCATGCATACATACAACAGTCATACGACGATTACTAAACTAAATGATAACATGTTAATGCCCGTCACATTCCATGAAGGAACATGGGGATTTCTCTCAGTCAATGAGCCGCACCCGATGCTATTTTTAAACTCATTGAAAGGGACCTACAGTTTAACGCCGGCTCTGAACGGCAAATGCATTTAGAAAAGTTTTCAACAGTATTTATACTCATAACCAGTTACTAGCTAATGTTATGAGATGATATCGCGGTCGAAAAACTTTTTCTTTTTCAGATGGTTTGGTCTGGTATTGAACCGAGGACCTTCTGGTTGGTAGGCGGGTGTCTTGCCTACCATTCCACAGCGTTATGTATATTTTGTCATTATTGGGTGTCAAGTGCAGTAGTTTTGATAAATTTTTGGGTATGATCGTCGTTCGTCGGGATTCTTCGTGCGTCCGAATACCCGCCTACCAACCCGAAGGTCGTTTACGCCTGGAGGGATTGAAGTCTCTTTAATTAAATACTCGAAAACCGCCAATTAGTGTTTTTCCTTAATGTCCTCTGTTGGGTTTCGAACCTGGGTCTCCATGTCTGAAGGAAGTTCTTGATTTTCTTCGACATTATGTTTCCGACTTCACTGTACAGCGCAACATTAACATTCCATCTCAACTTACTTATACCCAAGATGTCAGTAGATGTTATAGGATCCTATCTGATGTTTGAGCTGCGCAAGCCGTGATGCTTCACGAAGAGTTCGTACGTTCCACTGCGCAATGCGCGTCCTATTTCGTGTGCCAAAGGTCGTTATCGTCTTATTCTGTCCATTGCTCTGCCTTGTTTTAGTTTCTCTAAACTTATTTCTTCAAGCTAAGTATGATGTGATGATTAGTCTACTGTAGCCCGTTCCAGGATTATCGCCGCCTAGAAACGACGCCTCCATTGAACTGTATTGAATAGGGGTGAGGATCTTTACAAAGTGTGTGTGTGTGGTGATCCATACTTTAGCATGACCGTTTCTTTTTTTTTCCCCAGTAGGTGGCGTTTTTTTCTTGATCATTCTTGTGATGATTGTTATCTTCGCCAGAGGTGTTGTACCGAAATGTCAGGGAGGCTTCTTTTTGGATGTTTACGCCTGGAGGGATTAAAGTCTCTTTAATTAAATACTCGAAAACCGCCAATTAGTGTTTTTCCTTAATGTCCTCTGTTGGGTTTTGAAATTGGGCTGTCACAGTTGTACGCCCGCACTGTAACCACTACACCACGCCACCCGATGGGGGTCAAGATTAAACACCCCGAAAGGTTGCATATTACTTAACATAATATGCTATCAAATGGGCAACCTACGTACTGGCCTACGGACGCATGAAAAATGCCGACGAACGACGATCATACCCAAAAATTTATCAAAACTACTGCACTTGATACCCAATAATGACAAAATATACAAAACGCTGTGCTATGGTAGGTAAGACATTCGCCTACCAACCAGAAGGTCCTCGATTCAATACCAGACCAAACCATTCGAAAAAGAAAAAAGTTTTTCCAACAGCGCTATCACCTCATAACATTAGCTAGTAAACTGGTTATGAGTATTACTTACTATTGCAACTTTCTCTATAAGCATTTGCCGTTCAGAGCCGGCGTTAAGCTGTAGGTCCCTATCATGACCTGAGAGAAAACCCCATGTTCGTTCATGGAATGTTAAGGGTATTATTAATGAAAAAATAAAAATTTTCATTAAATTCTTTGGATATCTATGGTATGTTTTGAGTGATTAGACCACTGAATTCACGACGTAAAGAGCGATTAACAGATATTTTGAATCGTTTAAAATATCATGTTTCCTCTGTATGACACTCTGTAAGAGTGTTGAATGCTAATGTTTGCCAGATACTAAAAAAAATATATTTTAAAGGAGTGTGTGTTTGTTTTTTTTTTTTTCAAAAAATTGGAAACATTTTAGGCAATTGTTTTATTAAATTAAATAAAATCAAAAATATGTGTGGAAAATATATTTTGTTTATTCAAATTAAATAACTTTTATTAGTAAGAAAAATGTATCAACAATTTTTTACTTACATTTAATCGATACTTTAGGCCTGTATATATCGAAATGATATCCTAGAAAGAAAATAAAAATAAAAAAAAATAAAAATAAAAATGGAAATAAAATTATAAAAAGACAAAAACAAACCAGATTAATTGATATACGAGGGCGGATTGATATTGAAGCCACCTAAGTAGGAAAAAAACATTTTTTTTTTTCAAAAACTATTCATTTCTCAACATAGTCTCCTTTTAGCTCAATACACTTAGTAAGACGATTTTCCAACTTTTTTCTATACCATCTGAATAATACGATTTTGGCAACTTCTCAAAATACGCATTGGTGGGTAATCACTTCTTCGTTTGAGATGAATCTTTTACCTGCGAGCCATTTGTTCAAGTTTGGAAACAGGAAAAAGTCACTAGGGGCTAAATCTGAACTCTAAGGTGGATAATCAACCAATTCGAAGAGGATTTCTCGTAGTTTTAGCATCGTATCTAATGCTGTGTGAACCGGTGCGTTGTCTTTTTGAAATGTGTGGGTTTTTCCTTGATTGCATCAACCAATTGATCCAATTATGCACGATAATACTCTCCTGTGATTGTGGATTCCTTTTCAAGATAATCGATGAGCAATATTCCGTGTGCATCCCAAAATAGAGTGGCCATAACCTTGTCAGCCGGTTTCGCTATGTTCACCTTCTTCGGAGCACTTCCACCAGCTTCCAGCCATTGCTGCGATTGATTTTTGGTTTCAGTTGTGTAGTGGTGGACCCACGTTTCATTAGCAGTTATAAATCTAAGCCAAAAATCAGCAGGATTATGCTTTATCATGTCCAAACACCGCTGTGAAGTGATCTGTCGAACTCGTGTTTGTTCAACACTGAGATAGCCGATAGCTTTTTCATATGCAAATTTTCAGGCAAAATGTTGAAAACACGTTCATATGAAATGCTTACCATTGCAGCAATCTCACGTATTTTGACCCGGCGATCATTCATAACGATATCGAGGGTTTTCTTAATATTTTCTTCAGTAACCACCTCTTTTGGCCTTCCTGTTGATGGTATTGTTGCAGTGCTTGTTCGGCAATCTGACGAAGCAGTTTCGCCCTAATGTTTATCAAGCTTTTCTTTTGTCTCTTTCGCCGTTTTGCACGAATTTCACTTTTTTCCATTTTCCAAGAAATACAAAAGTTGCTTACTTCAAACGACGACAACAAATAAACTAATCGCTGAATTTGGCTAAAATTTTAACAGCTGACGTTTGGCAGATTGTAATTTCGAAGAAAGAAAAAGTTTTTGTGTTTGTGCTGCCATCTAGCGCTAGGTAGCTTCCATATCAATCCGCCTTCGTACAATAGAATTAAAATAATAAATAAAAATTTATTTGATTTTAGAAGAGTGTAAATAACTAAAATAAGTAATTAGTAAATAAGTAAATAAGTTAATGTATATAATATATTATTAAAAAATATATCCATATTATTCAAAAATATACAACAAAAACATATTTATAAATAAACAGCATAATATATAAATTCTATAACTATGTAATGAATACAAAATAAATTAAACGGAATCTATAATTCATAAGTATTTTCATGTTAAAACTGTAATTAAGTTTTCTTGAAAATATTCTTAATCTAACAAACATAACCTTACTTCCTCTCTTTTTAGATTCTCAATTTTTCTTTTTTTTCATCCCCTAACTTTCCTCTAAGAACTGCTGCCTCCTGCCTATATTTTTATCTTAACATACCTTTGTATAGAGCAAAAATACAAAAAAGTGAAAAAATAAGCAAAAACTCTATTCATATGCTTAAGAGAACCAAACTATCAAAACAAAAACAAGAACAAAAACAAAAACAAGAATTAATATTAATCCAAAACCATACATACTCGTATATTGTATTCTCTTCTTATGTTAGATTAGAACAAATGTCCAAAATGCTAATCAATGCATAGCATAATAGAATAGATTAGAATATAACAAAAAGAAGAAAATTAGTATTTACTTATTATCGTATTTGTTATTGTAATAAATATAAAAAAATAAAATAAAAAAACTATGTATTCATGTTTTTTTCTTTACCATATGCTTAGAAAATAAAAAAATAAAATAAATTGAAATGATTATGGGATTTTATACAATCCATAAAACAATGTTTCATTACGTCTTTACTAAAATTGACTAACTTTGTTGTATTCGTGGGATTAAAAGCATTTCAAATCAATAAATAAATACACACTTATACTGGAAATAACAGTGGTATGATTAGGGAAAATATTTAATGTAATAAAGGTTCGGCCAAATAATTTTTTTTTTTTTTTTTTTTTTGAAAATGCTATAGAAAAAAACTACTAAATATTTGCTCAAATTTCTTTTTTTATTTGAAAGTACAATCCTTCCGGTTAATAATGGAAAATAATTTCATTCAAATGGCTGCCTCGACTGGTCATGCAGTAGCCTACACATTATCTATTGTGTGCAGGTGTAGTTCACCAAAGGCTTCACGTATATTGTCCTTTAAAGCGTAAATTTTCTCTGGCTTGTTGGCATAACACTTATCTTTGACGGCACCCCACAAATAATAGTCCAACGGTGTCAAATCGCAGCTCCAGGGTGGCCAAACGACATCAGCTCTGCGGCTGATAATGCGCTCTTCAAAAACAGGGCGAGAAACATCTAGTGTAGCTTCGGCTGTGTGGCAGGTAGCGCCGTCCTGTTGAAATCAAATACTACTAATATCCTCCTCTTCAATTTTTGTAAACAAAAATTCGTTCAACATGACCCGATAACGATCGTCATTGACTGTAACGGCCACTCCTTGCTCATTTTCGAAGAAAAATGGCCCAAAATCTGCACCAAACAGTGACTCGTCTTGGGTGTATCGGCGATCTAAGCTTTTAAGTATGTTAAGCCTGAATTGGAACTCACAACGAAGCTTCTAACCGGTCACTGTAAACTAAAGGGTCCGCCAAATATTTTTTTTTTTTTTTGAAAATGCTATAAAAAAGCTACTGAATATTTTCTCAGATTTCTTTTTTTATTTGAAAGTATAATCCTTCCGATTAATAACGGAAAATAATTTCATTCAAATGGCTGCCTCGGCTGGCCATGTAGTAGCCGACACGATCGGTCCAATTTTTAGAACATTATCGATTGTGTGCGGCTATATTTCACCAATGGCTTCACGAATATTGCCCTTTAAAGCGTCAACTGTTTCTGACTTGTTGGCGTAACACTTATATTTGACGGCACCCCACAAATAATAGTCCAATGGCCAAACGACAGCAGCTCTGCGGCTGATAATGCGATTTTCAAGAACAGGGCGCAAAACATCTAGTGTAGCCTCGGCTGTGTGGCACGTAGCGCCGTCCTGTTGAAACCAGAAGTTGCTAATATTCTCCTTTTCAATTTTTGTGTACAAAAATTCGTTCAACATGTCCCGATAACGATCGCCATTGACTTCAACAGCCACTACTTGCTCATTTTCGAAGAATAATGGCCCATTTATGCCTCTGGACCAAAATCCGCACCAAACAGTGACTCGTCTTGGGTGTATCGGCTTTTCAATGTACGCGTGCGGGTTTTCTGTGCCCCAAATGCGACAATTTGGCTTGTTTACATACCCGCCAAGATCAAAATGAGTTTCATCTGCAACATTACCATGATTTTCAAAGTAATGTCGCAATATTTCCCAGCATTGTTCAAACGTATACACAACCATATTCGTTCAGCGGAAGGATAAAACTAATTATCTGTCAAATCAGACATGAGCTAAGTGTTACCATTCACGAAATAAGCACTAGTTGAAAAAAAAAACGTTAGATGGCGAACCCTTTGAATACAAATGTCAGAAAAAACAAGTCTAAAGATTAAAAATAATTAAACATGACTAAAATGTCAGGGGATGATACTAAGAAAATAGGTTGTTCGATTTGAATTTGCTCATGTGGTCCACAAAGCGACAGAGCGACAGAGCGACAGAGCGACTTAAGAACGAATTTTCTCCATAACGTGATTTGCCTGGACGGTCAGCTACAATGTGTTTTTCCGAAAATTATCTCCTTTATGATGGTAATCTTCAAAAGATACTTATCTTCCTCGCCATAAGTATGCACGATTCGCGGAATAGCCGCTGTGTATTACTTCGCGAAGGACTGGTTAGCATTAGTGCTAATCTACATCAAAGTTAATTCGCTTACCCATTCCTTTGCGGCTCCAACCTTCGAAGTTCTTGAATATGGCTATTGCACCCATCCCATCTAATTCCCGAATCCATTATCCCCCCGAGCAGCTGGCATTAACTGGAATCCATTTGCAAGGGCCTCCTGAATCTCGGGCACTCACCTGCTCCACATCCTCATTCACACAGATTGGATATGTAGGATATCGATCCATCATGCCCGAATTTGTGCACGTACTTGCTGAAGCAGCCATGACCAGACACGAACTAGTTCATATGAAAATTTGGCTAACACCTCCATACAAGAGACAGGATGTCAATCTTCCGTTCAAACTCCACTTCTACCGTGACTATCATTTGTAAATGAAAACCCAGTGTTCCTTTAATTTTATAGCCGCTGCTTGTGGTGAGTTTTTAAAACGGCGAAAGTAGATCCGCCTCATTTCAGTCTAATACCACGTCATCAGATATTTTGTTCTCAAGCCGTTTATCGATCTAATTAAGCTTAAACTGTAATCCATTTCCAAGGGCCTCCTGAATCTCGGACACTCAAATATCACATGGCTAACAATTCCATACAAGGGACATAAAGTCAGTGGTTTTACGTAAGTACCTGCCCTAGCACGTTCCCCTAAAAAGGACAGGATGTCACTATTGCGTTCAAACTGCACTTCCACCGTGACTATCATTTGCATATGGAAACCCAGTGTTCCTTTCATTTTATAGCCGCTGCTTGTCGTGAGTTTTCAAGACGGCGGAAGTAGATCCGCCTTATTTCAGTCCAATGCCACGTCATCACACACTTTGGATATGTAAGAGATCGTTCCATCGTGTCCGAATTTGTGCACGTACTTGCTGAAGCAGCCATGACCAGACAAGAACTAGTTCATATAAAAATTTTGCTAACACCTCCATACAAGGAACATGTGTCATCTGGGTGTACGTGAGTCTTCGCCGTCTGGTATACCCCACGGTGCCCCAATGGTACGAGTGAATTAGATGCATCCACCAATGCCCACCCATCTAAGATACCCACAAGTGAATATCACAAGTAAGTACTAATTCAAAGGCGTGTTGCTAGGACACTCATAAGCTTCACACCTTGGTGGGAGTCGGAGACTATCTAAACTCCTGCCGTGATATGAGTCACAGCACCCGGTTGAAGAGATGCAACACCACACCGAGCTCTAAACTATAGCCACCACGTAGCTCCCACAAGGGGGCTAGGCAACAATCGGACAGAGATCGGAATCCCCGGGGATCCCTATTCCCATGGCACCAGAATAACTCTGTTTAGGCTTAGTGACACGTGCTGCCTCCAGTTTCAGCTCTACAAAAGCCCCGGACTGGTCGCCGGTAGACCATACAAGGGACAGGATGTCAATCTTCCGTTCAAACTGCACTCCCACCGTGACTACCTTTTGTATATGTAAACCCAGTGTTCCTTTCATTTCAAAGCCGCTGCTTGCCGTGAGTCTTCAAGACGGCGGAAGTAAATACGCCTTATTTCAGTCCGATGCCACGTTATCAGATATTTTGTTCTCAAGCCGACGACACATCAAGACCAATTTTCTCCTTATCATACTTTCGGAGTGTGTCTCTGACAATATTGAGCAAGCGCTCAAAATTACCGATGTCACTACCGACGATATTATTCTCCTCTTAAGTCATAGAGGCCTTCTCACTGGTGAACCTTATTAGGTAGCGAAAATTGTTCAGACCATGAAATGCTCCAAGTAATTAATAAAATCCAGTGAAAGAAAACTGCAGAGACTGTGGGAAGAAAGCGTGGAACAACTGTCAGTTTTTACAAGCTTTTAATTCCTACTTCAAAGATTAATCCATTCAAGTCTTCAATAACCCCTAAAAATGAACTTATTCTCCTGTTTCAAGTCGCACAATAATAAAGAAAAACTTATGGAAGCTCGACTTATGGGTAAGAGTCCTCGAAATATATCGTTTCTCAGCAGACGGAAGCCAAAACTGCACCGCAATAGTTAGAATAACATGCTATGTTCTGACGAAACGATGTTTAGTTTGCTTGGGTCAAATGCAAAATCGTATATACAAACATATTTTAGTTACAATTCTTTCTTTACTTAAGTTTAATAATTAGAAATTAAAAAAAACTGTTAAAATGTGTCCCTATGTAACTATAAAAGTTTACAGACGGCTAACAACCTGCGCGAAAAAATGTTTGCAAACTATCGATGGTCAGCCAAAAACAAAACTATCGATACTATCGATAGTACTAACGATTATTTTGCAGCTCTAGTACAAGCACTAAGCCCGCCGTGACTATATAATCGGTCTTCCCATCATCCGTTGAATGAATAACCCTTCGAATCCGAAAGTAGTCCTTCACCAGGTCCATCAAGTATGGCGGTATACATATATTAAAAAGAGCCCTCAAGATCTGCCCCTAGTTGACGGTAATAAAGGCTTGCCTAATGGCAAGTGTGGTCACTCCAAAAAAGTATACCCTGGAGCCAAACATCCACTTTTTGCTCTCTATTGCCTGCCGTGCGATGTCCACTACACGTCATTAATGACCACCCCTACCTTCTCCTGTATATGTTCAAGAAGTTCCAAAATAGACTTTATAGCATTGGCATATGTGTAGATGGTGTGCCGCTGTGGCGTGGTAGGCAAGACACCCGATCAGAAGGTCCTCGGCCTTCCTACCAGGCCAGACCATCTGAAAAAAGAAAAATTTTTTTAACAACGATATCACCGATTGTTTTGCAGCTCTAGTACAAGCACTAAGCCCGCCGTGACTATATAATCGATCATACGTTAAATGAATAACTCTTCGAATCCGAAATTAGCCCTTTACAAGTTCCATCAAGTATGGCGGTATACACATATTAAAAAGAGCCTTCAAGATCTGTCCCAAGTTGGCGGTAATAAAGGCTTGCCTAACGTCAAGTGTGATCACTCCAAAAAAGTATACCCTGGAGCCAAACCTCCACTTTTTGCTCTCTATTGCCTGCCGTGCGATGTCCACTACACGTCATTAATGACCACCCCTACTTTCTCCTGCATATGTTCAAGAAGTTCCAAAATGAACTTTACAGCATTGGCATATGTGTAGACAAGACACCCGCCTACCAATCAGAAGGTCCTCGGTTCAATACCAGGCCAGATGATCTGAAAACACAAAAAGTTTTTTCAACAGCGGTATCACCTCATAACATTAGCTAGTAACTGATTATGAGTATTACTACCATTGAAAACTTGTATAATGGCTTGGCCTTTCGGAGCCGGCATTAAACTGTAGGTTATTTTCAATGAGTCTTAAAATAGAATCGGGTGCAGCTCATCGACTGAGAGAAGTCCCCATGTTTCTTCATGGAATGTCATATAAACATAAGAATTGTATTCCATCCTTGGGCAAATAAAGGTCGTATATCGTGTCATCTTTCCACTGAACGTTACAGTAAATTCTCACGACCAGAACAAAAGACCATCTTATTTCTCAATATCTACACTACCCGTAGTTACAGACGACACCAAACCATTACGTTTATGTATCAGAGAACAACAATGGGTCTTGCTGGCATTAAAATCCATAGTAAAATTATCTCAGATAACCAAGCAGAAGAATAATAAAAAAAAAGAATTCAATATACTTAAAAGATAATAAATAAACAACAAATAAAATGAAGCTTTAATAACCAAGAAAAAAGATCAGGTGAAAAACTCGTGCTCATAATATTGACGACACACGTATTTAACAAATGATGCAGAAATAAATGAAATCCCCATTAAAAGAAAACAAGAAATAAATATAAAAATAAACTGTATAAGATAGTACACAACATAGTTTAAAAATAAAATTTAGAATAAAACGTGTGTACAGTCAGTGCACTCAAATTATGTAATGGAATGAACTGCGAAAAAAATCTATTATGGCATGTCTACCGACTGATTATGCAGGGATTCTCAAACTTTTTTCTTAATGTACACAAATGTTTTTATAAACCTAATCAATAAACCACTAAATGACACCGGTTATGGTTATGTGTTCCAATAATACCCTATGTCTACGTAAACATTTTCATCTAAACTTATCAAGCACCCCTTTGTAGACAAAATGTGTGCAGCTCTCTGATGATGAGCCCTTAAAGGGTCCGCCATCTAACGTTTTTTTTTCAACTAGTGCTTATTTTGTGAACGGTAACACTTAGCTCATGTCTGATTTGACAGATAATTAGATTTATCCTTCCGCTGAACGAATATGGCTGTGTATAGGTTTCACTAAGTGGGCCTGCGGTCGACTTAGAGAAAATGCCGATTTTCTTTTCAGATGAAGCTCATTTTGATCTTAGCGGGTAAAATTGTCGCATTTGGGGCACAGAGACCCGCACGCATACATTGAAAAGGCGATGCACCCAAAACGAGTCACTGTTTGGTGCGGATTTTGGTCCAGAGGCAATTGGACCATTTTTCTTCGAAAATGGGCAAGTAGTGGCCGTTGAAGTCAATGGCGATCGTTATCGGGACATGTTGAACGAATTTTTGTGCACAAAAATTGAAGAGGAGAATATTAGCAACTTCTGGTTTCAACAGGACGGCGCTACGTGCCACACAGCCGAGGCTACACTCGATGTTTTGCGCCCTGTTTTTGAAGATCGCATTATCAGCCGCAGAGCTGCTGTCGTTTGGCCACCTCGGAGCTGCGATTTGACAACGTTGGACTATTATTTGTGGGGTGCCGTCAAAGATAAGTGTTACGCCAACAAGCCAGAAACAATTAACGCTTTAAAGGACAATATTCGTGAAGCCATTGGTGAAATACAGCTGCACACAATCGATAATGTGCTTAAAAATTGGACCGGTCGTGTCGGCTACTGCATGGCCAACCGAAGCAGACATTTGAATGAAATTATTTTCCATTATTAACCGGAAGTATTATATTTTCAAAAAAAAAAAAAGAAATTGGAGAAAATATTCAGTAGTTTTTTTATAGCATTTTCAAAAAAAAAATTATTTGGCGGACCCTTTAGTTTACAGTGGCCGGTTAGAAGCTTCGTTATGAGTTCCAATTCAGGCTTAACATACTTAAAACTTTAGATCGACGCCCAAATTGTGGGCTCTTCGCCGCTCTAGAGTAGAGAAGTCACTTTTATGCATTCCCGTGGCAATTTTCCAATCATTGATTAGATTGAAGATGGTAGCAAGTGGTATAGGATGTCATGGAACAATTTCTATCCAGTGCCCAGGTAGCTAAAACGAATGGAACTTATCTCTAAGCCTTTAAAGCTGTCGTAGCAATATTTGCTCAGTTTAAATGTCATACGATTCGAAACAAGTACTCTTAAGGTAGCCTGTCTGTCGGAGAATATATCAATGGTCCTACACTTGAGCTCACTGTCAAGGTAAATGCTCGCATATATTGCAACGGTTATGATCTCAACCTGAAAAACACTCATAGATTTTCTCAATGGGATCAACAAGTCTAAGTTGTGTACATGAACACCAGCACCGATACAATCATTTATTCTGGATCAAACTCACTTCGAACTAAGGCCCCATTAGACCAACAATACCGGTCCGAGAAATCAACCCTGAAGTTATTGACGAGACACAGATTCAAAAGCATAACATCCAGAACCGAAAATGGTTCTCTGATCATGGACACACTTCTGGACGCTTTTCGGTATCGCTTGGCGAAACACTGTGCCACCGAATGTGTTGCCACTTTCATTAAATATGTGTGTTCAACTAATCATTGTCCCAGTTATACGGAGGCAGGCGAGCCTCTGTAACCTGCCTAATTCATTCATTAGATTTCATTCATAAGCAAGGAAATTATGTCGCATATAAGTTGAAGCCTAGAGACGTTGGAAGGCGACTTTGCATGTCGAAAATTATTCTTGAACGCTACAAAAAGGAGCCATTTTGGCATCGTGTTATTACTGGTGATGAAAAATGGATACATTACGATAACACCAAACGCACAAAGTCGAAGCCGAAGCCGAAGCCGAAGCCGAATTTCCAAAACGCCAAGGTAATGCTCTGTAATTGTTGGAATCAGAAAGATGATTTGAATTATTAGCTGTTGAAATCGGGTCAGACGATTACAATTGATTCGTTTGAAGCGAGCATTCAACGAAAAAAGACTAGAAAATTCGACCAGACACGAGGACATAATCTTCTATTATGACAATTTTCGGCTACATGTTGCAAGACCGATCAAAAACTATTTGGAAAACAGTGGTTGGGAAGTTGTGGCTCACTCGTCTTATAACCCAGACTTTGCCTCTTCTGACTACCATTTGTTTCGATTTATGCAGAACGCTCTTACTGGAAAACGCTTCACTTCAGAACAGGCTATCAGAAATTGACTTGATTCATTCTTTAACTCAAAACCGGAGTAGTTTTTTTCGGGCGGAATCCATATCCCAACAGAAAGATGGGGAAAAGTAGCGGCCCTTTGTACGACCCTTCTTTTTACGGCATTTCGTTATAAAGGTTTTTGCCGCATTATGGAACACTTCCGCTTTATGACACAAGTGATTCCTTCACTCACTACCCAAAGAGTAACTACGTAACTAGCTCTGTTACTAGAGCAAAGTGGCTTAAAAGGAAATTATTGAAAATTCTTCACCATAAAAGTTTCCCTAGTGAACCACTAGCATTACAAGGTGTTTGAATAATTAATAAATTACGCACAACTGTTGGTTTTCTTTGCTTATACTCGAATAGTTTATAGCCACTATCTTTCAGCACAAATCTGTAGAATTGAAAACTAAATAAAGCACTTAATCATCGTCATTAACAACATAAATGAACAGAACAAAGAGTACCAAATATCTAATCGGAATAAAATCAGTTCAAAACTTTAACGTTCATCGATTTGCAGCCAATTAAACAACATCAAAACTTAAACTAAACATGTGAATTTGAAAAGCATAGATAGGCCAGTTCAAAACAAAATCTCCATATATAAGTATGTATAGCACTTATCTGTGGGCTAATCTTAAAAAAATTCCAACAATAGTGGCCTAATCAAAGGTGGATGTATACTATTTAAAAGCTAATAGTCACAGCAAACGGTATTAGTTGCTCTTGTAGACTACAACATGCAGGTAAAAATTGTGGAAATAGTTTTGGCCACACTCTGTCTCTTGGCCTTTTGCCAAGGCCGTGTGATACAAGAAGATGAGCTGTTGGAGAAAATGCCTTCAGAGTTTTTGGAACCCATGGCCTGGTTGCCAGAAACTACTGAAGCGGAAGTTTTGGAAGAGGAGCAAGAATTAGCCGAATTACCAGAAATCCCAGAGGAACCCCAAGACTTTGTAAATCAAACTGAAGTAGAAATTCAAGCCCGCAGCGGTAAGTGTGTTTGTTTGATAAGCGTATGAGCAAGTGTGTGTAAATCAAAGAAACTTTGTTTTCCCTTAGGTTGTTCCATTTCCATACGCGGTGGTCTTAAGGCCAAACAACCCTTGTACATTAAGCCTGGCACTACAGAATTCTATCCCTTCACTAACACCGGGCACATATATGTTGCTGCTGGGAAAAGTATTGAAATCCATTGTACCAGCGGCTTTGCTCGTCCCCTTGGTGGTAAAACTCATAAAGCTACTTGTGTCAGTGGCAGTACTTTCAGGGTTAATGGTGTTAAGCATTATTTGCCAAGTTTGTTGTGTACCAGTTGGCCAGCTTTTGTAGCCAAAAGATCGGGAAAATCATGCAATGGTGGCACTACTCTAATCAAAGTGGGTTTCGAGTTATCCGCCTCACGTTTCCTAAAACAATATGAAGTCTGCTTCAACGAGCATGAAGAAGTAACCCGTTATGTAAAACATAAATTATACCCCGGCAGCAATCACTATGAAACTGGTGTTGATCGTATTACTTTCGGTACCGGCGGCTGGTTTGCTGGCAAAAATGTTGACAATCTCTATACCCAGGCTAAACAAAAGGAAACCATTGACAAAGCTTTAGGCTATAATGCTGACAAATACTTTGAATCCAGTAAAAATATTTACTTGGCCCGTGGCCATATGGCTGCCAAGGCTGATTTTGTTTATGCCTCGGAACAGAGAGCTACTTTCTTGTTTGTTAATGTTGCACCACAATGGCAAGTCTTTAATGCTGGCAACTGGGCTCGTGTTGAGGATAGTTTACGTGCTTGGGTTACGAAGCACAAGAAAACTGTAGACTGTTGGACTGGTGTTTATGGTGTTACAACTTTGCCCAACAAACATGGCGTACAAACACCTTTATACTTGGCTTACGATCACAACAATAACGGTCTTATACCTGTACCGAAATTATACTTCAGAGTTGTTATTGAACCCTCAACACGTAAAGGTATTGTCTTTGTGGGCGTTAATAATCCCCATTTGTCTTTGGATGAGATCAAGAAACATTACATATTGTGTCCCGATGTCAGTGATAAAGTCACTTATATCAGCTGGAAGAAACATAGCATCAAAGAGGGCTATTCGTATGCTTGTGAAGTGCATGAATTCCGCAAGAAGGTCACCACGTTACCTTCTTTCTCGGTTAGTGGTTTATTGGTTTAAAGTGGTAAATAATTTTGTTTTATATTTAAAAAAAAAAATGTTAAAGAAAAAAATTTTGAAATGTTAACGTCTTTGTAATTTAGTTTTTGTTTTGGAATCAGGAAAAAAAAAATTTTTTGAAAACAAATTTAAAAAATAAATGAAGTTAAAGAATAATGAAATAAAAATAAATTTTTTTGTTTTTAAATTTAATAAAATAAACAAATTTATTTCTTTTAATACTTATTAATATTTTTAAAATGTTAACGTTTTTGTAATTTAATTTTTTAGGAGTTTCAGGTATAAAAAAAATTCTTTTAAACAAATTAAATGAAGTTAAACAATAAAAAAATAAAATTTTTTTTAATAAAAAATATAAAAAGAAATATTTAATTTAAAAATTAAATTAATAAATTAAATTTATATATTGAATTGATTTTTTTTATAAAAAAATTGAAAATTATTTTTTCTTAAATTTTTATTTATTTTATAATTTGGTTTAATTTTTTTATGTTTAAAAAAAAATTTACCTAAACTCCCAAAAAAAAAAACTTAATAACAAAAACGTTGACATTTAAAAATTACTTTTGATAAAAAAAAAAACAAAAAAAATTTATTAAAAAAAAATATTTTAAAAAAATTTTTTCAAGAAAAAATATATATTAAAAAAATATTTTTTTAATATTTTTTAAATATTAAAAGATATATTTTTTAATATATTTTTATTATTAAAAAATATTTTTTTTCTAAATTTTTTTTTTAAAAAATATTTAAATAAAAATAAAATGATTGAGAAAGTTATATAAAAACTTATTTTTGAAAAAAAAAATTATTTACAAAGGAAAAAATGGTTTTAAAATAATTTTTTTTTTACCTAAAACTCAAAAAAAAAACTAAATAACAAAAACGTTGACATTTAAAAATTATTGTTGATTAAAAAACAACAAAAAATTTCTGTTAAAAAAAATTATTTAATAAAAAAATTATTTAAGAAAAAAATATATATGTATTAAAAAAAATTGTTTATATATTATATATTAAAAAATATTTTTTTAGTATTTTTTTAATATTAAAAAAATAATATTTAATATTTTTAATTTTAAAAAAATATTTTTTTTTCTAAATTATTTTTTGAAAAAGTATTTAAATAAAAACAAAGTGATTGAAAAATGATTTTTGAAAAAAAAATTATTTACAAAAAGAAAATTTTGTTTTTAAAAAAATTTTTTTACCTGAAACTCCAAAAAAAAACTAAAAAACAAAAACGTTGACATTTAAAAATTACTTTTGATAAAAAAACATCAAGAACTTCTTTTAAAAAAAATATTTAAAAAGAAATTATTTAAGAAAAATAAAATATATTAAAAAAATATTAAAAATATTTTTTTTTCTGAATTATTTTTTGAAAAAATATTTAAATATAAATAAAATGATTGAAAAAGGATTTTTGAAAAAAAAAATATTTACAAAAAGAAAATTTTGTTTTAAAATAATTTTTTTTTTACCTGAAACTCCCAAAAAAAAACTAAATAACAAAAACGTTGACATTTAAAAATTACTTTTGAAAAACAAAACAAAAAAAATTATTAAAAAAAATTATTTAAAAAAAATATCCAAGAAAAAATATATATTAAAAAATATTGTTTTAATATTTTCTAAATACTAAAAAATATATTTTTTAATATTTTCTAAATATTAAAAAATATATTTTTTAATATTTTTTTAATATTAAAAAATATATTTTTAATATTTTTTTAATATTAAAAAATATTTTTTTTCTAAATTATTTTTTGAAAAAATATTTAAATAAAAATAAAATGATTGAAAAAGTTAATTAAAAAATTATTTTTGAAAAAAAAAAATTATTTACAAAAAGAAAATTTTGTTTTTAAAAAAATTTTTTACCTGAAACTCCCAAAAAAAACTAAAAAACAAAAACGTTGACATTTAAAAATTACTTTTGATAAAAAAAAAACATCAAAAACTTCTTTTAAAAAAAATATTTAAAAAGAAATTATTTAAGAAAAAAATATGTATGTATTAAAAAAAATTGTTTATATATTATATATTAAAAAAATATTTTTTTAATATTTTTTTAATATTAAAAAAATAATATTTAATATTTTTAATATTAAAAAAATATTTTTTTTTTCTAAATTATTTTTTGAAAAAGTATTTAAATAAAAACAAAATGATTGAAAAATTATTTTTGAAAAAAATAATTATTTACAAAAAGAAAAATTTTTTTTTTAATTTTTTTTTTCCTGAAACTCAAAAAAAAACTAAATAACAAAAACGTTGACATTTAAAAATTACTTTTGATAAAAAAACAACAAAAATTTCTTTTAAAAAAATTATTTAAGAAAAATAAAATATATTCAAAAAATATTTTTAAAATTTTTTTTAATATTAAAAAATATTGTTTTTTCTAAATTATTTTTTGAAAAAATATTTAAATAAAAATAAAATATTGAAAAAGTTAATTATAAAATTATTTTTGAAAAAAATTATTTACAAAAAGAAAAAATTTTCTTAAACATAATTTCGAACTTTGACTTCATTACTCAGGTCCAATATTTAATGTAAGACCTTGTCAAGCACTTCAAAAACAGGAAATTGCTTTATTAAAAACGTTTAAAGTGATTTTTTGATATTTTTTTACGCATAATCAAAAGTCACACAGACATAAGCACAAATATACTTTTACAGTTGTGTTGATAAAAATAGGTGTAAAAACTTCAAATCATTTTAGAGGTGTTAATGGCTACGCATATATGTACAAAACCCACCAAATTTCCTTAGGAATTTATGCGCCTTTTTAACCTTCACTGCTTTGGGCAGCATATTGGCTTCCGCCAAAGCATCAATTGCTTTTTTTCAGTTTCATGCTAAATAGATGATTAATTCACTGTAGCTTACCTCCATATGGTGGTATGTAGTGGTGAAGATCCTGGCTAATTGGTGGTGGTGGTAGTCCTTACTTAACATAGTATTTTTTCCCCGTAGGTGGCGTTTTTCTCCTCATCATCGCTAGAGATAAGCTGGTAGCTCAAATACACAATTTGTCTTGGTTTCTTGTTTTGTTGGTAGATATGGCAGCATATCTTTTCAACATTTAAACTAGACGATCCATGATTTTTACTAAAGTGAACCAACTCATACTGCCTATATGAGTCAATGACTATGCTTTCTTGGCTTAGTTTGGCCAGCTTCAAAAGGCAAAAGAGCTGGTAATTGATCTTTAATTAAGGTCTGACAACTTTTTTCTTTAAACTCTACACCCTAGACAGCAGATTTTTTACAAACTCTTACAGTTTACTGCGCGATTGTCGGTATTATTGCCAAAGGAGCCAATTTACTAGTGACCCGGAAGTATTGCTCCACGAACATTGGGGAGTGAATACGACAAAAGCAATGTTATAGCTCTGGATATCACCAATGCGCTCAAAGAATTTGTTAGAAAACTCTTTCTACTTCTTATTGTTATCATTATATCGACTAAGCACCGGGGATCTATGTTAATTTGCCTCTTCCGGTCTACAGTTCTTTCAGCAGCTCCTCTTCTTAGTTCCCATCCTATTTATGCTTTCGCTTTTAACACCAACATTTGTCAAACAGACTGAGCACTAAGAATATTGGGCGAAAAATCGAAATATGCATGGCACACTCACACGACAAGACCCAATATAGTTTTCTACCTCATACGAGATGTGATTGCGATCCATATAATGAGTAAATATTGTGGCAAAAGATGCTACAACTGGTGTAACGATGGCTCCGAAATAAATGAGTGTGTCCATGCTGGTGTTCATGGATATAACCGAGACTTGCATAACAAGTAAAAACACGGCTCGTGAGCAAAGATTTCTTTGGTTCGCTTGTTTCATGACTCGTGCTCATATATTTTTTAAATCATGAGCACAAATTATATTTTTTGCTGAAAATATTTATTGCTCGACTTGTGAGCACAAATTTTAAATTAAAAAAAAAGATATTTTAGTTAATAATTTGGGTTTTAGGGCAGTACTATTGTGTTTATATTTCGGTAAAGTCCCTAAATAAATTTCTGTGCGCTAATTAATAAGAAAGGAAGCAAAGTAGCAGAAAATTATGGCATTTCAGCGAGTACGGTTTCTATGAGTACAAGAAACAGGGAAAAATATTAAATTTTGTCGAAGCGGGAACATCAAATAAAAAAAAAAACTAAGAGTGAAATGAAAGTGACAGATGAGACTGGATTGTTTTAAAAGTGTCTTTCTGAGAAAGCACTAACATTTGGACATGAAAAATGTCATGGAGGGAAATATGGGAAGGAACGTGTGACAGTAATGGTGGCAGCAAATATGAATGGAACAGAAGAAATTCAAATGTTAGTGAGAGGAAAAAGTAAGAAACGTCGTTGCTTTCGTGGTGTCAAGTGAATTATGACGTGGATAACAGGTAAAATTTTTGAAGAATGGCTGGTGCAGTTAAATGAACAATTTTCTGCTGCTGGAAAACAGTTTTATTCTTTGTAGATATGTAATTGCCCGGCACTCCATACAAAATAAATTAAAATCTATTGAACTGGCATTTTTTCCACCAAATATGAAATCGAAATTACAACCTCTTGACCAGGGAATAATTCGATGTTTGAAAGCTCGTTTATTCGAAACAGAATTTTAAAAGAAGCTATAGTTCGAATTGCAGGAAATGTGCTAGAATGCATTCACCATTTATCAAGAGCTGGGGATATTGATGTCACTAGCCAGACAACTTCAAGCTGCTGTTGTCTAGATTTGGACAACATTCAGTGTGAGACGAAGAAGATGACATGCCTGTGGTATTATTAAATGGTTTTAACGACAACGAAAATATTTTAAAAGATAACTATGAAGCCTGGCTATATGTGAGTGAAGTAGAAGCAATAAGTTGTACTGTTTTAAGACTTTTTGAACATCGCTAATGAATTGATTACTTCTGAATTTTGAATATGTCGCCGAATCAGAAGCGCACAAGCAATATGGACGAAGTTGAGAAAACAGTTAGACAACCGACCAGACAAGTTAAAAACGATTCATTTAAGACTTTAAATGTATTTTTAAATACAAATAAAAACGTAAAAGATGAGTGTTAAGAATAGTTGTTTTGTATTTAATGTCTGAACGTTTTTAAATTTAATTCCCAAAGTAGAAGTGTTTTTCCCGATAATGGTGGTTCAACTTATAGAAGTTCGTCTATGATCAAAAAATGCAATGACTAACGCAATAACCCTTTGAATTTTCTACGTTAAAGTACCAGATATTTTTTTATAAATGATTTTTAATTGTTATTTATAAAATTCAAGGAATTTGCTTAATGTTTCAAATACAATTTTTATGTCCTGGATTGTTTTCTGTTTCAAAAACACAAAGAAGAAACACAAATATTGATGCAAAAGAGCATACCATTTATTTGATTTATCCATACCCACATGTCATATGAGTACTTATTATACACATGAGTACTTAATGTACTTAATGTACTCTAAATATTCTTCCATACCCATTGATGCTCATACTTCAAATGCATGAGTATGCCAGTACCCAAGTATTTTTATACGTATAGCGAATAAGATGGAGACACACATGTTGTTTAAGTTATTTAAGACATGTTTGCTTTAATTATTAAGTGGAATTATATATGCATGTCGTTAATGCATGGGTATACACAATACCCAAAAATATAGATAAGTACTTAAGTATACTCTCTTATTGAGTACGTATTGACATTCTCTGGTAGCCAAACATCCGCAAAAGTAGTCGTGTAGCCGTAATCGTATTCATATAAATTTTTTTAGCTTGTAGTAGTCGGTAGCAGTCGGTAGTAGTCGGTAGCCTGCCGTCATCTATGTGTTTAAAGCATTACTCTGTGCAATTTATTTATTAAGAAACTTCAAATCAAAACAAATTACATATAAAAGACCTTTTGATTATATATTCTTACCATCACTGATAAGAAAACTATAAATATTCAGAACAAAAATAACAAAAAAGATTAAAAACTTTGATTGACATACAATCACCGATACTTTTGTACAATACAATTCATAATGATAGGCCCTCTCTACAAAAACAAAGAAAAGAAAAGAAATAAATTGTCAAGTGGCCAAATGGTTAATGATTAAATCGATAAACTTGAACGAAATTTTTACGAGAATCATAAATAACAAGCGAATTTAAATTTAAGGCGAATATTTAATAAGTAGATACTTTTATCGGCCCATCTTTTTGAAGCGAATTTATGATTTTCATTTTTATCAATTTCAATGATCTTATCTGTTCGCTATTGAAGGGTATTTAAGTGCATGGTTTGAAAGTTGTCTTCATTAACCATGAAGTTCATTACTAGAGTTGGCTTACTGCTGTTGGCCGTTGTTGGTCTCAGCCATATTACCTTAGCAGGTGTTACAGCAGCACCTGAAAACTTATTGGCGAACTTAAAACTTAGCGATGATTTACCAGAAGCTCCTCCTGTTGTAATGGAAGATGAAATCTTCGAACGTAATGTATATGCTGAAGTAGTAAGCGAGGAAGAAAATCTAAATAACCTTGTAAATGAGGAGCCAGAAGATGTGGTTAAAGCTTCAAACGCGGAACGTACTAGTGGTAGGTTTTTTTCACAAAAAATAAACAAAACTGTTGTTAAAGTTATTGTTTGATTTCCTGTTTTCCTCCCAGAATGCCTTATAAATATACGCTCTGGCTTGAGCGCCCCCCAGCCGGTGTTTTTGAAAACCAATGAGACTGAATTTTATCCCTACACCGATACCGGTTATATGCAGATCGCCAGCGGTGATAGCTTGCAAATGTTTTGCCCACGCAAATTTAAATCCTTTGCCAAAACTCTTATCACTGCCACTTGCGTAAATGACAACACTTTCAGTGTAGATGGCACCAGTTATGCCTTATCCGAATTGGTTTGTAAGTCCTGGCCTAGTTTTGTGGCTAAAAAAACTGGTTCTACGTGCAATGGCGGCATACTTATAAAAGTAGGCTTTGAAGTTTCCTCTACACGTTTTATCGAACAGATGCTGGTATGTTACAATGAAGAGGAAGAGGTAACCCGTTATGTCTACCACACCCTAAATCCAGGCAATAATTATTATCAGACTGATATAGATCGCATAACTTTCCAAAGGGCTGGCTTTTTTGATGGAAAAAATGTTGATAAACTTTATACCCAGGACGTGCAGCAGGAAACAATTAATGCCGAGCTAGATGGTGTGGGCAGTCAGTACTTTGATAATGCCAAGAATGTTTACTTGGCTCGTGGTCATATGGCTGCCAAGGCGGACTTTGTTTATGGCACCCAACAGCGTGCAACTTTCCTATTCATTAATGCTGCTCCCCAATGGCAGGTATTCAATGCCGGTAATTGGGCTCGTATAGAGGATGGTGTTCGAGCTTGGGTTTCAAAACAGAAAATCAATGTTCAGTGTTATACCGGTGTCTATGGTGTTACTACGTTGCCCAACAAACAAGGTCGTGAAACTCCACTTTATTTAAGCAGAGACAGTAATAATAATGGTTTGATACCCGTACCCAAACTGTACTTCCGTGTGGTTATACAACCGGCCACCAAAAAAGGTATCGTTTTGATTGGCGTCAATAATCCCCACTTGACTTTGGAACAGATCGAACGTGACTATATAATCTGTACTGATGTCAGCAGCAAAGTCAACTACATAAAATGGAAGAAGGATGATATAAAGGCTGGCTATTCTTATGCCTGTGAAGTAAGCGATTTCTTAAGAACCGTTAAAACACTGCCAGCTCTTAGTGCGCCTGGTGGTTTGTTGGTTTAGTTTTTCGAACGTAATAAAAGAAATAAATTGAGCAACTGATTTTAAACCCATTAACGGTGTAATATCTTGAGTAGGAATTACAGGCATGTCAGTTTTTCATAGAAAGACTGTCAGTACTCATTCTAAATTATTTACAATTTGCTTGAGCTTTTCATTGATTTTGAGGGTGCCTTCGATTATCTTTCGTAGGGCAATGTCTTACGAGGGTTATTGGAGATTGGCTATGGGCATCTAGCGTAGCTACTTCGAGGGTAGGAAAGCGTGTGTTGTTGGATCCTTTGAAACGGTTTGGATGGAGGTTTTCCGGGGTTGTCCGCAGAGGTGCATCTGTGGTCCATTCATTTGGAACCTCATGATGGATACTCTATTAAGGCAGCTCGGGTTGACATTTAAACTGTGTGCGTATGCGAATGACTTGCTCATCCTGAACGAAGGCCAGTCTCGTGCTGAGCCAGGGGGAAAGGCTACGGTGATGATGTTGCTCAAGGGCACATTGTCAATCGGGCGACCACCACTCATTATAATAGGTGATAACAGCACTCGCTATATGAGTCAGGTCAAGTACCTCGGTATAGTTATGGGAGAGCGTAAGAGCTTCCACGCTCATCTCACCCATGTTAGCCATAGACTGGCGGAAAGGTTGGGCGTATTATGAGAAGTCATTGGAGATTCAGCAAGTGTGCCGTCCGTATCATATGCAATGGGCTGTTCGTTGCTTGTGCAGCGTATGGCACATCTGTGTGGTACAAGACGGTTATGTCTGTTGTTGGACAACGCAAGATACTCACGTGTCAGAGAATTGCATTCTAGGGAGCATCGTGGTGATTGTGGTTTAGACCAAAATCGCGAGGAGAGCTATACTGGCTTGGTGTGGAGTTACATTCTTAACCGGGTACCGTGACACATAGCTCGGTAGGATTTTAGATAATCTCCAACACCTCACCAAAGTGAGGAACATATCCAAATAACATGGCTTCGGATTGGTACTCACTGGTGATTTTAATCATAGGTAAGGGCGTTGATGGACGCATTGTATTCAATTGTGCTTTGTCACCGTGAGGTTAAGTCCTATAGCAGGCACTCACGTAAAGCAATTGATTTTATATACTCAGTATGTGCTCTAATAATTCGATCTCCTCATCACAGAATCTGCACATCGGGCTTGATAGTATTCCCATTTTACTTAGATGTTCATTTAGACTACAATGAGCATTCAAAAGCCCAGTAGGATTTAAATCTTATCCTGTTATAGTTACCCAACCAAAGATCAGACTGTCTCGGACCCGTACGGTAGGAGAAGAATACTCGCCTCTGATTAGACTCAGTTTGTTGAGAAAACCCAGCGGTGGAGTGGAAGCTCTCTTTTTGGCCAATTCATTGGCCAGCTTATTCACCCAAATTTCTGTATGACCAAGGACCCTGCATAAGCTTACCTTATTGCCCCTGCCTGTCCATAGCTGGTTCAGTTTACCTAGACAACACCAAACTGTCTTTGATTCAACCTCATAGAAGCCAAGTCATCGAATTGCGGCCTGACTATCAGATAGTATGGCTATGTCCAGTCCTCTGTATTTCCTTCCCAGATTAAATTAAGCACTTCTCTCAATTGCATAAACTTCCGCCTGGAATATGTTGGCGAGTTTTCCCATAGGTTCTGAATATTTCCTCCTATGGCCAAACACTCCCGTCCCTGTAACACTTTCTGCCTTTGAGCCATCTGTTTACCAAAGAATGGTTCCTTTTCTTAAGGACTATTCATTATCCAAGCCTCTGCACTCACTCCTATTACCCAGTCTTGCCATGAAACCTTTACCAAGGTAATAGAGTTTCATGATGCTATCCACAGCACAGACCAGTCGGAAGTAATCGACCACTCGCATTACATAGGTTAACAAGGACTCCACGTAGCCACGTGCCCAACTTATCCCCTATTATTCTCATCATGGTTTCTATGGCCCTATTTTCCACTGCTAAAAGCAGCGGACTAAGGTTCAATAAAAACTCGAATGCAGCTGTGGGACAAGTTTTGTTCATGCACGCTAATCTTTGTACCTTATATAACTTTGCGTGGGTCGTTCCCAAGCTCACTTTTACCGCCTATATAACGACCCCATATGTCTGACCATCATGGTATATTTGCAGTATACAGATTTCAGGTTACAGACAGAAGATCCCTCTGCAAGTCTCCCACACACACTAGTGCATACCTCGCTTTTCTTGAGACAGACTACACTTGAGCTTTCCACATCAGCTAACTATGCAATATTATTCCTAAATATTTAACCTCTTTTCTTGGTGATATGTCTTTACCCAAAAGTTGAATATTCCAACAATTAGGAAGATTGCTTTTCCTAGTGGTTTTGTCCGGGTTAATATTTAACCACACCGTCCCACACCATAAATTTCCTGTTTTAAATCCCCTTTGTATGATTCCACACAAGGTGAAATGAAAACTTAAACTTAAACTTTTTAAAATGTTTGAGTTCTTTTAGATTTATTTTAACACTTAACCTTGGACAGTAACATATTTAACTTTCACTTAATACAGAAGTTTACTCAGCACTTTTGCTATCGCTTTAGTATGACTTTACTCTTTGACTGTTAAACTACGATTGGATGACTTAGAAGTATGTGGGGCCCTTTTAGATTAAATTAATATAAGTTTCGAATGTTCTAATGTATGCCACAAACTTCTATTCAGCTACGTTAATTCAAATGCAAGTCTTAATACCCAAAATTATATTTGCAACACCGATCAAATAAAAACAACATTGTCAAGTTGATCGTAGCCTTGAAACAAACCAATAAAATAACTTCGATAATAAACTTTATAGCTCTAAATATACAAATGTTGGTGTATGCTTTTAGGCATTTTTATTTTCGTAACAATAGTAGCACTGTTCGTGCATTTACTCGTATGTATAAAGAAATAAAAGATTCATCGAATTCATAGTTGGATGAGTGTTTTATTAGAATTTTTGTCTTAAAACTGAACAGCGGATGATAACATGGTTAAGCTAAGCAGTGGGTATATTTTTAGTGGGTATATTTTGGATACTACTTTGACCTGTATTTTTTCACATTTTGAGGATTATCATTTTGGGGACTATCTCTTTCTGGTCTTTACCCAAAAGGAAGTTTGCTTTTCCTAGTAGCTTTGTCTGGGTTAATATTTAACCACGTCGTCCCACACTGTAGGATTTCACAAAGTTAATCTTGAAGATGGGCTCATAGTGTTGGGCTTGAGATAAACATCAATAAAACCAAGACCATGAAAATAAACAATACGAGCACGGAAAACATCATGCTACAGGGTCAGCCAGTCGAGTATGTAGATAGCTTCTGCTATCTAGGATGTACAATGACTACAAACGGTGGCACAGAACCAGACGTAGACAGCAGCATTTGGACAACTACATGCAACTCATGTGTTAAGTCAGTACTGAGATATGGCAGTGAAACCTTGGCTTGTATCGAATAACATCACACAGAAACTCCAGGTATTCATTAGCAAGTGCCTCTGCATCATATGCAAAATATTCTGGCCTAACACCATAAGTAACACAGAACTGTGGAGATAGATCGGTCAAAGCATCCGAAAAAGTCCGGAGAGGCTCAAGAAATAGTGATCGACCAAAAAACACTTGGAGACGCACAATTATTCAAGAACTGAGACAGAACAACCTAACCTGGGAGGAGGCAAAGTCAACAGCAGTAAGTCTTAGATGGAGATGCTTTGTGCAAGCCGAGAGGAGTAACGGTGAAAAAAAAACTCGAACGTACCACTTGCTATCAGCCTATCAACCGTACCTACTAAAAGATGTATTTTATGAACGATTTCAGGTTGTTCTTTGATATCTTAGGGTTTTCTGTATTCAACAGTAAAAGATTCCTTATGTTTCTTAAGAAAACTTTCCCGTCAGAAACCCCAGTGTGTGTTAAAGAGTAGGTTTACTAAGTTGCTAAAGTGAGCTGGACCACCAGCAGAAGAAACTCTGTTACGCTACACTACACCTGAGCATACATATGCCCTAGGTCATCGCAATGGACATTACATTGTAAAATAGGTTTCTGTAGAAATTTTCGAAAATTCTCTCTCTAATATTTTTAATATTAAACAAGCATTGAGATTTGCTTTAATCCTTTTTTAAGCATTTCTTTACCGAACTGTTTTAATTTGCCGCAAAATTACCATTCCTTTGGTGTCCCTTTTATCTACCATTCAAACTCACTTTATTTAAAACTGGTGACAATTTATTAAAGAGCAAAAAAAGAGAGAAGAGAAGAAAAACATCCGTTAAGAAAAACCTTTTAAAACTCTAATTAACCAGCCTCAAATTGTTATGAATTTCTTTTTGATTTGTTTCTCTTCATTTTTCTTACTTTTTAATAAAAATTCATAAGAAAAAAACTTGAATTTTTTACCCAATTTTTTCGCTTGAATTTGTTTTCGAAAGAAAATTGTCCTCCAAGTTTTTTCTTATTTTTTTTTAAGGCGAATAATTTGTAACGTTATAGTCTTATTGTTAAACAATGCGTTGTTAAAGAGACTGTGATAAAAGAAGAGAGTGAGCAAGAGAAACAGAGAGTAAGAAACAAAAAAAAAAAACCATTTCTTAGTTACGGTTGATTGTTTAACCTTTAGCTGCTGTTTTAACACATACACACACAGAAGAAAAGTCAATGAAGCATCAAGAATAAAAATCTACTTAGACTCTTGCTCTTGCTTGCTTACTTGCTCACTCTCTCTCTCGCTCTCATGCTCTTCTTACATTTCATTTTCCTATTACATTAGATTACATTACAAAATACTTAAATTGTCTACCTTGTCTACCATATAAGTGCATGTGAGTGTTTGCTTGTATTAAATGTATGTATATTTTCTTTTTGTTGTTGTTGTTTTTTTTTTAGTCCACAGAAAATTGTTACTGTAATTGTATTGATAAAAATATAAATTCCTTTTATACTCTTCAAGAGAAAATATCAAGAATTTAATTTATTCTATTTAGGTGTAGATATGTATGTATGTATGTATGTATGTATGTATGTATATATGTGTGAGTGTCTGTGTAAGTCTAAATTATTTTCATTCTTTAAGAGTATATTTGTGTAATTTTAGTTGTTATCTATAATACATATGCAACACACACATACATATATGTATATATTATACTGATACATTTACATAAATGTTGATTTGTTTCATTATACATGCAACTCGTTAAGTGAAAAAGGATCCTTTTCATGTTCTTGATTTGATTTGATACTCATACCGTTAGCATTTTCTTACTTTAGAAGAGAGCAATAACGAACCCATTAGGCACTACACCAATAGATAGATTTACACAGAAAAAGATTTTATGGCAAATTAAGTATAGGGTCCGCTATCTAACGTTTTTTTCTTCAACTAGTGCTTAGCTCATGACTGATTTGACAGATAATTCGTTTTATCCTTTCGCTGAACGAATATGGTTGTGTATACGCTTGAACAACGCTGGGAAATATTGCAACATTACTTTGAAAATCATGGTAATGTTGCAGAATGAAAAAGAGAAAAAATCATCTTTTCAGATGAAGCTCATTTTGGTCTTGGCGGGTATGTAAACAAGCAAAATCGTCGCATTTGAGGCACAGAAAACCCGCACGCATACATTGAAAAGCCGATACACCCAAGACGAGTCACTGTTTGGTGTAGATTTTGGTCCAGAGGCATAATTGGGCCATTTTTCTTCGAAAATGAGCAAGCAGTGGCCCTTACAGTCAATGGCGATCGTTATCGGGCCATGTTAAACAAATTTTTGTTCACAAAAATTGAAGAGAAGGATATTAGCAACAGTTGATTTCAACAGGACGGCGCTACGTGCCACACAGCCGAAGCTGCACTCGATGTTTTGCGCCCTGTTTTTGAAGATCGCATTATCAGCGCAGAACTGATGTCGTTTGGCCACCTCGGAGCTGCGATTTGACACCGTTGGACTATTATATGTGGGGTGCCGTCAAAAATAAGTGTTACGCCAACAAGCCAGAGACAACTGACGCTTTAAAGGACAACATTCGTGAAACCATTGGTGAAATACAGCTGAACACAATCGATAATGTGCTTAAAAATTGGACCGATCGTGCAGGCTACTGCATGGCCAGCCGAGGCAGCCATTTGAATGAAATTATTTTCCATTATTAACCGCAAGGATTGTACTTTCAAATAAAAAAAGAAATTTGAGAAAATATTCAGTAGTTTTCTTTCTATAGCATTTTCAAAAAAAAAAAAAAAAAATTATTTGGCGGACCCTTTAGATAATCCCCAAAATGAGAAAAAATACAAGTCAAAGTAGTATCCAAAATATACCCACTAAAAATATACCCACTGCTTAGCTTAACCATGTTATCATCCGCTGTTCAGTTTTAAAACAAAAATTCTAATAAAACACTCATCCAACTATGAATTCGATGAATCTTTTATTTCTTTATACATACGAGTAAATGCTCGAACAGTGCTACTATTGTTACGAAAATAAAAATGCCTAAAAGCATACACCAACATTTGTATATTTAGAGTTATAAAGTTTATTATCGAAGTTATTTTATTGGTTTGTTTCAAGGCTACGATCAACTTGACAATGTTGTTTTTATTTGATCGGTGTTGCAAATATAATTTTGGGTATTAAAGCTTACATTTGAATTAACGTAGCTGAATAGAAGGCTGTGGCATACACTAGAACATTCGAAACTTATATTAATTTACTATAAAAGGGCACCACATACTTCTAAGTCATCCAATCGTAGTTTAACAGTCAAAGAGTAAAGTCATGCTAAAGCGATAGCAAAAGTGTTGAGTAAACTTCTGTATTAAGTGAAAGTTAAATATGTTTCTGTACAAGGTTAAGTGTTGAAATAAATCTAAAAGAACTCAACTATTTTAAAAAGTTTAAGTTTAAATTTTCATTTCACCTTGTGTGGAATCATACAGAGGGGATTTAAAACAGGAAATTTATGGTTTGGGATGATGTGGTTAAATAGTAACCCGGACAAAACCACTAGGAAAAGCAATCTTCCTAAGTGTTGGAATATTCAACTTTTGGGTAAAGAAATAACACCAAGAAAAGAGGCTAAATATTTAGGAATAATATTGGATAGTTAGCTGATGTGGAAAGCTCAAGTGTAGTCTGTCTCACGAAAAGCCAGGTATGCACTAGTATGTGTGGGAGACTTGCAGGGAGATCTTCTGCCTGTAACTTAAGAATATTATACTGCAAATATACCACGATGGTCAGACCGATTGTGACATATGGGGTTGTCACATGGGCGATAAAAGTGAGCTTGGGAACGACCCACGCAGAGTTATATAAGGTACAAAGATTAGCGTGTATAAACAAAACTTGTCACACAGCTGCACTCGAGTTTCTATTGGACCTTAGTCCGCTGCTTTTGGCAGTGAAAAATAGGGCCATATAAACCATGATGAGAATAACCGATGATCTTCTGGTTGGTAGGCTGTTGTCTTACGTACCATACCACAGCGGCATACAAGGCTTTATATTATGTGCGAAATAAATTATCATTCAAATTGCAGCCTCTGCAATAATTGCAGCAGTCGATTCCTTTAAGATAATTGTTAACCACTTTTCAGCACATTTCGGTCACTATTTAGGCAATAACTTGACGAATATTGATTTTCAAATACTCCAATGTAAAGATATTATATGCGTAGACATGATCCTTGACATAGCCTCACAAGAAAAAAATTCTAACCGTGTCAAATCGCATATCTTGGCGGCCAGATGAAGTTTTCAAAACAAGAAATTAAGCGAAGTTAAGTTTGTGTTGTGTGGCTCGTGGCATCATCTTGTTGAAATCACATATCGCCCAAATCATTATCTTTAATTGCAAGCCAAACAAAAGTCAGTTTTTATACAGTTAAGGCCATAGTGCCCTTATGCGCCCAACGACACCTCTAAACTGTAATACTTTTCAAGCAGCTGCTTTTTCTGCATGTAATGGCTTTTCCACATTCGTCTCTGAGTTTTCCGAGCCCCACATGCGATAATTTTACTTGATGCTGCTATAACAACCAATTGAGAAATTAACCTCATTGCTTAAGAAAAATATTTACGAAAACTCAGCAAGCAAAGTCTATTGCTATAGTACCTAATTAGTTGCCTTTAATTGAGTTGGCTTTTTATAGAAGGGGTTACAAATCAAAGTTCCAATTTCTCACAAAAGTGATATTTTTTGCAGGGCGTACATTGCGATAATGCACAGGCCTGACCGCATCTGTAACGCCTCCAGTCTCAACAAATTTCTTAATAAACTTGGCAATTCCTAATCCCTAAGGACCAAGTAACCACCGAGTAGGGAATAAACAGCATCGCTCGAGAAAATTATTATCGAAAATTCGTAAATCAATTTCAACATTTGGATCACCACTTTCATAGTCAGTTTCAACTATTTTTACACGCTCCTCGCTTGCTTTTTTTCTCTGTCACTTCTCTAGGGAACATATTAGCTTCTCACAAAGCATCCTTTACTCTGCTTCAGTTTCATTAATGAAGTTATTTTTTAAGCTACTGCAGCTAAACTCCATATGATTGTTTAGTGATGAAAATCTTTGCTAAGTGGTGGTGATAATCTTTACTTAGCCTTTTAATTTGTTTCCTAGTAGATGGCGTTTTTTCCTGATCATTCGTCTGATGTTTTACATCATCGATAGAGTTAAGCTGGATGGTCAGGAAGTCTTCTTTTCTATTTTTAAAATGGAGTTGTCTGGAAGGGCAATAAGAAGCCACTATATTATACACTCAAAACTACAATAACATTTTTTCGCCATGTCCTCTGCTGTGGCCCAAATCTGGGTGGCTGTGTTGTTATGCGTGTGCTTTGCACCACGTCACCACCAGCGTCCAATATATACTTCGGCCTAATTTTCATCCTAATGTGAGGATGGGTTTCCGGATGATGTGTGAAAGCCCTAGCAAACTCATCCGCAGCATAGTTACCTGGGATGTCCCTGTAACCAGGAATACAGAAAAAGTGTACAAAATTGCTGTGATAGTTTCTTAAGGGAACCACGCCAGTCCCTAATCAGCTTAGAGTTGAAGATCACACCGAAGACTGATCTGATTTCCGCCTGGCTTTCAAGACAGATATACATATATGCCATTGTTAGGCGCCCCAGTATTACAGATCTACTCTGCTGCATTAAAAATGGCCTGTCACTACAGCCTGTAACATAGTTCAGTAGTCTGGAATGTGAAGAGAAACCACAAGATTGAGCCTTTAGGGAAAAATTCTACTGCGAAGCCTGATATCCATATAGGCCTTCACTTTGCGCAAAAGCCCTGATTTTAATTCAACTTTTGCCACTGCATATATATATTAATAGCATTCTCAGATAGAAGAAGATAATTTTCATCTGGTGTATCGGTTGTGCAACTCGGTTCAGACTATAATAGCGGAATTTTGTTAAATCTACCAAAATGTGCTTACACTGCTTTCGGAATCAAAGGGAACATATAATACACACATAATATGGGGCTATAAAGGTAGCGTTCGCCTTAAATGGAGTGAATAAAAGTTACTAGTGGTGATGAGAACAAAAGGAGACAATTGTCTTAAGAAGACAGTCTGTGGCTAGTGAAGTAACAAATCACAAATGTAACCATTTTCGTTCATGTGGAGATATAAAAGTAACTTATGGTGAGCGGAACGAAATGAGACAATTCCCTTTTAAAAGACAGTCAGTGGCTAGTAAAGTAACTAGACACTACGTATCTAGTGCAGTGATCACAAATGTAACAATTGCCTTAAGAAGACAGTCTGTGGCTGGTGAAGTAACAAATCACAAATGTAACCATTTTCATTCATGTGGAGATATAAAAGTAACTTATGGTGAGCGGAACAAAATGAGACAATTCCCTTTTAAAAGACAGTCGGTTGGTAGTAAAGTAAAGCTAGTAAATTGATCACAGCTGTAAGCATTTTCATTCAATGATCTATAAAAGTAAGGCGAAAGGTGAAAAAACGAGATAATTGTCTTAGAAAGACAGTCGGTGGCTAGTAAAGTAACTAGACACTACGTATCTAGTGCAGTGGCCACAAATGTAAGCATTTTCATTCATATGGAGCTATAAAAATAGTATAAGGAGAGTATTTGAAGTAAAGAAAAGTGGCTAAATGTAATGAGAAAAAAAGGAGACAATTGCCTTTAAGAACCAGTCGGTGGCTAATGAAGTAACTATACACTTAAAACTTAGCAAAAGAATCACAAATGTAAGCATCTTCATTCATATGTATTTTTAAGAGTAACACTTGCCTTATATGGAGCAATAAAAGTGCATAGTGTTAAGGAGGCAACTGTCTTAAACAGACAATCTGTGGCTAGTGCAGTAATTATACACTCAGAAGCTAGTAAAGTGATCACAAATGTAATCTTTTTACTAAAACGAGAATACAATGAGTGATTAATGAAACAATTAGTCACTACGTATATAGTAAAGTAACCACAAATGCAACCGATTTCCATTAAATGTTAATTTATACCAAGGGTAGATCAACTTGTAAGGGCGTTTTCTTGGACTGAAAAGAGAAGCAGTGCAAGTTTTTCTTGTAAACTTTTGCGAGGGAATTCTGATTCTGATATAAGATTGTCTAAGAATAGCCCGAGATTGTCATAAACGGGCATACTTTAAAGTCCTATTTATAGATTCTATGACGAAAAACCGAGTCGCCGTGCTCATCCTTGGTAAGTGTGCGTTATTAAATCATTTTAGCAAGGAACACCTTGGTGCTTATTAAGTTTTAGATAATGAGAGTCATATTTGTTGACTTAAGTTGGGGAAGGCCCAATATCGGTGGAGGGCTATACAATAGATCAAGTCATAGCTTGATAGTGATAATAAAATTCATTTACCAACAGATTGTTATGTGTCATTAAGCCGGTATCATAATGTAGCGCCTCTCTACAAATAGATACGATGAAGGTTTAAATGGCATAATATTTTATTGGTCATACTTGTATTATCTGCTGCTGAAAGATAACACTCTCCAAGGAGCGGTAAAGTAGAAAATATTGCAAAACAAAAAAAAAAGTTTATTCGTCGTATTAGACTAAGAAGTGATAAAGTGACTAAGTTAAGATAGCCTGCCATTAAACCAACAAAGATGCTCGTTAGGAAGGGAAGGAAGTAAAGCGAAAAACAAAATGAATATAAAACAACAGAGAGAGAGAGAAATAAGCAACACACAAACACAAATTAATGTTACACAGACAAGACACTTAAACGTTTACTTTTAGTTTTACTCTCTACCACTCTCTTACTCTTTCACTCTCTCTCTTGTACCTTTAATTTTACTTAAAATATTAAAGAGTAAGTCAGTAAGTGAGGTTAGAGAGTTAGGAATAGGGTTTTTTTGTAAAGGGATTTCACGAATTAACCAAACCGTTTTAGTAGCTGTAGTCGTTTGTATGCTTTTAGGACAATCAACCAGCGTTTTTTTTTTTCGTTTTCCCCCTTGGCCACATCACTAGTGAATGTATTTGCTTAGATTTTCCATAAGGCAAAGAATGCTTTTATTGTAAATTACAAATGCTTATTTGCTGTTGTTGTTGTTGTTGGATACCTTTTTATACCATATTTTATAAGATTTCAACTTATTTTCCATATTTTGCTAATAAAGGTTTTAGCAAAAAAAAGGAAGAAAAAGAGGAAGAAAAATTGAAAATCTTCGCTTTATTACTCGTAATACTACGATATGTATAAGTACTAGAGTAGCCAGACATTTTTTAAAGATTTCAAATACAATATAACGCAATTGCCTATACATACATACAGTCACTCCAAAAAATGAGTGCTCACTACAGTTTCGAAAATTAAAACGTTTTTCCCTTCAAAATATTGCTTTAAAATAAAGAGCTAATAACTACGTTTCAATGCTTTTTTAGTCTACTTTTGCTTTTTTCACTAATATTCTGTACAAATATTAGAGAATTCTTAATACAACAACAACAAAAACAAACAACATTTTAGCTAATGGGTCCGCCAAATATTTTTTTTTTTTTTTTAAATGCTATAGAAAAAAAACTACTGAACATTTTCTCAAATTTCTTTCTTTATTTGAAAGTACAGTCCTTCCGGTTAATAATGGAAAATAATTTCATTCAAATGGCTACCTCGGCTAGCCATGCAGTAGCCTACACGATCGGTCCAATTTTTAAGCACATTATTGATTGTGTGCAGCTGTATTTCACCAATGGCTTCACGATAATTGTCCTTTAAAGCGTCTTTGACGGCACCCCACAAATAATAGTCCAACGGTGTCAAATTGCAGCTCCGAGGTGCCCAAACGACATCAGCTCTGCGGCTGATAATGCGATCTTCAAAAACAGGGCGCAAAACATCGAGTGTAGCTTCGGCTGTGTGGCACGTAGCGCCGTCCTGTTGAAACCAAGTATTGCTAATGTCTTCCCTTTCAATTTGTGTGAATAAAAATTCGTTCAACAGGGCCCGATAACGATCACCATTGACTGTAACGGCCACTCCTTGCTCATTTGCGAAGAAAAATGGCCCAATGGACCAAAATCCGCACCAAACAGTGACTCGTCTTGGGTGTAACGGCTTTTCAATGTATGCGTGCGGGTTTTCTGTGCCCCAAAATGCGACAATTTTGCTTGTTTACATACCCGTTTTTTTTTAGGGAATCGTATACCCTAGCCTTAGAATCTTCAAAAGATATTGGCAGTCTGGACTAAACAACATGCACGATTCGCGACAAGACTTACTATCTGGCTTGTCATGCGCCTACGTACTAAACCCCATCCACCTTCGTAATTCTTCCATTCATTTCCTCCCCCGGGACCACTATAAACTATTACTTCAGAGGAGTGGTGATTCCTTTCCGCAGATCTTGCCCTCTCGTCCAATCTCTAACGCACCAAGATTTCCTTTGCGAAGACGCACATCAAGTCCCAATTCCTAGCTGAAGTCAGCATTAATCCAACAATATTGTCTGGCACAATCCGGGATCGAATTGCCATTTCCAAGGAACGCCTTTGATCTGCGTACCGCAGGCAGTCAAAGAAAGCATGACCTGCGGTTTCGGTCTCATTCGTACAATCCGGACACACAACATTGTCGTCGCGCCCATATTTAAAAAGTTAGGCCCTAAAGCATCCATGACCGCTCAACAACTGAGTCAGGTAAAAATTTAGCTGCCCGAGCATGTGGGTCCATCTCCCCCTCAAGGAGGTATTCGAATCATGTTGCCACATATCCATAGCACCTTCCTCCAGTTGGCCCGTGTTTGCCAACCTTGATCTTTTCGCAACATGCTTTTTTCTCTTAACATCCGCCACCAGCTGCAGTAGAATCAGTTCCGCAATAACAAAAGCCGCGTCCGTGGATACCGTGCGGAAGGCAGAGGCGACCCTGAGTGCACATCTTCTATAGGCTGCATCAATACCCATCCTATATGTTCTCCTAAGCATAGCCTCAGCCCATATGGGGGCCGCATATAAGGCAATCGATCTTACTACACTAGTAAGCAACAGCTTCCTCTCCTGCCGCACAGCCCTGTGTTTTTTTTTTTTTTTTTTTTTTTTTTTAGCTATACGAGCTACGGCTAGGGAATCTTCAAAAGATATTGGTAGTCCAGACTAACCAATATGCACGATTCGCGACAAGTCTTACTATCTGGCTTGTCATGCGCCTACGTACTAAACCCCATCCACGTTCGTAATCCTTCCATCCATTTCCTCCCCCGGGACCACTATCAAGTATTACTTCAGGGGAGTGGTGATTCAGCGAATGCTGCTTCCCCTTTCCGCAGATCTTGCCATCTCGGCCAATCTCTGACGCACCAAAATTTCCTTTGCGAAAACGCACACCAAGTCCCAATTCCTGGCTGAGGTCAGCATTAGTCCAACGATGTTGTTCGGCACAATCCGGGATCGAATCGCCGTTTCCAAGGAACGCCTTTGATCTTCATACCGCGGGCAGTCAAAGAAAACATGACCCGCGGTTTCGGTCACATTCGGACAATCCGGGCACACATCATCGTCGTCGTGCCCATATTTAAAAAGGTAGGCACTAAAGCATCCATGACCGCTCAACAACTGAGTCAGGTAATAATTTACCTGCCCGTGACTCCTTCCTACCCAATCAGCTACGCTCGGTATGAGCGTGTGGGTCCATCTTCCCCTCACGGAGTTATCCCAATCACGTTGCCACCTTTCCATAGCACCTTCCTCCAGTCGGCCCACGTTTACCGACCCTGATCTTTTCGCAGCATGCTTCTTTCCTTCAACATCCGACACCAGCTGCAGTGGCATCAGTCCCGCAATAACAAAAGCCGCGTCAGTGGATACCGTGCGGAAGGCAGAGGCGACCCTGAGCGCACATCTTCTATAGGCTGCATCAATACCCATCCTATATGTTCTCCTAAGCATGGCCTCAGCCCATATGGGTGCCGCGTATAGGGCAATCGATCTTACCACACTAGTAAGCAACAGCCTCCTCTCCTGTCTAGGGCCGCCCATGTTTGGCATTATCCGTGCAAGTGCACAAGCTGTGAGTGCACATTTCCCACCGACATATTTCAGGTGCTCCCTAAATGTGAGTCTGTTGTCGATCATGATCCCCAAGTATCTGATCGCTTGTCTAGAGGCTATCCGCTGGTCACCAACCGTTATAGTTATAAACTCCATTTTCTTTCTACTGCTTACCAGTAGAACCTCAGCCTTGTGATCCGCAAGTTTGAGACCTGCGCTCACAATCCAGCCTCTGACCACAGCAACTGCAACATTGCAAGCTCTTTCCAGTTTGTCGAGATGTTTTCCCCTTATCACCAAGGCAATATCATCTGCGAAGCCAATGATTTGCGCTCCCCTTGGGAGTTCGAGCCTTAGCACACCATCATACATAATATTCCAGAGTATAGGGCCTAAAACTGAGCCCTGCGGTACTCCAGCCGATACTACATATGATTTTCTGCCATCAGACGTGTCGTACAAGAGGACTCTGTCCCTGAGGTAATCGGCAATCAGCTCGATCAGGTATTTCGGCACGTCCTTCTCATCGAGTGCAGCCAACGTGGCATCCCAGTCCGCAGAGTTAAACGCGTTCTTAACATCCAAGGTGATGATAACACAGTATTCCTTATCACCTTCAAGCCAGCGGTCTCCACTGATAGCATCTTTCGCCATGTTCACAACTCTCTCTATGGCATCAACTGTAGAGCGTGCCTTCCGGAAGCCAAATTGGCGTTCCGATAAACCCGATCCATTCAAGGCCGTCTCCAATCTCCTGTAGATTATCTTCTCCAGCAATTTGCCGGCTGTGTCAATCATACAGAGTGGGCGATATCCGGATGCATCCTGTCTGCCATTGCCCTTCGGGATGAGCACCAGCCTTTGCCTTTTCCAGATCCTAGGGAATGTCCTCTCCTTGATACAAGCATCAAACACTTTCCTAAACATTTCCGCCTTGCTCTCAATAGCCGTCCTTAATGCAATATTCGGGATTCCATCAACTCCTGGTGCCTTTTTCAGCCTAATATCCTTACACACTGCCTCAAATTCCTGGCTGCTAACCCCCGGATTTTCAAGGTGGGGTGGTCCTTCTTGTACAGAGTAGGTTATTTCGGCCCTACGCGGGAAAAGTCCTTCGACAATTGATTCCAGTCTGGACGCAGATGTCGTAGGTGGTGGTCGAAAACTATTCAGTTTCCTCATCACAACTTTATATCCCGTACCCCAAGGGTTGTTCTCTACTTCGTAACACATCTCCCTATAGCATCTTCTCTTGCTTTGCGCAATGGCCCTTTTCAAGCAGGATCTTAACGTTCTGTAGTCCTCTTGAAGTTCTGTAAAGTTGTCACGACCTCTCGCCCTCTGGCATACCCGCCGTGCATGGTTACACCTACGCCTTATCTCAGCTATTTCTGCATTCCACCAGTATACATTCCTTCTGCCAGGTCTATGGAAATTTCTTACCATGGATGCATCGCAAGCGTCCGTGACCCGCCGCATCAGTTCAGCTGCCATATCGTTCGCGCCTCCAGTCAACTGGCTGTCCTCCATCGCAAAAACAAAAACAAAGGCCTCCTTATCAAAGGTGGAATCCCTCCATCGGGGACCGGGAGGGGCCACAGGTAAAGTTGGGCCGGTGGAACGTTCGCGTATCTCAAAGATAATAGCGTGGTGGTCGCTGTGTGTGTATATGTCAGATACGCTCCAGTCAGTCGAGATTGCCAGGGCATCGCTGACGAATGTCAGGTCTATCCTGGAGCTTCTTCCGTTCCTCGAGAATGTATCCCTTTGACCGCAGTTCATCAACACCACATCCAGTGCTGCAAATGCCTGCAGTAAACACTCTCCCCTCGGGTTCGTGTAGACTGAACCCCATTCAACTGCCCATGCATTAAAATCCCCAGCGATAACCACAGGCCGTAGATCCTTGGCCCTGTTGACAAGGTCATCCAGTCTGATGCCATACTCCTCGATTGACAAGCCCGGGGGAAAGTAGCAGCTAAAGAAGTGCACTCCACCAACAGTACCCCCAACAAAACACTCCCTACTACTATCAACATTCTCCAAGGGGAAGTTACCACAAGACCATATCGAAGCCTTGTTGCACCCACTGTTAGCCCAGCGGGGATTCTCTGGTACTCTATAATGTTCACTCAACAATGCCAGGTCTATCCTCTGGTCTCTCACAGTTTGCCCCAGGATATCCTGCGCGGCTACGCAGTGGTTCAGATTCAGCTGAAGGATTCTCATTTCCGCTGACTTAGTAGCTTCCGGCGGGCCGACAGATAGTTGGGGCATTTAGGCCCCCCCGTGATGTGTTTGGCATCAGTATTCGGACGGCCCCTACAGAGTAGACATAGTGGGTCACCCTGGCAGGTTCTAGCGAAGTGATCCTGTCCGCCGCACTTGTAGCAACTTCCGGACCAGTCTTTCTCACCTCGGCACTCTCTGGCCACATGCCCAAAGTCAAGACACCTGAAGCATCTTTTTGGAACTATCTTTCTACGTAGACGGCAAACTGTCCACCCAACACGCAGTTTGCCTACCTCCTCTGCCCTATAAGCCTGTCTCACTGGAATTGAAATAATAGCCGTTCGCGTACCTCCAGGAACACTTCTTATAGTCTTGAGCGCAGAAGCCTCCAATTCGCCTATTTGCTCCTTCCACGCATTTATTATCTCGTCTTCCGTAGTTATTTCATCTAGGTACCTTAGCTCGAAGGTTACCTCCCGAGTAAGTGTCCTAATCTCAACATCCTCCGATAGCACATTCTTCAATTTAGACCGATGCAACTCGGCCGTCATCTCGGAAGACCTTTTAAATTCGAGGAGAATTTCTCCCCTCTGTGTCTTCTTAACCAGGTGAACATCATCGCCAACTGTTTTAAGCTCAGGGGCGCCTCTCACTTTTCTAAGCAAATCCGCGTAGGATTGCTTTTCCGTGGGCTTAATTATTACCACATCTGGTCTGTGTTTCCTGCGCTTTTTTGTTTGGATAATCCACTCGTTAGGCCTCTGATTGCCCCCATCTTGACTGGACTGCCCATCCACAATGCGGTTCGGTTCATCCACCCTGGTGGCATCAGTAGTCTTAGCAGGTACCTTATTCAGGTCTTTCGATGTCCCATTAGTTTTCTTCTCCGAGCGACCAGGCTTAGTCTTTTTAGGCGGAGTTCTCCTGCCACTCTCAGTCTCCTCCCTTGTTCTTTTCGACGTGGTTGTTAATGATTCCATTTGAATCGTCTGCGTACATCTGTCATTAGTTCTGACCTTGTTCGCCGTTGATTGGGATTTACTCCTAGCTGCCTGCTGGTATAGTGACGATATTAAGGCCACTAGATCGCGCATTGGTTGATGTATGGATCGCCTTCCTCCTCCCATCATCTCCTGCAGTTCCACGATTTTCTCCCCGAGCTTGGAGAACACCTCGGTGCCCCCTTTAGGGTCCGCCAAGTTATCCGTAGACGTGCTATCGGTTAGGGACGGTGGAGATGATCTAGATCTCACACCTGCTCCAGTTGGCGTTGCCTTTTCCGGTGTTCGCGCGAGTCTTGAAGCGCGCTGGAAGGGGTTTCTCGTCATGAAACCATCTAAGCTTGTAGCATTATCTGATACAGCAGCCAAGTTCGCCACCACCGTATCATTGCAGTCATTGGATATCGACGGCCGGGAGCCTGCTTGCTCACCCCGCAAAACCGCCGGCACTGGGCTCATTACACCCTGCACCATAACTTTATTCCTTAAAGAACTTTCCATTGTTGTTTTATTGTTCTGGGATCCTACCCATATCATTTTATACCTACTGACAGGTTCTTAACCAGCCGCTCCTAACATGGAGGCAGACGCTGCCTAGAAAGCCGCTCAATCTGAGTCAGACGCTACCAGGATTTTCGATGTCGACACTTAATCAATGGGCGGCATCAATCGCCCAGTCACAGAAACTTCACTGAGCCAAATAACCTTTTAAGTTAAGGTCTCCATTTCTGCCGCTATTGGTCGGGGACTGCTTATTTAATATTCGCAGCTAACCCACATATCTGTGGGCCATTCAGCTATCCGCCACCTTGCTGACCCCCACAGTAGCCTACGCTCAGCCCTGTGCGCACAGCCCTGTGTGTGTTTAGGTGTGTGTGTGTGTGTGTGTGTGTGTGTGTGTATTTGTGTATTTAAAGACTTATTATAGATTTCTTTATACACTTTATACCTGATATATTGAGGATTTGAACAGATTTATACATTGTGAGTTGATTTTTTTTTGTTTTTTTTTTTTTTTTTTTTTTTTTTTTTTTGAGAACATTTTTCCAACAAAAGGTTTCAATTATTTTTTTTTACAAAAAAGTAACACAAGTGTAACAGATTCCATTTATCAGCTTTTTATATAAAAGAAAAGCAAGCACAAAACGTACAAGAAAGCCTAATCCTTTAGCCGTTTCGTTAGTAAAACGTATTATATGCCAATACAAAATCTGAAGACTATATTTGTAAGCCTCAGTTTGAAAGTTTAAAAAAAAAAACCAAAAATGTAATCGAGCAAATCATATTGAATTTGCAGAAAGAACGAAAGAAACTTGGAATTAAAGCAGGTGTTATATTGTAAGCCAATTTCGAAAGAATGGCATTCACAAATAACTTTTTCATTCTATTGTAAGAGAAATGAACGAATTTTAATTGATTTTTAAAAAGGGTGCTTCTTTTAGAGATTCATAACTTTGTGTTGACCACACTGCTTTATTTGACAACCGATTTAACAGCTGATTGTTACTTTTTGTTTAGTTTGGTTTGACATTTGATTATGGACAGAAATTAAGGCCCAAACATAATATACTTTTGTGTACTTAAGCTTCTGTCAAATAAACAACGAAAAGTCTGTGAAATACTTAATCAACTTTTTGGTAACCTTAGTGAATAGTTGTGTTAGTGAGAACATGAAAATTGCTATCTGGGAGTTGAGTTGAATGCGTAATACGCATTATTAGCCAGGTTGGTGTTTTAAAAAAGCCCTAACCACTGTGTTGTATTGAGTTTTTTGATAGGTTTTATGAGGTTTTATAACTGCTTCCAAATTTTGTTCATTTCGACAATATTTTTTGTTTCTTAATACAACTGCGTTCTTTTTAGTGGTATCAAGGCATTCTTTTTAGTGGTGATCAGAGCAGACTGTAATTATTTCTGTTGAATCATGCATTATGAGAAAAACGGTCGGAATATCAAGTCGCAAAAGTTTCAAAACAATTACACAGGTCTACAGCAAAAAACATCTTTAACTAAAACTATATGGACTATAATGATTTTGATCCATTGAACTCTAATCCGTTTTCAGTTCTTTTCCATCGGACTCAAATTCTTTTTTTATGGGCGTGGCAAATCTATCGCTCAATATAAAGGGACCGCCAAATAATTTTTTTTTTATAAAACAAAAACTACTGAATATTTTCTCAAATTTCTTTTTTTATTTGAAAGTGCAACCCTTTCGGTTAATAATGGAAAATAATTTCATTTAAATGACTGCCTCGGCTGGCCATGCAGTAGCCTTTTTAAGCACATTATAGATTGTGTGCAGCTGTATTTCAGCAATGGTTTCAGGAATATTGTCTTTAAAGCATCAATTGCCTCTGGCTTGCTGGCGTAACACTTATCTTTGACGGCACCCCACAGATAATAGTCCAACGGTGTCAAATCACAGCTCAGAGGTGGCCAAACGCCATCAGCTCTGCGGCTGATAATGCGATCCTCAAAAACATCGAGTGTAACTTCGGCTGTGTGGCACGTAGCGCCTTCCTGTTGAAACCAAATGTTGCTAATATCCTCTTAATCAATTCTTGTGAACAAAAATTCGTTCAACATGGCCCAATAATGATCGCTATTGACTGTAAGGGCCACTCCTTACTCATTTTCGAAGGAAAATGGTCAATTATGTCTCTGGACCAAAATCCACACCAAACAGTGACTCGTCTTGGGTGTATCGCCTTTTAAATGTATGCGTGCGGGTTTTCTGTGCCCCAAATGCGACAGTTTTGCTTGTTTACATACCCGCCAAGATCAAAATGAGCTTAATCTGAAAAGATGATTTTTTTAGAAAAATCGGCATCTTCTGTAAGTCGATCGCAGGCCCACTTAGCGAAGCGAAAACGCATGGGACACAACCAAATTCGTTCAGCGGAAGGATAAAACTAATTATCTGTCAAATCAAACATGAACTAAGTGTTACCATTCACGAAATAAGCACTAGTGGAACAAAAACGTTAGAGGGCGGACCATATATTTCATCATAACTTGAAAACAGTAACAGTTGTGAGGATGAAAAAGTGGAGCAGGTAGTCGAACATTTTCCACATCAGTGTCTCTATATCTCGGATATTACGACTACTTTCCTCGGCAGTCAATTGCTGCACGCCATATTGAACCTGGCTGATGTAAATGTTAACAGGTTTTCTTCTTTTGAGCTTGCGTCTGCTTGGTTCGTTTCGGGCCGGAGCTCGGACATGTAGGTCAACGCTATCTTCTATGGGCAACAGAGTACGATCAGTATTGGACTCAAGTGAGCTAGACCTGTGTCTAACCGACTAAAGGAATGCCAATTTTAACTTAAATAAGAGAAATAAGTTTTTGATAGATTAGGAACACCCTCCACAAACTAATCGAATGTGTACGTAGTAGTAGTCGACGTGCTCGATCAAATAAGAAATAAGTGGAAAAATTTAGTAGAAGACCTTCCCTCCCTAAACAAGTAAATAAAGACAAAAAAATATTTGTTTGAGAAGGAAGGTGCAGGCGTACCCCACCCAGAATTCAAAATAAGTCCATTGTGGAAACCTTTATAAAAAGTGAAGAATACAAAATGCAAATAAAAAGAAGGGTATGAAAGAAATAAATAGAAAGAAAAGAAATTAAAGGAAAGAGAGCAATGAAGCGTTACTCTAAAGCTAGCTGATACCAGAAATATAGCCTTCCATGTCATAGACTCTAGCTGACGCAACATAACCTAGACCATTGAAAAAGCCCTGGCGCAGTAGCCTGAGCCTCAGCTTTCTCTTTCCCCCTACATATCTTCCATTCTACCACGTGCCTAGCTATCCATTGAGCTCGCAAAGTACCCAAGCGGTGGTCTGAGTAACGCATCATCGAGTTCAATACAATTGGTCGAGCCCACTCTCGCAGCTCCTTGTGCTTACATCGCAACGCCCAGTCTGAAAACCTTTCAGGGTCCTAAGGGCCTCTCTACTCAGATTAAGGACCATAGAGCGGTAGAAATTAGTCTAAAGCAGCCTGGAAACACTAAAGACTCCTATTTTCCTCTACAAATCTTCCATTCTACTACATGCCTAGCTATCCATTAAGCTCCCAAAGAACCCAAGCGGTGGTCTGAGTAACGCATCAGCCAGTTCAATACAATTGGTCGAGCCCACTCTCGCAGCTCCTTGTGCTTACATCGCAACGCCCAGTCTGTAAACCTTTCAGGGTCCTAAGGGCCTCTCTACTCAGATTAAGGACCATAGAGCGGTTGAAATTAGTCTAAAGCAACCTGGAGACTCTACAGCCTCCTCTTTTCCTCTAAAAATCTTCCATTCTACTACGTGCCTAGCTATCCATTAAGCTCCCAAAGAATCCAATCGGTGGTCTGACGAACGCATCAGCCAGTTCAATACAATTGGTCGATCCCACTCTCGCCAGCTCAGCCACACACATTCAGGAGTGACATAAGGGTACTTCTGCAAAAAATCGAAAAAGTCAACAAATTGGTTATGAACGATCGCAAATTGAAGTTGCACAAGCTACTTGATATTGTAAAGACATTAGATGGTAATGTTTTCACCATTTTACGCGAACGTTTAGGTATGCAAAAGCTCTGTTCAAAGTGGTTGCCACGTGATCTCAGGAATTGAAAGTATTGGGCTTCGAGTTGCTTAATTGTTGCAGATTCCTTGTTCGCAGATCTCAAAAGAATGCCTGCTGGAAAGAAATTTAAGTAATCGCTGAAAAATCGTATTATAAGAGTGGTATCGAAAAGGTGGTAAATCGCTATACCTATTATATCACCCACGAAAGCCACTGTGTTGAATAATAAAATCGAGTTTTGTCGAAAAAAATTTATTTTTTCTTACGTATTCTACGGAATTATTGAGTAACCTGTTACATATATATTTATGATAATGATGTTTAGGTAGTTTATGTAAGAATGCCATTTTCACAGCTACTAGTGAACTCAATGGTTAGTTACTAACCTATAAAGTTAGGCCAAAGCTCAGTTGTTAGGGTTGTTATATTTTAAGAAATTAACACAATTTTCAGCTACAAAAAGAATCGTGTTTCTCTTAACTTTTGTTTCTTAATTTTTAATTTTTCCAAAAAAAAAAAAAAGAAATAGGGTCCGCCATCTAACGTTGTTTTTTAATTAGTGTTTATTTCGTGAATGGTAACACTTAACTCATGTCTGATTTGACAGATAATTAGTTTTATTCTTCCGCTGAACGAATATGGTTGTGTATACGCTTGAACAACGCTGGGAAATAAAGCGACATTACTTTGAAAACCCTGCTAATGTTGCAGAACGAAAAAAAGGAAAAATCATCTTTTCAAATGAAGCTCATTTTGATCTTGGCGGGTATGTAAACAAGCAAAATTGTCGCATTTGGGGCACAGAAGACCCGCACGCATACATTGAAAAGCCGATACACCCACGACGTGTCACTGTTTGGTGCGAATTTTGGTCCAGAGGCATAATTGGGCCATTTTTCTTCGAAAATGAACACGGAGTGGCCGTTACAGTCAATGGCGATCGTTATCGGGCCATGTTGAACGAATTTTTGTTCACAAAAATTGAAAAGGAGGATATTAGTAGCACTTGGTTTCAACAGGACGGCGCCACGTGCCACATAGCCGAAGCTATACTCGATGTTTTGCGCCCTGTTTTTGAAGATCGCATTATCAGCCGCAGAGCTGATGTCGTTTGGCCACCTCGGAGCTTCGATTTGACACCGTTGGACTATTATTTGTGGGGTGCAGTCAAAGATAAAAATTGACGCTTTAAAGGACAATATTCGTGAAGCCATTGGTGAAATGCAGCTGCACACAATCGCTAAGGTGCTTAAAAATTGGACGGATCGTGTAGGCTACTGCATGGCCAGCCGAGCCAGCCATTTGAATGAAATTATTTTCCATTATCAACCGGAACGATTGTACTTTCAAATAAAAAAAATAAATTTTAAAAAATATTTAGTAGTTTTTTTTATAGCATTTCCAAAAAAAAAAAAATTTTTGGCGGACCCTATATATGTATACGATTTTTAACCCCTTACACACACTTAGACGTATGATTAATATGAATTTATGATATCAATTATTTATTGCTCATACGCTCAGTTATACCATCGATGTAGTTTTTCAGTGTAATTATTTGAAAAATTTAGGAATATTTTCAAACAAAAAATCTATTATTTCATTAAAAGAAATTGTTTTTGCACAACGAAATCAATCATTTTTGTCTGGCAAGAAGAAAAAAAAACACTGTCAAATCTGGCGTTAAAATATTAAAACAAAAAATAACAACAAATTAAATTTCAATCAGTTATTGCTTAATTGATAAGGCCACACAAAAGTAAAGCAAAAAACGAAATAAATAAACGAATAATCCATCATAATTTTACGAGTTAAATAAAAATAAATTATTAACCACAGCTGCTATAAATCAATGACCTTCTCCTGCTGCCGTCTTTCTGCTTGACTAGTTATTATGCTCTTTCTGTCCTTCTTTTTCTATTGGGTGTATAATTAAAAATTGCAGGATTTATAATACAATTACAATTGCTTGTAGCTCTTGCATGATGCTAATGTCTAACATTTTTGAAGCTCAGAAGAAACATCGCCCAGCTCTATTCAAAATAAGCGTAAACTGGATATATTGCTCCTTGAAAATTGTAGAAAAAGTTCCCACATTTTTATCAAAATGTTTGAAACGGCAGTACCAAGTTGATAAAAAGGGACACCTTAAGTACCGCTTTAGCATTATAAAAAACCGTTGTATGATAAAAAATTATTGGCGACAAAAAAATTGAATCATGACAACAACCCAAGATGCATAAAACGCATGTTCAGACCAGTATCATGATTCTGACCACAGTCTCTATTGCAGGACATTAAGGGCCATGGGATCTATTGTGCCCCTTCCAGTGAAACTGTAGTGTCTCCCCAAACACTTGCATTTAAGCCTCTCCGGGTCCCCACCATTCATACAATTTGTGTTTTGCTGCTCCTTATGCCAGTGAACACAGTCTACAAGACATCCACACCTCTGATCGCCATCCTCTTTAGATGCACTTCTCAGTAAACAATGACCTGTAAGAAATTGCCTTAGGAGTTTTAAGTCCGGCCTGCCATTTCTAAGAACCTCAGAGCGACGTCCAAATTGCGAACTTATTGTCGCTATAGAGTCGAGTTGTCCACTTTAAGCTTTTCAGTGTTTCAAGCATCTAGCAATTTCCCAATTCTTGATCAGGTTGAGGCTGATCGAGGGCGGATTGACATTGAAGCTACCTAGCGCTAGATGGCAGCACAAACACCAAAACTTTTTCTTTCTTAGAAATTACGATCCGTCAAACGTCAGCTGTTAAAATTTTAGCCAAATTCATCGATTAGCTTATTTGTTGTAGTCGTTTGTAAAAGCAACTTTTGTGTTTCTTGGAAAATGGAAAAAAGTGAATTTCGTGTAGTGACTAAACACTATTATTTGAAAGGCAAAACGGCGAAAGAGACAAAAGAAAGCTTAACAAACATTAAAGCGAATCTGCTCCGTCAGATTGCCGAATTTAAACGGGGCCGAACAAGCACTGCAACAATACCATCAACAAGAAGGCCATAAGCGGTGGAGGAGGTTACTGAAGAAAATATCAAGAAAATCCTCGATATCATTATGAATGATCGCCGGGTCAAAATACGTGAGATCGCTGAAATGGTAAACATATCATATGAACGTGTGCTCAACATTTTGCATGAGCATTTGCATATGAAAAAGCTATCGGCAAGATGGGTGCCACGTTTGCTGAGTGTTCAACAAAAACGAGTTCGACAGATCACTTCACAGCGGTGTTTGGACATGATAAAGCATAATCCTGCTGATTTTTGGCTTCGATTTATAACTGTTGATGAAACGTGGGTCCACCACTACACACCTGAAACCAAAAATCAATCGAAGCAATGAGTGGAAGCTGGTGGAAATGCCCCGCAGAAGGTTATGGCCACTGTATTGTGGGATACACAAGGAATATTGCTCATCGATTATCTTAAAAAGGGCTCCACAATCACAGGAGAGTATTGTCGTGCATTATTGGATCAATTGGTTGATGCAATCAAGGAAAAACCAACACATTTAAACAAGACAACGCACCGGTTCACACAGCATTAGATACGATGCTAAAACCACGAGAAATCCTCTTCGAATTGGTTGATTATCCACCTTAGAGTCCAGATTTAGCCCCAAGTGACTTTTTCCTGTTTCCAAACTTGAACAAATGGCTCGCAGGAAAAAGATTCATATCAAACGAAGAAGTGATTACCGAAACTAATGCGTATTTTGAGGAGTTGCCAAATTCGTATTATTCAGATGGTCTTACTAAGTGTATTGAGCTAAGAGGAGACTATGTTGAGAAATGAATGGTTTCTGAAAAAAATGTTTTTCAATCCGCCCTCGTATTAAGTGATGCTGCACAGTGAGATTCCGGCCCGATATGTGGTGCCATGGAACCTTTTCTGGCTAATGCATCCGCTTTTTTATTACCATTTATCCCACAGTGTCCAGGTACCAAAAACAATTGGAACCTATTCCCAATCGAAAGCTTTTTCAAGGTATCGTAGCAATGTATGACCGTCTAGATGTCATACGATTCGAGCCAAGTGCCCTTAAAACGGCTATCAGAGAATTCTATATATTAATTGCTGCACTATGCAGCTTTTATCCATGATCAAGTATTTTAGACTCAAAACTTCACTGGAAGCTACATGTCGGGGAGGGGATAAAGAAGGCCTGTGTGGCTTTGTTTCTTGCAAATCTGTGTTCGGCCGCCAATGGGAACTCAAACTACAAATGATGCTCTGGGTGTACAACTTGGTGCTTCTCCCAATTCTCACATATGGTTGCCTAATGAGATTTGGAGAGAGTTCAGTGGACAGCGTGTTCATCATTCTACACTTACTACCTGTTGATCTCCGCATTTTATCGCTTTTGTTGTATAGGGCGATAAGGCTTAAAACACTCGATTTCTGAAGGCATTTTCTTGGTGGCCACGGTAGCACTTTGGGACTTTTTATTCCGTCCTTAAGAAAATTGAGGAAAGACTTCGCAGACTAGATTTCTCCGGACAGGCCAAGGCCTTCTTCGCTAGAAGAAATGTATGGAAAGGAGGTAGGATTTCTATTACGGTCTTTACAGATGGATCCAAGATGGCAGCCGGTGTGGGGTCTGGTATATTCGCTGAGCCCGTAGATTGTGGAGACCTTTAGACTACCGGAGGTTTGTAGCATTTTTCCGGCTTATAGAATGCTGAGTCATCGGAGGTCTGCGGAAAGAATTTTCTCTAATTAGTGGCCCGCTACCAGGACCCCACTGTCGCCTAGTAACAGCTCAGCTTTAGTTCTTCTATGTAGAGAGGAGATGATAGTAAACTTACCATTTCCTTAATATGGCTACCAGGCCACAGGTGCAACTTTGGTAATAAGAAGGCTGATGAACCTGCTTGTGTCGATGAATGTGGAATCTATCATCACTACTCTGACATCTGCTGCTCTATAACTGTAGCTAAAAAGGAAATTTTTAGTTTTTTTCCCTCTCCTTTTGGGCTATCTCGAGGATACTGTGGTCTCGGTATGACAATGGCAGGACACTGAAACTACTGATAAGTTCCCGTAACTCTATTTCCAACCTTATTCCGGGTCATTGGCTAAGCGTAACGCACGCAGAGAAATGGGATTGTCATTCAACCTTCAGTGCAGAAGCTGCAAGAGCATCTCTGAGACGGAGACAATCGTTCACTATTTCTGTGAATGCCCGCGTATGGCAAGCAGACGACTGCGCTACTTTGGCGTACATTTCTTCAATGATTTGACTCAGTGCGCAGATCTGGATTCTCTTAATCTTCTTCATTGCATAAGCAGCTCAAGTTATCCTTTTAGGTTTTTCTATAAATGCGCTTGGTTATAAAACGTCGTTTTGGTGCCATGATCTCAGCCTTGAAGACAAATCTCAGTTGCATGAACACGAGCACCACCACAGTCATTCATTTTGGAGCCATCGGTGTAGCAGTTTATATCAAACACACTCCGAACTAAGGCCACATTTGATCAACAATACCGGTCAGGGAATTAAATCCTGAATCTTCTGCCAAGGCATAGATTCTCTGTGAGACCACGCATTTCGGTATTCCGTGGCGAAAAGCTTTGCTGCCGATCATGACGCCACCCTCAATACGTATGTAGGTGTTAAGCGGTGTCAAAATAATCGTTATCATATGTATGGAGTTCAAGGAATACTGGGTTTAATACATGGAGTTATTGACCCGCCATATCAATAATAAAACTAATTTTTCACCATAGACACCCAAATAAATGTGAGAGGTCCCGCATTTTTAAGTCGTACAACCAATACAATAATTTTTATAAATAATTATTTTGTAAATAAGATTATGAAGAGAAGAAAAACCCTGATGATGGATGTTTTATAAATTATTATTATTGTTGTTGTTGTTGTAGTTGTAGCTGTTGTTGTTGTTGCCTTAATACAACTCATTTTGTATTGAATTCGTTCTCTTTCTCTCTCTCTCTCTCTCCCACTTAATAAACAAGTTTTTTTAATGATACAAGAAGAGATATTGTTGCTGTAATGTCACTCAATAGGTGTTACACTCTCTTCACTGTTTAATCCTACTTTCCCTCTCTTTCTTCTTCTCTTTCTCCCTCTACCTCTGTTCGGCAAATTTGGAAGAAAAAAATTTACTGCAGAAACGGAGTATGTTTTTTAACTAATCTGGGTGCGATAAATTCGAATCTGGTATACAAATTGGGCTATCAGGTCTTGTTCATTTTGTAACGCATGCTGGCAACACTGACACTACAATTTCACAATTATTAATGCGACAGAAGCCCGCACTCGTTTAAAATCGGCTAATATTCAGTTAAGTTATTAGCTTATAAGTGTACTAAGGTTCGTAACTCTAGATTGTGGAGGTGTTTTGAAAATTCCAAAAACAGATTCTTCTTCTGCTCCACAGCGTCTATCCCAATATATGTCAACTTCATTCGTTTTTGCCGCACCGTGTAATAAATGAAAGATCTATGGTTACCTTAAGGTGTGTAATTTAAATCTGCTTGTATATATAGTATAGACCATCATAAATAAATGTAAATCAGGTTTCAGGTCATTGGTATGTTTCAGGTCATTGGTATATTGACTGGTATGCAAGGAAGTTTCACAAAATATTGTTCTTTCGTATGTCTATGAGATAGTTGCGTTAAATGTCATCATTACGTTAGAACAGAGTGACCAAAATGAACTAAGTATGCGCCAGGAAAGCAAAACATTTTAAATAAACCATTAATTGATCCAACGTTCTTCTTCCGCCATGGCACTTAAAAATGGGCGTTTTTAAGAACTTTGTCTAGGCTCCGAACAAAGATGGGGCAGCATATAAATATTTCTTAGCGGTTTTAGCTAAAATCGAAGAAAGCTACTGAATGGAAAAGGAATATGCAGCCTGCAAATCTCTCAAGAGCAACGTGAATAGTTTCTTGGAAACAATAAGAGGGAAAACTACAATGAATTTTTGAAAAATTATGACGAATTAGATGCACGAATGTCACTCAAAATGCATTTTCTTCATTCGCATTTAGATTTTGTTCCACAAAAAACCTAAGTGCGGTGAGCGATGATCGAAGTGAGCTTGCTCGCCAAGACTTAAGGAGAATTGAAAGAAATTATCAAGGATTTTGGGACAAAAGTAAGCTGGCAGACTATTGCTGGACTCTAAAACTGGTATCACACGATTGCCTCAAATACACCAATCCAATACAATTTTTATTGTGACAAATTAGCACACAATAACAAAATTGTCCCAATTAAACTGTCTTATTTTAAACAAAATTTACTGTCACAAGATGGCGCGAAACGATGTATTGACAATAATTGGCCCAAAGCTGTCACGCGATTGTTCTAGTTTACGGCAACTCTGCGAATCAGCTGTTGTGGTGTGCAAAATGGATCATTCTTTAAAATAAAAGAAAATAGCGTTCTCTTTATTTATATTGAGCTCAGTTGGTGAACAAATAAATAAAAAAAATACAAAAAATGAAAAGAAGAAGGAAGTGTGTGTATCAGAGATTGGCCCACAAAAAGGTCCATTCAATAAATTAAAAAAAATAATTCACTAAAACATTTATTTATTTAAATTTGAATATAATCACATATTATATATAATCCTCTAAAATAAAGATGATTTGTTTTATCCAAAGAAATAAAAATTGTATCGGCTTTGATTATCGTGAGTCGGCTTGATATAAAAAAGTAAAAATAATGAAATAAAAATGTTATGCAATTTACATAAAAATAATTTTAAAAAATGCATATTTTTATGACTGACAATCATAAATATCGTACAAAAACAAAAACACGTTTTTTTTAGAAGGAAAACAATTAAAAAATCAAAATTGGTGACTATTGTCTTCTGCAATTGCCTCACAAGAACACAATAAATATTTAGGTATTTTTAGCACTTACATTGGTGCAAGATTACCCTTAAAGCTTTCACAAGATTGCCGCACCAGGGTTTCACTACTGCTGGGAATAAATAAGCAGAATAATATTGTGAGTTGCCGTATGATCCAAGAAATTGTATAATCACACGATTGGCACATAAAATAGACTAATTAATGGCGCTTTACGACAATCGTGTGATCCTACCTTAATCATGAAACCGTACCAACAGAATACAAACGACGTTCAAATAACACCAATCGCCTTTGATTTTTTGTGTCAAATCACACGATTGGCATATAAAATAGACTAATCAATGGCGCTTTACGACAATCATGTGATCCTACCTTAATGCGTGAAACCGTACCAACAGAATACAAACGACGTTCATATAACGCCAATCGCCTTTGATTTTTGTGCCAAATCACAGGATTGGCATATAAAATAACTAATTAATGGCGCTTTACGACAATCATGTGATCCTACCTTAATGCCTGAAACCGTACCAACAGAATACAAACGACGTTCATATAACGCCAATCGCCTTTGATTTTTGTGTCAAATCACAGGATTGGCATATAAAATAACTAATTAATGGCGCTTTACGACAATCATGTGATCCTACCTTAATGCGTGAAACCGTACCAACAGAATACAAACGACGTTCATATAACGTCAATCGCTTTTAATTTTTTGTGTAAAATCACACGATTGACATATAAAAAAGGCTAATTAATGGCGCTTTACGACAATCGTGTGACCCTACTTTAATGCGTAAAACCGTACCAACAGAATACAAATGACGTTCAAATAACGCCAATCGCCTTTGGTTTTTTGTGTCAAATCACACGATTGGCACATTAAATAGACTAATTAATGGCGCTTTACGACAATCGTGTGATCCTACCTTAATACGTGATCCCGAACCAACAGAATACAAACGACGTTCAAATAACACCAATCGCCTTTGATTTTTTGTGTCAAATTACACGATTGGCATATAAAATAGACTAATTAATGGCGCTTTACGACAATCGTGTGATCCTACCTTAATGCGTGCAACCGTACCAACAGAATACAAATAACGTACAAATAACGCCAATCGCGTTTGATTTTTTGTGTCAAATCACACAATTGGCATATCAAAAAGGCTAATTAATGGCGCTTTACGACAATCGTGTGATCCTACATAAATGCGTGAAACCGTACCAACATAATACGAACGACTTTCAAATAACGCCAATCGCTTTTGATTTCTTGTGTAAAATCACACGATTGGCACATAAAATAGACTAATTCATGGCGCTTTACGACAATCGTGTGATCCTACCTTAATACGTGATCTCATACCAACAGAATACAAATGACGTTCAAATAACGCCAATCGCTTTTGATTGTTTGTGTAAAAAACGAATAAAAACCTTTCTTATGTATCTCGCAAACCTGACGTGATAGGGAAGAACCAGTAACAGATTCGAATTCAGCCCAGGAAAGATATTTGGTTGTTTCAGTCCAAAACCTTGTTGCCCAGTGTATTTTAAATGAGTTCTAGTGTCTGTCTTAGCAAATGATGAATCTATTTCGCTCTTTATAAAGGTGTAAGCATGTGTGTGTGCATATATATTTTCCATTCTCATCATCATTTCTTTAATATTTTCTTTGAAATTTAATTTAATTTTCCTTAAAAGTTTACCTCTTTTGCCTATTCCACTACTTGGCACTGCTTGTGTCTTAATATTTTATGGGTTTAAAAGCAAAAAATTATTCCATTAAATTAATAAAAAAAAAATTCAAAAAAAAAACGAAAATAAAATATAAAGAAGTGTTCGAAGGAAAAGAGAAAAATATGTTGAAAGCAAGTACTTAATGGACCCTTTAAAACTGTCATTAATCATTTCATCTTTAACGGTCTTAATGCCAGTACATGTCAGTTCATTACTGAAGTTGTTCTGTGTTGTTGTTGTTAGTAAGGCTTAAAAGTGTAGATTTGTTTGTATGCAGTTGCTCTCTTGTAGATGTTAAGATGAAAGAAGGAAACAAAGAAAAGGTTTTTAACAATTAGTTTCCCGTTTTTTCTTTTACTTTTATTTTGGCATCTTAAGGGTCCTTGTTAATGGTTTTTCTTTTCACTTCTCTTTCCTGTTTTTCATTTAATTTTTTTTTTTTCACTGTGTTATTACCATCATTCAGGTGAAATCTGTTGCTTCATTTAAAGATGAAAATCTAAGCAAATCATCAATTACAACAAATTAAACGAAATCTGCCAACTGCCAATTCATTTTTCTTTTTTCCTTTTTTTTTCTTTTTTTTCTTTTTTGAAACAGTATTAGAGGAGCTTGAAATCGGTAATTGCTTTTAAGATGTTTTCGGTTTAAAGTTATTTTATTTACAAACGGGGATTGTTAAGGTGAATGTTTAAGAACAAATAACTGGAATTATAGCTTAAGTAGAAGTGGTAGAAGTATTAAGTACAAGCTAAATCGATAATGTTATCCCAAGACTTGACTCAGGCGTGCCGCAAGGCTCTGTTCTTTCTCCCTACTTCTTCTCACTTCTAATCCTATCTACCCTTTTGCGGATGACAGCAATATTTGTCACTCATATTCTCTTGATCGTAGACCAAGCCTTTTGGAGGTTGGGGCAAGAAGGATGTATATGAACGACACACTCACAAGTGACCTGGTAAAGGTCTCCGAGTGGAGTCGTGCGAACAGGGTCGATTTTAATGCACGTAAGACTCAATGTTGTTTTTTAACACACAGGCGTGGTGGTGTGCTGTCATCTGTGTCAATGGGTAATGTGGATATTGAGGAATCAGATGCTCTTGATGTTCTGGGCATGAGAATTCACTGTGATGTACGTTGGAATGATCACATATTTCAAGTGTCGAAAGAAGCATAAGACCGTGCAAGAAATACTTCACTCCATCTGATCTCCTTAATATTTACGAGACCTATATCCGACCCAAAATGGAATACAACTCTCATGTAAGGGCCGGTGCTCCAAAGTCTATTTTGGAGCTTCTCGACCGCGTACAGGTGAGGGCGAAGATGCTCATCAATGACAGTAGGGTAGCCGTCGCAATGTGACATATGTTTCCTTGTTCTATCGGTATTATAACGGAATGTGTTCTAACGAAATTAAGGAATTAATTCCTAAAAATCATATATTTTTACGTAGTACTCGTATTTCTCGTAGAGCGCATCCGTTTGTAATTGATTGTCCAGTAAATCGCACAACGCATTATGAATTCGTTCTTTGGTTGCAGTATTTCCTGCCACTTACGACTGTCCTTCTTTCAATAACCTATTTTCCTTGTACCAGCACAATGCACTGCGGAAGTAGGGGCCATCCCCTGGGTGCTGGTCTTATAAAGCGAAACTTTTCAAGATAACTACTGATTTAACAGCTGTCAAGTGATTTATTCTCAGTTTGGTTTGGCAATTCATCGTGAATAGACTCACGCCCGGCGTAGATTCGTCGAAAGGGCCCAAAACGAGATTACCGTTGTTCCCGATTTTCATAAGTGAATTTTGTTTAGCGATGAAGCGCACTTCTGGTTGAATGGCTACGTCAACAAACAAAACTGCCGCATTTGGAGTGAAGGTAATCCTCAAGTGCATGTGGAAACACCGTTATATCCAGAAAAACTGACTGTTTGGTTCGCTTTGTGGGCTGGTGGAATCATTGGTCCGTACTTTTTCAAAAACGATGGTGGCCAGAACGTTACAGTCAATGGTGATCGGTATAGAGCCATGATTACTAACTTTTTCATTCCTGAATTGAATAACCATGATGTCCACGAGATGTGGTTTCAACAAGACGGCGCAACATGTCACACAGCTCGTGCCACAATAGATTTATTGAAAGACACGTTTGGTGACCGCCTAACTACACGTTTTGGACCTGTGAATTGGCCTCCAAGATCTTGTAATTTAACACCGCTAGACTACTACTACTCTGTGGGGCTATGTAAAGTCATTGGTCTAAGCGGTAAAGCCACAAGCGCTTGACCATTTGGAAGACAACATTCGCTGTGTTATTGCCGACATACGGCCAGAAATGTTTGAAAAAGTCATCGAAAATTAGACGTCCAGATTGGACTACATCCGCGCCAGCCGTGCCGGTCATATGCCAGAAGTCATATTTAAAGTGTAATGCCACAAGATTATCTGTCGGATAAATAAAATTCATGTCAATCGAATAATACATCGTTGTTTTATTGCAACTTAAAGTTCTATACCTCTATAAAAAACACCCCTTATAAAAATGACGTGTATCTTCGTCATCGCTAAACTCAAAAACTACTGGACCGATTGTGGGATTATCTCAATAAAAAAGTTCAGCATCAGTCGGTTTACAGCAAATCTAAGCTAAGAAGGGTTCTATTAGAAAAATGGGAAAAAATACCAGCTATTTACTGCCAAAAATTGGTCGAAAAAATTCTCAAGAGACTCCGAATGATTATAAAAAACAAGCGTGTGGGAGTGGTTGGGGAAAAGTAAAAATAAAATATTTGCTCGAGACTTAAAGGATTAAAAAACAAAAAGAGTTTGTTTCTTCTTTAATATTTATTGGGTGTAGGTAAAATGTACCTTTCGGGTTGCGGGTTTATATTACAATAATAACAAACCTAACTTCTTCTTCTTGTTTAGTACATTGTTAATCTTGCTATAAAAAAAAACTACTGAATATTTTCTCAAATTTCTTTTCTTATTTGAAAGTACTCGTACAATCCTTCCTTAATTTTCCTTCAAATGCCTGCCTCGGCTGGCCACGCAGTAACCTACACGATCGGTTCAATTTTTAAGCACATTATTGATTGTGTGCAGCTGTATTTCACCAATGGCTTCACGAATATTGGACTTTAAAACGTTAATTGTCTCTGGCTTGTTGGCGTAACACTTATCTTTGACGGCACCCCACAAATAATAGTCCAACGGTATCAAATCGCAGATCCGAAGTGGCCAAATGACATCAGCTCTGCCGCTGATAATGCGATCTTCAAAAACAGGACGCAAAACATCGAGTTTAGCTTCGGCTGTGTGGCAAATGTTGCTAAAATCCTCCTCTTCAATTTTTGTCAACAAAAATTTGTTCAACATGGCCATATAACGATCGCCATTGACTGTAACGGCCACTCCTTGCTCATTTTCGAAGAAAAATGTCCCAATTATGCCTCTGGACCAAAATCCTCACCAAACAGTGAGTCGTCTTGGGTGTATTGACTTTTTAATGTATGCATGCGGGTTTTCTGTGCCCCAAATGCAACAATTTTGCTTGTTTACATACCTGCCACAATCAAAATGAGCTTCATCTGCAACATTACCATGATTTTCAAAGTAATGTCGCAATATTTCCCAGCGTTGTTCAAGCGTATACACAACCATATTCGTTCAGCGGAAGGATAAAACTAATTATCTGTCAAATCAGACATGAGTTAAGTGTTACCATTCACGAAATAAGCACTAATTGAAAAAAAAACCGTTAGATGGCGGACCCGATATATATCAAAATAACGTGTATCTTCGTGATAGCTAAACTAAAAAACTACTGGACCGATTTTGACCAAACTTAATATACATGCTCTATGGGGCGTGCGGAGTGTTTCTGTGTAGTTTGAAGTTCGTCCGACAGATGGCGCAATATTTAGTTTCTTATGTTTTTGCACCGTAACTCAAGAACTACTGCACTATGCAGTGTTTCGTTGAAGGCGTTGTTTCTCTACTCAGCGTGCAGTGGCCTTAATTAGCCTGATACAGACTGAAACCTAACATCTCTTTGTGAAAAGAATATATTAAAAAAAAAGTAAATATCTACGAGTATCACTCTTTTTTAAACTCTATTTGCGCAATAAGCCTATTTTATGTTTTGCTGAGGGCGCTAGGTGCTTTATCGGCGTGTGGCAGCGTTAAGTATCCCGACACCGACTCATACATAACCTCTTTTCGTGAATTACATAGGATACATACATTTGAATAAATTAACCCAAGATGTTAGTGAAAGTAAATTAATTGTATTATTGAAAGCTATTGAAAAAAGTAAATAAGCAACAGGTAAGCCAATAAAGAGCAGCCTTTCTACTCCAACAATAACAAAAAATAATAAAAATATCATAAGAAACGTATATTGCAGTACAAAATGCCACGCCCACGTGCAAATATTGGTCGCCGTACATGACACGTAAATTATATGAGAGTGCTGTGCTCACAGCAGACACAAGAAATCACACACCAGAAATCGAATGTTAGTTTTATACCAAAATTATTCACAAGAAATAGTTCAACATAAAAGACACATTTGGGGCCAGCAACGCGGATCGGGCCCAGCTATCAAAAATATAAAATTCCATTTGAACAATAATTGCTTTGTCGATTTAGTGCACCTTGCATTCTTCTTCTAAATATCAATCGGCCATGACTTTGCCTGCAAACCAGACTTACAGTGAAAAACGGTGAAAAAATTCGAAGGCAAAACAACGTTGGCCCGGGTCTGCTAGTACCAATATAAAATCGAAATAATATTCTCATCAGCTGCTACAGTTCCAGAAGCTGTTCATTCACGGAGGCCAACCACAGTAGTGGAGATAAGACTTTACTCCTAACACCCCACATAATCGTGACCCCTGCCCATTCAGCCTTAATAGTTCTCACAGTCAGAAGCTTCCCCCAAATCACATAACGATCCCAAGATCGCGCAAGGTTGTAAGCTATTGAAAGCTCCCTCTATGTCCGGGAAGGACCCAAGAGCATACACTCCCCTCCCAATAGTGTTTTTAATTGTGCTCACTAAAGAATAGAGAGCCGTCTCAACCTATCTCCCCTTGGTATAGACATGCTGAGATTCCTATAGCAATTCTCTCGTGATCTTACTTCGTATGTGAAGCTCTAGCAGTCTCTCCACCGTCTTAAGCGCAGATGATGATAAACTGATCGGTCTAAAATTCTTGGCTCTTATATGCGAACATTTTTTTTTATAAGACCAGCGCCCAGGGTATGGCCCCTACTCATGCAGTGCATTGTGCTGGTACCAGAAAAATAGGTTATTAGAAGGAGGACAGAGGGAGTAGTGTTTATGGACGTAAGATTTAAATTAACTCATGTCGTAAGTGGCAGGAAATACTTTCGCTGGAAGATTTTTAAGCCCGCCTTCGGGATAAAAATTACTCTGATGACCCTCAGCATGGGACATCCCTTGTAAATGACTTCCAGTCAATTACAGGCCAAGTGCAAGTCTTCCTGTAGCTAAGCTGGGTTCGAAGCATCTAAAAACTTTTTATATTAAAAATTTACGAATTTTTATTATTTAAAAGTCGAAACTATTTTGTATTAAAAACGGACAAATGTTGGTTGCATTTTATTAACTACTTATACAAATGGGCTCATGGGATTAAAGATTTGAAATTTCTATGCAAAAGAATAAAACCTAAATCCATAGAAGAAAAGCCTTTAAATTTTCCTTTTGGGAGTATATTTTTTAAATCTTTTAATAAAAAAATATTGTAATAAAATAATCATATCTACGCTGATAACATTTAAGCTTCATTTGGTTATTTTTTTTTTTTTGCCTTTTCTAACAAGATTATCACAAAATGTAAATCCCCTTTATAACAATGTAATAAATTTAATAGAGTCTATTAAAATTTATGGAATGACAAGACTAAACCAATAAAAGAAAGTAAAAAAGAAGGAACAACGGAAACAACAAAAAAAAAACACCAAATAGCCAAAGGCCTCAACCCTTATTCAAAATGGGCAAAAACCTGACATGTGCAATTTATTATATTAAAAAAAGAAAATAAAATAAAAAATAAAAAATAAAAAATTAAAAAGTAAACGATTAAAAGATATTTTTTTATTATGAATAAAAAATGCAAAGCCTTAAAGCAGGGCAGCGAAAACAACCAACCAATGTTGACAGGCAGATTTAGCATTAATAAGACCCTCAACAATTTTTATTGGACTCAAGAACAGACAACAAAAAGGATACCTTTTCACAGGGAGACGTTTATTTTATTAAAAAAAGTGAAAAAAATATGCGTAAAACAAAGAAAATAACAACGAACTATTTCCATTTAAAAAAAAAAATGGTATACGAGGGCTGTTTGTAAAAAACATATTTTTCTAGGGATCATCTTCCGCTTATTTTTCATTTGATCATTCATGCTGACTACTTTCTTGGGTATTTCACTGAGTTATTCCTACTCTATTAACCGTTTTTTTTCGAATTTTAATTTGCATTCCGTTGGTTTTATTAAAAAAATTTCTGTCACATCTCTAGGAAGCATAATGGCTTTCTAACGGGTTCCCCATCCAACGTTTTTTTTTCAACTAGTGCTTATTTCGTAAATGGTAACACTTAGCTCATGTCTGATTTGACAGATAATTAGTTTTATCCTTCCGCTGAACGAATATGGTTGTGTATACGCTTCGCTAAGTGGGCCTGCGATCGACTTACAGAAGATGCCGATTTTGCCAAAAAAAAATCTTCTTTTAAGATTAAGCTTATTTTGAACTTGACGGGTATGCAACCAAGCAAAATTGCTGCATTTGGGGCATACACCCAAGACGAGTCACTGTTTGATGCGGATTTTGGTCCAGAGGCATAATTGGCCCATTTTTCTTCGAAAATGAGCAAGGAGTGGCTGTTACAGTCAATGGCGATCGTTATCGGGCCATGTTGAACGAATTTTTGCTCACAAAAATTGAAGAGCAGGATATTAGCAACATTTGGTTTCAACAGAACGGCACTACGTGCCACACAGCCGAAGCTACACTCGATGTTTTGCGCCCTGTTTTTGAAGATCGCATTATCAGCCGCAGAGCTGATGTCGTTTGGCCACCTCGGAGCTGCGATTTGACACCGTTAGACTATTATTCTCATACCATTGTCAAGAGTGTAAAAGGGCGAACAAGCCAATCAAAAGGACATACGGAGGGCCCGACATGTTTCCATGTGGGAAACCCATCGTTTATCGACGTAGTCATGACCTCATCTGATGTTGTACCGGTGCCGGGAAGTGCTGATGGGCTTAAAACTCTGCATTATGAGTATGACTACAGGGCTGTGGAGTTGATCTTGCAGATGGATGGACTTTGCGGTAGAGAGCAGCGATATCTCTTTGACTTCAATAGGATAAATACGAAGGCTTTCAACACGATACTGTCTCGTGATTTACCTGACCTCATGCTTCCGACGGATCGAAATGTGACCTCCCACGAAATTGATGACTGCATCGAGTCTATGACTGGCATCATTAGAACTGCGATGGAGGAATCGGTTCCAAGACTACCAGTGCGTCATACCGGCGTGCTAAGACTCCCCGACAACATCTTCGGCTTCATATCGGAGAGGAAAGGTGATAACTCAAAAATTTCCATTTTGAGGGTTGGGATAAGGAAGCTGGATAGGATAATCCAGGAGGCAATTGCTGTGTTTGAGCAGAATTATGGAGTATTAAGGTGGACAACAGAACTTTACGGAAAGTGAAGGATGCTGCAGGTGTGCGGCGAAGGTTGCCGGTTGCTGACATAATGAGGGATGATAAAGTACTGTTTACAGATGACGGTGGCAAGGCGAATCTTTTGGCTGAACGTTTTTGCGGTGTGCAGAGAGCTGCTGTGAATCTCTAGTCCTCCACTATCGTGGTGATGGTCTTGGAGGAGGTATCGAGGCTGAGGAATCAAGCCACAATCATTGAATTTGGCCCGGATATTACGGCGGATAGTGTTCGAGGTGAGGATTTCCCTGGAGGAGGTTTTTCTTTGCTGACTCCCTCTGATATTGGCATGGCATTGCCCAGTAGACCCAACAAGAGATCCAGCGGGCCGGATGGCATACCGGACCTGATCCTGAGGAAGGCAGACGCCACCACATGGAGGTGCTTGGCGTTGGTGCTTAACCACTGCTTTAACATTGGTAAACTTCCCGAAAGTGTGGAAGGGTGCGATCATTGTGCCTATACCCAAGCCGGGGCCTGACCATGGGGGTGCCGGTCAGACAGACCCATATCTCTGCTCTCTAGCCTGGATAAACTTATGGAGTGGTTTATTTTGGAGCGTAAGAGAAGGTTCATAGACGATAACGAAAAATTGCTGGATTGCCAATTTTGATTTAAGAGGGGCCGCTCTACGTCCCATGCACTGATGACACTTGCGGACTATGTAGCAAGAGGACTGAATAAGAGGTGTCCGATGATTGCTGTGAGCCTGGACTTCGCAAAACCTTTTAATAGTGTTTGGCAGGAGGTAATAATTCATATGAGGATGTCGTTTGGTTTCGACAGGCATCTCTGCAGAATTGTTGCGGAATTCCTGAGGGATCGCTTCCTCAGAATGAGAGTGGGTGATACTCTCTCTGATGAAAGAAGTGTTGTTGCTGGAGTGCCGCAGGGGTCACTACTGGGACCTGTCCTATTCAACATATTCATGTCGGATATACCTCGGCCACCTGACGGAGATTTACTCCTTCTGTATGCAAGAGTGAATGAGAGACTCAACGAATACCTGGGTAGACTGCACGGATACTTCTGCAAATGGGGTCTCTGCCTGAATATCGAAAAGGAGGACTGCGTAATATTTAAGGGACGGCGTGGACGCCTGTATCCCAACTAGACACTAGAATTGAGAGCAGAAGTCTTGTGAATTTTGCATCTTGATAATACATCGTGGCACAGTGCCCTCATTATTCAAATTTTTTTGACGAAAATTGCAACAAATACATCCAACAGCCACCAAATTCACCTGATTTGGCTCCCTGTGACTACTTTCTGTTCAATCGAATTAAAAAGCATTACGGGGAACGCGTTAGAGCAGTCGAGAGGAAATAATGGAAAAATATCACAGGAATATGTTAAAATTTGGATCATCTGTATTGGCGGTTTCGTTGTGAGCCATATTTTACTTCCGAGAAATCGTTGAAATCTGCAAAAATTTGGACCATACTGTAGGTAGGCTGCCTTCATCTTTGTCAACATGCGACTATATCTCTGAGTTCTCCGATATTTTTGAAAATGTTTGCAAGACTATGCAAAATCATTTAATAAGGAGCGTCCTCCTGTGAATTCTAAATATCGAAATGGTTACCAATTTATACAAAAAATTGGCCTACCAATCTCTCTGTTCTTATTTTCTATAGCTGCTATAGCCCGAAGTTTTTTTTCCGTCACTCCTCTAGGGAGCATATAGGCTTTTTACAAAGCATCTATTGCTTTCAATCAATCAATCATTTGACATTTTTAAGCTACGAGGGCGGATTGACATTGAAGCTACCTAGCGCTAGATGGCAGCACAAACACCAAAACTTTTTCCTTCTTAGCAATTACGATCTGTCAAACGTCAACTGTTAAAATTTTAGCCAAATTCAGCGATTAGTTTATTTGTTGTAGTCGTCTGAAGTAAGCAACTTTTGTGTTTCTTGGAAAATGGAAAAAAGTGAATTTCGTGTAGTGATTAAACACTATTATTTGAAAAGCGAAACGACGAAAGAGACAAAAGAAAAGCTTGATGAACATTAGTGCGAATCTGCTCCGTCAGATTATATGGTAAAATATTGGACTGCTGAACTTAAACGAGGCCGGACAAGCACTGCAACAATACCATCAACAGGAAGGCCAAAAGAGGTGGTTATTGACGAAAATATCAAGAAAATCCTCGATATCGTTATGAATGATCGCCGGGTCAAAATACGTGAAATTGCCGAAATGGTAAACATATCACATGAACGTGTGTTCAATATTTTGCATGAACATTTGCATATGAAAAAGCTATCGGCAAGATAAGTGCCGCGTTTGCTCAGTGTTGAACAAAAACGAGTTCTACAGATCCCTTCACAGCGGTGTTTGGACATGATAAAGCATAATCCTGCTGATTTTTGGCGTAGATTAATAACTGTTGATGAAACGTGGGTCACCCACTACACACCTGTAACCAAAAATCAATCGAAGCAATGGGTGGAAGCTGGTGGAAGTGCTCCGAAGAAGGCGAAGACAGCGAAATCGGCTGGCAAGGTTATGGCCACTGTATTTTGGGATGCACACGGAATATTGCTCATCAATTATCTTGAAAAGGGATCCACAATCACAGGAGAGTATTATCGTGCACTATTGGATCAATTGGTTGATGCAATCAAGAAAAAACCAACACATTTAAACACGGCAACGCACCGGTTCACTCAGCATTAGATACGATGCTAAAACTACGAGAAATTCACTTCGAATTGATTGATCATCCACCTTATAGTCCAGATTTAGCCCCTAGTGACTTTTTCCTGTTTGCAAACTTGAAAAAATGGCTCGCAGGAAAAAGATTGATCTCAAACGAAGAAGTGATTACCGAAACTAATGCGTATTTTGAGGAGTTGCCAAAATCGTATTATTCAGATGGTATAAAAAAGTTGGAAAATCGTCATACTAAGTATATTGAGCTAAAAGGAGACTATGTTGAGAAATGAATGGTTTTTGAAAAAAAAATGTTTTTTTCCCACTTAGGTAGCTTCAATATCAATCCGCCCTCGTAAGTATATAGATGATTAATCCACTGTAGCTTCCTCCATATGATATTTTTGTGTGTGTAGTGGTGAAGATCCTTGCTAATTGATGGTGATCTTTGCTTTAGCATTGTAATTTTTATTTTTTGTTTTTTTTTTTCCCCAGTAGGTGGCGTGTGTTTCCTGATCATTCGTCTGATGCTTGTCATCATCGCCAAAGGTATACGGAAAGGTCAGGAGGGCCTATTTCTTTATTTTTTAGATGAAGTTGTCTGGAGAGAAGTTGAAGCCCTTTTTATTATTAAACATTCGAAAACACAATTAAATGTTTTCTTCGTCATGTCCTCTGCTGGCACTCTAACCACTACACCACGACTCCCCCATAGCCCGAAGTTGTTTATCGCTTATTATTAAGTTAGGTTAGGTTAGTTTAAGAAAATTGAACTTTTAATGTTCTACAACGGGATTCAGTTAACTGCTTTCGAAATATTGGAATTCAAGTTTACAAAATTTTAGTAGTAATTTATAAAAGTTTCGTTTAATTCGAGTTTTTTTTTTTCTTATTTTTTTTTTATTTTTTTATTTTTGTATTTTCTTTTTTGTGCTGCCGGCGTTGGTTTCGCTATAAATTAATTTCAAATAAACCCTAAACAAAGCACAAAATAAAAACATTAAATAAAATTTATATCAATTTGAAATAGGCCGTAACAAAAAAATTAAATGATTTTTGCAATAAAAAAATATAAACAACAAATCAAATTAAAATCACAAACGATGCCATGCCATGCCATACTTCATATACGAGCATATAAATATACGCACACAGGCAGGCACCCACCCACACACTACTAAATAACAATAACAGCAGCAGCGACAAAAACAGAAAATAAACCAAAAAAAACGGAAATAAAATTTAAATTACCGTTAGCATAACAAATATCCTGTCAGCACACACAAAAACACAAAAACAAAGTTGAAATTGCTAAACAAAATGCAAAAAAATATATTCACCACTTTCAGCTGCTTTACTGATATTGTCATAGTATGTGTGTATGTGTAAGTAAGTTTGTCAACAGCCAACCAATTTTCAATACAAATACAATAAAAAACATAAACAGAGAAATCTTTTTAAAAGAGTCAAACTCTGTTGCTTAAAATGTGCTGCTACACAAGCACAGAGAGAGAAAGAGAGAGAGAGAGAGAGAGAACATTATCAACGATCACTGCAATCAAGGCCAAAGCCAACTCTGTTGCTTAAAATATGTTCAAATACAAACAAAAAGAGAGAGAAAGAAGAAGAAAAAGAGTGATACAAACAAGAAACTAAGCCATAATAACTACAATCAAGTGAAAAAATGTAAGACAAAAACAAACCTGATCTTATACTTATACAAAAAGCTTTTACTGTTACACGCGCATTTTATTGGAGGGCGAAAAAAGCGTAAAAACGCATATAAAACGGAGCAAATCAAATATGCTAACAAAACAACGACCCTTTTTCGCATTAATACTCTGCTTTTATACGGCGAAAATTTCAATATGAGTATGAAAGAGAACATAAACAATATGTCTGTGTATGGGTAACTTTTGTATTGTAGGTTTACAAAACAAAGGAATATTTCCAGTAAGAGAAGAAGCAGACAGTGGGTAACAAAAATAAATGTTTTATTAATTTTTTAAAATTAAAATTACATTACAAAGGCGCTTGAGGGGTAAATACCACTTACTTGCAGACTGAACATGAATTGGTGGTCTTTCTGTATGTAGAGGGTCCTTCAACTGTAACATATTTTTACGTTTTAACCTTTTTAAAACGTTTGAGTTCTTTTTAATTGCGTTAAATAATATATTTCCACACTTTTACTTTATACAATTATAACCATACTTAATATCCGCTTAATACTCCAATTTACTCAATACACGCCTCTTAGCAACTTTACTTTATGACTATGACTGGCAAATTATAACTGAACTAACTAACTAATTAGGCGCCACCTTTTATATACAAATGATATTACTTCCCAATGTTCTTGTTCTTACCACAACCATCGCAACATTTCCGTTCATTTCAAATGTAACAACCAAAATCTGTTAATAGCCTTGACACAAACCAATAAATTCTACAACAAAGTCTATAGCTAAGACAACTACTGTACTAATTTAATGCATCTTTTTTATGTTCGTAACAATATGATTCCGGAGACGATTAAATAGGCTCTGGTTGGACTGATTGTATACTGGTCCGTGATCTGATTCATATTGAGACTTTTGACTTGCAGGGTCATTGTCTCAATTATGGGATCTGCCACTGTCTATAGTGTAGCGTCGTTTTATTCCAGCTCTTGTAAAATTTGGCCATCAACACTTTACGCGTGAAGCTTATTTCTATGAGGTTCAAGACTGAAACTTACGTCAAAAATATTGCTGTAGCTGTGGCGGGTAAGCACTAACAGTGGCCTGAGTGGAAACCTTGAAAACGCAAATTTCATAATGTTCACACGGATGTACAAAGTTCCATCACTTTCCCAACCGCATCTACATGGGGTGTAACTGGAGATGTCGAATAGCGCGAGGTATCTGGGGTTAAACCTGGAGTCCAAGCTATTCTGCCTCCAGAACACAAGAGTTAAGGCAGCCAGAGTGAACTTTGCACTGTGCACTTGTCGCAGGGTCATTGGCAAGACCTAATAATGTAGGAGCAACAGGAGTTCCAAGTGAATTTTTAAAACGGTGGTATTAGATTAGGTGGCATTAGTATAGAATATTTGACAGGGCTCTGTGAAGTGCGGCACTGATTATTACGGGTGCTCTTAGATCCACACCCCCGGAAGCCTTATTGGTAATAATGAGCTGGCTTCCGGGGGATCTAATGGCCAAATTGTTGGCGATTACGTTTGCGATAAGACTGAGAATGGCGGAGGCATGGTCTGATAGAGCTCATGGGCAAACGCCCAACTGGCGCAATTTTGATACGATCCCAGATATGGTGGATTATTGTACTCCTAAGTCTTTTCTAAACAGAATGTTCCTTGTAAGCATCGCACTAGAATCGCGCATTAGGTCCAGATTCGTCGAGGTGTACACGGACGGGTCAAAGTCCTTGTAAGGAGTCGTGGGTGGTTTCTTTATTCCCGCATTGGGGTAAGAATATTCTTTAGACTTCCGAACCACGGCAGTGTCTCAAAGACGGGGGTCTCGGCGATAAAGAGAGCAGGCTGGTGGGCTGTATTCGATATTGATATCCCGATCTATATAGACAATCAGGCTGCGATTAGGGCGCTCTTCGGTATCTGTTTGATATTGCGAGTGATATGAGAATTCCGGCCATCTGTAAACGAAATGGCGAGACATTCAGACCTACAGTTTATCATGGTGAGGAGTCACTCCCACACCAGGCAAATTGTGTGGTAGAAGGACTAGCTAGAAAAGGCTCTCTCCTTGGTCATGAAGAGATTGAATACCTGGTTGGTTAACCACTTTCCTCTTCTGCGCTACTTGTTGAACATGCACAGCAGAACTGAAGGACTGAACCCTGTATTTCTCGCTTGGAGTCCACCGCGAGGATGCTGCGGCACAGGCTACAAATCAAAGTGGCTGTTGTCACTGGGAGACTAGGTGTACCGTGCAATTATTACTGTAGGAGTTGTCAGCATGAGGAAGAGGAGGAGATTGTCAAGCATTTCCTGTGTCAGCGTCTAAATCTTTCGGATATTAGGACTCTTTTCCCCTGCAGTCCATTTTTGCATGCCATAACAAACCTGGCTTTTGTGCATGCATCTGATTGGCCCCTTCCGGGCTTGAGCGTTGGTCCACCTGGACGTTACCTTCTATGGACATCGCTGTAGGATCAGTATTAGATCTAAGTGAGCTGGTCTCGTATGTGGTTACACGTTGTAACTAACTAACAAACTCGTTAAGTCAGAAATGAGCCTGATTGGTCAATACAATTTTGTTGCATATAAACAGTGTTGCCATAATTCTTTTTAGAAAAACTAAAAATTTAGAAGAAAAACAGATTTGCAAGTAAAAAAACTGCACATACCTAAAAAAGTATCAAAATATATTTACTACGGGTATGTTCTGTAAACGATATCAATTTCACTCAGTTTTGGTTTACAGTAAATACCCGATAATTTGTTTGAAAGTGTATTTTTAGCAACAAAGTAATTCGATGCAACATACTTACATGGTATGATATAATGACTCATATTTAGCACTGTTTTCCCGACAAGCATGATACTTGACGGGTAAGCCTTATTCGACTACGCTAAAATCAATGGCACTAACCGCTTTATTAGGTTAGCTTTTATTTTCGAAATATATCATTAGTTAGAAGATCGTGAAAGCTGCACAACACATATTTGCCAACTTCCAAAACAGTTTAGTCTATTGAATAAACTAAAAACTGAAATTTGGCAATAAAATTACTTTAAGGTAAAGCTCAAGCTCTGTTTTAGTCTACGCAGTTGTTTTAAAAATATACATTTTTGGCAAGAGAACAGTGGGATCACATTACATACTACGAAAGTACGTACGTATGAGTGATATATTTGCTGCACTTATAAATATTACGCATACGCAGGCATCTACGTACATAGCAAGTGATGATTACGTCTGCGCAGGAAAACGCCACTTTTCTTGGATCTAAATATGAGTAGCACACACTTCCTTCTTTCTTTGCGATTAATAGTCAAAAATTGATATGTAATTACATTATCGCATTAAAAAAGGTGCGAGTAAGCCCCACCACAGTTACATTAAGCAAATGGAATGAAATTCTTACTTTAGAAATCATAATTAAAATAACAAAAAGTAAAAAACTGTAAAATACAGATAAATCTGTACATTTGGCAACGCTGCCTATAAATCACAACGATTTACAATGAGAATTTGAATAATTTGGTAGCGTTGTTGAGGCGTCATGCTACTCAAGACGACTTACCACTATAAATGAGAAAACGTACAATCGAGGTGACAGTTCGCTTGACCGTTACAAAAAAACAAAGTCTTTAAAACTGTTTTGTGGAATTTCGGTGTATTTGGTAATTATGTGTCATCCTGTCAATGTACTACTTATTTGCGTTTTTGGCATCGCTGCAATTCAATCATCTTTGGGTAACAAAATCTTACATGTTTAAAATTAACGAGAGCGTTTGAGACATATCCGGAACTTTCCAGACTTTATATAAGGGAGCCACTTTACCTACGTCAAGTAGTTATAGTTTGGCTGTCATAAAGTAAAGTCGTTTTTTAGCAAGATGTTGTATTAAGCTAAACTGCATAAAAGCTAAGTGAGGAAATGAAAACTGTAAAGCACAACAAAGTGGTGTGAATTTTATTTTAAAGCAAATTTAAATGAACTCAAACGTTTTAAAAAGGTTAAAATGAAATAATATGTGTATACAGAGTCCGCCTTCTAACGTTTTTTTTTTTTCAACTAGTGGTTATCTCATGAATGGTAACACTTAGCTCATGTCTGATTTGACAGATAATTAGTTTTATCCTTCCGTTGAACTAATATGGTTGTGCATACGCTTGAACAACGCTGGGAAATGTTGCGACATTACTTTGAAAATCATGGTAATGTTGCAGATGAAGCTCATTTTGATCTTGGCGGGTATGTAAACAAGCAAAATTGTCACATTTGGGGCACAGAAAGCCCGCACGCATACATTGAAAAGCCGATACACCCAAGGCGAGTCACTGTTTGGTGCGGATTTTGGTCCAGAGGCATAATTGGGCCATTTTTCTTCGAAAATGAGCAAGGAGTGGCCGTTACAGTCAATGGCGATCGTTATCGGGCCATGTTGAACAAAGTTTTGTTCACAAAAATTTAAGAGGAGGATTTTAGCAACATTTGGTTTCAACAGGACAGCGCTACATGCCACACAGCCGAAGCTGCACTCGATGTCTTGCGCCCTGTTTTCGAAGATCGCATTATCAGCCGCAGAGCTGATGTTGTTTGGCCACCTCGGCGCTGTAATTTGACTCCGTTGGACTATTATTTGTGGGGTACCGTCAAAGAAAAGTGTTACGCCAGCAAGCCAGAGACAATTGACGCTTTAAAGGACAATATTCGTGAAGCCATTGGTGAAATACAGCTGCACACAATCGATAAACCGATCGTGTAGGCTACTGTATGGCCAGCCAAGGCAGCCATTTGAATAAAATTATTTTCCATTATTAACCGGAAGGATTGTACTTTCAAATAAAAAAATAAATTTGAGAAAATATTCAGTATTTTTTTTTATAGCATTTTCAAAAAAAAAAAATTTATTTGGCTGACCCTATACTTATGTAGTATGTAATATGATCCCACTCTTCTTTGCCAAAAAAATTTTACTTCTAAGACATCTGCGCAGTAAAACGTCACTTTTCTGGGACCTAAATATTAGTAACACGCACTGTGTTAATTCACTCTTTCTTTCCGATCATTTAAAAGGTGCGAATAAGCCCCACCACAGTTACATTAAGCAAATGGAATGAAAATCTTACTTTAGAAATTTTGTTAAAATAATAAAATTGTAAGTAAACAACTGTAAAATCTGCACAAAATATAGAAAAATGTTTTAAAAAAATCTGTAAAATACAGATAAATCTGTACATTTGGCAACGCTGCCATTAAATCACAACGATTCTCAATGTGAATTTGAATAATCTAGTAGCGTTGTTGAGGCTTCATTCTACTCATGACAATTTACCACTATATACTGATTATAAATGTGAAAACGTACACTCGAGGTGACAGTTCGCTTGACAGTTAAAAAAAACACAGTCTTTAATCAAATTGAACATATTGTTACGAAAATGAAAATCCTTAAGAAAGAAAATACACCACATCAGCGCCTTTAAAACTGTATTGTGGAATTTAGGTGTATTTAGTAATTATATGTCACCCTGTCAATGTCATACTTATTTGCTTTTTTGGTAGCGCTGCAATTCAATCATCTTTGGGTAACAAAATCTTACATGTTTAAAATTGACGAGAGACATATGAGACATATCCGGAACTTTCCAAACTGTATGTAAGGAGGCCACTTTACCTACGTCAAGTAGTTACCGTTTGGCTGTCATAAAGTAAGGTCGTTTTTAAGCGTAAATAAAAGTGTTGTACACATAAATATCAAGTTGTATTAAGTTAAACTCTATAAAAGCTAAGTGAGGAAATAAAAAGTCTAAAGCACAACAAAGTGGTGTTAATATTATTTTAACTCAATTTAAACGAACTCAAACGTTTTAAAAATGTTAAAACCAAATAATATGTATATAAGGTGTCCGATATCTAACTTTTTTTTTTCAACTAGTGGTTATCTCGTGAATGATAACACTTAGCTCATGTTTGATTTGACAGATAATTAGTTTTATCCTTCCACTGAACGAATGTGGTTGTGTATACGCTTGAACAACGCTGGGAAATGTTGCGACATTACTTTGAAAATCATGGTAATGTTGCAGATGAAGCTCATTTTAATCTTGGCGGGTATGTAAGCAAGCAAAATTGTCACATTTGTGGCACAGAAAGCCCGCACGCATACATTGAAAAGCCGATACACCCAAGACGAGTCACTGTTTGGTGCGGATTTTGGTCCAGAGACATAATTGGGTCATTTTTCTTCGAAAATGAGCAAGGAGTGGCCGTTACAGTCAATGGCGATCGTTATCGGGCCATGTCGAACAAAGTTTTGTTCACAAAAATTTAAGAGGAGGATTTTAGCAACATTTGGTTTCAACATGACGGCGCAACGTGCCACATAGCCGAAGCCCTGTTTTTGAAGATCGCATTATCAGCCGCAGAGCTGATGTCGTTTGGCTACCTTGGATTTACGATTTAACTCCGTTGGATTCTTATTTGTGGGGAGCCGTCAAAGATTAGTGTTACGCCAACAAGCCGGAGACCATTGGCGCTTTAAAGGACAATATGCGTGAAACCATTGGTGAAATACAGCTGCACACAATCGATAATGTGCTTAAAAATTGCACCGATCGTGTAGGCTACTGCATGGCCAGCCGAGGCAGCCATTTGAATGAAATTATTTTCCATTATTAACCGGAAGGATTGTACTTTCAAATAAACAAAGAAATTTGAGAAAATATTCAGTAGTTTTTTCTATAGCATTTTCAAAAAAAAAAATTATTTGGCGGACCCTTTACATATTTTAAAAATTTAAACTATGAAACTATATTATGGTTTTCCCTTCTAAGTTCAAATCAATTTGCTTAAGAAATTGAAATTTTTTTAAAGAATTTTTCTTATTTTTGTAGAATTCATCCGATTTTTGACTTGACTGCCGTTCAATTTCTCCATTGACTGCCGTTACAATTTACTGGTTTTTTGCTTCAAATGATTTTGTGTTTTAACAACAAAAACTGTAATTTAAATGGAAAACAATGCTCTAATGAAATTTGAAAGAAACAAAGAAACAAAGAAACAAAAAATTGGCAAATAAAAAACGAAATGTTTATTTTATTTAGTATCCATTTCTATTCCTTTTTTGTGGATGTTTTTTTAACAAAATTTAATTTAAATAAAAAGCAAACAATAAACGAAATAACTACCATTGCCACTAACAATCAGACAACTAACTAACTAACCATAGTATGGTTGTTAACGAGACTATTATTTCTAATAAAAGCTACAACCGAGACGAAAGTATAATAAAGAAAATTTTTGAAAGGTTTGTATAGAAATTTCAAGAAAGAAAAGCAAATTTAATAACTAATTTTTCATAATGATGTAGAGTTGTAGAGAGTGAGTTAGAGTTTCGGTTGTTGCCTAAAACTCATTATTAATTATTTAAAGAATAAACAATAATTATTCAAAAAAAAATCCAAAAGTACACTTAAACGCGTTAGTTACTACACACTTTAAGCTTAAAAAACATTTGTTAAAACAAAACATATGCAAGCACCCTACTTTAGCTAATGATAGCTTTACTAAATTTTATGTTTTTATGCTGGCAATACTATGATATTTTTTGTATCAGCGATACAAAAAATAAACTGTTGTAGCATCAGTGTACGAGTAGTCGAATCAAAAAAGACTTATTTTTCTTAATTTCGAATAAAATCATACTTTTTAATGAATCCGTTTCAGTTTTCCCTAAGTTTTTATATTTTATTTAATGCCATACATACTCATTTTAAAAATATGCTTGAAATCCTAAAAAACTTAAGACCATTAATTTCATAAGTGGAATAATAAGTACCCGAATAACCAGTTTTGTGTCTTTGTTTCGATTTTATGTACATCACTATAGAAAAAATATTGTCATTTTGCTTAAATGAATAAATTTATTAGAAAAAATTAGGTTTCAAATAATGCCGAGGATGATAAATTAAGTGTAAAAACCGATATACATACAAGGGGTGCAAAACCAAGTGCATGTTTTGAAGTTGAATAGAAAAGTTCCTATAAAAACTTAAATGCTCAATCAAATAACCTAAACTTCACACATTCATTCATTGTTAGGTTAGGTTAAGTTAAAAGGGGCTGCCAGGCATACGTCTGGCACACTTAAACTCATAAAGCCCATTGCGATACCCACAAACTTCCTCCGACAGCCCAGTCAGTTATCCGACCAGTTAGCCCTCTCAATAGATTTGCTGATCAGCCCTATAGGAGTCCCCAGTAGAGTCCCAATACCAACAACTTCCGCACCAAAAAACTGGTATTTAAGTCCCGCCAACGCCGGACAGTCAAACAACAGATGCTCAGTAGTCTCCACCTCCTTTTCTAAACAGCACCTACATATAATAGAGTCTGTCTGGCCCAACCTAATGGCATGTTTCCCCACTAAACAGTAACCTGTAAGTGTCCCTATTACCGCAGATATCCTACCTTTCGACAAGCTCAGCAGTTGCCCTGAGCTTCTTCCGTCCACCCTTGGCCAGAGAGTTCTAGCCCGTCTACGAGTTGGAGCCCCTCTCCACCTCTCATTAAATACACCATCAGCATATTGTCCTATGCGTAGCCGGCAGGTATAGATCGGTATACAAAATCTCTCCGCCGCCAAATTCAGCTCGGCCGCAGTACCCCTCCTAACCAGCTCATCCGCCACACAGTTGCCCGGAATATCAAAGTACTCGGATATCACCCTCAATAATTCGTGACATTTCCTTATCGTCCTAGACTTAGTATACATAGCCCCCAAGGATTTAATAGCAAACTGACTGTCCGTATAGATACAGACCTTCCGGATCGTCGTGGCACTATCTCTCCACAGATAGCAGCCACTTCTGCCTGAAATATACTGCAATTATCTAGCAGCCTGTAAGACTCATTTACATTACGATCAGGAGAATGGATACCATAACCTACTCCACCATCCAGTCCGTAAAGAATCGCATACTACTCATAACACCCTCCAGCGACCTTTTTCAGGTATTCCTCTTCGGAACATATGTCCCCAGATTGGTCATTGGTAATAGACAAGGGATACAGTAGTCCGTCCTAACGTTAGCCAAACCCATTCGGTGCAGCAGCTCAGCGGAATTCTCCGATAGTTTGATACCGCAATTCCTTATTCTCAGCAGAACCACTCATTCATTGGTAAGTTCTTTCAAAAAACATTAACAAAAGGAGATAAAGGCAATGATATAAAAGAACTTGCAGGCACCAAGCTTTGTACTTTTCTATTAAATAGAGAGGAATTTATATTTTTTTAAGACTCCTTTTAAAATTTTTTTTTGTTGCGCCGTTTTTAAAGAATATAGACGTACTCTCTACAATATTAACCAAAAACGTAAAAGAAATCTGGTCCCATTAATATTACATTCGTTGCCATAGCTTCAACATGTTCCTCAAAGTCAAAAATATATTTTTCCAGGTCGCTTTTTACTAGTGTTCAAAAATTTTCCATTGGATTGGAATTAGGGCCTTGCGGTGATCAATAATATACCTAAAATTTCTGTTGCAACAGCCATTCCTTGATAATTTTAGTAGTCTGGCAACTCACTAAGATATAACCTTTTCTTTTGGGAAAGAGTTTATGCCTCCAAAAACTGTTCTTTGACAACAAAACATGTTATTTTTATTTTTAAATTAAATACTCATAATGCAAATGTCACTTCAAAGTACTCTTTAAATTTTCAAAGTCAACGTTAGTGTTAAAAAGAGCCGTTAAGCTAATAATCGTTATTGCATACAACATTAAGGAATTTTGCTTAACGAAGGTTTAACAAGCTTTGTTAAGTTTTTTTGCATATGGCCGTATATGTTTACTTTCCTCTTTTTTTAATAGAACACTGCTTTATAGCTCTTGTTTAATTTCGCCTTATATTCACCATGTCTCAAAATTCGTTCTTTGGCTCTTGTTTTTCATATTAATTTAACTGCTACCCGTATTTTTGTTTTTGTTTTTTTTTATTACAATCTCCCCGTTCACTCTAACACTCACTCACAAGGTCATTTTTTTAATGAGAGCAACTGAGAGAGCAAGAGTAAGAACGATGTTAACAACTAAAAAAAAATATCTAAAAACTACTCAATTTGCTATGCTAGTGAAACAATAACTAAAACAACAGCAGCAGCAATAACAAAAACCCCTAAACAAAACAAATGAAAACAAAATTTCACAAGTAACGGTTTTATATGTAAATTTCAGTTTCTCTTTTTCTTCTTACACTCTCTCTCTCTCTCTCTTTCGTACACTAACGTTAACATTAAGTTGCCACTCTATTGTTATTGTTTTTCGGTTAATATTTTTTGATATTTACAATGTAATTAGCGTTTTGAAGTTTCTTGTTTAAAATATACGTTTTTCTAAAAATTGTGTAGATTTGAAATGTTTTGCATTTTAATTTCTTACTCTCAATTTTGTTTTTTTAATTACAATTTCTTTCGCTAAAATTTCTCCCTATTTGCTTAATATATTATAACTGTGGTGAAGCGTTCTCGTACGTTTTTTAATGCAACATTGTACCATAATTATCCGTTTTTTGATCACTAATCACAAAAAACTATAGAATTCCCACTCTGTGTGATACCCATAGAAAGAGTTACGTTTTTCTGCGCGGTAATTTTAGAAAAACATAATTTTTTGCAAAATAACAGTGGGATCACACTACATACTACGTAGGTAAGTACGTATGAGTAATATTTTATTGGTGAATCATATCGTAAGTACGTACGTATGAGTGATATATATGATTAAATAATAAACTATCACTCATACGTACGTACTTGCTAGGGCGGGTCGATTAGTAGGGACGCAAAAATCTCATCCAAGTAACAAGGCTCCACATACAAGTTTGAAAAATCTGTGAAAAACATTGTTTACATTGGATAATGTAAATGCGATTTGAAGGGATCTGTATGTACATGATACATGATACCAGAACGCCTCAAAGAGCTAACAGTCAATGCATTTTGTGATGGAAAATGGAGAGCAAGGAGCAACGGTTATCTCATCAATGCCAAAAATTCATCCCGATGATTCAACATACGTACCGCCATCGGTAGAAGAAGATATGGATAGAAGCAATGGTTCACAATACACAGAAAGATACGATTGTTCGAACTTTGGCTTGGTGTGTGACAGATTCGGTGTCCCTGATAGAGAAGCATCAGCATTGGAAACCTCTCTTTCCAAGTTGTCGAAATGAAAGATCGGCACGGCGATCCTCTCATCATGGATAAATCGAAAGTTTACAGAGAAAAAGACAACTGCAGACGAGAAGTTCCTCACAAACGTTTAGACGATACCAATTTGTTAGCGTTTTCATTCGATGGTAGAAAAGATGATACTGAAACAGGAGATAAAATTGATGGGAAGTAACATGAAACCGCTGAATACGAAACAAAAAAATTAAATGTTAAAAAAGAATACATCACTGGATGTTTTAATTGGTATATATACACTGGGCCACACGGTGGAGTTATACAGCGATTTGAATTGCTGTTAAAAAGACCATTGCATTGGTTCGTTTGCCTTCTACACTTCAACGAACTTTCGTTTCGGCATTTGTTTCAAGTTTTGGATAAATCAATCAGCACTAGACCAAGATCGGCAATCGGAAAACTGAGCAATCGAATCAAAACTAGTAAAATTCTTCCGGTAAGTAATTGCTATTACCCATTTGTTATAATTGTCAACCGTTTTTAATTATTTGACCACTTTATTTTACTATTTTTATGATCAATTTGAATGATATAAATAACGTATTTAAGCCACCATTCACGCGAAGCATTCCGTACGATGCATTGAAAGAATATTTAAATCAAGCTAATCCACCGTTTAATGATCTAAAAATTCCGTCACATATACAAGGAACGGAACGACATGTTAAATTGCTAGCTAGCGCTTCCAAAAGAGTTATACCACAAAATGTAGACGTTATACCAAAAAAGATTTCAAACAATAATTTTTTTTAGAGTCTAACAAGAGCTAACTCAGCGTACTCGAATCCAGTTTACCTACCGGCTGCCACGCTTGTCGGATATAAAATGTTAAATTCGAGCACGGTGTCACTATAAAACATATTTTAAGTAAATTATATTTACAGCCTGGTCCACGATGTCGAATGTTATCGTTGCGAACGACAAACAGCTGATTTGCGTCACACCAATACTTTCTAGTCGAATGAAAGTGAATGCGAAATCTTTTCAGCACAAGATTACGGCTCACTTTATCGTTTTTCTTATACATATTTGTACAAACACAAATGTCAAAATCATTCACTTGTTTTTTATTGTCTTTCTTTTTTGCTGGCGAGAAAAGTAGGGGAGCAAGAGGGTTAAAAACCGAGCGATTTCTGTTTTCCATGATTTTTTGCATACTCTCTTTTACGTTTAATTCGTTTCTGTTGTTGTGCTTCGTTCTTCAGTGTAAAATAATGCAATAATAGTTAAATAAATAAATGCAGGAGGTTCTTAGAAGCAGATTTAAAACATAATTGAAAAAAAGCCATGCCTTTAAACTCATAGTGTGAATTGGGTAATACTTTCACCCGAAAATCTATTTATTTCTATAAATTTTCAATTTTTCTAACAATATTATGGCAACGCCGCTTATATTAACGTTTATATTTCATTGCCATTGTGTTGTTATTGTTTTTTTAATATTATATTTTGTTGCTATTCTCCTTTTTTACATTTATTTTTTATTTATATCTACGTAATATAACTGTGCTGTCACTTAGTATTTTGTTGTGGGGTCTCTTGTTGTGCTTGCTATTATTTGTTTATTATGCTGCTGCTGTACTGTTGTTGTTCTTATTTTCTTTTGTTTTGTATATTTTTTTTTTTTTTTTTTTGAATCAATTGCTATAAAACTGACACTAATGGTGAAATGGTGATGTTGTTATTATCTAAAGCTTAATACTTGTATTATTATAAATCTAGTTGTAAACACCAGAATAATTTTCAGCAGAGCAAGAGAGAGAGAGTGAGAGAGCGAGTAACAAAACAAAGCAAAACAAAAGAGTAAGAACACACAGTTACTTATTTTTTCAATAAACACACAAGCGCTTACCTTTGTTAAACACTTTACGATGGTAATTTACAAGGAAAATATCACACATAACGGTTTTTGTTTAAACATGAGAGCCTCAAAATGTGTTTCTCTATAAAAAACAAAAACGAAAAAAAAAGAGAAATAGTCTAAAAAAAAGAAACAAAAATAATCTTGGAGGTTTTAACACATGTCTTTCTTACATTATTACATGATTTTTAAGCACATAGTAAAAACAACAACAGTAACAACAAAAGCCATTAGATTAAATAAAACAACACAACATACTCGTACATGCTTGTCACATCGAAATTGAAAACATTAACAAGCAAAAAAAGAATCAAATATAAAAACAACAACAACTGTACTAAATCGAAAAATCTTAAAATAAATGATAAAAAAAACAAAAAGCAAAACAAAAAATGGAAAGAGAGCATTACGACGAGTGTAGCAACATTATCATTAACATCCTCTTCTATTTCCTTTACATCTTAAAATGTCTCCCCAAGGAATATCAAATGTGAACTTCAATTACAATATGAACTTCAATTCTTGTCTTCGTTCTCTCTCCTTTAGGTTTTAATGGAAAATTGTAGAATTTAACGGTGTTTAGTATATAAAAAGAATTATTTTTTCTTTATTAAACCAATAGGCAGAAATTGGCAGTGTGGGAGAAAATGCTTTCGATGGCTTAAGAGTAATAAACTTTAATTATTTTTTAAAAAATGTATTTATTTTTTTATTTGGGTATATCTTACACGTACAAAAGGAAATTTAATAATTGTACGCAAAATTGAAGTTGAAAATACTTTGAAAGTCAAAATGACTTGCACAAGCCAAACTCGGACAATAACTTTTATGGGTTAATAACTGCAACTCTGTAATTTCACATATTTAGGAGAAAATTGTACAGAATAAACAGAGCTGAAATCAAGAAGATGGCACAAACTAGTATCGAAATAAGGAAGCTTATTATTGAGCCTGCAAGAAAAGGAAAAAGTGTCCGCGAAATTTCAAAAATTGTTGGCAGAAATCATTCAACTGTGCACGACATAATAAAACGTTTCAAAGTCAATAAAGAATAGACCAAAATATGCCCACAACAAAATATTTTCTCATTCATCGCAGAAGAACGTTTTTTTTTTTTTTTTGTCAGAAAAATAAGAGGAAATCCCTTCCTAAGTGCTCTAAAACTTGCTGCTGTTGCCGAAAGTGACCTTGGTAAGAAACTTGCTTTACAGAGTTGGTCTTAATGGTAGAAGAGCTACACAAAAACCTCGTATTAGTAAGCACATTCAAACAAGAAGACTTAAATGTGCAAAAAAGTACCAAAATAAGGGTTTTTCTTTTTGAAGCAACGTTAGGTTCACCGACAAAAGCGAATTTAACGTATTTGGGTCAGATGGTAAACCAATAGTATGGAGGGGACAAAATCTGGAACTGCGTTTGCATAACTTTAAACCGACAATAAAGCAGGGGTGATTCAGTGCTTGGTGCTCATTTTCTACATCAGATCCAACATCTTTGCATTTTATCGACACTTTCATGGATCGAAATGTTTATTTAAACATTTTAAAAGAAAACTTGCTAGTAATGTGTGAATAAGCTTGCTCTAGATAACGGTTGCTAGTTTTACCAAGATTATTAATTCCCATAACATTGCTTCAAGGAACATGGGGACTTCTCTGCATCAATGAACTGCACCAGATGCTATTTTTAAACTCTTTGAAAGGGACCTACAATTTAACGCCGGCTCCGAATGGCAAATTCATTTAGAGAAGTTTTTAATAGTATTTATACTCATAACCAGTTACTAGCTAATGTTGTGAGGTGATACCGTTGTCGAAAAACTTTTCTCTTTTTTTTTAAGATGGTCTGGCCTGGTATTGAACCGAGGACCTTGTGGTTGGTAGGCGAGTGTCTTACCTACCATACCACAGCGACACACAAGATAACGACCCCAAACACAAGGCCCACAAAGTAAGATCTTGGCTGCTGTATAATATGCCACACGTCATAAGAACACCACCCCAGAGCCCCGACTTAAATGCTGATGCAAATTTGTGGGATTATCTCAATAAAAAAGTTCAGCATCAGTCGGTTTACAACAAATCTGAGCTAAGAAGGGTTTTATTAGAAAAATGGGAAAAAATACCAGCTGTTCACTGCCAATTATTGGTCGAATCTATTCCCAAGAGACTCCAAATGATTATAAAAAACAAGGATGTGGGAGTGATTGGGGAAAAGTGAAAATAAAAAATTTTTGCTCGAGATTTAAAGAATTAACAAACAAAAAGAGTTTGTTTCTTCTTTAATATTTATTGGGTGTAGGTAAAACGTACCTTTCGGGTTGCGGGTTTATATTACATTAATAACAAACCCAACTTCCTCTTCTTACTTAGTACATTGTCACTCTTATAAAGGGTCCGCCAAATAATTTTTTTTTTTTTTTTTTAAATGCTATCGAAAAAAAACTACTGAATATATTCTCAAATTTCTTTTTTATTTGAAAGTACAATCCTTCCGGTTATTAATGGAAAATAAATTCATTCAAATGGCCATGCAGTAGCCTAAATGATCGGTCCAATTTTTAAGCACATTTTCGATTGTGTGCAGCTGTATTTCACCAATGGCTTCAAGAATATTGTCCTTTAAAGCGTCAATTGTCTCTGGCTTGTTGGCGTATCACTTATCTTTGACGGCACCCCACAAATAATAGTCCAACGGTGTCAAATCGCAGCTCCGAGGTGGCCAAACGACATCAGCTCTGCGGCTGACAAAGCGATCTTCAAAAGCAGGGCGCAAAACATCGAGTGTAGCTTCGGCTGTGGGGCACGTAGCGCCGTCCTGTTGAAACCAAATGTTCCTAATATCCTCCTCTTCAATTTTTGTGAACAAAAATTCATTCAACATGGCCTTATAATGATCGCCATTGACTGTAACGGCCACTCCTTGCTCATTTTCGAAGAAAAATGGCCTAATTATGCCTCTGGACCAAAATCCGCACCAAACAGTGACTCGTCTTGGGTGTATCGGTTTTTCAATGTATGCGTGCGGGTTTTCTGTGCCCCAAATGCGACAATTTGGCTTATTTACATACTCGCCAATATCAAAATGAGCTTCATCTGAAAAGATGATTTTTTTCTCTTTTTCATTCTGTAACACTACCATGATTTTCAAGGTAATGTCGCAATATTTCCCAGCGTTGTTCAAGCATATACACAACCATATTCGTTCAGCAGAAGGATAAAACTAATTATCTCTAAAATCAGACATGAGCTAAGTATTACCATTCACGAAATAAGCACTAGTTGAAAAAAAACGTTGGATGGCGGACCCGATTATATAAAAATGACGTGTAATTTCGTGATCGCTAAACTGAAAAACTACTGGACCGATTTTGACCAAACTTAACACATATGTTCTATGGAGAGTTAGGAGTGTCTCTGTGTAGTTTGAAGTTCGTCCGACAGATGGCGCAATATTTAGTTTTTTATGTTTTTGCACCGTAACTCTAGAACTACTGCACCGATTTCAACTAAACTGTATATACATGCTCTATGGGGCGTGAGGAGTGTTTCTGTGTAGTTTGAAGTTCGTCCGACACATGGCACATGTGTTTTTGCACCGTAACTCAAGAACTACTGCACTATGCTGTGTTTCGTTCAAGGCGTTGGTTCTCTACTCAGCGTGCAGTGGCGTTAATTAGCCTGATACCGACTGAAATCTAACATATTTTTGTGAAAAAATATATTAAAAAAAAGTAAATAAATATCCACGAGTATCACTCTTTTTTAAACTCTATTTGCGCAAGAAGCCTATTTTCTGTTTTGCTGAAGGCGTTAGGTGCTTGATCGGCGTGTGGTGGCGTATGGCGTATGGGTATCAAACGAAAAGCTGAACCTATTAAATTTAATATTTATTTATTTCCATTCAATGTTACATACGATACATACATTTTAATAAATTAATCCAAGATGTTAGTGAAAGTAAATTAATTGTATTATTGAAAGCTATTGAAGAAAGTAAATAAGCAACAGGTAAGCCAATAAAGGGCAGCCTTTTTACCCCAACAATAACAAACAGAAAAATAGCATAAGAAACGTATATTGGAGTACAAATTGCCACGCTGACGTGCAAATATTGGTCGCCGTACACGACAGACAAATTATATGAGTGCTGCGCTCACAGCAGACACAAGAGGAACGCGCAGAAGACAACGAACTAGTCAGGAATCGAATGTTAGTTTTATACCAAAATTATTCACAAGAAATAGTTCAACATAAAAGACACATTTGGCGCCAGCAACGCGGATCGGGCCCAGCTATCAAAAATATATAATTCCATTTGAACAATAATTGCTTTGTCGATTTAGTGCACCTTTCATGCTTTTTCCAAATATCAATCAGCCATGACTTTGAAAGCAAACCAGATTTACAGTGAAAATAAAATTCGAAGGCAAAACAACGTTTGATCGGACTTTTTACATTTTCACAGCATTAACTTGCAATTGAACAATATTGTCTTTAAAGCATATCCTACACTGCACAACGAATACTGTCGAATCTTGAGTAAGCTCAGTGCATTAACAACTGGGACGATGCAAGTAATATTTTCAAAATCTATAAAAAACTGTTTGACGAAGAAAAATCCATAATTTCTTTTTTTTGATAAGACCAGTACCCATGAGATAGCCCCTACTTCTGCAGTGCATTGTGCTGGTACTAGGAAAATAGTTTGTGCAACGGAGGACAGAAGACCTGAAGAAATTCAGATCATTTGGAAGCAATAAACACCCAGAAAATTCTTGAAATTAATGTAACGAAAGCTTTAAGCAGATTACTTATGTTAAAAAATAAAAAACACATTATTGTTCAGAAATAAATGTTAAATTAAAAGAGCCACCAACTCCTCAAAATTATCTGCTATTAATGTTTATAGAGTATACACAGAAATTTAAGAATTTTCTCTCATTAAAACCTGTAAATGACCTCAAAATATATAATCCTGTCAGTAAAAAGCTCTCCTAATCAACAACTTAATTAATCATAAGCAACTTGTTTTAAAAAAAAGTTTCAAAACCAAAGAGTTTGAGAAAAAAGTAATTAAAATGTAATTTAATAAGAGTTTCTTTCTTTCTCTCTCACACTCTCATACACTAACTCAGAAACAAAACTGCGTATAACTTGAAAAAAAAAACTAAAACTGATTCTAATCAAATTAAAACGCAGGTGTTTTTAGTTTAAAGCAAAAAAAAGGGAAATTTTAAATTGAAAAAGTTTGGTTTTTTATTTTCTTTCTCCTCAAACACAAACTTTAACTAAAAATTACATTCTCTTACCGATACAATGATTTTACAGTTAAAACAAATGCTAGAAAGTAAGAAGAGAACGAAAGTAAGCGAGAGAGAGATAGAGAGAGAGAGAGAGAAGGAGAGAAGTAAAAAAAAAATTATTGTGCAACATTTTAATTTAAAAGGGGTGATACATGGCCAAACATATGTTTACAAAAAATATCGCAAATAGTCAATCACATTCAAGGAAAAGTAAGTTATCAATGTATGCATCACCCCCTTAACATTTTGAGGCAATAAGGCGATAAGGCGAAAAGAGCAAAAATAGTAACAAAAAAAAATAACAAAATTCATTATGAATTTCATTATCTATCCATCACACTCTATTACACTCTTGTACACCCTTTCTCTCTCTCTCTCTCTCTCTCTGGCTACGTTTGGCTACATGTCGCCAAAACAAGTCATTGCAGATCATGAATCAAATAAAGACGCTGATACATTGGCAAACATTAGCTTGCAAATCTCGTGTATGTATGCGTGAAAAGTAAAAAAAAAGTTGCCACACGTATACGTTGTGTGTAAGTTCTCCATGAATGCGATTGACTATTTTTTATTTTTCAGACCTGGAGATTATCTGGGTAAGGGATCACTCGGACACCCGGGGGAACTATGTGGCAGACGGACTTGCGAGAGCTGGCTCTCTCCTCAGAAATGAGGAGATTTACCACTCAGTTGGGATGCCACTCTCCTCTTGCAGACTTATGGTCATGCGGTACATGTTTCAGTAGGGCACAGCTACGGTGGGATGATGAATCCACTTGCTCTGCATCGAGGGAAATCTGGCCCCTATATGAACGGGCTTGATGATGAACCCACGTGCTCTGTATCGAGCCATATCTGGACCCTATATGAACGGGCTTGCTCAAGGTCTATTATAGGGCTGCCGGGACTTAGGCTGCGAATTGTTGTGGCTGGTGCGCACTCTAGGAGATTGGGTCTGCTGTTCAATGACTATTGTAGCGGTTGTCAGTATGAGAAGGAAGAGGAGACTGTCGAGCACTTCCTATGCCAGTGCCTGAGTCTTTCGGACATTAGAACTGCTTTTCTTGGCAGTCCGTTGCTGGATGGCTTGAAGGATCTCTTCTTTTGTACATGCGTCAGGTTGGTTCGGATCGCACCGCAACGCGGACATATAGGTTGTCCAGTAGGATCAATATTGGACCCAAATGGGCTGGACGTGTCTGGCTACCTGTCGTAACTAACTAACATTTAGCAACTAATTACATAGCGAACAGTTTCATAAGTTGTAACTTAAATTGTCGTGCGTTACTTAATACCTGACAGCTATAGGGAATCGAGTTCCAGAGTGATGTTTCGTATATATATTGAAATGCCATTTAGACATTAGGCTCTTGTACCCAGCGGACCGCAACCTTTTACCTCTGCAATTTTCCGCGAAAGACAATCTGTTATAAAGATATTCAGGCTGGTGCGTATATATAATCTTGTGCATCAAAACTGAAATTCTTAATTTGAGAAGATGATCAAAGGAACTTCCATACAACTGGGATGAAAGCATGGATATTCTAGTACGTCTGCTCAAACCATATAGTCAACATTTAACCTTCTCTTACTGGTAGAGTCACAACTAGAGAAAAGCTGACATCCATATAATAAAGTGGGAATTAAATACGTCTTTGCCAGGAGAATTCTAATCGTATTGAAACGCCCACATAGTTCTTAGCATGGCGAGGAAACGTCCACAGGCATAATTGATGTGATCAGACCAGGTAAGAGTTCTATTAAAATACACACCAAGATTTTTAGCAAATGTCACTATTTCAACTGTCTAATTGGCTATTTCTGTATACAGGAATAATGATGCCGCCCCCAACCCCTTTCGAGAATTTTGATCCATCCGTGTAAATCTCAACAGTACCGTGTCCATCACCACGTCTGTGTGTTAAAAAACAACATTGAGTCTTGCGTGCGTTAAAATCGACCCTGTTCACACAACCCCACTCGGAGATTTTCACCAGGTTACTTTTGAGTGTGTTGTTCATATTCATCATTCTCGCCCCAATCGCCAAAAGGAGAATTTTGACGCTTTAAATTTCTTATAAAAAACTGCAATTAGAAAGCGCTAGCCTAGCGCGTTTAAAAAACAGCGCTAAAGGGAAAAACTTCTAATTTTTGGGAGTTGAAATATAGCGCGAAAGACGTTAAATTGGCAACACTGCTTCTAAAGATCGTTAATTAGGGAAGACCACTACTCATGCAGTGCATTGTGCTGGTACTAGGAAAATAGGTTGTGGGAAGGAGAACAGAGGGAGTAGTGTTTATGGACGTTAGATTTAAATTTACTCATGTCGTAAGTAGCAGGAAATACTTAAGCCGGAAGATTATTCCACATCCGAACAGTGCGACCAAAGAACGAATTCTCGCTATAATGCGTTGTGCGATTTACTGGACAATCAACTACAAAGGGCTGCGCTCTACGAAAAAAACGAGTACTGCGTAAAAATATATGATTTTTAGGAAATTATTCCTTAATTTCGTTAGAATACATTCCGTTATATTACCGATAGAATAATGAAACACACGCCACATTGCGACGGTGCTCCAATGAATCGATAGAGTTGGCTACCATACCGTCATTAATGAGCATTTTCGCCCTCTCCTGTACGCGGTCGAGAAGCTCCAAAATAGACTTTGAAGCACCGGCCAATACGAGTACATGAGAGTTGCATTCCATCTTGGTTCGGATATAGGTCTTGTAAATATTAAGGAGATCAGATGGAGTGAAGTATTTCTTGCACCATCTTATGCTTCTTTCGACACTTAAAATATGTGATCATTACAACGAACATCGCAGTGAATTCTCATGCCCAGAACATCAAGAGCATCTGATTCCTCAATATCCACATTATCCATTGACACAGACGGTAACACACTACCACGTCTGTGTGTTAAAAAACAACGTTGAGTCTTGGCTGCATTAAAATCGACCCTGTTCGCAGGACCCCACTCAGAGATTTTCACCAGGTCACTTGTGAGTGTGTCACTCATATTCATCCTACTCGCCCCAATCTCCAAAAGGAGAATTTTGACGCTTTAAATTTCTTATAAAAAATTGCAAATAGAAAGCGCTAGCCTAGCGCATTAAAAAAAAACGCGCGAAATATAGCGCGAAAGACGTTAAAGTGGCAATACTGCTTCTAAAGATCGTTAATTAAATCTCTCCCTCTCTCTCTTTCTCTGTCTCTCTCTATTAATAGTAAACCTAAACAAACTTATATTCTTTGTTCTAAACGCAATATGCGTGTAAGCATTGATATTTTTGTTTAAAACAAACACACACAACTATTAGTAGAAGATTTCTTGAGTTTTTGTAATTTTTTTGTTGTTGTTTTTGTATGTGTTTGTGACTTTTACTAGTTTTTATTACGTTATGAATATGACTTGACACAACACGATGTTACAAGTTTCGTTGTTTTTGTTTCCTCTCTTCCTATTGCTTTAGCTGTTTTATGTTCTCTTTTACCCTCTGTCTCTCTCTCTCTTTCTCATTTAGTTTATTTTTAAATGGCTTGATTACGATTATGAATAGAACTTGTTTGTTCATGTTCCATTTTTAACAACATTACAATCATGATTTGATTTGGTTTTGTAGTTGCGATAAGCAATTTATACTTCGTTTTCTTTGAATATGATTTTTTTGTTGTTGTAATGTTTTTCTCTAACAAAGCTGTTTAAATAACAATTCCCGGGAGAATTTGTTTTTATTGTGTGAATATTAAGTAAAGATAAATTACTAAAGTTTTTTTGTTGCTATAGACTGAATATGACGTATAAAGGAGACTATTAATCATATTAAATACGAACACAAGGCTTTTTGAAAGGGACCCTCTTTAAACAAACAAACAAACAAGTAACGCTTTAATTTAATTTAAATTGCAGTGTGATTTGTATTTACCAGGCGAAATAGCTGTTATATGCAGGGCTGTTAGATCTGGCGATTTTTCGCCAAACGTGGCGATTTTAAAAGCTCTTTGGCGTCCTAATTTTCGGTTTGGCGACAAGGCAATGGCGACTTTTTGGCGATTTTTAAATTAATTGACGATTTTCAAACATAATACTAAACCTTAAAATTGTTATTTTTGTATTTTTATATATGAAATTTGTGAACATGATCTACTTTAATGTGTCGATTATAGATGGTAGCCAAACTCCAGTTGCGTTCTCGGCAAAAAAGGAATTTGTAGTTTTTCATATATGGAACTGAAACTAATAGATTTTTGCGTTCCAGTTTATAAATGTAAAGCAAATTTCAACAACTGGTACAGAAATAAGTTTATATAGGGTCCGCTATCTAACGTTTTTTTTCACTAGTGCTTATTTCGTAAATGGTAATACTTAGCTCATATCTGATTTGACAGATAATCAGTTTTATCCTTCGGCTCAACGAATATATCGTTGAGTATACGCTTGAACAGCGCTGGGAAATATTGCGACATTACTTTGAAAATCATGGTACTGTTGCAGAATGTGTGCGAAAATTGCGTGCGGATTTTGGAAGAAGAGAAGAACCGTCAGCTCCGTATGTTCGTTATCTTGTGAAAAAATTGGAAGAAACTGGTATCCTCATCGTTAAACTAAAGCGTGAAAAGCCAAAAGCAGTGCGTACACCCGAGAATATTGCAGGTGTGGCAGAAAGTGTGCGTGAAGCGCCATCAACAACAATTCACCGTCATTCTAAACAATTGAATATTTCGGAGAGATCATTGAGACGAATTATGCATAAAGACCTTGGTATGACGCCATACAAAGTCCAATTGGTTCAGTAGTTGAAGCCAACTGACCATCCAATGCGTTTTCACTTCGCTAAGTGGGCCTGCGATCGACTTACAGAAGATGCCGATTTTGCCAAAAATAAATCAAATTTTCAGGTGAAGCTCATTTTGATCTTAGCGGGTATGTAAACAAGCAAAATTGTCGCGTTTGGTCGATACATCCAAGACGAGTCACTGTTTGGTGCGGATTTTGGTCCAGAGGCATAATTGGGCCATTTTTCTTCAAAAATGAGCAAGGATTGGCCGTTACAGTTAATGGCGATCGTTATCCGGCCATGTTGAACGAATTTTTGTTCACAAAATTTGAAGAGGAGGATATTAGCAACATTTGGTTTCAACAGGACGGCGCTACGTGCGACACAGCCGAAGCTACACTCGATGTTTTGGGGCCTGTTTTTGAAGACCGCAGTATCAGCCTCAGAGCTGATGTCGTTTGGCTACCTCGGAGCTGCGATTTGACACCGTTGGACTAGTATTTGTGGGGTGCCGTCAAAGATAAGTGTTACGCCAACAAGCCAGAGACAATATTCGTGAAGCCATTGGTGAAATACAGCTGCACACAATCGATAATGTGCTTAAAAATTGGACCGATCGTGTAGGCTACTGCATGGCCAGCTGAGGTAGCCATTTGAATGCAATTATTTTCCATTATTAACCAGAAGGATTGTACGAGTACTTTCAAATAAAAAAAGAAATTTGAGAAAATATTCAGTAGTTTTTTTATAGCATTTTCAAAAAAAAAAAGATGATTTGGCGGACCCTTTAAATTGTTTGGAAAAAGTCTAAACCAGAAAAATATGGAAAAAATGAATGTGTTTGCTCCAGAAATTCACACATATTCTTCAAAGCTATGGAGTATAAAATCATTCAAAAAGTCTACTTCTCTTCTTTCCAAATCTACTGAAAAGCTTAAAATCAGATAATAATCAGATAAGTTATTTGCTTAAAGTGTATGAAGCTACGAAAATTTCAAAAAGACTCGTTGTATACGATAGCGTTTAATAGAAAAATAGTATAACTTTCCAGGTATGTAGTTTGATTCCGTTCCTTTTTGTCGCATAGTGTAATTGAATTCTCATACAACACAATGAGATGTTTATCGAAGATTTAGTGGACAGCGTGTTAGATATACAAAAATAATGAGACTACATATCCATATTCAAAATGTACGAGTATTTCATATCAATCCTAAAAACTAGTTTTTAAAGTTTTCTAGCTTTTAGTAAACTATAAACCACATTGGCGTAAACATTGTACACTTTTTGTCTTTGCTAATATTTTTTCTTAATAAAATTAAAATACATATTATGGCGATTTTTATATCACTTTTGGCGAAATTTAACAATTTGGAACGCACTTTTTAAATTTATTTTTATATTTTAAAAACTATCAATTTTATTATTTAAGTCTAAAAAAGGTGATTTGGCGATTTTGGCGATTTTTTAAATTAAATTTGGCGAAAAAGCTTAAAAAAAGATCTGACAACCCTGGTTATATGTAGTTTAAAACTCAAACGTATGATTGATATTTATTCGAGTTCATAACACTCATACGCCTGAGCTTAACAAAAAAAATAACAAAGGGTCCGCCATATAAATTTTTTTTTTGAAAATGCTATAAAAAAAACTACTGAATATTTTCTCAAATTTCTTTTTTTATTTGAAAGAAAAGGTGTTTTTATAGAGGTATAGAACTTTAAGTTGCAATAAAACAACGATGGATTATTCGATTGACATGAATTTTATTTATCCGAAAGATAATCTTGTGGCATTACATTTTAGATATGATTTCTGGCATATGACCGCCACGGCTGGCGCGGATGTAGTCCAATCTGGACGTCCAATTTTCGATGACTTTTTCCAACATATGTGGCCGTATATCGGCAATAACACGGCGAATGTTGTCTTCTAAATGGTTAAGCGTTTGTAGCTTTACCGCATAGACCAATCACTTTACATAGCCCCACAGAAAGTAGTCTAGCGGTGTTAAATCACAAGATATTTGAGGCCAATCCACAGGTCCAAAACGTGAAATTAGGCGGTCACCAAACGTGTCTTTCGATAAATCTATTGTGGCACGAGCTGTGTGACATATTGCGCCGTCTTGTTGAAACCACATCTCCTGGACATCATGGTTATTCAATTCAGGAATGAAAAAGTTAGTAATCATGGCTCTATACCGATCACCATTGACTGTAACGTTCTGGCCACCATCGTTTTTGAAAAAGTACGGACCAATGATTCCACTATCCCATAAAGCGCACCAAACAGTCAGTTTTTCTGGATATAACGGTGTTTCCACATACACTTGCAGATTATTTTCACTCCAAATGGGGCAGTTTTGTTTGTTGACGTATCCATTCAACCAGAAGTGCGCTTCATGTCTAAACAAAATTCGCTTATGAAAATTGAAAATTGAAAAAAAAAATTCACTTATGAAAAATGAAAATTGCACTATTTTCAAGCGTTGTTCAGGCGTGAGTCTATTCATGATGAATTGCCAAACCAAACTGAGAATAAATCACTTGACATCTGTTAAATCGGTCACCATCTTGAAAAGTAATGCCAACGTAAGGTCCTATACCTCTATAAAACACACGCTTTACAATTCTTCTGGTTAATAATGGAAAATAATTTCATTCAAATTCTTGCTCGAAGAAAAATGGCTCAATTATGCATCTGGACCAAAATCCGGACCAAACAGTGACTCGTGTTGGGTGTATCTGCTTTTCAATGTATGTGTGCGGGTTTCCTATGCCCCAAATGGGAAAATTTTGCTTGCTTACATACCCGCCAAGATCAAAATGAGCTTCTCCTGCAACATTACCATGATTTTCAAGGTAATGTCGCAATGTATCCCAGCATTGTTCAAGCGTATACACAACCATATTCGTTCAGCGGAAGGATAAAACCAATTATCTGTCAAATCAGACATGAGCTAAGTGTTACCATTCACGAAATAAGCACTAGTTGAGAAGAAAAAACGTTAGATGGCGGACCCAATATATGCGGACAAATTAACGATTTTTTTTCCATTTTAGTAATAAAATAGAACAAAATGAAATAAAATAAAGACTTAATTAAGGGCTATTGACTGAAATTAAAACTTAAAGAACACAACTTAAGCCATTAAGGGAAGTGATAAAAACAAGTTTTCATAATTCAGCGAATTTTTTTTTTTTTTTATTACCCCTTTTTGCGAAATCTCCATCTTAATGGATTAGCCCCTATTGTATTTGCTTTCTCAAATAAGATACCACTGTCCTTGTCCTCTGAGTATCGCACGTCTTGTGGCTACACAACACCGCCCTATCACTTCTCATTGAAGTTGAAAACAACAATTCCGCACAAAAACAAGTGTACGTAAGGTGTCTCGCACCTCATTAACGACTTTGAGCAGATCTTCACAGATCGTCCAAATCGATGGAGGCGTCTTTTCGGACCATAAAAACTTTTTTCAGGCGGACGTAATATGCCAGGAAAGAGCAACGGATAGCCAAGCGGTATACTAACGAATAGCCAAGCGGCTGTGAAGGCTCAGAGATGTCACAAGATGACTCCGAAAATAGTTATGAACTGCGGCAGATGTCTCAATGATATATTCATAGCTTATGTATCGAATTACAGTAATAATCCGGCGAACGGCAGGGCTGATGAACTGGCCAGGCATAGTACAACCATTGAACTCACAAGGCCGCATGGGCAGCTACAGAGACGGTAAAGATAGCGCAGCCTGCTCAATCTTCACAGAAGCAAACTCGTTGTTGATATCGGGTTCAAAACTGGCGGCATGCTGGCTGTGCAGCTGTTAACATGGCCGACGTTTTGTGGCAGAAGAAAAAACATGATGACTTTTATCATGCGAGTGAGCCTACGGCGCTGTCAAGAGCAGACATTGGCAAACTTAGTGGCTTCATTATAAATTTCGTGTAATTCCGGAAAGGATAGCAAAGCAATTCTGGTCAAAGCTGTATCATAGGCGCAAGAAAAATCTGCTCAATCTTCGAAAAAACGTACTCGGCGCTCATGCTAGGCGGCTTGGAAAGGCTCACCTGGCCAATGATCTTGCAAAACTTATTATGAACTCCAGGTAATTCCGGGCTTAGAGGGGATAACAACGAATTACTTTGCCCTACATGTTAACAGTGGTATACGGATGGATCTAATATGTACGGTGGAGTGGGTACTGGAGTTTTCGGGCGCAATGCCAAAGTCTGGGTACCCCATGGGCATGTGGCCCAGGCAGCGATCCTGGCTATTTCTATCTGTGAGCGGATTAATATACAGTATGGGATCAGGGCGCTTACTAATTTCTCTTCATCAGAATAAATAGACTCAAAACTGGTACTCGAGTGCTATACGAGTGTCAACACACTGGTAACGCTTAGTTGGGTGGGTACCTGGGCACACTACTGTTATAAGAAACGATATCGCTAACAAACTGGCCAGGCGGGGCTCGGTCACTGGCTTCGGGGAGCCAGAGCTTGCCCAGCTGGTCAGGGAGAAGATCGATGAATGGGAAGCGAAGTGGATAATAAGACACCTTACCTTCAATATGGAGCTACACTACGTGGGCAAGAGAACTAGGAGCAAACTTATTGGCTTCCTGATAGGCCATTACTGTCTTAACTATCACCTCTTCAAACTCAATCCGGTATCTGATTCGTAGTGTCGCCTGTGCAGTGAGGAAGAGGAAACGACGGAGCATATCCTCTGTGTGTGTGTTGCTTTGGCAAACATTAGGAGATGAGCTTTTATGGACCCCTTTATTGAGCCTGAACAGTTTAGTTGACTATCCATTGGGTATATTATTGTCGTCATACTCAGTGGGAGTTTTACTGCCTTTTGTGGCTATTGCGATGGCGGGACTGACCCCGGAGTAGATCCAGTTGGCCATTTAGCCTTTAAGCCATTCTAAACATATAATAAAACAATCAAATCCTGACTATTTCTTTGAACTCTGGTGTTTTACCCCAAAACATTATGTTTCGTAAACAGTTTCGAAACTGCTCAAAACTCATTCAAATTACGTCTAAGCACTACATCGAAGTGTTCACACGATTGTGTTTTAGGTGAATCAGTACAACCACAACGCAACTTATGACGTTTTCTTTTCTGACACAAAATGTTGCACAGCGTTTGGTCTTTTTTATTAAACGTCATTAAAAATTAAAAAATATCAACTGCTTTTGAAGGCAACATCTTCAGAGAAAAACACAAAATGCTTTCTTTGTTTCAATTTTCTTAAAAAGGAACACAAAAAAGAAAAGGCAACAAAGTGCAACATTTTTTTTTTTTTTTTCAGAAAGGAACACGGCATTAATAAATCACATTTCAAACAGTGAAATCGTTGGTTTAGTGCTCTCATAGATTTTGTCAAGCATTTCTTTGTCTTCAGTGTTGCTCCTTCTAGACGCAGTTTGCTCAAGATAAGAGTCCGTTAAAAGATAAAAGTTGTTGGAAGCTTGGTGTGGCATAGTAAGTTACTTCGCTAGAAAATACAAAAAATACGAGGGCGGATTGATATTTTAGCTACCAAAGTAGGAAAAAAAACATTTTTTTTTCCAAAACCATTCATTTCTTAACATTGTCTTCTTTTAGCTCAATACCCTTAGTAAGACGATTTTCCAACTTTTTTCTATACCATCTGAATAATACGATTTTGGCAACTCCTCAAAATACGCATTGGTTTCGGCAATCACTTCTTCGTTTGAGATGAATCTTTTACCTGCGAGCCATTTGTTCAAGTTTGGAAACAGGAAAAAGTCACTAGGGGCTAAGTCTGGACTATAAGGTGGATGATCAACCAATTCGAAGTGAATTTCCCGTAGTTTTAGCATCGTGTCTAATGTTGTGTGAACCGGTGCGTTGTCTTGTTTAAATGTGTTGTTTTTTCCTTGATTGCATCAACTAATTGATCCAATAATGCACGATAATACTCTCCTGTGATTGTGAATCCCTTTTCAAGATAATCGATGAGCAATATTCCATGTGCATCCCTTGCCAGCCGATTTCGCTGTCTTCGCCTTCTTCGGAGCACTTCCACCAGCTTCCACCCATTGCTTCGATTGATTTTTGGTTTCAGGTGTGTAGTGGTGGACCCACGTTTCATCAACAGTTATTAATCTACGCCAAAAATCAGCTGGATTATGCTTTATTATGTCCAAACACCGCTGTGGAGTGATCTGTCGAACTCGTTTTTATTCAACACTAAGCAAACGCGGCACCCATCTTGCCGATAGCTTTTTCATATGCAAATGTTCAGGCAAAATGTTGAACACAAGTTCATACGATATGTTTACCATTTCAGCAATCTCACGTATTTTGATCCGGCGATCATTCATAACGATATCGAGGATTTTCTTGATATTTTCTTCAGTATCCACCGCTTTTGGCCTTCCTGTTGATGACATTGTTGCAGTGCTTGCTCGGCAATCTGAAGAAGCATTTTCGCCGTAATGTTTATCAAGCTTTTCTTTTGTCTCTTTCGTCGTTTCGCTTTTCAAATAATAGTGTTTAATCACTACACGAAATTCACTTTTTTCCATTTTCCATAGAGAAGAAACACAAAAGTTGCTTACTTCAGACGACTACAACAAATAAACTAATCGATGAATTGGGCTAAAATTTTAACAGCTGACGTTTGACAGATCGTAATTTCTAAGAAAGAAAAAGGTTTTGTGTTTGTCCGGCAATCTAGCAATCTTGGTAATCTAGGTATCTTCAATGTCAATCCACCCTCGTAGATGTAAAAACTGCCCTCTTAGCTCATATTTAATACCCTTACATAGTTTTCTTTTTCACTTTATTTAAAAAAAACTTAATTGAAGTGCCATCCATTTAAATAATTAAATGCAATTCAAGAGAATAATTAATTTAATAAATATGCCCTAAAATTTACAAACAAAACAATCCCCTTAAAAGCCTAAAGGCATCAAAATATTAACAGTTTTTGTTTTATGCACACACGCACGCACACACACACACACATACAAAACTCTATTTTTATTTATGCATATAAATAATTGCCTTTGCATATATAAATATTTATTTTATTAAAAGCAAATACTCGCATAAGCCAAACATAAAGCAAGTAAGGGAAACAGAGAGAGAGAGAGAGAGAGAGAGAGAGAGTGAACAAAATCATACAGTATTTCATTTGTTATTAAAATATATTCAACAGCTTGTCTAACTGTGCTTTAAAAGCATTTAACAATTAATTCAATGTTTTTATTAACAACAACAAAAACAACAAGAAGAAAACAGCAAAAAAAATTTAAAACAATTTATCACTCATACACTCTCACTTTTAAACATGTTTTTATTATTTTGCTTTATTCCATTTTATAAATCATTGCTACCCTCTGTCATCTCCTGAAAGACATTTCATTGAGCATATGTTTACTCATATATAAACTAATACACATACAAGTCTACACATCATAAAACACCTGCTGATGTGTAGACATATTACATACTCATAAATCAACTGAGAGGCCATAATAGTGGTTTTATAGTATTGCTCTTCAGTTTTTTTTTGCTTTTGTTTTTTTTTCGTAGTTTTTCCAATGTGCATATGCAAATACGCAAACACATATGTATGCAAGCAAACATACACATACATATACATATATATTGAAATGCTTGCTTACACAAACCAGTAAAATGTGTACACTGTACAATAAAAGAAAAATATGTAAAAACAGTGTGTAAATATACACGGAGAGAAATATAGTGGTTAAAACTGAATAAGAAAAAAAATGATTAAAAAAATAAAAGAAAATATTTACGCGGTTTGTTCGAAAAATAAGGTGATTTTTCAATATTGTTTTATATTTTGCCTGAATGCAGATACAGGATTAGAACTTCATACATACATATCGCACACGCAGTTCAAAAGTAACTCAACTCAAAATTTTTCATTTTTCAGAAAATGAAAAAAAAACTGTTTTTGATCAAATTAAAAATAGTGAAGAACAAAAACTTTGGACAATTTTTAGCAACAACAAAAAGCACTGCTTTTTTAGAGATAAACAAGTGTATTATGCATAGTTTAAGCATAAAACTGGAAAAGTTAAAACTTTGAGTTGGGTCACTTCTGAACCAAGTGTGTTAAAAGAATTTATTGTTTTTTAGCAGGTTAATAAAGGGTCTGCCAAAATAATTTTTTTTTAATGCTATAAAAACAAAACTACTGAATATTTTCTCAAATTTCTTGTTTTATTTGAAAGTACAATTCTTCCGGTTAATAATGGAAAGTAATTTCATTCAAATGGCTGCCTCGGCTGGCCATGCAGTAGCCTACACTATCGGTCCAATTTTTAAGCACATTATCGATTGTGTGCAGCTGTATTTCACCAATGTCTTCACGAACATTGTCCTTTAAAGCGTCAATTGTCTCTGGCTTGTTGGCGTAACATTTATCTTTGACGGCACCCCACAAATAATAGTCCAATGGCCAAAAGACATCAGCTCTGCGGCTGATAATGCGATCTTCGAAAACAGGGCATAAAACATCGAGTGTAGCTTCGGCTGTGTGGCACGTAGCGCCGTCCTGTTGAAACCAAATGTTGCTAATATCCTCCTCTTAAATTTTTGTGAACAAAAATTCGTTCAACATGGCCTGATAATGATCGCCATTGACTGTAACGGCCACTCCTTGCTCATTTTCGAGGAAAAATGGCCCAATTATGCCTCTGGACCAAAATCCGCACCAAAGAGTGACTCGTCTTTGGTGTATCGGCTTTTCAATGTATGCGTGCGAGTTTTCTGTGCCCCAAATGTGACAATTTTGCTTGTTTACATATCCGCCAAGATCAAAATGAGCTTCATATGAACACATCGCACATATTCTGCAACATTACCATGATTTTCAAAGTAATGTCGCAATTCCCAGCGTTGTTCAAGCGTATATACAACCATATTCGTCTAACGGAAGGATAAAACTAATTATATATCAAATCAGACATGAGCTAAGTGTTACCATTCACGAAATAAGCACTAGTTGAACAAAAAAACGTTAGATGGCAAGTCCTCTATATACTACCGGTCAGCAAGGGTAACCCAAAAGTGGTTGTCCTGCCTCTGCTTCTCTGGAACCTTGCGGTTAACACTTTCTATACTAGGATTAACTTCTCTAGCGGCAGGATCGATAGGTGTCTGGCATTTGTCCACAGCCACTGTCATACAAACTCAATTTCTCCCAGAGCATTATATCTGGGTGGTACACGGAGTTCGGACCTAGTGTGAATCCTTGTAAAACCGATACGATGTAAGATACATCAGTTTACGTTGTACTGAGTGAATTGTGTTGGGCTTAGCTTGAGTGCTTATTCTTTACCACAAGTTAAGTTGGAAAGCCAACTTAGCTGAGAGATTTCACAAGGCGGCTTGTGACACTTACTGCTGCATATTACAGATGGTGCTAAATGGGTTCTAAGCTATTATGGCGTCATTCGCTGGATTTATTAGGAGGTTATTTAACCGAATCTTTTGTATGAGCGCTCTTCTAATGGCCTATCCTCTATAAAGAGGCTAAGGTCAGGAGATCTGCTGCAATCTAGATCACAAATGCGTTACGTACCACCTCTACAATGGCTCTTTTTGTAACTAATTAGTGGAAACTTAACAGGCAACGGGCTAAACTTGTAGCGATGAGACTGAACTCCCTATCACACTGACATATTATCAGGGGTCATGGGTAACTGTGATTCTGATGAGTTCGCACTCTTCTTCCAGAAATTCATCTTCATTCGAAGGAGCATGAACGGAAGTTGCAACGACTCATTGCTAACAATGAAAAACGAATCTACTACGATAATTCGAGAAGCAATTAATCGTATGTGAAGCCTTATTAAACAGCAAAGCCAAGTACCTACCATGTAGAGCCGCGTTAATGTTATGCATTTCATGGCAATATAAGGCTCTCATCTTCCAGACGGTGCGACAAAACAGAACGATGTTGAAGTACCTGGGAAATTACACTATTTTTCAGCTGACGCTATCGAGTAGAACAAGGATCTGCTTTGTGAATTTACGGATAAAAAAACCGCTTATTAACCGCTTTTAAGTATGCTTTCGGATTTGAAAAGAAAAAAATTAACCCTTTAATTGATATGTACTCGTATCTCGTTTAAGTTGCCTTGAAGAATCTGTATGTATTCCTCAAGCAAACATATTTATCATCCAATTTTTCCCATATTTTTCAAGTTTAAGTGTATTTTTGCGCACTAATTAATAAGGACACCATACTATTTAGGAATTATTTAAGAAACTATGTTTAGTTATCAATAAAGTGAGTCTTACTTTTTAAAAATCGGCTTAAAATTGACGAAGTTATTAAGCTTTTTAATAAAGCAACTCATGAAAAAATCTGCATAATTTTGTAGCACATAAGTGTAGGCAGAGAGACGTTAAAAGACGTTCTAAAATGTCTAAAATACTGCTTGAATGACAGAATAAAAGCACTTTTTACGTTCTTTTCGAGAGCGTTAGTTTCATAATTCTGTTGGTGTTGAGTCACAGTATATGATTAGTCTACTACAGCTTGCCTCTAAGTGATTGTGTAGTGGTTAAGATCCTTGCTAAATGATGCAGGTGGTTCTTAATTAGCAATGCAATTTTTGAGCGGCAGTTGGCGTTTTCTCCTAATCATTCCCGTGATTGATTATTGAACTATTTTTGACACTCCTCTCTAGGGACTATATTCATATGCTCGTCTTCATATGAAGACCAGTTGCTAAGTGGTGGTAGTGATCGTTACTTATTTATTTAAATGAGGTCTATGGATTGCATTTCCTTACAGACTATGGTAAAAAAAGCAAGTATAGAAAATTCAAAAACATTAATTCATATATAAAATAATTTTTCTCTTTAGAACATCAATAGAATCACAGAAATCAAATGGGTGATAAAAGTTATGAAATTTCAAGCATATCTGACGAAAGGAGTCGTTGCTCGCATAGACCGATCGAGAATACTTCAAGGTATTGCAAATCTCAACGTTAACAAGTCTTCTGGGCCGGATGGCATACCAGCACTGGTCCTGAAGCAGTGCTCTTCGACGCTTGCTCGTCCATTAGCTCACCTTTTCAGTGCGTCATATCGCGCCGATATTTTTCCATCTTGCTGGAAGGTTGCTAATGTAACGCCAATCCCCAAAAAGGGCGAGGCTAGTAACCCTGAGAACTACCGTCTAATAGCAGTTTGTTCCGCACTCTCCAAGGTTATGGAGAGTATGATTAATCACCACCTTTTGGGATATCTGGAGTCCAACGATTTACTTAGCGATCGTCAGTACGGTTTCCGAAAGGGCCGTTCTACTGGTGACCTGCTGGCGTTGCTCTCGGAGAAGTGGAACAAGTCCAATTCATGGTTTTGGCGAGAGTAAGGTTGTGGCTCTGGGTATCTCAAAGGCGTTTGATAGAGTTTGGCACGAGGCTCTTATTTCGCAACTTAATGCTTTTGATGTCGGTAGTCACTTCTCTCGATTTATGTCGAATTTTCTCAGAGATCGCTCTATAAGAGTGGTTATAGATGGGGTCTCATCCGACGAGTTCAGGGTAAACTCGGGGGTACGGCAAGGCTCTGTTCTTTCTCCTACTCTTTTTCTAATATTTCTTAACGACTTTCTTCTTCTCACTTTTAATCCTATCTACTCTTTTGCGGATGACAGCAACATTTGTCACTCATATTCTTTTGATTGTAGACCAAGCCCTTTGGAGGTTGGGGTAAGAAGGATGAATATGAGCGTCACACTCACAAGTGACCTGGTGAAGGTCTCGTCGATTTTAATGCACGTAAGACTCAATGTTGTTTTTTAACACACAGGCGTGATGGTGTGCTGTCATCTATGTCAATGGGTAATGTGGATATTGAGGAATCAGATGCTCTTGATGTTCTGGGCATGAGAATTCACTGTGACTTTCGTTGGAATGATCACATATTTCAAGTGTCGAAAGAAGCATTCAAGTGTCTTGGTTTTTTGAGACGGTGTAATAAATACTTCACTCCATCTGATCTCCTTAATATTTACAAGACCTATATCCGACTCAAAATGGAATACAGCTCCTATGTATGGGTCGGTGCTTCAAAGTCTATTTTGGAGCTTCTCCAGCTCGTACAGGAAAGGGCGAAGATGCCTTTCAATGACGGTAGGGTAGCCAACTCTATCGATTCATTGGAGCACCGTCGCAATGTAGTTGATTGTAGTTGATTGTCCAGTAAATCGCACAACGCATTATAGGGAGAATTCGTTCTTTGGTCGCACTGTTCGGTTGTGGAATAATCTTCCAGCGAAAGTATTTCTTGCCACTTACGACATGAGTAAATTTAAATCTAACATCAATAAACACTACTCCTTCTGTCCTCCTTCTAATAACCTATTTTCTTAGCACCAGCACAATGCACTGCATGAGTAGGGGCCATCCCCTGGGGTCTTATATAAAAAAAAAGGTTAATAGTTGAAAGTTGCGGGTTGGTCTAGTAGGAACATTGAGCATTATACGACTTAATAGGAACTCCGAATCAATATTACCTTGAATTGAACTCCACAGAAAGGAAGTACTCAGCATAGTTCGTCGGCTTTTCAAAGTAGGTAACTTAATAAGTGCGAGCCTGCTTTCATATGCAGGAAGTTCATACGAGTTCCATCCAAGTCCTCTCTAGCAAAATAGAAGAAACTGTTTTTGCACCGATTCAATTTTGTTACTGTAAGTATTGAAGTAGGGGTCCCATATAATAGATCCGTATTCAAGAATTGGGCGAACTAAAGATGTAAATAGAAATTTCGTTACATAAGGATCGGAAAATTCTTTCGACCATCGCTTCCTAAATCTGAGTACACCATTAGCTTTATTCACCATCATTGAAATATGAACATAAAATGTTAATTTATGATCCAACAAAATTCCAAGATCCATAATGTTAACTACTTTATTCAGAACATTTTCATTAAAATAATAGTTGGCATCAAGTTTCGAAGAACGGAAAAAGGACATAAAATTACACCATTTAGTGAAATAATTAATATCAGTTTGTAAAGATGATTGACCAGTAAAATCATTAAAGGAATTAAATATTTTAACATCATCAGCATACATCAGGATATTAGAATGAAGAATAACGCTTGGAAGATCCTTTATAAATAATGTAAATAATGCCGGACCAAGCTGACTGCCTTGAGGCACTCCAGAGGGAACATTAATAAATCCCATGCGTAATAACTTGTAAAGTAGAATATCATGATTGACTCTATCAAACGCTTTACTAAAATCACTATAGATTACATCAGTTTGTTTGTTAGCCCTGGTATTCTTTTTTTTGTCAGTAGCTGGCGTTTTTTCCTGATCATTCTGATCTGATTCTTGTCATCATCTCCAGAGGTAAGCTGGATGGTCAGGAGGGCTTTAGATGGACTTATTTTTAGGGATGTAACAGTCTATTAAACACTCGAGAATGCAATTAATTTTTTTTTTTTATATCCTCTGCTCATTCAAACCGGGCCGCTTGTGTTGCCTGCCTGCGCTCTAACCTTAATTTAAAACTAAAAAAAAATTTTTAATGCGTAGTCCATACAATGCCGGAAAAATGGATAAAAACATAGCTAATGGTGGCCAATACTTTGAATAAATTTTCAAATTACCAAGGTTTTTGCAATAAACGCCCAAAATTTGTTATTAATTTCTTTCATTGGCTTATCCTGTAAAGGGTATCACAATAGGCTATTGGGGCCTCCGAGTGAATTCGCAAATTGCGAGCGACCGACATAATCTCACTCAAAATTTGTTAAAAATGTTGCATTTTTAGCTGATTTGACTGAAATACTACACATTTTGCAATTACTGCACTATTTTATATTTTAAAAAATCCGTTACATAAGTCCTTTCGAAATTTTTCCCTTAACAAGTTATTTTAAATTTTATTTAAAATTTTTTTTATTATTTTTCTTTAATTTTAAATGTTGATTCCATTTTACTTTAGCAATTTTACGTTGCTTTAAAAGAAAAACAGAAGCGGCAAAAAAATGCCAGTGATTTTAATTGAAATTCATGCATGGGCAGCAACAAAAACGAAAAGAAGCAAACAAAAAAACAATTGTTTCTACAAACAATAAAAATTGTTTTATCAGTGTATTTGCTTTGCTCATACACATACGCATTAACAAAATCAGACATATGGTCGAATGTACGATCAAATGCTTACTCACACACACTTAAACTGAAATGAAAAAAGTTTTAGCTTAAAAATGTTATACAAATAGAGAAAGACAGAGAGAGAGAGAGCGAATAAGAGAGGTAGTAAGTGAATAACTCTTTGCACCTGCACCAGTGAAAAACAGGCATTCAAAAAAATATTAAACAAAGAAAAAACAACATTTGAGGTTTTCTACAACTACCACACCATAACACACCACACCACACCATAACCAGCCATCTATACAATTATTATACTAACACATACACACTAGAAAACCACAAACGACAATTTCATTAATGTGGGGCCTTTAAAATTTGTAAGCGCTTGGCTATGCGGTAGAGCTCTTGAATTTGCTTTGGGTAAACTGGTAAACTACTCGTGGTAGGTATGGAAGTAGGTATGTTTGTATGAGTAAACAAGTAAATACAAAATATTTAATAAAATAGCGTAAAATTAAGCATGTATGTGTAACAGTATTCGTTATTGTTGCCATATGGCTTTTGTTTTGTTTCGTTTTTATTTTTTTGTAAACAAGTAATAGTTTTTAGACATTATATTGTTAACAGCCTCATATTCAATCAAGAGCCTTTAAATATTAATAAAACAAAAAAAACATGTCGGCTTAACATTTTAAAAGCAAAAACAAATAAATACAACTCTATTACGCTCTTATAACAGGTACATATGTATACATAGCTGCCAGATTTATCGTCATTTTGACGATTTTTCAAAAAAATTTTGGCAAAATGACGATGGATGTTTTTCGCCTCCAAAATTACGATTTTTGCTATATCGCTAATTGGCAGCTCTAAAAGTATTAATAATTGTTTGTAGGTGTGACAGCTAGCTTACTACTTCTAATTTTTGCTTGCAACATTAACATAAAGGGTCAGCCATCTAACGTTTTTTTTTCAACTATTACCTATTTCGTGAATGGTAACACTAAGCTCATGTCTGACTTGACAGATAATTAGTTTTATCCTTCCGCTGAACGAATATACGGTTGTGTATACGCTTGAACAACGCTGGGAAATATTGCGACATTACTTTGAAAATCATGGTAATGTTGCAGAATGTGTGCGAAAATTGCGTACAGATTTTGGAAGAAGAGAAGCACCGTCAGCTCCGTATGTTCGTTATCTTGTGAAAACAGTGAAAGAAACTGGCATCCTCATCGATAAAACAAAACGTGAAAAGCCAAAAACAGTGCGTACACCCGAGAATATTGCAGGTGTGGCAGAAATTGTGCGAGAAGCGTTCTCAACAATTGAACATTTCGGAGACATCATTGAAACGAATTTTGCATAAAGACCTTGGTATGACGCCATACAAAGTCCAATTGGTTCAGAAGTTGAAGCCAACTGACCATCTAATGCGTTTTCGCTTCGCTAAGTGGGCCTGCGATCGACTTACAGAAGATGCTGATTTTGCCAAAAAAAATCATCTTTTCAGATGAAGCTCATTTTGATCTTGGCGGGTATGTAAACAAGCAAAATTGTCGCATTTGGGACACAGAAAACCCGCACGCATACATTGAAAAGCCGACACACCCAAGTCATTGTTTGGTGCGGATTTTGGTCTAGAGGCATAATTGGACCATTTTTCTTCGAAAATGAGCAAGGATTTGCCATTACAGTCAATAACGATCGTTATCGGGCCATGTTGAACGAATTTTTGTTCACAAAAATTGAAGAGGAGTATATTAGCAACATTTGGTTTCAACAGTAGGGCGCTACGTGCCACACAGCCGAAGCTACACTCGATGTTTTGAGCCCTGTTTTTGAAGATCGTATTATCAGCCGCAGAGCTGTTGTCGTTTGGCCACCTCGGAGCTGCAATTTGACACCGTTGGACTATTATTTGTGGTTCGCCGTCAAAGATATGAGCTACGCCAACAAGCCAGAGAAAATTTACGCTTTAAAGGACAATATACGTGAAGCCTTTGGTGAACTACACCTGCACACAATAGATAATGTGCTTAAAAATTGGACCGATCATGTAGGCTACTGCATGGCCAGCTGAGGCAGGCATTTGAATGAAATTATTTTCCATTATTAACCGGAAGGATTGTACTTTCAAATAAAAAAAGAAATTTGAGAAGATATTCAGTCGTTTTTTTTTCTATAGCATTTTCAAAAAAAATTATTTGGCGGACCCTTTATTTATTCAGTAAATTGTGTGACCGCTTGAATTCGTTTATTTATTTATTTTCCCATTTTATTTATACAAATATTTGCTAAATTAGGGAATAATTTTTAAATTTGTTAAAAATTTTTCATATTTCGTTTGGAAACTGTTTATTTTATTATGATAAAACGAAAAATTAACCTTTTAAATGCAAGCAATTTTATGACAAAGAACACACGCAGTTTAACGCTGGCGGCGGAAGCAGCTGGTTTGAAGATTCACGTGGCAAACACAACAACTCTTTGTATTAATGCTACGTCCCAGAAACGATTTCCAATTGGCACGGACGTAATAATGGATGTAGTAACCACAAACAGAGGGCCAGGGAAGGATATAGATAATCGATTACAGAGCGCCCGCCAGAAGTTTTGTCGTCTTAGATCCATTTTGAACTCTTCATTCTTATCTCTGAGGTTAGTTTATGCGAGTCGCTTGCGATTCGAACGTTCACTCAGGGCCCCCGAGTTTGTGGTACACTTTAGAGGACAGACACATTCAAGAGGCCGAAAGGCCGTACACCTTAAGACCCCTCACATGATCCAACCGTTACCCTTGACGAACTCAGTCTACTTCGAGAGTAACAGATACCCAATACAGTCGAGATCATGCAAGTGACCCGAGTGCTTGAGTTTAAGTTCCCATAGAGCGGGACAGTCACAGAGAAGCTATTGAACCGACTCCTCCTCCTCCTCAACTTTAAAGCTCCTACAGTAGCCATGACTAGGGCGTCCCATGCGGTCTATCATACAGTGATTGGTAATTATGCTCGAAAATAAACGATCAGCCCCATTCAAAACCTAAGAAGAGACTTAGTTCTTTCCATAAAGAGAGAAGGCCAAAGCCCATCTATCTATCAAACTCGACAACGCACTTAGAGCGGCATGTACGTCCCCCTACGTGATTGCCAAAGAGGACGACCTAGTAGCGCCCTCCGAACCTATATATATAAGTTCGACATGATTCCGTTCCAGCCGGGCCAGTAAGCGAATGTAGATGAGGAAACATTTCGATTCAATCACTTAAGAACTAAGAGCACCTAATGTGGCAAGACTGCCTACATAGACTTAATAGGACTTAAGGCCTCAAGATTAGATCCTAATAGGACTTGACGTCTCGAGATTTAATTCCCGGTTACACCTAGCAGCCCTGTCTAAAGCGTAAACTTCCGTCTGAAAAACAGTTCAGTCATCAGGTAGTATGAGTCCAGCTCATCAGAGTCGAAACCCAACCCTGTACCTGTTTCCGTCTTTAAGCTATAGGTATAGACCGCGACTGTATCATCTCGGAAAACACATCCTCAGCCCACTCATCCCAAGAAGGTACCGTACAGTAATAAACTCTACCGAATTTAAAAGTAGGTACCGCCCAATCTGTTCAACGCCTACTTTCTGTGGGATGGTGCCGTGACCAAAGCGAATGTGTGTCATTACACCCGACTCACTGAGCCTAAGTGCAGACTTTGACAAAAATATCCAGTGAGCGAAAATATCCTGAAGAGCGAAACTCATCGCACCGTTAATTGTAAGAAGGGGTGGCCTCTGCACCTTTTACGGAATAGCCAGTTGTGATCCAATATCCATTTGAGTAAGAAAATTGTATCTTTTTAAGGCGAATAGAAAATCCATTTTTCTATATGGTTGCGAAACTGGGAACGCTGCGATACATGATATGGCAAAGATGCAAGTATTTGTAAACCGTTGCCATCGCAAGTTCCTTCCTATATTCTCGCCGAGAGCTATTTCGGAGGCTATTTCATGTGCTATGGAATAGGAGAAGAAGCCGTCCTGCTCGCACATGGAGAGGACAGATTAATACCGTAGTAAGCAGCCGGAAGAAGGGAAGTTGATGTAGAAATGATTCTTTACAGTATGAGCAGCTCCGGAGAGGGGCAAGTCAAAGGTACTCGAAAAATCTGCTCTATCTCCAAAAAAGCACACTCAGCGTCAATGTTGAAGTCATTACCGGACTTTGTGCACAGGGCATTTATGCCAGGCTTCTGAGGCTAAGAAAGCTGACCCATAGTTTTTTAGATGTTGCAGAGATTAAGGGAAAGAAGAAACTATTATTTATCTACTAAACTCGGCACCGTGCAGCAAGAGGAGAAGGCCATAGGGCTTGTCGGAAACAGAAATTAGAATACTTGTAGGGTTTAGCATGGGCCCAGGTTGGATTTGGGCTGAGAGCAATGTTTCATCAAGGCCTACATTATGTCCTTCCTTTATGCAACAGTCACCTCTAACTACCTACCTTTACAATTAAATAATTATCAAACTCGCCTCGTATCTACGTATATGCATATGCCAGTGACTGTGATAGAACGAATATCTTATTTGAAATCCTTGCTAAGTTTGACCGACATTGACTTGTAAAGAGTCATTATTTTCCTTTTCTTCTTCTGCATCTTTTCGTGACAATTCTCTCTCTTGTTTTTCTAGATTAAAACAAAAACTTGTTACAGTTAGAAAAACTTAATTGTTGTCGTTGTTGTTATTACAACCATTACCACTTTAAATGGTTTATAAATTGTTTAGGGTTTACTTTGTGCATTGAGCCAATGGTTGTTGTTGTGTTTTTGTTAATTTTTGTTTTCGTTTTTGTAACTGTTGTTAGTGTTGTTATTTTTGTTGTTAAGTACACACTTTTTAATCGAACATTAAAGCAATTTTTTTCTTAACTTCCAACGTGTTCTTTAGTGTTTCGTGCTAACCGTGTAGGTTAGGTTTTAATTTCTTTTTTACATTTTTAGCTGTTAAAACTAGAATTTAATGATTTAATTACATTTGCTTTTGTATTTTACATGAAAAAATTATAGCGTTTTAAGTTAAACAACGTCTGCTTACTGCATTTAAGTTATAATATGTATACAGATTAAGTTAAATCAGATTTTCTAAGCATTTTTATAGAATACGAAAAAATATTTTACGAAATTTTACCTCTAAAACAACTGCTTAATGAACGTAAACAATTATTTAAAACCATAAGCTATTTGCACAACTTTAAAAACCTTTTTAAAAATGATTTCTCATTGTTGACATTATGTCAACAATGCGTATTTATGTTTTCCTTTAAAAAAATTTTATGTTTAGTCTTAAAAACTGAACAATTTTAATTTTTTTGCCTTATTTACACATTTCGAAAAAAAGAAAAGTAAAGAATTTTCATTGTTGACTGCATGCATATACGCATTATACTCTTTCTTGCAAAAAATTTTAAATTGTTTCTTATAAAGTAAACAATTTAAAATTTTTTACCTTTTTTACACATAATGAAGAGCAGAAAAGTGAAAAATTTCATTGTTGATAACATGTAAACAATTTATATTTACTTGCTATTTACAAATTTTTATGGTTTTCCCCAAAACTTTCATAATTTTATATTTTTTACATTCTTTACACATTGTAAACATATAAAAATTCACTTTTTTACCAGCTTAGTTGTAATTTAAATAAAAATTGTTTCATATTTAACCAATTCAGGCGAATTTGAATTGTTGACATTATGTAAACAATGTGAAATTACATAAATTTCTTGAAATTTTATATCATAAACACAATTTTAACGAATTTAATTAAAATCTTTTTAGTTTTACTTTTTTTACATTATTTACATTTAGTAAACAAATAAAATTTAACATTTTTACCATCTACACTGTAAATTAACTAAAAATTGTTTCATATTTAACCAATTCAAGCGAATTTTAATTATTGACATTATGTAAACAATGTGAAATTACATAAATTTCTTTCCATATGATAAGCACATTTTTAAAAAAATTTACTAAAATCTTTTTATTTGTATATATTTTACATTATTTACATTTGGTAAACAAATAAAATTTAACATTTTTTACCATCTTCGTTGTAAATTAACTAAAAATTGTTTCATATTTAACCAATTCAAGCGAATTTTTATTGTGAAATTACATAAGTTCCCTTAAATTTTATATCATAAACACAATTTTAACGAATTTAATTAAAATCTTTTTAGTTTTACTTTTTTTACATTATTTACATTTGGTAAACAAGTAAAATTTAACATTTTTTACAATCTACGCTGTAAATTAACTAAAAATTTGTTCATATTTAACCAATTCAAGCGAATTTTTATTGTTGACATTATGTAAACAATGTGAAATTACATATGTTCCCTTAAATTTTATATCATAAACACAATTTTAACGAATTTAATTAAAATCTTTTGAGTTTTACTTTTTTTACATTATTTACATTTAGTAAACAAATAAAAAATTAACATTTCTACCATCTACGTTGTAAATTAACTAAAAATTGCGTCATATTTAACCAATTTGAGCGAATTTTAATTGTTGACATTATGTAAACAATATGTAATTACATAAATTCCTGGTTCCCGGGACATGTGAATATCGTCGAGCATTGCGTTGCTGACGAACCGGCTAGGACGGGTATTATTGGAGTCTCGATTGCCCCAGTTAGGCTGGATATTCCCCGATCAGTGTATGGCGAGGCTCAACCTCGTTGACGACATGAGTCCACGTGCCGTAACACCAGGCTCTGAAGAACCGACTTCGATGAAGAGCGGACTAAAAGTCTTATCTTCCTGAATCGCATGGCCATCCATCGTAAAACTTCTGTACGTACGTGTCATTGCCTGATTAGGAGGCATCCCGCATTATTTCTGCAAGAGTTGTGGTTCTGAAGAGGAGGAGGAGACAAGTTAGCTTCTATGCTTGTGGTACCACAAATTGGCCTAACCTCTGCCCTGCCCTCTAAGGAGGCCCTCTACTCTAACTAACCTATCAGTAAACTACATTATATACATTGTTTACATAATTTACATTGTGTAAACTATTAAAATTATACATTTTTATTGAATTATACTATCTAATAACAAACTTTCTGTTTTTTTTACAAAAATATTACAATTTTCAATCATTTACATTAAGTCAACAATTCAGTTTTCCTTGTATTTTTAAGTATTTTTATGTAAATGATTACGTTTTTCTTAGATTTCGTTATTTAATAATATAACTTCATACTTTACACGACGTAAACAATATGTTTTTATAAGTTTTTAAGGGTTTCATGACCTTCTGCTATTTACATGTTTCATTATATGTTATGTTGCATGTTTTTAAAAAACAATCTTTGACATCAAAGGAAAAACTAGAAAAAAATAACAAATGTAAGAATCTTGTTATTGCTATGGTTTTTTGTGTTGTTTAATTTTACATGTTGCATGTCAAAGTAACACGTTGTAAATTATGAAGTGACATAAACAGGAAAATCGATTTTATTTTATTTATTAAAGTTTACATTTCGTTGCTTTAAAAAGCCAAAAACAAAAACAAAAAATTAAGAATAATTTATAGAGAAAATGTGTTTAAAGTGAAAAAAAACTCTGTTAAGTAAACGTCTAACAAAAGATTTGCAAATAAAAACCAAAGAACAAAAGAAAAATGTAAAATTTTACACTGAATTATAAAATAATAAATGAATTTCAAGCAAAAGAAACGAGGTTTGTATGTAAATTTTTAGCAAAATATAACAGAAATGGCCTTAAGTTCAAATGTTTACATATTGTAAAAAATTCTAACGTTTTTCGATAAACTAAACTATAAAGAAAACTGCAAACGTCTAATAAATTTATATATTTACTCGAATGAAAACTATTGTTTACATGAAGTCAATTAAAAAAAAATAAAATAAAAAAATAAAATTTGTAAATATTAAAAAATCAAATGTCAAAATGTTAAAATTCTTATAATTTTATTAAAAATACATGGTGTAAACAATGAGGTAAACAATGTATTGTCGGACTGTTAAGTGAATTTTAAGCTCATATTTAGGTTTGTAGTGAAAAATTTTTGTACAAATTTTAGAATTATTGTATTATTAGCAGATGTAAACAATGTAAAAGGAAATTACTTAAGGTCAACAGTTCAAATTTAAATAAAATCCTAGCATTACTTCCTTATAACATTATTACATGTTGTAAGTTCCCCGAGCGACAAAGCACGCACTCAGATAGACCACATATGCGTGAACAGAAGATGGAGAAGCCCTTTATCGGATGTCAGAAATAGGAGAGGAACTGACATCGGCAGTGACCACGAGCTCATCACTGATGAATTCAGGCACTGCCTACAAAAACTCCAGAATGATGCAACCAGGAAAGCATTAACCTTGCCAATCCGTGAACGGCTACCAACAAACCAACGTCACTTATGGGAAGATATCAAAGCAATATATAATCAAGTCACGGAAGAAACACTCACAGTGTAGTGCAACCAAATAGAAGAGCTTGGATATCAGATTACACCTCGAAACTGGTTTCTCAACGAAGGAAACTGAAACTGCAGCTGAAGCGCAACAATACCTAGGGGCAGCAATACCATCAGCTGGTGAAACAAGTAAAGAAAGCTGCAAGAAGGGAAGAAGCAGCTGCCCAGAATAATATGAGAAAACTACACCAGACGATTAACTATCTCACCCATCGAAAGTACAATAGGAACCAAGCTGCTACTGATCGAAATGGTACACTAATAACGAACAATGGTGCACAAACACAGAGATGAAGTGAATATTTCAATGAAATTAGTAACGTCACGAACACTACTGAGGACAGCGAAAGAATACTAAGCATTACCTCTCTATCTGAGTGAGATAAAAGAGGCGATTGGTAAATTGAAAAATATTAAGGCGGCAGGCGAAGATGGACTAACAGCGGAAATTCTATGGGTTGACAGACAAACCATAGCTGAATTTTTACTGCCACATATCACATCAGTATGCGAGGAGGAGAGACTGCCTCCTACGTGGAAGAAGGGCATCGTTGTAAACTTAGCAAATAGTGGCCATTTGAAACACTAAAATAATTGGAGAGGAATTACTCCACTTGACACCATAAAAAAGATACTTGCAGTCATAATACAGAGGCGGCTTCAGAGCAAAATATTGCGAGACGAACAAGCAGGCTTCAGACCGAATAGAAGCTGCATAGATCAGGCCAACACTTTACGAATAATCATTGAATTGTCCATAGAATGTTGTACCCACTGTATCTACTGTTCGTTGATTTCAAGAAATCGTTTGATACCATCAGACGAACGGCTATATGAACTAAGAACATTAAGTCAGTGGTTTTACGTGAGTACCTGCCCTAGGACGTTACCTCATGTTGCCAAAGCACGAACTTTCACCAACGCCACCACCTATGATTAAAATCACTAGTGAGTAGCAATTCAAAATCATGTTATTTGGACATGACCTCACACCTTGGTCAGGCACCGGAGACTATCTAAACTCCTACCGATCTATGGGTCACGGCACCCGGTTAAAATGTAACTACACACCGAGCCAGCATAGCTCTCCCCGCAATTTGGGTTTAACCACAGCCACCACGTTGCTCCCACAAAGGGGACTCACCATAGTCGGGCAGGAACCGAAATTTCTGTGGCTTCCGACACCCGTGGTACCAGAATTAAGCTTCCGGTCAGGCTTCATAGTATAAATACTACTACCAGTGTAAGTCCCTAACGACTCCGGACAGGTAACCATGAACAAACAAGAAACACTAAACAACACAACAGTAAACGGAGGCACCTTCACGGGAGAACTCAAAGTGATGTCGTGCACCAGGGACACAATACACAAAACAAAAACACAACCAGTCAAGGATAGACCAGTACAATACAACATACTCATGGTCGACAGCTACGAACTAAGACCGCATACAGCAAAACAGGAAGCAGCAAAGTATAAGCAGCATAACACACCAACTATCAGCACGCCATCGGGAAACCGAGCTAGAAAATGCTAGCCAGGAGACCGCTAAAATGGTGATGCGGGTTCAACCTCTGCTAACAAAGCCGTCCTCCTGCGCCTGAACACCTCAAGAGCAAAAACGTACAGCCTACCATAAGTACGATCGTCCAACAATACCCTACTGAAATCCCACACCCCCGCAGTATGAGTGATACCCATACTATCAAAATCCCTAACGTCATCATAGTCCGGGCACAAAGTCAGTACATGCCTCCAGTCCTCAATTCCAATCCCACACCGACAGTCAGCTGATTCAGTCTGGCCAATCCGATGCAAAAATGCATTAAACGAACCTGTCCCGTCAGTCAGAACCACAGACTCAAGCCAAAGCCAAAGTCAGGGTGTTCCCGTACGAACGTAACGTCCGGAATGAATCCATAAGTCACTCTTTACTTGTCACTGTTCGTCCATCTCATCTGCCTCCTATCTACGAGGCACCTCTGCAAAAGGACCTTAAACCTATCTCTCCCATTCTCTAGTTCCGAAGCAGAAGTGGCAGTCCGTTCTTGATCCTCAAGCGTTGGTACACCAACAAGGACTTACAAAGCATCGGTAGATACTGTTCAACACACTGGGACACATGCCAAGAGTGCAATTCTCTGACACTCTTGCGCTGTCCAACAACAGACATAACCGTCTTGTAACACACAAATGCGCCATACGCTGCACAAGCAACGAAGAGTCCATTGTATATGATACGGACGGCACGCTGGCATGCACATGACATTTGTCTACTCTCACATGAGTTTTCCAATATGCAGTCGAAACTGGAGGACCTTGAAAGATTGACTCGTAGTGTTAGGCTTGAGATAAACATTAAGAAAACCAAGGCTTTGAGAATAAACAATACGAGCACGGAAAACATCATGCAACAGGGTCAAACAGTCGGGTATGTAGATAGCTTCTGCTATCTAGGATGTACAATGACTACAAACGGTGGCGTGGAAAACATCATGCAACAGGGTCAACCAGTCGGGTATGTAGATAGCTTCTGCTGCCTAGGAAGTACAATGACTACAAACGGTGGCGCAGAACAGACGTAGATAACAGGCTCAATAAAGCCTGGTGAATTTTTTTATTTCGTGGTTTTCGTAGTTTATTTACGGCAAAAGTAAGAGTAATTTACGTATTGGCATTAAAAATTTATTTACTCCGTCTACATCTTCCCCGCCTCTGAGCCTTTTCCAAATCCCGTCTAAAAAAAAAACTGACTTTGAAGTCGATTTGGTATTTTTTCAAAGACAGTGTTTCGCTGACACATGGTAAAAGAGAAGCTTATACCTTTTTATACGGCCTAGACAGTTTCTGAAAATGTAGGCTCTAAATCGAAATGTCTTTAAACGAGATGAATATGTGTTGCGTTTGCTGCTGCCCTCACACTTTTAGTTTAAAAAGGAAAAATCCATGGTTTTCTAACTGCAGAACGAGGTAATTTGCGCTTAAATCGAATGTGTTCCATATTTCAAACAGTTCGTCATAGCGAAATACCATGTAAAGAATGCCCGTATAAAGAGATGTGAGTGTATTGTATTCATCGCAACAGCCGACGAAGCAATGTTCGGAGAGTACGGCCGATGGGGCATTTTATCATTTCTAATAATTGTTAGGAAACTTTTGTGGTCTGGTATTGTCATGCAAAGATGGGCACCAAAACAATACCCTCGACCTTTTCCTCATTACACACCCTGAAAAGTATGTAGTTGAGGTTCTTGCACCTACCGGAAGTTCGGATCATTGCACAGTTTCTGCCTCATTATCATCCACCGCTCTTCGCGAGGTTCCACTCATGGCTACGCTCTATTTTTAACTACGAGGATGCTTGTTAGGCTGAGCTCAACGAATTTTTTTGGGCATTTGAATTGGAAACTTTTTTTCCTTGACTCAAAAGTCGATGCCATGGCAGAAATGGTGGTGAATACAATAAGGCTAGAGATGGATATTTTCATCTCATCCAAAAAGCTTTCGATTAAACCCAGAAACAAATCTTGGTTTAATCTGACGTGTAAATTGGCAGTCAGATCCAGAGAAAGCATTCAGGAATTGGCGCAAGAACAAATGTGCCCATACTGTCTTGCTTCGCAAACAGGCGAGATCTTCATGTGCCGCAGTAGTTAGACGCGAAAAGGCTTTATACGAGCGGGGAAGTAAAAACTTTTGGTCATCCGTTAAAAGGCTGAGGAACAACGCTAGTTCGGTTCCCGCTCTTATAAAGAATGACCACACATTAAGAACCCGGTTGAAAAGGCAAACTTTTTGGCCGAAATGTTTGCAAGTAATTCTCACCGGAGAGCGTTCAACCCCTGCCCGAACTTGAAAGAGTATCAGTAACTATGCCTGGTATATTCTTTAGAGCTCGTGCTGTAAAAAGGGTCCTTACAAATGTCAACATCAACAAGTCTTCTGGGCCGGATAGCATACCAGCACTGGTCCTGAAGCATTGCTCTTCGACGCTTGCGCGTCCACTAGCTCACCTTTTCATTGCGTCATATCGCGCCGGTATTTTTCCATCTTGCTGGAAGGAGACTAGTAACCCTGACAACCACCGTTCAATAGCGGTTTGTTCCGCACTCTCCAAGGTTATGGAGAGTATGATTAATCACCACCTTGTGGGATATCTGAAGTACAACGATTTACTTAGCGCTCGTCAGTACGGTTTTCGAAAGGGCCCTTCTACTGGTGACCTGCTGGCGTTGCTCTCGGAGAAGTGGAACAAGTCCATTCATGGTTTTGGCGAGAGTAAGGTTTTGGCTCTGGATATCTCAAAGGCGTTTGATAGAGTTTGGCACGAGGCTCTCATTTCGAAACTCAATGCTTTTGGTGTCGGTAGTCACTTCTCTCGATTTATATCGAGTTTGCTCAGAGATCGCTCTATAAGAGTGGTTATAGATGGGGTCTCATCCGACGAGTTCAGGGTAAACTCAGGGGTATCGCAAGGCTCTGTTCTTTCTCCTACTCTTTTTGTAATATTTCTTAACGACTTTTTTCTTCTCACTTCTAATCCTATCTACTCTTTTGCGGATGACAGCAACAGTTGTCACTCATATTCTTTTGATCGTAGACCAAGCCTTTTGGAGGTTGGGGTAAGAAGGATGAATATGAACGTCACACTCACAAGTGACCTGGTGAGGGTTTCCAGGGTCGATTTTAATGCACGTAAGACTCAATGTTGTTTTTTAACACACAGGCGTGATGGTGTGCTGTCATCTGTGTCAATGGGTAATGTGCATATTGAACATCAGATGCTCTTGATGTTCTGGGCATGAGAATTCACTGTGACGTTCGTTGGAATGATCACATATTTCAAGTGTCGAAAAAAGCATTCAAGTGCCTTGGTTTTTTGAGACAAGAAATACTTCACCCCATCTGATCTCCTTTATATTTACAAGACCTATATCTGACCCAAAATGTGGATCGGTGCTTCAAAGTCTATTTAGGAGCTTCTCGAGCGCGTACAGGAGAGGGCGAAGATGCTCATCAACGATTCATTGGAGCACCGTCGCAATGTGGCGTGTGTTTCATTGTTCTATCGGTACTATAACGGAATGTGTTCTAATGAAATTAAGGATTTAATTCCCAAAAATCATATATTTTTACGTAGTACTCGTATTTCTCGTAGAGCGCATCCCTTTGTAGTTGATTGTCCAGTAAATCGCACAACGCATTATAGGGAGAATTCGTTCTTTGGTCGCACTGTTCGGTTGTGGAATAATCTTCCAGCGACAGTATTTCCTGCCACTTACGACATGAGTAAATTTAAATCTAATGTCCGTAAACACTACTCCCTCTGTCCTCCTTCCAATAACCTATTTTTCTAGTACCAGCACAATGCACTGCATGAGTAGAAGCCATCCCCTGGGTGCTGGTCTTATTATTTAAAAAAAAAAAAACAAAAACTTAATCATGTCTGTCCATATTCCCGCCAAAGTAAATACAGTCCGCATCGCTCACCGATCCTTAGCCGCTCAAAAGTGCAAAACTGCACTATAAATACTAAAACAAGGCGATATAAGTATAAGTAAACAAAAAATATTGTCGACTTGAATGAAATTGGGAAGCAGTTTTAAAACCCAATAAAATCCGGTGGACTGGGTTTTTCTAGAAACCCATACTGAAACAGATAAGGAAAATAAAGTGGGAATGGATCAATCACACCATCCGAAAAAGTCCAGAGAGTATCACCGGAATGTCACTCGAGTGAAATCCTCAAGTATTAAAGAAAAACTTATGTAAACTAACCTCGTTATTACATTTTTTGTTAACAATTTTAGCTTAAAAATATTCATATTTCATACTTCTTCTTTATCACATTTTATCTGCTTCAACTTTTTTAGATTTTTTTTATATTTTCTTTCAATTTGTACATGATGCTTATGAAAATGCATATAAGAATTATTACTTGCCTCTAGCTGGTTATGTCCAGCATAAATATAATTTTTGTACTCCAATAACATACAAACGAAAAGAAGGTTAAAAAGAATAAAAACTAAACAATTTTAGTTTTTCTTTTTCTATTCATTGTACTCGTACTTGTATTTATCAATTCAAAAAATATGAAAGAAACGTGTACTGCATACAAGCATGTACAAGCATGTACATCTAGTGAGGGTACATTATTTACGTGTCTAAAAGATAAATGATGACACTTTGTACAACAAAAACTTATATAGTGTTGCAAGTTATCACAACTACTACATAATATATGGCACATAACCATAAAACAACTAAATACGAGGGCGGATTGACATTGAAGCTATCTAGCGCTAGATGGCAGCACAAACACAAAAACTTTTTCTTTCTTAGAAATTACAATCTGTCAAACGTCAGCTGTTTAAATTTTAGCCAAATTCATCGATTAGTTTATTTGTTGTAGTCGTTTGAAGTAAGCAACTTTTATGGTTCTTGGAAAATGGAAAAAAGTGAATTTCGTGTAGTGATTAAACACTATTATTTGAAAGGCAAAATGGCGAAAGAGACAAAAGAAAAGCTTGATAAACATTACGGCGAATCTGCTCCGTCAGATTATATGGTAAACATATGGCAACAATACCATCAACAGGAAGGCCAAAAGAGGTGGTTACTGAAGAAAATATTAAGAACATCCTCGATATCGTTATGAATGATCGCCGGGCCAAAATACGTGAAATTGCTGAAATGGTATATATATCATATGAACGTGTGTTCAACATTTTGCATGAACATTTGCATATGAAAAAGCTATCGGTAAGATGGGTGCCGCTTTTGCTCAGTGTTGAACAAAAACGAGTTCGACAGATCACTTGGACAAGATAAAGCATTATCATGCTGATTTTTGGCGTCGATTAATAACTGTTGATGAAACGTGGGTCCACCACTACACACCTGAAATCAAAAATCAATCGAAGCAATGGGTGTAAGTGCTCCGAAGAAGGCGAAGACAGCGAAATCGGCTGGCAAGGTTATGGCCACTGTATTTTGGGATGCACACGGAATATTGCTCATCGATTATCTTGAAAAGTGATCCACAATCACAGGAGAGTATTATCATCATTATTGGATCAATTGGTTGATGCACAGCAATAGATACGATGCTAAAACTACGAGAAATCCACTTTGAATTGGTTAATTATCCACCTTATAGTCCAGATTTAGCCCCTAATGACTTTTTCCTTTTTCCAAACTTGAACAAATGACTCGCAGGAAAAAGATTCATCTCAAATGAAGAAGTGATTACCGAAAGTAATGCGTATTTTGAGGAGTTGCCAAAATCGTATTATTCAGATGGTATAGAAAAAAGTTGGAAAATCGTCTTACTAAGTGTATTGAGCTAAAAGGAGATTATGTTGAGAAATGAATGGTTTTTGAAAAAAAAATGTTTTTTTCCTACTTAAGTAGCTGCAATATCAATCTGCCCTTGTAAATCATGGAATATTACAAAAACAAAATGCAATGGTGCAGGACAAATGTAAAAAAAAAAAAAAACAATAAATAGGAAAATGAAAAAAAATTTAATTTTTTAATCAGCGGATGATGTTGCCTGACAGGCCATGGACATGAATCTAAAAACCGTAGGGTAACTGACACAGTGATACCTCAAATTGGATTAGAAGCAGAGAATTTAAACTTAAGCTTCAATGAAATACAAATTGTGCGTTAGACGAATAAATTGGAACTTTAGTTAAGGGTCCGCCATCATCGTGAATGGTAACACTTAGCTCATGTCTGATTTGACAGATAATTAATTTTATCCTTCCGCTGAACGAATATGGTTGTGTATACGCTTGAACAACGCTGGGAAATATTGCGGCATTACTTTGAAAATCATTGTAATGTTGCAGATGAAGCTCATTTTGATCTTGGCGGGTATGTAAACAAGCCAAATTGTCGCATTTGGGGCACAGAAAACCGCACGCATACATTGAAAAGCCGATACACTCAAGACGAGCCACTGTTTGGTGCGGATTTTGGTCCAGAGGCATAATTTGGCCATTTTTCTTCGAAAATGAGCAAGGAGTGGCCGTTACAGTCAATGGCGATCGTTATCGGGCCATGTTGAACGAATTTTTGTTAACAAAAATTGAAGAGGAGGATATTAGCAACATTTGGTTTCGTGCCACACAGCCGAAGCTACACTCGATGTTTTGCGCCCTGTTTTTGAAGATCGCATTATCAGCCGCAGAGCTGATGTCGTTTGGCCAGCTCGGAGCTGCGATTTGACACCGTTGGACTATTATTTGTGGGGTGCCGTCAAAGGTAAGTGTTACGCCAACAAGCCAGAGACAATTGACGCTTTAAAGGACAATATTCGTAAAGCCATTGGTGCAATACAGCTGCACACAATCGATAATGTGCTTAAAAATTGGACCGATCGTGTAGGCTACTGCATGGCCAGCCGAGGCAGCTATTTGAATGAAATTATTTTCCATTATTAACCGGAAGGATTGTAGTTTCAAATAAAAAAAGAATTTTGAGAAAATATTCAGTAGTTTTTTTATAGCATTTTCCGCAAATAAAAATTATTTGGCGGGCCCTTTATTACGGCTCTATGCTCCTTATAAAATGTATATACCTCAGCGTCCAAGCCGCAATATCTTCCTTTCCACTTCTTGGTATATGGAGAAAAACTATAAATATTCTACTGACTTTACCGTTTAAAAAACAAAATGTTAACTTACATTTTTATTAATTTTGTATTTGATCACTTTTTTGTCGTTGACTGTATAAAAATTTATTCTCAATTAATTATAACAATGTGTGTGTGTGTGTGTGTTAAACAATTTTTTTTTATAATTTTCTTTTAGATATTTTTGTTAATAAACAAAAAGCAACGTTGCCGTTTGTTTTTCTTGAACACCCCTCCTTAAAATAGAACCGCTTTTATTTTGTAGACGTAGTCTTGCAGCCCTTCCTTGAAGTTCTATTTGAAATGCATTTTGGCCAATTGTTTAAAATGTATCAGCTGTTGTTTTTAAAGTTACACAAGTTTAAATCATAATAAAACAAAGAAATATCAAGCAATCAAATCAATGAAACGGGCTTGGTTGGATAGAAGATTTTGCAACAGTAATGTTTAAATATGTTTTCGGCCACGAGGCCACCAAGGCTGGAGCATACAAGGCGCAATTTGTAACACCGACTTTTCGCATCATATGCGGCCGCTTTTCGCCATTAGCTCTTCGAATGTTTATTTCCTGGTGTCTCTGATTTATCAACGTAGGCAAGTGACTTTACATAAATCAAAAAAAAAAAATAATCCGATGCGGTTAAGTCACACAATCATGGTGGCCAATTAATTTGACCATTACGTGAAATTACTTTTTCATTAAAAGTTTCTTAATTTTTTAAATTTTTTATTGAAAACATTTATAAAAGTCTTAAAATTGTTTATATTTATATTAAAATTGTAGCTCTGACGCTTGTCGTTGCCATTGTATTTACTGTTTACATATTAACGCTTTATAAAAGTCCTTTTACTCTATAAAGCTTTCTTAACTTACATTGCTTATGTGTTGTACCATTTTTCTTATTCTTGTTTAACAGCAACAACAACAACATATGATCAAATATTTTCTCTAAAGTACATTTGTTTCATTATTCTTTTTTATAATCTCTCTCTCTCTCTCTCTCTCATTCTCTATCATTGTCATTTTTGTAAGATAATCTTTCTAAACCTACATAGTTTATGTTTTACCATTATTTTTACTCGTTTAACCATATTCTATTAATAGCAACAATAACAACAACAACAACAACGACATATACTAGCCATCATAAGTCTACGCTCCTCTTTCAATAAACAGCTTCAGTGCAAAAATTTCCACACAAAAAAATGGCCATATGCTTACTCCAGATAATTTAACGGCACTTTTAATTAAAAAAGCCTTGTATATCAATGCATCAAAAGTCTACGCTCATAATAATAAAAAGTAAATAATAATAATAAAAGTACCGAGCTGCAGTACCTAAGAATACCTCTGAGCCTGTTTTGCTTAGAATTTATTAGGTTTGTAGTCTCTTCAACTTGACTCTCTTGATATACTCTGCTGACAAATTTTCTATTGGATTTTTATCAGGTGATTGAGGGGGTAAACAGCATCTTTAGTCCAATATAGAGTTTTAAAGCTCAATAGCTTCAGCTGTGTACCTCGGTTTATTGTCTTTTTGGAAATTATATTCTCCTAGCAACCTCAATTTTTCAGCACTCTACTTTAGATTCCTTTTCAACACATCCAAACAGCCATATTTGTGCACTAACGACTGGATAATTACGAAATTACCTACTCCACCAGCTGCTATACGCTCTAACCATCACTAGACCTCATCCAACATGTTTTCAATATTAGAGCTGGTACATGATTTTCCATTGATCCCAAAAATACTAAAATTACTTTCGTAATAAAAAATTTCCATTTTCCAAAGCTATGGCGGCACGTTAACATATTGTTACGTTTTAACCTTTTTAAAATGTTTGAGGTCATTTAAATCGCGTTAAAATAAAATAAATACCGCTTTATTTTGTTGTTTTACAGTTTTTATTTATTCAACTATAACTTTTAGACTGTTTGTCTTAATACAACATTTAATATTCGTTAATACAACACTTTTTTTCGCTTTTACACAACTTTATTGACAACCAATTGATAGCAAACTCACCAACTGCAATGCACTATTTTTTATAGCATTTCATTATTAGTTTCGAATGTTCTAGTACAGACTTGAATCTTTGATTTATCTAATGGTGTAAAATTAATTCAAATGGTGTAAAATTATATTCAACATAAAAGAAAAGAATCGAGCTGGCAACACCGTTCGACAAGCAAATGGTAGCACTTTTATTTAGTACCGGTATTTATGGCAATTATTAAGCCTTGACACAAGCCAATGAATTTTATAGCTAAAATCTCATGGTAAATCCCTGATATAGTGAATATGTATTGGCGAATGCTATACGTTTATTTGGATAACTAACGAAACGATCGGCATTTTGCTGTCAACACGGCCATGGTAACCAAATTTTTATTATTCTTCTTGCTGTAGATACGCTAACAGTCTTCTTAAATTTTTAGTTGGCATCTTTCAATATTTGGAGCGCAGCAGTTTTGAATTTTGCTTTATAAGGGAAATTACACTTCGAGATTCTCTGTCAGTACGTTTACTCTGACGGCCACACATGATCTGAAAGGTTGCCACACTCTACCGACAATTCTTAATCTTTGGCGATAATTTAGATCGCCTGTCTAAAATTTGATTACTATTTTTCTTCCATCAACATTTGTTTCGAACCATTTCTTAAACTTTTACAAAATTAGTCCTCCGTCAGAATAAAACTCAAAGAATGCTTAATGACTACACTGATAGAGTAAAAGCAGCGTTCGGCAAACTAATATTAATGCATTATTACAATTGTGGGTGTAATTTAAGAGTCTCTCACTCAGATCACTTTTTCTGTATTTTCCACTAGTTTTCTCTTTACTTCTCTTTGTTTATTTCTTGCTTATTTTTTCCTGTGCATGTGAAAATAGAAAAAAAGAGCAGCTATTTGCCTGAGTCTGATACAAGGTATTTAAATTAAAAGTACCGTTAAACATTTTGTTATTTTTTATATATTTTATGCATCTTTCTTGCACTAAAATTTTGTACTGAGTGAAGAGCGTAGACTTATGATGCCTAGTGTATGTTCAAATATGTTTTCTTAATTACAATTACAATAATAATAAATCTCTATTTCATACTCTCACTGCCTTTTTTGTAAAACTATGCTCTCTATTTTTATGTAAACTAATCCTCTTTTATTTTAAAGAATAATAACCTAAGCATGCACAAACACACACACACTCACACTCCTGCTATATTTACAAAAACAATAATTAATCCTCTTTGGTTTAACTTTTACTTCCCCTTACTCCCCTCCCCCCTTCCGGTATAACGCACTCTTATTTTTTATGCACTCTCTACATATGTATGGCCATGGTGAACAAAACTTTTGATTTTTATTGCAGCACTTGGAAAACAAGAACAACAATAACAACGACAACAGAAGCAGCAGCAGCAGCAGCATGTTATAAGCTTTTAAATTACAAAAAAAACTATTAAAAATGTAGGCTATTTAAAGGAAAATACTAAGAAAACTCTCTGTTATCAACAGGTTTAATTGGCTTAATTTAAAAAGAGAAAGATAAACAAAAGAGAGCGAGCATAACAACCAATGTTGCCGTTTTGCTTATTTTTAACCAAAATTGGTTATTTTTTTCTCTGATGTGTAGATGTATACTTTTTTCCATTTTGGTTACTTTTTTCTCGAAGTGAGTGTACTGAGTGTATCACTTTGAAAACGGGTTCTTTGGCAAACTTGGCCATTGGTAACATATGGATTTCGTACCAAAAGACTACAAGAATGAATTGAACCAATTTCGAAACAAAAGTTAGTTTGACAGGCAATGTTTGGATTATAAGACGGCTGAAACAATTTTTTAAATAGTTTCAACTGATCTTGGAACATTTGGTCGAGTGTTGTCCTAAAAGATCTATTTTTCATGGCCAGCAATGAATGGATGCCGCTACAATTTTTTCCAACTTGTATAACTTTTTGGGTTTGAATATAATCCTCATAAATTAATGCCTCCAATTCATCACCTCCGAACATTTTTGCCTGACCTGGGAGGTCTTTCTTTTATGTTTTTTGTATTAAAATTATGATTTAAAATTTTGGTTATTTTTTGGTTAAATTTTTATTGAAATTTGGTTACAAAAAAATCGAAGTTGTGGCAACGCTGATAACAACAACAACTTTTAGTTGAAGCAGGACCAGCGTTGCCAAATGTGCAGATTTATCTGTATTTTGCAGTTTTTCTGTAAAGTTTTTAACATTTTAATTTTTCATGTTTAATTTTGTTATTTTAATTACAATTTCTGAGGCAAAAATTTCATCCATTTGCTTAATAAATGGTGTCCCAAAATTAACGCAAGATTTGAACTTGTTCAGTTAAGTGTTTACAACCTAAAAAAAAAATTCGTAAAAATGGAGCGTTATACGATAGCACAACATGCCTTCATTATTGAACAATATTTCAAAAATAATGAAAACTTGGCGGCCGCAGCTCAAAAATTCTGTACAAAATATAGTCGAAATAGTGTTTTTACTTCGTCAACTGTGAAGAGATTAATTGAAAAAAAAATCCGGAAGGCTGGATCCGTCGGAGACGCCTAACACACTGATGGTTTAAAAACAAGCGTCAATATCGAAGCAGTGCTTGAGAGTATCGGTGACAATCCAGGAACCTCAATTCGGCGTAGCGGACAAAAATTGCAAAGCTCTCTATAGCGTATACTCACTAAACATCTATATCTCCATGTTTACAAAATTTAATTAACACAACAACTGAAGCCTAATGACCATGCACAGCCAAGAGATTTCGTTGAATGGAAAAATCAAATCAAAATCATTCTAAGCGTTGAAGTACATTTCCACCGTGATATCTTTGTTAATCGCCAAACTTGCAGCTTTTGAGGCTCTGAGAACACACATGTGATTATCGATAAACAAATGCATTCACAAGGTGTCACTGTTTGCTGTGGATTTTGGCTGGGGGCATAATTGGACTATACTTTTTTGGAATTGAGACTGCTCAAGCAGTAACTGTTACTGGTGTTCGATATCGCAATATCATAAAGCAGTTCCTTCTGTCAAAATTGCATGATATTGATGTGGCCAATATGTGGTTTCAACAAGACGGTAACATATGCTATACAGCCCGTGAAATAATTCAACTACTGCATGAGATATTTCCCGGTCGTGCACACTGTCGTTTCGGCGATCACAATTGGCTTCCTAGATCATGTGATTTAACACCATTCGATTTCTTTTATTATTTGTTATTTGAAATCACATGTCTGTGTCAACAAGCCCACAACCAACCGTGCATTAAAAAAGGAGATTGAACGCTGCGTCAACGAAATTCAGCCACATTTAAGCAAAATGGTCATGAATAATTTCAATAAAAATAAAAAAAATATTGGCTTTACTTAGACGTAATTTTATTGCGGAATTTCGTTTCTTTTAGTTTATTCAATAAACCAAACTGTTGTTGAGTTAAGCGAATATACGTTTGTTGTGCAACCTCCTTCATTTTCGAAATAAGGGTATGTCTCTATAACAAGAGCTAACCTAAAAAAACGATTACAACCATTGGATTCAGCGTACTCGAATCCGGCTTACCCGCTCGGTTCTTAGTTTGTCGGAATAATAAAGTTTCAAATTTAAGCACAGTGTCATTATATCATATCTTTTATGTATATCACATTAAATTTGCTGTTCTATGCTGGAACAACAAAACACTATGAAATAAATTATTGGGTATGTTCGGTAAACCGAAATCAAGCGAAACTGAAGTCGAATGAAACATCAAATTGCTATAAATATGAAATCAGACAAGATTTTAATAGATTTTCTTTTTAACATACTCAACTACCTTTCAAATAACTGCTTTGATTATCAAAAGTTTGAAATAATTGGGAAATTTTAAGTTTTAATTGTCCTTGAAAATTTACTTTATTTCAATTTTAAATATTTTCGGTTCACGGGACATACCAGTATGCATACATATGTACGAGTATGTATATTTATTTTACTCTTTTAAGTATGTGCAGTTTTTTACTTGGAAATCACTTTTTTTCTTCAAATTTTCAGTTTTTCTAAAAACAAAATTATGGCAACACTGAGCAGGACGTAATGTGAGGCCAGGCAATATCATAATCATAACAAAAAGAAATTCTTTGCTTATTATAACAACAAAATAAAATAAAACTTACCCATTAATTACTACAACAATGCTGCACCTTCACCTTCTACTTCTCTGTTATCGTTTCAATGATAAACGAGTACTCTCAACACTTTCCTTTGTTTCATAAAACACTCTCTTAAATTGCTTTTTTTTTTTGTTTTTTCTTTTCACTTTATAACAAACACCGTTACTTGAGATTAATTGCGGATCTATTAAATTAAATTTTATTATGAAATTCAAAACAAAATCACTGCATAAAACTGTTTTATTAAATTAATTCTTTTAAACAAATTGTTTTTATTTCTAAACTTTGTCTTTCAGTTTAATTTACTTAAAGGCACATCACTTTTTGCACAACTGAAAGCTAAACATAAACGCCGAAGCAAAAGTATCAAAACAGCTGTGTTGTAAACTTTAGTATTTGAGTACTTTTTACAAAGCAATTGTTTTACTTAGAAAAAAAGTCCCTTTTAAACAATTTATGTAGTTTTTGTTTTCTTATAAACTGAAAACTGTATCTGACGATATATAAATATGATGCAAAGAACGGAGTGCCTGGCTGCAGAAGGGACGCCAAAACTGAGGGTCAAGGCTGAACTTCATCCAAAAAAGACCATAGACTATATTTGAAGGGAAAAGTATGCTATGGTACACTGGAAAATGGTCAAAAGGTATGCCACCGTCAACAGAAAGCCCTGGGTTTCTAAGTTAAACGTTATTAGATCGAATTAGTAAGATAATAGAGAAGTTCCAGCCCAGTTTCCGATCTAATAGATCTTGTACAGATCATACTCCCACATTATGTATAATATTAAAGCAGGTTAATGAATGGCAGCAAGATCGTATCTGTTTTGTTGATTTTACTACGGCTTTCAACAGTATCTACAGGGATTCTATCTGGGACTGCCTATGCGCCAGAAAATAAAAGCCCACTATAAGGGTTTCAAATATTTTTTAACAGCTTGTTATCATTAGATATGGAACCTAAAACTGGGTGATTAATACCCTCGCTCTTGTGCCTACTGGTTACTGGCAGTATTCTTACAAATCATTGTGTCATGGATAGGCACGCACAAAGGCTACGTTAACCTGCGAATGATTTCTGTCGAGCTTGTGTGTAGATCTGCTGAGAAAGAGGAGAGCGTGGCCCATTTGCTAGTGTCTATTTGCTCGCACTTGGATGCCTTTTCTCGAAGGCTTATCGGAGAAAGCGTTGCAAGCACTTTCCACACAGGGGAGTTTAAGATATCAATTGCGGAAATTTTAAGAAAAAAGCGAAGCAAACGGAAAATATCAGAGAGATGAAGAAGCCCAGGAAAAAGAAAGAAGAAACGAAAGGGACAGACAGAAGAAAAAGCAACAAAATCAAACTGCCTGACACCGGGGGGAGTCCGCTCACCAGCTAGCTGATGACTAATATAAATTCCTAAAGCCGGCAAAAACAACTTCGCTAAGGTCACTAAAAATGTTTGTTTTTGAAGTGCAGAAAGAAAATACCAGAAAGGGAACAGATGCCCACGGAGAAAATGAAGAAAAGAATAGGACAGCCAGACCACTGGGAGTCAGCTCACCAGATAGTTGATTCTTGATATAAGTTCCTCCAGCTTGCAAAAACAGGTTACAAAAAGTGGTTACAAAAAATGGTCCGGCCCAGGCATAGGCTGCCTATGTTTCTATAGTGCAGATCAAAGGCGCAGGCTCCTCTTCAGTGCTACACATCTAGCAGAAATCAAGGTTACTTGCATCCTACAACCTAGCCCTTACCGTCAGGGCACAGTACCACCACTCAGAAAGCTTATCAAAATTTTAACAGGCTCCTTGCTCAATTTCACAATCCATTTTATTTTCAAGTGGTTAAACCTTAGCTATACAGTCCCTCCGCTGCTCCATGGCCTTTCCACTCTGCGATGAAGCCATAGGTTTACTAAGGCAACAAAGGCCTTACAAACCCGGATGCCAGATAAACACATTTGGTCGAACCCTCTTACACTAGCTCACCAGCAGTCTTGCTCCTCACAATGTCACAATACTCGGGAAGCCATCACACTATGATACTGTATGTATCTATCCAAGAAAGACATGAGGATCGTTCTTTAGCACTGGTAGGAAGCAAGGCTGTTGACATAAATGTTCACCCAGAAGTGATAAATTAATACGTATCAACTTGGCCGCGCCATGAACAACGAAGACCTGTAGTCATTCAGAAGTCTAAAAGATATGTAGCTTAAGACCACTATTCCACAAAAACAACCCACCCCAATACCTTTCTCTGACTTCTAACCATCTATGAAAATCGCGTAGTCATCCACGCTGAGCTCAACTATGAATTATTTCTGTTGAAGTGGTAAATGAATTGAGAAAAAGAAGGACGCTGCCCATTTCATCTACCAATATTCGTCTCTGGCTCGGCGTAGGTTTGTCACATTTGGCTTGTTCGATTACCGATATCAGGTTAATGACCACCTTCATTAAGCTGTTAGGCTGGCTTTGGACTTAACTTAATGAAAATTCATTTTGCACTCAAAATCGTGACCTATGGAGACTACTCTCAAGCTTGATGAGCTTAAATTTCAAGAAGAATAAGCCATCTAACCTAACCTAAGCAAATACAGACTTAAGTCGGTAAATGTCGGGAAATAAAAAAATGTTTCGTATAAATATGCTTCCGGATGAGGCCTCTATGCTGATGATCAAAACCGTTTGTATTGTATTGGGCTTGGTGATCAGCTCTGGGGCACCATTTAATATCGTAAATCAACAGACCACTATGTGTGCTCAAGTATACCTTGATTGATTAAGACTAACACTCGCTCTTAACAGATACTATTCTCCAACTCAGTACTTAAGGAGGTTATTTTGTTATTTAAGAAAAGAAAGATACTACTTTTGTAAATTGTCGAGTACCATTTTAAAACTTCAGCTTACCATCCCTGTTGCAAGGCATAAGCGAAAAAAAAAACAAATAAAACCTGAGCTCAAGTAAAAGTTTTCAGCTGATTTTAATATTCATAAATGTTAAGCTTATACTTAAATTATACTCTTACACATCTGCCCCTCTCTCTTTCTCTTCATCTTTTTCTCCCATATCTCCACTGCCTGCTATTGTATGGTATATGATGTGTGTGTGCTTGCATGTTCATGTTAAAAGCGCGAATGAAAAAACCTTTAAGTACTTTAACGGACTTGTGTTTTTTACCGCACTTTAAGGCAATTTTAACAGCAACAACACCAAAAGAAAAACTATAATGCTAAACTTTTTAACTTTATAATCCTAAATTCTCTACTTCCTTACCCTTAACACACTCTGCTACTTTCAAACACCCTATAAGGTACATACTTATGTAGTATGTGTATGTGCAAACACGGCAACATTTAATGGAAAAATGAAAACTTGAAAAGCAACATCAACGGCAAATTTATATAAAACGCACACACTAAAGAGTAAATATTATTATGGAAAAGAAAGAATAGAAACACAAAAATATGGAAGAAGAGAACAAAAAACTTTAAAGTTAATCAAATTTATTTTTAAGCAATTTTAAAAGCGTACGTACGTACTCGTACTAGCAAACAAAGAAATTAGCACAACTACTACAATACAGACACACTAAGCCTTTATGGAAATTTCTTTAAGTGCTGCTATTAATTTCGAGTTTTTCTCTCTATGTTTTTATCGTAAAAAACTACAAATTGAAGGAAAATATTGCTAGTGTGTGAATGTGTGTATGTGTGTGTGTGTTGGTGTGATTAAACGCCTTAGAAGACATGTGCATACGCATTAGTTGCGGTTACGTTATAACAAACGTGTTTGCTTAACACTTTTCAGCCTAATTTAACAAGTCGTAAATTTTGGTTTATTGGGTTATTTTCCCCCCTTTTATTTGTTTTTGTTAAGCAAATGCTGCTAAATAGTGGTAAAAAAGAAAAGGAAAGGTAGTGTAGGCACGACTATAAATATTGTTGTTACGAGAGAGGTTAGCTGTGTGTACAAACTCTAGAATTAATGGAATTGTTAATTTTAAAACAGATTATGATGGTTTATTAAGCTTTTAAGAGAAAAGAAATTGTAATCAAAGAAAGAAGGAATTTTAATAAAAATTTAAATAAAAAATTTAAATACTAAATGGCCAAAACAGGTAAAAAAGAAATTTTTAATTTATGCTGTTGTACAGGATCAGTTTAATGTTCACGTGATTTTTTTTTCAGATAAAAAAATAATTTTTTCGCCAAAAAAAAAACGTCACTTATTACGATACGAACACAATTATTTTCTACCACTTTTTAATAATAAGATTCTTTAAGCCCCTCCTAATAGGTATTGTTGTTTTAGGGTGCCCTCTTTGTTTGAACTAAATCTCTTACAAGCCCCAACCTTTACTTTAAATTTAAAATCAGCAAATAATCACAACAGATTTACAGCCTGTTTATAGATGACGAGCGTAAGAAAACATTCGTCTAACAAGTTGAGTGATTTGTCTGTTTATATGTAAAACACAAACAAAGCACTCAATTTTTGTTAACATTTCTAACGTTTTCTTACGCTCATCAACTGGAAGCAGGCTGTTAATCTGAAAAGTGTGTTGGATGTGTGCGACCCAGAAAGTGCTCTCTCAGTAAATCCTTCAAAAACGCTTGTTGTCTCTTTTCAAGGAGATTATTATTATCATTGAGGTATAATAGTGCGACCTCTCGATCTATTGTTCAGTTCTCCATCCATATAAGATTTCCCTATAATAAAGGGTGTTTTTTATAGAGGTATAGAACTTTAAGTTGCAATAAACCAACGATGGATTATTCGATTGACATGAGTTTTATTTATTCGAAAGATAATCTTGTGGCATTACATTTTAAATATGACTTCTGGCATATAACCGCCACGGCTGGCGTGGATGTAGTCCAATTTTCGGTGACTTTTTCCAACATTTGTGGCCGTATATCGGCAATAACACGGCGAATGTTGTCTTCCAAATGGTCAAGCGTTTGTGGCTTTACCGCATAGACCAATGACTTTACATAGCCCCACAGATTAGTAGTAGTCTAGCCGTGTTAAGTCACAAGATCTTGGAGGCCAATTCACAGGTCCAAAACGTGAAATTAGGCGGTCACCAAATGTGTCTTTCAATAAATCTATTGTGGCACGAGCTGTGTGACATGTTGCGCCGTCTTGTTGAAACCACAACTCCTGGACATCATGGTTATTCAATTCAGGAATGAAAAAGTTAGTAATCATGGCTCTATACCGTTCACCATTGACTGTAACGTTCTGGCCACCATCGTTTTTAAAAAAGTACGGACCAATGATTCCACCAGCCCATAAAGCGCACCAAACAGTCAGTTATTCTGGATGTAACGGTGTTTCCACATACACTTGCGGACTACCTTCACTCCAAAGGCGGCAGTTTTGTTTGTTGACGTAGCCATTCAACCAGAAGTGCGCTTCGTCGCTAAGCAAAATTCGCTTATGAAAATTGAAAATTGAAAAAAAACTCACTTATGAAAAATGAAAATTGCACTATTTTCAAGCGTTGTTCAGGCGTGAGTCTATTCAAAATAAATTGTCAAATTGTCGAATAAACCACTTGACAGCTGTTAAATCGGTCGCCATGTTGAAAAGTAATGCCAACTTAAAGTTCTATAACTCTATAAAAAACACGCTTTATTTTCCCCAATCTCGTCAATGTGACGAATTTCAGTACGTCGGTTGGTACTAACGGCGATAACTCCCTACCTGGATATGTATCTAGATACCTCCTCCTAGAGTACATCAATGCCTCACATGTACCCTGTATGTGCTCTGATGATCCGATCTCCTCATCACAGAATCTGCCCATCGGGTTTGAGACTATTCCCATTTCACTCAGATGTCCATTTAGCCTGCATTGACGGCTCAAAAGCCCGGTCCTCAGGTTGTCTCTGTACATTCCTATGCTGGATTCAAATTTCAGCTTTCGTACAGCTATAGAAGAGTATCCGCCTCTCATTATCCTCATTTTCGTTCCCAACTACAAAAGGGTTCTGCCCTCATCACTGGAGTGTAAACTCTGTTTCTGACTAGTTCATCAGCCTTTTCATTCCTCGGAATTCCTACAAGACCCGGGAGACAGCATAATCTCACCCTATTGTCTTTGGCCTGCTGGTTCATTTCCAAGCTAGCCTTGGCTCAATCTCATAGGAGTCAAATGCTCAAACGGCGTCCTGACTACCAGATAGTATAGCTATGTCCTGTCCTCTCTTGGTTAAATTGAGCACATCTCTCAATCGCATAAACTTACGCCTGGAATATTATGGCGAATTTTTCCATAGGCTTAGAATATTCCCTCTTAGAGCCAAACACTCCAGCACCTATACCACTTTCCCATCCGTGTATCACAAAATGGTGCCTTCTCTGACTCTCACTCATATTACTTAGTCTTGCCCTTAAGCATTTTCCAAAGTCATAGAGTTTCATGATGCTGTCCACAGAACAGTCAAGTAGAGAGTAATGGACCACTTGGCCAACCGGATTAACATGACGCCTGCATAACGTCATGCACAACTGATCTTTGATTATCCTCATTATGGTTTCTATGGCCTTATTTATCAAATGCAGCGAACTAAATTCCAATAAAACCTCGAGGGGAGCTGTGGGGCAAGTTCTCATTGCCCCAGTTATGCTTTTACACGCTAATCTGTGTACCTTATTTAGCTTTGCCTTCATTGTTTCCAAACTAATTCTTACCGCTCATATAACGGCTCTATATACCACAATTGGTGTGACATTCAATTATGGTACACATCCAGTATAGTATTCTTGGGTTACAGACAAAACAACCCCCTGCTAGATTTCTACACTTCACTAGCGCATTCGTGGCTTTTTCTGAGGCAGACTCCACTTAAGCTGTCCACGTCAGCTTACTATACAGTATTATTTCTAGATATTTTACCTTTTTCCCCGGATTGTGTGCCGCTGTGTATGTAGGTAAGACACTCGCCTACCAATCAGAAGGTCCTCGGTTCAATACTAGGCCAGACCATCTTAAAAAGAAAAAGTTTTTCGACTGTTATGAGTATAGCTTACTATTAAAAACTTCTCTTCCCTTTCAATGAGCTTAAAAATAGAATCGGGTGCAGTTCATTGACTGAAAGAAGTCCACATGTTCCTTCATGGAATGTTATGGGAATTAATACTTCCCGGTTTAATGTTAAAACCCGTCGTCCCACACTATCTATTTATTTATTCCAAGTCCCCCTTTATGATTTCACACAAGGTATCCTTGATGTCAGAAAAATTTTGCCTGTATAGCCCTGGCAGCCCTTAAAAGTTGATCAACAACTAGACTCCTCATTAAGGGCGATAGAACAACTGATACTTATATTCAGGTTTTCTGCATAGTTTCCGCAGTATGACAGGCCTGACTTGGAACCTAAAAGAATTCCTTACAGGTCATTGTGAACTGAGAGCACGCATTTGAAGAAGATGGCAGTCACAGATGTGCCTGTGCTTGCTCGCAGGCATCAGAGACAGCGGAATACACCACCTTGATCAAAAAGTTTCCGTAATAACCCCCGGTTCCATCGTTCCGATTTAAGTTTTTTTTTTGTTTGTTAAGTTGTTATATCTATTGTTGATATTCCCGCTAAATTTTAGCGTCATAGCTCGACATTTGCAGAAGCTACGTAGCCAAGAGTACATCTATCTCTATGAGTGTTGGCGATTTTTTATAAATTTAGAAATGGATTTCAATTTACAACAACGAATTTGTTGCGTAAAAATCGGATTTAATGGTGTGCGAATGGTGGATATATTGGAAAGGTGTTTCGGCAACGATTCTGTAAAGAAAACGATCGTTTATCAGTGGCACGGGAGGTACAAAAATGATCGTGAGTCAATCGAAGATGATGAACGCAGTGGCAAACCCTCGAAAACCGACGAAAACATTGATAAAGTAAAAGAAACCGCAAATTAACCGGAGGACCGTCCAAGACATTTTGGTTAATGATATTGGTTTCCGTTGTGTAGCACACAAAAGACATGATTTGCGAGGCTAAATCCGAATCCACATTCATCATAAGATTCAATACTGGGGACGAGACGTGGGTTTATTATATTCACTACCATTTCTGCCATGGCATCGACGTTTGACTCCAGGAAACAAAGTTTCCAATTAAAATGCCCAAAAAAATCGTTGAGCTCAGCCTAACGAGCATCCTCGTAGTTAAAAAAGAGCGTTGCGTAGCCATGGGTAGAAGATTCAATACTGGAGACGAGACGTGGGTTTATTATATTCACTACCATTTCTGCCATGGCATCGACGTTTGGGTCAAGGAAACAAAGTTTCCAATTAAAATGCCCAAAAAAATCGTTGAGCTCAGCCCAACGAGTATCCTCGTAGTTAAAAATAGAGCGTCCCGTAGCCATGGGTGAAAGATTCAATACTGGAGACGAGATGTGGGTTTATTATATTCACTACCATTTCTGCCATGGCATTGACGTTTGAGTCAAGGAAACAAAGTTTCCAATTAAAATGCCCAAGAAAATCGTTGAGCTCAGCCCAACGAGCATCCTCGTAGTTAAAAATAGAGCGTTGCGTAGCCATGGGTGGAACCTCGCCAAGAGCGGTGGACGAGAATGAGGCAGAAACTGTTCAATGATCCGAATTTTCGAGAGGTGCCAGAACCTCAACTACATACTTTTCAGGGTATGTAGTGAGGAAAAGATCGAGGCTATTGTTCTGGTGCCCATCTACACACGATATATGTGGAGATTCATTCACTAATTTCGCAAGGTGATTGTGCGCGGCAAATATCTCGACGTATTAAAATAATGGAATACTTTTCCCCCCCATTTAGGTAGATATTGACTCAATAACTTTATGTTCTAATCGCAAATATTATTCTTTTACTCACATTTAATAAAAGATTCATGTCTTATGTAGATATTTTATGCCCAACACGGTCTTCATGTCACAACAAAAGAAAAAATTCCTAAAAAAAATAGATGACAATTCAGCAAAATATAAGCTGAAAAGGAACGAACCACTTGTAGATTTCCATCAAAACATCACAAAAAGATAATATTTTTACCTCTTGGACCCCATAAAGTATGCTGGTCATCAGTTTTGTTTTTGAAATGGACAAAATAATGGTTTTCATGTTATTTTTTCTATTTTTTCTTTTCTATTTTTCTTTTTTTATTTATTTTTCTATCTTTTTAGCAAAACAACAAGAACAGGGAGTGAGTGAACAAGTAAGTCATCATCAATATTAATAAACTTGACTAAGAAATGTAAGCAACAATCCCACTTATAACAATACATTGTTAACAACAACAAAAACATACAAAAAGATGGTCAAAAATAATTGAAAACGAAATCGAAATCAAAATCTTTTTTCTATGAATTGACTACGTCGGCTTATTATTAATAATGAAATCGAAAATTATACTTGAAATGACAAAGAAAAATATCAAAACTAGAGAAATAAAAAAGAAGAAAAATATCGGGTGGGCCATTTAAAAGTTTAAATTAACAAATGCAATCAAACAAAAACGGTTTGAAATTTTGCTAATGGCAACACGAATATTGGCTTTCAAATATCCAATTGTCTCTGGTTTGTCGGCATAACATTTGTCTTTATCGGCGCCCCACAGCAAATAGTTCAACGGTGTGATATCGCAGCTACTTGACGGCCAACTGACATTACCATTTCACCTAATTAAACGGCCTTCAAGCGCTTGACGCAATAAATAGATTGTGGCTTGATATGTGTGGCAAGTTGCACCATCGTGTTGAAACCAAACATCGTTAACATCAATACCATGAAGAGCGGGCACAAAAAAATCGGTTATCATGGTGCGATAGGTGTCTCCATTGACCGCAAAGAAATATGGGCCAATGATGTCTTCCCTCCACAAGCCGCACCAAACAGTCACTCGTAATGGGTGCATTGGCTTCTGTAAGACCACGTTTTGCTTATTAACATACCCTCCAAGATGAAAATGAGCTTCATCCTAAAAAAAGATGATTATTTTGACAAAATCGACATCATCGTGTGCAGTTTCCCGTTGGCCCATCTAGCGAAGCAAAAACAAAGCAGATGATCATGCGGCTTCAACTCTTAAACCAACTGCACTTTGTAAGGCGTCATACCAAGATCTTTTCGCAAAATTCAACGTAAGCTGGTGCGTAAAATGTTCATTTCTTGAGAACGATGACGAGTTGATATTGATGGATTCTCACGCACACTCTCAGCCACAGCTTCGATATTTTCAGGTAAACACACTGTACGAGCTCGTTTAAGTCTTAGCGCATCAACAATACAACCAATTTCACGAACTTTAGCATATACCGCATATACCGGGCACTGTTGGCCATTCTCTGCTACCAAATTTTGTACGACCATTTCACGCAATTTCCGTCTTTCTTTCAATTTCTGTCTTTGTTTTGAAAATAAATTTCCAATAAATCTCAACATTGACAAGCGTAAATCGGAGAATGTCGTTCAGTGGAGATAATGTACCGAAGTTTGTGACAGAATAGAAAGACATAAGTATTGCCAGATTCGAAATAACCGCTGGTTCAAATTTAAACCCATAGGTGGCCCACCCTTTTTTTATTGTGCCTCTTTTTTCTTTTTTGAGGGGCTTTTCAATCCCTTTTTTTTTTGCTTTTATATATACTTGTACACTATGGCACTTGAATTTGTTTCTTTATCATGTTTTTATTGAGACCATTTTTAGGCCATCGTCATCTTTATATCTCTGAACATAGTTTGGGCCACATAACAACTGGTTCAAATAATAATCAAATATAATGGAATTGTCAAAAACTTATGGCAGACATAAGTTGTATTTGTACTCGTATCCATATGTGATTCCAATAATATTTTCATAGATATGCGTGGGTTGTCAATGAATTTTTAGAAAAAAATTACTGATGCTTGGTTTGTGTCTTTTTTTTAATTTGAGGCCAACACGTTTAGTGCTTTGCACTGTTACTAAGATAATATGTTGCACGAAGGCTGATATTTATATCAGCCAGGTCTGATATGGAACATATGGTGATAGAGATTAGAAGAATAAAATTTAGTGAAAACCGACAGAGGTCGTATAATACAACCTTTGGAGTTCCATAGGTATCAGAACTATGCTCGTTACTTTAGAAGATAATGTATAACTCACCTTAATCTCACAGAGAAAGTAAGCGTAGTTGGCTTTACAGACGACATTACAATCGTAGTTCGGGCAAGGTAAATATAAGGATGAAGTGGGAAAGGAAACTCTGAGTGTTAAGCTGCGAAATACCACAATTATGTCTTTAAAAACCGCCTAAGCTTCAAGAAACATGCAAAGCACACCTCTGCGAATGTATCAAATGTATTAGCTCGGATGATGTCAAATATCTGAAGGCCACGTTAAAGTATTCAATTCTTTGCTACTTTATGATGCACCCATGTGGGAGAAAGCAATGAGTAGCACATCCGAAGGAGAGGGCTATCTAAGAGGCTAGGCAGCAAGTGTGATAGTGGCAATGATACCAGTCGATATTATTACTCAAGATTACTCAAACATATACCACCAGAAGGGCATAAACTGAACGGTTCCACGAAATATTATTAAAAACTATAAAATGTACCATATTTGGCACCGTAGGTGTGAAAACTCACCAAAGAGAAGATGGAAGTTTAGGTTAATTTCGCAGAGAGATAAGTAAATACGGAGAAAACATGGCAGACCATGTAGGCTACAGAAAGTATTATACCGATGTCGACATGACAACTCTCCAAGATGTCTGGTCTGTCCAGTCGAAACTGCGGAACACCTTATATTCCACTGTCCATGTTTTGCTAGGGATCGTTGTTTGGGCGAAAATATTCACGCTTAGAATATCGTCAATATTATGCTAAAATCTAAGGAAAACTGGTATACGGTGAATGAATTTATCAGGAGACTGAACCAAGTACTACGTTAAGCCGAAGCACAGCTTAAATCTAACAGTTCCGCTAGTGAACAGAACGGCGATATATAATCATAAATGACTCACTGTCTCCATGAAGTAATACCAAAAGGCAGTTTAGTCCGTAAGCGTTTAGGGAGTGTGTTTTAGAAAATAGAATCGTGCATGCTCTACAGTACGGGTTGTTAGTATGTTACGAAAATGCCATACCACCTGCATGACTAACAAATAAAACAGTCCTAATATACGCAATAACATATAAGCCACCCAGTGCCCAGTGATAACAGTTACCAGGATTCGTGGCCTATACCTCTGCATCCCCATGATGAACGCCGAACGAGCCCGATTATACAGAGACCAATTTCGTCTTGATACAGAGCAGGCGGGTGCATTCTCCCACCTTTGCTGTGCCATATCCAACAAGTATCGCAGTACCAGAAATCTTTAAAAGGAAAATGATATACTAACGAGGTGGTCAATCTCCTCGTTGCCAAGAAGAAAGACTTCCCTAGCTAGTCCTTCCGCCACACAACTCTCCCGGCTGTCAGAGTAATCCCTCACCCACATAATCAGCAGATCTGAATGTGCTGCCAGCGGCGATGTCAAGTAGGCACCGCAGAGCGCTCTAATAGCAGCCTGACTGTCCGTACAGATCAGCATATCAACATCGATTACCCTGTATTATATCAACTGACCTCTTTATTGTAGATATTTATGCCCATAAGACACTACGGTGGTCGGGAGGTCTAAATATACTCTCACACCATATATGGGAATAAAGACACCGCCCCTGATCTCTTCCGAGGAGTTCGACCCGTCCGTGTACACTTCGCCGGAGCCGCACCTAATCCACGATTGTCGTGTTCTATTCACAGAGAATACTTTTTTCATTTTTTCATTTTATTTAATCAATATCGTCATTTTACAGTCTCATATTCTAAAGTTTCTTAACGTACTGGGTACTTATCTAAGATTAAGTCTATCTTTACCTAATTACTCGGCCTTACTGCCGAGGTTCTTGATTATATGATCTATCAATACAGTCAATACCATAATTTTTCGTAAAAAGTATTTAAAAAAATATTTTGTATACAGAAAGGGTTTGGTTATACAGTAATTTGGTTATATGTACAGTACCGGTTTTGGCGTATCCATTCCCAGGTAAAAATTCATCCTTGAAGGTAATGCCAGTGGATATGGTATTCGTTGGGGACGGAAAAACTCGTAGGCTACTATAGCCGCACGCTGTCGAAGCCTGAACGGAATTATTGTGTGACTCGACGTGAGCTACCGATAGTGCTGGAAAGTATAAAACATTACCATAAGTACCTATATGGTCAACATTTTCTTCTAAGGACTGATCATTCCGCACAGAGATGGCTGCTACCATTTAAGAACCCTGAGCGCTTCTAGGCGTATAAGGGATCGTATGCAAATACCGCAAAATGGCCGCAAACCCATAACCCCTATTATATCCATATCGTAAGTTAAAAGAAAAGCAAATTTATATCTATAATCTACTAAAAAGGTATGCGCTGCACCATGTTATTGATATGGGTCCCTATGTAGTAAAAAACTAGAGTTTATATGAAAGCTAGAAGAGAGACTTTTGAACACTTGTTGAGAAAACACATTCCTAATTCGCGAACAGTTAAACCTTTACACGAATATCACTACTTATTTTTTTATCATTAAAGCAAAAAGTCATTTTGAAAAGCTTAAGCTCATTATTTGAGTTAAATTTTATTTCTGTCAATCCTCTACTGAGCATATTGACTTTCCAAAAAGCATTCATTGCTTTGTTTCAGTAGCAGTAGTGGGCTTTTTCTCCTGATCATTCGTTGATGTTAGTCATCATACCCAGAAATACACTGGAAGGTCAAGGGGCTTCTTTTTTGAATGAATTTATCTGAAGGGAAGTTGAATTCGTGTAAATATATTGCCGTTTAACACTAAAATCAAAAAAATTTTGTTGATGTGAAATCGTGTAAAAAAAGTATCGTGCAAATCGAGGTATAGATGTATTATTATATACCACAGTCAGTTGCAGAGGTAATTTCACTCGAAACCGCAATTCAATTATTTTTATGTGCTCTGCTGGAGATTCAAACCTGAGCCGCTTGTGTTGTATACAAGCGCTCTAACCACAACGCTTCTTTATGAGAAAAATCAAGGAATCATCAAGCCACCCTCGTAATATATTATTTCATAAAAAATTTTTCAATAACAAAGAATTGTCGAACGTTGAAATATTCTTTCACACACAAGCACAACCCTCGCACTTATTTAAAGGCAACATTACATTTCACACTCAGCATTTTTTTGTGTTCACCAGAAACTATACCTTAGAGTGGACACTTTGCTTGACATCAATGGGGGACAACTAGTTTGTAAAAATGTCAATGCAATTGCGTGTCAAAACCGGGAAGGAAGACACACGGTAATGTTATGACACATATACAAGGTCAATGTTATGAAACAAACATACAAAAGTTTTTATAATTTTTTTCTTTACTTTTCTTTTTCTATCATAAAACGTGGCCTATTTCAAAATTATTTCCTTATCACTTAGTGGTCAAAAATTGCACATCACGGGGAATATATTTCAGCCATAATTTCCCTTCAATTGAGTTTAATTACAATCACAATTATATTTTAAAATCCTGTTCTTTAATTTTATTTTTTAATAATTCATTTTTGAAGGGTCATTTGCCTTAAATTATCCCTTAAATACCCGTTTTTTTTTTGTTTTTGCAATTTTAAATGCTCGCTTTTGTGTTTACAGTAAAAGAATCCTTATTAGAGGTTTCAAAAATAGAAAAGTAATCGGAACAAACAACCATTGCCATTAAAAAGGGTTAAAGTACGAATGTATCAACAGGCGATTTTTCTAATGTATGTGAAGAGGGTTCACTCTTAAGGATCAATTCAAGCAATTTGTTCTCTATTTTTTTCTTTTTTTTTCTTTTTTACATTTCATTGATTTGCAGTTTAATTTAGCGATAAATGAATGTTTTATGGATTCTATATTCTAACAACAGACTTTCAAGGAAACACATGTTTCAGTGTAGACTGTAATGGGTAGAATTAAGTACCTAAATGGTACTTTTCTGCATATCGCTTTACTTATTTACTTTAAAGTACGTTATAGTTACAAATTATGTTCTAATTTGATGAGTGGAGTATAGTGCAACAGACCAGAATCTATGATGGGAATCGTAATCGCCACCCTAATAGACATTCAATATACAGCCCTTTTTCTTTAGAATTTTGATAACAAAATACCTTATGAACGCTTCAGTATAGAATACGCACACTTGAGCACACATAGCGACCTGTTGTGACACCATATGAAACAATGCCCAGAGCTGTTCGGCTTCGACCGTCAGCACAGAAACCTCGTCTGGAAGCTTATTTCGCTAAATTAAAAAGAAAACCAGCTCAACAGCCTAATGAACATGGCTATTGACCTGACAGCAGAAACCGATAACTCTGATAAATCATCGAGGAAGGGTTAGCCAAATATGACAAGCCTTCACCGAGCCAGAAACGTACACAGAAATCATTGGCAGTATGAATGACTGCACAACTTTCATGGATGACTCGAAGTCATAAATGTCAGTTATTTTATAGAGTTCCGAATGACTGCATTGTCTTTCAGTTGTGGCCAAGCTTATCCTTGGTTATATACTCTCTCTGGGTGGTTATTTATGTTGACAGCCAGACTGCTGTTAGAGTACTGATTGAGTGCTTGTATCATACCAGTGTTGAAGGCTGGAGAGATACAGGGTCATACTTTGCTGGCATAGTGCAAAATAAGTCTAGTGGTGAGCTAGCGAGATAGAAAAAGAGGAAGTGTTTATCTGGCGGACGGGCTTGTCAGACCTCATTTAAATATCTTTATTGGCTTAGTGGATCTATAGACTTGTCGCTGAGTGGAAGGGTCATGGAGAAGCAGGAGGAAGCAGGCTACTAGGGCTCAGGCTTGAGCCCCCGCATATGGAACGGATCCGGGTAGGCTACTAAGATTCTAAAAAGTTTTCTAACTGGTTACTGTTCCCTGAGGGCAAGGGCTATGTTGTGAGACACAAGTACCCTTGATTTCTGCTAAGTGTGTGACGTTAAAGGGAAGTCTGAGACATGTGACACATTCTGCACCTTTACTCTGCACTTCAGAAACGTAGGCAGCCTATGCCTGGGTCAAAGCATGGAAGAACTTATCTCAAGCATCAACTACCTGGTGAGCGGACTCCCAGTGTTGTCTGGCTTTCTCTTTCTTTTCTTCATTTTCTCCCCGGATTTCTCTTCTCTTTCTGATATTTTCTATATGTTTCCCTTTTTCCTTAAATCTTTCGGAAAGTACTTTTCCAGAAAGCGACTCACCTCTCTTCATCTACAATATTGATAGTGGCGTATTACAGTACTTTATTTAAAACGTAATAAAATAATAATCAAATCATATTCGATTACTACTACTACAGCCACCACTTTTAACTGTTGCGTCTCTTCAAGACCAAATGACCAACAATATTAAAGGGTTTCCTTTTGACATTTAAGAGTTTTCCCTTTTATATTTCTTTTAGACAAAGCTGTTCAATTACAAGCTAAAGAACAGCAACAACAACAACTAAAATCTAAGTTATAATCAACAAGAAAAACTTGTAATGTATTATGACATCATTGATTGTTGTTTTAAACAATAACAGATTTTTTTCTTTTCCTATATGGACCAACAAACGTTTATTATTCTAAGCCATTTTGTATCTAAAACGTATGGCCATACATAATAGAGACATGACATGCATGGAATTGCTATATAAGCCATTGACTTTTCTAATGTGGACATCATTGATTCGTTAGCAATTAAAGTGAAAACATACAGCGAAAGTTGAAAATCTAACCAACAAAACATAGTCGGCAAATATAATAACGGGGAATAAGGGAAACAAAAGTTTGCACACAAACACACTCTGCCATATTTGAATTAATAAGTGTATTCTTCTTCTTCTGCCTTATAATGTTGCAATCTGTGGTGAAATGTTCGTTTTTCATATCTGCTACTACTGCTGCCATTGTGTTGATACAGTTATTCAGCTCATGTGGCTTTTCGCAAGGCTCTGAATTGCCTTTAGAACTATTACAGCATGGTAGTGTTAATATGAATGGTGTCAAATCAATGGATTACGCACGTCGCATGGCTTTTCCTTTGGTCTCAAACGATGATGATAATGATAATGATAATGACATTGAATTGCCTCCCCAGGTTGAGGACAATTTTGATATAAAAGATGATTTAGGTGCTCAGCAAGAAGACGAGTCTACGTCTATTGGTAGTGGTGGTATGCCCAAATGGTTGCAAATGCAATTGCAAGCGGATAATCATCACCAGCAACAACAACAGCACAGCAACAACTATGCCGCCAACTTAATGCACAAACAACAGCAACACCAAAATCAGCATCAGCATCAGCATCATACCGATATACGGCAGGCAGCTCATACTGTATCAAGCTCTCCCCTTAGACGCTGTTCCATAGAGATAACAAATAAAATTCCTGGCATATGTCAGGCTATGGGTACAATTGGCAATGCTTGTGTCTCTGGCGAATATTTGGATGTTTTTAATGCGGATTGTTTTTAAAACATTAACGACGACAACAGCAGTAGCAACAGCAACAGCAACAACAACATGTTTAAAACTGTTATTTTTTCTCTTTATCTCCCCATCAGCCACTGCACACACACACACGTACTTACTTACACTGTGATTTAACGCTCAAATGCTTTTAATTTTCTTGTACTCTCTCCCATCCTCTCTGACTTTTGCAATTATTTTTCTATTTTATCTCTCATTTAACCTTAAAAATTTTTGTACATTTTAGCTCTTTCTCTCTCTAGCTCTCTTCTTCCTTAATGTTTTGTAATTAAAATTTGTTTTTACACATTGCTTGCATAGCCTTACCTCACCACCAACTGTAAATAAATCAATTCCCCTCTACAACTGAAATTTTAATCTTCTGTGAATATATTTTCTGCTTTGAAAACAAAACAAAAGTGCAAAAAGAAATTTTTAGAATGTGTCTATTTGGTTTACGGACCACATCATCATTAACAACTACAGGTTGACCTCAAAAGCAGTGCATGAAAAAACCTTCACGCAGACACTTTTGCACTTCAACACACTCTTTAGCAGAGACAGCAAATATGTGTGCCTGGCTAACGGTGTATCCGTTATTCACCAAAGGCGTCTGCTTAGAAGGGGTTTTGTGTAAATGGTGGTTTCAAGGCTTTGAAATTAAATTTAGCTTTTAAGCTTTAAACTTTTTAACGAAAAAAACTCTTATTGTATTACAAAAACAAACGAAGTTTTAAAAGCTCTTATGTGACATTACTTTTAAATTCAATTAAACTATTATTTTAAGCTTTAAAATATTGAAATAAAAGAACTTAATAAAAATGTATTTAAAAATAACATTAAATTGGTTTTTGTTTCGAAAATTCGCAAAATTATCTTATCATGAGTGTGTCCCGGTTAGGCTCCTCTCTGAAGCCCCGCAATCGCCTTTATCTTCTATCGGTTTTTGCCAGAAGCTTCAATTTCCGCATTTAATGTACGACGCCATGTTTTTCTTGTTCTCCCGTGCTTTCTAGTACCCAGCGGATTCCAGTCCTATGCCTCCTTGAAGAGTTCATCTACTTGTTTGCGTAGAGTATGACCAATCCACCTCCATTTTCAACCGCTAACTTCGCAAAAGCTCGAGATAATTCTTACTTATGTCTCAAACAATGGCTTATAAACACTTGCACAGCTGGTCAAGGACTGCCGTGATTCCCTCGTGGCATATCAAGACTGTTTTGTTTATACCTCATCCGGGTTCCTGGTGACAGGGAGTACCAGGATAACTGTTCTGCAAATGAGATCGCTTGAGGGTGGGTGCGCCTCTTACCTCCGTTAAACTGGCGATCAGTCGGAAGCTGAAAAAGCTTGGATGGAAGGCGACTCTTGCTTTATTGCCAGACTCACCTGGCCCACGTTGGATATGAGCCGTACCAATCAACAACTTAAACTGAACCGTCGGAGCATCTCCTCTGTTGTATCCATCATCACGCGTCATTGCGTTATGGCTAGCCTCGTACATATGTCTCCACCTGCAAATGTCTCCTTCTGAGGAGGAGGAGACTGCGGCCAGTGTCTCTTTCTCTCTCCCTTTCTCGTTGACTCATCGGAGCTATCGATTCTTGACATCAGGTCAATAGCCAGGTTCGTTAGACTGTCGGGCTGGTTTTTTATTTAATCTGCGGAATTACTTCTGTGCGTTGCCTCTGTTTGATAACCAGGACTCTGTTGAATAGAACGGGGACAACTCATTATGTGGTATCACAACGGGCCGCTATGCGTGCTCAAATGCGCCTTGTTTAGCGAGGCTGTCACTCCCTCCTATTCTATCCTATCCTTCCATTCTTCAGACAGATTTTTCGCTGCAACACAATAAAATAGACTTAACATTTGATCTAAATATGCGCAATTTTGTGGTCGTAGATAAAGCTGTCGATTTCCACACTTTTCTCAATTGACCAAAAGCCGCTTTGGCCTTGTTAATACGGTTGTCCATATCTTCAACAGCTCCCGGTTCGAGTGTGTTAGGCTGGCAATATAGCAGAAACACTTCGAGCGTTTTATGCTTCCATTCTCGATACTGAACTGGTTATTCAATCTGATCGGTGGATCCCTTAGATACATGATTCAGGTCGATTTTTCTCCGCATATCCGTATAACGAGATGATTATCAATTATATGTCATTGGCATAAAGGTCTTTGAGATATTTTCTGAAGTTCCACTGAATAGCGCGCCTGAGATAGAGCATCATCTAGAACGATTGAAAATAATATGTGTGACAAAAGCAGGGTTGTATTCTGACGATCTGATACCAGATGTTTAGCTGAAGCTTTCAAAATATTTGCCGTTGCAGAAAACTCTATATTTTTAAGTCTCATATTGTGCCCTTATAAGACAAACATATTTAAGGCCACATCCCGCAGTCATATCGCTGGCCAAATGCATACACATGCCACTCTATCTAAAGCAGTTTTATAATCGCTTAAGACCATAAAAAGAAGTGATTGCCACTGATTGACCTGTTCGACAATAATGCGAAGTGTGTTGGTTTGATCAACACAGGACCTATTCGGCCGAAAACCAGCTTGTTGCTTACGTATTTACGGTTTCGCCTCTTGTATAATCTTGGTAACCAACAGTTTGATGGTATAGAAAGAAGCATTATGCCACGATAGTTGTAGCACACCGACAGGTCTCAATTCTTCGGAATCTTGGCAGCTAATTTATGATACCAATTTTAAAACAACAAATTTTAAAATTTGAGATTAATTTCTACAAGCCACTTGCACAAACACTTGTGCAAACCTGTAAGCATTAATTAATTTCCTGTTTAAAGCTAATGTATCTCCAAATTTTTTTTAAGAATTAAGTGCATAATTGACAAACCATTTGTACAAATGTTTGCTCAAGCTTGTTAGCACTTCTCATTTTAAAAATTAATTAATTTCCTACTGAAAGCTATTTTTTTAATGAAGTTAAAATTAAAAAAGAAACTTAAAGCAGGATCCTGGATTTTTTTTTTTTTTTTTTTTTGCTTCACTCTTCTAGGGAGCATATTGGCTTTGCACAAAGCATCCATTGCCTTATTTCAAATTCTTAAATCAATTTGATATATCAAGTTAAGTATAATGATTAATCCACTGTAGCTACCTCCATATGATTTTTGGCCAGTGGTAAAGATCCTTGCTAATTGGTGGTGATCTTTACTTTAGCATTGTAATTTTTTTCCCCAGTAGGTGGAGTGTTTTCCTGATCATACGTCTGATGTTTGTCATCATCGCCAGAGGTATTCGGGAGGTTCAGGGGGCTTTCCCTTTTTCTTTTAGATGGAGTTGTCTGGATGGAAGTTGAAGTCTCTTTATTAAACATTCGAAACCACAATTTTTCTTCGTCATGTCCCTTCGAACCTGGGTTTTTTGTGTTATTGTGCGTGCACTCTAACCACTACACCACATCACCCTGGCCCCACTGTAGGCTTTTAAAATAACTTCCGATGGTTAAAAACATTATCAACAAAAGAAACATATGTGGGCTTTACCTTAAACAGCAAATGTGTTAAGACTAAAATTAACTTAAGTGGCTGGAGGGGGGAGCTTAAATGAGATAAAATGTTGCTTGTTTTCAATATAAATCAGAGGTTCACAAACATTTGAGCAGAAGCTCTGAAGCCTCTTCGAATTATATTGAAGATTAACATATGCAAGGCTTCTACTTACAGTCCATATGTGGTTTAAGGACCGTTAATTGATTGAATTAGGAGGCCATATGCTCCGACAACCAAATGATATTTTATTTAATGATGGTTCACCACATCAAGTTGAGACTACAAATAAAACTAGTCAACTTGTTTGGTGAGACAACAAATGCCCCCTTCTGAAGGCACTATAACTTCCCTTAAGAACTCAATCTATGAGCTTAAATAGCAGGCCTAGACTACTCAACTCTCATTGTGCAGCATATGCACTAAGTAGTTTTAACATTTCCTAAGATATGTTGATCGTATTTAAGGCCGCAATGCCCGGTAAATAATCCCTTTAGTATTCCAAGCTTGCACTTTTTAGTAACACATAGCAACTTTTGTGATCTATCGGAAGATAGCTCAGTTCAAAGGCATTATTTATATTGTTAGAGAACTAAGATCTTTTTTTTACTGTACAGTCCGCGACTTGTACAGGGTTTTCTGTAATATCTATAATATCCCTTCCAACTCTGTTGCCCTGAAGAACTTTAGAATGTCGATCGGTGCCAGTAGTGATTAATCTTTATTTCCTACTTAATAGGTGCCTATGTACCTCTTTGTAAAATGCAGAGTCTGCACATTGAATTTGAAACTACTCCCATTCTATTCAAATGTTCATTTAGTCCTTAATATTCATAGGCTGCTTATCATTCCCATATCTATCTATAGGCTGATTATCATTCCCCAGCTATTCTTAGACAGCCTAATACAAAACTGACCCCTTTTCCCATCATAGTTCCCCAGAAAAAGTTAAACTGTCTCAAATCTATTTGATTTGAGAAAATTATACGTCTTCCATTCTGCTCCAAACGGTTCATTTTATCTAGACAGTCCCCATACCAATTTTGAGTCGTTTTCATGTGAGGTAAGTGTTCAAATGACAACTTATGTATGGCTATGTCCTGCCTTTTAAACTTCATGTCCAAATTAAATTGTAGACATATATCGATGGCTTGATTAAAGACTTCCAAAGGCTCTTCTGCTTAAAAATTAAAACCGGATTAAATGTGTTAAAATCAAAACTTTGTCAAGAGTTTTTTTAACAGAGAATAACGATTCCGAGTTTCAATTTATACTGAGAACAATTTAGAAGTTACACATCTAGTTAATGGTCCTTCGGACTGGGTTGGTCTCTTGTCTTGTTTACTACTTTACTTAAAGCTGAGATCTTATAAACTTTTACAGTGTCATTCCGCAGTTTTGTCAAGAAAATTTATGTTTAAAACCTTGTTAATGGTCCTTCGGTCCAAATTATGATGCTAAAATTTACATATTTGAGGGTTTAAAATAGGTTTTCCTAAATTTTACTAGAACAGAAGAAGTGTGTTTATGTTTAGGTTACCTTATAGTGCTACAGCTACATTCCTAACCCTTATCCCATGATTATGATATTTTAACTTGAAATTAGACTCTGAAAATATGAGGTTATCTTGCTACGGATCAAAACAAAACTGGACAGAGCTGTAATATAGAAACTTTGGCTTTTAAAGAAGCCTAATAAAGAAAGTTCATCAACATAAGCAGAGATCATCAAACCGTCAAACACTGAACTGTTCCTGTGTGACAACAGTCAAAAACAGTTACAGTGGACACATTACAACAATAACTCAACACTTAGGACACTCTAAAACTCTATGGTCTTCTGCTTTCTTTTTTTTAAATACATGCTACATCATACCTACATGTACATATGTACATATACACTCTGCGCCACTGCCGTAACATGTTATGTAAATGCGAAGGGTAGCGTGACAAGAACGAGATCGGTTTATATCGAGAGTATAAGTTTAAACCACAATCACGAGTGTTTGCCATTAACCCACTTGAGTTATCTAATTGTTTACCGACGAACTTTGTAGCTCGTTCTGTGTGTTTCATCCCTTCTACACTAAACTCACTATCTCCATGTTTTCGCACGCTCTAAAAAAATCTGATGTGCCATCGCACTAAAGCCCTGAACAATGGCAAAGTATATGTCTCACTGTTTTCAGCTCATTTATATTTTCGGCAGTGTCATAGTGTAATGGTTAGGGCGCAAGCATACATAAACGGTCCAGATTCAAATTCCAGCAGAGGACATGACAAGACAAAACTTAATAGCGGCTTCGAGTGTTCGAGCTAAAGAAGCCACCCTGACTTTTCAACTTACATCTGGCGATGCTGACAAACACCAGACCTATGATCAGAAGAAAACACCACCTACTGGGGAAAAAAATTATAATGTTAAGTAAAGATCACCACCACTTAGCGAAGATCTTCACCACTACACAAAATCATATGGAGGCAAGCTAGAATAGATTAATCATCAACTTAGCTGAAAATCAACTTGATTATTGAAACTGAGACAAGGCAATGAATGCTTGGCGAAAAGCCAATATGCTTCCAAGAAGAGTGACGGAGAAAAAATATATATTCTCACATGTGCTGCGGGAATCAGGTATGCCACTGTCCCACTTACTAATCATCTTTTTTATTAAGGAGTGACTAGTAATTATGGTCACAATAACACATTATACTCTTTTTCGAATCTACCACTCACAGACTAAGCCATACTGTTCTAGATACTGAGCAGTCCAATTTAGCGAATATCTCCACTCGAACCACGGCGAGCTAAATCATCAGCTAGTTCATTACCGAGAACTTCACAGTACCAGAGTCTCATAGTATAGGTATCTAGCACTCTTCCAAATTCCATCCTGCTCAAGTATTAGTCTATACCGGACGTAATATCTCTTGTGGAGCAAATGCCATTAGGCACTACTTTGCAGAGAGCTTCAGCTTTGGCTGCTAATTTACTAAATTCTTCTGATTAACGAAGTATCCGAATTATAGCGCTTACGTACTCATTAACCGCAACCTAACTGTGATCGTACAGACATACACTTTACCCCTGATGGGTTTGGGCTTTTGCAAACTGTACAAAAAACTTCGCGAATATTCTGCAGTTTCGTCTTCTACGTGAGAAGTGCAAAAAAAATGCAATTTTCTGATCAAATTTGATTTTCTCCATCGCTCCTCTAGGGAGTATCGATTACTTTGTTTCAGTCATCAAGTTGTTTTTTCAAGTGGATGATTAATCTAATATAGCTCGCCTCCATATGATTGTGTGTAGTGGTGAAGATACTTGCTAAGTGGTAGTGATCCTGACTTAGCATTGCAATTTTTTCCCAGTAGGTGGCGTTTTATCTCGATCATTCCCGCCTAATATTTGTCATCATCGCCAGAGGCAAGCTGGAAGGTCGGGGGGGCTTCCTTAAATAGGTTTGTTTGGAGGGAGGTTAAAGTATTTTTATTAAACACTCGAAACCATAATTTAATATTTTTTCGTTATGTCCTCTGCTAGGACTCGAACCTGAGCTAACTAATCTCGGAAAAACAACAAATTTTTTTGTTAGTTGAGTCCAGCAAAGGAAAGAATGGTCCGTTCAGAGCATTTTCCCTCCTACCTCTACTTGGAAACACATAGAATATCACTTTTGCAGGCACAGGCACAGTTTGGGTATCACTGGCTTTGTGCTTCAGCTCATGTATTAACGTTTGATGTACAAGCGAGTGTTCACATTCCTCTAAGTATTGTTAGATGGGTTAGAGATAGAGAATATACGACGTACGTATATACGAATGTGTGTACGTAACTGCCATATGCCGTATGCAATATGTACGTACGATTATGTGAAATGTCCTGAGGCGTAAGTTTTTAATGAGGCAAGCAAAAGAATTCAAGTGTTATTTCTGCAACATAACCATTTCGATTAACGGAATCAACTAAATTGACAACTAAATTTATACCAAACAGGGGTAAAAGAGGAGCATAATAATGAAAGTGAAGCACTCTGGTACTTTTGTACGCTCGATTAATGTAATGAAACAACATGTTTGTGTTCAATTTCAATTATAATTTATTTTTTTTTGCTAAACTTAAAGCTCATCCAGACTGCGTAGACGTGGCCAAAAGGCTGAGTGGGTATCGGGTGGTCCCTCACTGATTGTCGCATTGCCAGCAGCAATACATTGACGTAGAAATATACGCTGCAACTCCTCTGCCTCAAAGAAACTAAAACGTTTCTTTTTGGCTTTCGGTTTCTTAGCCATTAACAGATCTATGCGATCATAGATTAGACCAGCCAATTCTTTATTTTTGAAATGTTCTAAAACCTTGGCATCATTAAGTTGATCACCCCAGACAAAAACCAATTGTTGCATATCAAAAGCCAATTGTAACTGCTCATCATCATCAGAGGACAATAAGAGTTCTTTGGCATAAACGGCTGTACCCAAAATATCACTGGCTTGCACAAATTGTAAAGCCTGTTTGAGAGAGTGGGTTCTCAGGTCGGCATATGAAGTCCAAGGACTGTACTGACCTCTGCTTAAAAATACCACGGGATACATATGCTGTTTAAAGCGCAGCATTGTACAAATATCGGCATCAAAACTGGCCATTATTAAAGGCCGGCCGCAACCATACTCCATGGTGATCTTGAGCACAGCATTCACATACAAGTTCTTATCCAGCGACTGCAAAGATTCAAACGTACCGCTATTTAAAAGTTGGGGCCATTTTATGTCTACCATTATGCCTAAAGTAGTAGGCAATTGCTGATAAATCTCTGAAAGCAAAGGAAATATTCTCTCCGTTTCCGAAGCATAAGGCGAATTTAAATGGGTCAGTTCTACCATGACATCTTTGACAAACATGAAAACCCTCTTCTTAAGCAGTTCCTCATAGGTTAGGTCATGTATAAACACGTAAACCAAGTCTTTAGCTCTTAATTTCCGGTGGTGGTGACCATTAGGTGAAGCTGTATAGAAGCCATAATTATGCCACACTACTGGCTTATAGTCCTTTGTTAGCTGCACATCCAACTGTATCATATCGCTGTATTTTGCTTGTGCTTTGAGAAAACTTTTCAAAGTGTTTTCCACCTCATTGGCTGAGTGATAATAAAAACTTTTACCCACACCCCGGGAGCCTATGTGCAGTGTAGGCCAATTGAAGGGCCAATAATGATGAAAACTGGCTTTCATATTAAAATCCAAAGCCTGAGGCATAGCCTTTATTCTTAGAAATGGTAGAGTAAGCCAGCCCACACGTAGTTGTTCCTGTGGATCGAATATGGGCAGTTCTAAAATACCTTCACTGCGTGCTAAAACCTTGGCCGGTATTATGACCTCGCCTAAGAGGTCCTGCTGTCGAGTGTAAATACCCAAGACATAGAGATTTTCCTGTCCCTTAGGCGAGGTAATGTGGAAAATAAATATTCTTCCGGATCTATAGAACTCGCCTTGTTCGTTTAAGGGTCTTAAATGTGATTTTTTGTACATAAAACGTGCCACCTGTATTTCAATATCCTTTTCTAAGTTCGGATTTAAATAGCCCGGCTGTCCTTTTTCATCCCTAAAGGCTTTCAGCTTAAGTATATAGCGGGGTTTACGTATGAAATGGGTAAATTCCGTAAAACGTATATGCTGAGGCCATATAAACTTCAATTGTATGATGTACTCCTGACGCAACCAACTTCTTTCCTTCTGTATGCCGCCACCCACTGCCAAAGCATGGGCTTGACCAAATTTTTGACTACCCTGAAAATGAAACATTTCATAGGCTTCCAGCACTCTCGAATGCTGGTTTCCTTCCCAGTCACGTATGCGTTTAAATCCTTTGGAGTCCTTGTAGTATATGAAATACCTATAATATATTCTCTTGGCCGTACACATGGGTGTTTTTATGAACCACTGTAAGGGATTACGTCTTCTCCTATTCATCTCTAGACTCTTATCAATCTGCCAAGCGCCTAGTTTTTTATGATCACCCGTCAAACCAACTCCTTCTCCACTGCGCAAAGGTTCACTTAATTCCACCTCGAAATGCTTTATCATGGGTACACATTTTATACTTCTGCCTCGATTGAGACTAGAATTTGTATACGTTACGTCACTGTCTTCATCCATATTGGTTAATTTATCTATACTTAGTATATCTATGGAGGTTGTTGCCTCGGCTAAAGCTGTGACAAACCAAAAGCTAAAGCATAGTAAATACACCAACCATTTACTGTAGCAAACAGACGCCATCTAGGGGAAGAAAAATGTAAATAATTAAAGTTCACAGCTGTAAAGGAATGTGGGTGGTTATGTGTCAAGTACTACTTTTAGCATTCTTAAGAGCATCGTCTTTAGCGACAAGCGAGATTACAAAGTTTGTACAATTTCAAAAATGTTTTTCTATTTACACAAACTTCAGTTCAAGCGGCTTGTGCAAGAATTAAACTAATTTCTACACAAATTTTTTTCTAAATTTCTCTATTTGTTCTCTATTGGGTAATAAGCTCAAGCCGCTTGTGCAAAATATGCACAAGACTTAATAATTTAATATGTTACGCAAAATTTTGTTCAAATTGCTTGTATATTATATATATTGGGTAACTATGGGGTTATTTTCGTGTTTATACAAGCTTGAGTACAAACCAATTGCACAAATTGCTTAAGTACAAACCGCTTGTACAAAACATAAAATTTTTTTAAAGGTTTTAATTGTTATATAAATTTTTTTTCAAATTTCTACTATGTTTTATCATTTTTGTAAATGAAGTGAAATTTTCGTGTTCATACAAGCTTTAGTACAAACCACTTGCACAAATTGCTTATGTACAAACCGCTTGTACAAAACATATAATTTTTTTAAGGTTTAAGTTATTTTATCATTTTCTAACTTGTTCATACAAGCTTTAAGACAAAGTAATTTTAAAGTAACTTGATAGAATCAATTCATATTTGTGTAAACATTTGAACAAACGGCTTGTACAAAATTCAGAACTTTGTCAGTTTTTGTAACCTTGCGGTTTGTTCAAGCAAAAATGTTTGCGCAAACGATTTTTAATATATACGAGTTATAGTTTTTTTGCTGGGCAAATAGAGAAAAGTTTCCACATTTATGCAAGCTTTAACACAAGCCGCTTATACAAACCACACCCAAAATTTTACAGTTAAAGTGCTATACAAAATTTTTTTCACCTCGCTTAACTGTCTTATCTATTAGGTAACATGTTTTGTATTCTTACAAGCTTTAAGACAAACAACTTGCACAAATAGCTTGTGGTTAAAAAAGCCTGTATTAAGAGAGCAAACTGACAGCATTGATTTTTTTTTAATTATTTTGTAAAATAATTTGATATAATGAACTCGAATTTGTGTAAAAAGTTGAACCAACGGCTTGAACAAATCTTTGTCAATTTTTGTCAATTAGCGGATTGATCAAACAAAATTGCAGAATAATATTTTAAATCAATTTTGCACAATATTTTTATGTTTTTGCAAACGCAAACACAAGCCGCTTGTACAAAATATACACAAGATTTTACGGTTTAAAGCGTTAAAGCTTTCTCCGTCTTGCTTGACTATTTTATCTATCGGGTAACTATGGGCATGTTTTTGTATTCTTACAGGCTTTAAAACAAACAACTCGTACAAAATATACAAACAAGTTTTTAAGGTTTCAATTTTTATATAAAATTTGCATAAATTGCTTGTGGTAAAATGGTTAAATAAGACCGTATTAAGTGAGCAAACTGATAATATTAAAGGTTTGTCAATAAAACAATAATTTTTTAAATTATTTTTTTAAATTAATTTGATGTAATAAATTTGTATTTGTGCAAACATTTGAACAAACGGCTTATGCAAAATTTTGTCAGTTTTTGTTAATAAGAAGTTTGTTGAAACAAAATTGTCAAATAACATTTCTAATAAATTTTGTACAAAATTTTGCATGTTTGTCCAAACGGTTTGTGCACATAGTTTGCACGAAATTCAGATTTGTATTAATTATGATAAAAATCCGTTTAGATTTCAAAACTATTCAAAAATTAAAAACATTTCTAAGCATTATTAGATCGACCTCAAGCCGTTATTTAAAAAGTAATTTAAACACGCTGAACATGACGCACACCTTTGTTAATTCAGCTATCGGCTAAGTGAGGTGAGACAACTAAGAATATGTTACTGTATAGTAGCCCAAAGAGGACTCATTTAAAGTGTTATTTTATAAAAATCTGTAAGTAATGTGGTTTTGGCAAGTTTTTTTGTATAAGTAAAGAAGAAATCTTGCTTTTCAAGCCGCTTGTACAATATGTAGTCTATTTAATTCCTTATAAACTAAAATCATTTTAAAACTCACCTTTTTTGTAGTAAAAACTCCAATTTAAATGCACTTTATTTCACCGTTAGCTTAACACGTCAAATCTCAAAGAAGTCCTCAACTCAAATGGCATTGATTTGAAGGTTTGATTGAAAAAAAGCAGCAGCAGCAGCAGCATCATAACAACAGCAACGTTCACAGCTGCTGCTCTTGCTCCTAATCACAGCTTCGTCTTCACACACAAGCAGATTAACATAAAGTCAACATTGCTCTGTTAGTACTGCTGAAGTCTGCCATAGCAGATTTCCTCTAAAAGAAGAAGTTCTTCAAACATCATCACCATCATCGTCATTAACAGCAACGTCGGCAGCGGCGTCATAACAAATTTTTGCTTAACAAAGACTATTTGTGTTTTCTATTGTTTATATTAAAATGTAATATAAAAAAATATTGTTACGATTGCTGTTTTGATTTAAATAAAAATCTACTTTTGCTTATATATGATGCTTCATTAGGGCCAAAAACAAAAATAAAGTTGAAATGTTTTACTATGCAGAAGACCAGACGATTATGAAAAGAAAAGTGGGTGAAGACGAAGAAGATTAGAATTAAAACTAAAGAGAAATGTTATCAAATGAAAGTGTCTTAATGACTTTAGAAATATTTCGTCATTAATAATTATAATGACGGTGCTGTTTATAATTCAACAGGAAATGGCCAACAAAAACAAGACCATTTACATTATAAAAAATCAAATTAAATGAAAACAACTTAATGGAATTAAAAAATAATTTAACATCGATAATAATAATGACCACGCTGTTTATAATTATACAGGTAATGGTCAACATAAGTAAGACCGACCCTATAAAATATTTTTGTTTGTAAAATGATATATATAGGGTCCGCCATCTAACGTTTTTTTTTAAACTAGTGCTTATTTCGTGAATGGTAACACTTAGCTAATGTCCGATTTGACAGATAATTAGTTTTATCTTTCCGCTGAACGAATATGGTTGTGTCTACGCTTCGCTAAGTGGGCCTGCGATCGACTTACAGAAGATGCCGATTTTGCCAAAAAAAATCATCTTTTCAGATGAAGCTCATTTTGATCTTGGCGGGTATGTAAACAAGCAAAATTGTCGCATTTGGGGCACAGAAAATCCGCACGCATACATTGAAAAGCCGATACACCCAAGACGAGTCACTGTTTGGTGCGGATTTTGGTCCAGAGGCATAATTGGGCCATTTTTCTTCGGAAATGAGCAAGCAGTGGCCATTACAGTCAATGGCGATCGTTATCGGGCCATGTTGAACGAATTTTTGTTTAAAAATATTGAAGAGGAGGATATTAGCAACATTTGGTTTCAACAGGACGGCGCTACATGTGTGGCCGAAGCTACCACTCGATGTTTTGTGCTCTGTTTTTGAAGATCGCATTATCAGCCGCAGAGCTGATGTCGTTTGGCCACCTCGGAGCTGCGATTTGACACCGTTGGACAAATAATAATTTGTGGGGTGCCGTCAATAAAGAGTATTACGCCAACAAGCCAGAGACAATTGACGCTTTAAAGGACAATATTCGTGAAGCCATTGGTTAAATACAGCTGCACACAATCGATAATGTGCTTAAAAATTGGACCGATCGTGTAGGCTACTGCATGGCCAGCCGAGGCAGCCATTTGTTTGAAATTATTTTCCATTATTAACCGGAAGAATTGTACTTTCAAATAAAAAAGAAATTTGAGAAAATATTCAGTGGTTTTTTTATAGCATTTAAAAAAAATGTATTTGGCGGACTCTTTAGAACGAAAGCATTATAATTGCATTAAAAATAATTCATCTTCTCGCTGTTCATAATTATACAGGGTATGACCAATGCAAGTAAGACCATATAAAAACACTTTTATTTATTGAGTAATGAAATGAAGCAAAAGCATTTGAATGACTTTATAAATATTTCTTTATCAATAATGATAATGATCGCTCTAATATATGTTTATAATTAAACAGGAGATGGCCAACCTAAATAAAACCCTATATAAAATATTTTTGTTTGTGATATGATATAAAACGAAAGCATCTTAATTGCCTTAAAAATAATTCGTCATTAATAATCAAAATGATGGCGTTTACACAGGGGATGGCCAATATAAATGAGACCGTATATGACATGTAGACTGGTTAAATGTTGCTGCGATACGTTACAAAAGCTCTCGTTAGGATATAGGGTTCAGTTGTTTTGGGTACCTGAACACTGTGGAATAGATGTTAATGAAATAGCAGATGTACTTACCAGAAAAAGTTCCATGACGCCCTGTATTGGTGCAGAACATTGCTATGCAGTATCACTTACTACCATTCTCAATCTAATCAAAGATTTTGAAATTGCCAAATGCTTAGAACTAGAGTTAGCAAAAACCCAGGTTTTTTTAAGACCCAGCCCACCGAGTTTTATTGGGTTTTTTTAATGGTCTTTTTTGGGTTTTATTGGGTTTTATAACTGCTTCCTAACTTCGTTCAATTCGAGAATATTTTTTATTTGTTAGTAAAATTACGTTGTTTTAGTATTTACAATGCAATTTTATACTCTTGGTCGGATCAAGGAGTTGTTGGGTACTATTGGCTGTGTATTATGAGAAAAACGGCCGGAATACAAAGACGTGATTAAGTTATTCTTTTGCATGACAACGCTAGACCTCTTATCGCTAAAGTTGCAAAACGATTGTTAGAAACGCCCACATGCTGCACCCACCGTATTTTCCGCACATTGACTCCCCTGACTATTGGTTGTTTCATGGCTTCAGCGCTGGATAGCCTCAAAAGATGATAAGTTTTTTTGAAGCGTGATTCGGAAATTGGTACATAGGTGGGTGAAGGGATGTAAACAGTGATCTGACAAATTTTTATTTTGATTAATATGTTACTTCATTATCATTTTTGAGCTTAAAATAACGGACCAAATTAATTTGTACTTCCAATACGAAAATTACACATAGTTTTGTTGAAAATAAACTACGAAAACTTTTAAATAAAAAACTCACCAGGATTTTTTAAATATAATACCTAATAAAATCCGGGTGGGTTTAATTGGGTTACCCAGTGGGTTACCAACCCTGCTTAGAATACTGGAACACAGTTGGGACGTCGCTCCGAGGTTCTTAAGACTTGAAACTCCTAACAGAGTTTCTTACGGGCCAAGGTAGGTTGGGGTGGTCACAGATGAGGATGTTTGTAGACTGTGCTCACAAGCATCAGAAACAGCGGAACACATATGTATGTGTGAATGTGGGGTTTTCCATAGATTTAAGTGGAAATGTTTAGGTAGACATAGAGTCTCACTCGGTGATATATTTACTATTCAGATCTGCTGGTGTTCATTGCAAGGGCAGCAGGTCTGCTAAACAAACTATGGACCGGAAGAGGCACAATATATCCTATGGGAAAGCAGTGTCCTACAATAGTGCCTGGTCGGTATGATGATAATGATTTAAACGACCTGTGCCACGGGTGGTTGCCAACAGAATCTAACCTAAATATAAAGAGTGGAATAGTGTAGTGTACAGTCTGACCAGTTTAAAATGAAATCGACACTGTGTTATAGATAAGATGGTGGATATGATGATAATGATAATGCTGTTTTGACTCAAACGACCTGTGCTGCGACAGGTTGGAATAGTGTAGTGTACAGTCTGACCTGTTTAAAATGAAAACGACACGGTGTTATAGATAAGATGGTCGATATGATGATAATGATAATACTGTGTTGACTCAAACAACCTGTGCTGCGGGTGGTTGCCAACAGAACCGAAACTAAATCTAAAGAGTGGAATAGTTTAGTGTACAGGCTGACCAGTTTAAAATGAAAGCGACGCAATGTTATAGATAAGATAGTGGACATGATGATAATGATAATATGCGGGTTGTTGCCAACAGAACCGAAACAAAATCTAAAGAGTAGAATAGAGTAGTGTACAGTCTGACCAGTTTAAAATGAAAACGACACGGTGTTATATATAAGATAGTGGGTATGATGATAATGATAATACTGTTTTGACTCAAACGACCTGTGCTGCGGGTGGTTGCCAACAGAACCGAAACTAAATCTAAAGAGTGGAATAGTGTAATGTACAGTCTGACCTGTTTAAAATGAAAACGACACGGTGTTATAGATAAGATAGTAGATATGATGATAATGATAATGCTGTTTTGACTCAAACGACCTGTGCCGCGGGTGATTGCCAACAGAATCGAAACTAAATATAAAGAGTGCAATAGTGGAGTGTGCAGTCTGACCTGTTTAAAATAAAACCGACACAGTGTTATGGATAAGATAGTGGGTATAATGATAATGATAATACTGTTTTGACTCAAACAACCTGTGCCGCGGGTGGTTGCCAACAAAATCTAACCTAAATATAAAGAGTGGAATAGTGTAGTGTACAGTCTGACCTGCTTAAAATGAAAACGACACAGTGTTATAGATAAGATGGTAGATATGATGATAATGATAATACTGTTTTGACTCAAACGACCTGTGCTGCGACAGGTTGGAATAGTGTAGTGTACAGTCTGACCTGTTTAAAATAAAACCGACACAGTGTTATGGATAAGATAGTGGGTATAATGATATTGATAATACTGCTTTGACTCAAACAACCTGTGCTGCGGTTGGTTGCCAACAGAACCGAAACTAAATCTAAAGAGTGGAATAGTGTAGTGTACAGTCTGACCTGTTTAAAATGAAATCGACACAGTGTTATGGATAAGATAGTGGGTATGATGATAATGATAATACTGTGTTGACTCAAACAACCTGTGCTGCGGGTGGTTGCCAACAGAACCGAAACTAAATTTAAAGAGTGGAATAGTTTAGTGTACAGGCTGACCAGTTTAAAATGAAAGCGACGCAATATTATAGATAAGATAGTGGACATGATAATAATGATAATACTGTTTTGACTCAAACGACCTGTGCTGCGGGTGGTTGCCAACAGAACCGAAACTAAATCTAAAGAGTGGAATAGTGTAGTGTACAGTCTGACCTGTTTAAAATGAAACCGACACAGTGTTATAGATAAGATAGTGGGTATGATGATAATGATAATGCTGTTTTGACTCAAACAACCTGTGCTGCGACAGGTTGGAATACTGTAATGTACAGTCTGACCTGTTTAAAATGAAATCGACACAGTGTGATAGATAAGATGGTGGATATGATGATAATGATAATACTGTGTTGACTCAAACAACCTGTGCTGCGGGTGGTTGCCAACAGAACCCAAACTAAATTTAAAGAGTGGAATAGTTTAGTGTACAGGCTGACCAGTTTAAAATGAAAGCGACGCAATGTTATAGATAAGATAGTGGGTATGATGATAATGATAATGCTGTTTTGACTCAAACGACCTGTGCTGCGGGTGGTTGCCAACAGAACCGAAACTAAATCTAAAGAGTGGAATAGTGTAGTGTACAGTCAGACCTGTTTAAAATGAAATCGACACAGTGTTATAGCTAAGATGGTGGGTATGATGATAATGATAATACTGTTTTGACTCAAACAACCTCTGCTGCGGGTGGTTGCCAACAGAATCGAAACTAAATTTAAAGAGTGGAATAGTGTAGTGTATAGTCTGACCTGTTTAAAATGAAATCGACACAGTGTTATAGATAAGATAGTGGGTATGATGATAATGATAATGCTGTTTTGACTCAAACGACCTGTGCTGCGGGTGGTTGCCAACAGAACCGAAACTAAATCTAAAGAGTGGAATAGTGTAGTGTACAGTCTGACCTGTTTAAAATGAAAACGACACAGTGTTATAGATAAGTGTGATTTAAAAATATATTTATATTTCTTTATTATTTTTTTTTACTTTTAATTTTTTTTAAGTGATACTATATATTAAAGTTTAAAGCGTTTTTAAATTACTTTAAAAATTTAATAACAATTTGAGAATATTTTTTTTTGTTATTGTTTAAATAGGGAATAATTTAATAAAAATATATAAAGTAAATAAATATTATTCTAATAGATTTTTTCCTTTAAATTATTATGAATTTACTCAAACGTGAAGTATTTTTATTGTTATTTTTTTTAGTAATAATTAATTTTTTAATTTAATTTTTTTTTTAATTAAAAACCAATTAATATGTTTTACATATAATTTTTATTGTCTGAATTTTAATATATAAATATTTGTTTTGTTTCTGTTAGAAAATGGAATAATTTTTTTTTTAATACATAGTATTTGTGTGTAATTTAGCAATAATAATATTTATAAATAGAATAATAATTTTTTAATAATAATTTTGTGGTTTAAATAAAAGTATTTGCTGATAATATTATAAAATAATTAATAAAAAAATATTTAAAATTAAAAAATATAAATAATTTGTATTTTAATATCAACGAATTAAAAAAGTTCGCCAGCGAACGTTTTCTCAATTTTTCTACTTTTTCTTTAATTTTATTTTTATTTTAATTTGCACTTTTTTTTAATTTTTATTTTTACTTGTTTTCAATAAAAAATTTGTATCGTTTAAATCAAAATGTATATAAAAACTAAAACTTATAAACTAAATAATAAAAAAAAAACATGTAATTTTGTTTTTTTTTTTAGATTTAACTTCTGCACTGATCTTTAAATTCTTCCATTAAAGCCGACGAATTGAAAAACGATTTTGTTTTTGTCTCAGGCACATACAGATCGGAGCGATCATAACAGGTAGCAGTAGCACCGATATCGGCAAAATATTTAACAGCTTCTTTGGAATTACAATCATCACCCCATACCAAAGAGATTTGTCCTAAGTCTCTGGCTTTTTTTATAAGCTTGGCACCCTCTTCACCCTTAAAGTCTTCAGCATGGGGCGCTGTGCCGGCCAATTCAAAGGCTTGAGCATTATTAATGGCCTGTTCAAAGGTACGTGTTCTAAGATCCAGAAAAGCTTCCCATTTCTTTGTCTCACCCTGGGTCAAATACATAACAGGCAAGAGATTTTGTTTGTATCTCAGCATGGTACAGATATCAGCATCGAAGCTGGAAAATATTAAAGGACGGCCACAGCCCTTTTGTAAAATGATTTGCAAGACCCGATCGATAAAGAAATTCTTATCGATGGTCTGTTCAGCCTCTATGCCGCCTTTGATTTTACGTTGAGGCCATTTAATTTCCACATCTATGCCCAATGTTTTGGGTAAAGCCTCTAATACTTCTTCCAAGGTAGGGAATATACGATTCTCCACTATGGGTTCATTATCATGCGAGGGATATTCTTTAATTTCACCATTAACTATAGCAAAGACGCGTAGTTTCTTTATGGCTTCATACGTTAAGTCCTTGAGCAGCACATATTCCAATTGATTAACATCGTTGATGACTTTGCTTTGGGGTGCAGTGCGTACACCAAAGTCATGATATATCACAGGTATGCCATCGGCCGTTAGGTGTACATCCAATTCGACCATATCGGCAAATACTTCATAGGCTTTGAGGAAAGACGAAATAGTATTTTCCCTTTCCCGGGGCGGATTTGCAATATAACTCTTGCCATTGCCTCTATGGCCCACATGCAAATTGGGCCAACTCTTTGGCCAATAATGAGCATAAGTTGTGCGAAAATCAAGCAAGTCTATATCACTAAAAGGCTTAACCACCAAATAGGGTAAAGTTAAGCGGGCTATCACAGTTTCATAATCAGTATTTCGTATATAAAGCGAAAGTTCACCTTGGGAATCCTTTATTTGAGCGCCTTCAACAACGGCCTTACCCATTAATTGGTGCTCATTATTAAAGAAAAGTAAGTCAAAGCCTGCTTCCAAGTCTAAAGGTGCTGTTATATGGAATATAACCACATCATTGCGTTTGTGGGCTATGCCATTTTCAGGTTGAGTTCTCAAACGGCTTTCATTGTATTGTAGCTTGGCAACTTCCACACTAACACCTGATTTCTCACAGTCCAAAGGTGTATGCAGATCTTGTTTTAGGGGTTGCACCTTTATATAAACATTTTCCGTATCAAATTTATTGATATCATGGACCTGGAACATTTTCTCACGTTCAAATTTCAATTGTATGATCTTATCATGGGTTAGCCAGCCTCGATTCAATTGCAATTCACCTGTTACACCTTGACCAAATATATCTACATCACGGCAATTGTTAATACAAGAAGTTAGGGCCCTAGGCTTTAAATGGGTTTCCCAGCGGCGTATCTGCTTGCGGCCCAAGTGATCCTCGGCATAAACAAAGTAACGATAGCTTATATTATGGCAGGTCTGAAGTATAACATTGGCTGACCACTCCAAAGTATCATTTTTCTTCGCCAAGGGTACACAACGTTCCAATTGCCATTCACCCAAAGCCTTAGAATCACCAGTTAAGCCCACATGCTCATTAGCTGCCAGCTCTTGGGGTAACAATACCGTAAAAGGTCGTACTGCATTCAGGCAAGATTTCCCTTCAAGGTCATGATCAATGACATTAGTAGCAGTGGTGGTTGTGGTTGTGGTATTTATTAAAGCAGCGGCATCCACAAACGAAGTGCACTGTTGAAAGAGTAATAAAGTCACGATTAGTACAGCGTATAAACGTGTCATTTTTTAATTTTTTAATTATTTTAAATTATAGTACTAAAAATGCTGTTATTGTTTCTTTGATGTGTAATTAAAAACGTTTAAACGTTTGATCGGTAAGCGACTGACTGATTGTGTACTAAAACAATTGCTAACTATTTAAGCTTCTATCAATTCCATTTTTTTCAAATTATTGTCATATAAAATAGAGATAAAGTTTTACTATTATTCTCTATCGAGTACAAAAACACGTGAGTACTAAAAATTTTGCAAAACAAATACAAAGTGTGAAAATCGATTAGACAACAATTGAGTTGTAAGTTGAGCAAAAAGAGCTTTATACTAAATTATACATTCTTAATTAAATTTAATTTAATTCTATCAAGTCCAACGTTTAATTTTATTGCTAGAAAAATACATCAAAACAACTGATATGAACACTTGTACTAAAAAAAAATAAAAAGAAAAACTACTTGACGTTAGTTCAAGCTTATCTGCAATTGCCATTTTTTAAAAGCATATGCTGTGATAATACATACGCAACACTTGTAGTCTTAATGAAATAATTTATTTTTTCGTACTAAATTAGAAAAACAGATGCTAAAGCGTACAAATTGTCAATTGATGTTATCAGAACACGTTTGTTAAGTGTAAATCTCATTATACGTGATTACGATCACTTGTTTATAAATAGTGTTAATGTACTAAAACACGTGATGTATTAAATTATTAACAAGTAATACATTTTAGCACTTAAAAGCCTTTTTCAAATAACTTAGAACTATAGTATTAAAAGTATTGTAATCAATAAACAAAGAATATTTACAACGTTTTAGTACAAAAGCAATTTAACAATAAAGAATGTTTAATATATATATATAAAATAAATTAGTTTAGTACAAAGCAAAATTACATCTTTGTAATTAAATTTCAAATAAGCATACGCATCAAGTATATAAAAACTATTTAGTACAAAGAGATAATTAAAATCATAGTGTGTTTAGAAAATTTTAGTACAAAAGTAAATGACTTTTGAAAATTAAATTTCAAGCAATTATAGGTATGAAGTGTATTTAAAGCATTTTAGTACGAAAAAAATTTAAAAATCGACTTACAAATAATTACAACCATAAAGAATATGAAAAACGTTTTAGTACAAAACAAAATTTATTTTCGAAAATCGAATTTCAAATATTTATAACCATATAGAGCATTTTTAAGTTTTTATTTAAAAAACTTGGTTTGGAAAAACGATATTCCAACATTTATATTTTAAACTTTTTAGTAAAAAATAAAGCATAGTGTATTTAAAGCATTTTAGTACCAAAAAAATTTACAATTCGAATTTCAAATAATTATAACCATAAATAATACTAAAAACTTTTTAGTACGCAACGAAGTTTATTTTTAAAAATCTAGATATTTTTAGGTTTTCAGTACAGAAAACCTGGTTTTAAAAATCACAATTCCAATATCTATACTTATTTGTGTACATTTTTGGTACACAAAAATAATTTTTCAAAATATAATATCAAGCGGTTATTAGCGCAAAGTATAGTTTAATCTTCTTAGTACAAAATAAAATTTATTTTCGGAATCCAATTTAAAAAAAAAAATAATAATAATAATAACAATAAAGAATAATTTTAAGTTTTAAGTACAGAAAAATTGATTTTGAGAATCGAAATTCAAACATTTATAGCCATAAGCAACCTTTCAAACTTTTTAGTACAAAAATTATAGTTTTCGAAAATCGAATAAAAAACAATTATAAGCACATAGTGTATTTTAAACTTTTTAGTAATTTTCATTGTTAAAAACAACACTTGCTTTACAAAAATTAAGTAAACATTATGTACTAAAAAATTTTATTAAACGTTATATACTGTTTAACTAAAGAAAAAAGTAGCATACGTTCTTAATACACTGAAATGTCTCTAATATATTTTCAAAACTAATTCAGTTCAGAAAATCAAGTCATATTTTCATTTTAGTACATACAATTTTCTAAAATTATTTACTCTTTGTTTTCAAAACTAACTTAATAAAGAAAATCGAGTAATATTTTCATTTTAGTACACAACATTTTCTAAAATGATTTACGCTTTGTTTTAAAAACTAATTTAATTATGAAAATCTAATAATATTTTCATTTTAGTACATACAATTTTCTAAAATGAAAATAAAACATCTTTAATATATGAGCAATGCGTACTAAATAAAAAAAATATTTATTAATAATAACATTCACTTGCTAGACATGATAGAGCCAATATATAAAAGCACTTATATTTGTATTTTTAGTACAAATGGAGCAAAGTTTGAAAATATATACATATGTATGGATGTATAAGAAGATTTTTGGTTTAAAAAAAGAACATGTTTATTCTTCTAAATACACTAAATTAAATAATATGTACACATATAAAAAATATTTTTAAAAAGTTTTAGTACACGTTGATTTTTATGACATTGCTTTTTAGACACGTGTTTTATTTTTATAATCTACTAAAGCACTTTTTCAATTCAATTAGTTAGTTTCAGAATATTATATTAGTATTTTAATAGCTATTTTAAAAATTTTATGATTTTTAGTACATTAACAATATTCTCAAAAAGTCTTTAACCAACATTCCATATTGAGACAAACAGATTTTGAGTAAAAAAAAATAAGCAAACAATTTAAGTGTTAAACAAAAAGTACTAAAAAAGAGTTTTATAATGTACTGAAATTTTAGCAGAACATTGCAGTGCTGTAAAAGAAATAATAAAAAAAATTATTAAAAAAACACCTAAACCTTAGCATTTGTTTTACTGTTCTAAAAATTTAATAAAATTTAATTCTTATTGTGGGGCCTTAAAAGTGAAAGAAATATTGTAAACATATGTACATTTATATGAATGTAGGTATTCAGATCTTAAAATTTGTATACATGTACTAAAGATTTATATGATTTAAAGATCTTAGTACATTTCACAGCAATAATAGATTTTATACAGGAAGTCTCTGTACTGAAAACGAGCTGTAATGGGATATAAAAGTTCTTGTTTAAAACGATTTTTACAGGAAGTATTTCAACAAAAAACAATACGAGTGTACTAAAGTATACTAAAAACGTAATAATAATGTGTGTATTGTTCTTTATATTGATAAATAAATGAATCCGGAAAATTTTCAAAAAACAAAGATATTTTTTATAAAATATACTAATATATGTATAATTTTCATAGGTGTACTAAAAATTTAGCATATTTAAACGCTTTATATGTTCAAAAGATAAATTACCTGTAAAAAAATGGTAAGGCGCAATAACTTAAGGCCTTTAGAAAAAATATATTGAAATGAATTGCACCACAATAAAATATGTTTAGATATATGTACTAAAAATAGTCATACTTAGGAAATAAATCATTTCAAAAAGGTTTTAAAGATATACTAAAAGCAGTTTATTTTTTTTAGTTACCAAATGTATAGGCTTTTCAAAACCTTGAAATATTTTTTTTTTTAAACAAAGTACTAAAAAAGATTTCAAAATGAAATTATTAGAATAAGTACTAAAAATATCTAAAGCTTGTATACATATATTATATGTACTAAAAATAGTTTATTTTTTATTGCCAAATTTTAAATGCTTTTTAAAATATTTCAATATATTTTTTTTTAAGAAAGTACTAAAAAAAGATTTCAAAGTTAAAATACATAGTAAAGTAAGTGCTAAAAATTGTCTAAATTAAAAGAAAATTGTTAACATATGATTGTACTAATTATTTGTTCATTTTCAGTTTATTACCTTTCTACCTTTATGGGGCCGTATTATATTTAGTACAACATAACTTTTAATTAAGCCGTATTTATTAATTTGTACGAAATCTGTTAAACACTTGACTGGCAAAGAACGTTGTATTGAAATTTTCAACATTTTCACCGTAATACAGATGCCATAATACTAAGAATACATTACAAATAATTTGCTTCTGTATTTTTAATTTTGGGGGAAGCAATTTATTCTAAAAAAAAATATGTATGTTTTTAGCAGTTTGTAAATTTTCTAAAATCGTTTTAAATTTTGGCTTTTAGCCAAAATAGAAATAAACAAGTACAGGTTGGTTGGCTAACACAAATAACAATCTTATCATATGAGGTTTAATAACCTCTTGATTCAGCACCACACACAGTTTAGACAAGATCAAAGTGATGGTTCTTAGGTGATCGATCACGTGTTTAGGGGTGGGTGTCTTAAGTGTACGTATGGATTGTTGCTATACACGATAAATGAGCGACAAATTATTTATTTAATTATTGTATTTTATTTATATGTGTGTTAACGTTATCTTTCTTTGTTTTATTTTTAATTTTTATTATTTTTTTTTAACAACAGGCACACTTTTGTTGTCAACAAGAATAATTCTTTTAGGTGAAGCAAGAGTAATAATTAACCACTGGCTTAGTAAGATATTTTTGTCTTATACTGTCATCTATAATATGAAAGGCAATATAACGGAGAGCCTTATAAGGATGCCATATTTCATGATAATGAAAACAATCATAGCTAAATGATTACTTATAAGTAATGATATAAAAACAACAACAATTAAGATAACATATTAATTAACCAAAACAATGTACTTGTAGAGAAAGAGAGAGAGAGAGAGAGAAAACATGAAAATAAAACAACAACAAAAAAAAACAAACATATAAAACCGAATTAAACGTATGTAAGTTTAAATTACAGTGTGTAAGAAAATTGGCAGAATTTTAAGAACTTATTGCTTAAGAGTGTTAAAAGTTCACAGCATATTCTTCGTGGCGAACTGGAATGACTGAAGATGAATTTTCTTTGCTTTAAAGTAATTGATTTTGTCTGGCAGGCGTCCGTTTATTAGGGAGTCCTAACAGATAATAACATCAATTATCATCAGTGATTTATTCGTTAATTACTGCATTGTTCAGCATATAAGCGACTTATAACAGACAAAGTCTCAAAATTTCAGCATAAAGTCGATTCAGAACTGACAAAGTCACTATATTTCAGCATGTAGTCGCCTCATAACAGACAATGTCGCTAAATTTCAGCATTTAGTCGGCTCATAACACAATTTTAGCATATAGAAGACTTATAACAGACAATGTCGCTAAATTTCAATATAATGCCAGCTCGCAACAGACAATATCGCAAAATTTCAGCATTTAGTTGACTTATAACAATGTAGTCGACTTAAAATAAACAATGTCTTTATATTTCAGCATGTAGTCGAGTTATAACAAACAATGTCGCTAAATGTCTACAAGCAGTCTCTATATTTCAGCATGTAGTCGACTTATAACAAACAATGTCGCAAAATTTCTGCAAATAATCGACTTATGATTAACAATGTCTCTATATTTTTGCATGTAGTCGACTTATAACAGACAATGTCGCAAAATTTCCGTATATAGTCGACTTATAATAAACAATGTCTCTATATATCAGCATGTAGTCGACTTATAACAAACGGTGTCGCTAAATTTCAATATAACGCCAGCTCACAACAGACAATATCGCAAAATTTCAGCATTTAGTTGACTTATAACAATGTAGTCGACTTAAAATAAACAATGTCTTTATATTTCAGCATGTAGTCGAGTTATAACAAACAATGTCGCTAAATGTCTGCAAGTAGTCTCTATATTTCAGCATGTAATCGAGTTATAACAAACAATGTCGCAAAATTTCTGCAAATAATCGACTTATGATTAACAATGTCTCTATATTTTAGCATGTAGTTGACTTATAACAGACAATGTCGCAAATTTCAGTATATAGTCTACTTATAATAAACAATGTCTCTATATTTCAGCATGTAGTCGACTTATAACAAACGGTGTCGCTAAATTTCTTCAAGTAATCAACTTATAACTAACAGTGTCTCTATATTTTAGCATGTAGTCGACTTATAACAGACAATGTCTCTATATTTCACCATGTAGTCGACTTACAACAAACGGTGTCGCTAAATTTCTGCAAGTAATCTCTATATTTCAGCATGTAGTCGACTTATAACAAACAAGTCGCTAAATTTCTGCAAGTAATCAACTTATAATTGTCTCTATATTTTAGCATGTAGTTGACTTATAACAGACAATGTCGCAAAATTTCTGCATGTGGTCTACTCGAAACAGACAAAATCGCTCAAATTCAGCTTTCTTTAGTATACAATGAACATGCCACACATATCCACCTTTGTATGTGTCATTGACACATGGATTAATCAATGAAATTTTAATTCATAATAATTTTATACGAATTTCGACTTGACATTATTATAGCGACAATAGCGCTTAAATACGCCAACCGATTTTTTTTATTATACTTTGAATTCGCTTTGTATAGCTGCTGTTACCGAGAGACTTTAAATTACTTCACTCTATGTTTGAATTACTTATCTGCATAAATAGCTAAGTACACGCGGCACTTTTCTAGTTGGTTTTAACTGTTAACTCCTTTTCGTTAAATTGTGTAAATTTCGCGTTAATAATCCAAAGAAATATAGAAATATACATATAAAAATAAAGGGGTGGAATTATGAGTGAGAGGTCCAATTACGAAAAAAAACATTTTCCTGCGAGAGGATATATAATAAAATATATCATTTAATACTTTGCTAAGACCACTGTAAGACTAGTTTACGTTCAAGTTTGAAATTTACAGTTCACACCCAAATTTTGATTAAAACAGCATGTTTCGCCATCGGCTGAACGGTGTGGTTCGCAATGGTGATTCGTATTACTGCTTGAATATGGCATTACGTAGAATAGAGTCTGAAATAATAATAATTTTCCATACAAATGCATATGCTAGTAAGCTGTACGAATGTGCATATAATATTTCTGTTGTTGACATAAAGGGTAAAAAATTTGCTATTTTTACGATATGCAATTATACAATTACTAAATAATTCTTTCTTATTATATAAGCCTTGCAATTATAAAAAATACTATTTATTTATTTTTACTATAATTTTTTTCATTAAAATTCTCGTCCTTGTAAAATATTTCTCTATTATACATTTTTTTATAGCCTTTTAAAAGTTATTTGTTTTTATTGCCTTTTTAAATATAATTGTAAATTTAAAAAATTTTTCATTATATTTCTTTAGTTTTCTATTATTTTTTGCACTTTTTTCCGTGATTTATGGCAAAAGAAAAATCTTAACTAATGACACACACAACGCAGTTGAGCTATAAAGCAAAATAATGATTTATTTGTAAACATGGGTAGTACATACTACAACATACGTTTGGGGTTGTACTTTGCCTGGAATTGACCATTACGCAGGCGTTAAAGTAGCATTTGTTTATAAATTCTATCAAACAGTCATAGCTTTTTGAAAGGGATGATGAAATCAAAAGAAATTTTACACAAATTATCAATCAATAACAAACTTTTGACAAAGTCTTGCACAAGTGGCTTGAAAAATCACTTGCTTTTTAATTAGTACTGAGCAAAAAAATTTACAAAAATTTACAATCAATAACAAAGTTTTGACAAAGGCTTGCACAAGTGACTTGACAAACCCCCCATTTTTCAATTACTTTAACGCAAAATGTAAATATATAACAAAAGTTTGATAAAGGTTTCTACAAGCGGCATGTCACACCACTTGTTTATCAACTAGTTTAGCGCAAAAGTAAACCTACAAAAAAAAATTATACAAAAATATTCTATTAATAACAAAAAGTCTACATAAATTTGTACAAGTGGCTTGTTAAACCCATTATTTAACAACTTGTTCAATGTAAAAAATTCTACAAAAATTTTTAATTTGTGGCAAAAGTTTGATATTGGTTTGTACAGTTGGCTTGTCAAATCACTTATTTTCCAATTAGTATAAAGCAAAAGTAATTCTACAAAATAAATTCTACAAAAACGTTCATTTCGAAACAAAAGTTTGGCAAAGGTTTGTACAAGCGGCCTGTTACACCACTTGTTTATCAACAAATACAACGCAAAAGTAATCCTACACAGGAAATTCTATAAAAATGTTCTATTGATATCAAAAATTTTACATAGCTGGGTACAAGAGACTTGTCAAACCACTTGCTTATTGTAAAAACAATTCTACAAAAAAAAAAAAATTACAAAAAGTCTTAATTGATAAAAGTTTGAGAAAGGTTTGAACAAGTGGCTTGTCAAACCAATTGCTTATCTACTTGTTTAATGCAAAAACACTTTCCACCTTAGTGTAAGCTCATATATTGTTGTGCACATAATTGATTTGCTACCTTAAGCTAATCCCTATGGCTATGGAAGGACATTAAAACTTTAGTTAGCTTTGTGCCTCTTAACACCTGACTTTTTGTCAGACAAAAATCGCCCCTAATATGCCCTCTTTAACAAAAATGACGCGATGCTCGTAGCGTGTGCATTTTGTCACATATTATTTATTTTTTATATGTAATTAATTTTTAATTTATTACTTTTATTCTATACTTTATACCGTAAAATGCTAAGTAGTATATTGTATAATTGTTAAGGTACTTTACCATATTTATCAAAAAATCACCCAATAATTACGTGTATACGTGTCTTAGCTAACACGTATACACAGATTTTTACATATGTATTTTTTTTCAGTTAAAACTTGTAAAATATAATCAAACCTCTCCACCCTAGTTAAAAGGTTAAAAAACTATTTACGTTCTTAGTAAAAGCTGATTTTCTTTACGCGCATTTTAATCTTCCCACCTCTCTTTAGAATACATATTAAAAAAATATTTTTCTTAAATGTTACAAAGCATGGTGGTAAGTATGCCTTACATTTCTTTTTACGCTCATGTTGACAAACTCGCACCACCTAAAACCTTTAGCAAAAGCTTTTTAACCCTTGTTTGTATGTAAGCATGTGTCATTTTTAAAAAAACACTTAACGGCTGTTTTTAAGTGTTAGTAGGGTGGTGATATTAATAATTCTACACATTTGTAAGTAGAGAGAGAGTACACCAAACAACAACAGCTATAGTTTAACGGTCATGACTGTTGTGAGTTCAAGACCTTCACTTAACATGTGAGTAATTTGAGCAAAAAAAGAAAGAATAAATGTAAACAACACAATACACACGCACACATACATATGCAAAAATAAATGATTAGGCAGGTATTTTTAGCGGAAGAAAATAATAAACAAAAATATTTATGCATAGTTTTATATGTATGCATGTATGCGTGTGCGTAGAAATAATAAAATTAAAAATAAATAATAATTACAGTTTGCATATGGTCATCCAAAGCAAGGGGTGTTGTAGCATCAATAACGTTTAAAACAGCAGGTACAGACATCTTGAGGTAGTTGTTTATTTAGTTTTTTATAACAAGTGTGCTAATTATTAAAGGATTTAAAAAACGGAAGTTTGTTTTATGTAATTTATTCACAAACCGGAAATGATGTTGTTTTTTCTTTAAAATTAAAACCCTCTTGTGTGGTTTGTTTTTCTCTATGTTTTGTAAAGTTTGCTATTAATTTCTTAGCAAATAATCATTTTGTTTTGTTTTGTTTCAATTTTTATTATTTTCTACAACGCCCATAAATTTTTATAACATTTTTCTTTAAATTTATAAGTTGTTTTTTTATAATTTGTTGAAAAAAATCACAAAATAAAATCTTTTGTTTGCTTGTTTCGTAGCAGCAGAGGTACAGTTGTGCTAACGAAAGCTGTTGTTTTTGAAATTAAAAAATCGCACAATTCGCATAAAAATTTTGACTGTCCGTAGTAAAGTCACTCGTCTGAGTTGTTGTTCAATTTCACTGTCTTTAAATTTGGCTTTGTTTACGTAGGATAAAGGATTTTGTTTATATTTTTTAAATTTAGAAAAAAAATTCACAAAAGTCACTTTTTTTAATTTTATTTAATTTTATTTAATTTTTTATCTTTTTGTAAGAAATGGTTTGTCACCACGACGATTTTCTTAATGTTATTTAATTCAAAAAAACAACGTTGTTTTGTTTTTATACCCTGCGTTTAGTATAAAAATCAACAACAGCACACCACAGACAGAAAAAAAGAGGCAACAACATACAATAGCTTTTTCTTAAAGCTTTTTTCTTCTGCTTCTTCAAAATAAATTGTCATATTTTTGTTTTTGTTTTCCTTTGTTATTGTATTTGCATTTAAGGCAAATAATGAAAATATTTGTTTTTTTTTATCAAAATAAAAACTATTATAGAAAAAATTCAAATTATGACAACAGCAATTGTTATAAACTTATAATACATACAGAAAAAGAGAGAGCTTATAAAAATAATCTCAGCAACTGTACGCAACATAAAGTAATAAATGCAATCAATGCCTTAAAAACCACTTTACAATATTGATTTGTATGCATAAACATCTGTAAATATGAACAAAACTCGTGTATCACACAACACATCACCCCACTTAGTAACTAAATATGTACACACACACATAGCTATGTATGTAGCATAAGAGAGTGAAATTAGTACAGAATACAAAACTTTAAAATAAATACAAGAACAACTAATAAAAACATGTAAACAAACCCTGTATTTAACTCTTATTTTAATCAATGAAGCAAGTGTATAAAAATAGTTTAACAGAGGGAGACAAAATATTAGCAGAAAAAACCTTAACAAAAGAAAGTTTATGTAGATATTAAGTAAAGGATACAACAAAACTGTAAGAAAGAGTGTGAAAAGCACTCTATTAAAAGAGAAATACATGTCAAGAAACAACAATTATTTACAAACAACACTTATGAGTAAGTGCTTTGTTTACTACTTGCAAATGGTCTCTAAACTGTAAACAAAATTGTAATAAAAAATTTTAACAAACGCAATATGCACCCAGGGTTACCAGTAACAGTTTTATAAAACTATTATGTTAATAACACAGTGGCTACAAGTCAAATTCGAACACTATAATAAACTGATTTTGTTGATAAAAATCGAACTAATAAGAAACAGTTAAGGAAAGCTTTTGTTTGATTTCTTATTATATATTATATATATATAAAGCTATTACGAATAGAAAACAAAATAAAAATTCAGTAGTTGTAAGTAGAAATAAACTAAAAAAAAAGTTACATAAGCGAAACTCGGACGGCTACATAAATGTCTGAGAACATTATTTATTGTTATAAAATTTATATTTTGTGTGCAGACCATTGTTTTTAATAACCATTTGAAGTCTCTTGGGAATAGATTCGACCAATTTTTGGCAGTAACCAGCTGGTATTTCTTCCCATTATTCTAATAAAACCCTTCTTAGCTTAGAATTGCTGGAAACCGACTGATGCTGAACTTTTTTATTGAGCTAATCCCACAAATTTTCAATAGGATTTATGTCGAAGCTCTGTGGTGGTGTTTCCATGACGTGTGGCACATTATATAGCAACCAAGATCTTACTTTGTAGGCCTTGTGTTTGGGATCGTTATCTTGGTAAAAGTACCAACCGTTATCCAGAGCAAGCTTATGCACACTTATTGACAAGTTTTCTTTTAAAATGTTTAAATAAACATTTTGATCCATGAAAGTGTTAATAAAATGCATAGATCCTGGGCCTAATGCAGAAAATGAGCCCCAGACAAGCACTCAACCACCACCTCATGCTTTAGTGTCGGTTTCAAGTTATTAATTCCTGATTTTGTCCCCTCTATACTATCGGTTTACCATCCGACGCAAATACGTTAAATTTGCTTTCTTCGATGAACATAACGTTTCTCCAAAAAGGAAACTCTTATTTTGCGAACACTTTTTCCTTTTCTTGCACGCTCAATAATAAGCTTTCTTATTTCGATACTAGTTTGTCCCCATTGTCTAGTCATCTTCTTGATTTTAGCTCTGTTTATTTTATATAATTTTCGAAAACTGAACTAAAGGGTTTATGTCAGCGAAGTTGGCCGCATTGAAATTACAGAGTCGCAGTTATTAACCCATAAAAATTATTGTCCGACTATTGACTTTCAAGTCAAAATGACTTGCACAAGGCTAATTAATTAATTATTTCTAAGTTGGTTTTTTCTCTTGTACGTGGAAAATATACACAAATAAGAAAATAACTACATTTTTTAAAGAAAATTTAAAATGTATGATTTTTAAGTGATCGAAAATATTTTGGTATAGTGTCCGAGTTTGGGAGGGATCCACTGTATGTATGTTTGTATGTACATACAAAGTAGTACAATTAATATTAATTGCGAATTATTTACACAATGTAAATGGCAGTTCTGCTAATTAAGTAGAAGATAATAAGAAACTCTTAAATTGTTTCTATAATTTTTAACGCCACTGTTCACTTTAAAACCTGATTTTTAAAACTGAAGGAAACAGACTAAAAACCAACAACAATATGCTTGACTGTATTGACTATAAAAGTTTATCAAACGCCTGACCGTCACGTGAACGTGTTTTGTGTATAAATACGCTCGCACATCAAATGGCATACATTCGCCCCTTCGCACGAATGGAATCTTTAGAAACCGAATTATAATATCAACACATACGATGTGTACTTTTTTGTTATGACGATTTGTATAACAAAAATAAACATGTTTACAACAATAAATAATGACAAGCAAAAAAATTGAAAAGCTTTATTCTTTTACGTAAATAATTTTTTGATTTATTTTGAATCTCTCTTTTCCTTGCTCACTTGTTATAATATAGTATTTCTTAATTTAATTATGTATTGTTTTTATATTTTATTTAATACCTATAATTTAATTGTTGTTTGTTTTTTCTTTTTAAAAGAGGTATATATTGTATAAAAAAAGGCCAATCAAATAGGTACATATTAATGTATGTATGCATGTAGTTAATCTTGAGTATTTAAGGAGGTAAATATGAAAATAATTTATTTAGTGGGTATTTTTTAGAAAGTTAATTTATGGAGAGTGTTAAGGACAAAAGGAAATTATTATTTCTTTTATTCGATTTAAAAAAAATGTATGATGAAGAGAATAGAAAAAATTGAAGTTTTTTAATTTTAAAAGTGCCTACCTATGTACATATGTCTTGTAAACTTTTTTATAAGCTGCCTTAATATTGTGTTAATAGATCATTATAAATTAGTTATTTAGTATTAATTATTGATTATTAATTTGTTTCATTTAAATAAACACTAATAAGTATTTCTAATTATCATCTGTTTAAACAAATGACGTGCTTATATTAATTTATTTGTTATGCATTTGAGGAATTTTTTTATAGCAAAAAGAGTAATTTTCCTTCCACCTGCGCTGTAAAACCGTTGTTTTTCAATTTATCGCTTGTTTTTTGTAAGAGAATTTGTTTACATTTGCGAGAACAACAACAAAATACCTTAACAAAACTATTTCTGGGGGTGTGTACGTGTTGAAAGCTTTTTATTTTTCAACGCGTTGTTGTTGGTGTTTTTTAAAAATGGTCAAGGTTTTGTGTTGTTTTGTACACATGTGTTGTTTTCTATAGTCCCCATTACCTATATAAAAAAAAAAAAAATAACATGAAACGTGTGCATAATTGTTGGTGTTTTTGTTTACATACCTATACAAAAAAAAAAAAATAACATGAAACGTGTACATAATTTTTGGAGTTTTTGTTTACATTTGTGTTTATGGTTTATTGATAACGTCAATAGGTATAACGGTTTGTATAACACATAATAGTTGCTAATTAGATTTTATTTGTATTTTATAATATTTAATACAAATAATATCAAGCTTTTAGGTAATAAAGAAAAAAGCTTTTATATATTATTCCCTAAAAACAAAGAGTTTTTTTATAACAAAGGGTACAAAGTCCATTTTTATTTCTAAATTGCATATTTGCTTTTACAACAAAAACAACGACATGTTATAATTGACGGAAAAACTAATTTTTATCCAGAGTACGCTAAAAAGAGAACCTGCTTCAAATGGAAGTGTGTGTACTTGTGCAGCATTAAAATTTTGTTATTTTTATTTTTACTTACCGTAGTTGTTGTTGTTTTTGTGGTTGTTAAGGTTGTCATCGCTGTTGTTGGTGTTCTATTTTAAGCAAAGCTCAAGCGTTTGTTGTTATAAAAAAATCATTTACTATATATATAGTGTATGCACGTGCTAAGCACAATATATCATCATATGCAAACATACACAATACGTTTTAGTGCATCTACATATAAAGAGAAAAAAGAGCTTTTTTTGTTTATTATTGTTTTGTTCTTATGAAAGAGGGGTGCTTACAGCTGTGATTTGCAGTTTTTTTTAATGTCATAAAATTGTATTTTTTTATATTACTTTATCTGTTAATATTGTATTTTTAACATCTGTTTAATATATTTAAATAATAAAACAATCACGTTTTATTACAACTAAACAATTTAAACGTGATAAGATGTCTTACATGGTTATTTACACTGTTTAATAGTCATAGGCGTATGACATCAGCCCAAAACAAGAAAAATCCCCCAGAATTACTGTTTTTTCTGTAGAAATTTTTTATTTATAAATAAATTATCGATTTCATTTTGTTTTTCCTTTCTTTATTATGTTTACAAGCAAACTTAATGGTGTTGTGGTTCAATAGTCACTAACTTACAAAAAAGACTAAAATTTTGATCTTGGAGTCTCACTTTTTATAGAAATTGTATATTGTATGACAAACAATAATAAGAAACATTTTTCAACAAAATCAATTTAAGTAAATTGATTTCAATTGAATAATATCACATCAAATCAAATAAAATCATATTATAACGTCTAGTTTTTAACATGTTGTAGCGATAAAACACTAAATATAACTACACATGACAAATTCTTCTACTTAAGTTAGAGTTATATTATGTTGTGACACCACAGGGTATAAGAAGAAAAGGTATTATTTTTCTTAACATACCCACTATGCAACGATTAAGTTTGTTTAGCAATACCCTGTGCTTAAATAGCCAACTTTACACATGCTTAAACATGTACTAAATATACCTATTTCCCTTTTTTTTGCTTTAAATTTACTTAAACTTACAATATATATTTAATATGTTCATATAATATAAAACATATGCCACATGACCTATCTCTATGTCTCTTTTTCTTCTGAATCTTTAACTTCTTCTTGTTTAATATCTGCCACCACATTTGTATTTTCTTGTTTTTCCGCAGTTTCTTCTATGTTTTTATTCTGCTCTGTACCCTTTCTCTCGAATAATATAACCATTTCGGTATGAATTGTATGGGGAAACATATCAACAGCTACAGCTGTAACTGGATAAAAAGGTTCTCCTTTATATTGTTTGGATTCTGGTCGACCCAATTCAATCCAGTTGCGTTGAGCCTTTTGGGGATTGCAGGATATATAAACCAAGCGTTTAATAGCAGCAGCAGCACGTATGGCCAAAATAGAGCGATTGTCTAAAAATAAACGAAAAAACTTATAATAAACTCTTTGAATTTATAAAACTTTGTAAACTTACGCAAACCAGCTCTGGGTGGATCCACTACAGCCACTAGATCTAAAGGCTCTCCTGGTTTTGTACCATAAACCACCTCTTTGACCATTGACTGTATGTAATCGTCGGCGTTACCGGTAAAAAATTTACAATTTTTTATATTATTTTTCTCCGCATTATATTCAGCATCTTTTATAGCATCGGGTATGATTTCTACACCCAATACCTGTTTACAATGCTTGGCAAAAGCCAAAGCTATGGTACCTGTGCCACAGCAAATATCTAAGACGGTGGAATAATCTTTGGGTGCTGCCAAATCAATGGCTTTTTGATATAACACATTGGCACTGGCCGTATTGATTTGGAAAAAGGCCAAAGGACTTATTCTGAATTCCAAATTATGTATTGTATCCCTTATATGTGTAGTACCCATTAAATGTTCTACAGGTGAAACCATTTGTCCGACCTCTCGGTGCTTTACATCTTGATAATACAAGGAGGTGCACTTGTAATCCTGTAGTTCATCGGCAGCTAAGTTTTCATAGTATTTAACTAATTCCGTTTTAACTTCTTCCAGTTCCTCTGCATTTAAATTTGACGTATATATGCCAGGTACCAGCATAAGTTCTTGGGTCAGCGTAGAAGTTCTTACCATTAATTGCCTGAAATGGCCAGCATTAGCTTCGGGATTAAAGGCTTCAAATTTTGATTGTTTTACAAATTCTTGAAAAGTTTTAGCGGCCCATTTGGCTGCTTTGGGTATATGCGGCAGTGTCTCAACTTCGGCTACTTCCACAGAACCATCAGCATAACTGCCTAAACGGAAACCTACCACTATATCGCCAATGCTATTTTTACCCACCGTAAATTCATTCTTATTGCGATAGCCATCGACTTGTGGTGAACCCACAACACCTTCATATTTAAAATTTTCCAAATTGGCCTTAGCATCCCTATTGAATTTCTTCAGATCTTGGGTAAATTTCTTAATTATCTGTTGCATTTGACTATCTTTCTGTTTTAGCTGGTCTTCATAGCTTAAGTGGGCCAAGGGACATGTAGCATCGGCTGAAGTTCTTTGCTTTTTGTTGGCGACGTTTTTATTGTCGTCATTATTTTCGCCATCCTCTTTACGTTTTCTTTGCAAAGGATCCGCAGAAGCTTTAGCTACCTAGAACACAGTATATTAATAGAAAATTGTATTGCTAAAACTATTAATTCAAAGCTCACCATGGCTTGTAGGACTTTGCCCTTCCATTTATAGCCATTTAAGAGTTGTATAGCCTTTTCCTGATCCTCTTGACTGCGAAAGCATACATAAGCAAATTCTTTGCGTAGAGGTGATTTTACTTTAGCCATATCCAGTTGAAGTTTGTTTTTCAAAAGCTTTTTAAATTCCTTTTAGAGTAAAACTTCATGTTATTCATCGGATATAGAAAATTGTTGTTGCAAAACTTACCCCAATACCAAAATAACCCAAATTCCGTACTTCAATTTTATAAATTTCCGAAGTAAATTCATTACGCTGCAAATAGCTAAATTCCTCACCAGTCTTATCAGTTTCCAGCACTTGCTTTTTGTCTACACCAGTTGCTTTTTCAGCCGGTTTTTCTTCTTTCTTTTGCATGTTTACGCTTTCAGACTCTTCTGTCTGTGGCAATTGTTCATTTTGTGGTATGGCAGCCATTAATACTATTTTTTAATTAGAATTTATTTATTTATTTCAAAAATAAAATACTTTTTGACTAAGTCTACCGGTTTTTAACTAAGATATGAAAAATAAATGAAAATGAATGAACAACACGTGCTCAACTACCAAAATGTTTAGAAAGCGTAGCAGAAAAGAAACAGCAAAAAAATTAGTGTTGTCAATGACAGGTATAAAAATCTTTTATTTGTAAAAAAAAGCTATGAGTTAATGAAAAGTAAAACATCATGTAGTCATCATGTTATCATTTTTATATTTTTGAAATTATATTAAAATTTTTTTTAGGAAATGTTTTTTAATACTACTTTATATTACACTACTCATATTTCCTAAAAAATTTATAGAATTCACATGATTTTATTTTTTAATTTATAATTAAAAATTAAATTTTATTTGGCAACATCTACTGATGTTTTGTTTACAAAAAACAATAAAGTCAAAGGATAAGAGAGACAGCTATATGATAACAAACGAGTAAATAAAACAAACCTTTGAAAAACATCTGGCATTTTTTTGGCTTAATTGTTTTTGTTTTATTCGTTACTTAAAGGGCTTTTTTAAATTTCCTTGATTTTAAACGGTTCCTTACTGCATTGTTTTTGAAGTTTTCTGTCTGTGTTCAAAACAAACAAGTATAAAAAGAAGAAAAAAGGAAAACATAAACTAAAAAGAATACAAGTCTATCATTCTCCCTGGTCAAAAAAAACATTAGTCAAAGAATAAAAGAAATATCTATATAATAACTAACGAGTTAATAAAACAAACCTCTGATAAACATCTGGCATGTTTCTTCGCCAAGAATTGTTTTTTATTTTTGTGAGTTTGAAAGAATTGTTTTTGTTTTACTCGTTACTTAAAAGGCTTTTTGAAATTTCCATGATTTTAAACGGTTGTTTACTGTGTTGTTTTTGTAGTTTGCTGTCTGTGTTGTACAAAACAAACGAGCATAAGACGAAAGAAGAAAAAAAGGAATAAAATAAAACTAAAAAGAATAAAAGTCTATCATTCGTTGAAATCGTTTTTTTGAAGAAAGCTGTTGTTTTCTTTCCAACTTTATGCTTTGACAAGCCCGCGCGCTGCAGTTTTAAACTCTGTGTGCAAAAAGCAAATAGGCTTCAGAAAATATTCTTTATTTTTTAAATCAAGAAATGATAAATAGTGTCAATTAATTTAAATATATATTTATATTTTGTTGTGTGCGGTTTTCTGTGTTTTATAAAAAAGGAAAAATTCAAGCCCTGATTTCTTTTTACATTAACGTGTTAATTTTTTTTCGTTGTTTTTTTTTCTTATTAATTTTGTGCTACCTCGGAATACTTTGGGTTGATCACCGTGCAACAATCCTCTAGCAATACAAGTATTTTTTTTTTCTTAAAATACTGTGGAAATAAGTTGTCCCGTTAATTAGTGCATATTTGTAGAGAAAAGTAAAAAAGTAGGCAAGAATTTATTAAATAAAATGGCCGCGAAAGCTGATGATAAATCTTCTGATATACCGGAGAGACTATATGATTCCACAAATAATAAAACCTATAAACGAATGCGTTTTTTTGGAAAGGTAAGTCCATAATTATGGAAAATACATATAAAAGATCATTTTCTTTTGCTATGCATTTTCGCTTGTTTTTTTCTCTTTTGTAACATTTTGTAATGAATGCTAGTTTCTTTTAAATGTAAAGCGTCCCTGCATTTGTTCATCGAGGATTTTCTTATTGTTAACGCAGGGTTGTTATATAGCAAACAGAATTGCATATGCTGCGTTTTTTGAAATGATCGTTGGATAACAGTATTTGAAAAAGTTTTTTTTTTTTTATTATTAAAAAAAGATATCTAATTAAAATGTAGCGTAAATAAATGTTGATTTGATTATAATATTTACGTACATGTTAACTTAGTATATTTAACATGTACTGTCAAGGTAATAAGGTGCAGATATAGGGAAAGCAGGGGACTAGCTAACCAATGTTAGCTAACCGCCAATTTTCCTAAGTGCCATCAAATTTCATATATTTCTCTGTGGGGTTTTGATTAAGTAAAGGTTTATCAAAAGTTAAACTTTTAATTTTTAAATTATTTCTGTAACTACAGGGCGGCTTTGCGAAATGCTATGAAATAATTGATGTGGTAACAAATGATGTTTATGCTGGTAAAATTGTATCTAAAAAGCTTATGATGAAACATAATCAAAAGGAGAAAATGACTCAAGAGATTACCATACATCGAAGTCTTAATCATCCAAACATTGTAAAATTTCATGGATTTTTCGAGGATAGTTCTAATATCTACATTGTTTTGGAATTGTGTAAGAAAAGAGTAAGTATTTGATATTACTTTACTACAGTCATCCCATAAAGATATTGCTCTTTTCTATTAATAACTTCTCTCTTATCTACTCTCCCAAACCAACAACTAGTCTATGATGGAATTACATAAGCGTAGAAAAACTATAACCGAATATGAGTGCCGCTATTATATACATCAAATTATACAGGGTGTTAAGTATTTGCACGATAATCGTATTATACATCGTGATTTAAAGTTGGGTAATTTATTTCTAAACGATATGTTACATGTTAAAATTGGTGATTTTGGTTTGGCTACACGCATCGAATACGATGGCGAACGCAAAAAGACCTTGTGTGGTACACCGAATTATATAGCTCCGGAGATTTTAACCAAAAAAGGTCATTCTTATGAAGTAGACATTTGGTCAATTGGTTGTGTAATGTATACATTATTAGTGGGACAGCCACCATTCGAGACCAAGACTCTGAAGGACACCTATTCAAGAATCAAAAAATGTGAATATCGTGTACCAAGTTATTTACGTAAATCGGCAGCCGATATGGTTATAGCTATGCTCCAATCAAATCCCGAAAATCGTCCAACCGTAGCTGATCTATTACATTTTGAATTTTTAAGCAGCTCACCAGTGCCTACATTCTTGCCTAGTTCTTGTCTAACAATGGCTCCACGTTTGGAACCCAATGAGACTATAGATCTTGACACTGTACCGCGTAAGGCATTAACAGAATTAAATGGTCTTAAAGATGATACACGTCTTGAATCAACATTCCTTAAGAATAATCTACATGATGCCATTACAGCATCGGCTCAAGCTTGTCGGCACAATGAAGATTATCGCTCTGATATACAAAGTCTACAGCAACAGATTACGAATCTGTTAAATGCTAAGGTGATAAGAAATGTTTTAAAATATTGTTGTTGTATTCTTTAGTCAAAATTTCTTTTATTTTTATATAAATAAAGCCCACTTTGTTGCAAGGCAATTTGGGTGATGAAAATACAGATCCTGCTGCACAGCCATTGTTTTGGATATCTAAATGGGTTGATTATAGTGATAAATATGGTTTTGGTTATCAATTATGTGACGAAGGTATTGGTGTGATGTTCAATGATACTACAAAGCTTATATTGTTGCCAAATCAAATGTAAGTAAAAGTTTTCCTTAACGATTGTTTTTCTAGGCGGACTGTTTGCTACTAAGAGACTGGTGATTAGGGAATAGGTACCGAAAACTAAAAATGTAGTTACTTATACCAAGACTACACGACAATCGGATCTACAACAACGTTACGATAGCTCTACCAACTGGAAGTTAATTATCCAGGAAAGAACTTTCAGTAACTGTAACAGCCAGGAGCTATAGTCACTTGATGTTAAATTTCAGTTGTATTAGGTGTTTTGGACAAAAAAGGGCGAGAATTCGCTTAAGGTACTACATTTACTTCTCTCATTAACATGCTGCGGTTGGCCATCGAAGTCTTAAGTTGTTTAGGATATTCACTTGGCAGTTATATTTTAGTTACGAAATCTGGACGAAGGTTAAATTTTTGATAACACAGGAATGGGAAGAATCTGGAAAATCTATTCAACATACTGTTTAAGTAGACAATGCGAACTTTACGCAAGAGTTCAGTTCAAGAGACATTTTCATTATAATTCGGATGCTTCTAAGGTGACCATCTACACCTTTCTGTGCTACACCACTTACTACCATCCTCTATCTAATCAGGGATTGGGAATGCCCAAAAGGGTCGTCGACACTATAGGGCGGCGATCAGTCCGTAATTTGGGAGTCGCTTTGAGTTTCTCAAGTATGGCAGGCCGAACTTTAAACTTCTTACGGAATTTCTTACAGGCCATTGTAGACCAAGAGCGCTTATAAAGACGATGGCATTCATGGATGTGAATGTTTGTAGACTGTGCTGACCGGCATCATAGATAGCTGAACGCATATTGTGTGAAAGTGGGGATTTTGAACGGGTTTGGATGGAAATGTTTAGGTAGTCGACATAGGGTCTCAATGAGTGACATATCCACCATTATGATTTCAGATCTGCTGGTGTGCATTACAACTATAGACCGGAAGAAGCACAACAGATCTCATGGCTGCAATAGTGCCTGGTCGATATGATTATAGTAATAATGAAGGCGATTATTAGAGAATTCTGAACAGCAGCATTGCATATGAAAAACTTGTCTAGCTTATGCATTTGCTGTTCAGAGGGGACGTTAAACGGTAGGCCACTTTCAATGAGTCTAAAAGTAGAAGTCCCCATTGTTCCAGATGTAATGTTGCGGGAAGTATGTATATATGTTTATCAACGCTTTGTATTCTATATTATGCTTTGAGCACCATGACTTAGAGTCGGAATTAAACTGAAATAGTAGTATTGAGCCAAAATAGCTCATAACAAGGAACTGTTGACAAAGCTTATGACCAAGTTAATAGCTATTTGCGTTTGTACTGACATTTTCCACATAAAACGTATTTTTTCTCTTCTATTTTTATTTAGCAATGTGCACTTCATAGATAAAGATGGCAAAGAATCGTATATGACCACTACAGATTACTCCACATCGTTGGATAAGAAAATGAAATTACTCTCATATTTTAAACGTTACATGACTGAACATTTAGTTAAGGCTGGTGCCAATAATGTGAATTTTGAATCAGATCAAATATCACGTATGCCGCATTTACATTCCTGGTTTAGAACAACATGTGCTGTAGTTATGCATTTAACAAATGGCACAGTACAGGTAAATGTTTTGCTAAAGTGGTGTTGTTTTCAATATGTAAATTAAATACTTCTTTTCTTTTCACCAATTTAGTTAAATTTTTCTGATCATATGAAAATTATTTTATGTCCACGCATGAGTGCCATAACTTATATGGATCATGAAAAGAATTTCCGTACATATCGTTTCTCTACCATCATACAACATGGTTGTTCCAAGGATTTATATCAAAAAATACGTTACGCCCATGAAAAACTAACCAAAATGTTGGAGAAAATGTTCTTTTAATTTATTATATTTCATCATTTCATTTCATTAAAGCGGTCGCAGAAAGCAATGAATTATTAAGAGAAAAAAATATTTGAAAAAGAAACATACTTTTTTATCATCCTTAACTGCGCTATTTTATTCTTTATTTTGTTAGTTCTTCTTTACACAAATTGCTTAAACTAAACGTTTCCTTTCAATTTGTTTTTTATGTTTTTGATTATTTATTTTATTATCTTGTTTAATTTTGTTTAAAATTTCTTTCTAACTTATTTTACCTTTCTGATCTGTCCTTTTTTATATAAATTCCTGTAATGTATGTTTCGTTTTTCCCTTTTTTTTATATATAGTATATAAAAATTATTTAATAGAACATTTTTTACGCTGAAATTTGAATATTAAATGCAAACAAAAAGAAGTGAATGCTTATTTTTTATGAATTTAATTTCCTTTTTTGATGTAAGATTTGTTGTTTTAATGTATCTTATAAACTATAATAAAAATTGCATATCGAACATACACGTGCGCATTATTTTTTAAAAACTTTATCAATAATATCAAAAATCATTAAAGAAACAAAAATTAATTTTAATTAAATTTAGTTAAACATGAGCCTGTCACACACACATATATTTTCATTTTTTATAAATAAAGAATAAACTTAAGTTTTTTACTTAATAAAATAATTATACAACAAATGCAGTGTAAAGGTTTTTTTTTAAATAAAATATTAAGTTACCAAAAAACTGGTATATGATCTGCATTGTTCGATAAAGAATGTTATAATCTGCATATACATACGTATATAAATGGATTGTGATTCGTTTGGATGCTTAAAACTTAAAAACGACGACCATTTTGGATACTTCCTTCTGCGATTTCGATCTTAATACCTATGCGAAGGTTTAGGGAAAAAGTCACAAAATTCGCAACAGATTTTCGCCCCGTCTACAACGCCACCTGTTGAGAATTCTTTAACTTTTCTTCCTTCATAAACTCTAGGTCAGATACCAAAAATTTCTTCTAGAATAACAGATTCTTAAAGAGTTTACAGCTATATTTGTGTTAGTGCTTTCATTGTTTCAAGCAATAAACAGCAACAACATTGAGGATAGGTCTACATAAAAAATATTTAGGGCTAAACTTAATACTGTATCGTGCTGCTATTATTAATACAGCAGCTGTATGTGTATATACAGTCAGAGTCAAAAAATAGTATACAGCTTTATGAAGTGGTTTTTCAAATAGGAGCTTTAACTCCGCGAATTTCCAACTGACTTAAACATGAAGTATCCTTTTATTCATAACTAAACATAATATTTAGAAAAATCCAAAAATAGTACGCTTCCTATATAAAATAGCGTCTCTAAACTTCGAAAATTTAGAATGAACTGTATTAAAATATGTTTGCTTAGTGAATATACACAGATTCTTTAAGTTTACTTTCCGGGTTTCGGTTCGAATCGAAATTTTCTCCGTTTGGCAAATTTGGTATTCTAAGTTTTGTTTCCGTTCAGTTTTTTTTCGATTGTATGTTAAAGCTGTGACGGAGATTTTTTGATTCTTGTTTTTCAGTCCAAAAATTTATTATTTGGCTATGGAACTTGTTATATTATTTATTTTTATTAAACACGAAATGAAAATATACAGAATGTAAAAAAAAATTTGTCCACAAAACAAAATTAGTGTTTTTTATTGAACCCCTAAGTGCATGCAATACTTTTTATTCAAATTCGCTTATTTTTCTGTTCATATTTCATACGTTCCTATGCTTTTCGGAACATATGTTCTTCTTTTTCTTTCGATTCGGTTTTTTTTTGGAATACTAATTTTCGATCGAAACGTAACTGAATGCGGAGACGTAATCGAAACTCGGCATAGGGGTGTATTTAAGATGTCTGTTTCTCTTCTTTCCTTTGATTGATAATTTTGGTAAAAGATTGGGAGCCTGCCGAGCCAATAGGAAGTGGTCACTTAACCGACATAATTTTTAACCGGAACCTATTTGTAATAAACTGAAATAAAGTTATTTTTAATATCTGAAGTCTATTATTTCTATTTATATTAAAATTAAAATGATACCTCAATTTTGGACACCTCTTATATTATTTTTTAATGCGTTTCGTTGAAGCTTGTTTTCTGCATAAGATATACAGTGCTGTTCTGCATTCCGCATCAGAAAGTTTTTATTCGGAATCGGAATATTCCGTATTTCTTAGCTGTTCTGTATTCCATTTTCGAATAACTTTTTTCGTTTTATTTCGTGTCGAAAAATGTTAAAGAAACAAATGGAATCAGATTTTTTGGAAAACTCCCCTGAACTGTTAAAATATCGATTGTAATCCATAATTTAAATGTTTTCTTCATAGTATTTACACAACTCTTTCCTATAAATTATGAAATCAAAATTTGTTTATAAATATGAAGGACAGCAAACTTCCGATCTTTTGATTACGAGTAATTTGATAATTCCACACGAATTGATTCCACTCTGAATACAGAACAAAGACTATAGTTTAACGATATTCTTGAATTGTTCTATTCAGTAAGTTTCTGCTGTGCAAGTAACTCTTTTGACAGCATATGAACACACAAAAAAGCAATCAAACGGACAAACAACTTCATCTTATATAATTTCATCACGACCATTAGAAAATTTTACGATATCGATATATTTTTCGATTCGATTCACATTTCGGACAAGAAAGTCCGAATTTAGCACCAGCTTCCAGAACAAGTGCAAATATTTCCCCCAAATTTTTGTTTCCAAAGATTTAAAATTTATAACAACCCATTATACAGACACATTTGCATTTTATAATGAATTGGCTTTATTTATTTTAAAAACTAATTATTTATTTATTTATTTATACATACAGGAAAGCAAAATTTTAAAACAAAATGTAATTTTTTTTTTTTTATTTTAAAAACCTATAAAAGAATAATAATCAAATCAGTTTTTAAAATAAATAAAAAAAAGTTTAAAAAAGAAAAATTTAAAGAAAAATATACTCGTATATAATAAAAAAATAGTAATGCTAGTTAGTTACATCGATTTTTTTTTTTTAATTTAGATATTTTCAAAGGAAATATTTTAGATTAATTTTCCTCATTTTTTATCTTTTTGTTATCATTACTATAGTTTTACTTTAGTTTTTTTGCATTTCATTTAAATATATATATGTATTCTTTTAAAACGCCTCCAAATGACACGTTATTTCTTGTTTTTGTTTGTTTATAATTATAATTAATTTATGTTCTTTTTTTACTTAAGTTGGTTTTTCTTTTAACTAAAATTACATATATATTATTTTAAATATTAGAAATTATAACATTAATATTATTACAATACATTACAATTCTTATTGTTGTTGTTCTAGCTTTATAAGAAATATTTCTGGTTGTTAAATGTTGTTTTAATCATGCTTTGACTGGTTGTTTTAATGGTGTTTGGTTTTATAGACGAGAGTGGAAAAAAAACTATACGAGTATGGAAGGAGCAGGAGTAACGTTTTGCTTTAGTTTTTCTTTTTTTTTTTCTAAATTTTGTTGCGGTTATTTTAAAAATCATCAATTAATATTTTTTTATATATATAAGGGAAGAAGTAAAAGCAAAAAAGTAATAATTTATCTTTATGTAGTTGTGTTGTTGTTGTTGGTTTACTGCAGCTGTTTGTTTTTTTAATTTAATTCTCAAATACAATAATGTGTTTTAGTTTTTTTTGTTTTCGTTAAAGTTTTTTTTTGCAATTTTTTTTTATATTTTTTAAAACATATTTGTAAACAAATGTTAGCCATAGTTATAGTTTGTACTGTGCGCCGACGATTGAAAACTATTCGATATGTTCTTTTGCTGGCTAGCTGCGGCTGTTGCAGCTACTACTGCTGACTGCTGCTGCTGTTGTTGTTGTAACTGCTGAGGCTGTAATGAGGAATTTACTTGCAGGTAATTTTGTAATAGTTGACGATTCTCTTGGCACCATTCGACAAAATCATCGATTAGCACTGGCCAGGCGCCTTCGGAGTCATAATTACTCATATTGTCATCAATATGAACGGCAAAATCAAGCAATAAATTCCAAGTATCCTTTGGTATTGAACGTTTATGTTTTTCCTAAAAATATAAAATGAAATCGACTGTTAAGTGCATTGCCAAAGAATATGTTAAACGGGCTAGGTTGTTGAAAATTTGTTTAAGTTTTATTAGCTAAAATTAAAAACAATCACTAGATTAACCTCCTGCCTACCTAATACAGTTCATAAAAACAGTTATATATTAAAAAACAATGTGAATTTTAATACAGAACGGAGGAATCGTTTTTCAATTACTGCAACACTATTCTGTACTAAAATACCATGTCTGATATCTGAACTCGGAATACTATAGTAGTCTACTAAAACTCTCAGTTAAGACTCCAAGAGACATATATTCAAAAAACTAAAACTAGTTGTTGGTGTTTCCTGTTCACTTTACTATGATTTGGTTTCTTTACTATGGCTTTTTTGACATGTAGCGCTAAGCTACACTTTTTTGTCGTTCACTGTCTTCTTATGGGTAAGGTAGTGTTAATGACCAGATCTTTTGGATTTTAGAACTGACTTCCTTGGCTTCCATAGATATCAACGGGTGATTTTCTGAAGTTTATGCAACTGGTAGGTTCGTTTTTGGCTTGAAAACAGATATGTAGGTTCACCGAGGTGCTACTTGCAGCTACACAGTAGCACATCATATGGATGTAAATGAGATAGAAATTCGTCTGGCTATCTGTCAGCCGAACTTGTCTATATTTTCTTCAATTTGGCTTCCATTGGATTCTTTTTGAGAGAAGGACATACCAACCTAGTCTAACCTAACCAGGTCATAGTTTTTCGTTTTCGTACACTATCCCAACAAGCATTTAATATAACAGTTGTATAATTTGATTTAAAAATCCATTCCATTGCTCTTACCTTTAAAAACTTGCACCATAAATCCAAAAACTTAAAACGTCCACTTAACACTATTGTCCAATAGGCAATGGCCATATCTAAATCGATGCCTTTCTGGCCAGGATCCTTGGCATAATTGAATGTAAACTGATAGAAATCTTTAAATTTGGCCAAATCATTTAATTCAATTTCGAGTAGTGGTAATTTCGCTTTTAACTTATCAACGGTATCAACACCCAACTCACTCATACCATTAACAAATTCCTCGCGGGTAAATTCACACTGGACCTCGGCATGAAATTTCCATGCTATAATTAGGACTAATTTCGAATCGGGACTTAATTCCAAATCATCTAAGAAGCGTATAACACCTTCAGAGGTGATTTTTTGAGTGTCGATTGGATCGCGATAACGCAAAAATAATTGTTCGATACGTTTACGATCGAGTTCCCGATAATAGTATTCGGGATTTTGAAAATAATTATCGCTGGCCAAATCTAGTTTCCAATCATTCTGTTGCAGGCAATAGATGGCTGTCTGTTCGCCGGTTTGGGTAAGGGAGATGAACTTTTTCACTTTATCCTTTTGTGTGGATTTCAATTTGTTCTGGAATGCAGAGGAGAAACATACAGATTTGTTTAATTATTTTGGAACGTACACATAATTAGTATGCATATATGTACATATGTATGCATAATGCTTGTTATTAGTTTTTATTGCATAAATGTTTAGACTTTTTTTCACTTGTTTTTCATTTCGGAAAATCTATTATTTTTGTTGCACATTTTTTCCGTTCGCTGGCTTTTTCTTATTACATTGCTCATAACTTTCTATTTTTTTATTAAAATTATTTTTAGCTTCCGTGATTTTTATTATCTTACCATTTTTTTGGGAAATTCTGTAAATTGTTAATGAATTTTTTCCTAACTTTTTTTTAACAATTTTATAAAAAAAAATACGATATAAATTTGTGTTCTTCTAAATAAAACTATTCTCTTTCCTCTTTGCTTTTACTGTCCTTCCCAACGTCTTCTTTTTCTTTCTTTATTTTTTCCGCAAAATTTCGTTGCTATTTTTATTTTCTGCTTTGTGCTTCTCTTTCTATCTGTGTAGAAAGCGGAAAAACAATGACAGCTGAGTAAATTGTAACAGAGATGCCATATTAGGTATTTTTGTTGGCTACAAAGTAAACCGGTATTTTAGAAGCTAAATATGTTATGCTGGCAATAACCTACTCTACAGTATGGCAACACTTTTTATTGACCAAAATAAAAAGTAAACAAAACTTCATAAACATGTCTTCTGAATACGATAAAGTTAAAGTTGGTAAATTAATATTAAAAGGTGAAAAACACAAGTGAGTTTTCTTTATACAATTGCAAAGACACTCTTCCTAAATATTTATATTTACAATAGAAAAAGTAAAAAACGCAAAAAGGACAAAGAACCGAAAGAAGACACCGCGCATAAAAAGTGCAAAACTCAAGTAGATGAGGATGCTTTAAAACATGGTGGCTGGTGGCAAGCCAAGTTAACTACCGAAATTACTGGTCCGGTGGCTATAGAATTCGGTGACCGAGCTTACGTAAAAGCTTTAGACAATGGTCTATTTACTTTAGGTGCAACACATCGTGAAGGTGAGGGACCTGAACCTGAGGAAATCTTTACTGCCTTTCCCATCAACGAACGCAAAGTAACTTTCAAGTCAGGTTATGGTAAATACTTAAAAATTGAAAAAGATGGCATGGTTACGGGGCGCTCTGAAGCTGTTGGCAGCATGGAACAATGGGAGCCTGTATTTGAGGACGGCAAAATGGCCTTACTGTCAGAATTGGGTTACTTTATGTCAATCGATCCGGAAGATGATGCTTGTGTGGCTTTACGTAAAAAGGTAACCGATTTGGAAATTTGTAAAATCAGAAGTAATGCAGAACGAGAAAGGATAGTGGATGATCAACCAACCGAAGAAAAAGGTGATTTAGCGGAAGTGGAGAAAAATTACGTGTAAGTTCATTTTTTTTTTTTGTAGTTTTATGTAATTAAAAAAAACTTGTTTCTTACGCTTTTAGCAAAAAATTCCAAAAGTTTCAGGACAAAAAGTTGCGCATTAATAAAAATGATGTTAAAGAATTGGAAGCGGCCAAAGAAAAAGGTACTCTACATGAGGCCTTATTGGATAGACGTAGCAAAATGAAAGCTGATCGTTATTGTAAATAAAACCAGGAATACATTTTTTTAAGAGTAGTTGACGTTATTTATTTTTAAACCGTATCTGCAATAAATAGTGCAAATAGACATTTGCAAGTATAGCTTAAGTACACCAAAAGCATCAGCGATGATCTGATTACTTCCATCCATTCTATAGAGCTTGTTAAATTATATTCGTATCTTCATACATACATAATTCCTGTGACATCCCAAGTTGATCTAGGTGGGATTTCTTTCAATCTTCACACATACATACATAATTCCTGACATCCCAAATTGAACAAGTGGGACTTCTTTCAATCAATCATATGCAACCGATTCTATTTTTACTCATTGGAAGAGAGCTACATTTTAAAGCCGGCGCCGAGCGGCATATGCGCTAGAGGAGTTTTTTATAGCGTACTCATATTCAGTCGCTAGCAGTGATATGGGGTGATACTGCTTTTGAAAATAATCAGATGGTATGACCTGGTATAACCGAGGACCTATTGGTTGGTAGGCGGGTATGTTACCTACCATACCACAGCGGCATATAATTGTGGCTATTAGATAGCCGTACCTACGTTCCTCTCATCTGCCTCAAAATAGCTCAGAATATCTTTCACAACAAGGTTCTAAGTAAAGGCAATAGTTTCAAGACGCTAATTTCCTCAAATAAACTGGGTGAATTTCGAAACATCTTTTCTAAAGCAACCGCACAATGTCATGCAACCATGCAAACTTTTAGTCTCCTATTCATAAATGTATTGTAAAAAAATATAACTGCGAAAACAAGCAAACTATGTAGTACTTCTTTACAAAGCAAGAAAATAGTGTTGATGTTTTGGAAATTAACCCACTGTATACTCCTGAGTAGATGATCCTGCTTTTAAGCACAAAATTTATCGCCCTGCTTCCAACATTATTAAAAGCTCCTTCAGTATACAAAAGGCCACTAGGGCATAAAGCTCATATTGCAGACCCTTCTCTGTACGCCCTATAACCTAGTGTAGTGCAGTCTCCACACATGTAGATATGCTAAGCCCCACTGAGTCCTTTTTTCCTACTCCTCAAATTTATGTCCGTCGTTTTCAACAAACTATGACAGACTGACCGGTCGGAAATCGAGAGGCGTGGAGTGGTATGCCCATCCAGCCGTGGTACAGTTCTTCCCACTAAACATGCCATGTAGACATCAATAAGGAGCAACAAGATCCCATTGATGACATTCTACACATTGCGGGAAAATCCCGAGTCAAAAGACTAACTGGTGAACCAAGCAGCATAAGTAACAAAAATAGACATAACGGTATTTTTCCAATTAAGAAGCCGATAGAAACGAAGTTTTCGTGATCGTTAGAGATTTGATCTAAGAACTGGGGATTATTATGTACTTCGATTCGAAACGAAAAAACTTAACTTATTATGTAGAGCTATCTACGAAAATTCGTTCGTGATAAATACCTCAAAACGTTCTTAAATTATTCAAAAAGAATTACTTTCAAGTTCTAGTTTTTCGAATCGAAATACTATACATAATAACCCACCCCCCTGGTTTATAAAAATCAATTTTGCCAAATTCCGAGTTGTGATGGTTTATAATTTAGTTAAGATTCTTGTGGTCAGAGGCATATTTATTTTTATTCTTTCTTATACAAATACTTTTGCTATTCAATATTCTTTTTACCAAAAATTAGATAACCATGTAGTTTTAATTTAAAAAAAAAAGCGTACACGCGACAAAAAATTAAAAAAAAGACATTTTGCTTATTCTCTTATTGCTTTTGTTGGCCAGTCTCTCTTTTTCTAAATTATTAAGAGTTTATTGAAAAATGTTCGAAAAGATTTTAAAAGTAACAAATAAAATATTACTTTTTTATAAACCTATTATATGCAATTACTTTTTGAACACCTGCAAATATATATGCAAAAGCAGCATGATTCGTTCAATGGTATTTTAAATCAATTATAATTATTCTATATAGACTCCCACCCCCCCTCCCCCTCTTTTCTATCTAAAATGCAATTAAAAAAATATATCGTTGGTTGCATGTAGAAAGGCATTTTTTCGAAGTTGAGTTTCTTCAGTTATTCCAATACATTCTACATACAAATGCATGTCGCAACACCTTCCATAAATTTGAAATTATTCGAGTTAGGACCTTTCTACATGAGACCAACGATATGTAAGTACCTATAGAACATTTTTTTTATTATATTTTGCATCTACAAAGTAGGATTTAAAGCGCAATTCCACTTATACCAATGTATCTACTTATTATTATTTTAATTTATGGAATAAATTTCATTCTTTTTAATAAATACACTACATGTTTAGAGGTTTGTATATACTTGATTGCTATTTTTAGTTTTTTGTTTTTGTGGCGAAATTGACTCACCGATACTTGTTTGCACAAATTAAATTAAAGAAATAAAGATAAGAGACCAAACCAAAATGTATAAATATTTTTTCTTTTTTATGTATGTATAATCATTTGAGAGCGTCAGCATTAAATTTTTTAATCTTAATTAAATATCAGTAAGGCGCATATTATTTTTCTTTTAATTAAAAGATACACTAGCAATTTTGTAAATTATCGCACCACGATTATAAAATACATATGCGGAATTCTTTTTATTCTATAGGAGGAATTATGAAATTTAAAATGGAATTTTTTCTCAGCAAATAGAATTTTTATGAAAAGAACTATCATGGAGAAATAGCCCGACCAATGAGTCTAAGCGAGTATAATCAAAGTTCCGAATTTTATTAAAGCCTTTAATTATAAAAAATCTGAAAATTTGTGATGCTTTTTTTTTAATAAAACGATTTCAGTTAGAGAGGGTATTCAACGTTCCATACTTTTTTATCTCTAAATAGGAGCTTGCCATTAGAAAAGCCAAAATCCTATAAATGGGGGATATGTTCTGTTAATCGAATACTAGAGAAATAGTAATCGAATAAAATGTCAAAGCCAACTAAAATTTAATTGCGTCAACTATTTTAAGGGTAATTAAGCGAGAAATAATATCAAAATCTTTACAGATTTGAAAATTATAGCAATTTAAAGTTTTATTCGATTTCAATTCCACTCGATTTCGGCTTACAGAATATAGCCCAACCAACTATCAGATTTTCTATTCACTTAGAAAAAATTCGATTCAAGAACGTTTTACCGATAATCATTGCATTGCTTTTAACAGTAAACAACAGAATAGCTGATTTTAATATTCAATGTCAATGCCAACTGTTGTAAGCTGATTGCAAAATTTTTGGCGCTATTTAATCGAAAAACTACTCGTAAAATCGATTTTGTTTTTCGGCTGTGGCACAATTTCTTTTGGAAAATGCTGCTTCTTTGCCAAAAAAGTTATTCGTTTTATACTATTTTTCTTTATATGATTTTCAATTTTTGGACATTTCCGGGTATGTTACATCATATCATGTTAATTTATAAAGGCCGTAAACCTAACATTTTTTAAAAAGTGCAGGTGGTAGAAAAAAAAAAAAACAATTGAAACTTAGGTAATCAAAACAAGTTTTTAATGCAGTTTCAAATAAAAATATTTGGCATATTTCGGCATTTTTGTCCTAGATTAAAAACAAGCAACATTTTTCTTTAATCTATTACAAAAATGTCGAAAAACGAGTACGACCCGCCAACCACGATGAGCGTGAATAATGAACAAAAATCCAATACCTACTACGTATTTTATTGTACAGTGAAATCATTCTTTCAAGCTCTTGTTTAAAATGAATTACGCCTTTTCCTAAATTGTTTAAAAAATACAACTTTTTGAAGATGGTCGTTTTTTTTTTTTTGATTTTGTTTATCGAAATACGTCAAAAAACAAACTTCTAAAACTGGTTAGTTAGGTCCTTTCTAAATCAAACTAACGATATATTCCGATCGAAATGGTTTTGATTCCGTATTTGCAATTCCGATAGATTTTGTTTTTTGTTAATTAAAAATCAGGACGATTTTCTGTTTAATCTAAAAAAATTTTATGTTTACTTTTCGGCGAAAATAAAATATGCTCCTCTATTTATACCAATTTTTCTTCATTTTGCCTGCGGACTTTGAAATTAGCAAATCAAAATTATAAAACAAAAAATTTCGTTTTACATTTCCACTTTCGATCAGGATATGATATGCCTGTCCGTTTAACCAAACTGCCATTGAAAAATACGACTTACCGACTATCGCTAAAGTGTACTTAGTGAAATCACATAAATCTTTACTGTCAACAATAATTTTCGACTTCTTTTGAGAACGTCATATGTATGTATAGTTATCAATAAATCGCGCTACAGATCTCTTGGCTAATTGAAATTCAATAATTAAATGTAATCAACAGATCATAGGGTTTTCGAGCCATGAACCTTCTAAAGTAATTTGATACATATAATCTATAGTTTTCGATTAAGAATAGACATTAACGTTCTTAATTTTAAAATAGTACCAAAACGTATAGAATTTTATAACAAACCTTTTTGTTAAGTCAAACAACGGCAAGTATGTAATGGAAATCAATTTTGAAAACTGCACTTGCCGTAAACTGGCATATATAGTAAATTTAGGCCAATTCTGAAAACCAACTTTGGAAAATTTTCATTTCAACAATTTTTTGTTTTTTCTTCTAATTTTGAATTTAAAACCAGCCAGATAAGCTACATGTGGTTTAGAATCACTTGGTTATTTTTGGCATGAAACACGTAAGATACACAAGACACTTAAAGAAAAAGTGCATTAATCTTGATTACGCCAAACACGATTACCCTTTCCTTATTTTTGTTCTAGTCGAAGACGTTTTTCGACATTTTTGAAAAAAGTATAATTTCGTTTTCTTCAATCTATTACAAAATTATTAAAAAAAACCTTTTTCTTTAAACTACAAAAAAAAATAATGAAAAACGACCCCGACCATAGAATCACCTTAAAGGCGGATATAAATGCCCCTATTACAGTTTACAACTCGACTTGAAATTTTACATCTGTTATGGATGAGTTACAATTTTCTGTGTTAACAGGTTGTTATTCCAATCCAACTTTCTAGTTGTAAACCATAATAGGGGCGGCGTTAATTATTTACCCTTTGATCATGTCCGTCGCAGTTGTTTGCCAACATTTTTGTAATAGATTAAAGAAAACTTTTGCTCGTTTTCTTTATAGGACAAAAATGTTGAAATACTTAACAAATACGTCATTGTGATAAGAGTACCATTGTGACTCTCATCATAATGGCTTTATATTTTCTTATGATCTTTCTACAGAGTTCTCGATATCAAATGATTTCCATTACATATTACAAATGTAATATATTTTATATTGTAGATCTAAAAGAGATAAAGGAAAATAAATTTTAATTAAAAATCTGAAATAGAAAATTCAAGGGGAAACATAAGGCGTTGACATCATCCGCGTTGAAACGTAGAACGAGCATCCATATTAAACGTTGTCGACGTTGAAAAAGCAGGTACGAAACGAAGGTCATTAACGAAACGCAAGATAAAAAGAAATACGAAACAGGTGAAGCTACGAGGAATTTGTGTGTGTATGTGTTAAAATATAAAGTTGAGATGGGCATTTTTTTTTTAGTGTGATAAAGGCCAATTTGTTTATATTTGACGAAGAAAAGCAGGAGTTTCAAAGGATAATTTTTATTTGTTTTGTTGTTGGTAAACAAACGCCAAAATATACATATAAATGAAGAGACGTAAGCGTAGTTGTAAAAATAATTTTGAAGACGAGTAACGTCGTCGCAAAATTAAAAACGAAAAAGGTAAAGTAGCGAGCGTTATTTAGAGATGTTGTGTGGTAGTAGATATTTGGATTACGAAGGATATTTTTGTTTTTTTGATACTTTACAGTAGACATGGTAAGACGTAGTACGTCGAAGATCTTTTGTTTAAAGGTGCTTTAGAAATAAATATATATGCGATGCGTAAAAATTAAGGTGGTGGGGTGATTAAAAAATAAATTAAAATCAAAATAACGTTGCCATAAGGTTGTAGTAGTACGAGATTAGGGCGTAGGATAATTAGTAGTAGTAACAGTAGAATGGAGTGTTAGGAATTGTGCTTACGTTGTTTATTTAATTTGTTAGAAAGCGTTAAAACTTTCAGTTTTCTTGGCTTAGTCGTTGTGATAAAGGAAATAATTGTACGTACGATGAATGTAACGAAAAATTAATAACGAAGCGTAGTATTTTAGTAGATAATTTAAAACAAGTGTGTAACTAAGATGAAGAGGATAGGAAAGAGTAAGGAAGTTGTAACGATTTGCTAAGCTAACGGCATCTTTAAGAGAGAGAGAGAGCAAGTGAGCGACCGGAACAAGAAGTAATCGAGGTCACAGCAGAATTAATCAGCAGTAGTAGAAGCACGTGTTCACTGTAGAGACGACTTGACATCTGTTAAATCCTGGTAGAACCTTTTTCCGGAGATTGCCGGCCGTGGCATTTGCAGTCTGGTAGTGGGTAGAGCTGTAAATTCGGAGTTTTTTTTGGTATATGATTAGTATATAAAAAAAATAAAACGACGGATATAATTTATTTTTTTAACATTTTGTTCATATTTTCTTGCTTTTTTTTTTGTGGAATACTGTGTAATTTTTACAGAAATAGTACGAATAGTAGGCTAATTTCAATCATTTTTAATATGAAATTACACATCAATTCAGGGGTTTCTTTAGACAATAGGTATTTTTGTTTTTTTTTTAATTAACTGGTTTTTTCTCTCTCATTCTCTTTTTTGTTTTGTGATTGTTGTTGTTATAAGAGACAGACGTACATATGGTATGTAGTATAAACTTAGCGTAGTATTACGTAGTTATTTTAATAAATAATTCTTTTTTTTGCTTTGATATATATTTTTTTTATGGAAAGTTATGATTGATTATGCAGTAGTTTTTTTAAGAGGGGCTAGAGATGTAGTGGTAAGAAAACAATAATAAAAGGAATAACTTAAAATAATACGTTGCTTTTAAAATGTAAAAAATAATACAATATTTTTTTTAAAAAACCATCTCTTTTAATTAATTTCTCTTTTTTCTCTCATTCGCACATCATTTGTTTTACGAGCTCTCTTCTCTTCGTTACATATTATAATAGACGTTAAAATATGACTCTTTCTTTCGTATATCTGCAAAAATGGCGAGAGTTGATTTTTTTTCTTTCTTTGTGGTTCTCTTGTTTTACTCAGGCATTTTTTAAATTAAAATTACGACTTACGACTCTAAAATACGAAATGTTTTCAAGATTTCGTGTTAAAAATGTTAGATTTTATGGTATCATATATTAATAATTACGTTATTTTGCAAAATTTCTAAAAATTTTACTATCAAACGCAGCTTAACGTAGTTTATAAATTAAATATTTTTCTTTTCTTTTGTATAACAAACACATCGTAGCTTACTTGTATCTTTTGTTAAAATTTGTAGTTTTTTTCTTGCTGTATGCTAGCTTTATATGCATGTATGTGTATAGGGGTGTCTATATTTAAATTAAAAACGTCCCATAGGGGAACGTGATCTAAAACGACCACCGCCGCCACCTTGACCACCGAAGGATCGACCACCACCGCCGCCATCACGTCCATAGGAATCACGACGACTGAAACCACCTGAACCGCCACCATCGCGGCCGTAGCCACCGCCTCCAGAGCGGCCACCACCAGAGCTACCATAACCATCGCGTCCACCATAGCCGCCGCCGCCAGAGCGACCACCACCCGAACCACCATAACCACGGTCGTTATAACGACCGCCACTTGAGTTACGTGGTCTAAAGCCACCACCACCACCGCCGCCACTGCGACGTCCACCAAAACCACCACCATCGCGGCGTCTATCGCCGCCGCCGCCTCCTCTACCACCACCTTGGCGACGACCGCCTTGGCGTGGCCGTCCTTTGCTAATTTCCACTCTCAATTGGGAGCCCAATAATTCGGTGCCGTTTAAAACGTCACATGCCTTTTGGGCATCGTCACGATGTTCAAATTCGACGAATGCAAAACCTGGTGGATTAAATGCTATCCATACAGAATTTAATTTACCATATTTTGTGAATTCTCCTTCTAGATCGTCTTTCTTAATTTTATCGGTTAAATTTCCAACATACACACGCGTTCCTCGTTGATCACCCATTTTTTAAAATTTCTTCTTTCTTTCTTTAAAACTTTAGAAAATTTAAATTAAAACTTTTTCTTTGTCTCGGAGAACACGTACGTGCTATTCCGATCGATACTGAAAAATGTATGTATTCATTGTTTTTCGCCATATCATGAAGTTGGCTTGGGTTATGCTGTCCGACATTTTGTTTTTTGTAAGTAGTGTTGTATTTCATTGTACTGAGAGCGTATTTACACTATTAAATTGGCGGTAGTACACCAAGACATATTTTGTTATTCTTTTTAGGTCAAAAACATATTTTAACATTTTTTTTGTTCTTACTATTGTAAATATGAATTATATCACTAGAAATTATGTCATAATGTTTGTTATTACAAATTGAAAATAATACACAAAATGCAACCCTGGTTGCTAAGCAGTTAAAAAAAGCATGGTAAGTAAATTTATAGTTCAATTATTGGCCTTTGGCCTTAGCCTTTTTATTCTAAAATATTGCGAAAACTGAAATATGAGCTGACTTTAAAAGCAAATTTTGCTTACGTTAAGCACTCTCTTCTATGCTTTTGACTATGCTAATGATGTGCATTTATGTCAGTTTAATGTGTCGGTAGAACCGTCCCATTTTAAGATAACGTTCGAATTGTGAAACTATCAAATGTGTGTGAGACACACTTCATATGGTGGGAACAAAATATTTCAGTGGTATTTTTTGTAGCATTTTATTGGTTATCTTTGCGTCGAGAAGAGGTTTTCCATTTCCCAAAGCGCTTCTTAGTTTAGTTTTGTGTCTGTATGTCTCTGCTGTATTTTTGCTTCGGGTGTGTTTCCACAATTTTTTCCACATATATATTATGGTTTGTGCCGTAGATGCATGTCTAAGGTGTTTTAAGGGAAATGCTTGGTAACAAAGTTTTTATCAACAAACACAACGAGGGTGGCGTAGGAGCAAATGCATTTTTAAATTTGTTCTATTCTCACACATCCGTTTCAGTTTTTGGGCTACCAGATTGGTAGTTTGAATTTCTGGGTAGTTTTGGGAATTTATAGTTTCTGGGCTTTTTTCATATTATATGTTGTTAATTCGAAAACAAATCAAGCGATTTTATGTTAAAATTTATTTATTTTTAAAGTTTCAGATAAACTTTAAATTTTGTTATATTACAACGATATTTTATCATTAATGTGGTAACAAATTTTTTGATTTTTTTCATGAAGGACAGGATAATATGAGTAGAAGCTAAACAATTTAAAATAAACTTTTTGTAACACTAATTAGGAAAGTGAAAACGAGTGAATAAAAAAGAATAAATAAGGATGAGTTAGAAAAGGTTTTATGTTTTTTGTTGTTTGTCTGTCGCTTATGCTATTTGATATTGAAAAAATTATAAAATTATGTAAAAAAGAATTTCAATTACTATCTCTGGCTGCTTTATCCATCACTTTTGCTGTAGTGAAATAAGTTATTATCTCTGTTGCACCACTACACTCTCTTCAACCTAGTACACCTACCTAATAGTCCTTTTTTTCTTTACCGATCGACAGACTCTGAAATGGGCACACACACGTTAACAACTGAAACTCATTCAACTTATATTTTGCAATGCTTACTCACCCAAACCAACAACAAGAACTAACAACCCCTTTAAGAAAAGCACCCACCACTAAACGTGTGCTAGAGTGTCTGTATGTGTTTTGTTTCTTTGTAAACACCAGTAACACAACCACCAAAAAAACATTTACAGTGAAACTTATCAAAAATAAAATTCTGCACAAATTACAAAAAAAAAAAAATCTTTTTTTACTCTCTTGTTACGCTTATATGAAGTTGCCAGATCGAACAAAACACTTATAGGTAATTGGGAAAACCTTAGTTCAACTGGAGATTTAAGATTTTACTTACGGGAAACTTGTAAAAAAAGTCTTAAAAAATCTAGTTTAAGATACCTTTATATTATTAATTGCATTACACATTTATTTTGTATTATCTTATTTATTCGTTTTTATATCCCGCAAACTGGCCACTTTATTCACGTACACAAAACAAACAGCAAACGCTTTTATTAACTGTTTACTCTCTTATGCGTTCTCTTTTCTTTTTAAGGGATACTCAAACACATGTTTGATTTCATTCTTTCTTTTCTTCTAATTGAAGTATTTCCGAGAGAGTTAATTTGGTTTTTTGCTTCTGCAAAGTACATTGTTATTATTGCTCATACTACTTTATTGACACTTGCTGCTAAACTCCTGCGTGTCTGCCTTTCTCTGCTTTGTTTTGTTTATTCTACTACCCTTCACATAGTATATGCCGGTAAAACAAAAATAAAAACAAACATTGAGAGTAGAATTTATCATATGTTGTATCCTGTACATTTATGTTTTTAACAAACATACGCATATATAGTATATGTACATACTCCTGCTTCGTTTTCTGTCGTGTTCCGCTGTAAATGTGTGTGTGTGTGTTATTACTGTGTGTTGTTTATATTGAAATGATAACGATAGCAATGATGATATTGTGTGAGTGGCGCGCGTGCTTTCAGTTTATTATTTGCTGTTGTCGCGTGCGGAAGCATTTGGTAAATCGGACGGGTTGATTGTACACAATTATTTTTAATGTTTACGGACACAGAAGAAAACTTCAACATTGTTTTTCAAATTTAAAAAGCGTAGTGAATAAATGAGTGAATGCATGGACGAAAATTAAAAAATTCTTATTTGAGCTCCATTTTCTTATATTTACTACCATTTGTCCTTGCGAAAAATACGTGAAGGAAATTTAGAATAAGAAAAGTTAATAATATTCATAACATGTCAGTCATAATAATAATGTAAAAATAAGTGTTAGTCAAAAAATAAACAAACAAAAATGTAAAGCAGTACATAAATATGTATTATATGTATTATTTGTAATTGTAACCCTTGCCTACTAAATAAAAAATGATGCTTTTTGTTTTGCAAATGTCGTCTAGCAATGATTCATGCACATTCATCCATCTTTTTGAAAGTTAGATGAAAGTGAGAGTTTTGTTCTATTACAATAATAAAAATTAAAAGTGTGTGTGTGTGTTTGTGTGAGAGGCGAAGACACAGAGCAGAACAAAAAAATATTTTCTTGGGGAGCATTGACTTGTCAAAAATTAGAAAAAGGAATGCAGTGAGATTTTAGCAATTAAACAGTTAATTAAGGTAAGTAAATGAAATATAATAATTTACTTTGTATAAACGAAAAAAAAAAAAACAAAATAAACAAAACAGATCATGTTTCGTAATGGACAACAACAAATAGTAAGCAGAAGAAAAAATATCGAAGGAGGAGAGAGAAAATAACAAAGCATTTGTTTAATTAAAGTAATTGCTCTCTTTCAAGCTCTTGTACTTGATTAATAAGTTGCCAGACAAGAGGGATTTGTTACCATGTTAAGAATTTTGTATTTGAATGCGAGAAAATTATTGTGGGAAGGGATTATGTAATTTTTTTCTAAATTATTTGTAATAATGAACTTGTGATTATTTGTTTGCTTATGCATATTTAAAAGAAGTCTAACGTTTACAGCGGATATTTTGAAATGTGTAACCGCATTACTATTGATGGAAAAATTTTAAAATGAAAATTATTTCTAAACACTGGTTAATCTAAGCTTTGTCCACATAAGTCGAGCTAGCCTCCATATTATTTCTTTTTTAAATACACATTTTAAGCGATTGAATGTTTTTCAGAATCGGACTAAAGTGTGACGCTATAAGTCCATTAAAAAAAAAACAATTTCTTTTAATTTGTTGATAAATGAAATATATTCGTCTTAACTGCCATTTAATCGGGTGGATCGGTAATACCATTAACAGTATTACCGGAATGGCGGTCGAGTGCAATACTCAAGGCTAAAGAAATCGTGTTCGAAAAGCAAATAACTAAAGACACAACAATCTAATAAACGAAGAGGCAAAAACAGCAGTAGTGAAACGTGTAAGATGGAGATGCTTTTTAAAAGCCATATGCTTCCAAGAAAAATAATGGAAAAAGCCTCCCATTTAATATATTGTTACGTTTTAACCTTAACCTTTTTAAAACGTTTGAGTTCTTTTAAATTGCATTGTTGTTATTACAGTTTTTTATTTACTACACTTTAACTTTATTACCGTTTTTTTTAATACAAAAACTTAATATTCGCTTATACGACATTTATTTTCTTTGTCTTATGACAGCAAAACGATAACTAACTGACTGTAGGCAATTAGCCATATGTCTACAGTTTGGAAGGTTCCGGAAATGTCTCATACTCTATATTTTATATTCGTTAATTCAATTGTAACGTAAAGATGGTTGAATTGGTAGTGCTGCCAGATAACGCAAATAAGTACGGGATTGACATGGTGACACATAATTACCAAATACACCAAAATTCCACAATACAGTTGTAAAGGCGCTGATGTGTGTTTTCTTTTTAGGCATTTTTATTTTCGTAACAATATTTCTAATTTCGTGGCTTACTTCCGACAGAAGTAAAACTAAACACACACGAATTCCTATTATTATTTTTATTGGGCTTATAAATCAATTCGCCTTGTTTTCAAAAAATGGCTCGAGAGGCATTAAATTTTTAAATAGCAACTGCTGATTGTCGTAGGTTTTGGCTAATGGGACATCTGCCGATAACATTTTGAATTAAATTGTATTGCGCTTTATACAAAACGTTTTTTTTAAGTTGTTGAAAATGTCGGATCTTTTGATAACTAAACAGCATTTGCGGGAAGTTTAAAATGTTTGTTTTAATTGGATAAAAAGTCTAACTAAAGCTAATATTATACTTGTGAAGGAACTGTTTCAGCGCTTCAAAAATGATGACTTTAGCGCTACAAAAATGAAACCTCGATTGGATCAACCAAAAACCTGGTGCTTCCAGATTTTACCTTACCCGTCATATTCTTCGGACATTGCTCCTTCTGACTACTGGCAGTTTTGACGGATGCAAATAATTCAACAGGTCACCACTTTACTTCTTTTCTAAAAATCGTTAAGTGGCTTCAAAATTGTATAGTCACAAGGTTCTCTGAAAGGGGATTGTGAAATTGCCTGAGACGTAGAGAAAATGTCGCATTTTTGAGCTAGAAAAACTGATCGAATTAATTTCTTAAGCAATTCACAGAGAATCATATGACCATAACGTATTCCTTTCAACTGTGTCTCTAAATCTAATATTTCTTTCTTCGCTTGTCCTCTAAAAATTTGGGTTGCTTCACTTTTTCCCTTCCCTGTGGATTTTATACTTTCATTATGTAGTCAACCGGTTATTTGGAACTTCACTACTTCTTTTTTAATCTGAACTTCATGTTTTCTTTGCCATAAAGAGTGTTTGGATATTGTGTCTGGCCAGAATATTTTCAGAATGTGCTGTAGAAAGCGGTTAATGAATGTCTTGATGCAATTGACATCCTTAATTGCTGCGTTCTACAGAAAAGTATAGACTTTCCGCACTAGTTAACAATGATAATTTTCATGTTGTATGCTAAGTGAGGAGATTGCCAAATGAGCCTTAGTAGGCTTAAAGATTGGCTGCCCAAGTTCATTCTCTCTTGAATGTTAGCACTGAATAAAACAAGTCGGATGCTAGCAAAATAGGCGAAACGTCTTCAAAATTTGCATAATTGTTTTTGCAAACCCCCTCTGTATGCCACTGCTTGTACAGAATATAGTTTCCTCTGCATTTCAGATAAAAATGTTTCAGAAAAACTGACATCAATTCTATACCAATATTGCTAGTGAGGCTGAACTTGTTGCAAACCATTGGATATATAAGATGTTTCGAATCCCCAGCAGAAAGGACATAAGAAAAAAATCATAATTGTGGGTTTCGAGTGTTTAGTTAAGAGAAGGAAACCATTTAATACTCCAGCTTACCTCTGGCGTCGGTAACATGCATCACACAAATGATCAGGAAAGAAGGCCACCTACCAGGGAAAAATACCAATGCTAAGTAAGAATCAACACCTTCATTTAGCAAGGATCTTCACCACTTCATAATCACATGGAAGCAAGCTATAAAGACGTAAATGTAATGATTATCGAATTTTGTTTTTGATAAAAATCGATAGTATTCGATCATTCCCATTAGCACACAAAATTTTATAGCTCTAAAGCAGACATGTGCGTAGTAAAAATGTAGTTGTGTTAGTGAGAACATGAAAATTACTCTCACAGAGAAGTAAAGTTGATGTTTTAAAAAAATTACACATGTGCATTTGTCGCTGTTTAAGTGATAACTAAAAGCAAGATCGTAAGAATTTTTTTAAATTATTTTCTGTGTCTAAAAAAATATGTGTATATTCCCTACACATGTGCTTTCGTCTGTGTCTCATTGACGACTAAAGCAAGAGCGTAAAACTGGGATTACACGATTGTCGCAATGCATCAATTATTGTGGTACTGCAATCGTGTAACCGCCCAGTAAATAATAAGGCGGCATCAAAAATATAAAAAATGCGGCAATATTTATTGTATTCTTCTGCGACAATTGAAGTTGACAATACGTACCAATATTTAAATTTTGAAATTTATTTTTGCAGAATAAATTGGGATAATTTTGATATTTTACGACAATAAAGCACAATAGAAACTGGTTATGGCTGGTTATGCTTTGTGGAAAGCCATGTGCTTCCAAGAGGAGTTACGTGGATAAAATAATATGACGATGTAAAGAGGATAAGTGCGACAAAGTAAAGTAAACGAGGATATAACTGGGCACTCTCACAGTACATGTTCAAATGTTTCAGCACAGGTCGTGCAGAACTCTACACCGATTACCATCAACATTTCCCAAAATGAAATAATGGTATCTATAGACCCGCTAGTACCCAGGGATCGCTCTCATTGAGCAGCAGATCAAAATAACAAAACAAAATAGCAATAGCCTTCTAGATCTACCGCGAGAAACCGAAATAAATTTCTTCACCTGTCTCATACCAGAGGCATTCCTCCAAAACCGAGCGAATTTTCCTCAGCCACATTAGCCCATTTTCCACACAGGTACACTGAAAAATGTCTCAGGACCAATAAAAAACACGGCAGGCTCCCTGTTCGCCTAGCAGTCAGTCATTTTATTTCCAGGATGACCCTCATGACCAGGGACTCAATATAGAGTAACTTTGTTATAAGCATCTAGTTCATTAAGAGATGTCATGCAGCCCGTTATAATCCTTGACTTTACCTCAAAGAATGACTGTATGGCCTTACATAAATGTTCTCTCAAACCCTTTGATTTTCTCCTCAGCCATTCCCTAAAGCAATTGAAGATGGTGTAAACCTCTGTTTGGAAATTAAGACCGGCCAGTCTATTTTGATCTATCAGTGAACCAAAAGGTCTGCGATGTCACATCACCACAATTTGACTGACTATAAATTACATAGGGGTATAAGGACCAGAAATTTCCTGCCCAGCATCACAGTGGACGATATACAATCATTTGTCTCAACAAGGTGATCTCTATCAACAGGCGCAATATTCTCATGTGCACTATTATGTTTTCAGCTTCCAAACCGGAGCCACCAGCAGGCAGTATAAGAGCATTTTTAAATGTCTTCTCCATCACTGACATGTGTAATGGAGGCATGTTAATAATGACAATTGTGGGGCATCATCGCACCCGTGATTGAAACACAAGTAAGGCAATAGATCCTACCCAGCAGAGCCCTCGCATTGCCATGCTCCGTTTTGTGCCACCACGCTAGGCCAGCATAGGTCAGTATTAGTCTGATTATCGTTACGAAAGACTAGTAGATTATTCTAAGGTTTTAGATCCCTCATTTTACCAAAGAGGTACTAACAGGCACGTCTAGTGGATGGTGTAATTAGCGCCTTTGCTGGGCTTATAATTAACAGCCTTTTTATGGCAATATGTAAATATTATGACTGTCGTAATCGTGCCTTTAGGGTTCAATTAAACGTCACTTAACATAACGTCATAACAGTAACCATAATCGAGACAACCATAATCAAATTGGTCGGTTACGGCGTTATAGTGGGTCACCACAAATCCAACACATTGTTGCCTATAAGATTAATTGGTTATGTTAAGTCACGTCTTTTCGAGCTTTGGAGCAAAATACCAGGTTAACCTGTACCCTGCGAATCGAGTAAAATTTTGGAGCTATTGTAACTGTAACCATCTAGAAGACATTGTCTTTTATCACCTTGATCACAAAAATCACGGAATTTATTCAGAAAATTTAAAATAAAAGTTTATTTATCTAAATCTATATTGTCCCCTTAAAAGTAATCCACATCGACAGCAACACTATTATGCCAGCGCTTGGTACAATCCTCGAAATATTTTTGTATTCAGTTTTCGGTGCCCAACAGTGCTACCTTCGATTTTTCCATTATTTTCTCTCGGCTGCTGAAACGGGTTCCCCATAATGGTTTTTTAACTCGATTGCACAAAAAGAAGTCACAGGGAGCTAAACAGATGAATTCGGTGGCTGTTGGATGGTATTTGTTACATTTTTCATCAACAAATTTCGAATTATGATGGCACTGTGCGACGGTGAGTTATCATTGTGCAAACTTCACGAGTTTTCTGCCCACAACTCTAGTGTATTTCGGCAAATTTCTTCACGCAAACGTCTCATAATGCCCAAATAATACTCTTTGTTTACTGTCTGGCTCTCTGGCAAAAATTCGTGATGCACTACACCGTTGTAATCCATGAAAACCGTGAGCATTTCCTTCTGTTTTGACTGGAAACGACGTGGTTTTTTTGGTCTCGGCTCATTTGGTGAACGCCATTTACTTGCCTGATGTCTGGATTGCGTGTCGTACTCATAAGCCCACGTCTCGTCTCTAGTAATGATCCTTTTGATGAATGTGGGATCGAATTTAGCCTCGCATATCATGTCGTTTGAGACATCAACACGGTCTCTTTTTTGCATGAAATTGAGGTCTTTTGCCACCAATATTGCTGCTAAACGATGCGAACCCAAATCATTAATCCATAGGCAATGTTCAAATCCTCCGCTCGATTTACTCACAACTACTTTTGAACCGGTCGTGCCACTAGTAAAAGACTGTTTTCTTTAGAGAATCGTTGCCGAAACACTTTCCCAACAAATCCAAAGTTCGCGATCCATTAAATCCGTTTTTTACGCAAAATTTAATACAAATTCGTTGTTGCAAATTGATATCCATTTCTAAGACTGTACCATATCGCCAACACGCATAGAGATAGATATACTCTTGGCTACGTGGCTTTTGCAAATGTCAAGCTCTGACGCTAAAATTTAGCGGGAATATCAACAACAGACAGATGTACCAACTTAACAAAAAAAAAAAAAAACTCAAATCGGAACGATCGGACCACCACACGGGGGTTATTCCGGGAACTTTTTGTTTAAGGTGGTATTAAACAGCATCTCTTTAGCTTTTGTAGTTAAAAAGCGTTTAATCATTGCTAATTGTCTACAATTTGCTTACTTTCTCTCTTCCTTTCTGTCTATCTTTGTCGCAACACGAAGAAATGTAATTTAAACTTATTTACAACTATTTGCATACTTTTGTTTAAACATTTGTTTTTAGAAATTTAAAAAAAAAAAAACGAAAAAAGATAATCATGTTTAATTTGTCATGGCGAAGAAAAGTATGCATAACTAACATAGCAACTCTGTAGTAGCCAGCCTCCCTATAAAATTTTAATTTTTTTTTCAACTTCCAACTATGAAATAATTGACATTAAAACTGTTTGAAATCTGACAGCATCATAATCTGAATAAAGCAGAAAAAAGAAATCATCTCATCTCTTGACTCGACTTGAGCTTAACTTCTCTATGTTGGATACTATAACGAGTATAATCATAGATGTTGGTATTGTTTGGTCTTGATTTTGTTGCTTTTTTTTAAAGAAAATTTTTCAATTCTTAGTATACAAAAGTCTATTTGCGAATGCTTGCAGCTAAATATGATTTAAATTTCATAGAATTTTCTTTTCTTTATTATTGTATGAGTACATACAGAGAGAGAGAGAGAGAGAGAAAGAGAGAGAAAGGCAGAGTAAAATGAGAAAAAAATTATTTAAACACAGAAAATGTTGGAGTAAAACAAAGTTAGAGAAGAGGCAAAGAGGGAAAATATAAAGCCTTCAATGTCACTTTAAATGGGAATAAAATGATGAAACTTGAGTATGACATACAAGTCTAACAAATTGCCAACTAAGTATGATAGACAACAGTAATAGCAATAGCAACAACAATAAACTGAAGTTTTTTTTTTGTTTTTGTATATTGTTGTCCATTTAATAATATTCAAGCATAAAATTTAACAAAAAATACATAAAAAACAACAACAATAAACATAAAGGAAAAAAGGTTTAAGCCAAAAAAACAGTGAGTAAGAGAAAAAGATCTATCTTTAAATGTGTTAGTAATTGTACTTGAGACTATGCAATATGTTTTTTGTTGTTTTTTTTCTTACCACACATACACACCCACAGAGCAAATGAAAATGAATCTGTTCTCTTGATATTAATAACATTTTCTTTATAGCAGGCACTCATATTTCATTGTTTGTGTGTGTCTTTTTTGTTTTGTTTTTTTCTTTTTTTTCTTAACTAAATGACAAGTGTTTTGTGGTTTTTCTTCTTGTTATTACATGCTCTCTCCTAAACACTCTCTCCACATATATACTCATACAAAAATAAACAGAATATAACGGTAAATAAAAAATACTCTGCCTAAACAAATTGTGTTTGAGAAATATAAACAAAGCAAAGCAATCAGCGTTGTCAACTTTTAAATCTCCAAAAGCACTAAAGTCAAGAAAAAACGCGTGATTTAACAAAAAGCATTGGTAAATTCATAATTGTTGGTTTTTAGTTTTAGTTTTTTAATATTTAGTTGGTTTTTATTCCATTGGACTACAGGAAATGATGATATTTTACAAAGAGAAAGAATGATCTAAAAAAACAAGTGTATTTTTACGCCCAGCTCTGGGATGGTGCAGTGAGAAAACATAACATTTCAGGATCCTGAGAATAATGCAACAGAATTGTCGACAGCTTTCGCCTAAGACTAGTTCATAGGTGTTCTAAAGTGATGGTTCTGGTTTTAAGTATCATACGTTTATACATTTCATTGGACGTTGGAGCATATGCATCGGTTATTTGGAGTTCTTTTTATCGGCGTCATATTGTTTCAATTAAAACTGTGCAGAGGCAGTTGTTGTTATTCTGTTTACGTGTCTTAGGATGGAATTATGTTAATGGATTTGCTTCGTTTAGACTAGGTTGAGGTTATTAAAACATTATCTTAATTTTTTTACTTTTTCGGTTTTTTTTTTGGGACAAAATAATAATAACTAAAGCATAACAATAACGAATTTACACATATTGAACTTATGTACAGCGGCGTGCAAAACTAAGTGCATATTTTGAAGTTAAATTGAAAAGTTGCTATAAAAAAAGCGAAAAGTGCAAAACTCAGTGCATGCGGATTCTTTTATATAGTTGCCTTTCTCTTATTTTAATATTTGAATATGATACTTTTTATTGATATCGTTTGAAAGATTTTACAATGAATAAATGTATGCAATTTTGCTTTATTTGATTGCGTATTCAAACTTTTATTTAAAAACATGCACTCAGTTTTGTTTCCCACTATATGTATTTAATACACAAATTATATTAAGAGCTGCTATGCTTACTTATCCAAAGCTGGACACTTTTTGACTGATAATTTGTACTGGAAATGAAATCACTTAAACCAAATTCAGAAAACTTTCACTATTACATCTGTCAAGATATGCAAAATTGCACTTATGCCAACGCTTGATGCAATACTCGAAGCATTTTTTATATTCGGTTTTTGGTATATCCATCAGTGCTTCCTGCGATTTTTCTATTATTTCCTCTCTGCTGCTGAACGCGTTTTCCGTAATGGTTTTTTAACTCGATTGAACAAAAAGAAGTCACAGGGAGCCCAATCAGGTGAATTCGATGGCTGTTGGATGGTATTTGTTGCAATTTCACTGTGCGACGGTGAGTTATTTTGGTGCAACATCCACGAGTTTTCTGCCAACAATTCTGAGTTTTCGCCCAAATAATAGTTTTTGTTTATTGTCTAGCCTTCTGGCAAAAATTCATGATACAGTACACCGTTGTTTTGGTTTCGGCTTATTTGGTGAACGACATTAACTTGCCTGATGTCAGTTTAATTTCAAAACATGCACTCAGTTTTGTTTCTCTCTGTATGTATTTAAGACATAAATTAAGAGCTCCTATGCTTCCTTACCCAATGCTGGGTACTTTCTGACTGTTAATTTGTATTGGCAATGAAGTCACTTAAACCAAAACTTTCACTATGTATTACATTTCTCAAGATGTGCAATATCCAACATTTACTATTTTGAATAATGTGTTCACTACACTTGCATATAAAAGAGAAATTCCTAAAACATATACTTAACAGGTCAACCGATTTAATTATATAACATATTTGTCTTCGAGGGCATTACAACGAGCATAGCGATTTTCAAATATTTCGATACCACTTTTATAGCACGATTTACCTTTTGCAGTTTTAGCTATTATTTTATTATTGGACTTCAGTTTCTTTTCAGCAAGCATTCTCTTGAGATCAGAAAACAGAAAAAGTAGATGGGGTCTAAATCTGGTGGGTGGGTTAGCAATTCATTGCCCAATTCATTTAATTTTGCCATCGTTTTCATCGATTTGTAACACGATTTAATAGCTTACGCGGTAACCACTTTGAACAGAGCTTTCGCATACCCAGATGTTAGTGTAAAATATTAATAACACTACCATCTGATATCTTTACAATGTCAGCTAGCTGGTGCAACTTCAATTTGCGATCGTTCATAACCAATTTGAGGATTTTTTTGATATTTTCTGCAATAACAGCCTTATTTGGTTGTCCAATGCGCTCTGCATCATTTGTGCTGGTACGACCACGTTTAAATTCAGCAATCCACTTCTCTACCACTTGTCTCGATGGAGCAAAGTTTGTATAATGTTTATCAAGCCATTGTTTGCAATGCTTTATCACAACTTGAAATTCATTTCTTTCCATTTTTATTTTCAATAACAAAAGTTACTTCACACAAAATGCTATAACTCACGAATTAAAAGTCAGATTGCTGTCAAATTTATACACGTATTGTTTGAAGGCTTGTACTAAATAAAAATCATATAGACAAAATTATAGTAACGTCATCTATGTGTCATTCTAGGGACTTATTGACTGGCCTGATACATACATATATCATAGACTAATATAAAGGGTCCGCCATCTAACGTTTTTTTTTCAACTAGTGCTTATTTCGTGAATGGTAACACTTAGCTCATGTCTGATTTGACAGATAATTAGTTTTATCCTTCCGCTGAACGAATACGGTTGTGTTCAATGCGTTTTCACTTAATTAAGTTGGCCTGCGATCGACTTACAGAAGATGCCGATTTTGCCAAAAAAAATCATCTTTTCAGATGAAGCTCATTTTGATCTTGGCGGGTATGTAAACAAGCAAAATTGTCGCATTTGGGGCACAAAAAACCCGCACGCGTACATTGAAAAGCCGATACACCCAAGACGAGTCATTGTTTGGTGCGGATTTTGGCCCAGAGGCATAATTGGGTCATTTTTCTTCGAAAATGAGCAAGGAATGGTCGTTACAGTCAATGGCGATCGTTATCGGGCCATGTTGAAGGAATTTTTGTTCACAAAAATTGAAGAGGAGGATATTAGCAACATTTGGTTTCAACAGGACGGCGCTACGGCCACACAGCCGAAGATACACTCGATGTTTTGCGTCCTGTTTTTGAAGATCGCATTATCAGCCACAGAGCTGATGTCGTTTGGGCACCTCGGAGCTGCGATTTGACACCGTTGGACTATTATTTGTGGGATGCCGTCAAAGATAAATGTTACGCCAACAAGCCAGAGACAATTGACGGTTTAAAGGACAAAGGAGCCATTGGTGAAATACAGCTGCACAGAATCGATAATGTGCTTAAAAATTGGACCGATCGTGTAGGCTACTGCATGGCCAGCCGAGGCAGCCATTTGAATGAAATTATTTTCCATTATTAACCGGAAGGATTGTACTTTCAAATAAAAAAGGAAATTTGAGAAAATATTCAGTAGTTTTTTTTATAGCATTTTCAAAAAAAAAAAAAAAAAAATTATTTGGTGGACCCTTTATAATAGTTTGTAACTGATGCATCAATAATGTAAATTTTATTTGCAAACGCTTGCATTTTTATGCAAGAAACAATTTGTATAGTATTGTATCTAAATCAGATTTCGGCAAAGAACTGCTCTCCTCTTCTGTTTTCACACGTACGTAGTCACACGCATAAGCGAAAAATAAACAAAGAGAAGTAAAGAGAAAGCAAGTGGAAAAATACAGTACAAAATAGTCTGAGCGAAACCTTTCAAATTACTACCACAATTGTAAAATGCATTAATATTAGTTTGCCGAACGCTGATTTAAATATACACTTGCAAAAATATTATGTTATTACTTTTTTGTAAAAGCTTTTATTACGATTTGAAATAATATTTTGCTGTCACCAAAAACAGAATAAATGCTCTGAAATTTAGAAAAAAAAGGCACTAAGCCCTGACTCGAAGATTGTTCGCGTCAAAAATTTTAAAAAGCACTAAAAACAGTGCTAAAAGCACTGCGTTGACAACCCTGAAAGCAATGTAAGAAAAACAAATCATATCAAAAAGAGTAGCCTGTAGGGAGAGAGAGAGAGAGACAGAGGGAGAGTGTGTGGTAAAAAGACATTAAACAATATGTCAAAAAATGTAAACAGTTTTAGGCGTCTTTTTTTAATCATTAAATCCTCTAAATAACGGTCATAAACAAAACAAAACAAAACCGAAAGAAATGTTAGCCTTCTAGCATTTCTTTTCTCTTTTTACTCCTATGCTCTAGCTGCTTTCAAATAAATTGAGGATTTATAAGACATTTTTTGTTTTGTTTTTGTAATATTAACATTGAGAGGTTTCTTTTTATTTCTTATTTTTTTGTTAAAGAAATGAAAAACTAATCTATTTAATCTGGGTTTCCTTTTCGAAACAAATCCTTTCAAATAAATATTTCCACACTTAAACAAAGAGGGTATTTTCTTTTTTAATAACAGAAAAAAAAACATAATTAAGATAAAAATAATTGATATTTTATCAAAATGGGAATTTTTAGAAAAAAACGGATATTTTTCGGGTATTAGATACTTAAAAGAAGTTGACATGCACCGAAGTTATTTTAAAGGTTTTTTCTCTTTAATTCATTCCATTTGAAATAAAGGGCTTTTACAAGAAAACTCCAAGTTATTTTATCATAACATAACCATTTAATTTCATCAAACGATTTATTTTGACCATCAGAATTGAACGCCGGCTGCGAACGGCTTATGCCTTAATTAGAGAAGTTTTTCATAGCGTTAATACCAGTCACTAGCAGTGCTATGTGGTGATACCGCGGTTATGTTTGCATCACTACGGCCACCACGAGCGTATTGTTTTGTTCTATCGTCAGTAGACAGTACCGTGAGCCTGGAATTTAGCGATTAAATTACGCACAACGGTATCAGAAGAACGAGGAAAAGCTTCTCGAATTTTACGAAGCGATACAGTAAAATTTTCACCATTTTGATGTAAGTTTTCACAATTAAAATTCTTTATTCAAGAGTGTAGCGTGTGTGTGCCGCTGTGGTATGGTAGGTAAGACACCCGCCTACCAACCAAGAGGTCCTCGGTTCAATACCAGACCAGACCAGATCATCACCTAATATTCAACAGCGGTATCACCACATAACATTGCTAGCAACTGGTTATGAGTATTTACGCTATGAAAAATTTCTCTACCTAATGTGTTTGCCGTTTGGAGTCGGCGTTAAACTGTAGGTTCCTTTCAATGAGTCTAAAGATAGAATTGGGGGCAGCTCATTGGTTGAAAGAAGTCACCCGTGTTCCACTGCGGATATCAAGATAATTCTGTATGTACATATGTATTGTCCAATAAATTGCTCCATATACGTTCGGCTACAAAGGTTTGCAAAGTAATGCATTCATAGAGAATATGCTCCGTTGCGTCCTCTTCCTCACTTCTACTTTCATAACTTTACTATAAGCTCATCCAAAACAACGACGATTAATATTGGTGATAGGGGACAACCTTTTTTTTTACGACGAAAATAAATGAAATTCACTTTTTTTTCAAGGACTTCTATATACCTTCAGTATGGGTTGAAGCCCTTTGTTATGTTGATCAGGACAAAAACGTACCTCTGTCCGCAGTATCTTTTGTGCAATATGTTCATCACATTAAATTGAGACTACGAACAAAGCCAGTTATTCTACTTGATGAGAGAAAAATGCCCCCATTGGAGTCACCACAGCAACCCCTACAAACCTAATCCTTTGGGTCGAAATAGCAGTGTAAACAGAAAGTATGTGTTTAGAGTCTTGGCATAATCGTGCATCCTCTACATTCTTTTAAATTCGCTGAACGTAGGATGGCCGGAATGGCAAGTTTGGGACAGGTTCTTATCGACTCGTGATTGAAACATACGCAACGCATTAAACCCTAACCAGTAGAGCTCTCATAATGCCCTGATCTGTTCTTGGCAATGATATTAGGATTAGTCCCGTCGCCATCGGCGTATAAAAGCTACAACCATAAATTCTTTTCGGATATAAGGTCGGGAAAAGCATGTCATGCAATTCACCTTTGTTCCAAAAAGCAGAGGTTTTACTATTATAGCTGAAGATAAAATATGAATGAGTAACGCAAGACAGTGTAGAAGGAAAAAATTAAAGACTTAATAAAATGGTGAATAGGAAATCAATGAAAAACGCCAAGGCAGAGCCTGGAAACCAACCATTGCCCTTATATAGTGCTTCGTAAAGCTAAGATAGCATTCCTTTAATGTAGGACATTGGCGCAAATGGTAAAACCTTGCTTCCCTCTCCACTAAATCTCGACAATAGCAATAGTAAATGTTAGATAGAAGAAAAATTTCTTCAGCAAAGATTCCAAGTCCATAGCATGCCTTGAAATATGCCATCAGATCACATATACGAGTCATAGAAAAGCCCACAATTTGCGCATTACTAATGCTATACGTTTTAGGGCAGAAAATTCTAGTCATGAAGTAATTTGTATATTCTCAAGTAAGTTGGCAACACTAGTAGCAGGACTTAACTATTAACAGCTGATTTCACTTACTAACAATGTCAGTCAAAACACTTTTGCTATAAAAACTAAGTTTAAAATTGACAACGTTGCTCTTTAATCATTTCAGCTGAAACTGTAAATAAGTTCAACGTGTTTCGTGGCTGTTTAAATTGAAAATTTGTCACCGTAAATAATTATTTTAAGTCGCTTATTTTCGCTTCTTTCCTTTTCAATCGAGATATCCGTTTGGCTGTCATGTTTGCACAAAATGAGTTTGTCATTTCATTATATTGACGTATGGAATATATACACTGGTAGCCTGTATTTTTACTTTTTTAAATTTTGTTTTTACTTTTTGGACCATAAAACATTATCAAAGTCTTTTTCTTTTTCAATGTTTGTTGTTGCTTTTTTATAACGTTAATAGAAAAAGTTGGCAACAAAAAAAAAAAAAATAAAAAATAAGTTCAACGACATTTGCTGCTGTTGTTGTAATACATTATATTTTATTTGTCGTTATCGTTGTTGTTGTTGTTGTTGTTGTTGGCTTTTATCGTTTTAAAAACTTTTCGTTTTTTCTTCGTTTGCCATAAAAATTGAAGCAGAAAATCGTTTAACTCGTTTACATCATGTGCTGAGATTTGCCAACATAAAGTTATAAAAAATAATCAAAATACGTTAACGCTTTTTCCCTCTTTCGTTTTGTTTTTTTTTTGTTTCGTTAAATATAGCGGAAGTAAAGTACTTACACCATTTCCGTAAACGTTAATTGTGTAGGGAAATTAAAAATTTTTTTATTCATTAAATTTAATTAAGAACTGCAACAAAGTAGGATGTTAAACATCCTTCCCCCCTAAATAATGTACATATGGCACTGTGGGAAAATTTGAGTTACCAATCATTAATGGCACTGGGTAATGTAATGAAAATAAAGCAGTTTTTAATACCGATTACTTTAAAAATGAATTTGTATCTACATATTTATAAAGTAGTCCTGGAATTAAAGCGAAGCAAAGATAAATTCGTAAATTAGCTAAAAAGAAATTTGGAAATGTTGGCCAGAATCAACATAGACTACAGTCTATGTAACTCCCTATTAATCTTAAGAGCATCCTTGTGTTCCCAGTTCTTTATTTGAAATGATATTCTTATTTGTAAAGCCAACGGTGTTGCCAATCACTTACTGTAGGCGTATAAAATATCAAAAGATTTTTTTCATAACCCTTTCGATAACCCTTTTCTTTGCACTTTTATCGTTTTTTTCAATTGCAGCAGTAAATCAATCAATTTTAATTGAAAAGTAAGCAAATACTTTTGATTTTTCAATAATAAATTAATTTTTCTTTGAATTTCTTTTTAGCCTCTAAAGATTGAAATTAAATTTCTAAGATTTTTTTTCTATCCTACGCATTTTCTATAACCCATATTATTTGAACGCTTTTATTCAATTTTTATTGTTACTTTCACTTTCTACCTTAAAAAACAATAACAACAACAAAGCAAAAAAAGAAATTCATATAACGTTAAAACAATTTTTTCCAACGCATTTAATATATGGTGTTGTTGCCAAAGTCTATTTTTTTCCATCTCAATGAAAGAAGCAGGCAACAGGGTTGTCAGATCTGGCGATTTTTCGCCAAACGTGGCGATTTTTAAAATTATTTGGCGACATGGTGACTTTTGGGCGATTTGTAAATTAATTGGCGATTTTGTTGGCTATTTTTGATAAAAAATACGAAAAATTAAAATTATTGTTTTGGTATTTCTATGTATGAAATTCATGAACATGGTGCATTTTAATGTGTCGATTATAGATGGCAGCTGAACTTCAATTATGTTCTCGGTAACGAACTATATGGAACTGAAACTAATAGATTTTTAGGTTCCAGTTTACTTATGTAATGCAATTTTCGGCAACTGGCAATGAGAAATGTGTCGAAGAAAAATTGTATAACGTTTTAGATATATAACAGTAATGAGACTACATATCTATATCCAAAATGTATTTTATATTCACCATAAAAATTATTTTTTATAGTTTTCTAGCTTTCAATAAATTATAAATTATGTGTTATAGTTTTTATTTTTGCTAATATTTTTGCTTAATAAAATTAATTAAATACGGGGGTGGATTGACATTGAAGCTACCTAGCGCTAGATGGCAGCACAAACACAAAAACTTTTTCCTTCTTAGAAATCACGATCTGTCAAACGTCAGCTGTTAAAATTTTAGCCTAATTCATCGATTAGTTTATTTGTTTGTGTTCAACATTTTGCATGAACATTTGCATATGAAAAAGCTATCGGCAAGATGGGTGCCGCGTTTGCTCAGTGTTGAACAAAAACGAGTTCGACAGGATCACTTCACAGCGGTGTTTGGACATGATAAAGCATAATTCTGCTGATTTTTGGCTTAGATTAATAACTGTTGATGAAACGTGGGTCCACCACTACACACCTGAAACCAAAAATCAATCGAAGCAATGGGTGGAAGCTGGTGGAAGTGCTCCTAAGAAGGCAACGAAATCGGCTGGCAAGTTTATGGCCACTGTATTTTGGAATGCACACGGAATATTGCTCATCGATTATCTTGAAAAGAGATCCACAATCATCATCGTATTATCGTGCATTATTGGATCAATTGGTTGATGCAATCAAGGAAAAACGACCACATTTAAGCAAGAAAAAAGTGCTATTTCTTCAAGACAACGCACCGGTTCACACAGCATTAGATACGAGAAATCCACTTCGAATTGGTTGATTATCCACCTAGTGACTTTTTCCTGTTTCCAAACTTGGAAAAATGGCTCGCAGGAAAAAGATTCATCTCAAACGAAGAAGTGATTACCGAAACTAATGCGTATTTTGAGGAGTTCCCAAAATCGTATTATTCAAATGGTATAAAAAAGTTGGAAAATCGTCTTACTAAGTGTATTGAGCTAAAAGGAGACTATGTTGTGAAATGAATGGTTTTTGAGAAAAAAAAATGTTTTTTTCCTACTTAAGTAGCTTCATATCAATCCGCCCTCGTATATATTATGGCGAATTTTTTTCGATTTTTGGCGAAATTTAAGAATTCGGAACAAATTATTTTTCATTATTTTAAAAAGTATAAATTTTATTGCCAAAATAAAAAAAAATATGATTTGGCGATTTTGGCGATTTTTGAAATTGAATTTGGCGAAACGTTCTGACAACCCTGGCAGGCAACACTTACACGCGCTCAGACTGTTTAATATTTATTGTTTAAATGTGTGTGTGTGTGTATGTTTTAGTTTGTGTTTTACCACTGTCTGTTAGTGTTATTATGTGCTAGCTGTCTGACGCCGCTTTCTCTCCGTTCCACACTGTGTGTGTACTTCTTGGTTGACTACACTTTTGCACATTACCACACACACACACACGCATACTCAAATATTATTAAAATTGTGCTGTTTGTGTTATTTGCAATGATTTGAAATGTTATTGTTTTCATGGCTACCATTTGTGCTGTTATTGTTGTAGTCTCCAAATGCTCATTCTTAAAGTATAACAGCCATACAAACATTTTCGTATAGGCCTTGTTAGATGAACGCAGAGAGTTTTTGAACAAGAGAGTTGAGGTTGGCAAAGAGGGTGGCATATTTGCTACATATTGTGTAAACGTTGAAATTCTACTAAAAACAGATTAACTCAACCAAATATAAACACACACAAGCGTACACACACTAATCGTTTGCATGATGACTGGCTTGTGAGAGCTATTAGAGAGCAGCAGAGCGACAGCAATATAAGAGTAAAAGGAAGGAAATGAAAGCAAATTGTAAAATAAATTGAAATCAAAACAGTAAATGGAGGCACGCTATAAAACAAATGCAGGGTTGTAAAATTCATTCCCTTATTCTACTACTACGACTACTGCGATTCTTTTTTTGAATGAATGAATTAAAAAAGCGATTGTAAGAAAAACAAAAAAAAAAAAGAACGAAAAATTGGGTAAATACGGCTGGTTTGTTGTTAGTTGGGTGAAGCAAAATTTTAGCAAGTTTAAGAATTTCTTTATTTTTTTTTTCTTAAGTAGAGAAAGCAAATATGCGCCAGGCTTTATACTTATTTCAGATTTATAAGAATTGCTACATGGAAAAAAAAGGAAACTTAACTATTGTTCTAGAATTATGATCGCTGTTCAGAAATGAAAAAAAAAACGTAAAGAAAATTTCTGAAATGTTTACGAAAACTTTTTTACAATTAAAAAAAAAATCATATTAAAGCTTAACTAAACAAACTACAGGGTTTTCCAATGGGAACTTCCGAATTTTGTTGACAGCGGTCATATTTTGGAAGGTTGTTTCGCTAAATCGTAATGATCGACAATAACACAGTTGTTCATAGTGCTTTGCTAGACAACTATTCGCAGTGTGATGGAGAAATTTAAATTCAATGGTTTAATCAACAATGTGAAACGCAAGGTCTGCGGGAAAGATTGCCGCTGTTTTTAAGAGTGTGCAGGAGAAGCCGAAGCAGTCGATTTCACATTACTCACAATTACTTAGCATATCACAGACCACAAATTTCCAAATTTTGTGTTGTGTCTTGAGCTATTTGGACGTATTCGTCAATGAAATACAAAGAAAACCGATACAATTATAATTAACCGCGGAAGAGTTGACCATTATTTCAAAATCAGAACGGAAGTGCCTAAACAGGTGAAACATTACCGATACCTGGATCAGTTATTGGTGAGAATGAGAAATGGTTTAAAGACCTCAACTTGAATATTGGGACAAACAACGAAACAGTAAAAAGAACATTATCAACATTAAAATAAACACAACAAAAATATCACAATATCAATACTAAACAAATACCAAGAAGTTAATAAAGTGGCACAAACGGGATAAACACTATTGTGAAAAATTAATCACACACCTGTCTCCTAAATGGATGTAAAATTTCAATACAATATTGAAATATAGGGGCCAATATGTGATGGACTGTTCGACTGTTCGACCAGTGGTGTTTTTGTTTTTCCCTTTTTGTTTTTCCCGCTTGAAGGGGTTGTTGTTAGATTATTCAGTAGCAGATGTATAACACTGGCTACTGAATAATCAAGTCTTAACAAAAATACCTTGAGGAAAAAGAGGTGATCACATGAACAAAACTAGCGATGTATAACTTTACGTATATACATAATATACCCAACCCAACATGGGTACTTACAACGAAGACTCAGAGTAGAATTCAAGCAGTTGAAATGAAAGAGTGGCCAGAAAGACAAGAAGAGGCAGAGTAAGAATAGAACTCTTACTAGCAAAAATAAAGCGTTCTGAACTGAGATGGTACGAACAAGTTGTAAAGATGCCAGATTCCCAACAGAACAACAACACAAGATAGACAGAAATGGTGCAACATTTAAAAAAACCTCTACACTGAAAGATAGATGAGGTCCAGGATATGAAAAACTGGGCTAGAATCCAAAAGCTAAAAGTAAGCGATCATATACAAAGACGTGTGTTCCCGGAATATGCAATAGAGCAGTTGGAAACTGATACTAACTTTTATTACAAAATTATTTCCAGCGATTACGCTGAAAGGATAGATCAAGAAACGATATCTATCCATATGAGATTCAAGAGCGTCCAATGCATCTTAGAAAAGTAACTGTTTAGTGAGGATTTTGAGCTGGCTGTGTTAAGAGTGTTGGCATACAAGATAAGCGGATCAGCTTCATATCCCCAGCAGCGGACATGATGAAAAAATTTAATTGCGGTTTTCGAGGGTTTTAATTAAGAAACGTAAGCCCCCCTCCATACAAATCTATCCACCTGACATGTTGAAAAAATTTAATTGCGGTTTTCGAGGGTTTTAATTAAGAAACGTAAACCTCCCTCCATACAAATCAATCCCCCTGACATTTAAGCTTACCTCTGGCGACGATGACAAACATCACACGAATGATCAGGAAGAAACGCCATCTACTGGGAAAAAATGGCAATACTAAGTATAAAATCACCACCACTAATTAGCAAGGATTTACACCATTACGTAGGCACATGGAGTGGAGCTACAGTAGACTAATCATCTACTTAGCTTTGAAATCAACTGAATATTGAAACTCACATAAGGCGATGGAAAGAGCAGGCTGAAGAGAACCTCCGGACGCTTGGCATAAGAAATTTGGAGAAGATAAGCATAAGATGCTTTAACAATAACTCAACCGGGTTGATACCAAGGGCCATCTACGTAAGTAAGTACAGAATGAAGGTGACTGAGAATTGTTCTGTGATTGCGGTTCGTATTAATTGAAGAGTAACGTCGGCTAGACCATTACCGTTAACGGCCAGCACTATAACTGCTTTTGGACTGAATTGAATGATATAGACATAAACAACATATGGTTTCAACACGATGGGGTTACATGCCACACTGCTTGTGTCATGCACGAGTGGTTTGAGGCCAGGGAGTTCATCCGATTTGTTGCAGTCAGACATTTCTCTATGGGGTTTTCTTAAGTCGTAGTTCTCAACTTACAGCGGCCCTAAAAGCGAACATAACTCATGTTATGTTGGCAAATAAAGACTGATTTATGCTACGAATCCATAGAAAATTTGATATGTTTGATGCCCGCACACCAACTAGCGCAGTCATGGCGGACATTTGCCCCATGTTTTGTTACATAAAGAGTGGTCCAACCACAAAGCACGATGTTAATTCAGAGCCATACCTTATCGTCAAGTTTCTTGCCCCACTAAATTTGACAAATTCAACCATGAAGAGGTACACAATTAAGCAGCGCGTTAAGATTGTTGAAGCCTTTTTCGAAAATAGGCATTCAAAACAAAATACATATCGTGCACTTCTTGATTTTTTTGGTCAGCATAATCGACCAAATGTGTCCATAATCGGGAAAATTGTGCGCAGAATTGCCACATTTGGACATATGAGAATCCAAGAGTGATTGTTGAAAAGCTGATTCATCCCCAAGGAGTGACTGTTTGGTGCGGTTTATGGGCTGGCGACATCATCAGCCCGTACTTCTTTGAAAATGATGTCGGCTAAGCAGTTACGGTGAATAGTGTTCGCTATTGCGAGATAATAACGGACTTCTAGTAACCAGAAATTGAGGTTATGGCTCTGGACGATATATGACTCCAACAGGATGGTGACACTTTCCACACGGCCAACGAAACAATGGCTCTTTTGCTCAAAAAATTCAATGTCATGGCGATGTTAATTGACCGCCACCATCATGTAATTTGACACCGTTGGCTTTCTTTCTTTGCATGTGTATGTCAATAAGCCGAGAACAATTCAAGAGCTAAACGATAAGATAATTCGGCACATTAACGACATTCAACCTCAAATATGTTTCAGAGTCATTGCAAATATGGACCATCAATTTTTGAGAATTTTTTCGAGTGTATGGGGTCGTATCTCAGCAATGGCATCACGAATGTTGGCCTTCAAATGCACAATTGCCTCTGGTTTGTTGGCGTTATATCGTCTATCGATTCATTAGAACATCGTCGTAATGTGGCGTATTTTTCATTGTTCTATCGGTACTATAACGGAATGTGTTCTAATGAAATTAAAGAACTAATCCCTGGTAATCATATATTCTTACGTAGTACTCGTATTTCTCGTAGAGCACAACCCTTTATAGTTGATTGTCCACTGAACAGCACAACGCATTATAGGAAGAATTAGTTCTTTGTGCGCACTGTTCGTTTGTGGAACAATCTTCCTGGGAATGTCTTCCCTACCTCACTTACGACATGACCAAACTTAAATCGAACGTCAATAAACACTACTCCCTCTATTCTCCTTCCCACAATCTATTTTCCTAGTACCAGCACAATGCACTGCATGACCGTTGGACTATTTTCTGTGAGGCGCTGTTTATGCCTATAAACCAGATACAATTAAGCAGTTGAAGGCCGACATTCGTGATGTCATTGCCGAGATTTGACCCCATACACTACAAATAGTTTTTGAAAATTGTTCCGACCGAATGGGGTACTGTTAGGCCAGTCGCGGCAGCCATATGAATGAAATAATATTTCATTTCTAACCGGAACAATTGAACTTCACAACCAAAAAATTAACTTGAGTCTTGATCTTACACACAATTTTATCGGAAGCGTTGTATGGAAAAACAGTTTTTACAAACATTCTTGAACGTTTTAATTTTTCTTTTCACAGTATTCCCCCCTAATTTTTTGTAGTGTTTTTATCTCCTATCGTTTTTCGAAATCTATTTTTTATGCAAAATTTTAAGTCTGCTCTGGGTATTTTATTTTTTGAAGTGTTTGTGCAAATTGCAGTGGAGTATCAAAAAATAATATTTGATTATACGAGTATGCTTCTATTGTTTTTTTTTTTTTTTGTCAATTTTCAGTTCGGCTAGACATACTATATTTTAATGGAGTTTCGACATGCAACGCGGTGTTCTAAAAAGCACGTTTGGTGTAGTTAGGTGGCATTAATTAACGAAAAAATGAAAAACTCTTTTATGGCATTGAAAAGATATCATAAACAAATATTTTTTTTTTAATGTTGAAAAAAGTTTACGTTTTATTAGTGAATTCAGGTGAAAACTTCGTTTTTTACAATCGAAAAGTTATGTGTGGGTGTGGGGTGTTTTTTTTAATTGAATTTTAAAAGATTAATGGTTCGTATTGCGGTTTTATTATTTCCACAGAATTTTGTAAACTTTTCATCATTTATAATACCCAAGCAAAGCTGTTAATTAAGAGTAAAAGTTGGCAATGCTATTAAAATGTATTGCTTTTTGTTTGACTTTAAAGGTCGAGGCACATATAAGCCGTAAAGGTAAAGTAACGTAACACGCTTAGCGCGTTTGGTACTTTGAGGCTTTCAACGCTTTAAGGACGGTAAGTTCAACAACACGCTTTAGAGACGGCACTGGAATCAGCTAATTAGCTTTGTTTACATTATTTTATTAGTACTACAAAGTCCATAAGAATTACGATTCGCCATGTGGAGAGTGCCATTAAAGTCCTAATCCAAGAAAAGCGTCCGGAATTTATAAAATTGGCACACGTGGCCATAAAAGTTGTTTTGTTTATCCTGAATGCCATTATCCGCCTCTGGTACTACCCCACGCAATGGAAAGTTTCACTTAAAATCATGATTTCGAAGTCAGTTAAGGATCACACCAAGCTTGAATCATATAGGCCATTAAGTCTTCTACCTAATCTCTCTAAATTATTTGAGAAAATCTTAATATCCAAACTAACACCTTTCAAATGAGAGCGGTTCTATTCTAAATCACCAATTTGGATTTAGAAGAAAGCATAGCACTATTCAACAAACCCATAGGTTGGTTAATGTCATTAGAACAACCTTTGAAGGAAAAAGTTATATAAAATACGAGTATATTGCTGAAGTAGCAAAAAGACGGGTTATTACCCAAATTTTTGTTTCCAGCTTGACAGTGTCGTTGTGTTATTAGTTTCGATTCGCATAATTTTTGGTTTTGGAAATGTTTAGCCGCAAGCCCACTCTGTATGCTTCCGTCTGTATGGAATCCAGCTTTCATTGCATGTCGCAATGTCTGTAAGTAAGGAGATATGTATAGGGTCCGCAAAATAATTTGCTATAAAAAAAACTACTGAATATTTTCTCAAATTTCTTTTTTTATTTGAAAATACAATCCTTCCGGTTAATAATGGAAAATAATTTCATTCAAATGGCTGCCTCGGCTGACCATGCAGTAGCCTAAACGATTGGTCCAATTTTTAAGCACATTATCGATTGCGTGCAGCTGTATTTCACCATTGGCTTCACGAATATTGCCCTTTATAGCGTCAATTGTCTCTGGCTTGTAGGCGTAACACTTATCTTTGACGGCACCCCACAAATAATAGTCTAACGGTGTCAAATCGTAGCTCGGAGGTGGCCAAACGACATCAGCTCTGCGGCTGAAAATGCGATCTTCAAAAACAGGGCGCAAAACATCGAGTGTAGCTTCGGCTGTGTGGCCACTTCAATTTTTGTGAACAAAAATTCGTTCAACATGGCCCTATAACGATCGCCATTGACTGTAACGGCCACTCCTTGCTCATTTTCGAAGAAAAATGACCCAATTATGCCTCTGGACCAAAATCCGCACCAAACAGTGACTCGTCTTGGGTGTATCGGCTTTTCAATGTATGCGTGCGGGTTTTCTGTGCCCCAAATGCGACAATTTTGCTTGTTTACATACCCGCCAAGATCGAAATGAGCTTCATCTGAAAAGATGATTTTTTTTGTCAAAATCGGCATCTTCTGTAAGTCGATCGCAGGCCTACTTAGCGAAGCGAAAAAAGCGTATACACAACCATATTCGTTCAGCGGAAGGATAAAACTAATTATCTGTCAAATCAGACATGAGCTAAGTGTGACCATTCACGAAATAAGCACTAGTTGAAGAAAAAAAAAACGTTAGATGGCGGACCCTTTATATATGTATCAATTTATTATCACCAGTAACAATATGATGGAAAAAATGACTCCTTTTTGTAGCGCTCAAGCATCATTTCCGCCATGTAAAATCGCCTTTCAACGTTTCCCGGCTTCAATTCATTTGAGACCCAATTTTCTTGCTTTTGAATGAATCTCAATGCTTTTAAACGTGGAGAAATGACCTATTGTATGACTTCCAATGATAATGAAAGTTCTTTTGGCGTTTGACAAGAATCTTTGTCGAGTAATGCTTTCAATTCCAGCACTTTTGAATCGCAGAAACCATCGTTCACAAGTTTTATGATTTGGTGCATGTTGACTGTAAGCTCCTACCAACAAACGATAGCTTTCAGCAGCCATTTTCTTCGAATGAAGGAATGTAATCGGACTTCCCCGCAAAACATCTTATATAGGCACAAAATGTGCTTACACTTTGGCATCTATCGAATACTGAATCACAATAATGACAGATGTTTACCCTCCAAAATACCATATTTGTTATTACTGACACAAACCATAAGTGATAGTTATGCCATATGTTGTCCAAATCGACATTATTAACTTGTTTACCCAATAAATTATAATTTAGCAATTTTTAGCGCCTTTTGAGTAGGAGATCTGCGCGTTTTTATCATAACAAGTTGGCAACACTGCTTTAAACATCGTCTTTTTCAACTCAATGGTTTTAAGAAATTACTCCTTGCAGCATAGTTTCCGTTAAACTCTAAGCATTTTATTGTTATTTAGAAAAGCCTAAGTTGTCTAAACTGATTTTTTTTTGTAGAAAACGGCAACACTGGTAATTAACTTATCTGTTTAAATTGCTTGTATTTGGTTTGACAACCTATTAATGTGCCTTTACAACAATTTTAATAAATTAAATGTAAATTTTACACTTAATTATGGTTTCGTTGTCGTAAATGTAAACTCCCTCTTGTCTCCTATGCAATAATAATTACAGATATGGTAGAATTAGTCTATTTTCTTTTAAGCCTCAAAGATAAATAGAAAGAAAGAAATAGTTTCAAGAAAAGGAAAGAATGTTTTTGTATTTACAAGATAACCAGAACAAGTCATTCACACTTGTAGAAAATGTTAATTAAAAATCTACAAAAATATGTTGAAAATATTATGGGAGAAAAAAATTATCTTTTTTTCTTTTGGTAGGAAAAACCAACAAAAACCAAGAAAAAGTAAAGTAACAACACTTCATTATAAAAGAAAACCACAAATTTTTGTAGGTTTTTATTTTTAAGTTAATTTTTTTTATACTTTTCTGGTTTTAACAAGAAATTTTTTCCATTTTTTTGAAACCACAATTATAAACTTGAAAAGTCTGTGCTTAAAAATATGATTTTATTTCTCATCAAAAGAAAGAAAAAACAAAAAAAGGAAAAAGTTTAACAACAATTTTATAAAATATATGTTAAAAGGCTTACGAGAATCAAAATATTAGTTATAGCAGAGGAAATATACAAGAAAAACTTTAAATAAACTTTTTATTTATTTTCCTTATTTTTCTTTTTCTCTCTCTTTTAAAACGTTATAGACTTTTAAACGAGTAATTTGTTGGGAATTATTATGCTAAAAAAAAATATAAAAAAAACTTTTTGTTTTGTTAGTGTTTTGACTATGATAAGAGACTTTAAATAAAATACAACAAATAAATAAAATAAAACAACAATTATAATAATAAATATAACGGCTCTTACAGCAATACTAAATAGTAAAAGTGAGATAAACAGTTATAAAGAGAGTTTTAAGTTGAGTTAAGCACTATGACAGTATTGTTCTAAAAAGACATAATAAACAATAACAAAGGATAAGCAAGGAGAAAAAGGTTGGCAACATTTCTTTCTTTCTTTTTTTTTAGCAGTTTGGCAAAGCGAACAAAACAAAAGCATTAAAAGTGAGCAACTTAATAAATTTCTTTTTCAAGAAGTTAAAAAATTATAACTTTTGTTTCAAAGTGTTGAAGGTTCCAGGACGGTGTTTATTAAGATAACTTCAGATTGTTCTCTAGAGAAGTCTGGTCCTAAAAAAAACAACAGATTTTCAATTGATACAAAAATGCTAAAACCACTATCGCTGCTTAATATATACATAACAAGATGAACTCCAATCTTCTATTGTCGCTAAGTAATTGCTTTTAACGGTAAAATGTATCTTTCAACTGCTGCTTAATTTACAAAAAGAGGGCTTTAATGTTTCAATAATATCTGCATAAAGTTCAATTAAAAGTGACTTAACGTAACGCCATAGCTGTAAAGTAACAAATCAACCATATGGGTAACACCGTATTTGGTTAGTAGTGACATTTCATAATGCCGTAACAGAGCAAACAAATTTCGGTTATGGTTATGATGTTATGTAAAGTTACGTCTAAAGAACCTTCAATGTATATAAAAAGCATGCTCTCATCTTTTACTTACGGGCTTTCATCTTTTCATTATGGCTGCTTAACTTATAACAAAACAATCTGCTATCTTTCTACTACGGCAGCTTAATTATAACAATATGGGCTCCAATTTTTTCACTATGGCTGTTTAATTTATAACAAAACGGCCTTCCTTCTTTCTATTAATGCTTAATTTATGCTAAAATGGGCTCTCTTCTTTCTACTATGGGTGCTTATGGCTGCTTAATTTATAACAAAACAGGCTCCCATCTTTCTACTATGGCTGCTTACGGCAGCTTACCTTATACGACAACGGGTTCCCATTTTTCTATTATGGATGCTTACTTTATACAAAAATGGGGTTCACATTTTTCACTATGGCTGCTCAATTTATACTAAATCGTTCTTCTCTCTTTCTAGTATGGCTGCTTACGGGAGCTTACTTTATACGACAACGGGTTCCCATTTTTCTAGTACGGCCGCTTAATTTATACTAAATCGGTCTTCTCTCTTTCTAGTATGGCTGCTTAATTTATGCTAAAACGGGCTACCATCTTTCTATTATGGCTGCTTAATTAAAAAAAATAGGTTTCAAATTTTTCACTATGGCGGGTCAATTTATACTAAAACGGGTTCTAATTTTTCTACTATGACTGGTTATGGTTGCTTAATTTATACTAAAACAGGGCTCCCATCTTTCTACTATGGCTGCCCAATTTATACTAAAACGGGTTCTCATTTTTCTACTATGACTGCTTATGGTTGCCTAGTCTATACTAAAACAGGGTTCCCATCTTTCTATTATGGCTGCCCAATTTATACTAAAACGGGTCCTCATTCTTCTACTATGACTGCTTATGGTTACTTAATTCATACGAAAACATAGTTCCCATCTTTGTACTATGGCTGCTTAATTTATACTAAAACGGTCTCCCATCTTTCTAATACGGCTGCTTGTGGTTACTTAAGTTATATTAAAACAGGGCTCCCATCTTTTTACTATGGCTGCTTAATTTATACTAAAACGGTCTCCCATCTTTTTAATACGGCTGCTTGTGGTTACTTAAGTTGTATTAAAACAGGGTTCCCATCTTTCTACTATGGTCGCTTAATTTATACTAAAACAGTCTCCCATCTTTCTACTATGGCTGCTTGTGGTTACTTAAGTTATAGTAAAACGGTTTCCCAGTTTTCTACTATGGCTGTTTAATTTTTAACAAAATGGAATCCTATCTTCCTATTGTGGCCATTTTTCATTACCAGTAATGATTCCATGATACAATGATACTTTTTATGGCTTATAAGCAGCATTTTGGACTTTTCTTGACTTCAACTCCCATGGTATGTAGTTTACAAGCTTTCGAATAAGTCATTCTAAACATTTTGAAATTGTTACTTAAGCGATTGTTCTTTGGGTAACATGAAAGACGCTTGCATTTTGCATTATAAATATCATTTCTGTACCTCCCTCAGCTAAAGCTTCGTTGAGCAATCGACATGATTAAACTTCCTTTTTTCTTTGGAATTAAGTACGTAAGGGGGTGGCGTGGCATGCATAGAGCGCACGCAAAACAAGCGATCCAGGTTCGAGCCCCAGCAGAGGACATGAGGAATAAAAAATGTAATTTTGGTTTCGAATGTTTAATAAAGAGGCTTCAAATTCCAGACAACTCCATCTAAAAAATAAAATAAAAAATATGTCGCCCTGACCTTCCCGCATAACTCTAGCGATGATCGAACATCAGACGAATGATCAGGAAAACACGCCAACTGGAAAAAACTTACAATGCTAAAGTAAAGATCACCACCAATTAGCAAGGATCTTTACCACTACGTAAAATCATATGGAGATCAATTTGATTAAAGAAACTGAAACAAAGCAATGGATACTTTGTGGAAAGCCAATACGCTCCCTGGAGGAGTGACGGAGAAAAAAAATTAGCACGTAAAGCAAAAGAAACGAGGTGACCGGCATACTGGCTAGAAATGGGACTGCTTCAACCCACCTTCAATATGCACAGGTCCTTACTCCAATTAGGTCAGGCAATGTATGTGGCTGATGTTTCTGAGTAGGCGTTATAGCTGTGTGCAATATTTCGAGGGAAATTTTATCATCCTATGATAGAAATATTTCCCTGCTTGTGGAAGTCAGCACTGAGCAATGGCTATTCGGAAAATATGCCAGATAAGTGGGAATAGTCGGCAACAGTACATGTAGAAGCTATTGTGAGGACGACAGTGAGTAAATTATGGATCATCTGCTGTGTAAGTATTTGGATCGGTGTAAAAGCAGGCTTAGCATACGGGCCATTTTAAACTATCGTGAAAGCGGTATGCATTGGTTCTACCAATGAAAGGATAAAAGGCCGCCCTTCACACATTTAACTGTGTACGTGGTGCATTTAGCTTGAATCAATCACACATTCCCTGCTTCGATGGTCAAAAACAATAAATTAAGGTTCGAATTGTTTCATCAAGTCCCTTCTTCGTCAGTTTTAGATCCTTCGTATTATTTTCCATTTATTTTTTCCTCCGTTACTCCTCTTCTCTACACGGTTCGACGGTGTTGATCGTGCTTCTTTCCATGTTTGATTGTGCGTCCCCAGGTGTTGCTTAATCCACCACTATTTCTTGAGTCTTGAGGATTCCACTCGAGTGATATTCTGGTGATACTACTGGGACTTTTTCGGATTCTTTTTTATCTGCTTCAGTATGGGTTCCACAATTCTATATTATTTATGGTCTTAAGGCGAGAATATTCTGCATATTATTGAAGTCAGGTTTCACTGCCATGCGGCAGAATATTTTAAGCTTAGTTCGTCTGAATATAACATATGTGAGCTTCTGCATACTGACTGTAGTCGTCTAAATGTCGCTCTGGCTTTATTGCCCACAATTTTCCGTCCTCCAGTTTCGAATGTATATTGGAAATCTTATGCGAGTGTAGACAAATGTCATCCGTCTTCGAGTTGGCATGGGAAACTCCATGTTATTTCTCTTCTCTTTGAACATCCTTTGGGCCTTATGTCATCCAGCACGATGGTGAATAGCTGAGGTGATAGTGGACATCGTTGTTTTACTCCAACATTAATGTGGAATGGTTAACTGATGTTCCCAATGGAAAGAAGTGAAAAGTTCTGCATCCTCTTACATCCTTCTAATTATTCTAATTATTTACTGGGGTACTCCTTTTGCCCTCATTATGTTTCATATGGCAGTTTTCATAAACAGTAGACACATATAATAGGCACCTTTTATTTGACCTGAAGCCTGCTTGTTTGTCTCGCAATATGTTGTTCATTTACTTTGAAGCACTTTCTGTATAATGACGGAAAGTATCTTATAGATGGTGTTAAGCAGAGTAATTCCCTTCCATTTGGTTTTTACAGTCGTACAAGTCGCCACTTGCTGGTAACTATGTTATACCCTTCTTCCACATTGTAGGCAGTCACTCTTCCTCCTATACTGAGGCAGTATTCATTCAGCTGTGGTTTCAATGAAATTTTCATCAGTAATCCATCTTCACCTGCCACCTTATTATATCTCTATTTCCCAATTGCCTCTGTTATCTCATTCAGATTGGATGGTTTGCGCGGTATTCTCCAGTTATTTTTTGCACAGCTGTTCTGGTTTATATCCTCGTCCTCGTCCATTGAAATATTCTCCGCATCATTATTAGAATCAGCAGCTTCTTGGCTCCTTTAATCCTTGCGATTTGTGAGACAGTCAATCTGGTGTAATTTTTTCATATTATTCTGGTCGACTACTTCTTCTGCTACTATTGTTAGACGTTCCAGGAACTTTATTCTGTGTTTTATTGTCTTGGTAATGAAAAGGTTGATGAACTTGATCGGAACACCTTGCTGAATATGGAATCTTGCACTTCCTGCTCAGATATCTGCTGGCCCATGACTGTATTCAAAGGGAAAATCTATAGTATCTTTCGTGAGGGAGCACAGGACAGCTATCACGAGGACACTGAGGCCTGCTATGACACTGGCAGGACACCGAAACTATAGAAAACCTCACGGGTTATTAGATGATCAGAACGCACGCAGAGAAATCGAGCTTGCTCTGTCTTCAACCTTCTTTAATGACTTGGCGTTATGCGGAAATCTGTATCATCTTGATCTTCTTCACTTTATTAGCAGCTCAAGATGGCTATATCCCTCTTTTTCCTTTCGTTATCCTTTTAGGTGGCCCTTTACCTGTGATCTTGGCTTAGTTTTTAAAACGGCACTTTGTTACTAATTGTAGTTGATCTCGTCTTGGTTAACTAGCCAACTTACCTACCTAAGTGCTGTTTGAACTGCAATTGATTCGGAAGCTAGACAATTGTAACTACAAACAGGGTTTCGAAACTATCATTGGAAAAATGTGTAGCAAATTAAAAGGAGATTAAAGACAATTCTTTAAAATTTGTTGTGCTTTCTTTGTATGATTGCCCTCGTAGCATGTAATGTTCTCCGTCTAGCAACCTTCTTCATTTAGCGCGCATCTTTAAAGCAGCGTCCGGCAAACTAATATTAATGCATTTTACAATTGTGGTAGTAATCTGAGAGCTCTCACTCAGGCCATTTTGCACTGTATTTTTCCATTTGTTTTATCTTTAGTGCTCTTTGTTTATTTTTTGCGTGTGAGTACGTAAGAAGAGAAGAGCTGCTTTTTGCGGGAAGCTGCTTTAAAGTGTTATCCATATGTTAAATAGTAAAACGCTTAATAAATGCTTTATAATAAAATTTAATGTCTTGCATTTAATGCCTTGGCATTTAGTAATTTAATCGAAAAGTAAAATATAAATCTTGTCAGTGTATTAGTGTTTAGTGCGTCATTAAATTTTCATGTCAATGAGCTTAACACAGACTTAACAAATCATAAAAGAAAAGGGGAACAGAAAACAAATATAAAAACTAAAACGCCATTTTGAAATTAAATTTTTTCAATGGCAATAAATTGTATTTTTCGAATTGAATAGAATCATAAAAGAATTTAATATAAGAGTTGTCTTGTCTTAAAAGAAATTATTTGACTTTTTTTGCGCTATTAATCCGACATTTTTTCTCTATACGATATCCTTGTTATTGTACGTCTGCTTTTAATCTGTTTACTTTTAAATAAAAAATCATGTTTTATTTTTCTTTCGTATAGACTTATCGTCGTAAATCGTCTTAAATCCTACTTTTTATCCTAAATTTACATTTTATTTGCTATTAAGTATCATTTGAACTCGCTCGTCGCTTAATTTCCTTCTTAGTTTGTGAGTAAAACTTTTTCGTATGCGTCGTCTTTGTTTTTGTTTTTTGAGCTCTAAGTAAACATATTAAAATTACAAGCTTATTCACTTTTATACTGACGAATAGAGAAAAAAGCGAGCGTAACCGACAGACAGGCAGAAGCATTAAATAAATCCTTAATTTCACTTTGAAAAACCACATTTTAATAGAACAGAGGCGTAAACAAGTTAGGAGTGGATTTTAGAAATTACTCCTAAAGTTGTACACTCAAGCGACTATGTTTTTATGTGTGTTGACATTCTCCAGTGAATGCCTGCGTTTGGAGGTTAGGAGGAAATGATAGCCTCGTTAAATCAAGACACACTTGGGCACACATAGCTGTCCGTTGTGATACCTCACATGAAGAGATGCCCCTGTGTTAGTCGTGCAGATTAACAGGTCAAGACATTCAACCAGACTCCTCACATAGAAGCACAATCCTCCTACAAATCATATCGAAAACCAGCCCAACAGTCTAATGTTTAATGGCCGATAGCTTCGAGTTGAAAAAAGCGAGTCCAGTGTGAGCAAAATACGTCAATATAGAGATGGACACTGGCAAATGAAGTGGGCCACACTCTCTTCTCCTCATCAATCGATCTACAACCTCAACAGAAATTCGGTAAGAGCCGGTAAGCGCAGCCCTTGCATGTGCCCCATAACGCAATCCCAGTTAGGATAGACACAGTAGAGAAGATATTCACACGATTCAATTTAAATAATTTATCGGTAAGCCAATTCAATCCAGTCTAGGCCAGGTGAAACCACAAACGCAGCAAGATTCAAGACGGCTTAACGGACGACAGCGATACATCTACCCTGGTAGGTAGAGGGCTGTCCGGAAGGATTGTGCCCGACTAAGCCACATCATCGACGACACAATTAGCCGAAATATCCCTGTGATCGTGTGCCGCTGTGATATGCTAGGTAAGACACCGAGCTACCAATCAGAAGGTCCAGGCCAGACCATCTTAAAAACAGAAAAAGTTTTTTCAACAGCGGTATCACTTCATAACATTAGCTAGTAACTAGTTATGACTACTACTACTATTGAAAACTTCTCTAATGAATTTGCCGTTCGGAGCCGGCGTTAAACTGTAGGTCCCTTTCAATGAGTCTAAAAACAGAACCGGGTGCAGCTCATTAACTGAGAGAGCTAATAATCCCTTGACCAGAGACCAAAATGAGATGGACATGAAATTGCCATGGGAAAATCCCAACGAAATTGCGACAGTCTCTAACCAGCCTAAGGTCTAAAGTCACCCCTGAAGGAGAATCTGATAGCCGCTTGAAGATGCATATGTCAGCTGTGTGAATACGGACTCTTCAGATCAATTCCTCAGCATGGTAAACAGCCATAATATCGGCCGGAAATGACAGTAGTCTAGAGTCTCCATCGTATCGGTGGGAATGACCGTGCCAGATGCCCAGTCGTCTCTACTTGGATTTATCAAAATAAATCCTCCATCCAGCATCGGTTCAGATGGTACACAGTTAATATCTTCCAGGACTCGGGATTCCTCAAGTAGAATAGATGACTGCTCCGAGGGGCCGATAAACCACCATGGCAGGCCATAAAGTCTCACCGCTACAAGTTTAGACTGTTGTCTGGCAAGTGTCCTGAACAAGTCTAAGCATGACAAAAGGGCACCTGTGGTTTGGATTATAGAAAACCTCCTGATCTTATTCAGGCGACTGATGTTACAATGTTTATCGAGGGCAGTACATCAAAAGAACACTCCATAGAGAAAATTAGGCTTAAAACCTTTGAAAAGATCCAGCGATTGACGCAAGACCTGAGACCCACTTATACCCACTGTTCTGTTATTGCAGAAAGTGGCACAAGCTGCCTTGCAAGCTTTCTAAGCCAAGTTAGTTTTAAAATTTGGCTTCGGATCGAGAATAAGGCCTAGATATTTGGCTGTGTGGCTCAAACTAAGTTTATAGTTAAGGGTAAAGCGAGGTGTCTTATAAGGGCTTACACTAAGTCCAAACTAGCTGCACTAAGCAGATACAATGCTCAGGACAAAATTGAGCTTGTCCGACAGTGTCTGTGGGCAAATACCAGACACTGCGATTAAAATGTCGCCCGCATAAGCGACGACTCAACCAGCCGAGGTATCAAATCGAGTAAGGAGCGTGCTGGTCGCAAGATTCCATAGAAGCTGTGAGAGGCCACGCTCATAAGGAGTGCCTCTTCTCACTAATTTCTGTCGCTGTGTGTATCTGATTTAAGGAATAGCTTTATTTACCCAACTAGGTCAGAATCGACATAAAGATCATATAGAGCGTTAATGATTGAGTTGGTACAGACATTATTGAAAGCCCCTTCAAGCGAAAGTATAATCGCTAATATATAAGGAATGGAAAATAAGGCCTCTAATTCGTTATCAACCTGGTTACTGTTCGTGTGCGAAGTAAAAGAGTTGTAATCTTTGAGCAGCCAGTCATCTATTTAAGCTCAACCTCAAAAACACTCGACTCTATTACCGAATCTACACTTTTTTTGACATTTGGCAGCTCTTATTCATTTCTTATACGACATGCAAGTGTTAAAATCCATATCCTTTTTCATTATACCCCACTGTCTTTGTCTTTATTAACATTAAAGTGGCTTCTTTATACTCTATTTGAAGTTGTTATTGTCGTTGTTGTTTTGTCATTTTTCTACAAAAGAAATTCCTTGAAGATATTAGCGCCTCTTAGCTAATGCAGAATATAAGTACTCGTCTCGTATATTCTGTTTTTAAAATCTGTCATTTAGTAAAAGCTAAATGGAGAAAATAAGAACATAAAAAGGAATATCAAATGACACGAAAGGCAGCACAACGATGGCAATAAAAACAACAACAGCAACAACTACAGGAAAACTGCAACAAAAATAATTATTTGTAGGAATATAAAATGCAAATAATTATTTGCATTTGCATAGTCGCAATGGCAACAATATGGGCAACTCCCCTCTTACAATTCATGCACTCACTTGCCGTTTGAAGATGAGCAACAAAAACTAACAAACAAATTTACCACTTCACTACACTTGAACACTATTACCATGCCATGTCATGATTTGTTTGACTTGTGGGTTGGAGGAAAAGAAAACAACGAGAGAGAGAGAGAGAGAGAGAGAGAGAGAGAGAGAAAAACAGAAAATGAAAGTTAAACTTTAGTAATTATTTGTAAAAATAGTTTTATTTGAAAAATTAAAACTTTTAACTCAGTATACGAGTAAATGCTAACAGTTACCGTTTTTTCTGTTTTCTGCTGCATAACAGTAAATTTAATATGTTTATCGCTCCCTCTCTTCTCCCCTTCTTTCTTCTTGTTATTTCTTGTTCTTTTTTTTATATATCAACACTTTGTTAAAAATTTAAATGACAAATTATAAATGCATAGTAGAATAATAACGTGAAAGTAGTGTACATACATACAGTTTGTCAAATAAATGTTTTCAAAGTGGAAAAAAAGATTAAAATTTTATTTTTAGTTGAGAATTCCAAGAACATACTCTTAAAGTGTTTGTACTTTGTTTGCAGACATTCCGTTACTGTAACTCTTAGGGGCTAACATTAGAACGCCAGCAACAAAAATGATTTTTATCGGATTTTTACGCTGTCAAATAAATAAATGTTTTCAAAAATAAACAATTATGGGAAGATTTTGGAATAAGGATTTAAAAACAATTTTGGGTGCTTTATAAAGGCTATCATCGTATGTGAAAGACGTTCAGATATCAAACATCAAAAAAATTACTTTAAATAAAACCATATAGGGAATACGGGTCTCGAAATATTGACGTAATTCCATTGTTATAAAGAGACATATCAGCTAGAAAGTTCGCTGAATCAAGTTATAAAACCACTAAGCAGACAAAAAACTATTTTTTTTTAAATTTAATTTGTTATTTGCAATCTGTTTTATATAAAATATTAAGTAAATCTTATAAATAATTGGCAATAACTTATTTGATTAAGTTCCATTAGTAATATAAAAGGTCCGTCATCTAACGTTTTTTTTCAAATAGTGCTTATTTCGTGAATGGTAAGTAACACTTAACTCATGTCTGATTTGACAGATAATTAGTTTTATCCTTCCGCTGAACAAATATGGTTGTGTATACGCTCGAACAACGCTAGGAATCTGGGCCTGTGATCGACTTACAGAAGATGTCGATTTTGCCAAAAAAAATCATCTTTTCAGATGAAGCTCATTTTGATCTTGGCGGGTATGTAAACAAGCAAAATTGTCGCATTTGGGGCACAGAAAACCCACACGCATACATTGAAAAGCCGATACACCCAAGACGACTCACTATTTGGTGCGGATTTCGGTCCAGAGGCATAATAGGGCCATTTTTCTTCGAAAATGTGCAAGGAGTGGCCGTTACAGTCAATGGCGATTCTTATCGGGCCATGTTGAACGAATTTTTGTGCACAAAAATTGAAGAGGAGGATATTAACAACATTTGGTTTCAACAGGACGGCGCTACGTGCCACACAGCCGAAGCTACACTCGATGTTTTGCGCCATGTTTTTGAAGATCGCATTATCAGCCGCAGAGCTGATGTTGTTTGGCCATCTCGGAGCTGCGATTTGTTACCGTTGGACTATTATTTGTGGGGTGCCGTCAAATAAAAGACGCTTTAAAGGACAATATGCGTGAAGCCATTGGTGAAATACAGCAGCTGCACACATTCAATAATGTGCTTAAAAATTGGACCGATCGTGTAGGCTACTACATGGCCAGCCGAGGCAGCCATTTGAATGAAATTATTTTTCACTATTAACCGGAAGGATTGTATTTCAAATAAAAAAAGAAATTTTTGAGAAAATATTCAGTAGTTTTTTTTAAAGCATTTTCAAAAAAAAAAAAAAGAATTATTTGGCGGACCCTTTACATTGTTAATTTTAATTGACTCCTGAATGGAAGATCAAGCACATAAAATCTTTTAAGCCTTTTAATCTCATCATTGTCATCTAAAAGAGTAATTGCTAACAAATTTGTATTATTGCTAAGCTTAGTCAGATTTTTTTTCGCCATCACTCCTCTAGGGAGCATATTAGCTTTTCACAAAGCATCTATTGCTTTGTTTCAGTTTCTTTAATCAATTTGATATATCAAGCTGAGTAGATGAGTAATTCGCTGTAGCTTCCTCCATATGATTTTTTTTGTGTAGTGGTGAAGATCCTTGCTAATTGGTGGTGATCTTCACTTTAGCATTGTAATTTTTTCTCAGTAGGTGGCGTGTTTTTGCTGATCATTCGTCTGATGTTTGTCGAAGCGGTTAGCACCTAAAGGTTTGATCTCCTTAATATATAACAAGACCTATATACGACCTAAAATGGAATATAACTCTCATGTATGGGCCGGTGTTTCAAAGTCTATTTTGGAGCTTCTCGACCTCGTACAGGAGAGGGCGAAAATGCCAACTCTATCGATTCATTACAGTTCTATTGATACTATAACGGAATGTGTTCTGACGGAATTAAGAAATTCATTCCTACAAATCATATATTTTTACTAACTACTCGTATTTCTCGTAGAGTGCATCCCTTTGTAGTTGATTGTCAAGTGAATCGCACAACGCATTATAGGAAGAACTCGTTCTTTGGTCGCACTGTTCGGTTGTGGAACAATCTTCCAGCGAAAGTATTCCCTGCCACTTACGACATGAGTAAATTTAAATCTACGTCCATAACCACTACTTCCTCTGTCCTCCTTCTCACAACCTATTTTCCTAGTATCAGCATAATGCACTGCATGAGTAGGGGCTATCCCCTGGGTGCTGGTCTTATGTAAAAAAAAAAATTCATATTGGACCCAATTTCCTTGCTTAATGCTTTTAAACAAAGGGAAATGACTTGTTGTATGACTCCCAATGATAATGGAAGTTCTTCTTTCGTTTGACAACAATTCCTCATCTTCAAACTTTTTCGGCTGTCGAAATCAGCACTTTTGAGTTGGTGTATATTGACCGTAAGCTTCTACCAACAATCGATAATTTTCAGCAGCCGTTTTCTTCAAATGAAAGAAGGTTATCTGTCTTCCCACAACACATTTTTTTAGACACAAAATTTGACATTATTATAGCGATTGAGAGAAATGTGTATTTACACGTTGGCGTCTATCGAATACTGAATTAAAATGACAGATGTTTACCCTATAAAATACCATATTTGTTATTATTGACAACAACTATATGTGGTAGCTAACTTGTATACCCAATACATGAATTGAAATTCACATTGTTCTCATAACCACTGTATACGCCAGATATAGCTCCCAGCGACTACTGGCTGTTCACACACCTCAAAAAATGCTCGCCGGTAAGCAATTTCGCACGAACGAAGAAGTTAGCGCTGAAACTGTGGCCTATTTTGAGGCAAAAGATAAATCGTTTTACAAAAGTGTTACTGAAATGTTATAGCAGCGCTGGCTGGAATGATTGCATTGCTCTCCATGGAGATTACTTTGATGAAAAAAGCTAATTTTGAACAAAAAAAAGTGTTTTCTTTGTTAGGCCCGAGACTTTTCAGCTCATATGTTATAATTCTTACAGCAAACTTTGAAAAACTGTCAGTTATAGATAGAACAGGGTTGTATGGTCAAAATAGGAGTTAGTGAAATAGAGATTTTAAGCGAAATAACCTTAGAAATCAATTTATTAAACCAGTTAAAGTAATAGAATGTGTGCAAAAAAAAATATATGTTAAGAGTTTGTTGCTGGAATTCTCAAATGAAAATAAAATTTTAATATTTCTTCTACTTTGAAAACATTGATTTGACAAACTGTATATGAGAAGGAGTGGGATAGAGAGCTTTAGAAGAGTGATTTACAGTTACAATAATAATTTTACATGTTAATTTAAATGCTTATAATGGCATTGTATGGTTAAATGTTAATATTAATTAATACAAAGAGACCGGGAGAGAGAGAGAGAGAGAGAGAGAGAGAGAGAGAGAGAAAAGAATAAATAGGTTCATTTTAATGTTGAATAAATAATTTGTAATTCTGTTTTCATTATATACATAAAGTTTTATGTTACAATTTAGTTTTATAATTCAAGAGTAACAGTAAATGTTGTTTGAGTTAGTAACTCGTAATGCCCTATAAAGTTAATATTTGCAGAGATCTTATGTCGATGCCATAATGTATGGAATAATGTATTAGGTTGAGTAATAAGCATGTAATTTGTCTTCTACCTAAGCAGCTGATTGGTCTACTGTAGGTCTAGGATGAATGGTGTTGCTGCCATCTGTGTTTAGTATAGTTGGGGGTTGTCTTTGCTGATCTTAGACTCTTACCACCTTTTCTTTTCCTTTTTTGCCAAGAAGTTTCGTCGCCTGACTTTCATATGATGCATTTGTTGTTGTTGTAATAACTCCACTGTAGCTGGAAGTTCCCCCCTAGGAATATAAAAAAATAAAATATAAAGAGAAATATGCTAAGTAGTCAGACGTTGAAATCGAGCCACCTCGGTCGATCTTAGCCAGAGATCATATGGGCGTAAGACAGTGGATCTGACATGGCAATTGAAAAAATTCACCGTGTCGTGAGGATTATGATGACTGGCATGGCAGCAGTTAATGGTACCGGAGATACTTCTCTCACAGTAACAGTTTTGTATACTGGATACTATTGCAGCGATAGCCAGTCATCCCTTCAGTGACAGCCAACTGATGCAAGGTTTGCTAGGCATTGAATAGTGATAATCGGTTCACGTTAGATGTGAAGTAAAATCGGCGTATGGCACCGTTGAAGCGACGATAGTCCTGCCAAATGTGTCTATGGGGGGATCCTCTATAACTATTTAATGGTTAATATGAGTATGGTTTTGAGTACTTTTAAAGTATTGGTGGCCAAACTGAGTGAGTTAAAGTTAAAACTAAACCGATACCCATACGCAACATATTCAAAGCCAGCGTAACTTAAATAACTACAAGTAGGAGTGGCGTGAAGTGCCTGTCATACCCGCACTCATAAGTGTTAAGTGTGTACGAGTATGAATGCCTTTATACTATGGGTATAAAATAATATGGTATGGGTACAAAATAATATTAAAATACCATTTAAAGGGTCCGCCGAAAATGCTTTAAAAAGAAAATTCTGAATATTTTCCCAAATTTCTTTTTTTATTTGAAAGTACAATCCTTCCGGTTAATAATGGAAAATAACTTCATTCAAATGGCTACCTCGGCTGGCCATGCAGTAGCCTACACGATCGGTGCAATTTTTAAGCACATTATCGATTGTGTGCAGCTGTATTTCACCAATGGCTTCACGAATATTGTCCTTTAAAGCGTCAATTGTCTCTGGCTTGTTGGCGTAACACTTATTTTTGACGGCACCCCACAAATAATAGTCCAACGGTGTCAAGTCGCAGCTCCGAGGTGGCCAAACGACATCAACTCTGCGGCTGATAATGCGAGTGTAGCTTCGGCTGTGGCACGTAGCGCCGTCCTGTTGAAACCAAATGTTGCTAATGTCCTTCTCTTCAATTTTTGTGAACAAAATTTCGTTCAACATGGCCCGATAACGATCGCCATTGACTCTAACGGCTACTCCTTGCTCATTTTCGAAAAAAATGGTCCAATTATGCCTCTGAACCAAAATCCGCAGCAAACAGTGACTCGTCTTGGGTGTATCGGCTTTTCAATGTATGCGTGCGGGTTTTCTGTGCCCCAAATGCGACAATTTTGCTTGTTTACATACCCGCCAAGATCAAAATGAGCTTCATCTGAACACCTCGCACACATGCTGCAACATTACCATGATTTTCAAAGTAATGTCGTAATATTTCCCAGCGTTGTTCAAGCGTGTACACAACCATATTCGTTCAGCGGAAGGATACAACTAATTATCTCTCAAATCAGACATGAGCTAAATGTTACCATTCACGAAATAAGCACTATTTGAAAAAAAAAACGTTAGATGGCGGACCCGATATTATGTCTTGGATTGATTCCTGTTTCAAAAAAAGAAAAGAATGAAACACAAAAATTGATGTAAAAGAGCATACAATTTCTTTTATTCATCCATACATACACATGAGTACTTAATGTATTTTAAATGTCTTTCCATACTCATTGATACTCATACTTCGAATGCATGAATATGCGCGCACACAAGTATTTTATACGTATAGCGTATAATATGAATACAAACATGTTATTTAAGTTAAGATGATTGTGTACAGACATGTTTGCTATAAGTATGAAGTAGAATTACATCTGTAGGTTGTTAATGCGGGTATACACTCTGTTTCTGAGTACTTATTTTCAAGCTCTTCTGATGACATGCCAAAAGGTACTGTCTAGTAGGCAACTGTGTTGTCTGACAGTGTAATATTCTGGGAAGTCTGTAGTTTATCAAATGAATAGGGTACAAACGGTGGCCGCTTAGTTGAGAAGAGTCTTATAGGATGTTATTATGTTTTCGTTTCCCATGCGCCAGGAGGTATCAACCAGATGGATTTGTAGTTGATGTTGTTGTAGTTGATTGTTGTTTTCAATAGTTGTTTCTAAAAATTTATAAAATAGCATATCAAACGGTCGCTAAGAACTTTTTAAATTGTTTTGCTTTAAATTCAATAATAAGCTAAGCTCTTCGTTAACAATTAGCAAATAAGTTTTTTTTTTTTTTTTTTTTTTTAACGCTCTTTTGTGGTTATTTTGCTTTGTTTTTCGTTATTTGTTTCTTTATTCAAGTTTTATTCAGTTTTAGTTTAATTTATTAAATAAAAACACGAGTATTGCTGGACTGGTTTACAACCAGACCACCAGTGAAGTTGTGCACACCTCGTACAAACACTTCATATACTAGTGTGGTGAGATCAGGTGTTGGTACAGTTCACCACATTTATTACTGATGTTTTTAAATGTCTGGTCATAAATCTGAAAGTTGCTATAAAAAAATACATCTGCCATTTGTAAGCCAGAAAGTGGTGTATGGGTGCTACGTTACAATTGTAATTTGTATGTGTGTGTCGCGCATATTATATTTGTGTTTGTCAAGTGGTTGTGTGGTAATGGTGTGGTCCATTTTGTGGTTTTTGATAAACAAAAAAAAATATATTAAAATTTGCTTTAATATATATTTAAAAATAATATTATAAAATACTTACAGTTATAAGCATTCGTAATAAAATATGTGTTATATGGCCTCTCTCTCTCTCTCTCTCTCTCTCTCGCTTTTATTCTATTTCATATTTTTATGTGCCAGAGTTATTGCAATTCAGCAAAAACGCTGTTATTTTGTTTTTGGTCACTCTACCTTTTTATTTTAAAGAGAGACATACGAACATAATTTAAATTTTAATGAATAAAAATGTATGTATGTAGGCACACATTGAGCATCTTTTATATTTGGAAAACATAAAAATATTTTATATTAAAAATCTAAATGGATTTTAACCTAATTCAGCAGAAATTCTGCTTAAAAAGAAATAAAGAATAAGATAAATAAAATATTTCTATAGAATTAATGTTAGCAAAGCTTGTTTTAAAACAACGTAAAAAGCTATTGAAAAGAAATTTTTTTGAAATAAAAATCCTTGCAAAAAACAGAATTTAGACAAATACATATTCAAATTGAGGTCAAATGCTCAAACTAAAGTTCAAACAATTTTTGAATTCAACATAACTTGGACTATGTATGTATTTGTCAGCTAAATAATAATTATTTTAGGCGTGTATTGTATGTATAATACATGTGAGTTGTGATTTTTAAATGGAGATTAATAAAGGTTTGTGCATTACCTTAGACAGAAAACTTGCTTGGAAGTTGCGTCATAAGTCAGTGATAAAACGGGCTACGAAACTACTGATAGCTCTTAAGGCCTGTGTCTTACAATGACCTGTTTTTATGGAGCATATTGGCTTTCCACAAAGCATCTATTTGCTTTGATTTGTTTCCATTTCAATAATCAAGTTTATTTTCAAGTTAAGTGGATGATTAATTTACTGTAGTTCACCTCCATATGATGGTGTAGTGGTGAAAATTCCCGTCAAGTTGTGGTGCTGATCCTTACTTAGCATTGTAATTCTTTCTCCAGTTGTGGTGGCTTTTGTTCTGTTGATGTGGATCATTATTGCCAGAGGGGGGCTTCTTTAGATGAATTTGAATACTCGAAATCTCAATTAATTTTTTCTTTTGTCAAGTGTTCTTCTATGGTTTGAACCTGGGCCGCTTGTGTTGTATGCGAGTGCTCAACCCACACTATACCATGCAACCCCCAAAATAATCTGTTATATACTCAAATTGTAAAGCCTACTCTATTATATAGTGCTCTGAATGGTAGGAGAAGACTAGGCAGATAAGGCAAGCAATCTCCATTCACTTAAGACTGGTAGCCTTGTTGGTTATCGTGCACATACTTTACATATCTCAGACTAGAGGCCTCATATATCCTGTACCTGAATTTGACAGGAACTACTACTAACTAGTAGAGCTGAGATCAAAGATGTTTATGAGATGACTTACAGAAGTTGTAAAAGGATGAATTGAAAAACATCCCATGGGGGATGTGAGCGAGAGTGAGTGATTGATCACGCAGATAAGTTAGCAAAGACACTACAATTTTTCTAGCGGAATTTCAACGGTAATGGAATCTTGCGAACTCTATACGAAAGGGCTTTCGGATGAAGCTCATTTAATAATAAAAATTGCCCTATTTGGGGCTCAGAAAACCCAAACGTGGTCTTACAATAAGCTAGTGCAACAATTACGAGTGATTGTTTGGTGCGGCTTGCGGAGCGGAGGCTTTGAAAATGAGAACGACGCAGCCATCACGGTCAATGGAGACACCTTCCGCACCATGATAACCGAATTTTTTTTGCTCGTTCTTCACGGTATTGATGTGAACGATGGTTGGTTTCAACCACTATCGACTTATTGGGTCAAACGTTTGATGGCCATTTAATTAGCCGAAGTAGTGATATCAGTTGACAGCCAAGAAGCAGTAATTTGACACCGTTGGACTATTTTCTGTGGGACGTCGTTAAAGAAAAGCGTTATGCCGACAAACCAGAGACAATTGAGCATTTTCGGCCCAACATATGTAATGCCATTGCCGAGATACGAGCCCATATACTCGAAAAAGTTTTCGAAAATTGGTCCGATCGAATGTGGTACTGTGAGGCCTAACCGGAACAATTGTACTCCACAACACAAAATTAAATTTGGCAAAATTTTGTTTGTTTCATTACATTTTTAAATTAAAACTTTTAAATGGCCCACCCTATCTTATTTAATAATTTTGTAAAGGGTCCGCCAAATAAATTTTTTTTTTTTGAAAATGCTATAAAAAAAAAACTGAAAGTACAATCCTTCCGGTTAATAATGGAAAATAATTTCATTCAAATGGCTGCCTCGGCTGGCTATGCAGTAGACTACACGATTGGTACAATTTTTAAGCACATTATCGATTGTGTGCAGCTGTATTTCACCAATGGCTTCACGAACATTGTACTTTAAAGCGTCAATTGTCTCTGGTTTGTTGGCGTAACACTTATATTTGACGGCACCCCACAAATAACAATCCAACGGTGCCAAATCGCAGCTCCGAGGTGGACAAACGACATCAGCTCTGCGGCTGATAATGCGATCTTCAAAAACAGGGCGCAAAACTTCGAGTGTAGCTTCGGCTGTGTGGCACGAAACCAAAATGTTGCTAATATCCTCCTCTTCAATTTTTGTGAACAAAAATTCGTTCAACATGGCCCGATAACGATCGTCATTGACTGTAACGGCCACTGCTTGCTCATTTTCGAAGAAAAATGGCCCGATTATGCCTCTGGGCCAAAATCCGCATCAAACAGTGACTCGTCATGGGTGTATCGGCTTTTCAATGTATGCGTGCGGGTTTTCTGTGCCCCAAATGCTACAATTTTGCTCGTTTACATACCCGCCAAGATCAAAATGAGCTTCATCGGAAAATATGATTTTTTGGCAAAATCGGCATCTTCTGTAAGTCGATCGATCAAAGTAATGTCGCAATATTTCCCAGCGTTGTTCAAGCATTTACACAACCATATTCGTTCAGCGGAAGGATAAAACTAATTATCTGTCAAATCAGACATGAGCTAAGTGTTACCATTCACGAAATAAGCACTAGTTGAAAAAAAACGTTAGATGACGGACCCTTTATATAGAGATTATTGTTTTATTTTTAAAATTTCAAGATCTTCTTTGTAAACACTTTCTGCATATATGTTTGTTTCTCAGTATGTTTTTGTTTATTTTAAATAAATATTAGTGAAATGCACAAAGAATATGTAAATAATTGAATAATTTTGCATAAAATGTTGCGTTTTTTTTAGCAAATTAAGTTGAAAAGAACGTATATTCACTATTAGCGGCTAATTAGGTAATTTTTGCCAGTAAAAAAGAAAGTTTTTTGGAAAAAATTCAAATTATAGAAGCGTTGTACTACTGTTTTTCTTCAAATTATGGAGGAATTCATGTTAACACAGCAAAACCTTATAGAATTTCTCTCCAAGATGCTGTTGCCACAAGATGTGCTTCAACTTAAATTCAAGTAATAGAAGTTAGAGTGTATGCAGATTTTTTAGAATTCTTGTAAGAAAAGGTTTGTTAACTTCACGTTTGTAACTTTTTTCTTGTTTACTTTCTTTTGTTTCTCAACGTTACTTCTTTCTTAAGCTTTTGCCTAACACTCTTATCTATTTGTTTGTACGTATGTTTATGAGTTTGTGTATGTGTGCTTGTGCGTTTATATTTATGATAATTTTATGCAAATCTTTTTAAATTCATTTGTTATTAAAAATAAACAAGTAAAGCAATAATGCATGATTTATTATGACTTGAAATAATAATTTTTCTTATAAACTTGCTAAGAAAAAATCATAACAATAAAAAAGGCAGGGAAAACAGAAGAGAAATCATACTTTTTTCTACTTGTATGTACACTTATACTAACAATGTTATATTACAAAAAACAATAAAACGGAGATAAGTCGTATACACTCGTGTTTGAATAATAAAAAACAGCTAAAATAATAAAGGAGAAAAGTAATATGGCGTTTGCTGCTTAACACCAAGTCACCGAAATATAAATAAACACATGTGTATACCACACATGCATAAGCATGTTAAGGCAAACATACGAATATGTATAGACATACGAGTTTTTTTTTTATTTGTAAATTGAAAATCCAAAAACAATAATTTACATAAAAACTCCTATGCTTACTCTTCTTAATGGAAAAGAACCGAAAATGCAAACACACGCACACATACACATAAGCATTTAATTTTTTTCTCTCAGCTTAACTCTGTCTCTCTATCTCTCTTTATAATTCAATTTAAAGTGGGTTTATGGCATACTAGTACAGTAGATATCAAGGTTGATAAAATATTTATAATATTTTTTTTTATTATCTTAAAGCAGAATAAAAAACAAAAATCTAATTTACTCAAACACCTTTAGAATTACATTCTTACATATCGTGCCGTAACCGCCAAATAAGCTTAACCAACATAATTTTCGATTTTAATTTTAATTTTTTTTTTTAATAAATGAATCAATGAATGACAACATCTGCATTATCTCTTAAAATGTCATTGTCATACAAAGTTCCGCTACAAGTTTGTAGCAAAAACTCAAATGCTATGCTCAAAGGCATAGCGTAACGTTATTCATCAAATAAGCACAAAAGATATATTCGTTTGTATCATGCTTCCCTATTAAACTGCTACGAAGAGATGGTATACAACGTATTAGTTCACATTCGAGCCTATTGAGCATATAAAAGTATTATACAGTGCGTTGCGCCTAAAAAACAACTCGTAAAAAGGACTCCTTTATTTAAAGGGTCACAGTTGCAGGCCGCTTTCAATCTTCAACTTCAATTCAAAGGGAGTTTTCCAGAGAATTTGGTATTAAAAAAAAACTTGAAGTTCCGTATTTTATTTCTCTTGAGTATACAGTAAAGCAATCGCTCTTTTAGTAAAATTTGGATCTGATGGAAAATGTTATATAAAGGGTCCGCCATCTAACGTTCTTTTTCAACTACTGCTTATTTCGTGAATGGTAGCACTTAGCTCATATCTGATTTGACAGATAATTAGTTTTATCCTTCCGCTGAACGAATATGGTTGTGTATACGCTTGAACAACGCTGGGAAATATTGCGACATTACTTTGAAAAAGTTGCCAAAAAAATTATCTTTTCAGATGAAGCTCATTTTCACCTTGGCGGATATGTTAACAAGCAAAATTGTCGCATTTGGGGCACAGAAAACCCGGACGCATACATTGAAAAGCCAAAAATGAGCAAGGAGTGGCCGTTACAGTCAATGGCGATCGTTATCGGGCCATGTTGAACGAATTTTTGTTCACAAAAATTGAAGAGGAGGATATTAGCAACATTTGGTTATAACAGGACGGCGCTACGTGCCACACAGCCGAAGCCACACTTGATGTTTTGCGCCCTGTTTTTGAAGATCGCATTATCAGCCGCAGAACTGATGTCGTTTGGCCACCTCGGAGCTACGATTTGACACCGTTGGACTATTATTTGTGTGGTGCGTTAAAGATAAGTGTTACGCCAGCAAGCCAGAGACAATTGACGCTTTAAAGGACAATATTCGTGAAGCCATTGGTGAAATCCGGTGATTTTTCCAGATATACCACTATATGGGCTCTAGACAGGACCCTTAGCACAAACATTTATATATATTGGTACAGGAGAGCACTTCCATATTTTAGAGAAATAGCCACTCATCTTCCCAAGATATATCAGATTTTTCAAAAAGGCGATTTTTTGAAATTCGATTTTCTCAAATCCGGTAATTTTTCCAGACATACCACTATATGGGCTCTAGACAGGACTCTTGGCACAAACATTTGTGTATACTGGTATAGGGAAGCACTTCCATATTTTAGAGAAAAAGCCACTCATCCTCCCAAGAAATGTCAGATTTTTCAAAAAGGCGATTTTTTGCAATTCGATTTTCTCAAATCTGGTGATTTTTTCAGACATACCTCTATATGGGCTCTAGGCAGGACCCTTAGGAAAAACATTTGTATATAGTGGTATAGGGGAGCACCTTCATATTTTCCAGAAATATTCACTTATCTTCTGAAGATATTTTACATTTTGTATGTAATCACTGTTAATCTCTTAACAGTACTCTGTTAACGCAACATTTGTGTATGTTAAAATAGTAAGGTTGTTGTCTTGGCTTATCAAATTCGAATGTATTTTCACAGACATGTTAATTTTCCGGCAATAACTGAAGAAGAAGCAAAGATATTTAAAAAAACCTCCTGTAAAATTTAATTTCTGTTGGTTGAGCGTTTTTGGCGGTTATGGCACGATATGTACACAAAATACTGCTCATATGCCTCTTAAAAGAGTAAATAAATTTTATAAAAAGTTGTTTAAAAGGCAACAATGTTTATCAAAACAAACGTATACATCATATATGCATTGAAATTGAAGGGCATATACAGAAGTGCGTGTATATGTGTGCTAGAGTGTGCCTTTGAGTAATAAAAGCAAAAACAATAATAATAATTCAGTTCGTTTATTACCGTTCAGAAAGAGCAGCTTCAAAACAATTGATTTTGAAGAGAGTTAGAGTTTGTTGTAAATATGGCTGCCTGTATACAACGACTGCACCTCAAATCAAATACTATGCCACTATAGACTTCAGAAAAGTTCGATTTTTTAATTAAAATTTTTATATGAAGTAAATTACCAATTTTAATAAAGAATAAATTGCGTTTGTGTTTGTGTATCAATCGAGAATATTATGACTTTAGGAATGCAGTACATTGTCAAAGTGTGTACGGTTAAGTTCAGGAGTATGTGACATTGTCACACTGTAAAGCTATATGCGTTCGAAGGACAGTCTATAGTTTTAAACACAGACCTGATAAGTTTTTGAAATATTTTAGGTTTGTAATAGAGATATTTGTGGACTTTTAGGCAAAGAGTTGCCTAAAATCTCATGTGATTACTATTGATAAACCCTTGAAGAATGGCCCAGGGGAGTTGGTAATATCAAAAGTCCAATAACTTACACAGTTGCACAGGAAACAACATTGTGCACTTGCTATACACATACACTGAGAATCCCAACATCTTCATTAAACATTCATCATGGTATGGCAGAAGTATATGCTACAAAAGGATCTCTCAAGCGCAATAAATCGTTGGCCCTTAACAATATTCCACAGGATATGATTTGGCTGTTTTTCTGTACTGTGAGCAGCTGCTGTCTCCTATAATTGTAGAAAATAGGCAAAACAAAGTGTTACCGGAAAAAATTACAGAGGGATTAATAATCAATAAATCAAGAAAAAGTCGACTTGACAGACCGCAGGAACTGGAGGGAGGGACCGATGCGATTTTACCCGGACTAGAAAAGGAACAAACTGGATGGTGCAAAGATGTTCTCCGAAAACTTATCTCCCTCCCGAAGAGAATGTGCATGACACATATTCCTTGGAATTTATCTAAGCGACAAAATAGGCATAAAAGCTAGCATTGTCGTTTGTGTTTAACTGCATTCCAGACCAAGTTATGCTGCAATAACATAGTGGCTGCTGGCCAGACTTGAGTACCCCGATTACATCGACGACATTTTCAGCTTTGCAAACTAAGTTGGTGAGAGAAGCAGCTTCTAGAGTTTGTCTAAAGATCAACATTTTTTTTTTTTCAATAAGACCAGCACTCAGGGGATAACCCCTACTTATGCAGTGCATTGTGCTGGTACTAGGAATATAGGTTGTGGGAAGGAGGATAGATAGAGTAGTGTCAGTGGACATTCCATTTAAGTTTGCTCATGTCGTAAGTAGCAGGAAAAACATTCGCGGGAAAATTGTTCCACAAACGAATAGTGCAACCAAAGAACGAATTCTCCCTATAATGCGTTGTGCGATTTACTGGACAATCAACTACAAAGGGATGAGCGCTACGAGAAATACGAGTACTACGTAAAAATATATGATTTGTAGGAATTAGTTCATTAATGTCATCAAAAACACATTCCGTTATAGTACCGATAGAACAATGAAACACACACCACATTGCGACGGTGCTCTAACGAATCAATAGAGTTGGCTACTCTACCGTCATTAATAAGCATCTTCGCCCTTTCCTGTACACGGTCGAGCAGCTCCAAAATAGACTTTGAAGCACCTGTCCATACATGAGAGTTATATTCCATCTCGGGTTAGATATAGGTCTTGTAAATACTAGGGAGATCAGTGAACTAATTCCTACACCGTCTTAAGAAGCCGAGACACTTGAATGCTTCTTTCGACACTCGAAATATGTGCTCGTTCCAACGAACGTCACAATGAATTCTCATGCTCAGAACATCAAGAGCATCCGATTCCTCAATATCTACACCACCACGTCTGTGTGTTAAAAAACAGCATTGAGTCTTGCGTGCATTAAAATCGACCCTGTTCGCACGACCCCCCTCAGAGATTTTCGACAGGTCGTTTGTAAGTGTGTCGTTCATATTACGCCTTTTCGTCCCAATTTCCAAAAGGCTTGGCCTACGATCAAAAGAATGTTGTTGTCATCTGCAAAAGAGTAGATAGGATTAGAAGTGAGAAAAAGAAAGTCATTAAGAAAAGAACAGAGCCTTGCGGTACCCCTGAATTTATCCTGAACTCGTCAGATGAAATCCCGTCTATAACCACTCTTATAGTGTGAATTCTGAGAAAGCTCGATATGAATCGAGAAAAGTGACTACCGACACCAAAGGCAATAAGTTTGGATATGAGAGCCTCCAGGGCCACAACCTTACTGTCAATAAATCCATGAATGAGACCTGTTCCACCTTTCAGAGAGTAACGCTAGCAAATTAGTGGAGCGACCTTTGCGGAAACCATATTGGCGATCGTTTAGCCAATTGTTGGACTTTAAATATTTCACAAGGTGATGATTCACCATACTCTCCATAACTTTGGAAAGTACCGAAGAAACTGCTATTGGACGGTAGTTGTCACAGTTACTAGCCTCACCCTTTTTACGGAAAACCAAAAGCTTACGTATTAAAGTTAAGAATTTCGAGCGCTTTCGCATACAATATCAATCAATCAAAAATTTTGAATCATTTTGTTACCTGAGCAACTTAATTGACAAAACTGGCACTTCGAAAAAGAACATCTAACAACTGACAACACACGGCATTCAATATGGGAACGTATGTAAATGAAGATGGGTGGGTCATACTCTCAGAAAGTCATCAAATGATATTGCAAGACAGGATAGAGGATAGAGAACAATATCTTATATATAGTGGTGTTCAGTTATTTAGGAGCAACAATAATTGTTTGTATACTGACATAATTCCAAGTTTAATTTAAATGATCTCTCTCGCTTCGATTTTATAAATTGTTGCTCAGGTTTTGTCATGACAGTATATAAACCAATTGTTGTCCCTAAATAGCTGGCTACAACTGTAATCTCTTACTCTCATTGCTTACATCTTCCACACTTTTTCGCTTTAAATTGTCATAATTCATTTTAGAAAAACTGAAAATTAGAGAGAATTTCAAGTGAAAAAGCTGCACATGCTTTAAAAATTAAAAAAATATACATGTACTCGTACGGTTATCTTCTGTAAATTTTTTAATTTCACTCGAAATCGATCCACAAAACAGACCCGATAATTTATTTCATAGTGTATTTTTTACAATAAATTAAATGTGAAATGTGTACATAAGATATAGGTTTCTTCCGACAAGTAGAGCATCAGGTAGTTAAAACGGATTCGAGTACTCTGAATCCAGTGGTGCTAACTGTTGCTTAGGTTAGCGCTTGTTTTCGAGATATACTGTTATTTCGAAAATGGAGGATGTTACACAACATATTCTTATAGCGCAACTCCAAAACGGTTTAGTTTATTGAATAAATTAAAAAACCGAAATTTCGCAATAAAACTACCTTTACTCGTAGGTAAGGCTACAACTTTAATCTGAGCAAAAAGAATTCGGCAAAAGAACAGTGGGTTCACATTATTAAGTATATACTCGTAAGTACGTATGTACGTATGAGTGATATTTTATTAGTGAAGCCGAAAATACTTACGTATGAGTGATATTTTATTAGTGAATCCGAAATATCATTCATACGTACGTACTTACGTAGTATGTAGTGTAAGCCCACTGTTTTTTCTTTCTTTTGCCAAAAATTATTTATACTGCTACGAAAATAAGATTGGGAACCTCTGCGCTTATTACTTCGCTAAAATAAATAAACAAAAGAAGAAGACTCTACGTGCTGTTTACAAATAATCAAATTTACAACAACAAACATTAGCAGAGATAAAGTAAATAAAAATAACACGGCAACAACAATAATTAAGCAGCAAAGACAATAAACAAGCAACAACAAATACTGAGAGCTGAATGAAGTAGATGTTTACATACGCATGGCTACAAAAGAACTAAAAAGAAATTGAAAGAAATATCGAGAAATTCGTGAGCTTTCGTTGTATTGTTTACTCAAACAACAAGCAGTTTAAGTAAAGTAAACTCAGCGAGTACAGTTTGTGCGAAGAGAGTTGATAAGGAGTAAACTCGTGAAGTGAATCGTGAAGTAAAAAGCCAGTTTAGTTGAAGCTAACTCAGTAAAGAGAGTTAAGTGTGGATAAACTCTGGTTCAAAAGGTTGTGATCGAACCTAAGCTATAACTACAATCGGGTTGGAAGATCTTTAAGTAGAAAGATCTGTCGAGTAATTGCTGTTGTTTACAAGATTGTAAACAGACGGGGTAATTAAGAATAGAAAATTGTTATTGTCTGTAGAAAGGTTACAAGCAGTGGTGGAAAAAACTATGTTGAATAAAGGATTTTAATTAAAAACCAAATACAAGATTTATTTTATTAGATTTATTTTATTTTAACTACAATCTACGAATTCATAAATACACGTTTTTAAAAAGCTAAAAACCTAACAATACATATTCCTAAAACGACTGCACACAAAAACGCAACTTTCTTAGTTTTAAGAAACTAAGTGTTAACACTGTGTTAATTCGCTCTTTTGTTGTGATCAGGGGATAATTACATTGTCGACTTAAAAAAATGCTAAAAGGGATGAAATTCTTACTTCAGTAATTGAAATTAAAATAATAAAATTGAAAGTAAGAAAACTTAAAAGTTAAAAACTGCAAAATCAGCACAATTTACAGAAAAATGTATTTTTTAAATAAATATCTTCAAAACTGCTGAAAGCTTAAAAAACAAATTGCAGAATATAAATAAATCTGTACATTTGGCAACGCTGATTAATTGTCTCATTACTCTTAAAAGAGAACATAATATGTGTGATATTCTTTTGCTCCCTTTGTTTCTCTTTTAAATCTTTTTCTCTTTGAATATTTACTAATTGCTTAACAGTTAATGGATCATTTCACTACATTTGAGTGCGTTATTTTAGTTTTTTTATTTCATGATGAATGCCTAAGTGTACGAGTATAACTGTTATTCTGCTTCTTGTTTATATTAAGCAGTGTTATCAGTTAAGCGTTTTTCAGTATTTTTTTAAAATTATTTGTTTATTTCAATTATGATTTAAATTATGTTTTTTAATTAAATTTAATTGCTTAAGAAGATTTTTCTTTATGATTCGAACTTTTTCTCTTTTAATTTGAATTTAAAAAACCATATAAACCAATTTAATTTGAAAACTTTTTCTCTCAAGTGTATGGCGTGTGTGTGTATGTGTGTATGTGTTTTATTACATTTCTTACAAAAATTTTACTTTTATTTTTTCGTAGATTTTTTGTGCTTCTTTTTTACTTTTGTAATACAATTTTCTGAGCAATAAAATTTACATGAGATTTGTACAAGTATTTGTTTTTACATTTGCCTCCTACTTGATGTAATAAAAAAAGTTACTTTTTTATGCTTTTTTTCTGGTGGCAGAAAAAAAAAAAAACAAAAAACAAAATCGTTTCAACACAACTTTAATAGAAAACATACGCTGCTTTAGAAAAACAGTAACAACAACACTGTGTAGACATAAACAAAAAATGGTTTAGTTAGGAGAGCATACAAAAAAAAAAAAGCGGAACGAATCTCAAGTAACGGTACAGTAAAAAATAAAAGTATAAAGACTATTGCACAAAAAGAACGGCATTGTTGTGTAGTGTATTTGAAGGGAAAAAAGTCGTACTTTTTTGTTTGTCTAATGATGGCTCTCTGCGAACAGGTGAAAACGTGGTTGTTGTTAAAAATCCTAACCATGTTTTTCTTTGAATTGTGGCAGCAAAAAAAAAAAAACACACACATACACTCATACACATCCGCCTATGTACACATAAACAGAGAGTAAGTTGGAAATGGTGGAAAAAATTGTAAAAAAGTTTCTTGCTTTTGTTGTTGTTCCTGTTGTTGTTTATGTCGTTGGTTTTTATATGATGGAACGTAATCTCATAATAATAAATTCCTTCCGTGCAATTACAGTTTAAAACACTGATATACACATACGCATATATACAGTGTGCGACAAAACATATGTCCCAACTTCTGATTAAAACAAAATGTCTCAATAATAAAAACAAACACTTTTGGATTTTAAACTATTTTATAATTTATAAAGTTAATCATTTAAATTCACTAAGAAATAAATAAAAAACCTATTTAAGTTAGAAAAAAATCATTTTGTACGTTTGACACAGTTTTTTCAATGCGACAAAACATAAGCACGTCTTCAATAAATTTACTTAAAACATCACCTCGATTAAAAAGTTCCCGGAATTTATTCAGAAAATTAAAACTACAAGCTTATTCATCCATATTGTCCCCTTCAAAATAATACCCATCGACTTCAATACACTTATGCCAGTGCTTAACCCAACTCCCGAAGCATTTTTAATATTCCGTTTTCGGTATGCCCATCTCTGCTTCCTACGATTTTTTCATTATTTGCTCTTAGCTGCTGAAACGCGTTCCCCGTAACGGTTTTTTAACTCGATTGAACAGAAAGAAGTCAGAAGGAGACAAATCAGGTGAATTCGGTGGCTATTGGATGGTATTTGATGCACTTTTCGTTAACAAAATTTCGAATAATAATGGCACTGTGCGACGGTGCGTTATCATGGTGAAAAATCCACGAGCCCACAATTCTGGTCTTTTTCGGCGAAATGCTTCACACAAACTTCTCATAATGCCCAAGTAATGCTCTTTGTTTACTGACTGGCCTTCCGCCAAAAATTCATGATGTACTAACCATAGTAATCCATGAAAACCGTGAGCATTGCCTTCTTTTTTGACAGAAAACGACATGGTTTTATTTGGTCTCTAGTCACTTGATGAACGCCATTCACTTGCCTGATGTTTGGATTGCGTATCGTATTCACAAACCCACGTCTCGTTTCATTAATTATCCTTATGATAAATATGGGAACGAATTCAGCCTCGCAAATCATGTCTTTTGCGACCTCAACACGGTCTCTTTTTTGCATAAAATTGAGGTCTTTGGGTACCAACTTTGCTGCTACACGACGAATCCATAGGCAATATTCAAGTCCTCCGTTATATATCTCTGATTGTTAATTGTGGGTTATTGACCAACATTTCTTTTGCTGCATCAATGTTTTCGTCGGTTTTTGATGCTGATAACTTTCGATTGACTCACGACCACTTTTGAACCACTTGTGCCGCTGGTAAATGATCGTTTTCTTTAGAGAATCGTTGTCGAAACATTGTTCCAACTTTTCCAACGTTCGCTCACCATTAAAATAAGTTCGTTGTTGCAAATTTAAATTCATTTCAAAAATTGTCAAAAATCGCCAACATGTTCTTGGCTACCTATCTTTTGCAAATATCAAGCTCTGACCTTAAGATTTAGCGGAAATATCAACAACAGATGTAAAGAAAAACATAAATCGGGCAGTTGGGACCGTCACACGGTTGTTATAGCGGGAAATTTTTGATCAAAGTGATGTTAATTTTACTAATATTTAGTAGATCTGATTTTTTGAAAGTTTTTTACTTATAAAGGGTCCGCCAAATAAATTTTTTTTTTTGAAAATGCTATGAAAAAAAACTACTGAATATTTTCTTAAATTTCTTTTTAAATTTGAAAGTACAATCCTTCCGGTTAATAATGGAAAATAATTTCATTCAAACGACTGGCCATGCAGTAGCCTACACGATCGGTCCAATTTTTAAGCACATTATCGATTGTGTGCAGCTGTATTTCACCAATGGCTTCACGAATATTGTCCTTTAAAGCGTCAATTGTCTCTGGCTTGTTGGCGTAACACTTATCTTTGACGGCACCCCACAAATAATAGTCCAACGGAGTCAAATCGCAGCTCCGAGGTGGCCAAACGACATTAGCTCTGCGGCTGATAATGCGATGTTCAAAAACATGGCGCAAAACATCGGCTGTGTGGCATGTAGCGCTGTCCTGTTGAAATCAAATGTTGCTAATATCCTCCTCTTCAATTTTTGTGAACAAAAATTCCTTCAACATGGCCCGATAACGATCGCCATTGACTGTAACGGCCACTCCTTGCTCATTTTCGAATAAAAATGACCCAATTATGCCTCTGGACCAAAATCCGCACCAAACAGTGACTCGTCTTGGGTATATCGGCTTTTCAATGTATGCGTGCGGGTTTTCTGTGCCCCAAATGCGACAATTTTGCTTGCTTACATACCCGCCAAGATCAAAATGAGCTTCATCTGAAAAGATGATTTTTGATTCTGCAACATTACCACGATTTTCCAAGTAATGTCGCAATATTTCCCAGCGTTGTTCAAGTGTATACACAACCATATTCGTTCAGCGGAAGGATAAAACTAATTATCTGTCAAATCAGACATGAGCTAAGTGTTACCATTCTCGAAATAAGCACTAGTTGAAAAAAAACGTTAGATGGCGGACCCTTTAGAATCACTTTATTTTAGTATTTATGATGCAATTTTGCACTCTTGATGGGATCAAGGCGTCATTGCGTACTATAAGCTGCTAAAACTGGATGATCGAAGCAGACTGCAACTATTTCGTTTGAATGGTGACAGACATGGTTAAGTTATTCTTTTGCATGATAACACCCAACCTCATGTCGCAAAAGTTTTAAAACCATTATTAGGAACGATGAAATGCCACAACCGTCGTATTCTCCGAACATTGCTTCGTGGGCTGTTGTGACGAATACAATATACTCACACCTCTTTATACAGGCTTTCTTTACATGGCATTGCGCTATAACGACCAGTTTGTATTATTTACCTAATTCTACGGTTAAAAAAACGTGGATTCTCCGTTTTCGTTTTTTAAAAGTGTAAGGGAGGAAAACGCAACACATATTCATCTCATTTAAAGGCATTTCGATTTACGGCCTACATTATCAGAAACTATCTACGACTCATAAGGAGATATGAACTTAACTTTTAACACATCACCGAATCATTTCCGTTGAAGAAATACAAAATCGGCTTCATAGTTGGAGCGCCTTAAAAGACGAGAAGTTTTTCTGAGACGGTATTTGGAAATTGGCTCAGAAGTGGAGAAAAAAAGTAAGCAGTGATTTGATAAAGTTGGAGATGAAATACATCTGTGTGAGGTCGAAAACGGAACAAATAAATTGGTAGTCCCAATACGTAAATTACACCTATTTTTGTATTAAATAAACTACGAAAGCCTTTAAATAAAAAAACCACCCGGGTTTTTTCAAATATAATACCCATTAAAACCCGGGTGGGTTTAATTGGGTTACCCAGTTGGTTGCCGACCTTGATAAAAACATATTAAAATTCGAATGGGCTTTTCTATGAGGGCGGATTGACATTGAAGCTACCTAGCGCTAGATGGCAGCACAAACACAAAAACTTTACTTTCTTAGAAATTACGATCTGTCAAACGTCAGCTGTAAAAATTTTAGCCAAATTCATCGATTAGTTTATTTGTTGTAGTCGTTTGAAGTGAGCAACTTTTGTGGTTCTTGGAAAATGGAAAAAAGTGAATTTCGTGTAGTGATTAAACACTATTATTTGAAAGGCAAAACGACGAAAGAGACTAAAGGAAAGCTTGTTAGACATTACAGCGAATCTGCTCCGTCAGATTATATGGTAAACTATTGCTGAATTTAAACGGGGCCGAACAAGCACTGCAACAATACCATCAACAGGAAGGCCAAAAGAGGTGGTTACTGAAGAAAATATAAAGAAAATCCTCGATATCGTTATGAATGTTCACCGGCTCAAAATCCGTGAGATTGCTGAAATGGTAAACATATCATATGAACGTGTGTTCAACATTTTGCCTGAACATTTGCATATGAAGAAGCTTTCGGCAAGATGGGTGCCGCGTTTGCTCAGTGTTGAACAAAAACGAGTTCGGCTGATCACTTCACAGCGGTGTTTGGACATGATAAAGCATTATCCTGCTGATGTTTGGCGTAGATTAATAACTGTTGATGAAACGTGGGTCCACCACTACAAACCTGAAACCAAAAATCAATCGAAGCAATGGGTGGAAGCTGGTGGAAGTGCTTCGAAGAAGGCGAAGACAGCGAAATCTGCTGGCAAGGTTATGGCCACTGTATTTTGGGATGCACGCGGAATATTGCTCATCGATTATCTTGAGAAGAGATCCACAATCACAGGAGAGTATTATCGTGCATTATTGCATCAATTGGTTTATGCAATCAAGGAAAAACGACCACATTTAAACAAGAAAAAAGTGCTCTTTCTTCAAGACAACGCACCGGTTCACACAGCATTAGATACGATGCTAAAACTACGAGAAATCCACTTCGAATTGGTTGATCAACCACCTTATAGTCCAGATTTAGCCCCTAATGACTTTTTCCTGTTTCCAAACTTGAACAAATGGCTCGCAGGAAAAAGATTCATCTCAAACGAAGAAGTGATTACCGAAACTAATGCGTATTTTGAGGAGTTGCCAAATTCGTATTATTCAGATGGTATATAAAAAAGTTGGAAAATCGTCTTACTAAGTGTATTGAGCTAAAAGGAGATTATGTCGAGAAATGAATGGTTTTTGAAAAAAAAATGTTTTTTTCCTACTTAGGTAGCTTCAATATCAATCCGCCCTCGTATGTTATAAAGTTACATATATGATAGTAAGTACAAGCTAGTGCATATGTTTTGTCGCATACTGTATATGCATGTAGTTGCTTGCGTATGCTTCTGTTATTACAAATACATACAAAAATACTTATGCGGGAATGAAAAAATTCTGTCTTTATATATGCTTGTATATGTGCGCCTACAGTTTTTGTTGTTGTTATTGTTCATTTACAGTTGTTGGTTTTTTTTTTAAGTTTGCATTTAAGTTTTACTCTTTACAAAATCTCTCTTAAAGCCTACCCACCATTTTCATTACTCTTTCTCTCACAGTGTCTTTCATCTTTAGGGATATTTGTACAAGTGCGTATGAGTATATCATTGATGTGGTTATTTTGTGTTTTTTTTGTGCTTTCTATGCCGCTTCTTCCCAAGCTGGCTTGCTTACTTGTATCGTAAATATAAATTCTTGTGTAAATGTATGAGTGGGCTTGCTCTTGTATTTCTTTTTTTTCACTTCCTCTCAACTGGATTAAACATTTTCACTGTTTGCCTGTAAAGCAACCATGTGTATTGAAAAAAGAGCTTAACGCAACCAACTTTACCAAAAAAAAAAAAAATTATATATAAATACTCGTATATATGGATTTGTATGTGTGTGTGTGTGTGTGTGTGCGTGCATGTTTTAATATGAAACTCCCGTCTTTAGGCAATAACAACAAATTCTAAAGGAAATACCAAAGTGTTACAGGTGAAATATTGATAAAAAAATTGTGTAAAACTTAATAAACAAACGGAAATTTATTTTGTTTACCTTATTATATACATACACATACGTATATACATACATATGTACATACAATATTTTTTCTATGGAAAATATGTTTAAAAAACAAAATGAGCATAAGAAAAATGTGAGTGTAACCCATATAGAAGAAAAACTAAACAATAATAATAAATCATATGGTCTTTTCAAAAAGAGTTGTTGTAGTGATACACACACATGTTTATTCAAAAAAAAAAAAAAAAAAAAAAAAAAAACGTGTAAGCCAACAATTTAATTTTACCGTAAATGTAAATATATTACACTTGACATGATCATTCATGTTGTTATTTGGTGCTAAAAATATTAATCATTTATTTTCGTTTTGTGTATTAAGAAATAGTTTTTTTTCCGTCACTCCTCTAGGGAGCATATTGGCTTTCCACAAGGCATCTATTACTTTGTTTCAGTTTCTTTAATCAATTTGATATTTCAAGCTAAGTAGTAGATGATTAATCCGCTGTAGCTTCCTCCATATGATCTTTTTTTATGTAGTGGGGAAGATCCTTGCTAATTGGTGGTGATCTTTACTTTAGTATTGTAATTTTTTCCCAGTAGATGGCGTGTTTTTCCTGATCATTCGTTTGATGTTTGTCATCATCGCCAGAGGTATGCCCGAGAAAGGTCATGGGGGCTTTTTTCTTTATTTTTTTTTTAGATGGAGCTGTCTGGAGGGAACATTCGAAACCACAATTAAATTTTTTCCTTGTCATGTCCTCTGCTAGGGCTCGAACCTGGGACGTTTGTGTTGTTATGCGTGCGCTCTAACACGCACTACACCACGCCACCCCCGTTTTAAGAAATATACAGTTTGGAAAAAAAGGCAGAGTAGGAAGAGTGCTCGAATTGAATTCGTTCTTAAAGAATGATTCTTCTTGAGAGCGGAATTTTAAGAGAATTTATACAATTTCGTACGATTTCATGTAATACGCTTTATCATAATCAATTTGCACTGGACAAACTAAAATTCTTGTGCTAGATTGTGGTTCATAGTACATTGTCTTTGGTGCTTGGCTTAAAATTCTCAGCGTCAATTATCTTTTTTTTGTCTGCCTGTTGGTTTTATAACTCGATTCTACATACTTTTTCAGTGCGGTACACTGAGACACGGCCTTAAAAACAAATCAGGATATTTCCCAGCTGGGTTGACTTTAAAATGATGGATATATCCTCTCCTATTGAGACTCGTGTTCCTTGAATGTTTTCATTTAAATATAGAGTCACTTGTTGCACGTTTGTCCAATTTTTTATGGCTAAACACTTTATGACGTCTTTTACATTCATAAAAAACCCACAATTTTTTCATAAAAAGCCCAAATTCCAAGAAATTTCAATAATTTCTTTCTTATGAAAACACTCATTTTACAGCAAAGAAATCTATTAAAAACTTCTTTTGTTGTTAGCGTTGTAATGTGTGGATGTATTTTAAAGGTTATAACGTCTCGAAGTCCGAAAAAAACAAAAATAAACATTTTAACCCTTTCATGCATTTTTTGTTTGTAAAGGGTCCGCCAAATAATTTTTTTTTTTCTGAAAATTCTATAAAAAAAAAAACTAATAATGGAAAATAATTTCATTCAAATGGCTACCTCGGCTGGTCATGTAGTAGCCTACACGATCGGTCCAATTTTTAAGCACATTATCGATTGTGTGCAGCTGTATTTCACCAATGGCTTCACGAATATTGTCCTTTAAAGCGTCAATTGTCTCTGGCTTGTTGGCGTAACACTTATCTTTGACGGCACCCCACAAATAATAGTCCAACGGTATCAAATCGCAGCTCCGAGGTGGACAAACGACAAAAGCTCTGCGGCTGATAATGCGATCTTCAGAAACAGGGCTCTAAACATCGAGTGTGGCTTCGGCTGTGTGGCACGTAGCGCCTTCCTGTTAAAACCAAATGTTGCTAATATCCTCCTCCTCAATTTTTGTGAACAAAAATTCGTTCAACATGGCCCGATAACGATTGCCATTGACTTTAACGGCCACTCTCTGCTCATTTTCGAAGAAAAATGGCTCAATTATGCCTCTGAACCAAAATCCGCACCAAACAGTGACTCGTTTTGGGTGTATCGGCTTTACAATGTATGCGTGCGGGTTTTTTTGTGCCCCAAATGCGACAATTTTGCTTGTTTACATACCCACCAATATCAAAATGAGCTTCATCTGAATAGATGATTTTTTTTTTGGCAAAATCGGCATCTTCTGTAAGTCGATCGCAGGCCCAGATTCCCAGCGTTGTTCAATGGAAGGATAAAACTAATTATCTCTCAAATCAGACATGAGCTATGTGTTACCATTCATGAAATAAGCACTAGTTGAAAAAAAAAACGTTAGATGGCTGACCCTTTATACAACATCACTATTTCAAAGCACATTTCGTATGTCTTACGATATTCTCTTGTTAAACGAAGTAATATGAAATGAAATTCTATGCCTTATAGAACGATCCCACCAATCACTTACCCGCCCGCCACCCGGCCGTGGAGGGCTCGTCTCCATAGCGTAGAGATACGTACACGCTACAGTCTGAACTATAGCGGATACGGGCAAATAAGTCATGGCAACGATAGCCCAAATCAGCTACAGAACTTAATCACAAGCTGAAAGTTAAAGATAAAAAGAAAACCCCGTTTAATACTACAGACTTCATGGTTAAACTCAATAAACTCATAATATAATTTGAAAGCCCTGCACAATCTATGGGAAGACAAAGAATTCGCATAATTTGTCCTGTAAAAGTCCAGGGCAAGAGGTCGATATTTGCGAGAAAATCTGAACGGAACACTAAAATTCAAGATACAAAGACAAAACTCGGAATCAATACTGCCGGCAATAAGGTTGCAAACAAACGAAAAACCTAAAACTGCCATTCTACGCTCCAATGTAGGAAGTTTAATCAGTTCAGAAGTTTAATTTCACTCTAAGCCACGTAAACAGTATAATGAGAACTGTCTCTGCACAGATTTAATTGAATCAGGATGACACTGATAATAAGGAATCCAAATTACCGGCCTAACAAGAGAAATATATAACTGTTTTGTAATATAAGGATCAGTGTATTCCCTTGACCATCTTTTCACAAAACTTAAAACCGCCCTAGCTTTACTAGTCATTATACAAACATGATCAATAAATGACAGTTTCCCCATCCAATAGAACACCCACATCTAGAAAGGTTGTAACGGTCACACTTATGCCTCTTTATAATACGGCATTTCGCTTTAACGGCCTGTCCAAATTATGGAACACCTTTGTTTTATGACCTCGTTATATGATTCAAATATTAGGGATTCACCGTTTTTTAAGAAAAATTATATGGCAAGCAAAAGAAACTCCTTTAACGGCATTTTCATTTTCGGCCTATATTTTCAGAACCTGTCTATGGCGTATAAAGAGTTATGAGTATATTTATTATATTTTTATGTTTGAAGGACTCTTCTATGAAGAAAACTCTTTTCCTAAATATTATACCTTGGGGCCACGGTACATATGTGTATAATATTCGTAAAAACTGAATTTTGTTTGTAATTTTGATGTCGGTTATGTGTATTTTATAACGGTGCTGGTGGCAACACTGTTTTCTATTTACATAATAAATTACTTGTTAAAAAAAACAAAGTTTGATCTCTCATGCCAATTTATTTTTTTCTTTTACAGTTAGAAATATAATACATATGTAAATAAAAACATGTCGCTCTATAATCCCCTTTACAATAATCATTACTTTTTATATAAGGCCATGATCTCTTAAGCTTCTTTGTTTATATTTTTTTAAGTCGTACTCACTCTCTGCTTACTAAATAAATTACTCTTATTGTTATAATAGTTTATATTGTTTTTGTTCTTATGTTACTACTTTAAATTTTGTGTTTGTGGGTGAGTAGTATGCATTACTATTGTTGTAATTCTTACTCTCTGTTTACAAAATTAATTTGCTTACTTTATAAAGGTATGGCATCCTCTCCTACTCATATGATTATTTGTTTTGTTGTTCTTTTGCTAGTGTGCTTGTGTCGGTGTGTGTATATATATTAAAACACAAGTGTTATAGAAGCATGATCTCTCATGTTTATTTGCTTATGTTTTGCTCTTCAAGCGCTTGTATAAAAGCATTAAATAAGTATTAATATAAATTAAAAGTTCTATTACTCTCTATTTGCTTAACAGAATTAAATTTTTTGACCATAAATCGATCGTTGTTGTTTTTCTTTTTGGAATTTCATAATGGTGTGTATGTGAATGTGTTTATTTTCTGTATATAAAATATTTTATTATGCTTTAATAATCAAAAAATAAAAACAACTGTGAAAGTATTTAAATTAAATTTTAATATAAAATTTTTATTCGTTTGACGTGACAAGCATTTTTTTAATTTTTCAAATTTAAAATGAAAATATTTAAATTATTGTTTAATGGGTTTTTAATTTAATTTGTTTTTTTTCTTATAAACAAAATAATTGTTTTATTAAACTAAACAAAGCCTAAAACTATAACACCATTAACTTCAAAAATCTTTTGCTAAACCATTAATATAATTTAATAAAAATAAAAACAAATTTTTGCCATTTTTTTTTTTTTTGGCATAAATCATATTTTCCCCAGGCTTATTTTATAGGCCAAATATGTTTTTCTTTTTGATGTTTTCTGCAAATGTATGTATTTCATAAGTCAATTTTCATTAATATAATTTCATATAAAGGGTCCGCCATCTAACGTTTTTTTTCAACTAGTGCTTACTTCGTGAATGGTAACACTTAGCTCATGTCTGATTTTATAGATAATTAATTTTATCCTTCCGCTGAACGAATATGGTTGGGTATACGCTTCGCTAAGTGGGCCTGCGATCGACTTACAGAAGATACCGATTTTGCCAAAAAAATCATCTTTTCAGATGAAGCTCATTTCTATCTTGGCGGGTATGTAAACAAGCAAAATTGTCGCATTTGTGGCACAGAAAACCCGCACGCATACATTGAAAAGTCGATACACCCAAGACGAGTCACTGTTTGGGGCGGATTTTGATCCAGAGGCATAATTGGGCCATTTTTCTTCGAAAATGAGCAAGGAGTGGCCGTTATAGTCAATGGCGATCGTTATCGGGCCATGTTAAACGAATTTTTGTTCACAAAAATTGAAGAGGAGGATATTAGCAACATTTGGTTTCAACAGGACGGCGCTACGTGCCACGCAGCCGAAGCTACACTCGATGTTTTGCGCCCTGTTTTTGAAGATCGCATTATCAGCCGCAGAGCTGATGTCGTTTGGCCACCTTGAAGCTGTGATTTGGCACCGTTGGACTATTATTTGTGTGGGGTGTTGTCAAAGATAAGTGTTATGCCAACAAGCCAGAGACAATTGACGCTTTAAAGGACAATATTCGTGAAGCAATTGGTGAAATACAGCTGCACACAAACGATAATGTGCTTACAAATTGGACCGATTGTGTAGACTACTGCATGGACAGCCGAGGCGGCCATTATTAACCGGAAGGATTATACTTTCAAATAAAAAAAAGAAATTTGAGAAAATATGCAGTAGTTTTTTTTATAGCATCTTCAAAAAAAAAATTTATTTGGCGGACCCTTTACATTTATTTGTGGCCAAAAAAAAAGAAACAACAAATGCTTTTATTTGTACTTTAATGTTGATTTTATGCCATTTTTCTAGCCTGTCATATTGTTAAGTACTGATTTTTATGTAATAAATTTTTTATTTTACCTAAAAGTATGCTTCATATATATGAAATAAACTGTCGCAAATGCATGAGCATGTTAATATATATGCATGCCTGTATGGATGTTTGTAAATGATTAGAGATTTATTAACATTAAGCTTCTAACAGTATTAAAGATTAAAGTATATGCTCTCTGTTTACTTATTTCATAACAACCCTTTTGCTCTTTTTTCTGCTTTCCATGCTTTTTCTGCTCACTTTTTTAAAATGATTTAAAAAATAGTGTGTTTGCATGTGTGTACGTGTGTTTTTAAGAGGGTATAACAGTTTATAGCTTCAAATGAATATAAAATCTACTTGTGAAAAGCCATAACAAATAGAACAACTGAAAGCAGAAAGAAAAGCGTAAGAGCAAAAGAGACGGTACAAGTGTTTGTGTGAGAACCACCTGCTATTATGTATATGCCTGTATATTGATATTCTACATCTTCTTATTGCTGTTATTGAAATATAACAAAGAGCAAAGCAAGAGAGCGAAAGAGAAAGAGAGCATAAGAGTTAAAAAAAAAATATTAAACTTCTAACGGTATATAATAAATGCTGGAAACCGTACACCTGTAAATGATGTTCTTGGTGCGGTAGTAAATAATTAATTTTTCTGGTTTTTATTTATGGTTTTAAACACAAGAAGAACTGCTTGCTTCCTTCTTCTCCTATGTTGTTGTTTTTACTATTTTAGTATTCTATCATTTGGTTTTGGTTTCGTTTTTTTCTGTTAAAGCTACCTTTTGCAACTTATAAGCACTTAAATACAGAGCTAAATACTGTTCATTCTTGTGTTCAACTTTATTTGCCACAACTCGTTACTGTCTAAAGCATAGGAATTTTATCATTTTCTCTCCCTATACGCTCTTTTCTACTCCTTTTGTTTCAATGAACTCATTTGTATAAGTTAATGTGTGTGTCTGTGTGTGCTTTTTAGAAAACGTTATTAGTTCTGATTAAATTTTCAATAATGTCAATATATCAGACAGGCGGAAAAACGCTTAAATAATAAAATAAAAGTATTAGGAATGAAGAAGGTAAAGTATTTAGAAAAGTACTTAAAATATTTTAACTTTTTTTTAAAGAATACGAAGGAAATGGCGATAATAAAATTAATACGAGTATTTTGAATTATAATAATGGCTCTTCCAATAGCGACTTTCGAAATTTGAAAGCTAAAATCGTCCAGAGGATAAAACTGTTTGATCAAAATTCCGCATGATTCGCTCATATTGCGGTTGCTATTATTGTCTTACAGTTTCTTAGGAGGTTAAGTATCTAGGTGTCATTCTGAATTAGAGGCGCAGATTGGTGCCGTCCAGAATAAGGCGATAAGAGCAAGGTCGCTCTGGGCAAGACGCTCCTCCCACGGTAAGACATGATATTTGGTTACTATGGATATACCACATTTTGACACTATGAATATATCACATTGATCAAAAAGTTCCCGGACCCATTGTTACGATTTGAGTTTTCTTTTCGTTAAGTTGGTACATCTGTTGTTGATATTCCCGCTAAGTCTGAGCATCATAGCTTGACATTTTTAAGAGCTACGTAGCCAAGAGTAAATCCATCTCTATGTGTGTTGGCTAAGTTGCAACAACGAATTTGTATTAAATTTTGCATAAAAAACGTATTTAAAGGTGCACGAACGTTCGAAATGTTGGAAAAGTGTTTCGACAACGATTATTATTATTTTTTACCTTAAGTCTAGCACTCAGGGCATGACCACTACTTATGCAGTGTATTCTGCTGGTATTAGGAAAATAGGTTGTGGGAAGAAGGACAGAGGGAGTAATGCTTATGAAGGTTTGATTTGAACCGATCTATGTCGTAAGTGACACAAACGAACGGTGCGGCTAAAAACCGAATTCTCTCCATAATGCGTTGTGTGATTTACTGGACAATCAACTACAAAGGGATGCGTTCTACGAGAAATACGAGTACTACGTAAAAATATATGATTTTTGGGAATTAATTCCTTAATTTCGTTAGAACACATTCCGTTATAGTACCCATAGAACAATGAAACACACGCCACATTGCGACGATGCTGTAATGAATTGGCTACCCTACCGTAATTAATAAGAACATTCGTCCTCTCCTGCACGCGGTAGAGAAGCTCCAAAGTAGACTTTGAAGCACCGGCCCATACATGAGAGTTGTATTCCAATTTGGATCGGATATAGGTCTTGGAAATATTAAGGAGATGAGATGGAGTGAAGTAATTTTTACATCGTTTTAAAAACCAAAGCACTTGAATGCTTCTTTTGACACGTTCCAACGAACGTCACAGTGAATTCTCATGCCCAGATCATCAAGAGCATCTGATTCCTCAATATCTACATTACCCATAGATACAGATAACAGTAAACAACATTGGGTCTTACGCGCATTAAAGTCGACCCGTTTCGTACGATCCCACTCGGAGATTTTCGCCAAGTTACTAATGAGTATGTCATTTATATTTCGCCTTTTCGCCTCAATCTCCAAAAGGCTCGGCCTACCATCAAAAGAATATAATTGACAAATGTTATGTCATCTGCAAAAGAGTAGATAGGATTAGAAGTGAGAAAAAGAAAGTCATTAAGAAATATTAGAAATAGAGTTGGAGAAAGAACAGAGCCTTGCGGTACACCTGAACTCGTCGGATGAGATCCCGTTTATAACCACTCTTACTGTACGATTTCTGAGAAAGCTCGATATGAATCGAGAGAAGTGACTACTGTCACCAAAGGCAATGCGTTTGGATATGAGAGCTTCGTGCCAGATTCTGTTAAACGCCTTGGATATGTCCAGTGCCACAAACTTACTCTCACCAAATCCATGAATGGACCTGTTCCACCTTTCAGCAGATCACCAGTGGAGCGACCTTTGCGGAAACCATATTGGCGATCGCTCAGCCAATTGTTGGATTCTAAATAAAATAATAAAATGTGCCAAACAAACTGCAAATAGTTTTCAGGGTTACTAGCCTCACCCTTTTTAGGGACTGGCGTAACACTGGCAACCTTCCAGCAAGATGGAAAAATTCCCGCACGATAAGACGCACTGAAAAGGTTTGCCAATGGACGCGCAAGTATCGAAGAACACTGTTACAGCACCAGTGCTGGAATGCCATCCGGCCCAAAAGACTTATTAACGTCAAGATTTGCAAGAACCCTTTTGGCGTTATGAGACTTTTGCGTGAAGCAATTCGCCAAAAGAAACCAGAATTGTGTGTAGAAAAATCGTGGATTCTGCACCATGATAACGCTTCGTCGCACAATCATTACACGAAATTTTTTGACGAAAAACGCAACAAATAACATCCTACAGTCACCGAATTCATCTTATTTGGCTCCCTTGACTTCTTTCTGTTCAATCGACTTAGGAAACCATTGCGGGGAAAGCGTTTCGCCAGCCGAGAGGAAATAATGGAAAAACGCTTTAAGCATTGAACATACCGAAAACCGAATATAAACAATGCTTCAAAGATTGGATCAAGCGCTGGCATGAGTCTATTGCCGTCAATGGGGATTAAATTGAAGAGGACAATACAGATTAGATGAATGCCACTCATCACTACTACGCCTAGACGGAGGATTTCGGTTGTGACAAGTATTCTCTCTGGCCACTCTCTAGTGGACAGACATGCGGCTCGCTTTGGTATAGCTGTGAGGAGAAAGTTGTACGGCACTTGCTCCTGCAATATCCAACGCTATTAAGACTAAGGTTGAGCATGCTTGGAAGGCACTCTGTGGACTATGAACTACTGTTCGAAGTTCTGTATACTTGATTTTTCAGTAAACTTGTATTTTTAATTTTCTGCATAAATTCCGGGAACTTTATGATCAAGGTGATACACCTACACTAATTCTCATACACCTACACTAATCATTGAACGCCCTGGCATGGCGGAAATATGTAACAAAAGGATCTCTCCAATGCAATAAGTCTTTGGGCCTTAACAATATTTCACAGAATATATCGTGTTATTCAAATTTCTAAATGGGAAGAGCTTAATGCTAGAGCCTGGCTACAATGCTGTATTAAAAGTACTTCATTTTGGTACTTTTTCTACAACAGAATCTTATTCTAAGAATGAAATGTGTTTTTAACATCGACTAAAGTAATATTGCAGCCGCCAGGCTGTTGTTACACTTCAACGAAGGCCTCTGGGGAAATTGTCTTGTTTTAACCAAGTCTAATTGAAAATGCTATTGAAAAGTACTTTTTTTAAACTTGTTGTTAAATAACTTTAACCACTAAAAAGTTGATATTTAAACGGTCTAATAGTTTTCTATGTCTTTTAGTTTATTTAGTCTTCTTGTCTCACCGCCTTTTGTTCACTGCTTACAAGCAGCTTAAAATTAAGTTTATTTTGTTTAAAAATTTAGTACTAAACTCCTACTACTACACGCATACACACACACGTATAAAATTACAAAAACATTTCTAACAAAGTTAACTCGTTTATACTGCTGTTTGCACTGTCGTTGTTAAATTCTTTTCTTTACTATTGAGTTTAAGGACTTTCTTTGTAAGGATTGCAGACAAAAGGTTTTTGATTTATTATCGTTCTTTTTTATGTGTCAAATTATCTCTTTATGACTTTTATTATGCTGTTCTAGCTTTCATTTTTGCTATGGTTTTTTTTGTTTGCTCAGTTTTATCTTTTTTATTTATTAATATTAAATTTTAAAATAAATTTAATTTCTAAATTTCTATTTAAAGATTCCTTTATAACAAACAATAAAAAATATTTAAAAATTTTTTTTTTTTTTTTAAATCTTTACGTTGACATTGGGGTGTTTGATAACGAGAGTGGGAATTAATAAAAAAAAAAAATCAGAAAACAGTAAAAAAATTTTTATCACGTTAAAGTAGATAACATTCTAAATCGCTGGGCATAAAAATATTTTTGGTATCATTTTCCGTTTGGCTGCTACGTTCTTCCAAAGTAAGATTTTTTTTTTAAAATAAAAGATTTTTTACTTTTTAAAGTGAAATTTCTATAGTTTTTTTTTTTTTAAGGATAATGTGAGATTATTTTTGCGTTTTTTATTTTTATGTTTAGTCAATGTACACATTTTTATTGGTGTTTGAAATAGAGGCTAAAAAGCAGCCATTTTAGGCAAATATGTGGACTTAAAGTAGTGAGTTAAGCAAAGTTAAGCGAAGTTGTTTATTTTTCCTAAAGACACAAACATTCCATCAACTACTGGTGAAAAGAAAAATCTTGCTAATAATTGCTCCTTTTAAAGACCTAGACGGGGACTTCTATCAGTCAATGAGCAATGCATTTAGAGTAGTTTTCAATAGTAGTAATACTCATAACCATTTACTAGCTAATGTTATGAGGTGTTACGGCTATTGAAAAAACTTTTTTCTTTTTTCAAATGATCTGGTCAGGTCTGGTATTGAATCGAGAACCTTCTGGTTGGTAGGCGGGTGTTTTACTTACCATATCACAGTGACACATAAATAAAGCGTGTTTTATATAGAGGTATACAGTTTTAAGTTGGCATTACTTTTCAAGATGGCGACCGATTTAACAGCTGTCAAGTGATTTATTCTCAGTTTGGTTTGGCAATTCATCATGAATAGACTCACGCCCTGCGTAGATTCGTTGAATGGGCCCAAAACGAGATTACCGTTGTTCCCGATTTTCATAAGCGAAATTTGTTAAGCGATGAAGCGCACTTCTGGTTGAATAGCTACGTCAATAAACAAAACTGCCGCATTTGGAGTGAAGGTAATCCTCAAGTGTATGTGGAAACCTATTTACATCCAGAAAAACTGACTGTTTGGTGCTCTTTATGGGCTGGTGGAATCATTGGTCCATACTTTTTCAAAAACGATGGTGGCCAGAACGTTACAGTCAATGGTGATGGGTATAGAGCCATGATTACAAACTTTTTCAATCCTGAATTGAATAATCATGATGTTCAGGAGATCTGCCACAATAGATTTATTGAAAGACACGTTTGGTGACCGCCTAATTTTACGTTTTGGACCTGTGAATTGGCCTCCAAGACCTTGTGATTTAACACCGCTAGACTACTTTCTGTAGGGCTATGTAAAGTCATTGCTCTATGCGGTAAAGCCACAAACGCTTGACCATTTGGAAGACAACATTCGCCGTGTTATTGCCGATATACGGCCACAAATGTTGGAAAAAGTTATTGAAAATTGGACGTCCAGATTGGACTAGATCCGCGCTAGCCGTGGCCAAAAATCATATTTAAAATGTAATGCCACAAGATTATTTTTCGTATAAATAAAATTCATGTCAATCGAATAATCCATCATTGTTTTATTGCAACTTAAAGTTCTATACCTCTATAAAAAACATCCTTTACATATTGTAACGAAAATAAAAACGCCTAAAACAAGAAAATACACCACATCGCCGCCTTTAAAACTGTATTGTAGAATTTTGGTACGAGGGTGGATTGATATTGAAGCTACCTAAGTAGGAAAAAACCATTCATTTCTCAACATAGTCTTCTTTTAGCTCAATACACTTAGTAAGACGATTTTCCAACTTTTTTATACCATCTGATTAATACGATTTTGGGAACTCCTCAAAATACGCATTAGTTTCGGTAATCACTTCTTCGTTTGAGATGAATCTTTTTCCTGCGAGCCATTTTTTCAAGTTTGGTAACAGGAAAAAGTCACTAGGGGCTAAATCTGGACTATAAGGTGGATGATCAACCAATTCGAAGTGGATTTCTCGTAGTTTTAGCATCGTATCTAATGCTGTGTGAACCGGTGCGTTGTCTTCTTTAAATGTGGTCGTTTTTCCCTGATTGCATCAACCAATTGATCCAATAATGCACGATAGTAATCCCCTGTGATTGTGGATCCCTTTTCAAGATAATTGATGAGCAATATTCCGTGTATATCTCAAAATACAGTGGCCATAACCTTGCCAGCCGATTTCGCTGTCTTCGCCTTATTCAGAGCACTTCCACCAGCTTCCACCCATTGCTTCGATTGATTTTTGGTTTCAGGTGTGTAGTGGTGGGCCCACGTTTCATCAACAGCTAATAATCACGACAAAAATCAGCAGGATTATGCTTTATTATGTCCAAACACCGCTGTGAAGTGATTTGTCGAACACTGAGCAAAGGCGGCACTCATCTTGCCTATAGCTTTTTCATATGCAAATGTTCATGCAAAATGTTGAACACACGTTCATATAATATATGTTTACAAATTCAGCAATCTCACGTATTTTGACCCGGCGATTATTCATAACGATGTCGAATATTTTCTTGATATTTGCTTCAGTAACCACCTCTTTTGGCCTTCCTGTTGATTGTATTGTTGCAGTGCTTGTTCGGCCCCGTTTAAATTCAGCAATCCAATATTTTACCATATAATCTGACAGAGCAGATTCGCCGTAATGTTTAGCAAGCTTTTCTTTTGCCTCTTTCGCCGTTTTGCCTTTCAAATAATAGTGCTTAATCACTACACGAAATTCACTTTTTTTCATTTTTCAAGAAACACAAAAGTTGCTTACTTCAGACGATTACAACAAATAAACTAATCGATGAATTTGACTAAAATTTTAACAGCTGACGTTTAATAGATCGTAATTTCTAAGAAAGAAAAAGTTTTTGTGTTTGTGCTGGCATCTAGCGCTAGTAACTCCAATTTCAATCCGCCCTCGTATATTTGGTGTCACGCTGTCAATGTCGTACTTATTTGTGTATTTGACAGCACTACCAATTTGACCATCGTTGTCTGTTAAATTGGAATTAACGAAATAATGCGAATGTTGTAGCAGGAACAAGAACATTTGGAAGTAATTCAAATTGTATGCATTTTGCAGTCATAAAATAAAGTCGTGTTTAGGCGTAAATAAAAGTGTTGTATTAACGAATATTAAGTTGACGTATTAAGATAAACTGTATAAAGATAAAGTGAGTAAATGATAAAGTGAGTAAAAACAACTACAAAATGGTGTTTATTTTAATTTAACGCAATTTAAAAGAACTCAAACGTTTTAAAAAGGTTAAAACGTAACAATATATATTAAAATTACTTCTGTAAATTTCAAGGGAGTATTTTTATGAATCACGTAGGCACTTGGGCCTTTTTCTAAATAATTATAATATTATTTAAAGTCAATGAAAACCCGGCCTTTCAATCCTTCATGGATGAATTCGAATGGCTTCTTCATTTATCGTAAAAACTTCCAATAATAAATCCCTGGTTTTCCTCGGAGCTTAAATTGGCTATTGAGCATCGTGGCCCAATGTATAATCAATGGAAACGTTACAAAACACCAGAGTTTCTTTTCAATATGAGAAAGTGAAATAAAAAAGGTAATAATTTTTCACAAGAAGCGCTGAGCTTATTAATATTTGAACAAAATTCAGAAAATCTTCAATATAGTGTTGATGATGATGACGATAATAATGATGTTGATGGCAATGATAGTCATAAGTCCTATGATACTAAATAAAGCCATTTTTCATATACAATAAAAATAAAAAGGAGAAGAAAACTGTAAAATTTCCACTAAAGTATGCAGAAAAACTTTTTATTTATTTCATTTCTAACTAAAATAGATTGAAAACCATTGAATTGAGTTCTCGAGAAAGGTTATCTTAAAACCTTTCAAAAGATTCACTTGTTTTGTTGAAATGTTCTTACAATTAATAATTTCCACTTAAAGAGTTATGATGTATAGAATTGCTTTTGTCTATTTGATTTAAGAATTTATAATTAATGTGCGTTAACTATGGCCAACAGCAACAATATCATATGGCAAACAATATTAGCAACAGAAACAAAAATAACAACAACAATAACTGTGAATTTAATCATGTTATATCATCAATACAAATTGTTAAATCTAACGCTTCCTCTCACTCCAACAAAATGAAAATTCAAAGCAAATCTCTATACAAAACAATTGTTTCATATAATGAAAGCCCCTAAATATATGCTAAGCAAATTTGTAAATTAAATAGCTAAACATAACATGGCCCAGGCCTGCCATATTTGTCGATTTTTGGCCTTAAAATTAATAAAGTGCTGATTTAGCGTTTTTTGCTCCAAAAATACAGATTTTTCGAGAAAATCTAAAAACACGCCAACTTTATTTGTTTTAGAAAAATTTACAACTTTTTAGAACACTGACATATTTGCCACATATTATTTCGTGAATGGTAACACTTAGCTCATGTCTGATTTGACAGATAATTAGTTTTATACTTCCGCTGAACGAATATGGTTGTGTATACGCTTGAACAACGCAGAAGAGGGCGATTTTGCCAAAAAAAAAAATCATCTTTTCAGATGAAGCTCATTTCGATCTTGGCGGGTATGTAAACAAGCAAAATTGTCGCATTTGGGATACAGAAAACCCGCACGCATACATTGAAAGGCCGATACACCCAAGACGAGTTACTGTTTGCTGCGGATTTTGGTCCAGAGGCATAATTGGGCCATTTTTCTTCGAAAATGAGCAAGGATTGGCCGTTACAGTTAATGGCGATCGTTATCGGGCCATGTTGAACGAATTTTTGTTCACAAAAATTGAAGAAGAGGATATTAGCAACATTTGGTTTCAACAGGAGGGCGCTACGTGCCACACAGCCGAAGCTACACTCGCATTATCAGCCGCAGAGTTGATGTCGTTTGGCCACCTCGGAGCTGCGATTTGACACCGTTGGACTATTATTTATGAGGTGCCGTCAAAGATAAGTGTTACGCCAAGAAGCCAGAGACAATTGACGCTTTAAAGGACAATATTCGTGAAGCCATTGGTTAAATACAGCTGCACACAAGCAATAATGTGCTTAAAAATTGGACGGATCGTGTAGGCTACTGCATGGCCAGCCGAGGCAGCCATTTGAATGAAATTATTTTCCATTATTAACCGGAAGGATTGTGCTTTCAAATAAAAAAATAAATTTGAGAAAATATTCAGTAGTTTTTTTTATAGCATTTTCAAAGAAGGAATTTATTTGGCGGACCCTTTATAACCAAATGTTTTTAACTCAACGCACAATCAGACACAGTTACCTATGAATACTTAAACAATTTTCATATCCTTTGTAATCTAGAACAGACAAAAAGCTTTTTAGAATTAATTTTGACGAAATTTTTCAGACTCCCGGCTCTATGGTGTTCAATATTTCTAATAAAGTCACTTTATGCCAACGCTGGCAACCCACTGGGTAACACAATTAAACTACCCAGGATTTAGTGGGTATTATATTAAAAAAAAAATCCTGGTGGGATTTTAAATTTTTTTTTAAAAGTTTTCACGGTATATTTACAAAAAAGTAAAGTTATTAATTATTCCTTTTAAGCTCCAAAAATTATTATTTTCTTTATTTATTTATTTTTTTTGAAAGAAGATGAATTAACAAATAAATCAAAATATGGTCCATTAGTGCTAACGACTATCCCCCATCGATTCGAATGCGTCTAGAAAAAGCATCTGGCCTTTTGAGGCAATCCAATTTTGATAATAACTTTAACACACAAGATAATAACTTTATCACGTTTGTCCTTACATTGCGGCTATTTGTCTCATAACTTAAGGTACAAATAAAGTAATTACAGTGTGTACAGGGATTTTAGCAGCTCGTAGTATATAACGCCCCCTACCAAGACTGCAAAATAATAATAAAAATATATTGTAGAACTGCACGAAATTTAAAAGCAGTAATAAAACCCAATTGGCTGGGCTTAAGAAAAAAAAAAAAAAAAAAAAACAAGTTTCTGCCAACCCTGCTTTAAGCTGTCATCTCTTTTTGATGGACTCTCTTAGACAATTCATCCAAAAAATGTTCAATTACATAAATTTCTGGGTTCAACGTGGGTATTTCTTAAAGTTTGGAATAGTTACAGATCAACGGAAGCTTTGTGACAGCTGACATGTGCTTGAGATCGTTATGTACCTTTGATAGAATTCACTGTTGTTGGCTATAGCCAGTTTCCCTACACTTTGCTTCACATTTTTTTTCTCGAATATTGAGATAAGCAATAAAATGCAATTTGTTTTATTTGTATTATTTATTTTCAACATTTTTTCATGTATGTATGTATGTATGGTATATTCGTCAATGTACCCAAGCCACACCCCAAACCCCACAATTTTCCAATATACCTAATTCTCTTCTATTGAGGTACCATTCCCTTCTAAATTGATGTTCTTATCGCTTTTCTCAGTATATTAAACTGAATAAACACATTGTCAGAGGTTCTCAGTCAGCTTTGTCACTGCAGAAGCTGATCAAATACGTATGGGTTCGAAGTCATTCCCTTTTGTCCATTTTTTCCACTAAAAATGCCGTAAGAACCATGATGTTAAGTGTTCATAGTCATTTTTAGCACACAATCTATCCATCAATGCATAAAAATCATATATTTAATTTTCAACTTTTTTTCTTGTATGTATGTATGTATGTATATATATTCGTCAATGTACCCAAGCCACACCCCAAAACCCTACAATTTTCCAATATACCTAATTCTCTTCTATTGAGGTACCATTCCCTTCTAAATTGATGTTGTTATTTTTACATTATTTTGTATGTTATAAGCATTGCTGAATTGTTCTGTTTTGTTAGTTTTTGTTAATAAAACAGATTTTTTTAAATCGAAGTGCCGATAATGTCGATTTAATGCCGATTTTTCATCAAAATTATCTGGCACCCCTGACATGGCTTCTTCTCTGTCTCTCTCACTTATCAAGCTCTCCCTTGCACTATCTGTATTATAATGCTCTTCTTTTAAAAGTACAAAGCAATTCATATACAAAAGGCTTGCACACACGCACACTCACATTCTCTCACGCAAATCAGAAATGTAATAATAATGCCAATAATAATAACAAAAATCAACATCAGCAACAACAACAACAGCAGCAACGCATATACATAAAAACAAATATTTGCATACAGTAAACACATTTCTACACACATGTACACACACAAATACAAACTCAAATAAGCATAAAATCATTTGCATACAATATGTATCTACAAAGTACATATATACATAAATATATATGACAGTTATAAATAAATATGTCCCATTGTAAAGCTCACACACACTCAAACACTCATAACTGAAAGGCATGTTCACAAAACATGACCGTTAATAAACAAATAAAAATCTTAAAGCATAAAAATTAAGCATATTAACATAAAATGGCATAAATTTTAATAATAACATTCATTTTAATATTATGACTGGGACTAACAAACATAAAATTTTATGTTCGTATGTAAACATTGACTTTTTATGCCAATTTCAAGACAATAAGCTAGCTGAATAAGCTTTTTCTAAAGACGTTTTTAATAAAATGCCAATTCAGCAAGCTGAATTGAGCTTTTAATACACTACAATTAAAATTTTTAACAACAGCAAAATTAGCCCCTGTTTTAAGCTTCCCAAACAAGTTTTTTTTTTAGAAAATCGCAAGTGAAAAATAATGAAACATAAATTTCAAATAATAAAAAACATGATCAGTGATAAATAACAAAAAATAGGCTAGCTGAATAAGTATTTTTAAGGCGTTTTGCATCAAATGCCAATTCAGCTAGCTGAATAGAGTTTTTAATATACTACTATTATTATTACATTAGTATTTTTTTAAAGAAATTTCCAAGTAATATTAATTATATATAAATTTCAAATAACAAAAAACATTATTAAGTCATTTCTGTTAGCTGAATTAGCATTTCATTAAACATGTCTCTAGAAAAAGCTCATTCAGCTAGCTTTGTTTATTGAAATTGGCATAAAAAGTCAGTGTATACATATGTACGTACATAAAATTTTATGTTTGTTAAGTGAAACACAGAAGTGATTTAGAGGTCAAGTTTAATGTTTAACTTGAAATATCTGGTGTGTGGTGTCTTCACTAAAATAATCCCTCATCTTTTTCTGCGGATACTGCATTACCGGAAAAGCTGTCTGCATTACTTCGTAAAGACCAAAACGACATCTTTATCATTTACTCCTTTAACTCCTTGAGAAGAATAAGTACTCTGAGAGCCATCTAAAACGTATACGGTTCTGCACCAACTCCTTTTTTTATTTGATGAGTGTCCAGATTGTTTCACTGAACCACGTTGTCTTCGGCCTTTCTCTTTTCCTCGAATCTGCAGATCTCATGTTGTGGTTTTCTGGCAAATCCAACCCCATTTGTGATTAACAATCATATAGGACACCGCTCGCATTTTGCACTTAAGCAGCAAGTCGGTATTACTGATGACGTTTGGCCAGAAGGTTACCAAGGCTTCGGTTAATAAGCGTTTGAAATTTCAACCATGTCTCACAACCATAAAGCAATACGGTGATCTCCGTGTATTTTGACCTAAATAAAGGGTCCGTCAAATAAATTTATTTTTTTTTTTTGAAAACAGGGCACAAAACATCGAGTGTAGCTTCGGCTGTGAGGCACGTAGCGCCGTCCTGTTGAAACCAAATGTTGCTAATATCCTCCACTTCAACTTTTGTGAACAAACATGACCCAATAACGATCACCATTGACTGTAACGGTCACTCCTTGCTCATTTTCGAAGAAAAATGGCCAGTTAAGCCTCTGGACCAAAATCCGCACCAATAGTGACTCGTCTTGGGTACATCGGCTTTTCAATGTATGCGTGCGGGTTTTCTGTGCCCCAAATGCGACAATTTTGCTTGTTTACATACCCACCAAGATCGAAATGAGCTCCATCTGAAAAGATGATTTTTTTTGGCAAAATCGGCATCTTCTGTAAGTCGATCGCAGGCCCACTTAGCGAAGCGAAAAAACCGTATACACCACCATATTCGTTCAGCGGAAGGATAAAACTAATTATCTGTCAAATCAAACATGAGCTAAGTGTTACCATTCACGTAATAAGCACTAGTTGAGAAAAAAACGTTAGATGGCGGACCCGTTATTAGTAATTTCACTTAACCGCCCGATTTGCCCAAGTTATACAACAGCCGTTGTGACCTTAGTTGTTCTAAATCAGCTCTCGCATCATCTTCCTATGTAATAACGCATAATACGAAAAAGAGTCCACAGGTTCAACGTTGCTGTTTTTTTAGGTAAAATATGTGGAAATGTTTGACCCGATGCTGATGGTCTTTGTCTTATCAACATTAACTCTCAGGCCAAGTTTCTGGCCTCCTCTTCTACCAGATCAATGAGCTTCTGCTGAACGAGATCTTCTAGCTGCTTAGTAAATCTTAATGGTAAGCGTCTGTTTCCTCCATACACAACTTTCTTGAGAATGTCATCTAGGACCATTAGAAATAGTTTAGTGAGAGGTTGCAGCCTTGACGAACTCCACAGTTTGTTTCAATTGGATCAGACAGACGACCATTGTAAAGAACTCTACATTTAAAGCTATCGTAATGGGCTTTTATCAGAGTTATCACGATTGTTACTGTCAAAGGCCGTTCGAAAATCAATGAAAGACAAATTTATCCAAGAACACTATTCATTTTTATGTTCCACTAAAATATGTACATGATCTAGTAGCTCTGAAGCCCGCCTGCTGCTTAGGAAAAGTGATATCAAGAGTTGTGTTGATGCAACTGAGAAGAATAGATGTTAGAATTTTAGAAGGAATTGAGGGCAGAGTAATGGCAATGCGAAAGACATCTTTATAAGGACCCTTTTTTATTTACCCAACGTCTGAGTGCGCCATATTTGAAGCTCGTCTTGTTGCTGACTATCGAAGTTTGTCTTCGTGTTTCGCAGTAAAAATTCAACACAAATCCTCTCTGAACTCTATCTGTTGTCATATTCGAGCATTTTGTCCACCAGATTATCGGAATAAAAATCACCAAATTGCCGCCACAAAATGTCCTTTTGGCAAGTCATCTTGTGCATTTAAAGAAAGTATATTCAGCGCCGTAATTTTGTGCCTTGCAGTAAATGCCACCAGCGTTGCCTATCTTCCCCATTTAGTACAAATAACTGCGAAGGTTTTCTCGACCCTAGAGATGTATGGTCATAAAGTAGCTTACCTTCCAAGGTTCCTTTGAATCAATCTTCTTATACAGGTTTTATTAGAAATTGTTTACTTGTTAGCTTAATCGGACGAATTTGAATTTGTGTTAGGTCAGTAATTTTATGAAGCTTATAATATATTTTTATTCACCCGGCTGAATTTGCTGTTTATTTGTTTTACACAAAAATAATTTCCATAGTGTTAAATTTTTTTATTTTTAAAGGAATTCAGCTAGCTGAATTGGTTTTAAAACTATTTTAACGTCAAGCAATGATAATTTTTCTACTTATTTTGTAATTTCACATTAATTCAGCTGGTTCTCTTTATGCCAGAATAATTTTTTTTATAAAAATATCCATATTTTCTGCAATAGTTTTTGAATAATTAAACCAGAGTTTCATTAAGCATTACCCATTTTATCTTAAGTGTTCATTATCTTTATCATTATGTTAATAATGATTGAAATTTATATTTATAAAGTTAACTTTTTTGCTTTAGAATATTTAAATTGTTTTATTTGCTTAAATATTATTTTATAATGCCCATATTAAGTGCTTAATTATTTTTATATACAAACACATATTATTAGAAATGTAAATTTTGAATTAAAATTGAATATTATCTTCACAATTAAATTGTGCATTTTTCAGAGAAGAGTGACGAAAATTATTTATGCAAATCCTTGAAGTGTGCTACGAGAAGATCTCTTTCTACAGCCATATGATGTTAAGCAATAAGAAATAATTTATGAAATCCTAAGAGTTATGTATCTTAAGGCCTTAAAAATTTTAACAGTTGTTTGTTGAGTTGGAAAATCACAGTTTTCCATTAGGCTTTCTTTGACTTTAAATGGTCTTAAAAAGTTTCAGTTTTTTAATTTTATTTTACGCTTAATTTTTCTCTTGTTTATCTATAAATTTCCATTTCAATTAGTCGGAAATACGAAAAATGTGAAAAAAAAGGAAAAACTTTTCTTAACTTTTTTGCCATTGATTTTAAGTGACTTAAAGTTTAAGCGTATTTCAGAGATTTGCAGCGAATTTCTTGTTTTCGGTTTTTTAAAGGCTGGGTTATTTAAGTATTTTTTGTAATATATTTGTACAATTCAGCTGGTTAGACTTGCTTTAAAAGGTTTGTTTTAAAAGACACATCATTTTTGTTTGTAAAATTAGCATATTTTTTAAGATAATCCAGCTAAATTTCTCAAAATATTACAGAATTTTATATTTTTGAACAGAGTTATAGTCAACACTAACTATTACTCCAATTCAGCCAGCTGAATTTTGAAAAAAATTACATATTCAGGTAATAGCAATAAATTTTATTAAGTGTGTATACAACAAAGTAAGAAACTCTAAATTGGTTCATTAGCTTAATCTTAATTTCATTAAAGAAGTAAAGCTACGAATTTAAACAATATATATAATGGGTTTGATTCTTTTTAGTAAATATTATAATTCAGCTGGCTTTATAGAATAAACATGGTGTTGTAATATGATTTAACAATTTTTAAACTTATTTTTAAGTTCGAACAAATTTAAACAGCTGAATTTGCTCTTTGAATAAAATATTGTCAAGATTTAAAGATAAACATTTGTTTTACTAAACAAATTGGAAATTCAGCTGGCTGAATTTACAGAAAAATATGTTTTTATTAAGAATTTTAGCAAAAACTTAAATAAAATTAAGCAAAAGCCATATAAATAGGCTACCCTATAAGTTTTTTTATAGTAAACTGGAGAAAACAACATTTACATAATTAAATTAAATTTGTCACCGCAAGAATAAATAATCATCATCATAATTTTGTTTGTTTTCCAACGACCCACAAATAAATACGAGTAATTTTTAAATAAAAATAATCACCATAACAGCTATACTTTGCTGTTATGTGCTAAAGTTTCTATAAAAATCAAACGCATTTTACCACTGTCAAGCAAATATTGTCGAAAAAAATAGATAAATTTTTAAAAACCACCACCATCAACCATATCAAAAACCTCCACAATCACTAACTCCCACTAAAAGTCATTATATCCCCCTCTCTACACTACACACTTACAACCAACCACATTTCCATAGCGTTATATGACATCAACAATTTGTATTTTCGCCAGTATTTTATTTCTTTTTTTGAATTTTTTGTTCTTTAGTTGAGTATCGTCTACCAGCAGAGATTACATCGACCAGTTGTCGATGACTTCATGTGGAGGGGAGTTTGGGTAAGAAGAAGGAAAATATATTTTTTTAAACTCAATAAAGTTGTGGAATTTTTGGTTGAGGGCTTGCATTATCACTTGCCTGAATTGAGCAAATTAAATTCGTAATAACAAATCAATTTTAATGTCACCAACATAATCATTATTTAGCACATTAAAATACCATTTAAGGGGGTGGCGAAAAGAAAAATACAGAAAATGTCCAAAAAACAAACGTAAAACTGCTATAAAACTTTAAAGTGTTTAAACAAAACACTTGAAATTGAAAGAGAATTAAGGTTTTATTATAAAACCACAAAATTTTCTTAAAATTGAAGTTATTTCTTATATTCAGCTAAGTGAATATAAAAATTGTAATGTATTTGTTAATTAAAACAGTTTAAATATATGGTAAAATCTAAATTCAGCTAGCTGAATTAACATATTTTTGGTTTTACAAGTTTAAAAGTTAAGTTAAAAAGTTAAATTAAGATATAAATAGAATTAATGTTAACAAACAAAACTATAAAAGTGAAAAATATTTTTTGTATTCATCAATTGACAAAAATTAGTTGAAACAAATATATTTGTTGTATAAACAATTATTATTAATAAAAAATCTAAATTCAGCCAGCTGAATTAACAAGTTATTGGCTTTACAAGAGTCTATACCTGAAGTATTATGAATAAAGCTTTAAAAATTTAATCGAGCTGGCTGAATGAATAAACCCAAGGCTTTATTAAGCGCTTTTTGATATTTAAATTCAATAAAGTGTGTGCATATTTTTGTAATTTTTAATTCATTTGTAACTGACGTTTTTATTTTTACAGAAATGAGTTCCAAGTTCTGAAGATCATTTGTTAAGCTATTTAGGGTTAGTTTGCAACTGCTCTAGTGTTCATTTAATGAAAATATGTCGTTTTTTATAATTGTTTACCTTTAACTCTTAAGGCCGTTGAATTTTGTACAAGTGCGAGTCGAAGTCACGATACAATATTCTCCAAATTTTGATCACAAAGAAACCGAATTTGCCTGTCTTGTATTCATCTGCTTTCTCTCATGGACAGTGGCGATGTTTTCGATAAATTTTGCGTTTTGTCAAGTGTAGGTTGATTGTTTTTTGAACCAGTGGACTCAAATTTCCTTTTTATACTACGAATAGTCTTTTTGATAAGACGATTGTGGCGACAATAAAATGGACGACGCATAGAGGAAAGTCGCACAAATAAAATAATTTCAATATTATCTCTTTGCGGACTGGACGGTATATACATACCATAGCTTCAGTCAAACTAAGTAAAAATGAAATGACAGCGAAAAGGTAGAGTTTAATATAAACTTTTGTTAAAAACTACTTGTTTTTGCTTATTCATACCTTTATTCAGCTAGCTGAATTAGGAAAAACTAGAATAGTTTAAAGCCTCAAGCTTAAATACAGTTAATTGCTGTTGAAAGCTGTTGAATTTACTTAGCTGAATTGTTAAATTTTAGACTTCAGCACTAGTTGAAGCTTTAATATTGCAAAAGATGAAGAAAAAATTAAATTCTGCCAGCTGAATTAAAAGATTTTACTTATTAAATTGTTTTTTTATACTTCAATTTGTTGTTTTTGTTTAAAACTACTTCTTCTTCTTCTTCATTCTTACCTTTATTCAGCTGGTCGAATTAGGCAAAATTTGAATGGTTTAAAGCCTCAAGCTTTCATATATTTAATTGATTTGAAAAATATTGAATTTCGTTAGCTGAATTCTTTAGTTTTAGGCTGAAAAATGGTTCAAGCTTTGATTTTGTAAAATGTGATGAAAAAATTAAATTCAGCCAACTAAATTATAATATTTTTAATTCATTAAGTTACTTTTTTTACTTGAATTCTGCTTCATTCTTACCTTTCACCACGTTTGATAATAAAAACGTTTAGTATTTAAACATAATTTTCACACTCTTGCATTTGAAAACTTTATTAAAATCTTTGCCATCAGGGCATTTCACTTTTCCAATATTTGCTGTATAACCAACACACATATCCTTGCATAGGAAGATACAGACAGAGGGAAGGAAAGAGAGAGAGTTGACTTTAGCAATCATTGCCTGATAAACAGCTTAAACAGCTGACAGTTTTCTAATGAAAAATAAGGTTTCTTTTAAGCTTATAAGATATACCAGTTTTTCTTTCCAATAGTATTTATGTGTATGCGTATGTGTTTGTGTAAGAGGGAGGGTGACAAAAAAAAAGAAGGAAAAAAATTCCTTAATATAAAAATCTAATATTTGCATACTATTATTAAAAGAAATATTTCACAAAAAAAGAGGAAAATCTTTATTTCTTGTTATAAAGTTCTATATATACATACTTATACATTCAAGTATTGAAGCGATTAAGTCAGAGAGTAGAGTGATGTTAACTCTTACTAACGGTTAAACAGGGGGTTGTTTCCATTTACATGTGTGGGCAAGTACGTTTGATTGCATGTTGCGTGTGTTTGACTCTGAATTGATGTTTAGCATGTGACTTCAATATTCTATTAAATATTATTGTTGTAATCTTGTTACAGTTACTCTTAAGCTACCTCTCTATTCCCATTCGCACACACACACGCACACTCCCTTTATTTCTTTACTTTCTCCATCGAGCTGGCTGTACATTTGTATGATCCAATTCTTGGTATTGTTGTTTATTATACAGCTACGAAACAGCTGGAGTTTGTTTTTCTTTTTCATCTTCATTTACGTCTTCTTCTATTTCTGTTTAGCCGAGATGTTGCTATGTAAGTGTAAGTGTGTGTGTGTGTATATATTTATGTATGATGTTATGCTTGATTGTGAGAGAACTTGCATGCGTTTGATTGTGTGCTTTCCGTATTTATGTCAATCCACTAGAGTGCGAGAGTATGTTTGTGTATAATTTTGCTGATTTGCTATTTTATAAAGCAGCAGACTTTAAGGCGTCAATGTTCTTGTTTAACAGTTGTGTGCGTGTGTGCTTGTGTTTGTTTTTGTATGTAAATGAATATTCAGTTTTGGTATGATGTCAGTATTAAAGTCTATTTTATTATTTTATCACAAAATTAAAGCCCCACTGTTTTATATTTTATTATTATTAAACATCATATTTTTTTTATTAATGCTTAAGTATTTATTTTTTTTATTAAGTGGTAATACTTATTATTTAAGCTCAATACAGCCAGCCCTTATAGAAATTATCACAATTTTTTTTGTTTTTTACTACTTTTGCATACATTTAACCTCAATTGTATATAAAATAAAATAATCATTTTAAAGGCCATAAATTTTATTAAGCTTACATTTTCATGCATGTGAATCTTGCAATAAATTCTTTAAAAAACATTTATTTCAGCCAGCTGAATATAACATTTTGTAACAATAAAAGAATTAAGTTATGAAAAATTAAGAATTGTTAGTGAATTAACAAATTCAGCTAGCTGAATTAAAATAATTTATGCAAAAATTTTAAATTTGTTACAAAATAAAACCAAATTAATTCATAAACTATTCATTTACAAAAAAATAATAAAAAATTTGCAAAAAAAATATGCAAAATATTAATTTTTTATAATAATGGTGAACAAACTTAAAAAAATCTTAATTCAGCTGGCAGTATTAAGGTTTGGCTTCAATATAGACCTTATTTATAAAATATTTTACAGTTTTCGTTAGGTTATAATGATAGTTTTCAAAGTATTTTCTAAAAATTTTTTTATTAAGTTTTCCTATAAATGTCGTATCTAGCTGGCTGGCTACTTGAACTTTGCAGCATGTTTAAAAACAATTCTAATTATTTTCAAATATTCAGCTAAACAAATTTGCAAATTTTCAAAGCTTGAATCTTTTGAAACTCATTTAAAAATATGAATTTAGGCTAGCTGAATTAGCATTTCATTATTATATTACTAATTACTAACTTAATTTTTTTTTCATTAAAAAATATTGTTAGTTTTAGTATTTTTCACACATTTAGTCAGCTGAATTGATAATATAATAAAAATTTTAACATGTTTTGAAAAATGTTTTATACATTTTTTAAAATTAGTGTAATTCAGCTGGCTGAAGAAGGCTATTTTATTTCATTTACTAGGTTTTTATGCTATATATTCATCTAAATTGAAGAATTTGTTGAGGCATTTAAACTTTTTAATATATTACATATTTATTAATGTTAGTTGTATTCAGCTGGCTGAGGATAGTTACTTTAATGCGTTTACTAGTTTGTTGTGTTATATCTTTAAGTATTAAAGAAAATTTGTAAAATTATATATTTTTACAATAAAAAATTTAATTAATTTTTATGTACTATTTAAACAAGACTTATACTTTAAAACTTACGTATTATTTGAAACATATTTTATAAAAATTTTTAAATTAGTTATATTCAGCTGGATGAAAAAAGCTGTTTAGGCATTTAAACTTTAAAACTTTTAAATATTTTACAAATTGAATAAAATTAGTTTTATTCAGCCGGCAGTTATTTTATTTCGTTTAATAGCTTGTTCGCCATCCAACGTTTTTTTCTCAACTAGTGCTTATTACGTGAATGGTAACACTTAGCTCATGTCTGATTTGACAAATAATTAACTTTATCCTTCCGATGAACGAATATGGTTGTGTATATGCTTGAACAACGCTGGGAAATATTGCGACATAACTTTGAAAATCATGTTAATGTTGCAGAATGTGTGCGAAGAATTTGGAATTTGGAAGAAGAGAAGCACCGTCAGCTCCGTATGTTCGTTACGTTGTGAAAAAAGTGAAACTGGCATCCTCATCGATAAACCAAAGCTTGAAAAGCCAAAAACAATGCGTACAGTCGATAATATTGTAGGTGTGGCAGAAAGTGTGCGTGAAGCGCCATCAACATCAATTCACCGTCGTTCTCAACAATTGAACATTTCGGAGACATCATTGAAACGAATTTTGAATAAAGACCTTGGTGAGACGCCATACAAAGTCCAATTGGTTCAGCAGTTGAAGCCAACTGACCATCCAATGCGTTTTCGCCTGCGATCGACTTACAAAAGATGCCGATTTTGCAAAAAAAAAATCATCTTTTCAGATGAAGCTCATTTTGATCTTGGCGGTTATGTAAATAAAATTGTCGCCTTTGGAGCACAGAAAACCCACACGCATACATTGAAAAGCCGATACACCCAAGACGAGTTACTGTTTGGTGCGGATTTTGGGCCATTTTTCTTCGAAAATGAGCAAGGAGTGGCTGTTACAGTCAATGGCGATCGTTATCACAAAAATTGAAGAGGAGGATATTAGCAACATTTGGTTTCAACAGGACGGCGCTACGTGCCACAGAGCCGAAGCTACACTCGATGTTTTGCGCCCTGTTTTTGAAGATCGCATTATCAGACGCAGAGCTGATGTCGTGTGGCCACCTCGGAGCTACGATTTAACACCGTTGGACTATTATTTGTGGGGTGCCGTCAAAGATAAGTGTTACGCCAACAAGCCAGAGACAATTCACGCTTTAAAGGACATTCGTGAAGCCATTGGTGAAATACAGCTGCACAGAAGCGATAATGTGCTTAAAAATTGGACCGATCGTTTAGGCTACTGCATGGCCAGCCGAGGCAGCCATTTGAATGAAATTATTTTCCATTATTAACCGGAAGGCTTGTACTTTCAAATAAAAAAAGAAATTTGAGAAAATATTCAGTAGTTTTTTTGTTAGAGCATTTTCAAAAAAATAAAATAAGTAAATAAATATGGCGGAACCTTTATTAAAGAAATTAATTAATTTTCACTTATTAGATACAAAATTTTAAATTTGTACAAATTAGTACAAATATATATTCATATAAACATATTCAGCTGCATGAGCTCTTAAATGTGAAGTGAGTAAAACTAATTTTTTACTTTTTTTAAATTTTTTTTTTATAAATTTATAAAAATTATTTATATTCAGCCAGCTAGAAAAGATATTTAAGGCGTTTTGAGCTTTTAAATGTCTGAGTAAATGTATAAATTTTATATTTCTTTGTATTATTTACATTTTTTTATAAATTAATACAATTTAATTATATTCAGCAAGCTGAATAGTTTTCTTTAGGCATTTTTGGCTTTTCAAATTTAAAAAAAAAGTGTACTTAACTCATACTAAGATAAGTTGATGTGTTTGATTTTTAATAATTATGTTCTTTTTCTTCTTTTTAGCTACATTTAACCAAGAAAAAACTACCTTTCTTAGCAAAAAGTAAGTATTTTTACATATTTCATTTATGACCATAAAATATTTAAATTCAACACCTAAAGTTTTTTGCTTTTTGGTAACATTTTTAACTATTATCTTAACTTAAACAGCAAACCTCCTTTTTTAAATGCAGCAAGAAATAAACTCAAGACCAAAATTGTTGGTTTTGGTTTGTGGCTTCAAAAAAAAAAAAAAAAAATTAAAAAATAGTAGTAGTGGTAGTAGAAGAAAATGTAAAAAATTTCGAAATTTATTTTTTCGAGTGCAACAACTGTGGCTAGACAAACAAATAATAGAGTAAATTATTAACAAGCTAAATGTCTAGTCGATAAAACACTCTACCGTTTGGTACCTCTATTGCTACATTTTGGTAAAATAAGAACAAAAAACAAAATTATGGTTTTCAAATAAAATTAAAGAACTAAAGCATACCGTAAGGGCTGAGAGATTTTAATCGTAAAAGAATATGAAGAAAGCAAAGAGCAATACCTACAAGTATTATATAACAATAATAACAACAATGAAAAGGAATATAAATGTTAACATGCTTGCATGTTAACAATACATTTGTTCATATGCTTTGTATGTATTAGTATTTAAAGACATATAGGGAAGAAGAGTATAGTGTTTTTTTCTCATACTTTTTTGATTTGTTTTGTTTCTATTATTTTTTTTTAATAGTTTTCCGGTTGTCGTTGTTACTTGACTTGTCACTCACTCACTCACTCACAATCTTCTCATTCATATCTAGATGAGAGATAAGAGAACGTGAGTATAGGAAAACAACAAATGAAAATTACAGCTATACTCGACTCTATTTGCTAAACAAACTCAAAGCACTCACATTAAGTCAATCACTCCTACACATATGTACGTACATTCAAACACGTTCCATTCCCATAAACAGAAAACACTTAAACATGGCATGCATGTGTGGGAACGTGTATGTAGGTGCTTGCATGGATTGTTAGTTATTTTTAGTTTTTTTTTTCTCATTCTTTTCCTGCTATTTTTTCTATTTTTAGTTGTTCCTTTCATTTTAATATCCTTTTTATTTCCGTTTTCTTATTTTTGCTTGTTTTTTTTTTTAAAGGTAAGAGAATGTGTACGAGTATTTAGGTATGTGTTGTGTGTCTACCACCCTGATCAAAAAGTTCTCAGAGTATTTTCAGAAAATGCAAGTTTATTCATCTAAATCTATAATGTCCCCTTCAAAGTAATTCCCATCGACTGTAACACATCCAATCCTCGAAGCATTTTTTATTCGGTTTTCAGTATGTCCGCATCAGTGCTTATTGCGATTCTTCCATTATTTCCTTTCGGCTGCTGAAACACGCTGCCCTTAATGGATTTTTAACTCGACTGAACAGAAAGAAGTCACAGGGAGCCAAATCAGGTGATTTCGGTGGCTGTTGGATGATATTTGTTGCATTTTTTGTTGAAAAATTTCGTGTAATGATGGCACTGCGCTACGATGCGTTATCATGGTGCAAAATCAACGGGTTTTCTACCCACAATTCTGATCTCTTTCGGCGAATTGCTTCAAGCAAACGTCTCATAACGCCCAAACAATTAGAGCTGACAAAAATCAGGGTTTTTTTAAAAACCCAACCCATCAGGTCTTATTGGGCTTTATAGCTGCCTTAGAGTTTCGTACATTTCGACAATATTTTTTGTTTATTAGTACAATGGCATTGTGTACTATGAGTTGCTAAGATTAGGTGATGAGAGCAGACTCCAACTACTTCGTTTGAACTGTGGATTATGAGAAAATCGGTTGAAATATAAAGACAGGTCTCACTTCACATAAGTTGCCAAACAGTTTTAAGAAACGATTAAGCGTCACATCTGCTGTATTCTCCAAACATTGCACACTGTTTGGACTGATACAATATCTTTCGACATGTCACCGAATCATTTCTTTTGAGGAAATATAAAATCGACTTCAAAGTGGATCGCTTCAAAAGACGAGAAGTTTTTCTGAGACGAGATTCGATAGAACACGGTTGTGTTACCCATTGGGTTGCCAACCTTGCAATACTCTTTGTTTACTTTTTGGCCTTCTGGCAAAAATTCATGATGCACTATATCGTTGTAATTCATGAAAACCGAAAGCTTTGCCTTCTTTTTTGACTGAAAACAACGTGGGTTTTTGGTCTCGGCTCAGTTGGTGAACGCTATTCACTTGCCTGAATAGTGCCACTGGTAAACTATCATTTGCTTCAGAGAATCGTTGCCGAAACACTTTTCCAACATTTTCAACGCTCGCGCATCATTAAGTCCGTTTTTTACGCAAACTTTGATACAAGTTCGTTATTGCAAATTTAAATCCATTTCTAAAATTGTGAAAAATCACACTTGGCCACGTAGCTTTTGCAAATGTCAAGCTATGACGCTAAGACTTAGCGGGAATATCAACAACAGGCGTACCAACTTAACCAAAAAAAAAAAAAAAACAAACAAAAAAAAAAACTGAAATCGCAACGATGGGAGTGCCACACGGGTTTTATTCTGGACAATTTTTTCAAGGTAGTATACACATAGTGCATGCTCGGGACCATGTATTGTCTTAAAGTTAAACAAAAGTTACATATTTTCATTCAGAGATTCAATGGACCTCTATACGTACGGTTCCAAACTGGAGAACAGGGTGGGTAGTGGAATTTTTTCTGAGTGGTTCAACCTTGTTGTTTCCCTTCGACTTTCGGACTACTGCAGTCTGCTTTAGGCCGAAGTGATGCACATTTTTCAAGCTGAAAAGTGGATTCGTGGTAATGGCGCCCCAACTGACGATAAGTGTATGTATATATCTGTTCTGATAGCCAGGCGGCGATAAGATTTCTTTCAGGTGCGATATTCAACTCTAAGCTGTGTACGCCTTATCAGGGTTCCTAGACACAGGAACATCTAGGGTAACTGTGCTGCTGATGTGCTCGCTAGGGAGAAAACACTTTTTCAGGATATTCATGTTGACTTAAGGGTGTGTATGCCTCTTACCATCGTTAAACTTGCGATCAAGCGAAAGTACATGTTGGATGTTGGAAGAACCTTCACTGAAAGTGACTCTTGCTTTATTGCCCAGTTCAAACTGGACTGCCAGAGCATCTCCTCCGTCGTATCCAAGCTCACGCAGAGGCTACGCTTACCTACAACTGACTTTTGTCGTGGATGTGGATTGGCTGTGGAGGAGTCCGCGGTATACTTTATCTGCCAGTGTCCGTCTCTCGCACAGCGGAAACTTTCACACTGGCCACTCCCTTTCTCGATGGCTTATCGGAGCTATCGATCCTTGACATCAGGTCAATAGCCAGGTTTCATTGAAAAAAAAAAAAAAAAAACTTAAATCGCATCGATGTGTGGAGCTCGGGTTTTATACCGAAAACTTTTTGATCAAGGTGGTATGTGTATGCTCAAATGTGTGGTTTTAAGAGTGTGTTGTTTTATAGTGGAAACATTTAAAGAAAACAAATTTCCCCCTACAGTTATAGCAAAAAAGCAAAATGCCACTAAAAATAAAATATTTTTTATAAAAAATAATACAGATATGAAAAGAAAATGGTTTTGCATGCAACAATATGTCTGCATATGTACATACATATGTACATATATAATTCAATATAAAGCATTAACTTAACGAGGATGAATTTAAAATTAATTAAAAAAACTCCAATTAATGCACAAGACTTGTTTTTAATACCCTACCTAACTAGCTTAGTGTAATAGAATTTGTCAGGCATCTAATCAGAATCAGCGGTTATAAATGGCGAATAAATTAAGTAGTTAAGAAATTACTTGAACTAACTGGGTTAGGTTAGTTAGTTAATTCGACATTTATAACCACTGATTTTGGTCTAAAGCCATATTAAGTGTATTTGTACGTTTTTACCTTTTTAATAATGTGTTTTTTTGAGTTCGTAGATTGTAGTTAAAATAAAATAATTATTAAAATAATAAAATAATTCAACACAGTTATGTGCACCACTGCTTGTAATCTTTTTACAGGCAACAACAATTTTTATTCTTTATTTCCGTGTCTGTTTACAACTTTGTAAACAAGAACAATTACTTAACAGATCTTTCTTCCTAAAGATCTTCCAACCCGATCGTAGTTATAACTTAGGTTCGATCACAACCTTTTCAACCAGAGTTTATCCACACCTAACTCTCTTTACTGAGTTAGCTCCAACTAAACTGGTTTTTACTTCACTTCTAGCTTCACGAGTTTACTCCTTATAAACTCTCTTCACACCACTAACACTTTCGATGAGTTAACTTTACTTAAAACTGCACTTGCTGAGTTTACACCAAATAAACTGTTTGCTGTTCGGATCGATGGGCCGTTTATATGGCTGAGCAAATAACACATCGAAAGCTCTCGAACCTCTCGATATTTCAGGTAGATTCCATTTCTTTCTTTTAATTTCTTCTTAGTTCTTTTGTAGCCATGCGTATGTAAACATCTACCTCTTTCAGCCCTTAGTATTTGTTGTTGCTGCTCTGTTACTTGTTTTTATTTGCTGTTTAATTATTGGTGTTGCCGTGTTAATTTTATTTACTTTATCTCTGCTAATGTTTGTTGTTGTAGATTTGGGTATTTGTAAACACCACGTAGAGTTGTTCTTGCAGCTTTTGTTTGTTTATTTTAGCGATGTAATAAGCCCTGGGGTGCCAAACCTTATTTTCGTAACAGCGCTTTGATCACAAAGTGCTATCTGTTCCGCTTCAATCAAAGCCTTGTTTGCTAAGCTTTACTGACTTTCCACCCACCGACCTTGAAGCTGATTGCTAAACTGTTGACAGTGAGGCTAAGTGAAGAGAATAGACATGCTACGATCCCTGATAATATGATCTTACGGTCACAGCGTTCAACAAATCACAATATTCGGATTCCAAGATATTTGCAGCGCAATTTGGTAGCAATTCGTTGAAGAACCCATTCCTTACACTGGAGAATACTGCTAGAAGAGCAGCACTTTATGGAGTAATTCGCTGTCCGAGTCATACTGTTTGTCTACCTGTGTAAACCTTTGGTGTAGGTTTGGCAGTAAAGCCAAACACATTTTCGTCTATTTCTTCTCAATTGCTCCGAATACTGTCGTAACTTCTCTTAGAATGAGATGGAATGGATGGAACGATGGAGTTGCAACTTTCTTATCAGCCAGTTGAGCTGCCAGAAATGGAACATGAGACGAAGCAATAAGCACGGTCTCGTCAATCAATCAGATGGCTCGTTTAAAAGCAAAATCCCCTGAGTATGCTATAAACCAGCCCAACAGCTTAATGAATTTGTCAATGGTCATAATGTCATGGAACGAAATCTCTGCCAGGCTTTTGAGAAAGGGCGAGCCAAATGTGATTATTTTACGCTGAGATGGTAATCGATAAATGAAGTATCCACGCTCTCCTCATTCCAAATCCATACTTATACTCGACACAAATCAGGAAAGCACAGCCTCTTCAATGACCTGTGGTAATAGATACTGTAGAGTAGGTATTCTAACGGTTCGGTTTAAACAGTTAATTGCTATGCTTCCAACTCAATCTAGGCCAGGTGAGTCTAGTAGTGAAGTAACATTTCTACTCTGCCCAGGATCTGTTAGCATTCAATAGATACATACTTCAGCTTAACAAACGCTTTAACGTACATAAGACGTATGCCCAATCACGTGTTCAAAGTGCGCTTTAGCAAGTTCATCAGGTGTGTACCTGTCACCAGGAACTCATATGATTGACAATCCCAAGAGAATGACAAGATTCTCTAATCAGTCTCGAACTCAAAGTCACACCCGCCTGGCCATCACAAAAGATATATATGTCAGCAGTAGGAGCCTCAGTGCTCTGGATCAACTCCGCAGCATGATAAATGGCCAATACTTTGGCTTAAGTCTAAGCCTTTCTCAATTTTGGACCATCAATATAGACTTTAACCGAATCACAAAAAATAGCCAAGTTAAAGTCGTTACTACTAGAAATCTCGAAGCGGAATCCCCTATACAGTTCCAGGGAGGAAGTTGTGTGGCAGGCCATAACTTTTGCACTTTAAATTTCTGGATATTTCCAAGGCCCTTAATAAACAGTTGGGTATAAAGCACTGCTGTCGAAACTTATTGCTGTTGGTGTCGGTATTCACTTCTCTCGATTTATATTGAGCTTTCTCAGAGATGGCTCTAAAACATTGCTCTAAAATAGATAAGATCTTATTCTCACACTCTATTTCTAATGTTTCTTAACGATTTTGATGCATTTCACTGGCTAAATTTAATTAATAGATATGGATTTCATATTTTACATGATTCTGACTAATGTATTTGTGCATTTAGCTGGCTGAATTACTTATTTAACTTACTTTTCTATTTATTTCAAGTAAATTCTTAAAATATATGTATATTCAGCTACAATTTTGTTGCAGTCTGTCGATTGATTTTGATGTATATGTATTTGCTGCATATTTTAAATGAATCTTGCTAACTTATAAGTGTATTCAGCTAGCTGAATTGCTTATTTAACTTCTTTTGCTATTTACTTTAAGTAAATTATTAAAAAATCTCTTATTCGCTATGTATATTCAGCTAGCTGTATGGCTTATTTTTTCTAACTTTTAATATTTTGATAAATTGACCCTCGTACTTTTACCTGATGCCAGGTAATTGCGTGCTTATAATGGTCTCCTTTTTTTCTGTTGTGTGGTACAACTACTCACACCCTATGTTATCCCCCCTCGATAATAGAGCATATGTTTTAATCAAAAACACTATAAATGATCCATGTTCTTTTCGTTTTCATGCTTTCCGAGCTGTAGAGAGAGAGAGAGATAGAAAGGGAGAAGGAGAGGCGACAGCTTTTCTAGGAAATGTTTATGGTTTTATTTATATTGTTCAAGTACCTGGTATACACCATGAGAGGTGTGTAGAGATAAATGTATGTATGTATGTATGTATGTAGAGTCTGGGGATATTACCAGATATTATGTTAAACCTTTTTGTTGTTGTTGCGGTTGTAGTTTTAACCCTGACTCTCAAACCATATGAAAATTATTTCTTTAGGTTATCAAAGGACACAACACAACACCCATAGACATTATTAACATGCATACCAATTACATTTGATTGCATGAATACCGTTAAGCGAGTGTGAGAGCTAAGAGGTAGAAAATAGTGGTCATAGGTTGGCAGAGGTATTGGGAGGAGGGAAGGTGGTGATATGTCTGCTTGTTTTTATAAAAACAGTTGCATGTTGTGTTACATTGTATTCTAGGGGTACTTTATCAAACTCCGTAGACTATCAAAGTAATGAAAATCTATTGGTCTACCTAGTGTCGGTATGATTTTAAGTACAGTACATAACAAAATTTAAGACATACTCCAGTTTTTAGTATTCTTCTATGAAGTTGTTTACATGTTTTGTGCTTAAAGTTCAGTTTTATGTTTTCTTGTTTGTTGGCTAACTTTTGTGCCTTACTGTGCGTCAGAGGGTAACACAGGGGAGTATGTTCTTGCCTGTAAAATTAATTGTAAATGTTTTTTATTTTTTATTTTGATTTTTTCTTCTATACTTAACTGTAGTCAATGAGTTGGTATTTTTCATTTTTTTTTGTAACAGCTCATCCAGTAATTAACTTTCATCAACTGTTTTGTTAAGCGGGATTGCGAGAGGTAAAGCGCTGCTTAACACTTCTTTTATCGGTTTTTTTAACAGTTTTTTTTCTGTCAGCTTCTGTTAACTTTTGCATTTTTTTCCACCGTAATCATAGCAATGATTGAGTACCCGGGTATAAAATATCATTCACCTTTATTTTCCCTTTGTTGTTGTTGTATAACATTCCCAGCAAGTAGGAACTAATAACAAGCAAAGAACAAAAAATAAAAATAAAACTTTAATAATTTTTTTATATATTAAATTAAAATTAATTTTACGAGGTTTTCCAGCTAAAGCTGAAAATTGTTGTGCCATTATTTGGTCACAGACCTCTTTGAGCAATTAACTTTATACCAGGTAACATGTTGAAAAGATTTAAAGTTTAAATGATAGAGGGTGTATAGCTGCCATAGTTAGCAATTACATTGCAAGAGACTAAAAGTGTTGATTTTAAAAGAAATAAAAAGGAAAAGATTTAATACTTATTAAAAACTTTAAGTAATAATGGATGAAATTAAATTTAATGCTTTTTTTGTGTAAAAAACTCCTAATTTGTTAAATAGAAGCTATTCAGCTCAGCTGAATTGGAGTTTAGTACAGTAGAAAGCCTTAAAATGATCATTTCTGTACATATATGCTAAAAAACTATGTATTCAGCTGGTTGTTTAAAGTATTTCAAGTTGATTTTATTTTATTTCTAAATTTTTTCTTTTTTTAAGTACAAAAATCTTAAATTTACTTAAGGTTCAGCTTAAGTAAAGTTGTATATACACATAGGTGCTCAAAATTGCTTTATACAGTTAGCTGAATCCAAAGTTGGTTACAGGAATTAGTTAATTTTTATATATTGAATTTTACCATGGTTAAAATCTGTAATTCAGCTGGCTTTATTATTAACATATCAAATATTTTATGTATAAAAATTCATAATTTGGTGTTCTTTATGTGATAAAATTTTAAATTTACCTAAACCAAGTTAAAGTTTTATATAGAAGTGAAATGAAAAGAAAGTGTTAAAATGTGCTTAAAATAAATTTATTTAAATAGCTGAATCTAAAGTTGGCTAAAGGAATTAATTAATTTTGATATATTTAATTTTACCATGGATAAAATCTCAAATTCAGCCAGCTGTATGATTAAAATAAATACAATTAAAAATTGGAGCTTAACACTATTTCTTAAACAAATTCGCTACATTATATGAATTCAGCAAATTTAATTATGATATATGATTTTAAAGTTTTGCCTTTACGTATGGCTGAATTAAAACTGCATTTATTTTATGGAGAAATGTTCATAAACAAGCTGTTTTTCTAAAATGAAGTGAATTTTTTGAAAACAGCAATATATGTTTTCTTTCTTTTAACTTAATTAAACTTATTTGGAAAAATTAATTGAATTCAGCAAGCTGAATTATAAAAATTTTATATATTTTATGTAGAATAAAATCTTAGATAAGTTTTTTTTTTATGAAATTAACTAAATTTATCAATTCAGATAAGGTTTTACTACCCATTTCTAAATTAATTATTATATAATAATTCCAAAGCATAAGTTTTTTGTTTGGTTTTATACATATTTAAAGTTTTTTAGAGAAAATTAATCGAAAGCTAAATAGCTGAATATAACAAATTTCTGTAACTGAAAATATAAATAAATACTTTTTTGTTATTTGATTGTGTTTTAATAAATTCAGCTAAAGAAATACTTACTAAGAAAGTTTTAAATCTTAAATTTTTAACAAATGTACAAAATTAAACAAATTTAGGCAGCTGAATAATTCCATTTTCACTATTTTGTGTGTCTTTGTGTAATTTTATAACTTTATTATAAAAATTTATTAATTTGTTAGCGTTTTTTGTCTTCAGCTGCTTGAATATGAAATGAAACAGATTTTTTATGCAAATTTATGAAGTTAATTATTTAATTGCTTATTTTTTGTGTAATTCAGCCAGTAGTTATAGTTTTTTATGGAATTTTTTGTATAGCCTTAAAAAATAACACTTGTTAACATTGTTGTTATTTTTAACGTATATTTTGCTACTTTTTTTTAAACTAAATTTTTTTATCATTTTTAATTTTGCTTTTGTTGTCAGCTACAGGGAAAATATAATGCAGTTTAAATTTTCAACAGTTAGTCTGCAGAAAAACAAACATTAAAATGCATAAAAATATACAATAAATGAATTATGCAAATATTGTTGTTGGTGGCTGCTTGTTGTTGGTTTTGTCTCTACTGTTCTCGGCTTATGTTTTATTTATTTAAAATCGAAAGAAAAATAAATATAAAAAAAAATTCATTAATACCCTACGGTAATGATTACAACTAATTATTATAAAGTAATAACAAAGAAAAAACGAAATGGGAAAACATCTATTTGATTACTAATGAGTTAAAAAAATAGGTTTTAAATCATGGCTCATTTAACAAATTAATGATGGTTTTTAGTTGTATTTCAGAACAAAAAGAAAAATGAGAAACTTTATTGTTTTACCCTTAAAACAAAGGAAAAACAATAGAAAAAATCGGCAAATAATTTTAAATAATTTGACCACAATGAACCGACACAAAGAGACACAAAAAAGCGTAATTTAGCAGAAAAAACAATCAATTAACCACCCCTGTATGATTGGCAACACCAACTGAACCCCCAAAAAAAAAACTATAACAGCTCTCTTCATAACAATTAACAACAACAATAACACATACATGTAACTATGGCTGAGTTTCATGCATTCGCATACTTGTAAGTCATATGTGTTAGTAAGCAACTGTAGTACTCCTCCATGCATGTAGAGCCAGTGTTTTGTTATTGTTTAATCTATTATTTGCAAACAAAAACACTAAAAAACGTTTTTTCTATCTGACTTGTCACTTGGATAAATCGTTGTTTTGTTATTGTTTTTATTTGTTATATTTTTGCATAGTTTTTATGGTCGTTTTGGTTGGCAACTTCATTCATTCATATTGACCATTGAATTGACAGCATTTTTTTGTAAAAAGGCTTTGCTTTTATTGTTCAAGTATTGATTGTTTATTTTTTTATTTTAATCTTTTGTTAAAAAAAATAATTTCTTTTAAAAAGAATTTTTATTTTATTAAAAAATTTTTAATATTTTCAACAAAAATATATTTTTAAAGAATAAAAAAGGTTGGAAGCCGCTTCAAATATAAATTTAAAAACACAAAATACTTTATAACACACAAAACCATTAAATTTCAATGCATTTACATTTCAAAACACTTATTCAGCTAACTGAATTCTCTGTTAAACATAAATTATAATTAATTTTACCACTATTTATTAAATAAAATACTATCTTATATTGGATAATCTTTCTAACAGCAAGGATATACTTTAAAATCCATATTCAGCTTGCTGAATCTATAAATTTTGTTTTTTAAACACACCTAATAAAGTAAAACATAAGCTAATATTTTCAAACACTTATTTAGCTAGCTGAATTAAACATTTGTTAAGTAACAATACAGATTTTACTTAAAAATAATAAAAAATAAAAGAAAAAGAGTATATTGAATAAGCAATTTAGTTAAGAAAAACTTTTACTGTTAAGTGTTTAACGAAAACAAATCGCTTAAGAAACAAAAATATGTATTAAAATGTTAAAATTGTTAGCTAAACAGAAACAGAGTTTTTTTTATGAACTTCATGAAGCATAAGCCTTACAAAAGAATAATTTAAGTACGTATTCAGCTAGCTGAATTTAACATTTATCACCTTATAATGCAAATTTCGATTAGAAATAAAGGAAAAATCGTCACTCAAACAATTATTTAAAAGAAATATTATTCATTATCTTTTTATGTTGGCAAAAAAACTCTCTACTAGCAAAAGTTGCGCTTAAATATGTTTTTTCCCTGCTAGCTGAATTTTTTCATTTAATAATTTTTTAATGTAATATTTGAAAATAGCAGAAAATGTCTTTATATATTTTTAGTTATCCTATTCAGCTAGCAGAACTCTTCTTTATTACATCAAAATGCAGAATTTATTACAATTTTAAAGAAACAACTATGAAGGGTGACTCTAAGAAGTTCCAATCAAATAGCTGAATTGAAGATTTATAGCTTTATAAGGCAAATTCTACTTAAAAATGTAAGTAATTTAAATTAAACAAACAATTCAGCTGTGTAAAATCTTTGTTTTGTTAATTTTAAATTGAAAAACACTCTTTTCGAGAGATTTCTTCTAATTTCATTATAATGCTGAATTCACTACCAAAAAGAAAAATCTGTTAAACAAGCTTTTGAGCTAAGAAAAAACAAAAAGCTAAAAAAACAAATTGTCTTTAATGTCAATTAAAACGTTCAGCTGTATTTTAAAAACTCCTTTGATTCAAAAGCTTATTCAGCTAGCTGAAAAATTTACTTAGAAATAAACAGATATATTAAATAAACAATTCAGCAGCCTAAAACTTCTTTATTTTCAGTTTTATATTAAAAAAACTTATAATCAGCAAAAATTTGCTTCAACAATTTTATTCAGCTAGCTGAGTTTGAACTTTTCAGCCGATAATACATATTTTATTTAAAAACAAAAGAAAATTTTTAAATATTTTTACAATATCAGACGAATGGACAAGTTTAGCCATACAGCCAGTTCTCTTTATCTTTAAAAAAGCCTTTGGTTTGCAGAAACATTTTTGCCAGCTTAAAAACTGTAATTCAGCTGGCGGAATTTTATATTCTGCCTTTGTTTAACACCTAATAAACTAAAAAGTACCAATAAGAACAAGAAAAAAATAGATATTTAAGTTGAAATATGTATACAGCCAGCATAGTTTAAATTTTCTTTTTATTTAGTATTTTCTGTCGATTTTTTTTCTATTCCAGTTTATGTTTATTATTGCATTTAACAGACACAATGTCAATGCCCCAGTATTCATGCAACAAAATATAGGATTTTTCAAAATTGGTTGCTTTTTTTCTGTCTCTCATTGTCGTTTGTAGTTTATATTTCACAACAAAGGCGACAATAGCAGAAACAGAAACTGCAGCAGCAGCAGCAGCAGCAGCGTCAACAGTAGGAGTATCATTTGCTTTTAACATAAAATAAGTGGACTAAAGAAGGGCTCGTGCCATAAATACTTACGGACTGATGACTGGCTTTTCCAGTTGGTCTTTTCAAAAAGCAAATATTTTATATATAACAGTTATTTAAGCACAACACACACACACACACACACGTACGCTTATAAACTAACAACTAATGCTAATACGTACGTACGTAAAGAGTAACACTCACTTACATACATATACTCCCATACCCATGCATGTGTTGGGATGATTTGTTTTTGTTGTAGACCAGTTTGAGCGTCAATTTAAATAGCAGGGGTTTTTATTCGAAACCTTTATGCCCGTTTGCTGTTATTGTGGCATATATTTAGGGGTTGCTAGTCCTTAACGTTGTTCATTGTTATTGTTCTAGTTGTTGTTGTTGTGGTTATTGCATATTCTCATATTTATTTCATTATTTTTACTGCCTGACTGACTATAAGAGTTTATACACATTTTTTGCCGTTACTGGTCGCTAAAATACAAAAATCGTGTTTCGATTTCAAAGAAAATTTCATTTCAATGTGTGTGTATAGGGAGAAGAGTGCACTTTTTTTAATATTTTCTTTTTGTTATTGTCGTTGCTGTGTTGTGTACCTGTTTATTGTTTTAGAGTGAAAATCAGTCGTTTGTTATATTTTATATGCGATTTTCATATTTTTTCCAATCGATATGTACTTTTGAAGCAAGAAAAATAATTATTTTTCCAATAAATAAATAATTTTATTTTTTCGCTCTTTTCTAAAAATTCAATTGAATTTTTATTCCTTTGAGTGAAAAATTTATGCTTTTTTTATTTGTCATGGTATTACAATAAAGTTAAGCGGATCATAGAAAAAACACAAAAAATTAAAAATATTTAAAATAAATTTTTTTAAATACATTTTTAAATTTATGGAATTACATAAAACTAAATTTTTGTACTAAAGCTATTGCTAAAAAAAGTATTTGAACATTTTTTTTCCTTCTGCATAAAAATTTAATTTTTTAAAGTTTTATTTTAAAACAGATTTTTTTTACATTTTTAAAAGCTTGCTTTACAGAAAATAAATGGAACAAAAAAATGTTGTTGACATTTTTCTACAGAAAACTTAATTTTGCATTTATTTAGCGCATAAACACTCAAGCAATACAACTTTTAGGTGAAAATCTACTTTTTTTTTTGTTAATTTCTAACCCCAATTTACGAAATGCCTAAAATCCCAGAAGCTTATGCTTTAACAAATTATTGGATTTAGAGTCTTATTTAATAAGAAAATTTTAATAATTTTTTAATTTTGCAAAGGCAAACCTTTTGGCCGAAATGTTTGCAAGTAATTCTCACTTGCCGGAGAGCGTTCAATCACTGCCCGAACTTGAAAGAGTAGCAGTAACTATGCCTAGTATATGCTTTCGAGCTCGTGTTGTAAAAAGGGTCCTTGCTAATCTCAACGTTAACAAGTCTTCTGGGCCGGATGGCATACCAGCACTGGTCCTGAAGCAGTGCTCTTCGACGCTTGCGCGTACATTAGCTCACCTTTTCAGTGCGTCATATGCTAATGTAACGCCAATCCCCAAAAAAGGCGAGGCTAGTAACCCTAAGAACTACCGTCCAATAGCAGTATGTTCCGCACTCTCCAAGGTTATGGAGAGTATGATGATTTACTTAGCGATCGTCACTACGGTTTCCGAAAGGGCTGTTCTACTGGTGACCTGCTGGCGTTGCTCTCGGAGAAGTGGAACAAGTCCATTCATGGTTTTGGCGAGAGTAAGGTTGTGGCTCTGGATATCTCCAAGGCGTTTGATAGAGTTTGGCACGAGGCTCTCATTTCGAAACTTAATGCTTTTGGTGTCGGTAGTCACTTCTCTCGATTTATATCGAGTTTTCTCAGAGATCGCTCTATAAGAGTGGTTATAGATGGGGTCTCATCCGACGAGTTGAGGGTAAACTCAGGGGTACCGCAATTCTCTTTTCTTTCTTCTACTCTTTTTCTAATATTTCTTAACGACTTTCTTCTTCTCACTTCTAATCCTATCTACTCTTTTGCGCATGACAGCAACATTTGTCACTAATATTCTTTTGATCGTAGACCGAGCCTTTTGGAGGTTGGGGTAAGAAGGATGAATATGAACGTTACACTCACGATTTTAATGCACGTAAGACTCAATGTTGTTTTTTAACACACAGGCGTGGTGGTATGCTGTCATCTGTGTCAATGGGTAATGTGTATGTTGAGGAATCACATGCTCTTGATGTTCTGGGCATGAGAATTCACTGTGACGTTCGTTGGAATGATCACATATTTCAAGTGTCGAAAGAAGCATTCAAGTGCCTTGGTTTTTTGAGACGGTGCAAGAAATACTTCACCCTATCTGGTCTCCTTAAGACCTATATCCGTTCCAAAATGGAATACAACTCTCATGTATGGGCCGGTGCTTCAAAGTCTATTTTAGAGCTTTTCGACCGCGTACAGGAGAGGGCGAAGATGCTCATCAATGACGGTAGGATAGCCAACTCTATCGATTCATTGGAGCACCGTCGCAATGTGGCGTGTGTTTCATTGTTCTATCGGTACTATAACGAAATGTGTTCTAGCGAAATTTAGAAATTAATTCCCAAAAATCATATATTTTTACGTAGTACTCGTATTTCTCGTAGAGAGCATCCCTTTGTAGTTGATTGTCCAGTAAATCGCACAACGCATTATAGGGAGAATTCGTTCTTTGGTCGCACTGTTCGGTTGTGGAATAGTCTTCCAGCCAAAGTATTACCTGCCACTTACAACATGAGTAAATTTAAGTTTAACGGTCATAAACACTACTCCCTCTGTCCTCCTTCCAATAAACTATTTTCCTAGTACCAGCACAAAGCACTGCATGAGTAGGGGCCATCCCCTGGGTGTTGGTCTTATATATAAATATATATAAATCTCAAAGGTCTATATTTTCACAAATTATTAAATAAAATGGTTAAAACAATTAAAATTTGTAGGTTGAATGCAATTCTACAATAAATGTACAAAATTTCACTAGCCCATATCCTAACCAATTAGAGAAAATGGCAAAAAACGAGTTGCATACGATTTTAACGCCCTTTTTTGAATTCTCCAAAATTATTTCAAAATTGCCCAAAATTCCACAAGTCTATATCTTAAGAAAATATTATAATTTATGGCCCAAATAACAAAAAATACGGGTTGTAACTTTTCAAGATGGCGACCGACAGCTGTCAAGTGATTTATTCTCAATTTGGTTTGGCAAATTCATCATGAATAGACTCACGTCTGAACAACGCTTGCAAATAGTGAAATTTTACTTCGATTTGTTGCCGATTTTCATAAGCGAATTTTGTTTAGCGATGAAGCGCACTTCTGGTTGAATAGCTACGTCAACAAACAAGACTGCCGCATTTGGAGTGAAGGTATGTGTAACACCTGCGCTTTATGGGCTGGTGGAATCATCATCATCATCATAACTTACATTTCGTTAATTTTTTTCAGAGATAATGTTAATTGTGTTAAATTTCTCTATAGAGTTGCATAGTTTCGTTTAGTTTTTCTATAGAGGACTTAATAATAATATTATATGCTTCTATAGGTTTCGTTAAGTTTTTTTTTTTTCAAAATTATTTTCATTTAATGTTTTACATATCGCGGCAAAAACTTTAAAGATAGTTTTTCAATTGTTTATTTTAAAAGAAGATTTTGTTTTTTATCGCTTACGGCCTTTTAGATTTTAGGTGACGATATTTAACTTGTATTTCGTTAAGTTTTTTCACAGATATGTTCGCTTAAGTCTCTCTATGTAATTGTTTAGCTGCGATTAGTTTTTCTATAGTAAACTTAATATCTTCGGATTCTATAAATTTGTTTTTTTTTCTTCTCCGTCACTCCTCTAGGGAGCATATTGGCTTTTCACAAAGCCTCTATTGCTTTGTTTCAGTTTCTTTAATCAATTTGATATTTCAAGCTAAGCAGTAGATGATTAATCCGCTGTAGCTTCCTCCATATGATTTTTTTGTGTAGTGGTGAAGATCCTTGCTAATTGGTGGTGATCTTTACTTTAGCATTGTAATTTTTTTCCAGTAGGTGGCGTGTTCTTCCTTGAACATTCGTCTGATGATTGTCATCATCGCCAGAGGCGGCTTTTTTCTTTATTTTTTTTTTTTTAGATGGAGTTGTCTCGAGGGAAGAAGTTGAAGCCTTTTTTTCGAAGCCACAATTATATCTTTTCTTCGTCATGTTCTCTGCTGGGGCTCGAACCTGGATCGTTTGTGTTGTTATGCGTGCCCTCTAACTACTACACTGGTTAGTTTTGTTTAATTTGTCGTTTTATTTTGTTTTAATTACAAATTATATTCACAAATTAACTCAGACTTTAAATCAAGGTCCTCTGACTAATAACATTTCAATGCCGGCTTTGTTTTTTCTTTCGTAAAAACAAATAAATTTGATGCCATATAAACCACAGAAAAATGAACGTGTTTTTCTGGTCATGAGTATGTGTGTGCATGCATGGGTTTTTATAACAAAAGTTTTAATTACAAGCCAACATGTTTTCCTGGTGACCAAAAATGCCAAAAATACCATTATTTAACACTTGTTTTGTTAAAACCACAGACAGTGTTGTTTACATGTGACCAAAAGAAAAAAGCAACAACAATGAAACAACACTGAGAACACTAAGCGTAATAATAACTATATGGCAACACCAAACGTGTGTGTGTGAGAGACTTGTGTTCTATAAAGAGAGGCTAATTGCAAGAGAAAGTTAAATACTTTACTGTTGGCTTTATGAGCATAACTTTACCTGTGTATGTACTTGCGTGTGCGTTTGTGTGTATGGAAGCAATATAAAGAGTGAAGTTGACAGGCCAATTGTTAGCATTATTGGCAATAATTTGACTTTAAATGAAATGTTTATTAACGAAGGCGTTATTTTTGAATTTTATGAGTTAAAATAATAAGTAAAATAATTTTCTTAATTATTCTTAATTGTTTTAGGCAACAAATGATATTTTTTACTTAATATGTTTTGCTTGGAATGATTTAAGAGAGTTTTAAGGACTTTGAATATGTTAAGATTTTAATTAAAAAGTAAGGATTTCAAAATAATTTATATTTTTTAATAAATAATACTGTTGATGTTTTAATTTGTCTGGATCAAAACTTATGTCTTAGTTTATAAAATATAAAGTAAAATAAACCATAAATATGACAGATGGATAGAAAAAAGAATATTAATTTGTAAATGAAGATATACTGTTGTAAGTATGTGTTTCCTTTATAAAAATCTTAAGTAAAAAGAGCAGTTGAAGCGTAAAGTATTATCGAAAATAATTTTAAATTATAATTTCGACTGAAATAATATTTCGACAACAAAAAAAAGGAGAGATTAGAAAATAGATAAATAAACAAACCATATCCGGTTACTAATATGATACATATACACTCACCCACATATTTTAAACGTCAAATAAAATTTCTGTTTTGACCGACAGACAAATAGATAGACAGTCAGACAAACACTAACACACATAAATCACTTCCGTTGCTCTTATATATCAAAAATTCTATACAAATAGAGCCACACACAGAGTTTATGTAAAAAAAAAAAAATAGAAATAAATTTTATTGCATTGAAATGGTATTGAATTTATTTCCCATTTGGATTTTTAGTAAATTTTCTATTCCCATCTATACAGGCTGGAAACCATATTACTTTTCCTTTTATTTTATTTTTATTACATTTTACTTTTATTACATTTTATTTTCTATGTGAAAATAATAATTGGACTTGATTTTATAGCAGCCAAGTAACAAATAATATATTTTGTTTAGAAAATATTTTAAACCCTCAATTATTTATAGACAAATTTTTGAAATTTAAAAAAGTCCCATAAATCCCTTTTATATATATGTATAATACACATATATATATACAAACACATAATCTTATAATTCTGTTAAAACAATAAAAATTAGTTTTAAAATTATATAGGGTCCGCCATCTAACGTTTTTTTTTCAACTAGTGCCTATTTCGTGAATGGTAACACTTAGCTCATGTCTGATTTGACAGATAATTAGTTTTATCCTTCCGCTGAACGAATATGGTTGTGTATACGCTTTTTCGCTTCGCTAAGTGGGCCTGCGAGCGACTTACAGAAGAGACCGATTGTGTCAAAAAAAAAATCATTTTTTCAGATGAAGCTCATTTTGATCTTGGCGGGTATGTAAACAAGCAAAATTGTCGCATTTGGGGCGCAGAAAATCCGCACGCTTACATTGAAAAGCCCATACACCCAAGACGAGTCACTGTTTGGTGCGTATTTTGGTCCAGAGGCATAATTGGGCCATTTTTCTTCGAAAATGAGCAAGGAGTGGCCGTTATAGTTAATGGCGATTGTTATCAGGTCATGTTGAACGAATTTTTGTTCACAAAAATTGAAGAGGAGGATATTAGCAACATTTGGTTTCAACAGGACGGTGCTACGTGCCACAAAGCCGAAGCTACACTCGATGTTTGCACCCTGTTTAACAAAAAAAAAAAAAAAACTATTTGCCGGACCCTTTATTTATACACATTTTTTAAATCCCAATCTTTTGTCTAAAATCCCAGAAGTTTCAATTATAGCAAAGCAATGTGCTATAAAGCACATAAAGTAACTAACAATTTTATTAAAACAATATATTAAGAAGATTTCTCAATTTCCAAGCCAAAAATTCCCAAAATTCCGTGAGTTATACATTACAATTTTTTTTTTCTCAAATGTCCAAAATCCTTAAAGCCAAACTTAAAAAAAGAAAATGATACAATATTGTGATCGAAGTAGCACAAGTTGTTCGTGAATTCCCAATAATTTTTCGAAAATACCCAAGATAGGTACTTACTTATGTGGTACTACAACCGTCTGTTGGTTTTGGCTGAGTTCAAAAAGCACGCCAGCTGGATCTATCCTGCGCTAACTGGCACCAATCTGAGATTCTCAAGTCCGTCGGGCTCTGTAACACTTGGTCGTTCCAACGAAGATTTAGCCGTCCTCTTTCTCGCTTTCTACCTCGGGGTATTGTATTAAAGATCGGCCTTGCCGGAGTTTCTTCATGCATACGAGAGATAAGGCCTCGCTGTTGCAACGTATAAGAAAGATACTCATCTCCTACTCGTAGAGGATCGAAGATTTTACTAAGTATTTTCCTCTCGAACATTTTTGTTGTTGTTCGACAGTGTCCATGCATCGGCGCCATATAATAGGACTGGGATAATAAGTGTTTTGTAGAGCTCGTCGAGAGAGTGCTTTAATCCTTTATTGTTTACTGAGCCCAGCGTATGATCTGTTAGCAAAGGTGATTCTACATTTGATCTCCTGACTGACGTATAGAGGCAATTCCTATCTATGCTGTCGAAGGTGGCTTTAAAGTCGACTAATAGGTGGTGTGTGCCGATATTCTTCTCATGGATATTCTCCAAGATATAACGTATTGGTAAAATCTGGTCGATGATGGATTTACTAGGCCTGAAGAGGCACTGATAGGGCCACATTATCTTGTTGACGATGGGGTTCAGTCTCTCGCGCAATACAATATAAGATTATTAGAAAAATATAGTAAAATATCTAAAATAATTAAAAATGTTTGCTTAAAATGATGCTCAGAATTTTTTCTAAATTCCCAAACAATTATACAATAAATGCCCTAAATCCCATGAGATTAAGTTATAAAAAAATTATGGTAGGTAATGGCTAAAATTTCACAAGGCAGACCATGCCATGATTAGGGACTCATGTAAATTTTCTCTGCACTTCAGAGACTTAGGCTAAGACAGACAGGTGGCCTCAGTGAGCTTGCGTCTGTCAGGATGTCTTATCTGGAAGAATTTCTTTAGGTCTCCAGCTGGTTGGTAAAGTGATTTTCGCTGCAAGGGGAGTTTGCTGTGGTTCCATTTAGTTCTTATTCCTTCTTTTCTTTGTGATGTTTTTTTTGTTCCTTTGTTTTCTTGTTTTCTAAGGTCCCTAATTGTTTTTCGTATACATATTTTCTTTTCTATCCGTTTTTTGAAAGGCTTATGCAATGGACATCTTTTTCTGGTCACCGGGTGGGTAACTGTATGCATCTTCTTAGCAGCCTACATGCCTAGCTAGTGGTCAAAACATTAAACAGCTAAAATAATATGAAATTTTCATAAGTTTGCTGACTTCTCAAACTGAAAACAAGAAATTACCAAAATTCCAAATTAAAATTCAAAGTCAAATTAGTAAAAATCACTGATCTTATGAACTTTGAATACATTTCCTCTATTCCCATAATATTTTTTTTGCCAAATACCCAATATCCCAGTCATTAAAAACATTACGAATTACAACAACAACAAAAAATATCTGTAATAATCCAAAATATTCGCTTAATATAATTTTAAGACATTTTTTTAAATTCCCAAATAAACATACCAAAATACCCAAAATTTCAGAAGTTCAACTATGACGTTCAAAGTTATAGAAATTGTTGGTTACATATAATTTAAAATGTAACAAATTACCAAAAATTCTGAAAATCAAAACTGTTTAATCATTGATTACTGATTATTATAATTCCCAAAATGCTTATGAAAATACCCAAAGTAGCAGCAATAAAATTTCAACAAATTTGACAAAGTTTTAAACAATTTTAATTAATTTATGAAATTCCTTTCTTGTTTCTGTTCTTGTTCTTTTCATGTTTTTCTTGTTTTTGTTGTTGTTTTAATACTATTTCCATGTTTTTCTAAATTTCTAAAAAATTCTATGAAATGTCAAAACTCCAAAGAATTTAATAACTATTTACTCATTTTAAACAGCAAAAGAATGATATCCGTTGGTTAATAATTTTCATTTTTTTTTTTAAATGACTAAACAAGTCTTGATGAATGCCCATAATCCCAGAAATCTAAAATATTTAAAGTTATCACAAATGTATATAAATTATTATAACTGTAATAATTATGTTTCATAAATTATCATACAGTTTTTTTTTTATAAATTCGTGTCTTGAATGTTTTTTTTGAATTCCCAAAAAGTTTTTGAAAATACCCAAAATACCAGCAACAAAATTTCAACAAATTTAACGAAATTTTAAACAATTTTAATTAATTTATGAAATTCCTCTCTTGTTTCTGTTCTTGTTATTTTAATGTTTTTCTTGTTGCTGTTGTTTTAATACTATTTCTATATGTTTTTCTAAATTCATAAAAAATTCTACTATTTCTCAAAAATCCAAGGAACTTAATAACTAGTTATTCCTGTAAAACAGCAAAAGAATGAAATTCGTTGGTTAACAATTTGAATTTTTTTTAATGGTTAAACAAATCTTGATAAATGCCCATAATCCCAGAAATCTAAAAAATATTTAAAGTTATCACAAATGTATATAAATTATTATAACTGTAATAATTATGTTTCATAAATTATCATACATTTTTTTTTATAAATTCGTGTCTTGAATGTTTTTTTTTTGAATTCCCAAAATGTTTTTGAAAATAACCAAAATACCAGCAACAAAATTTCAACAAATTTGACGAAGTTTTAAACAATTTTAATTAATTTATGAAATTCCTCTCTTGTTTCTGTTCTTGTTCTTTTCATGTTTTTCTTGTTGTTGTTGTTTTAATACTATTTCTATATGTTTTTCTAAATTCCTAAAAAATTCTACTAAATCTCAAAAATCCAAGGAACTTAATAACTAGTTATTCCTGTTAAACAGCAAAAGAATGAAATTCGTTGGTTAACAATTTGCATTTTTTTTAATGTTTAAACAAATCTTGATAAATGCCCACAATTCCAGAAAAAACATTAAAACAATTAAAGTTATCACAATATATAATTCGTTATACTTATATAATTATGTTTTATAAATTTTCCTATAGCTTTTTTAGTAATTCGCTTCTTGCATGTTTTTTTTTTAAATTCCCGAAATGTTTTTGAAAATACCCAAAATACCAACAACAGAATTTTAACAAATTTGATGAAGTTTTAAACAGTTTTAATAATTTGTAAAGTTATCTTCTTGTTTTTGTTTTTATTATGTTTTTCTTGAATTCTTATAATAAATAACTGAAAATTTTTATTTAGTTCATTGAGTCTTTGAAATGAAGTCGTTCTTCCTTTGTTTTTGCTTTAATAACTAAAAATTTTTTCTGCAAAACTTAAATAAATTTTTCTTTAGAATTTTAAGATTTGTTATAGATTTGACCTAAATGTTATGCCAATGTTTTTTTTTAAATACATATTCATATTTCCAGTAATGCATTTAAATTTCAGTCCAATTAAAACAAGTTTTATTGAAAAAGTACATTTCATAACATTTAGCACAATTTTTCTCCATATAGGTTTCCTTAACATGCCTTGATGGCCTTAAATTGTGCTCAATGTGAAACACTTTAAATTGTGTAAATTACTTTCCCTCTATTTTAATTGCAATTTTTGCAATTTATTTTCCTTTCAATGCTTAATGCCAAAATTAGTTGCCTACCTTAGGGTTGCTGCCACAATGTAAAAAAAAAACACATCAATTACTGTTGCCTGTTACAACACAATTAGACATTTTTTTTCTGCTTTAATCCAACATAATGACCTTAACTGCACCTTTTTATTGCTTTTCTCACTACTGTTCTTTAGAACATATTCTCTCTTTCACACTCCTCTCCTTGGGTTTGTACTAAAAGTCAATAGTTGCCCATAATTAAAACGTATTTTTTTCTTTTATTTTGCACAAAATTAATGCCTTAAATCTGCAGTAATGTTGGGAGAAAAAAAAAAACAAATTTCTTTCTATGGCTTACTTAGTAGAGAGGGTGGAAAACTAAATACAAAAAACTTTGTTTTTAAGACCAATACAATGTCCATTCATTTAAGCATTCATCCATTCATCCGTCCATCTATCGCATTTATCCATTTATACAACCAATTGGTGTCCCTGTCAGTCTTTTACTTTGCTTGTGCATTATAATGCATTTATTTCCCTTTTCAAATGGGAAACATTTTTTGGTAGAACAAGAAAAATAAAACCATTTAAAACTGTTAGACAAGAAGACATTTAACCCATGGGAGAGACAAACAAAAATACCCAAATAATGTTTAACAACAACATCATCAACAACAACAACAACAAATATACATTTAAACAGCAGCATCATCATCTCGTGTTCTATAGCAAATAAAATAATGTAAATGTATACATGTGTGTGTGTCTATTTATATGAGGTATACAGAGAGTGTGTGAGAGAGAAAGAAAGAGACAGAGAGTGCATTACGTAATTTACAATATTTACTATTGTAACCTCAGCTGTTGTATCCGCATATTTTAGTAAACATTTGCTCAGGGACAACATCCTGCTAACAAACATATAAAAACACACACACACACACATACATACATACATACTTACTGTCCTTATACCAACATGCTTAAACGAGAGCCAATGTTTAAATTTACTTACACATTCATTTCGAATAGTTGTGATCATATGTGTTTGTATTTGTATTTATCAAAATAAATTTAAAAAAACGAAAGAGAGAGAGAGAGAGACGGAGTGAGAAAAAATCTTGATTTACACAAGTTAAATACAAATACATGTGTATCTTTACACAAGTTACAGACATTGATTAAATAAGAAGAAAAGAATGGAAAAAACACACACACTAACACACACATGAGAGATAACGTTATTTTTTTTTCGGAAAGAAAAAAATTGCTTAATCGTATTGCTATTGAGTATTTGTACCAAATTCTCTCATCTCTGTTTACCAGTGTATAGTGTATTACTACAAACATGCTTTACAATTGCTGATTGATTCGTTTTGATAATTTTCTATTCCCCTTCCCATAAGTGTTGCCAATTGTTGTGTTGTGCAGTATAATAAAAGAAGGCGTGTAGTTAACAACAGAAATTTTCTTACACAATTGAAATTAAGGAATTACATTTTTTTTGAAAAAATATACATGCATAAGTAAAAATTTATTAATTAAAAACAATTAAAAATGTCTGTTTAAAATAATGGTAAGAAATTTTTCGAAACTCCCAACCAAGAACATAAAAAAGCCCAAAATCGCAGAAGTGTAAGATATAACAAAATTATGATATATAATGGCTAAGATTAGAAAGGACGTCCTTGCCAAGCTTAGGGAATCCTATACCTTGGTCCTGCACTTCAGAGACTCAGGCTCAGTCCAACAGTGCCCGGTGTACGCAAGTTTATTACTAAAGTTCGTGAAACTGGTTACTGGTTAATATCGAAGCTGTGGCTGAGAGTGTGCGTGAGAATCCATCTACCTCAACTACCTTTGCGAAAAGATCTCGATATGACGCCTTACAAATTTAAATTGGTTTAAGAGTTGAAGCAGCATGACCATCCGCTTTGTTTTCTTTTTGCTAAATGGAACAACGAGAAGCTGCAACGGATTAAGCTTATTTTCATCTTGGTGACAAAATTGCCGTATTTGGGGTTCAGAAAACACAAACGTTGTCTTACAGAAGCCAATGCGTTCAACACAAGTGACTGTTTGGTGCGGCTTGTGGAGCGGAGGCATAATTGGAGCATATTTCTTTGAAAAGGAGGACGGCGCAACTATTACGGTCAATGGTGACACCTACCGCACCATGATAATCGACTTTTTTGTGACCGCTCTTCATGGTATTGATGTGAACGATTGTGCAACTTGCCGCACATCTCATGCCACAATTGATTTATTGCGTCAAACATTTGATGGCCGCTTAATTAGCCAAAATGGTGTTGTCAGTTGGCCGCCAAGAAGCTGCGATTTGACACCGCTGGATTATTTCTGTGGGGTGCCGTTAAAGACAAGTGTTATGCCGACAAACCAACATTCGTGACGCCGTTGCCAAGATACGACCCCATACACTCGAAAAAGTTCTCGAAAATTGGTCCAATCGAATGGGGTACTGAGAAGCCAGCCATATGAATGAAATAATATTTCGTTTCTAACCGAAAAAATTGTATTTGACAACAACAAAAAAAGGCTAAATTTCAAACCGTTTTTGTTTTACTGCATTTTTAAATTTAAACTTTTAAATGGCCCACCCGATACATACATATGTATACAATTTTAAATGTAGAAATTATATTTTCGGAAATCCAAATTATTTAATCATTGATTATTGCTTTTAAGGCCAAAAATGAAAGAAATTGTTGTTTTAATACCAAATCTATGTTTTCCTAAATTCCTAAATAAATTCTAAGAAATTCCCAAAATCCCAGAAGCTTATTTAATTATTAATTATTGCTTTTAAAAAGCAAAAAAGGAAAGTCCAGAAATCTAAAACATTTAAAATTTTATATTTTTTTTATAAATTTAATTAACATCGATAGACCTTTCAAAAAATAAAAAAAATCAATAATATATCACACACATTTTGTTTAATTTTATTTAAATTTTGAAGATTTGAAGCCATAAAAAGAAAGTCAATAATTAATTTTTTTCCATTTCCAATTTCTTTCTTAGCTTTTGATGAAAAAAAAAAATGTGTGTGCAATACTAACATCTGGATTACGACCTTCAAAATGAAATTTAATTCAGTAATTCTTTCTTTTCCACACAGACACGATTAAAACCTGTTTTCCCAATTGCTGGCCCATTAAGGGTTAAAAATTTTTTCATTTGTAACAACATTTAAGGTTTCAATTTTAATATAACGTGTAATGAGAATTTAATTAAAAAAATATCATTTCATTTGTTAGCCTTGCCAACTAAACATTCCCATGCCACAGCCAGCGATGACAGCAGCCAAAAACTCTGCACGTAATTCATTTTTTTTTCGTTAAGTTTTCTCCCCTTTTAAGAAAGACAGTCAATGTCTTAATTTATGCTTTACTACGACTTAAACCTAAGGTTGAGTATACGAGTACATGGTGGGAGCAAGGGGGAATGTGAAATCTTATAGGATTTCTTAAAATATTCGCTACAAAACTAAATTGAATTGAATTTCATTGAATTAATTACTTAATGTAACTGAGACTTTATATTTTTGTTATTGTATTTGTTTTTTCAATTTTTCTCCTTCTTTTTTAAGACAATAACGAAACAAAGTAAAAATTCAACAAAAAGTAACCGTAATATGCCACTAGAGTATAAGAGAGAGCGAGAGAGAGAGAGAGAGCGGCAAAGTAAATAATTTACACAACTAAACATAATATTTAGACAGTAATTTAATATATTTTTTTAAAAGCAATGTAAACAAAATACGCAAAAAATAACTGTAAAAAGAGAGATCAAACAAGTAAGTGAAGAGAGCAGAAAACCAGCTTAAACCAAAACAAATACACTGTTACTAATACTCTTGTAATTGTTGTTGTTGTTGTTGTTGTTGTTGTTGTTGTTTTTTGTAATTTCCAGTGTTTATGAAAATAAAATGATAAATAAATGCTTATTTTTTTTGTTCCTTTTCTTTATTTTCTTTAATTTACGCCACTTGAGAATGTGAAACAAAAATTAATGCCAAAGTCAAGTGTGCAACACTTGTAAGAATTCCTCTCTAGTTTTAATAGCAAAGCAGCCCAGGCACCGAGTTTTTGCAGCAGAGACGCAGTCGTTAGCAGCTCAAGCGTATATAGAAGCTTAAAAAGGCTTAAATTAAATTTTGTTTTTTCCTTTTATATGCTAACTCTCTCTCTCTCTCTCTCTCTCTTTTGGGCTTTTTGTGTTTATGGTTAAAAGTTGAGAACATATTTGTTAATAAATAAAAGAACACAAACAAAGAGAGCAAGAGAGAGACAGCAAAATAATTGAAGTGTTTTTTTTCCAAAAATAATTGAAAAAAATATAAGAAATGAAAACTTAATTGCAAAAAGGAAGAAGAATAAAAGAGTAAAGGAGTAAAGAAAAGATTTGCATTCAAAGAAATAAATTGGCTGATAATTAAAAAAAATCCTTCAGGAACATAAGCCGCTTACATAGAACCTCGAGATGCCAGTATCCTCTGCTATACATCTCAAATGAAAGGTTTTCCCAGTTCGTTATGGTGTGTCGTTCTCCAGCAAGTCTTGAGGTTTCCACGGCTTTTAGACTTTTGACTCGAGAGTATTGTACCAAATATCGTTGTAGGCTTTTCTGTGTTTACATGTATCTGTCTAATCCGTAACTTGCAATGGTTGTGCGTTAGTCATTGTCCTTGACAATGTGGAAATACCACTCTTCACTATTGCTGATGGTGGAATTTTTTGATTTCAGGTTGGCCATAGGTGTCAAGACAAAGTGATACCAACCTTAGCAGGGCATGTCAGTTTCTTTTTGTCATCTGTATCTTAAGTGCTTTGCTGGTGATATGTTCTCTAGAAGATGGGAACAGATTTCTTCCTATAGGCAGGCGAGAGAGAAGTAACCGCTTGCTGATCAAAGAATATCTGGCAATTGGTGAACCCGTTAAGATGAAGAATTTCGGCTGTAGTGGGTATGCATGTTGGGTATGGTGGGTCAACGAACGTGTTACATATATTAGCGTAAGGAAGAGATGGTTACTTTGAAAATTTTTTTTCTTTTCTTCATCTGTTCTTTGCCGGTGATATGTTCTCTAGAAGATGGGAACAGATTTCTTCCTATAGGCAGGTGTGAGAGAAGTAACCGCTTGCTGATCAAAGAATATCTGGCAATTGGTGAACCCGTTCAGATGGAGAATTTCGGCAGGTATGCTCTCTGGTTATTGTCTAATGGGCAGAAATGTGGTTCATCTTGGGTATGGTGGGTCAACGTGTTACATATATTAATGTAAGGAAGCAGTGCTTATTCGAAATACTTTCTTCTTGAATGTCCTGCGCTATAGAGGTTCTGGATCATAAGGTGCTGCTGAAAATGTCGGCTGGTTTAAGCTAACCTTACGTAGGATGGGATAAGAGTGAGAACAGCCTCATTTGATCAAGGCAAACTTAAGCACGCATAGCGGCCCTTTGTTACACGACATGAAGCGTTAACACATAGTAGTCATCAGAGTCCGGACTTACCAGCCTTAACGATCAATCAGCGACCACGGAGACAAGCATGACCGGGCTATCAACTAGACGTCAAGGATCAACAGCTCCGATAAGCCAATAAGAGGTGGACACTGGCAGATGAAGTTAACTATGATCTCTTCCTCACATCAGTCAGGTTCGATATGGCATGCAGAAATGTATTGACAAGGAAAACAGTCCTAATATATGAGGTATTCGAACGCTGACATGGGAAATGTTTGGCAGTCTCACCTTTTCTCTTTCTGTATACTCCTACAGTTGTTACTGAATGCTAGACTCAGTGTCCTTGCATGTGCAATAGCCACTCAGTACCCATGGATAACAGCCGTAAGGATTGGCAGCCTATGTCGCGGCATCCCAGTGATAGACTTCGAACGAGCCCGATCGTATAGGGGCCATATTTGTCTTCACACTGAGCAGGTGGTTTCATTCTTCAATGGTTCTGTGCTCAACATGTATCGCACAACTAGCAGTTTGCAAGAGTAAAGTAGCATCCCAGCTAGATCTCCTCGTTGCTAAGGAGAGAGGTTTTCCTCACTATTTCGTCCACCACAAAATACCACCGTGTGTCAATGTTACTCCTGTGGAAGCTGTAAGTCTGAATGTCGCGTGATCTCCTTTAGAGATGATGCCCGGTATTAACATACCAGCCACAAAGTCGAGTAGCCACCGGACAGTGCTCTGATCGCAACCTGACTGTTGCACTGCAGTCATCCGGAAGTCTAAAGACACCGCCCTCGACCCCTTCCGAGGATTTCGAGCCATTCGTGTACACTTCGACAGAACCTAATCTAATTTCCGATTCTGGTGAAAGGCTTAAAGAGAAAGTTCTATCTAGGAAAGGTTTGGGTGTGCAGTAAGCAACCCTATTGAGATCGTATCCAGATACCGCAAGATGGCTGCATGCCCATGACACTTGTCAGACTATGCCCTCTCCATCCTCAACTCTATCGCAGACGTAACCGCCATGTGCTTAGCCATCAGGCCCACCGAAAGCCAGTGTAGCAATACAAACAAAGTTTTGAAGGGGTGGCCCTGAGGTGGTGGTGGCCTGTAATCATCAGTGCCGTGCTTCGCAGAACCCTTTGAAAGATTCCGCCATATGTGGACTTCTCTAGATATTTCCACGCACAACTGCACCATACATAAGTATGGACTTTGGGATCAGTTTATTCCTCAGAAAGGTTTCAATAAAAATTTATCAGAATTGTGTCATTCTGCGGATGTCCTTAAAGAGTTTTTGTGTCCAATTAGGCATTGTAGCAATCACATCAGTATAGCTGAATAAAACCTAATGAAAGCACATATGTAGCATCGGATAGGAGAGAGAGTCAGCCTTGTTAAACAAGGCTCGCTTGAGAACGCATAGATGCCCGTTGTGATACCATATAGATTAGATCGGAAATCAGCCCGACAACCCCCAATGAACCTGGCTACTGACCTGGTGTCAAGGATCAATAGCTCCGATAAGCCATCGTGAAAGGGAAAGCCCAGTGTAAAGGTCTCTGCCGTGAGAAAGACGGACACTCCTCAGGCAACACACAGCCACGATAAAAATCATTTACAGCTAAGCGTAGCTTCTGTGTGAGCATGGATACAACGGAGGAGATGCTCTGGCGGTCCAGTTTGAACAGTTGATTGGTACGCTTCATATCCAACCTTTCATCGGTGAGTCTGGCAATAGCACAAGAATCACTTTCAGCCAAGGCTCTTACAGCGTCCAACATGTACTTTCTCTTAATCGCAACTTTAACGAAGGTAAGAGGCATACACACCCTAACGTCAAAATGAATGTCCGGAATAAGTGTGTTCGCCCTAGCGAGCACATCAGCAGCACAGTTATCCTGGATGTCCCTGTGCCTAGAAACCCTGATGAGGTGTACACAAAACTGTTTTGATAATGCCACAAGAGAATCATGACACTACGTGACCAGCTTAGAGTAGAAGGTCATACATAGAACAGATGTAGTCGTCGCCTGGTAGAGCGCCATTACAATGGATCCACTCTGCAGCATGAAAAATGTGCATCACTTCGGTCTAAAACAGACTGCAGTAGTCCGGAAGGCGAAGAAAAACAAGGTTAAAACCCTTAGAAAAAATTACATTACCCACCCTGTTCTCTAGTCTAGAACCGTCCGTATAGACGTCCATTGAATCGCTGAATAAAAATAGGTAATCTTTGTTTAACTTTTAAGACAGTACATGATCAGATAAGCACTCCCGAGCATGTATTATATGTATACAATCTTGATAAAAAAGTTTCCAAGTTACCAACGTAACAAAAAAAAACGCAAATCGGAATGATGGGACCGCCACACGGGGGTTATTCTGGAGACTTTTTGCTCAGATTAGGAAGTCTACAACCGAAAGAAACCAAAGATATAAAAAATAAACAATAATTTCATTCAGTTGTGTTACACTTTTAATAAAGGGTCCGCCATCTAACGGTTTTTTTTCAACTAATGCTTATTTAGTGAATGGTAACACTTAGCTCATGTCTGATTTGACAGATAATTAGTTTTATCCCTCCGCTGAACGCATATGGTTGTGTATACGCTTCGCTAAGTGGGCCTGCGATCGACTTACAGAAGATACCGATTTTGCAAAGAAATCATCTCTTCAGATGAAGCTCATTTTGATCTTGGCGGGTATGTAAACAAGCAAAATTTTCGCATTTGGGGCACAGCAAACCCGGTGCGGATTTTGGTCCAGAGGCATAATTGGCCATTTTTCTCCGAAAATAAGCAAGTAGTGGCCGTTACAGTCAATGGCGATCGTTATCGGGCCATGTTGAACGAATTTTTGTTCACAAAAATTGAAGAGGAGGATATTAGCAACATTTGGTTTCAACAGGACGGCGCTACGTGCCACACAATCGAAGCTACAATCGATGTTTGGCGCCTTGTTTTTGAAGATCGCATTATCAGCCGCAGAGCTGATGTCGTTTGGCCACCTCGGAGCTGCGATTTGACACCGTTGGACTATTATTTGTGGGGTGCCGTCAAAGATAAGTGTGACGCCAACAAGCCAGAGACAATTGACGCTTTAAAGGACAATATTCGTGAAGCCATTGGTGAAATACAGCAGCACACAATCAATAATGTGCTTAAAAATTGGGCCGATCGTATAGGCTACTGCATGGCCAGCCGAGGCTGCCAATTGAATGAAATTAATTTCAAATAAAAAAATAAATTTGAGAAAATATTCAGTAGTTTTGTTTCCTATAGCATTTTCAAAAAAAAAAAATTATTTGGTGGACCCTTTACAAGCAGACGTATTTACGCATTAAAACTGTTTGTTTGTGTTGTTGTTTATCTTTCTGGTTTTTCCCTCCAAAGTACACTGCAAAAATTTACTACTACTACCACAAATTAAGTTCTCCTCTGCACTTTGGGCACCTTTGCTGAGTGTTGGGGCTGCTTTAATGAATTTTTATTTAAATTCTGTTTTTTCCTTTTCAATTTTATTTTTTTCCCATTTTCAGCTTTCTGTGTGAAAATGCATATTTATTACGGTTGCTTTAATGGATTTTTAATAAGATCCTCCCTTTTTCTTTTCGGCATATTTTGCCAGGCATATTAAACTATCGCTTGCGACGAAATGTACAGAAGTAACATATGTTTTATGTTTATTTTCCCTTTTAGAGGAATATTTTAAATAAATTTTAGTTTTTCTCTGCTAAGATGATGATAATTTTTATTATAATGACGTGTTAAAAAGAAAAAAAAATTTCTCTAATCATTGTCTGGCTTGTATTTAAGCTTTAAAAACAACAATTTACAACATTTAACACAATTTATGTTAAATAAACACGCCCTTAAAATTGTTGGTTGAACACACATAACTTGACATACATATTTGTATGGATTTTTTAATATTAAAACATCATTATCTCTAACTGTCTTAACACATTAAAAAAGGTAATACTCGAGGGTTTAGTTTCGTTTAAATAATATTTTAAAAATAAAACATATGTTTGTGGTCATTAAAACCTCTTATTTAACCCTCAAACATACAGACTTTTTTGTTGTATTTTATTGAAAAACCCTTAGAAAGCGTTGCTGATGAATTTCCTTTTTCTTTTCAAACATTTTCGTATTTTTTCTCCCCAATTTTCTTATCAATTTTGAAAATAGGGAAATAGAGTTGAAAATATTTTTTGATATTTTCTTCTCATTTTTGTTGGCTAAATAACAAGAGGAAATACATTAAATTGCTGGTATCATGCCAAAATATAAACTTAATGGTATAGGCCAAGTTAAGAAACATGAAAAATTCATATAAAAAAATTCGAAATTTATTTTATCAATTACGTACCATTTTGTGTTTCGTATTTCCTCGTACTAGGTTTGCTTGTCATGACCACACAAGCAAAATTAAGGTCAGTAATGTTTTGTGCAATTTAGCCTTTCAATTTTGTCCAAAGCAAAGCAAAGGAAGCAGAAATAGTAGCCATGTTTTAAAGTCGAAAAGAAACAATTTTTAAGAAAATATTTAAGATTATTTGGAGTAGATTTTATTTTTATTTTTCTGAATCATTCCTCTTGGGAACATATTGGCTTTTTACAAAGCGTCCAGTTCTTTGTTTCAGTTTCAGTTTTCAGTTTCAGTTTTCAGTTTTCAAGTTAAGTGGATGATTAATCTACTGTATCGGTGTTGTATTAATTGCTCTTTTTCCTCATCCTGACAGCTCTTACATAAGCCAGAACATGGATAACCTCTACACTCAAACATACATCCGATCAGAGAGTACTTAGTTTTTATAGCCGTCAGAAGCTTAATTGATCCACTCCCAAAAGTCAGGAGAGTGTCAAAAAATAATCTCGCTTAAGTATTCATGTTAATGCTCTTCAAAGACTGTATTGCTTGCATTAAAGCAGATAAAATAAATCTAAAAACCATCCAGCTTTGAAAGTTAGGAACTAATCCGTATAATGGGTCCGCCATCTAACGTTTTTTTTTCAACTAGTGCTTATTTCGTGAATGGTAACATTTAGCTCATGTCTGATTTGACAGATAATTAGTTTTATCCTTCCGCTGAACGAATATGGGCCTACGATCGAAAAAATCATCTTTTCAGATGAAGCTCATTTTGATCTGGGCGGGTATGTAAACAAGCAAAATTGTCGCATTTGGGGCACAGAAAACTCGCACGCATACATTGAAAAGCCAATACACTTAAGACGAGTCACTGTTTGGTGTGGATTTTGGTCCAGAGGCATAATTGGGCCATTTTTCTTCGATATTGAGCAAGGAGTGGCCGTTACAGTCAATGGCGATGGTTATCGGGCCATTTTGAACGAATTTTTGTTCACAAAAATTGAAGAGGAGGATATTAGCAACATTTGGTTTCAACAGGACGGCGCTACGTGCCACACAGCCGAAGCTACACTCGATGTTTTGCGCCCTGTTTTTGAAGATCGCATTATCAGCCGCAGAGCTGATGTCGTTTGGCCACCTCGGTGCTGCGATTTGACACCGTTGGACTATTATTTGTGAGGTGCCGAACAGTATTCGTGAAGCCATTGGTGAAATACAGCTGCACACAATCGATAATGTGCTTAAAAATTGGGCCGATCGTCTAGGCTACTGCATGGCCAGCCGAGGCAACAATTTGAATGAAATTATTTTCCATCATTAACCGGAAGGATTGTACTTTCAAATGAAAAAAAAATAAAATTTATTTGGCGGACCCTTTATTTAACAAATTTTCGGGTCTATGGCACAGAAAATATGCCTGAAATCCACGGAAATCTAGTGCACTAATTAGATTGATTGGTTTACATGGCCGATCAATAAGAGCGTCTAGTAGCATCTTGAGACACCGTTTTGAATAATACCACAACACTCGTTATCACACATCACTACGCTTTTTCTTATACGCAGTAACGAGCGTGGATCGATATACGTCATCTTCGCGATCCTGTTGATGCTCTTCAAAAACTGTATTGCTTGCATTAAAGCAGATAAAATATAGGGACAGGACACCATCCTGCTTTAAAAATTGGGAACTAATCCATATATTTAACATACTCTCGGGTCTATAGTACAGTAACTAATTGGATTGCTTGGTTTACGTGGCCGATCAACAAGGGCGTCTAGTAGTATCCTGTGACACCGTTTTGAATAAAACCACAACACGCGTTATTACATATCACTACGCCTTTCCTTTTATCCAGTAACGGAGGTGGATCGATGCCCTACCTAAGCAGTTACCAAAGACACTATGACAACGGCTAAGGGTGGCCGGGTATCTACATAGAAAGTTTTGGACTGCCTCGTTCTCGTCCGCAGCACCACAAATAGGACAGTGAGCATAGACACCAACCGTCCAGTGCTCAGTTAGTGCTGCCAACAATTTAAATACGCAGCTCCTACGTCGTTTTGTGAGCGATTTAGTAAGCCTACTATTATACTCGGGTCATGTCTGTCATAAGAAGGGCACTAATGAAACTTTTAAGCTCAACTTCTTCCTATTACAATATCTGTCAACTTTTAAATGATTTAACCACTAACACCGTATTTGCTAAACAAGAATTTCAAAATAATATCTAATAAACATTTGTATGATTATCCCTTACTAAGTTTCTTATCTGGTAACCCTCTTTATCCCTATAATTATCTTAATATTTTCACCCATTACTTACTTATGTGTCAGATTAGAGAAAATCAATTTCGTATTCTAACCTAACAAACATAAGTTTTTACTCCTTTCTCCATACACACATATACACACACATACAGACAACAACTCTATCAGTCTCTGTGTGTACATTACTAGTACAACTTGCAGCTGATTGCTTCCTGAGATATTTTCTACATAATTTAACACTGATTGATTGAATCTTTACAAATAATCAAAATGTTTGATAGAGAAATGAAATATTGTCGTAACCCAGTGAACAAGAGGACATAGAATAACATACAATAAATATTATGGAATTAAACAAATTAAATATTTCTATAGGATTTTTTTTTTTTTTTTTTGTAAACAAACATGTTTTAAATAAATAAAATATTTTTTGTTTCACTTATTTTGTTGATTGCTCCTGTAACGTACATGCGTTTGCAAGTTTTTGTCTGTGTGTTAACGTAAATTAATGGTTTTCAAATAATAAATAAAAAGTGAAGCGAAAAAGAAAACAAAAAACAGCGATAGGGCAACACATAATCTACGACAACAGTAGCAGCACTCTGCTAAAACAATAGTAAAAAGGACCAACTCATGCTTGCTCGTAATAATAAATGAAATTAAAGAAGTAAAAATCCACAACAAAAAAGCTTTTTCCAAAAAATAGAAAAATACAGAGAAAAAGATTTAAAAAAAATGAGCGAAAACAAAAAGAAAACAACACTGTCATGTTAACAAAGCAATCATTTTACAATTTACAACTAGACAAAAATAACAACAACAAGACATTAAAAAAACCTTTTTACACACACACACACGCTCATGCACGTAAAAAAGCAAAAAAAAGGAACAAGAGATGAAAAATCACAAAAATCAACCACAATCAACCGCATGAAAGCAAGCATATAATAAATGTTTATAGTAAACAAAGAAAATATAACAACAACAACATCAACAAATACACTAACAACTACCGTTACATACATTAAGCCACAAGACATAGTACACATATCCAAATAAAGGATTAAAACGCAGAGAGTAAAGCGTCAGCAAAAAAAAAGACAAGATGGCACTGCAAAAAACAAAAAACTGTCAACAAAAATATGCATTACGAAGAGCAACAACAAACAGTAGAGAGGAAAAAAATCAAGAATTTTTCCGCCATATAAGCGAAATCAAGACTTCAAACAGACACACAAAGGATTAAAAAGCTGTTATTTGCCGTTTTCTTTTGTTGTTGTGGTAATATGGTGAAATGACATTGTTTTTTTCCCATTATTTTTTTGTTTTTGCTGATCTCTTTGTAGGCGAGTGAAATGTATGTTACCAATGTTGTCAACGTGCTAAAAGAATACTTATTTTTTTTTTAATTTGCTTTTATTTTCTTTTTGGGGCAAAATAAATTTTTTTTTGCAGGTTTTAAGTACAAATTAAAGTTGTTTTTACGAAAATTTCAGTACAAACCTTAGAAACAAATTTCCACAAATTTAAGCGCAAATCGATGTAAAGCTACATTTATGCCATTATATATGGCTTAGCACATCGTCTATACGTACGTCTATATTACTTTGGTGGTACATGTGCTCTTCAAGGCATATCATCCTTATTATTATCAGAAATATCAGCGATATCAGCATTATTATTATCAGCAAGTATGTTGTATAACAGCAGAAATCCCGACTTAAAGGATCTTTTGTTTTTTTAGACATACGAGCTAAGGCTAGGAAATTTTGAAAAATATATTTTCAGCCCGGGTAGTTCCTCCAATCTATCTTCCTCCAGGACCACAGTCAAGTATTAGTTCAGGGGAGAGGTACGGGGAGAGCGAACGCTACCTTCTCCTGCTACAGATTTTACTCTCTCAGCTAATTTTTGGCGTACTGAGATTTCATTTGTGAAAGTACAACCAAAGTCCCAGTTTTCAGCTGAAGTCAACATCAGTCTAACAATGTTGTCTGGTGTGATTCGGGATTGAAAAACTGTTTCCAGAGAGCACCTCGCAGATTCATATTAAAACATTACGCCGTTGTGCCCATATTTCAAAAGGTATGCCCTGAAGTATTTATGGCCGCTTAACAACTGAGTCAGGTAAAAACTTACGTGTTCATGTTTCCTTCCTGCCCAATCAGATGCCCTTGGTAGTAGCTTGTGGGTCCATCTTCCTTTCGAGGAGGAATTCCAATCATTCTGTGTTCTTTCCATAGTGTTGTCCTTCAGCTAACCGTGATAAGCTGATCCCGTTCTTCTTGCAACATGTTTCTTTTATATATTTGCCACTAACTGCAGTGGCATCAGTGCGAAAGGCAGAAGCAATCCTGAAAGTACATTTTATGTAAACTGCATCTATCCCACCACACCCTACAGGTTTTCTTGAGCTTAGCGTCAGCACATAAGGGGGCTGCATATAAAGCAATCGATCTTATGACTGAAAAATCTTATGTGTCATACTGTAACCATGAAAGACAACACATGTGATAACTCCTATACTTCTCAGGGCGTCCCCACCCGAAGATGATGCGCAGTTAACCATAATCGTTTACTGACAGCATCGCACTCAAATATTCCACATAAAAAAGGGAAGAACATGTCCAAGCAGCAATTTATTTGCTCTCCGAATGACGTCGAGCAAGACTCTGTTATAAGTTTTACGCTATGAAAAATCGAGTTCGCCAATGTAGTGATATAACAGTGGCATTATGGTGTCTTCGAACCGCACGTTCTCGTTCTCCATGCAATCACAATTCTCTGAAGGACGTTCTGCAATATAGGAGGACCTTAGACTTGGTTGAACACGATTTAAGCGCCATGAGAATTGCCTGACTATTTACAAAGATAGTCACAGCACCTCGAATGCTCAGCATTATACCTTAGATCACTTTCGCCTGAAAAAATTTGCATTTGTCGTTCAACTTATGTATATGAATACTTTACTAACTTTCCCTGAACTGAAGTCATGTCGGTGTCGATTGTACTCCCCTTTGTTTTCGACTGGAGTCTGATACACATCTTCCTCTCATGATATTTCGCATTCATGAATTGTACAGTTAACGTTATTCTTATCCATGTGGCCAAGATCTTGATTTTAGGATGCCCTTTCGACTCTTTCTTCTTGTTATTCTTTTACTCAATTGATTACCAGCCTTTAGATCCGATAGGGGTGGTATCTCTGTCATGTTTTTAGAGCATTGCTGTTATCTTCATGGGACTTTTGTCCCTTCTCAACTCATATGTATTCTTATGCCCCTGTTTTCAGTCGTGACTGAAACAGCGACTACCTAACATGCGTAGCGGGTAAATGCAGATTTTTTTAAATTTTTTATTTAAAACTGGAGTATTTATTTATTTTTTCCGATAATAATTAATTTTTTACACAAAACATTATGATTTTCATACATATTTTTAATAAAAAATAAATTAATGCTGAAACTAATAATACCATACAACTTAACTCTCAGAGTGCGGTACTCATTTCCTCATTAACACAACTACACTTTTGTTTTTAACAGGACTGTATTAGGACTGCTATATCTGTTACTTTTACTACTTAAGAGATCGACCAAAGTCTCTGAACTAAAAGCTAGAGGTTTATATTGAAGATCCTATCTTACTACTCTTTATTATTTCTTGTTGTTGTTATTACTGTTTGCGTACTGTTTCAAATTTCGTTCCGGTGAGTTGCTGGTAGATGGGGCTAATTAATGAAAACTTGTTGCTTATTGACCCAATTGACAAATTTTTTACACTGCTGTCCAGCTCTATACCAGGCTACATTGACGTTTGACATTTACCTTACAGTCCTTTTACAATTCTTGCGGATCTTAGGGCCATAAATATTTTTTTCCTACTTGAGCCTGTTCAAAGTCAATGCCTTAATTTGGCTCCAATTCGTTTTGTGAAAAGCAGCAGCTTTCCTCACCTGTCTTCTCTATGCAAGGGCAACTTTGCTGTTACAACAACTCACGCAAATACACTAACAAGCTTGTGACAGTTTTAAGGGAATAATTTTTTTCAACATTTTTTCTCTGTGTACTTGCAGTATATGAAAGAAAGCAAATTAATAATTTTTATCAAGCAAAAATATAACGCCGATTTGTGTATGTGTATGTTAAACTTAAAGTGTTAGAGTATTAGTGTGAAAAAAAGAGATTGAAAATAAACCAATTTTCTAAGGATTTGAACATTTCGAAAAAGTCCTTAACATTTGTTGGCAAACAAATTGCACAAACAAACAATAACCAACAGAAAAAAAAATGTAGAAAATTGCTAAAATAAAATAGAATACAAAAGAATATTAATTTAAAACTACTATTCATGCAATACAATACAATTTCATTTTCTTACACTCTATTTTTCCATTTCTTTTTTTTCTTTATCTTTATAGCTTAAAATGAAAAGGCCACATGGTAACACAGCTGACGGGCAGTGGATGTATAAACGAATAATAAAAACAATTTTCCAATAGAAATTTCATTTATTAAAAGAAAAGAACTGCTGTTTCATTTGGATTTTAAAGAGAGCGTGAGAGAGAGAGAGAAAGACAGAGAGTGCAAGCAGCAAGAAATTTAATTTATTTGTAATTTTACGGCATTATTATTGTTTTGCTTGCTGATGCTTGTCTGTTATATAAATAATACATACACACACATGCAGCAACAATAACAATAATAAAAAGAGATTGTTTTAATACAACTCTTGCTCTGAAGAAACACAAAAAAGAAAAGAAAAAACAAACAATGGCTAAAATAACGGAACTCTTAACAAAAATCCCAAACAATTCTCTACTCCCCCTAAAGCCATATCATTTAGATGATGATAATAATGATTACTCTTGTTGTTGTACTCATACTTTGCAGTCATTGTTCTCGTTTCATGCATGCACTCGTATGTTAACTGTAGTGTTGAGATTTTTTATATAAATAGAAAACGGAATAAACAAAAAACAAGCGAAATAAACAAAAGCTTAAAAAGTGGCAGCACGGGAGAGAGAGAGAGCGTGACAACACAATTGCTAAGAAAAAAATTTAGCACAAACAAACAATACAAGTGCATCATCCATCACATTATCATTATTATTATTATTTAAGTAAAGCTCTCTTGTTGATACATTTTGTATGTTGATAGAGAGAGCATTAACATACATTTGTACATAAAAAACGTACAATGTAAGCATCAATAAATAAAAAAAATAAATAGAAATAAATATACAAACACAAACAAAATCCTGATAAAGCTTAAGATTTTACTAAAAACAAATCTAAAAAAGAGAGAGGAAAAGAGTGTATGTTATATATGCTCTTGGCTCTGGTTCTTTGCAATGTGCGGCTACATGCTTAACAATAGCAGCATTAACCGCAATATTAAAAGCTTCTTATTATTACCAACAACAATAATACCAGCAACAAACTCTTTATTAAATATCAACAACAACACTACCATAAGTAAAACTAAAATATGCTTTAATTGTAAAACTACAAAATTTCCTTTTAATCATCAATTTCACCACCGCCTTCGCCGCAACTATACATTTTGGGGCCAAAAATCAACGACGTCGTCAGCATCATCATTGTCATCATCACTTGACAATTGGCAAATTGTCTTTTTATCAATAATTATTTTATTACAATGTTGTACAAGTAAGTATTACACCACTACCACCACAAATCTTAACAAGTGTTTTTATTTTCTCTTTTTCTTATACATTTTTTACTCTTTTCAAGTATTTTTGTACTGCTTGTATGTGTTCAAGAGTGTTTTAACCTAAAATTAATAATAAGGAAATTAATTTTATTTGTTGTTGTTGTTGTCTTCTTCAATTAAAACCATATTCATCTTCATTTATCACTTAGAAAAGTAGGAAAATCAAGTGTTTTTTATTTTTATTTATTTGTTGTTGTTCTGTGGTTGACAGTTGTCACAATTGAAAGTTTGTTGTTAAAAGCGAATTGATTGATTAGAATTGAGTGAGGGAATAAGATAGGTAGAGAGAAGACAGCAGAGTAAAAAGTGAAGTAAGTAAGCTCTTGTATAAGTCTGTGTGTGCATAAACTGGCACACATTGTGATGTGTGTGATAAAGTGAAGAATACCCATTCAATTAAAAAGTATTAATTTGAGAGGAAAGCAAGGCTATTGCCAGGTTAATAATAATAAAAAAGTGAATAAAATAAATGTTAAAAACCAATTTGTATTGCAAGGCGTTAGAAAAACATGGAGTTAAATACGCTGTAGTAAACATCTACTATGATAATTAAGTTCGAAGGACCATATGTCCATATTTTCCTGTATGTCATTATAGCGTAGTTCAATGAGTCAAATAACATCTGTGTAATCACTATCATTTAGTAGTTCAGATAAGTTCCAATGAATACGCGACAGACTATCTATTTTCGTCTGTTGCATCACCAAGTTTAAATGAATAAGAAAGAGTGATGAAGACAGAACCGTGTCTCACTCAAACTAGCGTCGATAAAGAAGGGTGGCTCACAGAGATATTATGTTTTCTAGCCAACCCCTGCTATATAGTGAATCCCATAGTGCGTCTCTTGAAACAGAGCTAAAGGCACGTTCAAAGTCGACGAACAGCAAGCATAGCGAGCTTTTGTATTCTAGAGATTAGTCGATCAGTATGTACAGGTGTGTTGTATGGTTCATACAGCAGTGATTTAGTCTTAATCCTGTCGGTGTCATAAAATTTAAGGTGCAATTAGACGTGACTTAACATAACATGATAACCGTGATCATACTCGGGATAACCAAAATCAAATTAGTTGGTTATGGCGTTACGGTATGTCACCACTAATCGAAGATATTGTTGCCCATAACGTTAGTTGATTGAGTTGCAACTGTGGCCTTATATTAAATCACGTCTTATTGAGCCTTTAGTATTAAAGGCGCTTGTACCTTGTTGACTGCATTAAGTACTTTAATATCTCACTAATTTTTGCCCTGACTTAAATCGCCCTCCTTAGGTACAATTATCATAGTTGCTGACGAATCTGTTCAGTCTTGCCAGGGTTATCGGTTGGATATAAAAATGAACACGTGGTTTGCACATTCAGGTTTAGAGAGGGCTTGAATCGATCTGTTACTTGTCTGGCTTTGTGCCTTATGAGTTTTCAGGTTCTTCCTTGAGGTTATTATGATACGACGTTTGGCCTCCGAGTGTACTCGCTAGTTATGGGTGGTTCTTGTAACCTTACCTATCAGAAACAATACCTGTACAGCTGTCAAATGCTTTACTGTAGTAGTAAATACCAAATATATTTTTTCTCTCGTGAGATCAGTGATTTACCCCTACTGCTGCAGCACATTGAGCTGATACTAGAAAAATAGGTTGTGAGAAGGAGGATAGAGGCAGTAGTGTTTATGGATGGTTGACTTGTAATTTACTCATATCGTAAGTGGCAGGAAAGACTTTCGAAGGAAGATTATTGCACAAACGAGAAGTGCGACTAATGAACGAATTCTCTCTATAAAGATTTGTGCTATTCACTGGACATGCGCTTGGGGATGCGCTCTACGATATATACGAGTACTATGTAAGAATATATGATTGCTAGGAATTAGTTCCTTAATTTCGTCAGAACACATTCCGTTATAGTATCCGTTATAGTACCGATAGAACAATGAAACACACGTCATATTGCGAGTTGGCTACCCTACCGTCGTTTATAAGAACCTTCGCTTTCTCCTGTACGTGATCAAAGAGCTCCAAAATAGACTTTGAAGCTCCGGCTTATACATGAGTGTTGCATTTCAGTTTGGGTCGAATATAGGCCTGGTAAATATTGAGGACATCAGATGAGTGAAGTATATCTTGCACCATCTTAAAAACCCAAAGCACTTGAATGCTTCTTTCGACACTCGCAATATGTGATTCTTCCAACGAACGCACAATGAATTTTCAGTGCCCAGAACATGAAGAACATCTGATTCCTCAATATCTATATTACCCATTAACACAGATGACACCACACTACCACATTAAAATGTACGCTGTTTGCATGACCGCACTGGGAGTGTGTCGTTCATATTCATCTTTTTCGTCCCTATCTCCAAGAGGCTCGGCTTACGATCAAAAGAATATGAATGACAAATGATACTGTCATCTGCGGAAGAGTATATAGGATTGAATGTAAGAAGACAGTCGAAAAATAAATATAAGATATAGAGTAGACGAAATAATAGAGCCTTGCAGTACCTGAACCCATCTATAACCACTTTGATGGATTGATTTCTGAGAAAGCTCTTTATAAATTGAGAGAAGTGAATACCGATACCAGAAGCAATAAGCTTCGAAATGAGGGCCTCAAGCCAAACTCTACCAAACTCCTTGGAAATATCTAGAGCCACAACCTTGTATGGACCTGTTTCACTACTCCGAGAGCAATGCCAGCAGGTCACCAGTAGAACGGCCTATGCGAAAACTGTACTGATGATCGCTTAACAAGTCGTTGGATTCCAAATATCTTACAAGGTGGTGATTAATCATATTCTCCATAACTTTAAATGGTGCGTAACAAACTGCTTTTGGGCGGTAGTTTTCAGGGTTCCAGCAAGATGGAAAAATAACGGAGTGACGTAACGCATTTAAAAGGTGAGCTAAGGGACGAGCAAGCCTCGAAGGACACTTCTTCAGGACCAGTGCTAGAATGCCATGCTGACCAGATGATTATTTACGTTGAGATTTGTAATACTTCTTCATGGCTGTGTCTCGTTGCTCTGCAAATACGAGTTGTAAATTTGTTTTTTGTTCAACTGACTGCTCAATGAAGATTCTCACTGTGTTTATGTGTTGAACCCAGCGTATTGTCTTGGTCGGTTACAATTTATCGTTTTTATGGTTAAGTAGTATCCTAGCAGGATTGAGCATAGCAACCAAACAGTATTAAATCTTCGCCGTTTATCTTAACGTAATACTCTCCTTCTCTTTTCGTCAAAGTCCTAAAAAGAACAAATTGACTGCTTCTCTACTCAGTAGTTCCTTATCATCTTTTATTAGCAGTGATTTATTGTGTAACGTTGAAATGTTCCTTCACACTTATTTTTCGCAACCCTTTAAATGAAGATGATACCGAATTTATCTAAATCATCTTAAAAATAAACCTTTGTAGCCGTTTAGCAAATTTATGACTTTATTTTTTTAAAATCCCTAATAAGGAGTCTTTTTTGTAAACGAGATTTGCTAACAAACCTTTATTTCTTTTCTTTTTTTTCTTTTTCGTTTGATTAACAACACTGACAATAACACCGTATTATCCAACCACTGCCTCAATTACCTTTTTAACAACGTTAAACAAAAAATATATCAAAATTATTATGAATGGAATGAAATTAAATGCATAAATGGATGAATGAACGACTATGAATGCCATAATGAACACACAACACAATACCACTTATATGCGCACAAACAACAAAACAAAAAAAGGTCACGTGTTGGCAATACGAAAGGGTCGTCTTATGACTCCGAGCACATTTACAGCTTTAAGCGGAGATCTACACGTACAGATACAATTTTCTGCAGAAGAAATAGAAAACGACAAACGAAACAATGCCAATGCCAAGACCTCAACCACGTCCACATCCACAATGATAACAACAGCAACCATAGCCAATGGTACAGAAAAATTGTGGTGGTGGGGTGATGATAATGATGTAGTAACGACAGAGGGCAAAACTTTAACAACATCACGCACAACAAACGGACCCCTAACAAGTGGAAATGCCAGCAAAGGAATACAGGAGAAGAACAACAAGAAGGAGCAGCAGCAGCAGCAACAACATCAAATTGTCGAAGTAGAAAATATTATAACAAGCACTTTGGTCATTAGTAAATACATAGAGCAGGATCAGGAGCAGGAGCAGGAAGACGATAATGATAATGCCACAGCAGCAGCAGTAGGCCTTCATAATCATCATCATCATACAACGCCTCCAGCTAATCAGAACTCTCCAAACGACTCTTTAGTTTTACAACGTCAACGTAAAGAAATCATAGAGAATATTTTACTTTATCCCGATCCTCGTCATAATGTTACCCAAGTCGCTGTGCCCTGTCAGACTTTTATGCAGGGTGGCCTTTATGAAATGCAAGTGGTAACGAATCTTAAAACCACCAATAAAATCAAGTTAAGCAATCATACATTACTTAAGCACCCAGCACCCACCTTAACTACCACCACTACTACGCTTATACCGTTAAACGATGAACGTTTACGCCAAACTTTAGATGTACGGTGGCCCAGTGCTGAGTTAATCGTAAGTCCGGTACGTTTACTTACATATCCCGAAAGGCCAGTGGAGGTGACTTTACGTTTTCCTGAAGTTAATTGCGATATGGCGTGGCAGCGCAAAGATTTGCCCGAATTTTGGCTAGAACTTATCTACTGTGGCAAAGAACGTTCCTGCTCCCAAGTGCGTCCGGAAAATATCAGTAAATCTAGCATTTTATTTGCCGAACAGGTTCGTGGCTATCCCAAGCAGAAATCATTTAAATTATCTTGTCAGCTTTTTGGTTTGGCTGGTAATTATGCCGTGCAATTGAGACCTATGCTACCACTGCCTAACATACCCATCACTCGCCGTTTTCTCTCCGTCGATTGGAGTGAAAAATATGTGTTCAATGTCTATGCCCGCAGCATATTTCCCTGTGATCCTCATACGGGCATAGGGGTGTTGTATGAATACCCCGTCTGCATATTGGATCAAGGCGATCGTGTGCGTGTTTATGCTAAATTAAGAGCAGATGTAGCCTCACTAAAGCCTCCCACTACTCTTCACTATATAGCCGAACAGAGGGTTGTTAAAAATCAATACTCTTTGTACTTTAGCTGTGAGCTTTTTACGGAAAAATATGTGGAGTATTGTTTTGTTTATGTCAGCCAGGCGATATCGGGAGCAGTGGCCGATGTGCGCATGGATTGTGTGCCTACATTGCCGGTAACAGGTAAGTCTGAAAAGCTTTATTACGTATAATATATTTGCTACAGTTTTTTTTTTACAAAAAAATTTTTCGAAAGTTTGTTTGTGGTTAAAAAAAATTTTAAAAGCGTTTAATAAATGGTTACAGCTTTAAAGCTTTTTAAGATTCTTAGTATAGAAAAGCTTTTAACTTAACTTTAGAAGGAATTTTGAAGGAATAGGATTATTACTTAAAATTAAAATAGAGCTTTAAAAAGCTTTCAATTTGTATAAAATGTGATTACTGTTACAAACAAATGAATTTTTAAGGGATAAAGCTAATGAACTTTTATAAAAAACTCAGGAAAACAGTTTTCAAGGCTTTTCGTACTTTTTAATGATTAAAATCTTTTATAGCGTTTGGATTTTCAGTTCTGCAAAGTATTAAGAGGAAAAAAATATTACTTTAAATTAGAATAAAGCCTTGGAAAGCTTTCTATTTGAATAAAAAGTGATTACTGCTGTAAAACCTTTGTAAAAAGCTCTGAAAAGCTTTCCGGAAAACAGTTGTTAGAGCTGTTCTTAGTTTTTGTTTAACTGATTATTATCATTTAACGATTTGCATTGCAGTTATTGTTATACAATCCTTAAGCTTTTGTTCGTAAGAAAAAGCTTTTACTGTTAGCTTTTGTAAATAATATTTTTGTTAAAAAAGTAAATGATTTTCTTAAAAGGGTAAACTTTTCAAACTTTATATATATATTTGAAGAGCTTTAAGCTTAAAATCTTTCTTAAAGCTTTTTCTTTTGTTAGAAATTAGCGATTACGAAGTTCTGCTTTACCCCTCTTATAATCCAGACCTTAGCTCAGCCAATTTTTAAAAAAGCTCGGAGAACATTTTAAGACAAAGAGAGCCTCTCAACTGTCCATTTGGACATAATCCACGACTTTGTTAAAGCAACTAGTAGCTGATAAAAGCTGGCAACGGATTGTGGGGACTTTTATACTGTGGTAGACAAACATATGATAGCACAATAGGACCTAATCTTTGGAAGTAGCTGATCTGCGTCGCAGACAGCATACATTTTGTTGAAGCAGCTTGTTTCACAGCTTGTACCTCTCAGCCCCTTCTATAATTTTGGCAGCAAATAATAATTTCTCGAAGTGTAGTTAATCGGAGACTAACTCCTACAGTTTTGCCATAAATGTGCACACCCTTACATTGCCATAGTGGAACAGTACTTTACTTTTCGCTAGATAAGCAAGTATCTGTTTAAAATCAATATTAAGGTGTTAGATCTGAATGCCATGATTTTGGTAACAGACAAATCTCCCTTTACCCTTGGCTGGTGCACTTCACCTGCAGGAAAGTGGCAACATGTTCAACGCAGATTTTCGCTAAGAGATTTCGAAATGGGTGGTCGGGGAACCATCTTGGGTCATAGATGTTATATCTTTGGATCTGTGCTTTGGTAGGTGATTGCTGGTCTAATGGGGCCTTAGTTCAAGTGCCTTGGTTTTTTGAGACGGTGCAAGAAATACTTCACCCCATCTGATCTCCTTAATATTTACAAGACCTATATCCGTCCCAAAATGAAATACAACTCTCATGTATGGGCCAGTGCTTCAAAGTCTATTTTAGAGCTTCTCGACCGCGTACAGAAGAGGGCGAAGATGCTCATCAATGACGGTGGGGTAGCCAACTCTATCGATTCATTGGAGCACCGTCGCAATGTGGCGTGTGTTTCATTGTTCTATCGGTACTATAACGGAATGTGTTCTAACGAAATTAAGGAATTAATTCCCAAAAATCATATATTTTTACGTAGTACTCGTATTTCTCATAGAGCGCATCCCTTTGTAGTTGATTGTCCAGTAAATCGCACAACGCATTATAGGGTGAATTCGTTCTTTGGTCGCACTGTTCGGTTGTGGAATAATCTTCCAGCGAAAGTATTTCCTGCCACTTACGACATGAGTAAATTTAAATCTAACGTCCATAAACACGACTGCCTCTGTCCTCCTTCCAATAACCTATTTTCCTAGTACCAGCACAATGCACTGCATGAGTAGGGGCCATCCCCTGGGTGCTGGTCTTATATAAAACAAAAAAAAAGTGAGATTGATCTTAACTGGTACACCGATGGCTCTAAAATGAATGACTGTTTCGGTGCCGATGTTCATGGTCTCAATTGAGACATATTAATTCCACTGAAAGATCGCAGAGTGTCTTCCAGGCTGAGATTGCTATATGTATGTAGACATATAGTGGACAGTGGGCTCAAGGCTAAGACCATTCATAAAGGGTCCGCCAAATTAATTTTTTTTTTTTTGAAAATGCTGTAAAAAAACTACTGAATGTTTTCTGAAATTTCTTTGAAAGTACAATCCTTCCGGTTTATAATGGAAAATAATTTCATTCAAATGGCTGCCTCGGCTGACCATGCAGTAGCCTACAAGATTGGTCTAACTTTTAAGCATATTATCGATTGTGTGCAGCTGTATTTCACCAATGGCTTCACGAATATTGTCCTTTAAAGCGTCAATTGTCTCTGGCTTGTTGGCACCCCACAAATAATAGTCCAACGGTGTCAAATCGCAGCTCCGAGGTGGCCAAACGACATCGGCTCTGCGGCTGATAATGCAATCTTCAAAAACAGGGCGCAAAACATCGAGTGTAGCTTCGGCTGTGTGGCACGTAGCGCCGTCCTGTTGAAACCAAATGTTGCTAATATCCTTCTCTTCAATTTTTGTAAACAAAAATTCGTTCAACATGGCCCAATAATGATCGCCATTGACTGTAACGGCCACTCCTTGCTATTTTCGAAGAAAAATGGCCCAAATCCGCACCAAACAGTGACTCGTCTTAGGTGTATCGGCTTTTCAACGTATGCGTACGGGTTTTCTGTGCCCAAAATGCGACAATTATGCTTGTTTACATACCCGCCAAGATCAAAATGAGCTTCAGCTGAAAAGATGCTTTTTTTTTGGCAAAATCGGCACCTTCTGTAAGTCGATCGCAGGCCCAAATTCCCTGCGTTGTTCAAGCGTATACACAACCATATTCGTTCAGCGGAAGGATAAAACTAATTATCTGTCAAATCAGACATGAGCTAAGTGTTACCATTCACGAAATAAGCACCAATTAAAAAAAAGTTAGATGGCGGACCCTTTATATACTCTGACAGCAAAGCTGCCTTAAGGGCACATGGCTGGAATTATATGATATCTTAACTGGCCAAATATTACTGCGATGCTTTGCAAAAGCTTTCGCTTGGAAACAGAGTTGTTTTGGTTACCTGGATGGTAATGAATTGGCGGAAGTCTTGGGATATTGCCAAATGCTTTAAACATTGGAATACACAAAGGAGACTTCGCCATTCTAGGCCAGAGATCAGTTTGCAATTTTGGCGTTGCTCTGTGGTTCTCAAGTATGTCAGGCCGGACTTGAAACTTTAAAGGACTTTCTTACGGTCCACCGTAGACTTAGATGTGGATGGCGGTGGATGTTTGTAAACTGTGCTCACAGGCATCAGACACAGCGGAACACATATTGTTTGAATGTGGTGCTATTGATAGGTTTAAGTGAAAGTGCTTAGAGCCTCATTGGGTGATATAGCCGCCATTATGGTTTCAGATCCGATAGTGTTCATTTGCTAAAGAAACTATAGACCTGAAGTTTTACAATAAATCCTGTGGGTCCCAGTGTAATGCAATAGTGCTTGATCAGTGTGATGATAATGATAATAGTGAATGAAAGTCCTACACTGACTGAGTAAAAACAAGTACTATCTGAACTGCTATTGCATCATTAACAGTATGGCTTATAAACCATGAATTTGCTAAAATTAATTACAACTTTTAATGAAAAAGTTTTTTTTTTTTTTTTTTTAAATATTTGTTAGAAAGACTAACAAATTCCAGCTATTTTTATACATTTGTAATTAATTAAAGACATTGCTATTTAGAAGCTTTTAAAGCCTTAAAAAAGTTTTAATTACACAACGCCTACGTGCTAATATGCTTTAAGTGTCCCCGTTTTTCGTTTTGAACTGTTAAGTGTTCCATCATTATAACACAATACACTGAGCGTCATCGTTTTCTGACATTTCCTAAAACAATCACCTTCTTCTTTTATACCCCTCTGTTAGCCTGATTTAATAAAAAAAGCAAAAAAAAAAAAAACAGAAAATATATCAATAAAACCGAACGAAGCACTTAAAATTGTTTATTTTTAAAGGGGTAGAGGGGAAGCTTCGAAAAACAGGATTTTATTGCAACTACACGAACACGTACACGTACAGTATGGCAAAACTTCTTTGTTGTTTTTGCTGATGCTGTTGGTAATGCTGCCATTCTTGTTGCATTTTACACATATACTGTTGTTTATACTGTGCGTGTGTGTGTGCGTGTGTGTGTTCAATGGTTCGTTGCATGTTTTAATGCGTTTAAACAAATGGCGGATGTGTTTGTCGAACGTATTGTTGTTGAGCTGAGTTTTCACACATTTCATATGTGAGACGACGACGACAACGACGAAGACATGACATGTAAAGTCAACAAAGGTTTCATACATTTCATTCGCTTCATTCATTCATTCATTCATTCATTCATACATACATCCGTACTTCCATTACATTTTGTCATGTATATTTAGTGTCACATTAAGCAATAGTTTTTTTTTGTTATTTGATTTTTGTTGTTATTGTTGTTGTTTTAAGCAGAAATATTAAATATTTTGTTAAAGTGGGGATTCTTAAGCTTTTATGGGGATTTAATAACTTAAACCATTTGGGGGGGATTTATAGGGATTTTTTTAAGGCACCAAACGACTAATTTGTACTTTTCAAGCGATTCACAATAGCAAAAATATTTAAGTTGTACAAGGGGTACTCTTTATATAGGGAATAACAAAAAATGACAAATATTTTCAAATAAAAATGACTTTATCGTTGTTCAAAATATTCCCCTTGATGATCAATACGCTTTTGATCTCGTTCAAACCATTTCTCAAAGCACTTTCCTATTCCTGTTGAGACATCTCTACAACATGATTTTTCAATTGCTTCTTCGGAGCTCCTAAATCGTTGACCACGTTTACCTTTGATATTCAGGAACAAGAAGAAGTCATTGGATGTCCAATCAGGACCGTACGGAGGATGAGACATCAATTCGATGTTTTGACCGCTCGAATTTTCCCCTGTTTGGCAAGAAGTGTGAGAGCTCGAATTGTTATGATGGAGAATGATTTGTCTTCGGCGGTTGGTTTTCGAATTTCTCCGAAGACTTTCGGCAAGCTAATGGTCGTGTGCCACTCGGAATTGACCGCCCTACGTTGCTTAAGCGGAACAGTGGCTACATAACCCATTCGGCCGAATAAGCAGGCGAACATTTGATTTGCTGTGCTACCCACACGGTCAATTGCTGTTTTGTTTTCGGCTCATACGCATAAATCACCTGTCACGATTTTATACACGTCTTTTGAAGCACCTCGGTCGAACTTTTCAATAATTTGCTTACACCAATCGACGCGAGACTTTTTGACGCGATTCTTTGTTCACATAACGATCTTGCATTATCAGTTCACGTACTGCATCGATGTTTTGTGGCACAACAATCGATTTTGGACGACCTTCACGGAATTCGTCGGTGACCGAATTACGACCACGATTGAATTGACTATACCAGCGATATACTGTGATTTTCGTCATATTTTTGTTGAGATAATTCACGTCGAAGAAGGTGAAAAATAATTCAACGAAAACCTTCTCTTGTCATTGATTTTCTTAACTCCCTGTAAGCCGAAAAAGAAAAGCACTTGTACATCAAAACGTTTTGAGCACGTTTACGCTAAAAAATGTCAAACTTTATTACGGTGTTGTTAGATTTCAGCTATTGACATTAGTGTTGACAGTTCCCGAAATATAAATAGTACCCCTCGTAAGCCTGTGGTAGATGCAATGCTTTGCTTTTGGTAAAGGGATCAAACATTTTGGATTGATTGATTATTTTTTTCATTGAAGACCAGCACTCAGGAGTTGATCCTCACAGATTCAGTGCATTGTGCTGATACTAGGAAAATAGGTTGTGGGTAGCGAACACTTTCCACAAACGAACAGTGCGACTAAAATAGAAGTTTTCCCTATAATGCGTTGTGCGATTCACTGGACCACCAACTATAGTAATTTTTTCCCAGCAGATTCGTTTTTCTCCTGATCGTTCGTCTGATGTTTGTCATCATTATCAAAGGTAATCTGAAAGATAACGGGGCTTCCTTTAGATGGATTTGCTTGGAGACAGACAAAACTTAAGGCAGAATTGGTTCAAATCCCAGAAATGACAAGAAATATATTCTTCCTTGTCGTTTTGAATTTTAAATAATTGAAAAGATTCGGTAGGCGATACCTACTTTGTACTTCGCTAAGGCTTACCACAGCAGGACTGATGAATCTGTGCTCCGAGATGATACAACCGCGGTTTATACTGATGGTTCAAAGACGGAAACGGGTGCAGGGTCGGGTTTCAACTCTGATGATCTGGATTTTAGAGTATTCGCAGACTACCCAATGATTGCATTATTTTTAAGGGGAAGTTTACGTTATAGGCCATGTCTGGATCTAGGCGTATTCGCGAACTAAATATCGAGCCCTTAAGTCTTATTAAAATGTATGTAGACAGTCTCGACGCAATCAGTACGCTCAAATCTCACGCAATTAAATCAAAATGTTTACTCATCTGCATTCGGCTACTGGCCCGGCTGGAACGGAGTTATGTCAAACTGGTTTGGGTTCCGAGTTATGCGGTTATCCGAGGAAGTCTCCTGCAGGGGAAAGTTCATGCCACACTACGTGCGTTTTTGGGTTTGTTTGATAGATAATGGACACTGAGCAAAATGGGACGGAATATACTGAATGCTTTGGCTTTCTCTTCATATGGAAAGGACTAAGTCTCTTTTTAGGTATGGAAGGGGGTCAATCGGGCTTTTTACGGGCACAATTACCGAGCACTGTATGATAGGCCGCATGTTAGAGGGCGTAGAACGCCCTGGTCATGGCTACTCTAGGAGCTGCCAAATGAGGAGGAATGGGGGCAACACCTTCTATGTGACTGTTCCGCTCTATGTGGGCTTAAACTAAATCACTTGGGTGCATGCCACTTCAATGATCAGGACTCTCTTAGAGATGTCTCACTGTCGAAGTTGATCAATTTCGTCAATGATACCGGTTGGCTCTAGTGAGGGAACTGAAATTGTTGTGTTCTTAGGTACGGATCTAAAGTGCACGCGACTCGAATAACCTGACCTAACCTAACGTAAGAAGATTCGCTTTTCTCCAGACTGATCACATTCTTATCTAAAAGTCATGTCAAATGATAGAAAAAAGCTGAAACAGGACAAATACAGTTTGTGGATGCTACCAAGAGGAGTAATGAAAAAAAAGGGTTTGGCAGCCCCTACAGCAACCAGCATTCCGGAAAGAAAAATCTGAACTGGACTTTTGACGCCTATTGTCTACATATTATAACTTTAAAGAGTCTTCCAAGAGTGATTGCCTATGCGTTTCCTAAAATCTATTTGACATTTCTGTGCCTAAGAAGCACTGCGCTGTAGTGTATCTTATAGTTGCATCTGAACCTCTTTAACTATTTTTCCTCTTTTGTTTATTGATTTATTCATTTGTAAACAAGCAGTTTTCTGATTGGCAAAATAATAAAATTTTAGAAAAAAAAAAGTATTTCTTCCTATAGACTTCAATGCCTTGTAGTGTTAGAAAAAAACATGCATTTTTAAGCCGCTATTTTAAAAATAATATTTTTTTTTCTTACTCATATTTCTTAGTTACCAAAAAAATAGGTCACTTGGTGAAACTTTCATGCAAGTGAGTGTGCATTGAATAAGAGGAAGAAAAACACAAAAAAAGAAACAAAAAAAATTTTTATACCAAAACACTTAAAATAAACGAAACGCAATAAAATCTCTTTCTTACAGAATCCGACACCGGCGGCTGGGGTCCCTGGAGTGAATGGACGCCGTGTTCAACAAACTGTTTGGGTGGCACACGTAATCGTTATCGTTTTTGCGATTCACCGCCGCCACGTTATGGTGCAAAATTTTGTGAGGTAAGTCGTTGTATACTAACTAAGCGCAACCAGCCAACCAACCATTTCTTCCCGCCATCTCTGATCGTAGAGTAGGAAGCATCTTTATTTAATATAAACCCCGAAACCCAAAAAGGAAACCAAGTCATTTTGCTTTATGCAATAACCAACCATTAATACAAGGCGTATTTGTTTTTGTTGCTGTTGTTCTAGTATTTGTGTGGTTTTCTGCATTCGCTTTTATTCATAAAACTTAATGGCAATTTCGTAAATTGGAAAACTTTTAAGCAACTGGCAAATTTCCGTTTCAGCCACATTGTTATACCCTAGATAGTGGAGGGGGAGAGGGGAGGAGTGTAAACAAAACGCGAGTATCATCAACATCTTTATAAAGTCAACGAGGCATTATCCATTCATCTCTGTATCTCCTATACACACGTGTATTTATTTTGCCATAAATTCGCAAATACGAATGACAGATGTAACGCAAGACAGCCAGCCAGACCAACAATATCGTCAGTAGAGGGAAATGTGCGTAATACATCTCCGTGTGTGCTTGGTAGCGGGCTATAAAAATTAAAACGAAATGTAAAGTGCACTGCATATTATAAACAGGTGCGTAGTTAGGAAAAGGAGAATCTTTATTAAAGAATTTCGCTAAGTTTGGCAGCAGTGATTGTATAAGTTTGCAGCTGTGCAGTCGGCTGCTTGCTGTCAACTATTTGTGTGGTATGAGACAATCATGGACTTTTAATGGTCGACGTCAGACTCTTTTCTGTCAGAGGATCGGCTTACTAGGGTGTGTGCTCGTTTGCAGGACGATGATGACTGACGCCTTGCAGGTATTGGTAGGTGTAGCACCTCTTGACTTGAAAGTAATACGACGTACTATTACTTTCAAGGTCAATAAGGAACTGCCACTTCCGAACACAGAATGGAATTCTGCTTCTGATCTGGCAAATAGGAGCTATAGGAGTCCTTCGTTAATTCTAGATTAAATTCTCATTGAGAGGTGGAGGTACAGTGGCGGAAGGGGACCAGAAAAGGGGTTCTTGCCTGACGCTAGGTTTATACGGTTTCGACTTTAATCTGGGGTTTTTACTGATATGACATGGCTCGATCTGTACATTTTTGTACAGGAGGGGCCTTAGTGGGACTGTGTACTGTAGGTGTGGGATGGGCCCGTAAGATTTCCGGCATATTCTAGTAGAGTGTTCACTCTACGATGACATTATGGATTTGGGGACAATGGGGGTAGTCGTAACGGGGGTGTGGTGAACGTTAGCGAGGTGTTGAGGACGGATATGAGTGTACGAATGCTCGGCGAGTTTGCACACAGTGTCTGTAATAAGAGGGATACTAGCATTAAGGAATAGTGGGTTTTCTTCTGGCCCGCTGTGTTTCTGTCTCGCTGTTTGATTGTGTCGTTTGTATGGTTGTCTGGTCATATGACTGCTTGCACGTTTCTGTGTTAGGTATTGTTGGTTTTTATTTAGGTTGCTTTACTGACCACCAGTGCAGTCGGGAACCCCAGGAACCTAGCTCCCTGCCTGACTATGATGAAGCCCACTTGTGGCAGCAACATGGTGGCCGTGGCTTATACCCAAATCGCGGGGAGGACGCTAGCTCGATGTGAATTTATATTCTTAGCTGGATACCGCGTCGCGTAGATCGGTAGGAGTTTAGATAGTCTCCGACACTTTACCAAGGTGGAAGCCATGTCCAAATAACACGTCTTTGAATTTGGTACTCACTAGTGATTTTAATCATAGGTGGGCGCGTTGGTGGATACATTGTATTCAGTCGTGTTTTGGTTACCGTAGGGTTTCCTAGCGTGGCGATACTCACGTAAAACTGTGACGTCTTTGTCTTTAATGTTTGAAATTTAAGTTATTTGCTAACGAGATGATTTGATTTGTTGTTTATTTGTTAACGTAAACGCTAATCCATCTAAAATTTGGGTATTATGTTATCCATGTGTCAAAATATTCAGTAAGATTTGTCATTTCATCATAAAGAACTTAAAGCTTCACCCTATATTGCAAGTAAACAAGCAGCAGTATTAGGTGGTTTTGTGTCAAGCATAAACCACAGATGGAGCGCCTATCTTCCAAGTCTGCTATTAATTCTGAATGTTGTAAGGATACCAAATATTGACCTTGATGGGTTCAGAGACATCAAAATTGGGTTATGTTTATTCGCGGTAGTGAAGCTTCTGGGGGTGGCGTGAGTACTGATCAGAGTGCAGGCTTACAATTCAAACGGCCCAGGTTCAAATCCCAGAAGGACATGACGAAAAAATTTAATTGTTTAATAAAGAGATTTCAACTTCCCTCCACATAAATCCATCTATCCATCGTCCGACGCACCTCTGGCAATGATGACAAACACAAAACGAATGTTCAAGAGAAAATACCTTCTATAGGGAAAAAATTAAAATGCTAAAATAAAGATCTCTACCACCTCTTAACAAGGATTTCCACCACTACATAATCATGTGGAAGCGAGTTACAGTTGATTTTTTAGCTGTCAACTTGATTACTGGAACTGAAATAAAGTTATGGATACTTTGTGGAAAGCCAATATGCTCCCTGGAGGAATGACGACAAAAAAAAATTATAGAGATTGGTAGACGATTGGGCGCTGAGTAGTGTGGAACCCAGGTGACGTATTATTACCACTTGAGGGGTATTCAGGATACTCTGGCCTTTTCACTCAGTGGAAAGAACTTCCCGACTCTTTGAAGGGATTCGATAAGGCTTCTTACAGGTATAATTACTGAACATTGTGTGAGCGTGTCGAAGAAAGCAGCCGAATTTCGTGCTCACCTCTGGCGGTGATAACCCACATGAGACGTATGATCGGAGAAAACACCACCTACAATGCTAAGCAATTACCTTCACTACTACACACAATCATATGGAGGCGAGCTGTAGTAGATTAATCATCTACTTAGCTTGATAATCAATTATGATCAGTGAAATTGAAACAAAGCAAGGGATGCTTTGTAAAAAGCTAATATAGTGCCTAGAAGATTGACAAAAAAAAAAATCTCTACAACTAAAGTTCTGTAGAGTTGTTGATACTTGATGATACCCGAATCATAATTTCGATACAATAGATGTCAGCGCTTAAATAAATCTATAATGAGTTAAGTCTCTCTTGCTCTCTACTGTATGTAACACATGAGTTGAAACGTTCCTGAACTAATACATACGAGTATATGACGCTAGTTTTATTGAATTCACCTCTTTTTCAGTTATTGCTAACCTTTAAAAAACAGCTGTTAAAATTTCATGATTTTCTATTAATTAGATTGTGAGTTATTTTGCTAAGAGTGACGCTACTTTTGTTATTTGCAGAGCAGTGGATCAATAACAATTTTGTATTTTAATTCTATACTGCTTCTTGACGGGAAAACATATCGCTGAAGCGAAGCAATGGCTTGAAAAGTGTTATGGGAACTCCGCTTCATCAGAAACAACAATAAAATATTGGTTTGGTGATATCAAACGTATTCGTGGATGTCCAAATGTAGCGGTAACACTAGAACACATAAAAAGTCCACAAAGTCGCTTGGAATGAGCGAAAGTGAAGTCGTGTGAGTTAACTGACATCATACAGCAAGAACTTTTGACTATGAGAAGGCTCTGTTTAAAGTGTAGTGTAGCGTTTGATCACTCTTAACGAAAAACAAGTCAATCAAACAGTGGCTCTCACATCCAACGTATTCGACAGATTTGGCAGCCAGCGAATACTGGCTGAAGCAGACCTCAAAGAAATGCATGTCGGTAAGAAATTTCGCACAAATGAAGAGGTTATCACTGAAAGTGAGTCAAAAGGTAAATCGTTCTGCAAAGTAGTACTCAAATGATAGAGCGCCGCTGTAATGATTGCATTGTTCTTGGTGGAGATTACGTTGATGTATAAAAATAATTTTTTAATAAAAAAAATTTCTTCCTTGTTAGGCCCGGGACTTTTCAGTCCATGTGTTTTTTATATTTCATAAATCTAACACTCCCACCTTAATCTACCACTCTGCCTTTAAATGCATTAACGCGTTTAGCTGGTATTTTTGAAGAATCATAATGATGAAAACAATTTTCGTTTAGATTTGACTTCTCTTTTTAAATGTTCTAAAGACGGAAGCAAGACGGGGGTAAAACAAAAAAATAGTACCTAAGGAATACTAAAAAGTTTTTAATTTCATATATTGTTTTACTTACAGTTGAAAATTCCTTAGAAAACTATTTTGCACCCAAGACAATAGCTAAAACTATAATGAATTAACGGTTATATGTATATGGAGCGAAGTAAGAATGAAAGACAAAGAGGGAGAGAAAATAGTGTACATATAACGGTGAATGATACTTTAAAAAAAGCAAGAATTTTTATTATGAATACGCTGTTATTTCTTAAACGTAGAAGTAAACCAAAGTGGTGAATAATAATAAGCGAAGAAGAGGGTGTGCATGTAATGTAATGGTGTATGAGGTGAATGATACTCTGAAAAGGAATTTTTATTATGATTTCTCTGAGAGAAATGTAAAGAAATGCGTTGCATAAAAACTTATGATAGTGGTGTTTGGTGAAAACGAACAATTTCGTAAAGAAAGTTTATTTTCTGCTGGCAACTTTGTTGTTCTAAAGTTTAATTTTCAAAAAGGGAGAAACAGAAACAAGAAAAAAGGTTTGCATCATTGTTTTCAACTTAAAATGATAAAAATAAACAACCTGTTGTTAATGACAACAATTCCATGAAAATTATGGCAAATTGGTATTTATTTTTGAAAATTCATTTTATTTGATCGATAAATTTGTGATTTATTTTTCTTTTTTTTCTTACAAACGAGAGAAAACTATTATTTTTTAAGGAACATATCTGTAGAAAAAAAAAAAAAAAAAAATATATAAATAAACCATGGCAGACAAAAAAGGAAAAAAGGGCAAGGGAGGTAAGAAAGCCAAAGATGATCCGAATAAACTTGCTGCAGTCGATAGGACATTTTTTGAGTTGACCATAACCGATTTGAATCAAAAATTATCCCGCTTGAGAGGCCAAGTAGCCACTCTTGATGATGCGAATTTCGAGTTGAAGGAGAAACTGCGCAGTTTGGAGGAAGACCGTGCAGATGTAGCCTCACATTTGGACAGAACTCTGGCCGAACGTAATGATACGATTACAGAACTGGAAGAACGTTTGGAAGAGTTGACAAAAGTGCGCAATAAGGAAAAACAAGAAGCCGATGAGCAAATCAAGGACCTAGAAACTAAATACAAGTCCATGCATGATCAACTTACCTCAGAAATAAAACTGCTTAATGGCAAACTTAATTCCCTGGATGAGTTTCGTGTACAACGTGATATGCTCTTGGCCAAATTTGATGATCTAGAAGATGAGCTGAAAGAAAAGGATCGTGCCCAGCAGGAGGCCATTTATAATATGGAACAAAAGGCTGTGGTAGAAAAGGACGCCTTGAAAAAGGAAGTCGAAGCCAAGCTCTTACAAGTTTCTGAAGATTTTACGCGTTCCAGTGAGATACGTAATGCAGGCTATACCCGGCGCTTGATAAGAGAAAATATAGCTTTACAAAAAGAAATCGATACCTTGGTCCTATCGCAAATCAAAATGCAACAGGATTTCAATGATTTTGTGGCGAAGAATAAAGAAATGTCAGACCATTATAACGCCTTGGATCAATTGAAAAACCAATTGATACGAAGTTCTCAAAATAAAATACAAATTATCGAAAAACTCACCGATAACTATGAGCGTTTGAAAACCAAATACACGGAAGTTGTTAAATATCGTGGTTTGTATGAAAATCTCGCCAAACGCGAGGTTTGTGATCGTTTTGCTTTCACTGAAAACTCCAAGAAATTGAGAATCTTGGGTCAACAAATCGAGAGTTTGAAAATGGAAAAACATCATCTAATGGCCATGCATGAACAACATGAAGCTGAGATTATGCGTGTGCGAGGTATAATACAGCAAATCAAGTCAACCGTGGAGACGGCTATCTCCGTGGGCAAGGAAGATTTAAGACCAACAGCCATGGTGGGGGGTGGAGAAACTGAAGCTGATGCTGATGCTCAAGGTATGAAACAATTGAGACGTCAAAATTTGCTCTCCCAATTATTGGAAATCATAAGCAGTCAGTCAGATCGTTTACCCGACACACCCTCCATAGAAACTATGACACCATCTCTAACTTCTCTCTATCGTCCGGGTAAAATGGGCTTTTTGCCTAGACCACCTTCCTCCCTAATGGAGATCTTCAAACGTGAAGCCCAAAAATTAAGCTCCTCGGATGGCATGCAACAAGAGTACCAGGCTGAAGAAACCATCACACAAATTGTACCCAAGTCAAGAGCTCATGAAGCCGGTTCTCTAATAGATGTAGAAATGGGCTCTCTTTTAGTAGTTTCCTCTTCGCGTGAGGAAATGGAAATTGTACAGGTGGAGGAAGAACCCGAGGATGTGGGTGAGGAAGGTGAGTCAAGTAGTGAATATGAAGCTCCTGCTGACGCGGAAACTGCAGCCGATACTGCGCCCGAAACTGTACCCGAAAAAATACCTTCAGTCTTACCCCCAGAGGGTGATGGTGGAGGTGGTGACACACATAAGAGTGTTGATGTTGGCCGCAGTGTAGCTGAAGGTCTGGATGATGGTTCTGAAGTATTAGAGACTAGAGAATCCCGTCAAGAAAGCATGTCACGAAGCTCACGAGCCTCACGTATGTCGAAACAGAAAAGCTTACCGGACATAGAAACCGAAGAGTATACAATCAATCTACCTGCTACCTATTAAATTTAACGATACACATACATATTTTGGAATATACGAGTATATATTTTGTTGTTTTATATCGATAAATAAATATTTGGTAAAAAAATCGTTAATACTTTCTATTAAAAACAACGTTTTCTGGTTAAAAAGTAAGAAAAAAGGTACTGAAAGCAAAAAACATTCAATTTAGTGCAGTGAAGTATTAAATAGATATTAATTAAAATAAGAGTACCAGAAAAGTACTTTTTTATTTTAAAAAAGTATAAAAAAGTACTTTTTCTATTTAAAAAAAAGTATAAAAAAGTACTTTTTCTATTTAAAAAAAGTACTTTTTCTATTTAAAAGAAGTATTTTTTCTATTTAAAAAAAGTATAAAAAAGTATAAAAAAGTACTTTTTCTATTTAAAAAAGTATAAAAAAGTACTTTTTCTATTTAAAAAAAGTATATAAAAGTACTTTTTCTATTTAAAAAAAGTATTTTTTCTATTTAAAAAAAGGATTTTTGCTATCTAAAAAAAGTACTTTTTAGAAAAAGCCCATATATACCCTTTTAAACTTTTTATTTTGCTAAATTTTTTTAGGGTCCTTCGGTACAAACTGAAAAATGTGGTAAATCCATATCGGATACCTGGGATTGTATTTATGAGACCAGTGGTTCTGTCTTCAATAAACTTAATCGTACCGATGTGAGCCAGGAAATCGGTCCCGGTTGCCGTTGTGGTTGTATTGTCCATTTGGGTACTTCAAAGCCTAAACGCATTATAGCTGGTGCTACGCAAAGTTGTCCGGGAAGATCATTTTGGTTAATACAGGTGAGTTTTTCTTAACTAAATTGATAGGGGCAACTTTTTACAAGTCCTCTGAACTATAAAAAGAGATACTGTGCTCAGTGTTCCTTAAAGATCTATTCATCGGGCATTGTGGTCTTCGATATAATCAGTGCTTTTTAGGGATCACCAGTGTAGGCTGTGCAGGAATTATGACGAGGCAACTGAATACATACTTTTTGAGTGCCGATTTTAACCCAGAGGTGGAATTTTTTTTTTTGGTAATGCTGTGGTGACGCCACAAGGGGTATATCCTTTCTTATCTAATAGGATGTTGTAAATTTGTGAGGATGCACAAAAGATCAATCGGGTTGAAATGCGTTTTGCGTTAAAATAGTAAAAAGAAAAAAAGTACCAAAAAGTACTTTTGTTAAAACTTTTGTTAAAATAGAAAAAGTTTCAAAGAGAAAAACAAACTTTTCTTGGTGTATTTCCAGGACTTCAAATATACAAAAAAGAGTACCAAAAAAAGTTATAAAGTTAAAGTTATAAATATGCAAAAAAGAGAAACGTAAAATCAAGCATACAGTATGTTATGAGAATTAACCGTTAAAATTTCAAAAAAGTACCAAAACAGTACTTTTTATCATAATTTCGGCATCATTTTGAACAATTTAAAAAGGGGAGAGTACCAAAAAAGTATCTTTTTATGTATAATTAAAAAAACTTGACTCTTGTAAGTAAACAACTAGTTTTTATGTATTTTAAGGTTTTATAAATTCACAATACGGGAATGAAAAGTACCAGAAAAAACAGAGAAATCATAAAGGTATTTGAAAGTTATAAATATGCAAAAAGGAAAAAGAAGCAAAAACGTACTATTATAAATGCTTATAAAAATATAAAATCAAGCAAATAATATGCTATGAAAATCGACCGTTAAAATTTCAAGAAAGTACCAAAAAAAAGTACTTTTTAAAATTTATGTTAAAAACCCCTAATTTATTGATTCTTGTTCACCCTATTAATAACTTAACCAGCTGTGGTATTTCTAGCATAAATTCCTTCAGTTAAATCTTGACTAAAATACCAAAGACTAAGAAGGGTATTGAACAATACCCCCCAGTCATAAATAAACTATTGGTCCCTGGTGAGTAACTAACTATTCGTTTGACTTAATAAATGAATGGCTGGCTGGCTTGGCATGAAAAGAATTTGTTTTGTTTTGTTGGTACCATAAACAAAAACTAAATCTCTAATAAATTGAAATAATAAAATATAAACAAAATGTACCGAAAAATCTCTCTCTGGTTTGTCTTTCTATCAGTAACATAGAATCTATGAAATAAAAAAAGTACTTCAAAAATATATTAAAAATAATTTATGAAGAATGGCCAGCAAAAAGAAAAAGAGTAGAAAAAAAGGAATATATTTCATTATTGTTGTAGAATATGACAAGAACAAAGTAAGGATAACAGGACAAAACAACAGGACATTGAATTTACTTGCTCTCGTCGTCATAAAGCAAGAAATGCAAAAAAAAAAATTCAAACAAAAAAAATTCGAAAAATTTAACACAAATATGTATTAATAGATTAAAAGCATAAGAATGTGAAGTACTTTTTATTAAATTTAAAGAAGTGGGTGGTAGGGACAGAAGATTAAATGGTATATAGGAAATATTTATATAGATTTCCTTTGCTATATGTAGTATATAAACCAATAGGACAAAAGAGAGACAGACAGTTTGTATATCAAGCAAAAAATGCCAGGATAATATAATAGAAGATAAAAAGATATTATTTTCTATTCTACTCGTATAGTACCACTTCATTTATAAAGTACTTTTTTGTACATACTTTACTGCGTACACTGGCTTACCGTAGAGAAAACCACCCTTTGATTGAGTTCATATTTTTCTAAAGAACCTTTGAGAGAGTGGTTGGCGTACGAAGTGAAAGGCAGTAGAATATGTAGGCAGTTTAATAATTCTGTGAGTTTTTGAACAAAAGGTACCTTTTTGCGCAAAAAAGCTCTATTCACCTTAAGCTTCATCGTTTTATTCACTGAAAATCACCCCATCAGAGGCTTTACTTAGTATTTGAATCAAGCTGCCTCCGAATGTTGGGGAAAGAAAAATGAAAATGTCTAACGGGCATGATACGCCAGCATTTCGAACTTGGTCAGCTATTATCCTGACAACTACTATAGAAAACCAAACCCTACTTTGACACTGGTTTCATCACCTATACGTTAAATAATTCACAGTATGATAATGAACTGGGCAGTGCGCAATGAAACCCACCTGTTTTAGACGACTTACAGACTGAGTTAGTGTTGAAACAGCTCAAACAACATAAATCAGCCTTATAGGGGCAATGAGACCGTGTCCAACAGCGGCCTTGGACGCCTTGATCCATGTGATGAGCTTGGCGGCTTGTTCAAAAGCAAAATTTTTTGCTAAGAGACCCCGAAATCTGTCGAGAAGTCTTCCATTATACGCAGGGTGATCGGAGAGCCATCTTCTTTGTATCTGTGTTTTGGCAGGAGATTTTGATTCTGGTTAAGTTTGATCTAAGCTGGTATACCGATGGCTCCGAAATGAATGACTCTGTCGGCGCTGATGTTCATCAAACCAACCGAGATTTGTCGATACTGCTGTGAAGATCACTGAGTGTTTTCTAGGCTAAGATCATGGCCATTGCTATATCTGCGGAGATCAATCTGGACAGTGGGCTCAAGGGTAAGACCATTAATATATTTTCTGAAGGCTAAGCTGCCTTAAAGGCACTTGCCTCAAACTGTATGACATTTAAACTGATAAAATATTGCTAAGATACGTTGCACTGCAAACGCTGCGGAATATATGATAATGAAACAGCAGATGCATGGGCTAGAAAGGGTTCCATGACACCAGTAACCTAGCTGTGCAGCACCACTTATTACCATCCTCAATCTATTCAAAGATTGAGAAAGCAGATGCATAGAACTCTGGAATGCTCAAAGGGGATTTCGCCACTCTAGGTCGGTGATCAGTCCGCAATTTGGGCGTCGTTTTTAAGTATAGTAGCCGGGACTTGAAACTTCTTACGGAGTTTCTTACAGGTCACTGCAGATTAAGAGCGCATCTGAAGTGATGTGGATGTTTGTTGACTGTTCTCACATACATCAGAGACAGCGCAACACATTATGTGTGATTGTGGGTAATTGATAGAGAGGCACAGGGTCTCATTGTGGATCTGCTGAGATTTGTTAGATCTGATAAACAAACAGTCACAATATCCCATGGATCGTAGTGTTTGAATGGTGTGGCTGGTCAGAACAAAAATAATAATACACTCATACTTCTTCATACGGCCTAGATAGGCTCTAAAAATGAAGGCTTTAAATCGTAATACCGTGAAACGAGTTGCTTTTGTATGCCTTTCACTTTTTATAAAAAAAAAAAACGGTAAATCCCGGAATTTTTGGCAGTATAACGGGGTAATTTGTTTTTCGGATCTGCTGAGAGTCGTTATGAAAGTAGTAGATCTGCTAAACAAATTATAGGCTATAACAATAATAACAATAATAATACTAACATACTGTTCATCCTGTTTATACGGCTTAGATAGGTTCTGAAAATGTAGGCCGCAAATCGATATGCCGTAAAACGAATTGCCTTTAATCGCGGAATTTTTAGCCCTATAATGGGTCAATTTGAGATGTAAAGCGAAGGTGTTCCATAATTCAGACAGGTCGTTAAAGTAAAATGCCGTAAAAAGAAAGACCGTATAAAGATGTATAAGTGTAATTATATAAATTTTAACATTGCACCCACTTCTGGTCGTACGGGCATAATTTTTTAAGATTTGTTTACTGCTCTATGGTGTATGCCGCTGTGGTACGGTAGGTAAGACACCCGCCTACCAACCGGAAGGTCGTCGGTTCAATACCAGGCCAGACCATCTTAAAAAAGAAAAAAGTTTTTCGACAACGGTATCACCTCATAACATTAGCTAGCAACTGGTTATGAGTATAAAATATTATTGAAAACTTCTCTAAATACATTTTCCGTTCGGAGCCGGCGTTAAATTGTAGGTCCTTTTCAATGAAAGAAGTCCCCCCATGTTCCCTCATGGAATGTTACGGGAATTAATTAAATAAAATAATAACTGCTCTATGGCATTTCCAATATTTTGAAAAGTTTTGTAACCCTTTTCTTTTAATGTCATATTTATTTTGATTTTTAAATATTGGTATATTATAAAAATATTTTAGTACCTTTTACCTTTTGGTACTTTTTTTAGATTTTCTGAAATTCATGCAATTTAAATTACTATGATTCTACATACATACATATCTACATATATAAAAGTAAGTTGTCCTCTGTTCGTCATTTTTAACTCGAGAACACCTAAACCGATTTACAAACCCATACATATGTACATGCGTTGGCAAGGTGTAGTTTCACTGATGTTTAAGCTTCAACTTGGCGATGCCACTACCGTACAATAATTTTATTTTTATGTTTATATCTTCAAAACGGTAGTAATAAGAGTTTTTAAACTTGTAACAAATAATTTTGTGGTCAATACAAATCATCAGAAAAAAAGTGGGCAGAATTTGATAAGTGGGGGTGGCACCTCCCATATAAAGTAAATATTGATTGTTATATATCTCGAGAACGGTAATAGTGGTTATTTAGTCCAAATAACTTCGTAGTCAATACACATCAGTCGAAATATGATCGAAATTAAATAACTGGGTGTGGTACCTGCCTTACAAAGTAAATATTGATTTTTATATAACTCGAGAACTGTTAGAGTAACAGTTACTGAACTTGATCTAAGCGATTTGATAGTCAATACAAATCAACAGTTGAAAAGTGGGCGAAATTGGATAAGCAGGCATATGCCATACAATGCTAATATTGATTTTTGTATATCCTGAAAACCTTTAAAGAGGAAGTTTCTGAATTTGGTCGAAATGACTCGGTAATTAATACAAATCAGCAGTCATAAAGGGAAAGGAGTTTATTAAGTGGGTATGGAGTCTCCCATACATATTAATTAATACTTTTGTATACGAGTATCTTGAGAGCTTTAGTAGTAAAAGTTTCTAAATTTGGTTTAAACATAACTGGACGAGATTGAATAAGTGGGCGTGGCAGCTCCCGTTCGTACTAAACGTGAAAGTTTGCATATGTGGAAAACGGTAACTGTTAAAGTTTCGTAATCTAGTCATATAAGTTAAAGAAGCGAGAGAAATTGGAAATTGGCATTGCAACGGGTAAAAGCTATTTATTTACGACGGCGGATTGACATTGAATTTACCTAGCGCTAGATGGCAGCACAAACACAAAAACTTTTTCTTTCTGAGAAATTACGATCTGTCAAACGTCAGCTGTTAAAATTATAGCCAAATTCATCGATCAGTTTATTTGTTGTAGTCGTTTGAAGTAAGCAACTTTTGTGTTTCTTGGAAAATGGAAAAAAGTGAATTTCGTGTAGTGATTAAACGCTATTATTTGAAAAGCAAAACGGCGAAAGAGACAAAAGAAAATCTTGATAAACATTACGGCGAATCTGCACTGCAACAATGTCATCAACAGGAAGGCTAAAAGAGGTGATTACTGAAGAAATATCAATAGCCGGGTTAAAATACGTGAGATCATATGAACGTGTGTTCAACATTTTGCCTGAACATTTGCATATGAAAAAGCTATAGGCAAGATGGATGCCGCGCTTGCTCAGTGTTCGACAAATCACTTCACAGCGGTGTTTGGACATGATAAAGCATAATCCTGCTGATTTTTGGCGTGATTAATAACTGTTGATGAAACGTGGGTCCACCACTACACATGAAACCAAAAATCAATCGAAGCAATGAGTGGAAGCTAGTGGAAGTGCTCCTAAGAAGGCGAAGACAGCGAAATCGACTGTCAAGGTTATGGCCACTGTATTTTGGGATGCACACAGAATATTGGTCATCGATTATCTTGAAAAGGGATCCACAATCACAGGAGGGTATTATCGTGCATTATTGAATCAATTGGTTGATGCAATCAAGGAAAAACGACCACATTTAAACAAGACAACGCAGCGGTTCACACAGCATTAGATACGATGCTAAAACTACGAGAAATTCACTTCGAATTGGTTGATCATCCACCTTATAGTCCAGATTTAGCTCCTAGTGACTTTTTCCTGTTTCCAAACTTGGAAAAATGGCTCGCAGGAAAAAGATTCATCTCAAACGAAGAAGTGATTACCGGAACTAATGCGTATTTTGAGCAATTCTCAAAATCGTATTATTCAGATGGTATAAAAAAGTTGGAAAATTGTCCTACTAAGTGTATCGAGCTAAAAGGAGACTACTCGTATGTTGAGAAATGAATGGTTTTTGAAAAAAAAAATATATTTTTTTCCCACTTAGGTAGCTTCAATATCAGTCCGCCGTCGCGTATAAAAATAAGTTGTCTTGAGAAATACGTTTTATAGGTATACAACATAAAGCCTCCCGGCAACGCGGGAAGGATTACTCTAGTATTGCATTTAACTTTTCACCCAGCCCTCGTTATATAAGTTAAAAAAATTCTTTCTTTTGTACTCTATTACAAGCAACTTTTGATCTCATTTTTGTTTTCTATAAAAAAAAAAAAATTGTTAAAGAAAATTGACCTAAACATGCTTGTCAGTAGTCCTTATGTTGCTATTCTGTCTTTCTACACTTTTCTTTCTATTTTCTCTCTTGATTTTTTCCCTTTATTCTTTTGTCCTTTCACCGTCATTGTATTTTTTATTCGAATCTAGAAAATTGTGTTCAATTCTATTAAATTGGATTTGCATTGTGTAAAAACGACAAAATTTTTACTTAAATTTTTATTTTTTTCTCTCTCAACACACAATTTTTCATTGAGATGTCAGTCATTCTATGTAACTACACTGAGCAACAGCGTTTTGTTCATTTTTGCAATAGCCTGTATGCAATATATTTTAAGTCTTTATCCATCTTAACCGCTGATTACTATGAATTGATGAGATTGTTGTCCGGTGCTCTATTCAGTGTGTATAGAAATCATGTTTTTTCCCCTAAAAGTGTGCTTTGTTATCTCCTATATTATATTGAATATTGAACTTGTATATTGTTTGTTGTTGTTGTTGTAGTGTTTTAGTTATTTAAAATACAAACCAGGTTGTTGTAGATTTAAAAACCTTAAGAAATATATTCTACTATCCTTTTGCTACACAATCACACTGCCCTTCTCATATTCCATAACAGCCTTATCATTATATTTTATTTCAAACCATTTTTAAATAGACCACATAAATAAAAGTGTAGGGAAATAGCAATCCCTCCGTAAAATATCCTGTGAGAAGACTTAATGTGTGTCTAATGGGCTTAACAAATGTTCTAAAGTCATTGCACCTTCGAAAAAGTAGAAATGGCTCATCAGCAGCATATTATGTACCCTACACCGCAACGGAGGTGGTGTGTAATATACATAATATTATATGTGATAACCAGGGAAACCAGAAATATGCAATTGCCTGTTTTTTCTCATGCATCCAATCAAGTCGAATGTAAGATTTTTATCCATATCAAGAATTATTAGTTAGCGCATATTTTTCCATATTTTGCTTATAAAAGCTTATTTTGCATATTTCAGTTTTAAGAGCATGTTTTCGATATTTTTTTCGTATTTAAAGAGCATTTTAAACCTTTTTAGCCAGTGTTGCTGAAAAGCACTGAATTATAATTTATGTCACTATTTGTAATCCAAACGCGCTGTACAAAGCTTTAATAATATTTTAAGCCAAAAAATATACTGAAATTGTAAAGAAATAAATTCTATTATTAAAATTTCCACTTTTACAAGGATTTTTTAATAATTTTAACGATTAAAAAATGAAATTAAAAACGATTTGGAACAAAACAATAACTTTTTGTTAATTTTTTGGTGCTGATGTTAGGCATGGTTGTGTTTTTTCTCCACTGCTGTTTAACGTTGTACTCGATTATGTGTTGAGTAAGATCTAGATTACTCAGGTGACATCTATCACTTTGCTAACAGACATTGCGATATTCAATGAACACTTGAACACGGATAAAAATCTTTAAAATCAAAATTATATAAATCAACCAACGCTAATAACACAACGATCTGCCAAATTCTGAATTAGAAATTTGGGGAATGTCACGTCTTTTTGACGTCCTTACGATGTCTGGAGGTTTCAGCACTGATATTCAGAACAGATTAGACCTAATCAAGCGGACTGAATGCTATAGAGCGTTCTCTTCCATTCAGACATTTATAAACCAGTGTCTACGGGGGATTTTGAGAATTTCCGGGCCAGAAACCAGATCGCGCCAAGTTCTTGTAATGAAGGAAATGGACTGGGTGCACTCTGAGGAAACCAAACTACGACTTAGTTAAACTACACATTGAATGGAACTAGCAGATAAACAGAAGAATCGGAAGGCAAGATTGAAAGAAAAGCCCATAACATGACTTAGTATCAGATTAGATTATCGACTTGAGATAGGTGTTATGGCTCTGTGATCCCCTTGGGATCTTTAAAGGTGTAATAACAAATAACAAGTTTAGTATATTAATTGAATACTTAAATTTTTAGCTTTGTTCTAAAGCGACTTAAAAATCTTGAAAAATGGGCTCTTAGATTCGAGATACGTTTCAAAAACTCTATTTTTATGCAGTTTTTCACAAATATTATCTGGAATTACGTAATTCTTACAGCATGAAGCGCTTTAAGTCAATAGTTTATATGAATTCATGTGTTTATTGAATTTATTAAAAATTTATATTTCTTGCAAAAAATTGCAAGTACAAGAGCGCTAACCTAGCGCGTTTTTTAAGAAAAGCGCTAAAGAGAAAAAATGCGCTAAATATAGCGTGAAAGACGCTAAATTGGCAACCCTGTTTTTAGGACATATTTGGAAAACAAAATTGTTGGTTAAATTCCGACCAAATAACGGCTTTTTTAATTATCAGTTAACATTTTTTTTTTTTTTTTGGATCTCAATTAAGTTTATTACTGATTAAACAATTTTTGAAGGATCAAAAAGCTTTTAACGTTCAAAACATTTTTGTATCTCAAAAATAAAGGGTCCGCCAAATAAATTTTTTTTTTTTTTGCAAATGCTATAAAGAAAAACTACTGGATATTTTCTCAAATTTCTTTTTTTATTTGAAAGTACAATCCTTCCGGTTAATAATGGAAAATAATTCCATTCAAATGGCTGCCTCGGCTGGCCATGCAGTAGCCTACACGATCGATCCAATTTTTAAGCACATTATCGATTGTGTGCAGCTGTATTTCACCAATGGCTTTACGAATATTATCCTTTAAAGCGTCAATTGTCTCTGGCTTGTTGGCGTAACACTTATCTTTGACGGCACCCCACAATTAATAGTACAACGGTGTCAAATCGCAGCTCCGAGGTGGCCAAACGACATCAGCTCTGCGGCTGATAATGCGATCTTCAAAAACAGGGCGCAAAACATCGAGTGTAGCTTCGGCTGTGTGGCACGTAGCGCCGTCCTGTTGAAACCAAATGTTGCTAATATCCTTCTCTTCAATTTTTGTGAACAAAAATTCGTTCAACATGGCCCGATAACGATCGCCATTGACTGTAACGGTCACTCCTTGCTCATTTTCGAAGAAAAATGGCCCAATTATGCCTCTGGACCAAAATTCGCACAAAAACGTGACTCGTTTTGGGTGTATCGGCTTTTCAATGTATGTGTGCGGGTTTTCTGTGCCCCAAATGCGACAATTTTGCTTGTTTGCATACCTGCCAAGATCAAAATGAGCTTCATCTGAAAAGCTGATTTTTTTGCCAAAATCGGCATTTTCTGTAAGTAGAGCAGGCCCACTTAGCGAAGCGAAGTTCAAGCGTATACACAACCATATTCGTTCAGCGGAAGGTTAAAACTAATTATCTGTCAAATCAAACATGAGCTAAGTCTTACCATTCACGAAATAAGCACTAGTTGAAAAAAAAAAAAACGTTAGATGGCGGACCCTTTAGTAAACAATCGGATGTGTTCCATTTGTAATAACTTTTGTACTGCTGGGTCGGCAAGACGTAATCACTGTTATTTGATTTATGGTAATGTAGAGTATCACATAGCCGAACTTTACTAACTACAACTACAACTCTTATTTCATTAACTTTGGCAACTTGTGTAGGTGCGTGTGTGCGTGGGTGTGGATGTAAAGCGAATCCCTTTTCAAGAAAACCTTTACAAAATAAATGAGTTGAGCAGGAGTGTTGAGGTCGTAAAAGTTTAATTTAAAGTTTATGGGAGAAAAATTAGTGTTGTGGTTGAGAAGGTGGTGGGTTTGTGTATGTACGAGTTATAGTTTTTGTTCCCAATTAGTTAAAGTGCGTATTCTTTTACAGGTTATTTAAAGTATGTGTGTCTGGCAGTATAGCTTACTTCGATAACACATATTGGTTTTGCAGTAAATTTCTTTTTTTTTACAAACAATTTATTTTGATTAACTTGTAACCTTTGATATTACAGAAGTTCTAGCAAAGAGGAATGTATCCCTTTCAGTAGCGAAAAACTTTTTCTACAAATAGCTTCAACACGAGGTTGATATTTTCACTGAGTAGGTATGTCTCTAACAAAATAACAGGTGGGCCATTTAAGAGCTTAAATTTAAAATTGCATTAAAACGAAAATGGTTCGAAATTTTGCCAAATTTATTTTGTTGTTGTGAAGTACAATTGTTCCGGTTAGAAATGATATATTATTTCAATTATATGACTGTAGTGGCTGGCCTCACAATACCCCATTCGATGGGATCAATTTTCGAGAACTTTAGCGAGTGTATGTGGTCAATATCTCTAGTTTGTCGGCATAACAACTGTCTTTAACGGCTCTATTCAGAAAATGGTCAAACGATGTCAAATCACAGCTTCTTGGCGGCCAACTAACATCACTAACATCGATTCTTGATTAATACCATGGAGAGTGGGCACAAAAAATCGGTTATCATGCTGCGATAGGTGCCTCCATTGATCGTAATGCTTGCGCCGTCCTCATTTTCAAAGAAATATGTGCTAATGATACCTCTGCTCTAAAAGCCACACAAAAAAGTCATGGTTGCATTGGCTTCTGTAAGACCACGTTTGGGTTTTCTGAGCTCCAAATACGGCAATTTTGTTTATTAACGTACCCACCAAGATGAAAATGAGCTTCATGCGAAAAGATATATTTTTTTTTTTGGCAAAAGCGAAGCGAAAACAAAGCGTATAGTCATGCGACTTTAACTCTTGAACCAATTGAACTTTGTAAGGCGTCATACCATGATCTTTATGCAAAATGTTGTACAAAGTTCCTCTGGTGATGCCCAATTGTTGCAAACGTCGATGAGTTGATGTTCCAGGCTCGTGCTCAACACTTTGCTGTACAGCGGTTATGTTTGCATCACTACGGCCACTTTTTAATTGGGCGCTTAGGTAAACAAACAAAATTGTTGCATATGGAAAAACTATTACATCCAAAGAAAGTGACCGTGTGGTGCGGCTTGGGGTTAGGCGGCATCATCGGCCCGTATTATTTCGAAAATGAGCAAGATAACGCCATTATCTTGAATTCTCTGCGCTACCAAACTATGATAACCACTTTTTTGTGGCCACAATTGGCTTATATTGATACCAGTGACCTTTGATTTCAGCAGGACAGCCAAACAAGCCACACAGCCAGCCAAACAATTCAGTTATTGCATGAGAAATTTTTCGGTCCTATAATTTCTCGATATGGCGATATCAATTGGCCGCCCCGTTTTCGTGCTTAATGCCGCTGGATTATTTTCTCTGAAAAAGAAAAACCGGGTTTACGTGAACAAATCACAAACAACATTGACATTTTGAAAGATGAAATTCGGCGCTGCATTGACGAAAAAGCAGAACTTTGTTGCAAAATGTAATTTAAAATTTTGTGAAAAGAGCGGACGTCTGCCGACGTGCTGGAGGTAGATATTTGCTCGACTTCATATTCCATTATTAATTCCCACATTTCCATTTTATATTGGTATGCATAAAACTGAATTCGTTAAAAAAAATGTGTTTTTAAGTCAATTTACTTGCTAATCTCAAATTTGCCCAACCTTTATATAAAAATAAGTTGTCCTATGTTCGTCATTTTATAACTCGGGAGCCACTGGGTAGTGCCACCTCCACATAAAATTTTTACTTATATGACTATATCTTTAAGACGATAATAGTAAGAGTTTCTAAATTTGGCCCAAATGACTTTGTGGTCAATACAAATCATTAGCAAAAAGTGGGCGGGATTAGATAGGCGGGAATGGCACCTTCGATACAAAGTAAATACTGAGTTTTGTATATCAGTAATAGTGGAAGGTTCTGAACTTGGTCTAAATAACTTCGTAGTCAATCCACAAGTACTGTCGAGATAGGGGCGAAGTTGAATGAGTGGGTGTGGCACCTTCTTTACAAAGTAAATATTGATTTTTGTATATCTAAAGATTGGTAATAGTGAAAGTTTCTAAATTTGATCCAAATAACTCTGTTGTCGATGCAAATCATCGGTCAAAAAGTGAGGAGCGGAATTGGATAGATGTGAGTGGCATAGAGATGCAAAACTGTCGATAGTCGGCTCACTCGATAGTTTCGATAGTTTGCAAAAAACTATTTGATGCAATAGTAATCATTATATGAAGCGAAAATTATTCAGACCATGAAGTGCTCCAAAACTAAAGTAATTAATAAGATCCAGTAAAAGAAAACTGCAGGGACTATGGGAAGAAAGCTTTAAACAACTGTCAGTTTTGATACAATTTTAAACCCTTCAAGTCATCAAAAATTCTCAAAAATGAACATATCCTCCTGATTCAAGTCGCACAATAGGAAAAAACTTATGGAAGCTAGACTTATGGGTTTGACTCCCCGAAATGTATCACTTCTTAGCAAACGGAATAGTTAGAACAACATGCTATGGTCTGACGAAACGATGATTAATTTGCTTCGGTCAAATGCAAAATCGTATGTACGAACATATTTTAGTTACAATTCACTCTTTTTTTGAGTTTAATAAATAGAAATTAAAAAAAAACTGTTAAACTGTGTCACGCATAACAACACAAACGACCCAGGTTAGAGCCCCAGCAGAGGACATGACGAAGAAAAAATTTAATTGTGGTTTCGAATGTTTTTTATAGTAAAAAAAGGCTTCAACTTCCCTCCAGACAAATCCATCTAAAAAAAAATAAAGAAAAAGCCCCACTGACCCTTCTCGCATAGTCTGGCGATGATGACAAACATCAGATGAATGATAAGGAAAAATACGCCACCTACGGAGAAAAAATTACAATGCTAAAGTAAAGATCACCACCAATTAGCAAGGATCTTCACCACTAAAAAAAAAAAAGCATATATAGGAAGCTACAGCGGATTAATCATCTACAACAAAGCAATAGATGCTTTGTAGAAAGCCAATATGCTCCCTAGAGGAGTGACGGAGAAAAAAAAACTGTGTGCCTATGTAACTATAAAAGTTTACAGATGGTTAACAACCTGCTTCGAAAATTGTTTGCAAATGTGACCTTTACTACATTGAGTGAATTTGACGATCGTATAGATAGTGAAAAATAGCTATCGATAGTCAGCCAAAACAAAACTATCGATACTACCGATTGTTTTGCAGCTCTAGTGCGGCACCCACCATACAAAGTAAATATTGATTTTTGCATGTCTTGGGAACGGTAATAGTGCAGGGCTTCGAATTTGGTCTTAATAACTTCAATACACATCATCAGTCCAAAATATGATCAAAATTGAAAAAATGGGTGTGGCACCTCCCATAAAAAGTAAATATTAATTTTTATACATCTATACAACGGTAATATCGCAAAAAATTTGGTGCAAATTTAACTTTCTGTGAAATATAAATCAGCAAATCGAGAAGGGTTTTAGCTTTTAATAGAACAATAGTTCACGTTTATTTCACACGTATTCTTACATTCTTACTTATAGTCGTCAGTGAGACAGCGACGAGTGTACATGCGCGGAGAATGTACGCAAATTTTTTGGGCACAGAAAAATATTTAAAAAAGTTTCTTACGATCTTTTAAAACAACAACTATACTCTCTCTGAGAAAGTAATTTCCATGTTCTCACTAACACAACTACATTTTTACTTTTGCACATCACTGCTCTAGTATAGAGCTCAGTCATATTCTCTTCAACACACTTTACCTCTTTTTTATATGAAATGAGTTTTAAAGTTAAAGTCGTTTTATACCGTAAATATGAAGTATAACCTTTGTTTTCCTATTTATTTGATTTCATTCATCATATATGTGTGTCAGTCATGCAGTCAGTTTATAATGAAATGTACGAGTACCATTATCATGGGATCATAAGAAACGGAATTCACACTGACAGTTTTACGTACGTTGCTGCTGTTACTGCTGCTATTTACGCACTTTTAGTCTCTGGTAGATTATGGCAGTAGCTGAATACTGATGATGATGTTGCTGATGCTGATGCTGATGCTGCTAATGGTGATACTGGTGTCATTTACTGGAGCTCAATAATAAAAGTGATTGCCATTTCGAACATTGTCGCCGTCATCATCATCATCATCTGTGCCATACATTATAAATCTTCTTTACTTTTCATTTCTGTTTTTGAGTTTTTTTTTGCTTTTTTTCAATTTTATTGTCCCAAATGCCAATCAGTAAATAACATACAAATCCAATTCCAATTTCTGATATATTGAGTAGACAGAAAGACAGACAGACAGACAGACACAACATCCATAAGAAGCAGTTGGATTATTGTTTTAAATCATTGTTTTTATTTCTCTCTCTTTTTCTCTTTCTCTTTTTCTGCGACAGGTTGATGGCGAGGAGATGATATCATTGCAATTGAACTTTTTACGCTTACCCTGTGCTACGCAATATATTAAAATACGTGATGGTCCTTCGTTATCCTCAACGTTGCTTATTGAAATGCAAGGTGGTGGTGTCGGTGTTGGTGCTGGTGGTAGCAGCAGCGCTGCCGTTGGAGGTGGTAATGCATTAAGTGCAAATTTACCTGTTTCATTGGAATCCAGCGGAGCTCAGTTGTTATTAGAATTCTATGCAGGTGAAGAGGCCAATCTAACAAATACAAGCACAAGCACAACTGACAGTCAAACTGCTGGCGGCTTAATATGTACAGGAGGATTTCTGGCAAATGTAGAACAGATTGGTAAGTATAAGCTTGCCTTTGTTGTTATTGCTTTTATTCTTATTACTTTTTTGTGTGTGAAAATTTCAGTAAGAAATACTACAGAACCAGCACAAACATTAATAGCAGCCACCCGCTTATCGGTAAAGGCTGGGGGACGTTCTTATATCGCAAAAACCAAAATTCAATCGAAATTTACTTTGGTACACTTAAGTGCGGTAATATTTGCCAGTATTATTATACTGATAAGTGCTTTGTTAGGTAAACCAACACTATTCTTAAGCTCTTTCCTAAAATATTCAACAATTATTTTTATTTTAAAGGTGCCCAATATGTAGTGCGCTATCGTAAATATCATTTGGCTGTTGCTCGTCGCCGAGATGAGGGTTCTCGTCTTCATACACCTAATGCTTCTATGAGCTCGTTGGAAAATCCGCCTTCACGTGCTGTCTCCACTACTACACTGATATCTGAGGTCATTTATATGGTGAAAATGCGTCCTAAACATCAGTTGAGACACTCGATTCTAAGAGAAAGCGTTGATGCTGAGAATTTGGCTAGAGAAACGGATTTTAGTGAAACGAATGTTAAGGAACCCATGGTTAAGTGGTGAGTCGGTAATGATTTTTTGTTGTTAAATATTATTTTATTATCATCAGCCAGTAGGTTGCTGAAAGATAACTACACTGACCTAAAACATCTTCTGTGTCTTGCTGTAATCTTGTAAGATGATCTATATGATCACCCTCACACACCCTACAGTAAGCCTCGCCAGCAACATCATCCCGCTCAAGTAGCCCTCGGGTCCAAATGATCCTGATTGAAAGCGGCATTATGGTCTTAGTTAGCACAGCGGGCTGTGGTGTATATATAGAGGGTTTTTTCTCCGTCACTCCTCTAGGGAGCAAATTGGCTTTCCACAAAGCACCCATTTATTTGTTTCAGTTCCAGTAATCAAGTTGATTTTCAAGCTGGTTCGCCTCCATATGATTGTGTAGTGGTTAAGATTCCTGCTAATTGGTGTGGTGGTGATCTTTACTTAGCAGTGTAATTTTTTTCCAGTAGGTGGCGTTTTCTCCTGATCATTTGTCCGATGTTTTTTTCTAATTCTCTAGAATCACTATTCTAAAGTATTTGCAGCAGAATGTTCCTTTATCTTGAGAATTTGTTAAGAATTACGATAGGAAAGTGATATTGATAAGGCAGTACCAATTTATAAATGAAATAGGAACCCAAATCTACTTGTTTAGACAGTAATATAACGACAGTGGAATATTTTCCATAAATAAGTTACTTTTGGAGTCGATAAAAATTCTGAAAAAAAAACAAATATCGCTTTAAAATATTAGGAAATTTAGTCTTAATTTTTAAAGTTATTTCTCCGAATCAACTGCTGCAAAACTGCAATCACTATCCTTGAAATTTTATACCTCTCACTGTGAAACAGTTCGTTATCTTCCTTAAAATAGAAGTAAGAGCTTAAGTAGATCTGTACCTTAGACCCCGCCTGTGACTAATGTCTTTAGCACCATTTTTATTGGTAAAGTTATAGAGCAAATAAATGATGTCGATAATACTGTACAGCATTGGTGTATTTTAGATCCTTGGTTATTATTACCTTTTTATACATATTTCTGAGATTTAGTTTCTAAAGGAATCCGGAAATTGTTTTATGCTTCCACAGCGTTGAAGAATTCGGAAGTAATGGATCTATAGTGACTTTGCGCAATGAAATCGTTTCACCCACCACTGAGTCTTTTAGTCGCTCACCCTCCACCGAAGATGTTATGTCCGGCACGAATAATGAATCGCCCCAAGACGATGAAGGTCCGAACCAAAGTTGTGGCACTTTAACACGCAAAGACAATGGAAAGGATACTGAAAGTATCATATCATCTGGCATGTCCTCTATATGTAATAGTCCACCCATGAATACTAAACATTCAAGTAAATACTCGGAAGGTTATGACGCCTCAACGCTTAAAATGACCAATTCATATTTGGAAGAGAAAACCGATTGTGAATCGTTGAGATCAACTATACAGCTGAGAAGAAAATCCAGATGTGCCAGTGTTAATTTAACCAATGTGAGTATAGAGAGTTATTTTCGCGTTTAAAAAAAATTAATGTGAACATTTTTCTTTAGGGTTGTTATTCGCCCGCTGCCAGCATTATAAGCTCGGCTACTATACGCAGCACAAATCCTAAGGAAAACAAGGAGAAACAAAATCGTAAAAAGTTATTGGCTCGGCCGGGCTCTGAATTTTCTTTGGGTAATCAAGAGGATTTTGAATTGGACTATTATGATTACAATGTGACCAATGCTAGTACGGTACCAGGCTCTTATTTGGGCATGGATCCCGCCTATTTGATATGGATACCGCCTTTTGATGATATACCGGATTCACCCGAACGTGATGAAGATAAAACGCCTGAACCTAATCAGGAAGAGCCTGACGAGACGCAGCCCTTGTATGAGGAAATTAAAATGCCCAAATATGGTCATTATCTGTCACCGCACAGTAATACCAACTCTAGCAATAATACCACCAATACTAGTCCAACATCAGAAGAAGTATCACCTTTAAGTAGTAACTATCAGTCCAAAGCTACTACACCCAGTGAAAGCGATTTCAAAAATTGTCTTATACGAAAAGCCATATCGACATCCAATTCCCAGCAATCCTCCTCCTGCTCACCCTCCAAGCAGTCAACACCATATCTTACGCGTAAACAACGCAAACAGCAAAAGCAACAATCCAAATCCACTTTATCGTTGGGTAATCAAAAGGATTGTAGTATACCTTTGCAGGATTTAAGCGTAACCAAATCGGCCCGTAACTTAAGCCACAACCAGCAAGATCATCAGCACCCGCACCCCTACCACCACCACCACCAACGTTTGTCATGTAGAGAACCAGAGGATACTATTTTAGAAACCGATTCTATGAATGGTTCTTATATCGAAAAGGAAACATCTGTGGTCAAGTCACCAAGTGATTTACAAAATTATCTCTCCATCGATGATATACAATTTGCCGATGAAAGTGAAAGTGATCATGATCATGCATCATCGTTGGCAACTTTAAAGCCTCAGCAACGTAAAATGTCTGAGAAAGAGGCTTTAAGCGAGGAATGTAAACTGCTAAGAGATATGAAGAGAGTAAGTACAGTGGTGGCACAATGTAAAGCACAAACCGTACGTAGGACACAGGTGTAAGTGTGGACTTTAAAAGGTTAAGGGTTTAATTAACACAAGAAAACTTTCTGAGAAAGTTATGGGCTATGAAATATATAAAAGTAAAAGTATTTAATAATTAATAAACGATATTATCGTTGTAGTAATTAAGTAAATTTAGCATTAATTAATTAGTTATACGAAAAATTCTTAAATACGCGTATTATTATTAGCACAGTTGTGTATATAGTATAACAAAAAAAAAAAAAAAAAAAAAAAAAAAAAAAAAAAAAAAAAATAGAAAGGAAATAACGTTATTCATTAAAAATTTCAAATTTATTTAAATTTTGCAACCTAAGACGATTATCTGTATCATGGTAACAGTCTAACAGTCTACTAAAGACGGGTATAGTCGTCCTAACTACGACAAGTAATTACGTCTTTGTCAAAATGACAAGTATTGAATGACCTACTTTTTATATAATTAAAAAACGAATATCAAGTCCTGTGGTCCTCTTTTTCACGACGACTATACTCGTCTTTGATTTTATGCATGTAAATGGCAATATATGGCGATAGAAACTGTATATATAATCTAAGCGCTTGACAGCGAAAGGGTTAAAGAGTATTTACACAGAAAGTTCGATATTGAATGTCGTAGGTTACTTCACACAAAAGTATTTAGAAAGATTTAGACCGTGGCCTGGAGTTGACAGTTTTGTAACAGATTAAGAAAAAATTTGGCTTTAATCTCTTTGATCTAGGACAAAAACTGTTGAACACCTATGCCAATTACCTTAAAGGCCATCATTATCTATGTATCTATTTCCAGATATTTAAAACTAATACATATATATCGTAAAATATGAACTCTGTACCTTTCCTTTCCTCTTAAAGATACAACACTCTCACTCTATATTTATAAAAAACTATTTTTTTTAACTTAATTTAAAAGAAAAATATAAAATTTGAATTAAAAGAAATTAAAAGACTTTTAAACAGACTTGTTTACGCTTAAACCCTCTATTTCATTTTATTTTATTTTTTTGATTTTGTTTTTTTTGATTTTCAAAATTAGTTAAAATGAAATTTTAGCGGCCTTGTGATTTATTTTATTTTAAATATATTTTGTCATAATTTTTCTTTAAAACATTCTAGTCAATTTTACTTTTTAAAAGTTTTTTTTTTATTAAAAAAGGATATACTTTTACTGCTTTTAAAAAAAAATTATTTGAAAGAAATACAGTTTTTGCTATAAGTTCCCAATATAAGATATTTTTATTGCAATAATTTATTTAATTAATTTTAAGACTCAACATAGAAATGCATAAAAATTACCATTTTATTTAACTTGTCAAATAGAAATGAACACAATAAAGGAATTATCAAAAAAGACATTATTTTAAGAAACTCTAAAAATATATAATAAAAATGTAAATGTTTGAAAATCTATTTAATCGATCGATATTTTTAGTTGTAAATAAAAAGAAATTGAAAAAAACAAAAAATACGCCATAAAAAATTAATGATAATGACTGTTTCTTGATTTTGGCTTGAAGATTTAAGAAAGAGAACGTTTGATCCGGTTCTGTCTCTCACTTTAATTTACTATCATTGATTGTATGCAAACTTCTTTGATATCTAGGGTTAAAGAACATTAGCCAATCTCTATAAGTAATAAAGGGTCCGCCATCCAACATTTTTTTTTCAACAAGTGTTTACTTCGTGAATGGTAACACTTAGCTCATGTCTGATTTGACAGATAATTAGTTTTATCCTTCCGCCGAACGAATATGGTTGTGTATACGCTTAAACAATGCTTCGCTAAGTGGGCCTGCTCTACCTACAGAAGATGCCGATTTTGCCAAAAAAAAAAATCATCTTTTCAGATGAAGCTCATTTTGATCTAGGCGGGTATGTAAACAAGCAAAATTGTCGCATTTGGGGCACAGAAAACCCGCACACATACATTGAAAAGCCGATACACCCAAGACGAGTCACTGTTTGGTGCGGATTTTGGTCCAGAGGCATAATTGGGCCATTTTTCTTCGAAAATGAGCAAGGAGTGGCCGTTACAGTCAATGGCGATCGTTATCGGGCCATGTTGAACGAAGTTTTGTTCACAAAAATTGAAGAGGAGGATATTAGCAACATTTGGTTTTTACAGGACGGCGCTACGTGCCACACAGCCGAAGCTACATTAGATGTTTTGTGCCCTGTTTTTGAAGATCGCATTATCAGCCGCAGAGCTAGTAGGCTACTGCATGGCCAGCCGAGGCAGCCATTTGAATGAAATTATTTTCCATTATTAACCGGAAGAATTGTATTTTCAAATAAAAAAAGAAATTTGAGAAAATATTCAGTAGTTTTTTTTATAGCATTTAAAAAAAAAGTATTTGGCGGACCCTTTTTCGCTTTTAAAAACGCTTAATAATGTGTTCATAGATTGCAGTTAAAAAGAAATATATTTGTGTTTGCTTTTTAATTACATAATTCTTTACTAACACGGTTTTGTGCTGCACTGCTTGTAACCTTTCCATAAGCAATAACAACTGCTCCTTACTACTCTCAGTTTACACCCTTTATGTAAAACAATAACTACTATTACCCAGTTCGTTACACCTAAAAATCTTTACACCCGTTTTGTGGCAACTTACTGTATTGTGCAAAACAAAAGCAACAAATCTTATAAAGTCTAATAATGTCGTTTATTTCTGAAAGTATTTCATCTAGAAAATATGCATTTAGATTTACATAAAAAATGTATTACTTTATCTAAACATTTTTTCAAAAAATCAACAAAAACAATCGCGGTCTTTAGATAAAAGTGTGCAAAACAAAAGCAATTAATATTTCGTTGATAAACCTTTATTTTTTTCTGACTCTGCCATGTCTGCGCGGCCTAAAACCATGCTGTATCACGGAATTCGTAAAATATTTCCAACTAACTGTATAGCGCTGGGGTACAGGCTATACTGGCTTCTTTCTATAGGCTGAGTGAGCTGTCTTGGTCAAACAAATTTCATTAGATTGGAATGATACTTCTTTCAATTATTTTACACTTAGTAATCAAAGACTCTAAAAATAACTGGTATACATAGGCAATGCGTTATACGAGTAAGTAGACCTTTTATGTAACAATAATGTGGTTTTGTTTAAATAAATTTGTTTATAAATTTAATTAATTAAGATTTCTATTAAAAATTCTTGGAATTTTTATCACCTATTGACCATTAGACTACTGATGGAAAATGTCCAGGCTAAATACACATTTAAGATTTTATATAAGAACCTATTGTCTCAGCTTTCTGTTGTGTTTTGTTACATCTTTCAAAAAAATTGTATTCTAAGCTTTGCTAAGGAACGATTATTGGCCCTTTGAGGGTTGTCGTTTTCGAAATTTTCGTTCTAGTTTGAAAGAAAACAAGCAACATTTTTCTTTAATCTATTACAAAAATTTCGATATACGACTGCGAGTCGCTTATAGGTGATTATCTACATTTATGCTAAAAAACATTCTAAAGCAGTAGTAGCTGTTATTGCTTTTAAGATTTACATTAAAAAAAATGGATTTTAGTGATGGTTGTTGTCTATGCTTATAAATGCCTTTTTAAGTAAATTTATTTTCTGTTATAGAGCTTTTGACATCTCCGCATTTACAAGAATTATTGAGTTAACAACACTAAATACAAATTATTTCTTCTACAAATACTCTTCCCCGTTATTTTGTTGTTATTTTTTTATTATTTATATCTCTATAGAGTGTGGTGATAATAGTTTTTTTTTATCAACACAAAGCCACAACAACAATATAGCACGTATGTAAATATACCACACATGTTAATGTTAATAAACATGTTGAGTTTATGTCTTTAGTGCCCACACTTTGTTTTTATTTGGTGAATTCTTTTAGCATTTTGTTGCTATTTTGTAAATTAACACACCACTTTGCTTGTTAAAAATGCTTACCTCAATTTAATTAAGTGAGAGCAAATGGCTGCATAGAGATCGTTTTGTTAATAAAATTATTTAAAATTGTAACTAAATGTGCTACAAATATAATAAAATGAAACTTAAAATAAAATTCCGTAATTATAAAACAAAAGATGAGTGTTTATGTATCACAAAAGCTAGAATTGTACCATTGTTTTTATTTAAAAGTGACGCTATTTGTTTTCTTGTTAAAAAAAAAAAAATAAAATGGTTTCTCGTTTGCTGACTATCATTTAGTTTGTTACTGTGGGTAAAGCAAAAACGTGTTAGTTGTTGGTGTAAGGATGACAAAGAAAAGAACATCTGAAATTAAAAGACATTTTTTGGTAAAAAAAAGTGTTGGCATTTAAAAAAAAAGCTAAAAACACTAAAGAAGAAATTTTAAAAATAGATGAAGAGATCACAGATGAAATTTTACAAGAATAATTAAAAGAAGTTTTACACTATGCCACAAAACTCTACGAACGACATTGAAAACTACATTTTTTAATAATATGAACATTCCAAGTTTTTTTTTTTATTATTGTAATATTCAATAAAAAAATTAAGTGAAAATATTTTAAAAAGTTCAAAACTTTGAATTCTTCAGTCCATGAAAAAAGTCTGCATACGTCTATATCCAATTTAGCTTTATATGTTTTTGAATAAGCAGCCTCTTTTTATTTTTACAATCTGATTTAATCTATTAGGCACCAAGTGCATCAGTTTTCTCCCATTCTGGCAACAGATAACAGATAACGTTTTTTATGCCTGTATCGTTGATATGCTCACAGGTGTTCAATAATCTTAAGTACAGTAGATTGAAGTGGATACTCTAATTATGATTTGGCGTTATTTGGCAGCCATAACTTTATCAACATAGAAGAATGCTTGAGGTTCATGTCACATATATGGGTACATCCACTGTCCCGATAGTGCTTTACGGCTTTTGGAAGAAATTTTTTCCATAAAATGTAAAGGTACATATACGGATTCATTATTCCGGCTGTGAAATTTAATCTACCGACACCATAAGTCGACATGCACCCTATAACATGACTTATCTACCGCTGTGTTAGCGTAGATACTCACAACCAGTCGCTCTAATTATGATTTGACGTTACTTGGCAGGCATAACCAGTGGATCTTAAATTTTTTGTAGCTAAAGTATGGCTAAAGCTCGATTCTCCTTTAGATACTCATAACCAGTAACTCTAATTATGATTTGACGTTACTTGGCAGGATACAGAGATTTGCCAGTTTCGGTATAACTGGAACTTTTGTTAATCAATAAGCTGCACTCGATTTAATTTTTGCACTCATTGATAGGTAGCTATGTGTAGTCTAAAGCCTACTTCGAACGGTAAATGCCTTAGTCAGTTTAGTTTTTAGCGTAGATACTCAGGCATAACAGGCAGGCATAACCAGTAGATCTTAGATTTTTTGTAGCTAAAGTATGGCTAAAGCATAATTCTCCTTTAGCTACAAAAAATTTAAGATCCAAATTTAAGATCCAAAAGTATGGCTAAAGCATAATTCTCCTTTAGCTACAAAAAATTTAAGATCCACTGGTTATGCCTGCCTGTTATGCCTGAGTATCTACGCTAAAAACTAAACTGACTAAGGCATTTACCGTTCGAAGTAGGCTTTAGACTATCAATGAGTGCAAAAATTAAATCGAGTGCAGCTTATTGATTAACAAAAGTTCCAGATATACCGAAACTGGCAAATCTCTGCACCCTGCCTAATTTATTAATGGTGGTAGCTTTCTCAGATTTTTTCTATCATGCTTTCGGTGCATAAGTGATAATGAGCCGAATACTAGCAATATATAACCAAGCCTTCTATCCAGAATGATACCTAGATACTTAACCTCTATAGAAAAGTTGATAGTGGTACCCATAAATAAATACAGTCACATAATAGCTTGTATCTCCTTGTAAAACCTTTTTTGAGGGATTGACCGAGAACCCTTCCTGGGAGTAGCAACACCTCATGGTGCACAACGTACTCTCATATTTCGCACGTACTGTTATTACAAGGTCATCAGCCTAACCAATTGCACGGTATACCCCTGTAAGAGCACTTTTTTGGTTTTAAATGAAAAACATAAATAGGATATGATTCATTTAACTTTTAAGAACAAACATTTATTTATTTTTGTATTTTTATATTTTAAAATATTTGTTTTTAATTTTTAGTTTTTTGCTTCGAATTTTTTTTAAATTTCTTAAGAAAAAATTTTTTTTTTTTTATAAAAGTTGAACAGCCATGGAAAAGTTAAAAATTTAATTAATTAAATAGAAGAATATAATATATTTTTTTGATATTTATTTTTAATATTGTAATTATAATTATTTCTTTTTCGCATATATTAGGAATGTTTTTTTTTTTTTTAATAGAAACAACAGCTTAGGAAAAATAAATATATTTTTTTTCTTGTTTAGTGGTGGTGCAATTTAATAGCAAAAATTTGTATTCGGTGTTTATATATTAAAAATATATTTATTTTTAATTATTTTTTATATTTCAAAATTTTTTTTAGAATTTATGTAGTTTTTAATTTTTTATAGAATCAACTTTTTATATATTTATTTAGTAAATAATTTTGAGACCAATTTAAACCAAATTTCAGGCTTATTTTTTGTTAATGTTTTTTTTTTTTTGTTAAATTTTATTAAATGGCGAGCCGAATTGACTCTAAGCTTAAATATAATTTATTTCTTTAATATTTTTGTTAACATTTATTTAAAATTTCTTAAAACTAAAAGAATTGTTCCCATTTTTTTGGTTTTTGAAACTGGTTTATGTTTTTAAATTTTTTATTATAGATTTCTTTTTTAATAATTAGATTTTTTTTATTTTATTTAAAATATTTATCAAAATTATTTTTCTTAAGAAAAAAACTTAATTGTTGTGAGAATAAATAAAACTTATAAATGCTTTAACTTAAATTATATGTGAGTTATAAGATGGCCGCCACAATTTTTGCCTACGTATGAATCCAAAAGCCCAAATTGGAAATATATATTCCAAATAAAACATAACAATAAACATTATTCACGGAAAACAAATCTTAATATTTGAAATCCATAAGAAAATTTATTTACAAAATTTTGTTTGAAAAACATTGCAAACTCATTTAAAATTTTATGAATATGGGGGTTGAAATGCCTTGACAAAAGTCTACATATGACAAACATACCAGAGGTCTTTGTTCTTGAAAAATATCAGGATAGTTTAGATATTATTGAAAAATTAAAAAAAAAAAACACAATAGTTGTATTGAAAAAAAAAGACACGTAGTGCTGACCTCAATCACAGCGTCAGTAAGCTTTATTATAAAAGAGACCAAACAGTTGGCAATAAGATCAGGATTACATATTCAAAGAACATTGACTAAGAAGCCTCTAAAAAGAGAAGAGATTCGTTAACTTCTGTTAGAAAAGGAAAGCTAAATAAATCTACATACAGTTTGTCAAGAAAATCGTTTCACATAATGAAAAAAAATTGCGTTTGTGTTTTATCATAAAAAAGAAAAGGTTTTTTGTTTTACTTTTTTAAATTTTTTTGTAAAATATTGAGTTGCAAGATAATCAATATTTTGTATGGCCAACAATGGCATAAATTACGGCTTTTTCACACATTCTTTTTACATTCTTTCGCAATTACAGCCCCTAATTCAACATGGTTGTTGAGACGCCTCTTGGTACTACTTCTTTTAAGATAAGTCTATTAATCTTCTATTAAGCTTATATATGGACTCTGAGCATAAATGTCCAGTACATTGCGACAGTTCTAAAGAAGCCAAGTTCGTAGGAAAAGAGCCTATTGTTTTGGGTTATTATCCTAATAGAACTTAAATTTCGGCTTTCTATTAGCATAAAGCCTATTTTATTAGCACTGTTTATTAAATGCCCCTTAATATATCCAGGTATTAATTCGCCTCAATATTATTCTCAATGAAACAAATTTCTTCTACTCCCTTACTAGATATGCAACCCCCAAACCATTACTGAAAGTTTTTCATAATTTGCTCTTTCAATTAAGTTTTGACTTTCCAATGCTTCTAAGGCTTTCTTCCATATCATAAAGTCTCGTTATAATATATAATTTGACCACAGCAGTTGTCAAATATAGAAATAAGCGATAAAGTAAAAAACTCTCGCCTTTCTCTGTCTTAAACTGTCAACAATAATTTTTTAGCGCCACTCTATATAAAGCAGTCATTCTTTTTCAAGACTTGCCTTAACGTTTCGTGGGAAACTGTCATGCAACATTCTTTTCTCTACTCAACAGAAAGTGTTCTTGTGATTATCAATGATTTTTTGTACACTGTTCTTCGTAACACACGTTCTGTTTTCTTCTAATTATTAGCGCGTTTTAAACTTTTGACAAAGTTTATCTTGTTGTTAAGAATATTTCAGATAATGATTGAACCGACTTAGTAAAACACCTTATTTACATCCGTCACTGTTCTGTTGGGAGGCATTCTAAAGTCTCGTATATTTAGCATTTATTTGATAATAAAAACAAAAAATTAATTAATTAATTTTAACATTTTAATAGTTATTTGACTTATAAAACAAAACATAAAAAAAATATTTGGACAACAAAATCTACCAGATTAAAAAAGGCATAAATTGTAAAAACATTTTCTTGACAACAAAATTTTGACTTTCTTTTATTTTTAATTTTTTTCCTTATCTCGATTTCTCATTTTAGTGTTATTTTGCTGTTATTTGTTAGTTAATAATCAGATCATTTTGAATTACTAAGAAGATATTCAAAAAATATATCAGAAAATCAATTTTTTAATGATAAAAGTTAGAAAGAAATTTTTCTCACTGTGTAGAAAGATTTTCTTGACAAACTGTATATACAAGAACTACTAAGCCAGTGATATGCAAAAGTTTAAATTTAGTTGTGTTAGTGAGAACATGGAAACTACTCTCTCAGAGAGAGTAAAATTGATGTTTTCAAAATATTTAAAAAAAAATCAGCATACAACCGCTGCACATATGCACTTGTCGCTGTTTCAGTGACAACTAAAAGCGTACATCCACCACCCATGTACATTCGTTGTTGTCTCATTGACGACTAAAGCAAAAGCGTAAGAATACGTGTGAGTTGTTCGGGGACAAAAACCCTATGAAAAGCTCATGACTGCACTAAACCGATTTACCAACCAATACATGCTTTGAAAAGGTGTACTTTAGTGATAGTTCTATTGAGCGGTACCACGTACATATACAATTAATAAGTCTATATTTTTAAAACGATAATAGTAAGGGCTTCTTAATTTGCCCCAAATAACATTTGTGATCAATATAAATCATAACTCAATCTAGAACTAAGCGGTAAACTAAATACTGATTTTTGTATATTTTTTGAACGGTAACAATGAAAGGTTCTGAATTTAGTCTAAATAAATTCGTAGTCAATTCACATCATCAGACGAAATATGGGCAAAATTGAATAAGTCGGTGTGGTCCCGTAAAAAACTAAATATTGATTTTTGTATATCTGGAGAACCGTAATATAGAAAATTGTTAAATTTGGTCTTAATAATTTTGTGATTATTATAAATCATCACTCAAAAAGTGGGCGGAATTGAATAAGTAGGAGTGGCAACTGGCATACAAAGTAAATATTGTTTTTTTTATATCTTTGGAACAGTAACAATGGAAGGTTCTGAATTTGTTCTAAATGACTTCGTGGTCAATACACAATATCAGTTGAAATATAAGCGCAATTTGATAAGTGGGCGTGGCATATACCATACATAGTAACTATTAATTTTTGTATATACACTGTCTGTGAAGCGTGTGAGCACAGTCCATAAACATCCACTTCTGTGACCGCCATAATTTGGTTTTTAAACCAAATATGTGGCAATTTTGGCATTTTTGCAAACCTTTACAGAATTTCACTATACACCATTAACAGGTCATACAATAAGTCCGTAGGAAAAGTAAAAAAAAACAATATTAACAAAAAATTAATTATCATAGTTGATTACTTCATCATTGGATTAAGATTTCTTTCCAGCAAGCATTCTGTTGAGATCTGAAAAAAGGCAAAAGTCGCTGAGGGTTAAATCTGGAGGATACGGTGGGTGGGTAAATAATTCGAAGCCAAATTCTTTCAATTCTGCTATCGTTTTCGTCGATTTGTGGCACGATTTGTGAGCTCACGCGGCACCCACTTCAAATAGAGCTTTTCCATACCCAAATGATATTGTGAAACGGTAAACACATTCAATTTGCTCGTTCATAACTAATTTGTGGATTTTTTTATGTTTTCTGGAATAACAACCTCATTATTTGTGCTGGTACGACCACGTTTAAATTCAGCAAACCACTTCTTTATCATTTGTCGCGATGGAGCAGAGTTCCGATAATGTTTATCTTGTTTGGTTTTCACTGTATTTTTTTATCAAAAAGCAATGCTTCATCAAAACTTGAAATTCGTTTTTTTTCAATTTTTTTCAGTAACAAAAGTTGCTTTACAAAAAATGCTATAACTCACGAATCATCGATAGTCAGCAATCTATGTGTCATCCTACGGACTTAATGAGTAACCCGATAATAGAGATCGAAACATATGATAATCTGAAGCAATATGGTGCATGCATCAAAACCTCCCAACCAAGCTATCTCAGTCTCTGTTGATTGCTTGCTTCAATCTCGTTATTTCTAATAAAAGAAATCACAGTCAATCGTTTGACGAAGTTAAAGAAGCTCATAATGGGCAATTTCTTGCCAATCACTCTAGACACACAGTATTAAGCTTCACCCTGCTTTTTCCATGATCTTGTTTACACTTGTGATCCCTCATAATCATTCGGACCTATCAAATAGGCTATAGTGGTGTCTGATTCAATTTATATCTTAAAACTACCTGACAATTTTTAATAGTATTTTTGACTGTCAAGATTTGTTTTCAAAATCAAGTTTTGTTTTTCTATGAATATCAAGAATTTGGCCCTAATAGATCTGGCAAGCCTATACCAGTCAGACTTTAGACAAAGTTTCTGAATGGCTTATCTCTTATTCTTTCTTTTATACTGAAAAATTGTTTTTCGGTTGTTATAGATTTAAAACCAATACAAATATAAAATAGCAATAATGGTCTCCGTGCGTTGAGTTTTGTTGGCCACTGTATATTTTTTTAATACATATTGTTTTTTTAATTTTAAAAGTATGTTTAAATTTTTAACTCCAAATTTAATATGATATAATACAAGCTATACCAACAAGATAGGACTTTTCTTAGAGCTTAAGTTTAGGAATCGTAAGGTGGTTTGAAAGTGGTTTAAGCAGGTTTGAAGAATATTAAACAAAAAACAAAATTTTGTGGTAAACATAGCTTGTATTACTAACACAATATACAGAATTAAATCCTACATATTATGTATAATTGTTGTTGTATGAATTAATAGCGCTTAGAACTAGTGATTAATAATTTTAATTTTAATTTTAATTTTAATTTTAATTTTAATTTTTGCTTATTTTTCTTTATCTGGAACTTAACTAATTTGGCTTGTTTTTTTGTTTTTCTTGACAATAATAAGCGTTTTCTTTTTAATGGTTTTTATTTAATTATTTTCTTTAATTAATAAATAAATTAACTAAATTAAAAAAATATATAAATAACAGTACATATAACAATACATTACAATAATTGTTTTAATTCTAACTAAATATGTATGATAGTATATAACAAAATTATAAAACTGGACGGAAAGATAGAGTTTTAGTTAACACTTTAAATACAAACAATTTAAAAAATATATAGAAATTCGTTGTCTATTTTAGAGAATTAATAAAAATTAATTGGTAACTATAAAAGAAAAAAAATAAATAAATTTCTCTTATGACTACTTTCCTTCGTTTTATTAATCAAAATTAAGTAAATATTGGCGTCCATATTCATAATCCAAGTCTAGCTAGTGTTTACTTAAGTATGATGTTTTATATACTTGTTGCCGTGCTGGCTAAGCTTAAATTAACAAACTTTTAAGCACAGACTGTTACTCCTCTTGGGAATATATGGCTTCCACAAAGCATCTCCATCTAACACGGTTTACAGCTGTTGACTTTGCCTCTTCCCATGTTAGGTTGTTCTGTCGCAGTTCTTGAATAATTGTGCGTCTCCAGGTGTTTTTTGGTCGATCACGATTTCTTGAGCCTTGAGGATTCCACTCGCGTGACATTCTAGTCATACTTTCTGGACTTTTTCTTTTCCTTATCTGTTTCAGTATGAGTTCCCCATTAGCCATGCTCCACAGTTCTGTGTTACTTATGATGTTAGGCCAGAATATTCTGCTTATGATTCTGAGACACTTGTTAATGAACACCTGGTGTTTCTGTGTGCCAAGTTTCACTGTCATATAGCAGTACCGATTTAACACATGAGTTGAATATTCTGAGCTTCTCCCTACTAACTACAGTTGTCTAAATGCCGTTCTCGCTTTATTAAGCCTATTATCTACGTCTGTCTCTGCGCCACCGTTTATAGTCCTTGTACTTCCTACATAGCAGAAGCTATCTACATACTCGAATGGTTGACCCTGTAGCATGATGTTTTCCGTGCTCTTATTGGTTTTTTTTAATGTTTATCTCAAGCCCTATAGTACAAGCCAATCTTTCCAGGTCCTCCAGTTTCGACTGCATATTGGAAAACTTATGCGAGAGTAGACAAATGTCATCCGCATAGTCCAAGTGTTCGAGTTGGCGTGAGAGACTCCATGTTAATCCCTCTTCTTTACGAATAGACTTTGCTCATTATGTCATCCGATGGTAAATAGCTGAGCTGATAGTGGGCATCCTTGCTTAACTCTAGCATTGGTGTGGAAGAACTGAAATTTCTGCATTCTCATATATCGTATTATCTTCCGGGGTACTCCTTTGATCCTTAGTACTTTCCATATAGCCGTTCGCCTGATGGTATCAAACGCTTTCTTGAAATCGACGAATAGTAGATAGAGGGGGGTACGCCATTCTATGGACTGTTCAATGATTACTCGTAAAGTGTTGGCCTGATCTACGCATGATCTCTGAAGCCAGCTTGTTCGTCTCGCAGTATGTTGTCTATGCTGCTCTGAAGCCTTCCCTGTGTTATGACTGCAAGTATCTTATATATGGTATTAAGTAGAGTAATTCCTCTCCAATTATTACAGTCTTTTAAGTTTCCACTTTTTGGTAACTTCTTCAACGTAGGAGGCAGCCTCTCGTCCTCCCATACTGATGTGATGTGAGGCAGTAGAAGTTCAGCTGTGGTTTGGATGTCGACCCGTAGACTTAAATCAACTTAATCAGTGTTTAAAAATTGTTGATCGGAGCTTAGGCAAGCATAGCAGCGAATGTATTAAAATCATACTTAAGCTAAACACTTACTAGACTTTTATTATGAATACGGCCATAGCAAATCAATGAGAAAACTATTATTTAAGTAAAACGATTCATGAGATCCATAATTTATAATTTCTTTCCTTTTAATTTTTGTATATAATCGACAATATGATAACGTTAGCAACGAAAATCTTATCTTTACACAATAAATTTAAGATATTTTAACTTATTTTTCTTTATATTCATGTAAACATTTCTTTCAATAATAAATGTTATCGATAATTTTTTACTTTCTTTGGACTTTAAGCGAAATTAGTTTATTTTTTTGTTTAATGTGCTTTTATCGTAAATTGTAAAAAATTTATATTCTTTTACTTTAAAAACGTTATTTAGAGAAAATAGGATACAATAGCTTTTGTTCATAAAGTTTTAAATATCGATTATTATCGATTTCTTTTTGGCATGTTATGTACAAATTCAAAAGCTCTTTAAATACGAAAAGTGATGCTTTACTATAAAGTTGAATATCATTTGTTATCTATCGCTTTTTAGCATGCTATCAACAAATTTAAAAGGCTTTTAAATATGAAAACTAATGTTTTACTATCAACTTTTGAATAACAATTGTTATCGATTTCTTTTTAGCATGTCGAGAAATTTAAAAGCAAGTTAAGTATGAAGAGTGATGTTTTATTATAAACTTTTGAATATCGATTATTATCGATTTATGTTTAGTATGTTATCGACAAATATAAAAGCCATTAAAATATAAAAACTGATGTTCTACTGCAAACTTTTAAATATCAATTGTTATCGAACGTTTTGAATATCGTTTGTTATCTATTCCTTTTTAGCATGCTGTCGATAAATTTAAAATCCTTTAAATATGAAAAATTATGTTTTCTTGTAAACTTTTGAGTATGGACTGTTATCGATCTCTTTTTAGCATGTTATCTACAAATTTAAAATCACTTTATATATGAAAACTGATGTTTTACTGTAAACTTTTGAATATCAGTTGTTATCGATTTCTGTTTAGCATGTTATCGACAAATTGAAAATCGTTTTAAATATCAAAACTGATGTTTTACTGTAAGCTTCTGAATATCGATTGTTATCGATTTCTATTTAGCATGTTATCGACAAATTTAAAAAAACACTTTAAATATGAAAACTGATGCTTTGCTATAAAACGTAGAGACAATTTTTTTTTTGGGTTATAAACTTTGGAATATTGATTGTTATCGATTACTGTTTAGCATGTTATCGACAAATTTGAAAATCACTTAAATACAAGAATGGATGTTTTACTGTAAAACTAAATTTCCGTTGAAATATTGACTGTTATTTATCTCTTTTTAGCATGTTATCAAAAAATGTAAAGACCCTTTAAATATGAAAGCTAATGTCTTACTGTAAAACGTAAAAGCACAAATTTACTTTGCTTATGATCTTTGGAATATCGATTGTTATCGATAAATTTAATTCACACTTACTATGAAAATTGTAAACGTAAACGTAAGCGTTTATAAGCTTTCGAATATCGATTGTTATCGATTTGTTGCTTGCTAACGCTGGTTTTATATCCTTTTAAGTATGAAGAAAGAAGTATACTTTTATATATGAAAATTTATGTTTTACTTTAAAACGAAAAAATACAATTTAAATAATAATTTTTTTTGCTAATACCGTTTACAATAACAATTGTTATCGTTTCCGTTTTATTTGTTATCGATAAATCTATGTATGAAAACTGATGTCTAATTCAAAACGTAAAAATATTATCTTTTTTGCTTATGCAATTTTTAATATCAATTGTTATCGATTTCGTTTTGTTTGTTATCGATATATAATTATATGCCCTTGAATATGAAAACTAATGTATTAATTCAAAATGTTTAAATAACTTATTTTCTCCTAATAAATCTTTGAATATTTATTGTTATCGATTACTTCTTAAACGTTATCGATAATTCTAATAAAATATTTTTCAATATAAAACGTAAATATTAATTTTTGCAATTAGAAGCTTTTTAATGTGTTATCAATTTGTATTATTACTTGTTATCGATAAATTGTAAAAAATCCTTTTCGGATATAATCACGTTTTACGATAAATAAAGCTTAAGTAACTTTCTCTAATATTTTTTAAATAAATTTTTCTAATTAAAGTTTATTTAACGTTGTTTCGCTATCATTAGGATCGATATCGCCATCACCATCCTCATCTACGGAAGGCAGTTGTTGCTTCAGTTGGGCAGCAGCTAAGGCTACAGAGGCGCTGGGTCCTTAAAATACAACAAAAGCCATTAAAATGATTTTTTTTTTGTATCAAAAATAATTTTTTTCTTTTTTCGTTACATACTTCTGCTACAATTTTTATCAGCTTTGCCATCACCCTCTGCTTCATCATGGTGGGTTGGCCTTTTGCCTGAGATCTGTTCATTTTTGGCCTGCTCACAAAGGCGGAATGCTTCTAAAAACTCATTGAGATCAACTAGACCATCTTTATTCAAGTCCATCATGCGACACATGTCAAGCAATTGTTCCCGGGTATTAGTGCCGGGTAAATGTTTTTCCAACAACTCGCACGCATCACTGAATTCATTCAGAGAAATGTAACCTAAGGCATAGAAATGTTTGAATTGAAGGATGAATTTGATTCAAAATATGTTTATATTTTTTACCTGACTGATCTGAATCCAATATATGGAAAATAGCCTCTAAACTGCTAACATTTTTATATAAAGAATCAGCAACACTGGTTGCTTGTTCCTGAGCTTCGATCTGAAATGATTTAGAAAAGAAGAAAATTAGGAAAAAAAAAAAATTCCACAAACTGTTAGAGAAAAGCTTATAACTCACTATAGTATCTGTGTCTAATAACTCCAAAGTGGTCATATAGTTGACCTCGTTAGCTGGTTCATCAGCGGTAGAAGGTGCTAAACGGGGACGTAATAAACGCCAAGGTAAACCCAAATTGGTGGCCTTTTCCATGGCCTCACACCATTTCGACACACTGATTTTACCTGTTAAAAAACAACTGAAAATTTAAATATTTAGTCAAGCTTACACCACCACTTACCTTTATTCTTTGGATCATGTTTCCTAAATTCTGTCTCTAATTCATCTCTCTTGGCCCTTAGCCTTGCTCCCAGCTCTCGTATGGCTGAACTTTCTACTATACCTACGCGCTGGCGGAATGTTAATTGACGTGTTTTAGAGGCAGCCGATATATATTGTATAAAATGTGGTTCTAAATGTGGATTTAATTTAATATACGCTCCCCTATTTGAACCGATGGCATAATAATTGGAAGCCGAAAATATCGTTATGACTTTATCGTCGTGTGTAAATTCATAACCATCAACCTTACACTCATGCGAACGCACCAAATAGTCAAGCTTGTGCTGTTCAAGAAAAGTTTTTGTTACATCTGGACCAAAATAGGTACCAGCACCACGTAAACTATTAGGCACACAACCGTCATTGTGTTGGGGATCACTCCACATAATGTCGAAAAGCTGTAAAAAATGGGAGTAGAGTTTTGTAAGAAAAAACAAGATTTACAGACTCTGTTAAAGATTTAAATAAACATTTATTTAAAAAAGTACCAAAAGTACCCTTTTAATTATTTGTTATATTAAAGATCACATACATAAGTAGCTTTATTGAAATCAGTTAATTGATAGACGATTTTTCAAAAACATACCAAGCTAAGAAGAAGGTACCACACCAAGATTTAAAGTGTTTTTTTATCTTTTAAGCATAAAAATGTGAACAATGTTCTTTTAAAAAAGTACCAAAAACTTGCACATTTTTAACCGATGGGAAAGCAAAACTCTTTTAAAATGTTCTTTCATATTTCACAAAATATAGTTTTCATGACTTTTTTTTTCATATTAAGGAGAATGCAAAGTACCTATTTCAAAAAAGGGTCAAGTACTTTTCACAAAAAGTACTTTTCACAAAAAATATTTTTTACAAAAAGTATTTTTTACAAAAAGTACTTTACTTACTTTACTGCTAGACCTCAAATGGCTATGCTGAGATGAAAATCGTACTAATCAACTGTTTAAACTGGACATGTACTGTATCTATTCAGTGGTTAGGCACGTGGAAAGACTACGTTTACCTGCAAATGATTTCTGTTGTAGTTCGTTAAAGGAACAGGAGTGCATGACGTATTTTAATTGCCAATGCCCACCTCTGGCTGAGCGTAGACTTGGCATATTTGGCTCGTCCTTTTTCGTTAGTTTTTTGAATTATCGTCCATTGAAGTCTGGTTAATAGCCAGATTTGTTAGAGTGATTGGCTGGTTTTCGAATTAATTTAGAGAAATGTGCTTCTAGACTATCTTTACTATCATCATATATCTTGTGATCTCTGGTGCTCCTTCCAGTCTATAGTTTGTTCAACATAAAGGTGGTGAAACCATAATAGTGGATGTATCACCCAGTGATACCCTATGTCTACCTAAATATTTCGATCTAAACCTACCAATAATTCTAAATTCTTACAATACGTGTTCGGCTGTCTGTGATGTCTTTGAGAGCGTTCTACAAACATGCACATCTGTGACCGCCATACACATCAAATGCGCTCTTAGTTTCAAGTCCGGCCTGCCATACTGGAGAGCCTCGAAGCAACACCCTAGAGTGGAGAAGTTCATTTTAAGCTTCTGGCAATTTTCCAATCCTTGATTGAGGATGGTAGTATGTGGCATAGGGTATCATGAAACCCTTTCTGGCGAAAGCACCCACTATTTCATTACCACAATTTTAGTGCCCTTGAAGCAGATTAGCTGACAGAGAATATATAAATAGTTTTACCCTTGAGCCTACTGTCCAGTTGGTGTCCGGACATATAGCCCTGATCTCAGCCCGGAAGATACTCAGTGATCATCCCAGTGGAATCGACAAGTCTCGGTTGGGCTCATGAACACTTACAGCGACACAGTCACTCATTTCCGAGCCATCGGTATACCAGTTTAGATCAAACTCTAAACTCTAAATTCTTTGACTCTATTAGGCCAACAATGCCTGTCCGGGAATTCAACCCTAAGTCTCCTGCCAAAGCACAGATCCTAACGGAGTTATAAGTGCGGCCTGCCATACATGAGAACCTCAGAACGTCCTCCAATTTGCGGACTGAGCGCCACTCTAGTGTGGCGAAGTCTTCTCTGAGCATTTCAGTATTTCAAGCATCTGACAATTTCTCAATCCTTGATTAAATTGAGAACAGTAGTAAATGGTGTTGCACAGTAAAGTTCTGGACCGATATAGGGTGTCATAGAACCCTTTCTGACCAATACACTCATTATTTCATTACCACTTATTCCACAATTTTAGATTGATCTCCGCGTATATAGCAATGGCCACTAACTTAGCCTGGAAGACACTCAGTGATCTTCCCAGTGGGATCGACAAGTCTCTGTTTGGTCCATGAACCAACCAGTTTATACCAGTTTAGAACAAACTCACTCTGAATTAAGGCCGCATTAGACCAACAGTACCTCTAGCTCCAGGAATTCAACCCTGACTCTGCTGCCAAAGCATAGATCCAAAAGCAGAAACATCAACAAACGAAAAAAAATGCGCAGACTTCCTAAAGAGTTTAGGAACCCTTTGGCTAATAATTTTCTTGCCGAAAATGCCACCAGCTTCTTCAAATGGATGTGAAGCGGAGGCCGCTGTTGGACATGTGCTCTTTGCCACAGTTAAGCCTAAACAAGTAAGTCTCTGTACCCTGGCTAATTTCTTTGTGGTGGTTCCTTCCTCATCTTTTCTTCATCTTCTACATTAAGTCTCTATGCTGCTTTGCAAGATTGGTTGTGCTGGGCTTGATGACCAGCTCGGTGGCATCGTTTCATGTGGTATTACAAGATTCAAAGATTCTATCATAATTCCCATTCTTTGGAAAGAGCAGAACAAATTATTATTAGTATACAGGTTTAAAAGTTACCCTATAGCGTAATGTAAAAACGCTGGCATAGTACAAGCTTTACTCTATTTTTAAGCCTTAAAATTATTGAATTACCAAAAATCTCTTTTTTTTGTATCACTATGCTAAGGAGCAGTAAACTTTAATACAAACCACAAGGCTTCAGTTACTTGAAATTTACGTGTTGTCAGGTATTTTTTAATTCGAACTTTTGCTATTGTAATAAAAAAAATTCAAGGATTTTTTAATACCCACAAAATTAACCGCTTTAATAGCCCATTTCCTGTGAAAACAACACCTATTTTCTTTTTGCCAATTACAGGTAAATAAAGTCAATAAAAATTACATTTAAAAAATATTACAAAAATAATGAAGAAAAAGAAAATTAAAACGTTTTGAAATAAAACTCCACAGGAAAGAGAACGTAAAGTTGTAATTATAATTTGATTGCGTGTTTGGAAAACCAAACGACGTGTTTAAACGTCAATTTCAAAACACATAACATTGTTTGTGTATGTGCATGTGAGTGTACGTGTAAGCAAGAAATAGGTGACGAAAAACAAAACATCTAATACGTTAACAAGCTATACTGCTTGTACACGTTCAAAATAAATATGAAAACATTTTAAACTGAGTAAGAGAAGCAAAATTAGAGAGAGGGAGAGAGAGAGAGAGAGCGAGCAATCACCAGGGTTGTCAGATCTGGCGATTTCTCGCCAAGCGTGGCGATCTTAGAAGTTATTTGGCGACCTAATTTTTGGTTTTCCGACATGGCAATTTTTTTTTGCGGTTTTTAAAATAGTTGGCAATTTTGTTGGCTATTTTTAACAAAAAGTACGAAAAAATAAAATTATTATTTTGGCCTTTTTATGTGTGCAATTCGTGAGCATAGTGTATATTAATGTGACGATTATAGATGGCAGCGGAACTTAAGTTGTGTTCTGTATGGATCTGAAAGTAATAGATATCTAGGTTCCAGCTTACTTATGTAATTCAATTTTCGGCAACCGGGGCAAGAAAATAGGTTCATAAGTAGTACGATATTTAAAAAAAAAATCTAAATTATGTTTTCAAAATGTTAAACAAAGTTGATTTGGCGATTTTGGCGTTTTTTAATTTGAATTTGGCAAAAAAGTTTAAAAAAGATCTGGCAACCCTGGCGATCACTTCAATTATGATTTTTTCAAGAATAAGCCTTAAAAATAAGTCACATTCTAATCGAAATATTGCATCTCGTTGATGTTGTTGTTGTTGTTGTTCCTTTTTCTCTCTCTTTTACCAGTTTCCTGTTGAGCATTAGGCATCTTTTAGGCACTGTACACAGGATGCAGCATATGTGTGTGTGTGTTAAGCATCAACACCGCAACAACCAAAGGAAGCTACTGCACACGACGCGTATACGTGATTTAATTTTCGTGTTATATATTCATGTCAGTTATACGACCTCGTGGTGTATCACACGTCTTTATGTTATGCCCTACATAGTCAATGCGGTTATAGCATATACGAGTATAAGAATTGCTTGAGTTACATGTTAAGCCATTAATTGTTAACTGTTTTTAGATATAACTTCTAAGTCTAATGAAGTAAGTCTGTCCGCTTATTTGTTATTTTTTTGTGTCGTTTTAAATCTTGTAACTCAAACTAAAAGTATTGTAGCAATTTTGAATATATCGGGTGTTTTTTTACAGTTACACAAGTTTCAATCATAATAAAATAGAAAAATATGTTCTTAATATCACTGAAACTGCCTCTGTTGGATGGACAATCTTATGAAATTAATGTTTCAATACGGTTACGGCCATGTGGCCACCATGGCTGGTGTGTACAAGGCGCAACCTGAAACATCAATATTTACAAAGTTTTCGCAGCATATGCTGCCGTTCATGTTTCTATACTGTTTCTTATTGACAGTAATATTTGACCATCATCGTTTTTGAAGACATATGAAACAACGAATACGCCAACCCGTAAAACGCACCAAACGCTCGCTCGAAATACGACAACTCTGCTTATTTACGTTTCAAAGGGTAACATAGTGTAGTGGTTAGAGAGCAGGCGTACAACACAAGCGGCACTCGGCTTGACAATCTGGGCATGACAAAAAATGGGATTTTAATTACGGTTTTCAGTGTTTAATAAGCAGACCTCAAACTCTCTCCACACAAATCCATTTAAAGAAGCCTTCTGACCTTCCAGTTTATATCTGGTGATGCTGACAAACATCAGACGAATGGTTAGGAGAAAACGCGACTTACTGAGAAAAAAATTACAATGCTAAGTAAGCATCACCACCATCACTACACCATATTCACCGGCGACCAGTCTGAGGCCCTTGTGGGGCCGAAACTGACAGCAGCACGTGGATGCATTTACACTCACGTATCACTCAGACCAAAAGTATTCTGGTGCCACGGCAATCGGGAGCTCCAGGGATTCCGATCTCTGCCCGATTTTTATAAAGGCCTCCATGTAGGTGCTGCGTTGAAAAAACACCGGATTAAGAAAAAATTTAAAATAAGTGAAACTTGCTAAATAAAATGCTTATTAATATCAGCAATAAAACATTTTTTCTCTCTGCATTTTACTGTTTACTTTCTCCTCACTCTTCTCTGTTTATATTTTGTCACGCGTGTGGGTAAGTACGTGTGAGAGCAGAAGAGCAAATTTGCTCAGAGTCATGTTTTGCCGGACTCTGCTATACTCAAATGCTGGCTATGTCACTGCAGTAGAGTCCAGTTAGGAATCTTATTTTTAACCTTTTTTAAAACGTTAAAGTTCTTCTAAATTGCGTCAAAATAAAATAAACACCACTTTGTTGTTGTTTTACAGTTTTTATTTTCTCACCTTATCTTTATACAGCTTATCTTAATACCGCAACTTAATATTCGTTTATACAACACTTTTATTTGCGCCTATACACGATTTTATTTTTTAGGACAGCAAAATGATAACTATCTTGATGTAGGTAAAGCAGCCTCCTTATATACCTGATTGCTTATAGTTTGGAAAACTCCGGAAATGTCTCAAGCGTTCTCATATCCTCTATTTTATAACCGTTAAATTTAAACATGTAAGATTGTGTTACCCAAAGACGGCCGAATTGCCAATGCCGTCAAATACACAAACCAGTACGGCAATACCAGGGTAACACGTTATCAACCTTTACACAAACCAGTAGAAAAAAATCCCACAACACAGTCCCAAAGGCACTATTGGCTTTCCATAAAGTTTCCATTGCTTTAGTTTCATTAATCAAGTTGATTTTCAAGCTAAGTAGGTGATAAAGTCTACTGTCGCACGCCTCCATGTGATTGTGTGGTGGTAAAGGTCCTTGCTAAGTTGTGTTAGTAGTGATGGTGTTGATCATTACTTAGCACTGTTATTTTTTACATTAGATGTCGTTTTCTCCTGATCATTCGTCTGATGTTGGTATATATCTCCAGAGGTTAGTTAGCTGGATGACCAACTAAAAATTTAAAAGCCGAAGTCGTGCTGTCGCTGAGATTTGAATAATGTCTGCTTGTGTTATATGCAAGTATTTCAAGTCATACACTTAATATAATAAGAATTAATTCCTTTCCATTTCTGTCCGCCAAATAATTGTTTTTTTTTTTGAAAATGCTATAGAAAAAAAAACTACTAAATATTTTCTCAAATTTCTTTTTCTATTTAAAAGTACAATCCTTCCGGTTAATAATGAAAAATAATTTCATTCAAATGGCTGCCTCGGCTGGCCATGCAGTAGCCTACACATCGGTCCAATTTTTAAGCACATTATCGATTGTGTGCAGCTGTATTCCACCAATGGCTTCACGACTATTGTCCTTTGAAGCGTCAATTGTCTCTGGCTTGTTGGCGTAACACTTATCTTTGACGGCGCCCCACAAATAATAGTCCAACAGTGTCAAATCGCAGCTCCGAGGTGGTCAAACGACATCAGCTATACGGCTAATAATGCGATCTTCAAAAACAGGACGCAAAACATTGAGTGTTACTTCGGCTGTGTGGCACGTAGCGCCGTCTTGTTGAAAGCAAATGTTGCTAATAACCTTCTCTTCAATTTTTGTGAACAAAAATTCGATCAACATGGCCCGACAACGATCGCCATTGACTGTAGCGGCCACTCCTTGCTCATTTTCGAAGAAAAATGGCCCAATTATGGCTCTGAACCACAATCCGCACCAAGCAGTGACTCGTCTTGGGTGTATCGGCTTTTCAATGTATGCGTGTGGGTTTTCTGTGCCCCAAATGCGACAATTTTGCTTGTTTTGGCAAACTCGGCATCTTCTGTAAGTCGATCGCAAGCCCAGATTCCCAGCGTTGTTCAAGCGTATACACAATCATATTCGTTCAGCGGAAGGATAAAACTATTTATCTGTCAAATCAGACATGAGCTAAGTGTTACCATTCACGAAATAAGCACTAGTTGAAAAGAAAAACGTTAGATGGCGGACCCTTTACAATTTTATCATGGTTTTGCTGTTTATTTGTCTTTTTTACATTTTTTGGCATTTAATTTTCGTAACATTATGATTGAAGCTTTAAATTAGTTTTTATTCTGAATTTTATAAGTTTATAAGATAGTAATTTTGAGAGGTATCATAGCTGTAAAGGTCACGATATTTTGTTGTGCAGCTACTGTACAATAATTGATAATAAGAAGGTCATAGCACCAAAACAGATATCTATCTGTTTATAGATCTTACGGTGTAACAAGAGGTTTGTCAAATAAATCTGTCTTAAGATATTTTATTATGATCTAAATTAGTTTAGATTTTGGAACTAATAAACCAGAGATATGGCAATATTATATCGACGTAGCATGCTTAGGTAAGAAAGACAGGGAACAGAAGAAAACCGGCCTTGCGACGTTTGACTCCCAATCAAAAAAGCTTTGACTATTCTTCATAATGCTCTTTTAGTAGCCTCTACTGTAAATTCAAACTCATTCGGGAACATAACTTTCAAACGCAGAATACATTTTATTAAATAAACTTTTTACGTGTATTTGTGCTTTTCTACAACTAACTTTCAATATTTTCTTTATATTTGGTTTTATGGCATTTATTTAATAATCAACTCATGCTTGAAAAGTTGCAGGCAAATAGAAGGAAAAACGAAAAGAATGTGGGAGGTTGTTAGTGTCACAGAACGAAATAAACTGCCAACACAATTTTTTGGTTTTTGAAAACCCCCTTTTGGATTTAGTGGTGTTTTTAAAACAAAAACATATTTTTAGCAAAAAACAAAAAAAGGAATTATTGAAAGGTCTGCAGGAGACAAATAAAATTCAGAAAAAGGTCAAATTCGTGCAATACATGGTTGAGCTCTTTTATTTTATTGTTTTAAAATCCTTAAGTTTTATAATTTAATGGTGAAAGCGTTAATGGTAGGTAGGTGGGTTAAAAAGATATTGCAGCCGCACCCCACACAATGGTCCTCTCCATTGTATAAACATTTGTGAGAAAGTAATGAAAAAAAGAAAGAAAAAAAAAAGAGCACAAAAGTAGAAGAACATCCTACAAACAAAATCGGTCGTCACCTAGTAAGCCGGGTTATAACCGATATACAACCTTCCAGGTCACAGACTCTTGCTGACGCAACCTTACCTAGACCACTGAATAAGCCCTGCCGCAGCAACCTGAGTCTGCGCCCAGGGAGAGCCGGGAAATGACAGAGAATATGTCTCACATCGCCATAAACTCGGTAGAATTTAGAACTAACCGCTTCCCATAGCCCAGTCCTTGCCTTTAAAGCTCAATGTTTAGTCAGATAACCTGTCAGAGTCCTCATATTAGGAATCCATTCCGTCCTAGACCGCTCAAGTTTAGGCCAAGCAACCCGGAGACTCTACAAGTTTCTCTGTCACTTCACAAATAATATAATCTATGACGGGCCCCTCAACTATCCATAAATCCGCCTGTTCAAAAAGACTTGGATGCGTCCGCTCTCGCCAGCTTATCAGCAGTCTCATTCTCCCACACGCTAGTACCTCCAGCACAGCTTGACGCTACACGCATCCAGGAGGGACGTAAGGGTTCTTCTACACAGTGAAACCAGCTGATGCAGCGCTCACTCAGCGCCTTGAGAGCAGCTTAACTGTCTATATAGATGACCGCACTATCCCCAACAGTGACTAAGCCGCGAAATAGTATGGCTGCCTTAAGGACAGCAAAGTGCTCGGCCTAGAAGACTCATCCGGAAGTCTAAAGAGCAGTATAATACCAAAGTAGAGCCCCGCACCCGTGCCTTCCTCGATGTTAGGGCCATCCGTGAGATAGCATGGAGTCACTACATGCGCATCCTAGTCTATCCCCCCATATGGCAGAATGCTTTTAGTCCAGAGCCTTACAAGGTTTCCTTCCATTATCCTCAAAAAGCTATCCTCCACCACCTGCAAAAATGTCAAACCCAGGATAATTCTGAAGGTGCTCGATATTCTCAGAGCGACACATCAAACACCTGTGCACTTTGTCCAGAAGCCTCCTCCGACTGGCATTCTCCAGAGCTCTCCACCATGCGATACAGACTTAAGTTATGACTATGGACACATAGATTCACTTTACCATCCTTGGGAGAAGATCCTATCTTTTACTAATAGCACTACTAACCGCATAGTAGACGTTGAATCTGTTACTCATCCTCATCAGCACAGCTTGACGCTACACGTATCTAGGAGTGACGTGAGGGTTCTTCTGCACAGTGAAACCAGCTGGTGCAGCGCTCAGTCAAATTATTGTTTTGATAAATTCAGTCTTAGTCATGTCAATATAATATAGAAATATGGGAATTAATAATGGAATATGATTTCGGGCAAAAGTCCACCTCTATCAAGACGGTAGACGTCCGTTTTTTTCACAAAATTTTGAACTATTTTTTGCTACAAAGATTCGCCTGTCTCGTCAATACAAAGCCGAATTTTATACTTCAGAGTGTCAGTTGTTTGTGGTTTGTTCACATAAGCCTGGTCTTTTAAATGGCTCCAGAGATAATAATTTAACGGGGTTAAATCACGAGAAGGAGGTGGCCAACTGACATCGCCAAACCGATAAATTACGCAACCGGTAGACTTTTAATGCGATAACTGAATTGTTTGGCTGGCTATGTGGCTTGTGGCGTTGTCCTACTGAAACCAAAGGTTACTGACGTCAAAATAGCCAATTGTGGCCACAAATTATACTTATCATGGTTGGGAAGTGCAGAGAATTTACGGTGACGGCTTTTCTTCGCTCATTTTCAAAAAAATATGGGCAGATGATGCTACCTAGCCACAAACTGCGCCATAAAGTCACTTTATTTGGATGTAAAGGTTTTTCGAGGACTGCTTGTGGACTTTGTGAGCCCCAAATACGTAAATTTTGTTTGTTTACATAACCGCCTAATTGAAAATGGGCTTCATTCTTAGTGATGGATGATTGCTGAAAAATGCGTTGTAAAATTTTCTTTCATCACGAGTATAGCGTTCCATAGTTAAAATTACTCAACTCTTTACTAAATACGTGTCAAAGGTTGACAGTTCAGTTCTTGACATTTCATCATTTGACAGCCAATTTACTTCCTAACCTCAGATTTGCTCACCCTGTACTCGTATATGAAAAATATAGAAAAAACTTTTTTATATATACGTATACATGTAAAGAACTCTTAACAAGTAAAGATAAAATTAAAAAATTATTTGTCATAATATATGCACAAAACACAGCACCTGAATTTAAGAACCACAATTTATTTTTCTAGAACAACATAAAATCCTTAATTAAGTCTATTTATATAAAAAGAAAACAGCCTAAATGTATACCACCTTTTTTATTACCTTCATTTGAATAAATAACAAACCTAACAAACTCATAGGATTTATTAAAGATTAAATACTTCTGCATACCTACAGGCTGAAATACAATTTCTTAAGAATTTCTTTTCTTTACGTTTTTGATAAATTTAGATTCTATTGAAAAACAATATAATTTTATTTTATTATTTTGAAAGAAAAGAAAAAATTGTAATAAAATTATGGCCATAACTTAATTGCAAGTTAAAAGACTTTTTCATCAACAACTCTCCTAAATGAAGACTTCTTTCTCAACGCTAATACAGAAAGAAAGAGACGAAAACAAAAACAAAACAAAAAAAGAGAGGCAGACGCCCCAGGGATTAAATGGTGATGAGGTTTTAAAGCATTATAAGACAAGGCATTTTGAAGGGTGTTAAGATGTCAGAAAATTATTACTCGTATTTTAGCGGTCAGAGCAAATGGTGGCATGCAAAATCCAGGAGATTTGATAAAGCACAAGAAAGAAATACATAAATGGACTATAAGGCCAAGACCATGTGCTTGAAGTATTTTTCTTAAGACTTGAAAAAAATTAAATTGCAACGAACTACAAAACAATACGGGCTATCGAAATCGAATTTACTCGAAGGCCTGTGAGAGTTCGTAATGCTAATTCGCTGGCTTCAGGATTAACCGCTTGAGATTGGTGTCTCACACAGACAGTCTATCTCTTTCCTATCTTTTGGTTCTTTTCTTCACAGTGAATCTCTAGAAGTGGCTGCCTCAAGAAAAGACTTGCGTAGGCCAGGAAATAACCCATAACAAAAATCCCTCTATAACCGCAACCATCCGTAGCTCATAATAAAACCGCTAAGCTTCCCAATGTCTGTACCCGACAGCTCCGTGAGCCCAGTCGAATGGTGGAAGCTCATATATAGGGTGGGGCATTTAAAAGCTTAAATTTAAAAATGCAATAAAACAAAAACGGTTTGAAATTTTGCCAAATTGATTTTGAAATATTAGAATCTGCGCAATGGCATTACGAATATTGGCCTTCATATACTCATTTCTCTCAAAAGAGTCACTCGTAATGGGTGTATTGTTCTGTAAGACCACGTTTGGTTTTACTGAGCCTCAAATACAGCAATTTTGCTCATTCACATACCCACCAAGATGAAAGTGAGCTTCATCCGAAGAGATCATTTTTTTGAAAAAAAAAAATTTCCAATAATTCCTGACGTTGCTAAAGCGTATATCGACTCATTTCGTTCAGTGGTGATAATATTCTGAATTTTGTGACAGAACAGAATGACATAAATTATTTCTGATTCAAATTTAAACCGATAGATGACCCACCCGATACCTCTTTCTCCTGTAAGGTGAAGAATAGTTTCTTTCTCCTCCTCATCTCGATAGTTTCTGCAGAAATCATTGGCCAGGTGACCAAATCTAAGCCGCCTGGCATGAGTACCTATTTTAACACTATACTACGCCATAAGGATGCACAAAAGCCACTTATGATATGATGCAGAGCCAAAATATGTAAACGAAGAAATAATCTTCTAAAATAGTGGCAAACTAAAGCTTGCAGACGACAAATAACTCTCATAAGTCGGAGGTTTGGCAGATCTTCACGGAATAAAGCTTCAAGTTGAATAAAGGGAAAAAGTTGAAGCCTTTTTTATTATTAAACATTCGAAACCATATCAAAATTTTTTCTTCGTCATTTCCTCTGCTGAGGCTCGAACATGGGACGTTTGTGTTGTTATGCGTGCGCTCTAAACACTACACCACGCCACTTTCTCTAGAGAGGTTTACTTGAAGTCCGTTATTTCTTACTCTTTTCCCCGAAAACTATATATTTTAAGTTTTTCTGATTACAAAGGTAATAAAGGGTCCACCAAATAATTTTTTTTTTTTTGAAAATGCTATAGAAAAAAAACTATTGAATATTTTGTCAAATTTCTTTTTGTATTTGAAAATACAATCCTTCCGGTTAATAATGGAAAATAAAAGTAGCCTACACGATCGGTCTAATTTTTTAGCACATTATTGATTGTGTGCAGCTGTATTTCACCAATGGCTTCACGAATACTGTCCCTTAAAGCGTCAATTGTCTCTGGTTTGTTGGCGTATCTGTGACGGTACCCCACAAATAATAGTCTAACGGTGTCAAATCACAACTCCGAGGTGGCCAAACGACATCACCTCTGCGGCTGATAATGCGATCTTCAAAAACAGGGCGCAAAACTTCGACTGTAGCTTCGGCTGTGTGGCACGTAGCGCCGTCCTGTTGAAATCAAATGTTGCTAATATCGTCCTATTCAATTTTTGTGAACAAAAATTCGTTCAATATGGTCCGATAACGATCGCCATTGACTGTAACGCCCACTCCTTGCTCATTTTCGAAGAAATATGGCCCAATTATGCCTATGGACCGAAATCCGCATCAAACAGTGACTCGTCTCGGGTGTATCGGCTTTTCAATGTATGCGTGCGGGTTTTCTGTGCCCCAAATACGACAATTTTGCTTGTTTACATACCCGCCAAGATCAAAATGAGCTTCAACTGAAAAGATGATTTTTTTAGGCCAAATCGGCATTTTCTGTAAGTCGATCGCAGGTCCACTTAGCGAAGCGAAAAAAGCGTATACACAACCGTATTCGTTTAGCGGAAGGAAAAAACGTTAGATAGCGGACCCGTTATAATTTAATTTCTACTCTACACATTCGCTGAGTTAACTTTACTTAAACTGCCACTTATTGGCATCGATGTGCTTTTTATATGGCTGAGCAAACAACACATCGAAAGCTCTCGAACCTCTTGATATTTCAGGTAGATTCCATTTCATTCTTTTAATTTTTTTTAGTTCTTTTGTAGCCATGCGTATGTAAACATCAACCTTTTTTAGCTCTTAGTGTTTGTTGTTACTTGTTTTCTTTGCTGTTGGTTTTTGTTGTTGCTGTGCTATTTTTATTTACTTTATCTCTGCGAATGTTTGTTGTCGATGCTGGTTATTTATAAACAGCACGTATAGTTGTTTTTGCAGCTTTTGTTTATTTATTTTAGCGATATAACAAACGACAGTTGTTCCCAAACTTGATTTTCGTAACAATATGTTTGAGTTCGTTTAAATTGCGTTGAATAAAATAAATGACACGATTTTGTTGCTTTACTTTATGCAGTCCTCTTATTTCAACAATTTATCTTTGTGGAGTGTCCAACTATTTAACTTTAACTTAATACACAAATTACTCAACACTTTTACTAACGCCTTAGAACGACTTTAATATTTGACTATTTAATTAAGACTGACTCACTTATAACAATGCGTTGCTCTTTACAGTAAATTAACATTAATTGCGAATGTTCTAGTATATGCTCAAATCTTCTATTCATCTACGTTAATTCAATACAAAAAATGTAATTGGCAGCGTTGTTCAATTAAATACAGCCTTGACACAAACCAATGGAAGAACTTTAACAATAAAGTTTGTAGCTCTAAATGTACAAATGCTAGTGTATATTTTTAGGCAGTTTTATTGTCGCAACAATATTTTTTGTAGCAATATACTCCAAAATATGCTGCTGCTATATGAGCTCATTTAGTATCGGTAAACTGGTCATGTAATACCATAAGTTGGCACTAGTTAAGCAGAATCAGTCTCAACTTTCGTCACAATGCGTTATAGGGCAGTGCAACATAAGGTACGGCGAAGTAGCCACACCAACTCATCAATTGAATTCTTTTCATCAGATCACGCATTCGCAACATGAATAAAATTTACTCGAATGATTTCAGCGTATTTTCAAACGAACTGAGACCAACTGCATAAGATCGAGTCAGGAACATAAAGTACTTCACTATATAGGGCATTCTACAGCCGACTTGGTTAACTCTAACTATAGAATTTCTTTCATTATTTATTATTTTTGAATTTCTTTTCATAAAAATGTAACTTTATTATCTTGACATTTCAACTAAAATAAAAGGAAAAGTATTCGCATTTCATTTGCTAAACTACAAATCAAACAGACATTTATAGCTTTTTTTGTTTCGCCATTCAATATGGCGTCCTCTTAACTTGAAGCATGTCCTTAAAACTTGGACTGCTATTTTGTTATATTATTGCTACTCCTTCTCGTTTAAAACCACTAGGCAAAGAGAGATAAAGAGAAAGAGATAAAACAACTAAATGTTTTCAAGCAGCAAATAATAAATGAAATAAAATTTATTGCTTCCGTTTGCAAAAATGAAAAACTTCTGAAATGCAGGCACATGCAACAAATGGCAGCCTATTTTAAGCCCTATGCTACCACCCTAACCATCCCTCTGACATTTGCTTATCATTAAGACGTTTCGACAATATTTGAAATGAAAGAAATTTTTGATTTCCGTTTGTCTGCTGGTATATTTTGGCCAGGAAGTGGGTTAGCAAATCAATTTATTTCGTTAAGAAAGTTAAAAATTACATTTTAAATTGAAGGCTTTGTGTTGAAAAATTGAAGTTTTAACATGTAAGACAAGCAACACTTAAACAAATAATTTAAAAAAGTTTAACAGAAAATTGTATTTAAAACCTTTTTAAATTTTTTTAACTTTAAAGTTTAACTGCCATATTCATAAAATTTTAAATGAGATTCAAGTGTATTTTATTTCAAATTTTTAAATAAAACTTTCTTGAAATAGGCTTCAAATACATTTTATTTTTTTATGAATATAGCGATAGGTATTGAGTCGAACTTGTTTGCTTTAAAGTTTAACTGCCATATTCATAAAATTTTAAATGAGTTTGAAATGTATTTTATTTTAAATTTTTATATAAAATTTTCTTAAAATAGATTTCAAATACATCTTACTTTTTATGAATATAGCGATAGGCATTGAGTCAAACTTGTTTGCTTTGTGTATTCACAGTTTATTCCAAGGGTGTACTCTTGCCGATATTCCTGAATCTCAACATAACAGGCGACAGTCTTAGAAAGACGTGTTGCATGACAATTGCATATGTGACTATTAAGGCTACAATTAGAGAATTCCTTTCTAGAATCTTGCTATTCTCACCTTACTCTATACTTCGAAACTAAAACTGTTCACAAGGAGATATAAAGTTCCTAGATTTGTCACGCCCACTCTTAAAAATAATGTCTTACTACTGTCGAATAATGGAAAATATCTGCGAGTAATTTTTATTTTTTTTACATAAGACCAGCACCCAGGGGATGGCCCATACTCATGCAGTGCATTGTGCTGGTACTAGGAAAATAGGTTATTGGAAGGAGGACAGAGGGAGTAGTGTTTATGAACGTTAGATTTAAATTTACTCATGTCGTAAGTGGCAGGGAAGATTGTTCCACAACCGAATAGTGCGACCAAAGAATGAATTCTCCCTATAATGCGTTGTGCGATTCACTGAACAATGGACTACAAAGGTATGTGCTCTACGAGAAATGCGAGTACTACGTAAAAATATATGACACATTCCGTTATAGTAACGATAGAATAATGAAACACACGCCACATTGTGACGGTGCTCTAATGAATCGATAGAGCTGGCTAGCCTGCCGTCATCAATAAGCATCTTCGCCCTCTCCTGTACGCTGTCCAGAAGCTCCAAAATAGACTTTGAAGCACCGACCCATACATGAGAGTTGTGTTCCATCTTGGGTCGGATATAGGTCTTGTAAATATTAAGGAGATCAGATGGAGTGAAGTATTTCTGGCACCGTCTTAAAAAACCAAGGCATTTAAAATATGTGATCATTCCAACGAACATCGCAGTCTATTCTCATGCTCAGAACATTAAAAAAATCTGATTCCTCAATACCCACATAACCCATTGACACAAATGACAACACACCACCACATCTGTGTGTTAAAAAACAGCATTGAGACTTGCGTGCATTAAAATCGATCCTGTATCGAAAACCGACGAGAACATTGATAAGGTAAAAGAAATATTGGTCCGCAAATTAACCATCAGAGAGATAGCGGGGGACTGGGATATTGCCTATGAATCCGCCAAAGACATTTTTGTTAATGATTTGGGTTTCCTTCGGGAAGCAGCTAAGACCTCAATTCAATGCCAAAAGACCTCAATTTCATGCAAAAAAGAGTACGTGTTGAGGTCGTAAAAGACATGATTTGCAAGGCTGAACCCGATCACACACTCATCAAAAGGATCACTACTGGAGACGAGATGTGGGCTTATGAATGGCTTTCATCAAATGAGCCGAGATCAAAAAAACTACATCTATTGCAATCAAATAAGAAGGCAATGTTCACGGTTTTCATGGATTACAACGGTGTAATGCATTTTTGCCAGACAGTAAACAACGAGTATTACTTGGGCGTTATGAGACGTTTGCGTGAAGCAGTTCGCCGAAAGAGAGCAGAATTGTGGGCAGAAAACTCGTGGATTTTGCACCATGATAACACCCCGCCGCACAGTGCCATCATTATTTAAATTTTTTTTGGCGAAATATACCATCCAACAGCCACCGAATACTCCAGTTTTGGCTCCCTGTGAGTTCTTTCCGTTCGATCGAGGTAAAAATAATGGAAAAATCGTAGGAAACACTAATGGACATACCGAAAACCGAATATAAAAAATGCTTCGAGAATTGGTTCAAGGTGGTCTGACAATGGCCGTGATCTCAGTCTAGAAGAATCAAAATGAACTCCCTAGTGAGATCAACAAGCCTCAATTGGCTTCATATACGCTAGCACCGACTACATTACCCATTTTGTAGCCATCAATACATCAGTTCAGATCAAACTCAGCCTGAACCAAGCTCTCGTTGAATATACATTTCCGTTCCGGAACTTTAACTTTAAATCTACTGCTAAAACAGAGATCTTAAGGTATCAAGAACTGAAAATGGTTTTCCGACCACAATGCGTAGAATAGACAGACTCCACGATGCATTCTAGGGCTCTTTGGCGAGAAACTTTGCCACCGACCATGCAGCTACACTTGTCATACATTAATGCGAAGATAAAAGAATTTAAAAAAAGACTCTTTTACAAGATTCTTCACAAAGGCATCAAAATTGTGTTTCAAATTGAATTTAAATTTTTCTATCCCTTGAGAAATAGAAAATTTGTAGAAGAAAAGGGTGATAAAGGGTCTAAATCCATTAATATTAACACTTAGGCAAAGGAAAACATTTTCATTTTACAAAAGCAGCTCATATACACACACGTGCGTAACAAATTTACTTCTGCTTGTGTGAGTTTTATAATTTTTTTACTTAAAACTTAAGCATTAAAATAAATTTCGAATATATTGTCAGTCTGTCAACGCCAGACTGACCAACATCATGGGTATTCCTTACAAAAAAAAAACCTTTTGTTGATCTAAAGATGCTATACAATACATGTAGACACACACATACGCACTTGCATATGTATATGACTAATACTCCGGTTTGCTTAAGAATATTTTTAGCCAAAGAGAAGGATTTCTTTGTTTGTTTGTTTTAATATATATAACCCAGCAAACATTTTGTGGAGTTTAAAAGAAAATATTTTTTTTTATTCTTCAAACTTTAAAACAATTGTGTTTTGTTGTATTTTTTGTTAGAAAATGGAAAATAAATTCATTCAAATGGCTGCCTCGGTTGGCCATGCAGTAGCCTACACGATCGATCCAATTTTTAAGCACATTATCTATTATGTGCAGCTGTATTTCACTAATGGCTTCACGTATATTGTCCTTTAAAGCGTCAATTGTCTCTGGCTTGTTGACGTAACACTTATCTTTGACGGCACCCTATAAATAATAGTCCAACGGTGTCAAACCGCAGCTCCGAGGTGGCCAAAAGACATCAGCTCTGCGGCTGATAATGAGAGTATAGCTTCGGCTGTGTGGCACGTAGCGCCGTCCTGTTGAAACCAAATGTTGCTAATATCCTCCTCTTCAATTTTTGTGAACAAAAATATGTTCAACATGGCCCGATAACGATCGCCATTGACTGTAACGGCCACTCCTTGCTCATTTTCGAAGAAAAATGGCCCAATTATGCCTCTGGACCAAAATCCGCACCAAACAGTGACTCGTCTTGGGTATATCGGCCTTTCAATGTATGCGTGCGTGTTTTCTATGTCCCAAATGCGACAATTTTGCTTGTTTACATAACCGCCAGGATCAAAATGAGCTTCATCTGAAAAGATGATTTTTTTTGGCAAAATCGGCATCTTCTGTAAGTCGATCGCACGCAAAATTTCCCAAATCAGACATGAGCTGTAAAATCAGACATGAGCTAAGTGTTACCATTCACGAAATAAGCACTAGTTGAAGAAAAACGTTAGATGGCGGAACCTTTATATTTCGTTTTTATTGTTCTCCCTTCATGAATGGGTTTTTGTTTGAAATGTTGGTTAAGAAATAAACAGAAAATTAGTTTTTGTTAAGTTTTATTCATTTTTTATAGCGCAGCCATGATAAATTACAAATGACATACATACACATACACACGTACGAAGACAAATAAAACAGAAAAACTCCTTGTTAAGCCTTTCAATCAATGTTATTATTTTAAACAAACTTTGAGGGAAAATGACGCACACAAAAAAATAAAAACAAAAAGTTCTTAAATATTTAAGCAAATAATATAAAAAATTTAAGTAAAGTACCAAAAGAGTTATATAAAGTGCCAGAGAGGTATGAACGAAATACCTAAGCACCCAATAAGGTACTTTTTTAAATATGTGAAGAAAAGTACTGGCATGTGCCGACATTTTTTAATTACTTAAACATACATATTAAAAAAAATTAAATTAAGTACCAAAAAAGGTTCTAGAAGGTACCTTAGGGGCACAAAAAAGTACCTTGTCACTAAAAAAGATACAACTAACTAAATCACGTAAAAAAAATTGAACAAACAAATAAAAAAAAATTTTAATTAAGTACCAAAATGCTTATAAAAAGTACCTCAAGGGGATAAAAAGCTACCATGGCACTTAAAAAGATACAACTTACTAAATACGTAAAGAGAATTAAATAACGAATTTAAAAAAGTTTTAAATTAAGTAACAAAACAAGGTATGAAAAAGTACCTCAAGGAGATAGAAATGTACCTAAGTACTTAAAAAGGTACATCTTATTAAATACGTAGGAGAATTAAACAACCAAATTAAAATAATTGAAGTAAGTACCAAACAGGTTATAAAAAGTACCTTAGAGGTACAATAAGCGATCTTAGCGCTCAAAAAGATACAACTTACTAAATCACGTAAAGAAAATTAAACAAACGAATAAAAAAAATTAAATTAAGTACCAAAATGCTTATAAAAAGTACCTCAGGGGGATAAAAAGCTACCTTGGCGCTTAAAAAGATACAACTTACTAAATACGTAAAGAGAATTAAATAAACAATTTAAAAAAATTTTCAACTGAGTAACAAAAAAGGTACGCAAAAGTACCTCAAGGAGATAGAAATGTACCTAAGTACTTAAAAAAGTACAACTTTTTAAATACGTAGGAGAATTAAACAAACAAAATAAAAGTATAACTAAATACCAAACGGGTTATAAAAAGTACCATAGGGGGATAAAAATGTATCTAAGCACTTAAAAGGGTACACTAACTAAAATCAGTGGCATACATTACCATTATATTTAGGATAAGTTTGGTGGTAAACCCCCCTAAAAATATGGAACCAAGCTTAGGCCCGAGCTGGGCTCATTATGATACTACTATGCTAGTAGTAAGCTAACTTGGGTATCGAAAAGTTCCCTTAGAAAATTATTTTAACGCCAAGATATATCTCAAAATTTTGTTAACCCACATTTTGGAGCGCTCAGTCAAAGTTCACAAGAAATAAGAGGCCAAAAATTTCCGTCGTACGATGGCAAGGGCTGGACATTGGCGTATGAGGTAAAAGACACTCTCGTCCTCTTACTTAGAACCACAGTTCCCGCAAACATCATGCGAAGGAATACAGAGTCTATAGGTATGCTATTCAATTAGATAATAGCCACTGAAATCCCGCAATAGTGCGATGGATGGCCTTACAATTCAAGAAAAAAAGACGTTTAGACCTCTTCTGGTCAAGGTCGATCTTGCAGAGGCTAGCGATACCGCACGTGCTCTCATGCCGGCAAGGCAATTGAGCCTCGCCATACATCGACCATAGAATGAACATACAGTATAACCGAGGCAATCGGAACACCAGTGTTAAGTTACCGTCCGAAAATTGCGAGCTTAGTGCCCGTTCCAACCAGTTTATCAACAACACAATATGCGACCTGTGTCCCGGAACCCTATATGAGAATTACCTTCCGACTTTTTTGAAAGAGCATTGACGGCGAGCTAACGTTAGTGAGGGACTTAAGTGCAGCCTGGCTGTCCGTTCAGAATATTTTCAGGGAAAATCCTATACAAGCACTAGACAGCCTGAAATATACTGCAGTAATTAGATAACCTATAAGACAGTTAAATATCACAACCTCCTATGCATCTATATACCGCAGCCCATCATGTCCAGCATTTCTAGAGGCTCAAGAAACCTTTGGTCTATTAAACCAGAAGTCTCTAGTTGAGATGTCGAAGTTAAATCTATTGTCGAGAAAAGTGTGAGGAACCATAATAATTGATCCAAATATTTCTTTGGCCTTAAGATTCCCAGCGTGCTCATATTCCAGATTGGGCCAGGAATTGCCTGCATTTAACTTTACTTCCCACCAGCTTGGTCCTCTGTTTCAATAGGGAATCGGTAGGTAATCACTTAGGTATAGTAATTAAGGCTTTGATTGAAGTGGTACAGAGTACACTGGTAATCAGGACAGCTGCCTGCCCGTGCACTTTGTGTATCGGCCTACAATGACATCGTCCACCCAACATGAGTACCGTATAGTGCAGTAGGTTCTACTATGGCCCGATAGAGTCAATATGAGCTGGCAGGCTTCAGCTCACAAATCCTGCCAACAGCCCTCTTAGAGGTGTAAAGCGCTATGGCCGACTTATTTACTCAATCTATTAATGTCAAAAGTAAGCCACTGACACTATGGACAAAGAGAGTTGAACGCCACCGTTATATAAATGGCAGGTATCTTGTATCGCTTGGTGAAAAACACTAATTCCGTTTTGTAAGGATTAACGCCTAGACCACACGACAAGCATCACTGTGGCCTGATTGCATCTTGAAAAAAAGATGTGCGGAATAATAGCTGACACTACAATTGGCCAAATCTTTCGCATTACCAGAGACCCTAAAATCCCATCGCTGTAGATCCTCCAACAGCCCCTCCACAACGGTGTTACCAGATGACTCCCCACAATGGTGCCAGTAACAAACCTTTCGATTAAAAGGTCTCCCACAAACCTTACTATGAAGTCACTAGCATTGCGTGCTGTGAGAGCCCTAACAAGCGCCCATGAATGGCACTTGGTTAAAAGCCCCCTCCATGTCAATGAAAGCTGTCAGTTAGTAAAGCTTAATTGACAAAGCTTTTTCGAGACAGTCCACCGACATGTACCGGCCATGAACCCTTGATTTTTTGTCTATCAAGTCCATCAGGAGAGGATGGAGGACGTCCTTTTTAGAATAAATATTAGTTTGCAACCCGAAATCGAAAACTAACCTTCCAACTTCTCTACTCTAATAATAACACCGGTGGTGATGTCCAGAGGAGCATCCAACTTACCAATAAAAAGTATCGATGGCACTGGCACGATTTGATAGATGCTGGCATACGGCATATAAGGCTCACTGTCACCTTTAATTTTTATGGCCACAAAATCACCCGACTCCAGTTTTGCCGTGATACGGCTGTCATTAATGATACCACCCAGTTTTGCAGAAGCCTTATCCTTTAATGCCTTGGCTATCAAGTCTACCAGTGGAGGATGGAGAATGTTGGCCTTCAAATATTTGTCTCTGGTTTGTCGGCATAACACTTGTCTTTAACGGCGCCCCACAGAAAATAGTTCAACGGTGTCAAATCGCAGCTTCTTAGTGGCCAACTGACATCACCATTTCGGCTAATTAAACGGCCATCAGACGTTTGACGCAATAAATCGATTGTGGCATGAGATGTGTGGCAAGCTTCACCATCCTGTTGAAACCAGACATCGTTCATATCAATACCATGAAGAGCGGGCACAAAAAAATCGGTTATCATGGTGCGATTGACTGTAATGGTTGCGCCGTCCTCATTTTCAAAGTGCATTGGCTTCTGTAAGGCCACGTTTGAGTTTTCTGAGCCCAAATACGACAATTTTGTTTATTAAAACGTACCCACCAAGATAAAAATGAGCTCTATTTTCTTGCAACTTCCGACTAATGGTTTTTGTTTTAGAAATAAATTTCCAATAAATCCATTCATTTCGTTCAGTGGAGATAATATACTGAATTTTGTGACAGAATAGAATGACATAAGTATTGAGGATTCGAAATAACCGCTGGTTCAAATTTAAACCGATAGATGACCCACCCGATAGTTAGGCCATACATATTTCGTTGTCCAGAGTCCTCCCAAATGATTTGAGAAAAAATGTGGCCAAACCTGACAACTGATTTGTCAATTATAAACCGAATTTCAGACAAGTCTACATTAAATCATATCTTAATCAAATGTCTGCTAAATTTTAATAAACTTCGCTTGCATGACAACTACTTAGTCGGTATACTGTAGGTACTAGTAGACCATAAATGTGTTGGGATTTTTTCTAAAATTAGTAGTAAAGTAAGAAGCTATACAAGTAAATTTATAATGTAATTGTGGATCAAACAGTTTAATTAAAAGTCGCTTTAAAGCTATCATTCCGATGGCTTTAAAGACTCTATATATGACCATGACCACTTTGCTTTTATAGGGATGTAAAGAGGGTAAGCTTAAGTACAAAATATCAGTTCGTAACCATTATTTTAAACGAAATTTGTACTCATCGTAATTGAAACAAATGTATATCGACGAAATAGTATATAAAATGTATTTCCTTGCAACTTACCTGCTTCCATTCAACTTTATCAATACCCTCACCACCGGTTTGTTCCACTGGAGGTCGCAATATAGAGACATACTAAGGAAATGACAAGTACATACAGGATTCACAGCCATACAGCAGCGGTAGTAAAATAAAAGTGTTGAAAATAGAAAAAAATAGACCAACAAGAGTAGTATTAGTTGCTAAATAATTTACACATACACCTAAAAAATTAAGTATGTGTACATATGTATGTGTGAATGTATATATATAGTAAATGTTTCCTAAGCATAAGCATGCCTGAAAGATCAAATGTTATACAGAGTCTAGAGTTAAACTTCTACCAGCACTAGTTAACATTTAATAAAATGTGGAAAAAAGAAATTTCTCTTAAATTTTATGACCCGTTATTAGCTTTAATTTAACATCTAATGAAGTGGAACTCTAGAGACTGCATCTCGTACAAGTGTTCGTAGACATGTTATGCTTAATGTCTTCATACATATTTACTATCGCTTAAGTTTTTTTTTTTTTTTTTTTTTTTTTTTTTTTTTTTTTTTTTTTTTTTTTTGCTATAAAAACAGTAAAAAGATATTACAGAATTGCCACATGGTTGATAAGAAGTTGTTTTTGTATAAACTTTTATAGTCGTAACACATTGCAACGTCAGTGTACAAACATGTATAAAGTCCTCTCCAACTCGTCAAATTTGATTGAAAAAAAGTGTGGAAAATGAGAAAAACAAATACTTATTCGGACAAATTGTTTTCCCTCAAGTAAACGAAAAAGAAAAGTAAAGCAGCTTTAGTGAAGAAATTGTTTTTTTTTTTTAGCGAAATATTAGTTCTAGGTCATGGGAATTACTTGTTAAAAAAGTACTTTTTCTTAAAAAGTACTTATTATTTAACTTATTGTATTTGTATCACATTGTCAGGGGTTCTCAGTCAATTTTGACACTGTACCTGGTTAAAAATTTATGGATTAAAAAAATTTTTTTTCGGTGTATTTGGCTTAAAGAGCATGATGTCAAGTTTTCGTTGTCATTTTTTTCGCACTACCTATCCATAAATGTATAGAAATGGCATATTTTTTTCACTTTTTTTCCGTTATAGAAGTAATATGTTTTATATTTTCAATTTTTTCCGTGTATCAAAGTAAAATGTTCCTTTTTTTTGGAATTTTGCAGTATATTTGACTGAATTATTACATATCAGGGGTTCTCAGTCAATTTTGTCACTGTATCTGATCAAAAATGTATGGGTAAACAAAAATTTGTTTCGGTGTATTTGACTTAAAAACCATGATGTCAAGAGTGCACAGTAATTTTTTTCGCACTACCTACCGATAAATATATAGAAATGACATATTTTTTTACTTTTTTTCCGTGTATAGAAGTAATATGTTTATATTTTTAATTTTTTCCGTGTATCAAAGTAAAATGTTGTTTTTTTGGCATGTTTGCAGTATATTTGACTGAATTATTGCATTGTTAGGGGTTCTCAGTCAATTTTCTCACTGTACCTGATCAAAAATGTATGGCTAAAAACAATTTTTTTTTCAACTTTTTTTCGATGTATTTGGCTTAAAAACCATGACGACAGGTGATCATAGAGATTTTTTTCGAGCGACCTATCCATAAATATATAGAAATGGCATATTTTTTCACTTTTTTTCCGTGTATAGATGTAATATGTTTCCTATTTTTTTTTTCCGTGTATCGAAGTAAAATGTTGTTTTTTTTTGGCATTTTTGCAGTATATTTGTTTCGGTGTATTTCGCTTAAAAACCATGATGTCAAGTGTGCATAGTCACTTTTTTCGCACTACCTATCGATTAATATATAGAAATGGCATATTTTTTGCACTTTTTTTACGTTTATAGAAGTAATATGTGTTATATTTCCAATTTTTTCCGTGTATCAAAGTAAAATGTTGTTTTTCGGCATTTTTGCAGTATATTTGTCTGAATTATTTCATTTTCAGGGGTTCTCAGTCCATTTTGTCAATGTATCTGATCAAAAATGTATGGGTCAAAAAAGATTTGTTTCGGTGTATTTGGCTTAAAAGGAAAATTAGTGTATAAAAGTGTTCACCGATTATATAAAGGTTATATGGTATAAAGGGTATATAGAAGTCTACTTAACAATCAGTTCAACTCTTTCTTTCCCCTCTGTTACGTTTTTTGCTCAGACATCTTTAAGGCTTTCTTTTACTTTCAAAAATCGATTAATTAAAGTGTAAAACAAATTAAAATGTTAAATGATTAACCTATATCGCTCAAATATTCTACTAAATAGGTCAGTGATTCCTTCGATGTTATTTGATTGATTTTATTTTCCTTTATTTTTTCTTTCATTAAATTGAATACAAGCTTGTTAATTGAACTTAATTAACTTAAATATTTGCAAATGATTTCGTTATCCTTTTAACATTTATTGATTGATTAATAAAAGCCATTAAATGTCCAGAACAACTACAAAAACTATCATAATTCATTTAAATAAAAATATTAAAGAGAAATGTTGCTGCTATTGCTGTTTCTGCTGCTGCTGCTGCTGCTGCTATACAATGTCTTTACAGACCAATGAATTGTAACAAATTTGAAAAAACAAATTGCAAATGATTGTCAAACACAATAATAAAAAGAAAACAAACTTGTGTTTACCAAGTGGAATGAATGCTGGTGGCTCCATCACTTTCTTACTCCCAATCCCTATTATTTTTTTTTTGCAAAACTCACATACACATCCTGTTTATTGACTTAAAAAACGGTGTGATGAAAGGAATATTTATATTTAAAGCAGTCCTTTCAATTGGAAAACGCCAGGGTTAAAATGGTTTTAATAGGCACCCTATATTTTATAATTTTCTTTTCTCAAAATCTTTAGTTATACGCGTTTTTGGAAAAGTACTTTCTTAAAAAGTACTCTTTTGAAAAGTACTTTTTTGCAAACTACTTTAAAAAGTACGCTTTTGCAAACTACTTTATAAAAAAGTATTTTGTGAAAAGTATATATTCAAAAGTACTTTCGAAAAGTTCTTTTTCAGAGGTACTTTTTACAAAGTACCAAAAGTTTCTTAAATTAATTTGTTTCTTACAACAACTAATGCTTCAGAGGCTATTGTTTGGATCTATCCGATGGACAGTAAGTCACAGGTTTACGTAATGTTACGCTATGGCCAAGGCAGGAGTGAATGCTTCCACCAACGTTCCTCACTTATCATTAAAATCACCAGTGAATACCAAATTCGAAGGCATGTTTCTTTGATATTTTCAGCTTGGTAAAGTGTCGAAGGATATCTAAAGTGCTACCGATCTGTAGGTCCCGCCACTAGATAAATAACATAACCCCGCGATTTAGTTATAAACACCAGCCACCAGTCACTTTCATAAGAGGTCCTCACCATAGTCAAGCAGGAACATTGGTCTCTGGAACTCTCGTTTCCCGTGTTATCAGAATTAAGTCTCCGCTTAGGCTTCGCAGCATAATTGCTACTACCAGTGTAAGCTCCAAATGACTCCGGACTGGTGGCCGAACCAACCGTTAGACAAACGAATAAATTAAATTGATTTTGACCGAATGGGTCGTAGAGCAAGGCAAATTGAGCCACAAGAGAATTTTAAGGGTCGTGCCAGAGTACTCTTTCGGAGATATATGGCCATATACCCGAGAAATTATGATGCACACTTACCTCCACTCTATGGAAAGGTATAACCTGTTTAAAACCCAGTCTTAAAACTTATAGTTATACAGACGGCACTAAAATATTTAGTAGAACTGAGCTGGGTTTCTACATCGAGAGACCAGAGACCGATTTTAATTACCAACTCCCGCACGTAAATACTGTCATCCGTGCAAAAATAGGAAACAAGAACCCTCAACATATTCACAACAAAGAGCAATACTAGCTAAAGAGACAAAGTCTAGGACGGTGCTTATTTGTAAGCGGGCGTTAAATACCTTTGCCCTGCATGGGTGCAATGGCCCCATGGTGTAATAGGAAACGAAAGAAAAATGAACTGGCAATTAGGGCCAGTAAGTCGTCATTGATAAACCTGGAGGGCGCTAAGCTCCTGGGTTAAAAAAAATCTACTTAAAAGTTTGGACTTTAAATTTGGATTTCTAACAGTGGAATTTTGGACCAGTGGGAAGAACTGCTAAGATACTTTGGGATTATCGGGTCGGAACAAGACGAAGAGTTTACTTGGCCTGACGGTGCAATCAAACTTACAAGTTTACATGAAACTTATAGGCGTAACGACAGACAGCGTAAGTGGAGCTTGCGGGCAGAATAATGAAAACACTTCCTAAGCATCTCAGAGGCGTTTGCCCGAGACAGGTCGCATTTTCTAAGGAGCGACATGATTACTGACATTTCTCACTTTAGTGGTCTTAAATTAAGACACTAAGGGAGGATGCTAACAGCATGTAGTTTATCATGGATGATTTCTAGGCAGAAATCGCCATAGGCTACTGTAGAAGGGTCGTAACCAGATTGGTGGCTGTACTGACCGGGAACTAGCTGTTTGATAGATAATAGTTTGCCCACTGGCTGATTATACAACTGTAATTACGAAAGATGACGAATATGATTAACCCCGAACACCCACTAGTGCGTGTTGAAGTTTAGTCAACCACAATCGTCCACTAATAAAGCCATATTCATACAGTAATTTCTTACCGTATGAAGTCGAGAAGATCCCTGACAGGAAAAAATCTAGTCTCCTCCGGGCCCAATTGATCCTATTCGAAAACGTGCAATCTGATCCTAGCTAGCGCAACACAGTCACAAAAAACTTACCCTGTGGTCGTTTCGTCCCACTCTAGATAGAGCCGACACTCAGCTTCTTCCTGGAGACATATCCTTTTGAGATCATATCTTAGGTAGTAGTGTCCCGATAGTAAGCCCACTATCCTTCTCCATAGGAGAAAGGCCCTACGGCTGTCGCAGGGCTTGGGCGCCCTTTCAATGTTCGATCCTCAGAGAGTAAGTCACAGGTTAACGTGAGTCTCGAAATGCTGGCATACACCACGGTGCACGAAGCACGAGTGATTACAATGCGTGCGCCAACGCTCCCACCTATGATGAAAATCATCAGTGAGTATCAAATTCAAATGCGTGTTGATTGGACACGACTTTCACACCTTGTTAAAGTGTTGGAGAGAAACTAAACTCCTACCGATCTATGGGTCATGAGTGTTGAGTGTCACACAACACTGAGCTACCGATCTATGGGTCATGGCACCTGGTGAAGAGTGTCACACAATACTAAGCTGACGATTTCCCCGCGGTTTGGGTATAAACCACAGTCACCTTGTTACTTCAACAAGGGGTCTCACAATAGCCAGGTAAGGACCAAGGTTCTTGGGGTTTCTGACTACCGTGGTACCAGAATTAATTATCACCAGTGTAAGTCCCAAACGACGTCGTACGGTGGCCAATCCCTAAGAGAGTATATGTCCACTTTCGATCTGACCTCTGCCCAATTAATCTCACAAAAGGTCTTCGGGCTGAAAAATTTCACTGTGGACCCTGCTCCCGCCGGTCAGTCAGCAACTAGCCAGAACGCTCTTGTTAAGTGGCAATATGTATGACAAACTAACAAGCCAACTTTCTTAAAAGTACTAAAGTTTTCTAGTGCCATTTGTTTATCTTTTCTTTTAATTTAATCTACATAAAAAGTACTTTTTTGAACGTTTTGAAAGGTCATTTGTTTTTTTCTTTAATTTTGTTAACATTTTAGTCAACATACAGTGGTTTGTATGGCCATGTGTTTTTTTTTTTTAATTTATTTAACTTTCTTAAGCAGCCAAAGTCTGATTAAAAATAAAAGAATAACGAAAATAAGACAAAGAGCAGAACAAGAAAATCAACTACCAGTTAAAAAGAAATTGGCGTCAATGAACTCGATTTGCAATTTACAATTTAAATCAGCAATAATTTAACACGAAACGTAGTAAAATTCAAAGAAAAACCAGCAAAAAATTTTAACCTGACATGCTGATTGAAATGAAATTGTCATCTTGTCAAGCAACCAGCCATGAACCAGACAATACAGAAGCCAACACTCCCCATTTTTGGCATGGACACAGAAAAAAAAACAAACAGCTAAGCATTGCAGAGATGTAACATAATTGAAAATACTCTCACTCCTTGTTTCTATCTGCCTCTCCCTCTCTCTTTCTGTTTTCCCTATAATGCTGTTCATTTTGTCTTGTTTTTAACCTAAGAGTTAAAGAAAAATATTTGTTTGCACGTGGTGTGCTAAAGAGTATGGGATGGTGAAAAAGCATGCTTATGTTTGTTTGTGCTTTTATGTAAGTATGAGTATGTGTGTGAGTATTATGTAGTTTAACTCACCTTGCCTCTATCAAGACTTTTAATTAAATCCAAATTAGTTGTATCAGATATCCCACCATGCACGACTAATACACGACTATTTATAACGGTACCCAATGGCAGCCAACGATATACTTCATCTATTAATTTCAGTAATTTTGGTGAATTGCGCTATAAATAACAAGAACAAAAACAACAACAAAAACACATTATTTATAACAATCGTAAGCATTATTAGTGTCAAGTAATCTCTGTGTGTGTCAACGTTTTTCTTTCTTCTATACGTCTCTCTCTTACCTTATACTTTTGTTGTACTTCACGTATGAAACCGTAACGTGCATTCATTACTGAATCTTCATGATTGCCACGATTTAGGAAAACACCATTGGGAAAAGCCAAAAAACAGGCCAATAGTAATAAGAATACCTCCAGACTCTTTTTGCCACGATCCACAAAGTCGCCATTGAAAATATAGGGATTCTCGGAAGAAGGCAAGCCGTTCTGAGCAAGAGAAAAAATAATATGTTTCCAGGAAAATTGAATGCAAGTGCAAAAGTAATCAAAAGGTAAATAATTAATAATAACTCACCTTGTAAAAAACCACTAGCAGATCGTCTAATTTGCCATGTAAATCACCACATATTGTGATTTGTTTTGAAATGGCTGTCGAAGCAGTATTTAAGTTTGGCAGAGTGCGTAGTTTTAGAGCTGCCTCTCTTAAAATAGCGCCCACAAAGCGAGCATGCAGACGATTTGACTGAAAAGAAAGAAAAACACAAAAATATTAATATAGAAATAAGAAAATCTTAATAAACGCCTTAATTGTTAAAAAAAAGGTGAAAGGAAAAAGGTACCTAAAAAGTACTAAAATGTAGAAAATAAAATGTATGTTTGAAAAATAACAGCATAATTTTTTTTAATTTTAGCATATATAAAAGAGATTAAAAAAAGTATAAAAAAGTACCCAAAAGTACTTACATACTATTTTCAGAGAAAGTAAAAGACTTTTAAAAAGGATGTTAAAAAATGAATTTAAAATTATATTCAATTTAATATAAAAAATTAAACATTTTTATACATAACAAAAAAGGACCAATAATGCCCTAGAAACTAAAACGAAAAATATGGAAAAAAGAAAACTATGAATATTTACCAAAGAAAGTACTTAAAAGAGGTAAAAGTTAACGTTAACAATATTGAACTTTATCTTTCTTTAATGAACTTAAGAAACTCTCTAAAAATATTTCAAAAATTACCAACTAAAGATAAATAAAGGTACTTTTACTATAAATTTTTTGACATAAAACAAGCCGGCAAATAAAGAAAATAACTTTTTAAGAATTAAAAAACAGGCAATTTGAAAAAGTACCAAAAAAGTACTAAATAATCCAAATATGTCAACTACATATAGATAAAAAAAAGGTATTTCTACTTCTAATTTTTTTTTTAACATAAACACTCCGATATATGAAAAATAGAAAATCAATTCTAAATAATTAAAAACGGGAAATTAAAAAAGTGTACCAAAGAAGTACTAAAAATACCCAGTATAGATAAAAGAGAACTTTTACAGTAAGGTTTTTAATTTCAAACAAAACCGACAAATAAAAGAGTTAATTTTAATTGATATATAATAAGGGTTATTTAAAAAAGTACTTATAAAAAGTACCGACTATAAGTAAAAAAGTAGTGTCACTGTACATTGTTACGTATTTCAATAACAGATACATATATATAAAAAAGTACAAATTGAAAAGTAAACTTAGCTAGAAATAATGTAATTGCAATTGCAATGTAAAAATGTACTAAAAAATAGTGTTTAAAAAAGTACTAGAAAATGATTATATTTTAAGAAAATATATATTAATAAATTTTATTAAAACAAATTTTTAATATAAAATGGGTAATTCAAAAAAAGTACCAAAAAGGTACTTATTAGGTTTTCACTAAAAATTGCTAAAATAGTTTAGGAAATTATTAAGAAAGAATTTTTAAATTATAGAATTAAAAGAAGCGAAAATAAATATACAAAATAGTACCAAAAGTATCGAAAAAAGTACTTTTATATTACTTTAATAACTTACAGAAAATAAGCGCTGAAAAATTTGAAAAACACAAATATAAGAGTATTACATTTAAAATTTTTTACAAAATTTCTTACAAAACGAAATAAAACAGGAAAATAAACAAAAAGTACTTTTCCATATCTATTAATAAAATTAGCCAAACAATATAAAAAATTCACTTAAATAAGATAATTTTAAGTGAATTCATTTTTATAAACTTAAAAAATTAATACATTTGAATTTTGACAATAAATAAAAAAAGTACCCAAAAGGTACTTTTTAATTTTTAGTTCTAGACTTACTCGTTTCTTACGAAATAAATCTATTAATGTATCAATATCTTTTTTAGTTAATGGAAATTTAATGGCTGGTCCTTTATATCTGGCACCCGAAACAGGATCATACTCTTCATGAAAATCCGATTCATCAGAGTACTTGGAATCAAATTGATCTTTAGGGGGGAAAAAGCATAAATAAAAACTCTTTATTTGTAATCCTTTTAGGTACATTACGTTAAGTAAAAACTTACCTATTGATGATGCTCTAGAGGTGGCAAGGGAACTACCTTTTTGGGCAGCAGCATTAGGAATGTGTGTTAATAAAGCATTGAAAAAGTTGTATAGCTGCAAAGAAAATAGTACTTAATTAGAGAAAAATATAATTAAAAAAACTTAAATTAATTTTAATTTTTTGTTGTGGAAAAAATAAAAACTTTAATTTAAACCCTAAAACAAATGTAGTTTTCCCTACAGCCAACAAATAGGTCAATTTCAACTTTGCATGCACAACTGCAATAAAGCCATAAGAAAAAGGGTACAAAAAAATAACCTCAAAATTCAATTTCTTTTTTCGCAACGCAACAGTCATGGGGTACAAATAAAATGCTAAAGAAACCAACAGAATTCCCTTAAAGCAATACACAGAAAAAGTATTTAGTTTAATGATATGAAATATGACATTTTAACAAGAACGTTAATTACGTACTCATTAGCAAACAAAAAAGGAATTTTAATGAAAAGTACCAACACAATACAAACAAAATATAATAAAAGCATTATTAATGAAATAAAAGAGCAAAAGTGCACAAGTAATTTATTTAATTTAAAAATATTACTGAAAAATACAATTTTAATTATGTTTTAGTAAAATAAAAAAGTACCAACAATGTATCCAACAAGTACCAAAGCACAAAATGAATTTTTGATGGCTTTTCGTTAAAATCATATAAAAATTTTTGTATTTTTAAGGCCTTATCTTTAAATAAAGTAGTTCCCAAGAGAAAACAAAAAAGTACGCAAAAGGTACCAAAACACAAAATGGTTTTCTTATGACCAATGTTAGAATCAAGAGATATTTTGTTAAAATCAAATAGTATTAAACAGAGTACTCATAAAGACTTGTTGAAACTAAAATAGTACACCAAAAAGTAGTACTAAAGTACTGTAATACTAAATAACGAAAAATAATGTTAAAAGAACAAAATGGTTATTTTCTGTATTTAGTTTGTAACAAAAATATCAGAAAAAGAAGACCGCAAAACATACTTGGATGTAAAATGGCTTCACTATTATACTTATTATGATATTTCCACAGATCTTATGTAAAAATTAATTGGTACCAAAAAAAGTATCCAAAAAGTACCACAGCGCAAAACAGCTATTAAAGAGTTTTATTTTTGCTTACAAATCCATTTTAAAATAACTAAAGATTTTAATTTAAAATGAAATGGTACTTAAAAAAGTACGCAAAATTGCACTGACTTAATAACTGCAAATGAAATTTAATGAAATTTTTTAGTCGGAGCAGAAAAGTAACAAAATTGTTGTTTTTAGTTTTTTTTTTAACCATTATTGGCATCGTATCGACCAGGCATTATTGCAGAGCAGTGCGATCCATGGGGTCTATTGTGCCCTTCTTGCCCATAGTTTGTTAGACATATCAGCTGCTTTCCTACTGGGCATCAGCAGATCTGAAACCTTAATGGAGGATAGTCAGGCCCTATATGTCCGTAAACACTACCATCTAAAACTATCAAGAACCACACAAAATCAATTTCAAATGCGCTCTTAGTCTATAATGGCCAGTAAGAAACTCCGCTAAGAGCTTAAAGTTTCGCCTGTCATACTTGAGAACCTCAGAGCGACGGCCAAATTGCGGATTGATCGCCGCCCTAGAATGACAAAGTCGTCTGTTTTCCAAATATCTGGCAATTTTCTGATTCTTGATCTGATTGAGGTTGGTATTTTCTAGCCAATGCATTCACTGTTTCGTTCCCATCTATCACACAGTGTCCAGGTACCCAGAACAACTGGACTTTATATCCTAGCGAGATCTTTTTCAACTTATCGTAGTAGTATGTGACCAGTGTAGATGTCATACGATTTAAGCCAAGTGCCCTTAAGAAAGTTTGGCTATAAAAGAATATATATTGAGGTTGATCTCTCTACATATGGCAATGACTATGATCTTAGCCAGAAAGACACTTAGCGAAAAGCCTCGATTGGGTCCATGAACACCAAAACCTACATAGTCATTAGGATACCAATTTAGATCACTCTCATTCCGAAATAGGGCTTCATTAGAAGACCAATAATCCAATAATCTCTGCACCCTGTCTAATTTATTCATGGTGGTAGCTGCTTCAACCTTCCTTCATCAAGTTAAAGCCGCATAAGTGATAATGAGCCCAATAAAAGCAGTATAGGTTACTAGCGTTATATATTCCTGGCGAAAGATCCCATGCCATACCGTAGGAGGTGCGACTTGCCTAAACGGTGCACAGCACCAATGTTCCAGTTCAAGCTGAGCCTTCTATCAAGAATAACACCTAGACACTTAATCTCTCTAGAAAAGTGCTATGTGGTATCGAAAAAGGAAAGTTTTCCACCCTAACGCCACCTCTTTGACCCAATTACAGTTCGTCCAATTATGAAAATATAAAAATGGCGAAAAAAGTACTTAAAAAGTACACAGTTGAATAATGATTTTTTTTATAGTTTTAACTTTAAACGAGTCTACTATTATTCACAAAAATTAAAGTTAAAAGGTCCCATAAAAAAGTACGCAAAAAGTACCAATGTTCAAAATGATTATTTATAATCTTAATTAATAGTTTGAGAAACTGAAAGATTTGCTTTGACTTTGGAATTTACAAAAATAAATATGTAAAATAAGTACCTAGTCCCACAAAAGTATGTACTCAAAAAGAATAAGATATAAAATGATTATTTTATTTTTGTACACAAATTAAGAAATTTGCTTAGAATATTTAATTTTACAAAAAAAAAAAAAACAAGAAAAACAAGAAAAGTAACTCAAAAGAACCACAAAGGGGGGATTCAAAAAGTACCAATATACAAAACGATTATGATCATTTTGTAGCTTAAATTTTTAATTTAATAAAAATAAATATCAAGAAGTAATCTGCTTTAAAAATGCTACTTAAAAAATACACATACACACGAGTATAAAAATGTACTTAAAAAGTTCCAATGTCCAAAAGTATAAAATTATAATTTTAGTACATTTTTTATTTTAGTTAAAAATTTAAAAACATAAATATTTGCTTTGAATTTTACATTTTATAAAAATAATTACCGCAAAAATTATTCAACAGGGATCTAGGTTACCAAAAAGAAAAAAAAACTCAAAAAGTACCCAAAATTTTAAAATCGAAAGCGAAAAAATTTAAGTCTCTTTTACATATAAAACAAAAACTCCTTCAGTATTAACCCTACCCTTTCAGAAACTGTTTTTCTTAAGTGATTGAAAAAGTATGTCATTTTTGTATGAAAAGTACTTTTTTATACAACTTTTTTAATTAGCAAATTTCTTCCTAAAATTAAGGTATCACCCAAAGTTTAAATCTTAAGAAGTAGCAAAAAAGAATAAAACTTTGTTTTTAATTGTCTTGTTAACAAAACATTAAACATCAGCAAAAAGTACTTTTTAATACCCTCCATTCCTTTGACACCACCTTGTTTTCTCGTAAAGTATGAAAAATGTTTAAAATTGTGTTACAAACACGCAATTTTTTTTTTTTTTTTATTACACAGCGCCATTTGGTATTTTATTTACAGGATTTATTTATTTTTTTTGCTAAATAACTTGGACGTTTTGTAGCAAAGAAGAAGAATTTTATAGAATTGTGGTACTTTTTTTCTTGCTGTTGTTTTATGAAATAAGTTTCTTTAACAATTGAACGTAAATTATGTATTTCTTGGCGTGGCATTTAATGTTTAAATTGTGCAAAAAGAAATGCAGACACAGTTAAGGTAACAGTTTGCCATGCAACTACGCTTAGATAGTTATGTACCTCGGAATAGTTATGGAATAGCGTATGAGCTTACACGTTCATCTTATTCATGTTAGAAATAAATTGACTTCTATTGTTGGAAAGGTTAAGGGACTCAGCAGGCGTGCCGTTCGTATCATGAATAACAGGCTGTTTATTGCTTGCGCAGCGTATGGCGCGTTTCTATAGTACAAAACGGTCATGTCTGTTGTTTGATAGCCCAAGATTCTCACTTGTTAGAAAATTTCATTATTGGCATGCGTTCCAGTGTATCGAACAATTTCTACCGACGCTTTGCAGGTTCTTGTTGGTGTACTTCCGCTTGACTTGAAGGTTGTACTTCGCAGTATTGCTTTCAGAGTCAAGAGGTGACTGCCACTTAGAACGAACGATTGGCTTTCTACTTTGGAGCTCGAAAATGGAAGAGTACAGGGCATAAGGTATAAGGCCATTTTTCAGAGGGCAAGATGGACGAACAGTAATTTATTCTGAAAGTTATGTTCGTACGGGAACACCCAAACTTGGGCTTCGGTTTAAGCTAAAATGTGGTTCATATTGACGGAACACGGCTCTTTCAATTGCCGGAGTGCAATGGGAATAAGGAGCATTGGAGGCATGTACTGATTGCATACCCAGACTATGATGACATAAGAGATCTAGATATTAGGGGTATTACTTATCTTGGGTGATCTGGGATTTCAGTAGGGCCTTGTTGGATGATCGTATTTTCGGGGGGTTGAGCGCTTTTGCCGTGGCAGTATTTGGGTCAGAAGGACAGCACTTTTAGCGGAGAATGAACTTGCACCGCTATCTTAGCCGTCTCCTGGAAAGCCTTTTTAACTCGATTGCCGATGGTGTGCTGATGATTTGCTGTTTGCTATTCCCAGTCTGTTGCTGCCGCCCAGGTGTCAATTCTTGGTAGTTGTGTTTCTTGTGCTTGTGTATTGTGTCAGTGGCGCACGATGTCACTTTGAGTTCTCCCGTTGTTGAATGTTTTGCGTTTGTTGTTTTTCATCATAAGTACCAGTACGGAGTCGTTCGGGATTTATACTGGTATTAGCATTTATGCTACGAAGCCTGTCCGGCTTAATTCTACATAACATGGCTTCGAATTTGTACGCACTAGTGATTTTCATCATAAGTGGGGGAGTTGGTAGACGCATTGTACTTAAGCGTGCTTTCGCACCGTAAGTTAAAGGCCTAGGGGAGGTACTCAAGTAAAGCGACTGACTTTCACCCTTAGATACGCCAAATAAATTCTCTGTAAAAGAGGTTTTACTCTAAGACATGCATAAGTAAACGGTTATGTCACATGGGTTACCCACGATGCCATCAAGAAAGAATCAAATATTCATTAAGAACACAAAGTCAAAGTCTAGATGATCGAGTGCTAAGCTTAAGTGTACATTTCACGTGGTCCTCGCTATATCCAAGTGGTATCTCTGACAAAATTGGCCAGGTTATACGAGGAGGCGTGCACGATGAGAGTCTAAGCTTCTGTAGAGCGAGACAGTCACAAAAAAAGTGTTGTAGGGACTACTCATCCTCCACATTCTGAGAGCTTCTACAATAGTCATAACACGCACACTGACAGAGAAGGCTAGAGCATCCTGAATATCTTTTGTCAAAATCGGACAAGTTCGTCAATGATATATCCCTGAGACAGTCCAGATCATGGAAAAGACGTGCACCAAGATGCTTTAGGTTAAGCTCCCGTAGAGCGGAACAATAACAAAAAAGGTTTTGTACCGACTACTCCTACTCCCTATCCAGACAGCTCCTACAATTGCAATGACATCGTTCTACAATACTCAGTAATTATATCTATAAAAAGCTACAGAGAAGGCCAGAGCATCCTGGATATCGCGCTAGTGGTAATATTAGACCGCCTGCGTTCCACACTATTCAGCGCCTACTCGTCTACTCGTCTATCTCGATAATTGATATGTATTAAGATCCCCCGCTTTTTAATCATACGATCAATTAGAATAAGATAACAAATTTTCCTTTCACTAGAATATGGAAATTGAGCTTAGAGTCTATTTCATTGAAGGAAACCGATATTGGACTGTCGAAAACGGTGAAATAGCTAAAAGTGAAGACTGAATTGGAAATAGAAAAACGTAAAAACTGAGTTGGAACGGACATTTAAACACGTTCGAGGTAAGATTACTAGGGCAATATGGGCAGGAAGGTAGTGGTCTTATCGGCAGAACCTAAGGTCTTAACTCTAGGATCGTTTATTGGTTGTATATCATGTTTGTTAGACCATTAGTTTCTTGTACATGGATGGTATGGTGGACCAAGGCTGAACAGAAGCTTTGCATTTATAGACGCTTGAAGCTTCAGAGGCAGGTCGGTGCGCCTTAACGGGTGTCATGGGAACTTGTCGCACTGTAGCCCTAAAAGCTTCAATCGGGCCAAGTCCACTGTATACTTTCATTATGAAATCTGCAGCTCTGGGGGTCCTTTAGGTTGAGGTTCAACTCAGTGAACTACAGGAGTCACATGAGTATTCCGGGGCGTATCATCGATTTTGAGCTACTGTTGAATAGAAGTGATGTGTGCAACGAAGGCTTAAACTTCGGTAGCAATTTCGATGTTATTATACTTGACTGTGGCGAGTGGGACCTTGTGGTCCTTAGTGTGAATCCCGACTGAGGTGCGGGCAAGGGGATTTTTTGGCCTAATATTATAGTCTGGGAACTCATGGGCAAGTTGCCAAGCGTTTTTCAGGCAGAAATCCAGGCTATTTTCATATCTGTTCGGATTAATATAGAGTGTGGGAACAGGGACGCTTCTATTAATATTTATTCCCATAGCCAAGTGGCACTAAGGATTCTTTCTTCTGAGTATTTATATAAATAGACTCTAGACTTGTACTGGAGTGCTATACGAATGTCAACACACTGGCATTGGGGAACAAGGTAACACTTTGTTGAGCCACTAGACACACTGGTGTTATGAGGAACGAGTTCGCTGGCAAGTCGGGGCTCAGCCACCGGTATAGTGGTACCAGAGCTGTACTGTGGTATAATGTAGGTCCAAAGGAAGTTGGTTCTGGGATAGGATCGATGAATATGAGCATGAATTTCGCTCTTCATATTGGGTATGCTACAGGCCTGAGGCACGCGAAGAGGCTATGAGACCCTTCAGCTATAACAGGAAGTTGCGCTACATGAGCAAGGCAACTATGAGAAAACTTATTGGCTTTCTGATGGGCCATTACTATCTTAAATATCACCTCTTGAATATGATGAATATGAATATGAGCATGAATTTCGCTCTTCATATTGGGTATGTTCCAGGCCTGAGGCACGCGAAGAGGCTATGAGACCCTTCAGCTATAACAGGAAGTTGCGCTACATAAGCAAGGCAACTATGAGAAAAATTATTGGCTTTCTGATGGGCCATTACTATCTTAAATATCACCTCTTCAATCTCAATGTGGTACCTGAATCGGAGTATCTCCTGTATAGGGAAGAAGTCAAGGCGACAGAGCATATTCTCTGTGAATGTGTTGCTGTGACAAAAAATCGGAGACGAACTTTTATAGAGTCTTTAAATGGGCCTGAACAGGTTCATGGGTTACCCATTGGAGATATTGCTGTCTTCATGCATAAGGTAGAGAAATTTATCGGATATTGGGGATATTGACTCAATTCGGTATTTACTGCCAGCGGCTATTGTGTTGGCGAGTCTAACCCCGGATCTTTTTAGATCACAGTGCCTTGATCGGTTGGGCCTCCATGGCTCAATGAATGAATTAATTAATAAGACTTCTCACTTCTCACTTAGAATATATGTCCAGTAGTTCCAGTGTAAGTTTGTTGTAGTTTTTTTTTGTAGCATCTTTAGGCAATCGAAAAGCAGCCACAATTTTAGTTTAAATGATGCGTAATCAAACTCCATTGGGGGTGCATAAGATATTTATCCCATACTTGCTTTTGACGATATTTAGCATATTTCTCCATTGCGAATTTGTGTAATATAAGATTTCTGCTAAACCGCTCTTAGATTATTAGGTCTCTTCAGGTTGAAAACTAGTGACCTGGTGCATTATATGAAAATCTAGCGTTCATTTAACATCCCTCCCTTTGTTGGTCCACTTTGATGTTTCGGTTTCCTTTAAATTATAGTTATCATTCAGTTTGCAATGTACTTTAAAGGGTTAAAGGCCCACAAAATTGTAAACGAATAACAAAAACCATATCATCTAAGAGTCTTATATTTAAACTTGTATTTCTATGTACCTGCCACCTGCTAGCAAAGACGGACAAACACATCTGAATTTAGTTATTGAAAAAAGAAGCCCTACAATGGTTTGATATTAACGATTTGTTTGTTCATTTTCTTTCTCTTTTTTCTTATTTCAAAAAGAAAATTATAAAATTTTTTAATACTTCTCTGCTGACTCACCTCTACTTGATCCTGTTCACCAGCATATTCTAAATTTGTAAATATGGACCAGGTATAACGTCTTCTGATTTCCATGCGCGCATTATGTCTACGATACCATTTCTGTATCAAAAGTGCTGCTTTCATGGCTGAGAAAAAAACAAGAAAAGAGGAAATAATCAGTGAGGGATTGAAACATAAAAAAAAATATTATTTTTTCGTCCTTAATTAAGAGATTTTTTCTCCATTTAAAACAATCCTTAAAAAATATGAAAACTTGGCAATTGGCTTAATTAGGATGGAAGAGAAAGGCCAAAAGGATAAATAATAAAAAAACGCTTTTTAAGCAGTATTTCCCTTCTTTTAAACAAAAAAATGCACACAAATTTCCTTTTCACTCATAATCTTTAACTATAAATAGATGCTTTAATACCTATTAAATCTGTGATTGTACATTTAGAAATTTCTTTGTAATTTTTGGGATGACAAAAATTGTATCTAGAGAAGAGCTTCCAAATATCGTAAAGGTTTCGTTGAGAGCAAATTGCGTAATAAGGTACATAATTGGGATCGTGTATAAGCGTACATATCAGAGCTCAGCAATAAATCGCTTTTTTGCTACTCATATAAGTATAAGTGAGTACATATCATTCAAATTCAACTACTCACAGTAACGTTATTTCATAAGTATTAGTAGCAATAATTATAAAGCAGATTTCGTACTTATACTCATAGCTACTCTTATAGCATTCATTCATTTCTCATATAATACTTATAAATGATTAGCATCATTCGTGAGCACTCATGAGTATTCATGAAGATAAAGAAAATACACAAACAAACAACTTTATAATGAGTATTCAAATGCTCATATTCGGATCATACCCATTTTGCATCGTCCACGCACAATGAGTGCTGATGTCTATGAATCAATATCTTCATAAATGTTGATAAATATAAGTATGATGAGTAGTTTAAGCTTTAGAGTATGAATGTCTATGAGTAGTCATTGCAATGAGTATAAGAACTTATGATGCATGAAGCGAGTATACCCATGTTTTCAGTATTCATTGCTGATCTCTGGTTCCCACTCATTCACTTTATTCACTCATGAGTATTCATGAAGATAAAGAAAACACACAAACATACAACTTTATAATGAGTATTCAAATGTTCATATTCGGATCATACTCATTTTGCGTCGTCTACGCACAACGAGTACTGATGGCTATGAATCAATATCTTCATAAATGTTGATAAATATAAGTATGATGAGTAGCTTAAGCTTTAGAGTATAAATGTCTATTAGTAGCCATTGCAATGAGTATAAATTAATATGAGTATAAGAACTTATGATTCATGATTCCAGTATACTAATGTTTTCAGTATTCTTTGCAGATCTCTGGTTCCCACTCATTCACTTTAAAAATAAAACTCTTATTAAATATAAAAATGTTATGTTGAATTGTGGAAACTTAACGAAACTGTACTTTCTAAAACAAATGCTTTATTTTATATAATACTATTACATTTCTTTCATTTTGTCAAAAGTTTGTCTAATTCAATACAAAATTTTGCTGTTATCATGCTTTCAAAAACTTAACGAAGCTAAAACTAAAGCTCTTTTTACATAGTCCTTTAAAAGTTCTAATATTTAATCAAATTTACTAAATTTAAAAAAAAATTTTGCTTTTATTTTAATTTCAAAAATTTTACGAAACTTAATTTTCTAAAATAAAATCTTTTTCTTGGATAATTCTTTCAAACCTCTAACATTTAATCAAAATTCTACTTAATTTAAAACAAAATTATGCTTTTTATTTGATTTCAAGAACTTAACGAAATTTAGTTTTCGAAAATAAAATTTTTTCTTAGATAATTCCATTAAATTTTATACATTCAATCAAAATTCTAGTTGGTTTTAAAAGAATATATTGCTTTAAACATACTCTCAAAAACTTAACGAAAATTAATTTTCGAATTTTAAATGTAATTCTAACTTAATAATGACTTTAAATTTCTACCATTTAATCAACATATTAGTTCAAGTTCAAAAACTTGACGAACATTTTTTTCCTGCAAATAAATGCATACCATATGCTAATGTTACTATTTTCCTAAAATTTTGTAAAATTATTAAAATTTTGATAAGGTTTGCTTAAAAATTACCATATTTCAAACTTAACGAAACTTTATTTCCATAATACACATACGACACTTGAATTTTTAAAAAGAAACTTTCTTTTAAGGTAATTTTACTAAACTTATAACATTTCATGGCTCACTTTTTTCTTTTGAACTAACTCTAAAAACTCAACGAAACTTTTTTCGTATTAAGAGCAATATATTATAAGTTTTTCTTGTTTGGCCTCAAGTGTATTTCTAATATTTTAAAACATATCAAAATTTTGAATAACAAATTTAATTTTGAAAACTTAACGAAACTTTATTTGGCATTTATTTAGTAAGACTTGTGGAAAATGTAAAATTTTTGTTTTTTATTTTCTAATAAGTCTAAGAAATTAACAACATTTCGCTGCGATCTTACTTCTAAAAACTTAACGAAAGTTTTATTTTGTAGTTAACGCATTTCTTATGCTTTTCTTGTTCTCATAAATTTTTATAAAATAATATTAACCCTTTCACGACCATATCAAGTATGCTTATAGAAGAATATACTGTAATAATAAAACTTAACGAAACTTTATTATATAGAATAAGCCCGTTCAAATTGAAAACTTGGCTAAATTTTTTGAATTTTCAGGTTTCATTTGAAACCTTTTTTAAACCTTCTTTTAAATTATAAAAAATGTTAGAAAAACTGCGTATTACTAAAAACTTAACGAAATTTTTTCTCAGTAAATGAAGCATTATTTAAAAATTTCTTTTTCTATTAGCTAAGCTTATTCAAAATGCCGCAAAATATATAAAAATAGCGTTAAAAATAATTTGCTTTAAAACTTAACGAAACTTTATCTCTGTAATAAAAGGGTTTTTCAGCAAGTTCTTCTTTATTTATTGGCTTTTAAAACGCTCATCTTTAAAAATAAGTATTTTAAAAACTTAACGAGACTTTCTTTCTTCTATTAAAAGACCGGGTCATAATATTTTTTAGGTTTTGTTAGATATAAGGCATATAAAAATGCTAAAACCTTTTTCAAGGGCTAGATTTTTGAAACTTAACTAATCTTTTTATCAGTAATAAAAGGCTTTTTCAGAAATTGCTTTTTGTATTTATTGGCTTTATTTAAATCACTAAACAAAATATATAAAACTTTCGAAAAAAGTAAGTATTTTAAGAACTTAACGATACTTGTTTTCTTCTACTAAGGGACCTTGGCATAATATTTGATAGGTTTTAAGGCATATAATTTAAAAAACTATTAAAACCACATTCAAAAGCCAGATTTCTGAAACTTAACGAAAGTATAGGCTGTAAAACTGAAGTAGTCTTAAAGCCTAATTTACATTTTTCAATAACTTACATATTTAGGATATGAAAATAATATATAGAAAAACTTGACGAAACTTAATTTCCTGCTATTTTCGTTATTTATTATGCAGTACCTACTTTGTATAGGATCCAATGATTTCTTTGGTGACGGCTGTAAGCAACCCATCATTTTGAAATTGTTTTTCAATTTATCCAATAACGATGGTTGATGTTTTGTATCCATTAGTCTTGAAATTTTTTCTTGCGGCTCTTTTTTAAAAGATTTTTGCAAATTTACTTAAAATATTTATTTGATTTTTACAGCAATAGAAAAAAAGAAGTCCGTCCTTCACATAAAATCTAAATCAGATTTGTAGTCACGTTCCGTGCTGTTTTTACAACTAAAACGTGTCAGTGGCTGCAATTTCAATTTAGTTGTGCTTTCTTAGAATCATGTAGTGACAGACTAGTATGACAAAGAGTTGTTGTTATATTTGCCGGAATGTTTAAATTATTATTTTGCAACGTAGATAACCACACATCATTCATTATGTTGTGAGTTATTTTGTTTTTAATTAAATTTTAGCTCTTTTTTAGTACGTTGTTAGTACACTTTATTAGTTAGTTGGTTGTCAGTTTATGTTTTGAAAATTTCATTAAATTTGAAACGTATTTGTCTAAAATTACAAAATAAATAATACACTAGGCAACATAAAACTGTGTACGGGCTATTTCATATACTTTGAGGCCTAATTGTGGTTTCAGGGAGTGATGGATTTTTTTTTTAATTCGTTTTGACTTACAGATAAACAAGTGAAATATTATAATAAATGTTCTCCTTTTGCTTTCGCAATAGTTTGGCAAACATTGTCAACCAAAAGATTATATTTTACATATAGGCCAAGTTCCGAAACTGTCATTCTGACCATTCTCTACCAAAATACCAAAATTAATATTTACTTTGTTACCACCACTCATTTTTCTGGTGGTAATTGATGAGGTACTTCCTACAAGTATAGATGCCACTCCCAACGAAGGCATTCTTTGGCACCCAATTTGTATGCAACACCTCATTGCGTTGTTACCCACGAGGCAAAGCCAAATACAGGACAAATTATATAGTTTGCGTATATACTCTGAAAAATATCAGTTGCGCATCAATGTCAATAAAACGAAAGCCATGAGAGTGCACAACTCACGCCCTGATCACATTTTCCTTGATGATAAGCATGTTGAAGAAGTACAGAGTTTTACATACCTTGGCAGCCAAATCACACTAAATGGCGGTGCCAAAACGGATGCCGAAGCTCGACTTGCGAAAGCAAGTATGGCGATGCCGGCAACTATCAACTGTAACCAAAATTCGAATATTCCAAGCGAATGTAAAATCTGTACTTCTTTATGGAAGTGAAACTTGGCTTGTGTAAGTGGAGGCAACGAACAAACGACAAGCTTTCGTCAACCGATGTCTGAAAAATATTCTGTGTATTTGGTGGCCCCACAACTGGATTTCCAACTGGGAGCTGCACAGAAGATGCAGACAGATATCTATTTCCCTGGAATTAAAATAGCGAAAATGTCGACGGACAATGTAGCAAGACAAGCTCTCGTCTGGCATCCGCATGGAAAGCGTAGCCGCGGTCGACCGAGAGGCCTATTGGACGAGATAAGGTCTTTTGATGAGGAACTTAATTGGACGCAGATCAAAAATCTAGCTAAAGATCGTAGTAAATTCCAGAAATTTTATACGGCACTATGCGCCACTTAGCGGCGCGTGGGCAACTGATAATAATAATATCTACTTTGTATTCGATATGCCACACCCACTTATTCCATATCGCCCATATTTCGATGATGATGTGTCTAGACTGCGAAGCTATTTAGATCCAATTCAGAAATTTCCACTATTACCGATCCAAAAATAAAATACCTCCACTTATCCACTTCCGCTCACTTTTCAAGTGATGATTTATATTGACCACAAAGATATTTGCTGAGATGTACTTTCGATAGAACTAAACCACATGCCACACAGCAAGGGCTACAATTTATTTACTCAATGAGACTTCTGACTAAAGAGCTCTCTCACGTTTTGGTCCAAATAATTGGTCGCCAATATCGTCTAATTTAACCCCATTAGATTATTTTCTTTGGGGTTAGGTAAAGTCACTTGTCTAGCTCGAAGACCATCAACAATTGGACAGCTGGAAATCAACATTCATAGAGGTATTGGCGAAATACGGTCGTATATGCTGCTGTTTGTGAAAATTTGTCTGCCAGATTGTGCTTGTAAGCGCCAGCCGTGGCGGTCATAAAATTTTCTATCCAACAAAGTCTGTTTCATTGATATTAGAAATATATTTCATTGTTTTATTATGATTTAAACTTGTGTAGCTTCAAAAAAACACCCGATCAAAAAAAAACGATCAAAACTGTTCAATAGGAAAGGTGTTGTGTTCTATTATGACAACGCTAAATCACGCCGACCTTTATGACCCGACTGAAGTTGATAGAGCTTGGCTGGGAAATAGTCCGAATCTTGCACTTTCCGATTATATTGGGTATACAACTTAAAAATATCGATTTGGACAACATAAGGCATACCTATCACATATAGTTTGTGTCAATAATAACAACTATGCTGTTTTGGAGGGTAAACAAATGTCATTATAATTCAGTATTCGATAGACGCCGAACACATATTTTTCAATCGCCATAATAATGTCGAATTTAGTGCCTAAAAAAGATGTTTTGCGAGGAAGTCTGATAACCTTTATTCATTAGAAGAAAAAGGCTGCTGAAAGTTATCGATTGCTGGTAGAAGCTTACGGCCAACATGCACCAACTCAAAAAACTTATGAACGCTGTTTGGCGCTATTCAAAAGTGTAGATTTCGACACAGAAGACAAGGAGAGGCCTGGTCAGCCGAAAAAGTTTAAAGATGAGGAATTGGAAGCACTAATCGACGAAGATTATTCTCAAACGCAAAAAGAACTTGTATTATCATTGGGAGTCACACAGCAAGCCATTTCCCTATGTTCAAAAGCATTGGGATTGAGTCAAAAGCAATTGAAGTCGAGAGACGTTGAAAGGCGATTTGTATGTCGGAAATGATGCTTGAACGCTACAAAAAGAAGTCATTTTTGCTTTGTACTTTTCCTGTGATAAATAATGGATACATTACGATAAACCCACGCGCAAAAAGTCATAGGTAAAGCGCGGTCAACTGGGTAATGCTCTGTATTTGATGGGATCAGAAGGGTGTTCTGTATTATGAGCTGTTGAAATCCAGTCAGGCGATCACAGACGAACACAACTGATTCGTTTGAAGAGAGCAATCTAAGAAAAACGACCAGAATATTCGACCAGACACTAGGCCATAATTTTCCACCATGACAACGCTCGGCGTCGTGTCAAAAACCATTTGGAAAACAGTGGATGGGAAGTTTTGGCTTTATAGCCCAGACCTTGGCCCCTCTGACTAACGTTTGTTTCGATCGATGCAGAATGCTCTTACTGGAATACGCTTAATTGGCTTGTTTTATTCTTTAGCTCAAAACCGTAGCAGTTCTTTTGGTGCGGAATTCATATGCTACCAGAAATATGGGATAAATTAGTGGCTGGCGATGGACAATATTTTGAACAAAGAATCAATTCATTTTGTTGTTATAATAAATACATTTTTCAAGCAAAAATAACGACATTATTAACTTGTATACCCAATAATTTGTTATGTTCTCTGCAGAACCATCTTAATGTCAAATGCAAAATGCATTCATTGGACCAGTTTTTCGCTTAGAAAACCCATAAATTCTATACAAATGGAATAATGGCTTTATTCCAAATATCGCAAGAGGTTATCGATATTTAATTTTCGAACATCCAATATGTCGCGTAAGTTAAGCGTCAGTGTGTCATTCATATTACGCCATTTCTTCTGAACTAACTAAAGGGTTTGGCTCCTAATTGAAGTTGAATGTAGTAATTGCTTAAAAATATTGGCGGCGAAACTTTTAATGCTATTTTTGCTTTATTTAAAAACAAGAAACATTGTTTTTGTTGTAATAGCATTGATTCTATTTTTGAAGATTTTTTTAATGCCAAGTAATTTGTCAATAAATAATCAGCAATTTCTTTCAATTTAGAACGTGTTCCCCGTTTTGTAATTAAAGTGAAATTAGGGCATAAAAAACATATTGATTTTAGTACAATATGTCATAATAATGATTTTAAACAAATTTTTTATTAATTTTCTTATATTTCCTTATTTTATATTATTTTTTAATTTATTTCTTATTATTTTTATATTTTACTTTTGCTGTTTATTTTTTAATTCAATTTATATTTGTTTTGCACCTCTTTTTTGCTTATAAATTTAGGCACAACATTGATATTTTTTTAATGGCAATTTCCTTAATTAATTTTTAATATTTTTTTTTAAATTAATTTGTTTTATTTATTTATTCTTTTTTCATATTTTTGAGTTTTAATGTTTAATTGTAATACCTAACTTTACTAATACTTATTATTTCAGACAATAAAAAATGTATTATGGTTTCACTTAAACAATACGTGTACAACCACCGCGTTCAATATAAACCATTAAACTGCTTTTGAAAATCTATTTTATTCTGAAAAACACCACCACCGCCTTCCGCATTATTTTGTTTTATATTCGTTTTTTCCTCTGTGCTCTTAAGGTTAACAAGTGTTTTTTACTATTTTTAGATATAAAAAATAAATCGTTGAGAATCGTTAAAATACTACAACACAGTGCCTACAAAATGATTCGAAGCATATGCGATAGAGGAACCCACTCCAACAGCAACTGTATTTTTGACGAGACATATTATTACAAATTATTTTCATTGTCATTTAAAATTGTTTACATTTATTTAAAGAACAACATATTGTTACGAAAATAGGGTTGGACACCACAGCGTTTATTACATCGCTAAAATAAATAAATAAAAGCTGCAAGAACAACAACAAATCTGCAACAACAACCATTAGCAGAGATAAAGTATAGGATCCGCCATATTATTATTTTTTTTTTTTTTTTGCAAATGCTGTAAAAACAAAACTACTGGATATTTTCTCAAATTTCTTGTTTTATTTGAAACTACAATCCTTCCGGTTGTTAAAAAGAAAATAATTTCATTCAAATGGCTGCCTTGGCTGGCCATGCAGTAGCCTACACGATCGGTCCAATTTTTAAGCACATTATCGATTGTATGCAGCTGTATTTCAACAATGGCTTTACGAATATTGTCCTTTAAAGCCTCAATTGTCTCTGGCTTATTGGCGTAACACTTATCTTTGACGGCACCCCACGAATAATAGTCCAATGGTCTCAAATCGCAGCTCCGAGGTGGCCAAACGACATCAGCTCTGCGGCTGATAATGCGATCATCAAAAACAGGGCGCAAAATATCGAGTGTAGCTGCGGCTGTGTGGCACGTAGCGCCGTCCTGTTGAAACCAAATGTTGCTAATATCCTCCTCCTAATATCCAAAACTTGTTCAACATGGCCCGATAACCATCGCCATTGACTGTAACAGCCACTCCTTGCTCATTTTCGAAGAAAAATGGCCTCTGGACCAAAATCCGCACCAAACAGTGACTCGTCTTGGGTGTATCGGCTTTTCAATGTATGCGTGCGCGTTTTCTGTGCCCCAAATGCGACAATTTTGCTTGTTTACCTACCCTCCAAGATCAAAATGAGCTTTATCTGCAACATTACCATGATTTTCAAAGTAATGTCGCAATATTTCCCAGCGTTGTTCAAGCGTATACACACACAGCGGAAGGATGAAACTAATTATCTGTCAAATCAGACATGAGCTAAGTGTTACCATTCACGAAATAAGCACTAGTTGAAAAAAAACGTTAGAAGGCGTACCCTTTAAATAAAAATGACAAAGAAACAACAACAATTAAGCAGCAAAGAAAACAAGCAACACACAATAAACAAGCAACAACAATACCAAGAGCTGAAAGAGGTAAATGTTCACATACGCATGGCTATAAAAGAACTAAAAAGAAATTAAAAGAAATAAATGGAATCTACCTGAAATATCGAGAGATTGGAGAGCTTTCGATATGTTGTTTACTCGGCCATATAAAAAGCCCCTCGATGCGAACAGCAATCAGTTTTTATGTGTCGTAAACTCAGCGAGTGCAGCTTAAGTAAAGTAAACCCAGCGAGTGCAGTTTGTGTGAAGAGAGTTTATGAGCAGTAAACTCGTGAAGTAAAAAATAAAACCAGTTTAGTTGGAGCTAACTCAGTAAAGAGAGTTAAGTGTGGATAACCTCTGGTTGAAAAGGTTGTGATCGAGCCTAAGTTACAACTACGATCGGGTTGGAAGATCTTTAGGAAGAAAGATCTGTCGAGTAATTGTTGTTGTTTACAAAGCTGTAAATCGACAGAGTAATTGTTATTGCCTGTAAAAAGGTTACAAGCAGTGGTGCACATAACTGTGTTGAATAAAGGATTTTTAATTAAAACTAAACACAAAATTTATTTTATTTTAACTATAATCTATGAACTCATAAAAACACGTTTTTAAAAAGGTAAAAACGTAACAATATTTTCTTTATTTAATAAAATAACATTAAATTTTTCCAAAACATCTCTTTCCTGTTTTTTATTTAACTTCCCTTGCAATATATTGTTACGTTTTAACCTTTTTTAAATCGTTTGAGTTCGTTTATATTGCGCTAAAATAAAATAAAACACTTCTTTGTTTAATTGCTTGTCTCTTTTTTATTAATTCCACTGTAACTTTTTTGCACTTTGTCTTCATACAGCAAATTCTCTTTTACACAATTTTTATTTGCGCCTAAACAGATTTTACTTATTGACAGTAAAATGATAATTGTACTCGCCAGCCGCATTTCGCCACCTTTTATGGCATTTCATTGTCAATTTCGAATATTCTTGTAGTTGCTACAAATTTCGATTAATGTACAGTAAATTCATATGTAAAACCAAAATATCCCAAAAAGAATCGAGCCGGCAACTCCGTTACGCATGCAGGCGGCAGTACTCTTAAATTGGTTATGGTAATTATGGCAACGATGTTAAGCCCCGACACGAACCAATAAAGTCCGTAGTTAAAAACATCCCACAATAAGTCTCTAATGCGGTGAATTTCCTTTTCAGCGTTTTCATTTTCGTAGCAATATAATATAACTGAGACTGTTTACTTTCTATACTTTGAGGCGAGCCTTGAATTATAATTCTGTAAAGCAAATACGTTACGTTCACAAAAAATGTTTAGCAAGTTCCCTAAAGTATGCTTAACTAAATTAAAAAAATATATAAAAAAACCCCAAAAGTTTTTTTTTTGTTTTTGGGTATAACTCATGTTGTTTTTAGGTATAGATTATGTTTTCGAAGAAGTAGGTTCAGTGAAAGTTTGCTTTGCCTTTCTTTCGGCTTAGACTTCCACCATCTCATTTCTCTTGCGCCCCTAAAGTCTCGGCAACCTCAGGTATATATACAGGTTGTTAAGCACACTGTGGCATACCAGTGGTACTCTGGTTGTAAGTACACAACTGTTAAGAGTTCTTAACTAGAACCGATTAACTGTCCGAGACTATCATAATGCTAATTCACGCGTGTTCTCTTTCGGAAAGGATTTCAAAGATATCGCTCAAAGTTATTAATCTGCGTGCTCTAGATCCCACTATTACTGCTGCCACTATTTGAAGCGTTTTAGATCCATAGGCCTAGCATTTGTAAGTCATTTTGTAACCACCTTAGGTCTGTGCCCCACTTCTTCTGTGTACATATGTATATGGAATCGCTAGCCTGAAACATAAAAGTATGTCTCCGATTCCTTCCAAGATCGTAGGGTGACCATTATGGTTGTCTGCCATAAGTTTTGCTTTCTTATAAGTTTAGACTTCCTGTACAACAGCTTTCTTGTATCTCCACTTTAAGTGGTATTAGGGTTAGATGAACTTGCATTCCACATAGCCTCAAGATAGCCGTCGTTTGTCCAGTCTTCTTCCACAATACTAGAACGCCATATACTATCGCAAGCCTTATCATTTGAGTAAATACTTAGTAAGTCAAGGCTTTGCATTTTTATGATTTATAGATAGATTCAATAGCAGGCCTGAGTGGATTTAACGGGTGTATTGGGAACTTGTTCCACTGTGGCCATGGAAGCTTTTATCGGCTAAAGTCTACTGTATACTTTCAATATGAAATCTACAGCTCTGGAGCCCCTTAGGTTATTGTAACACAGGTGGTCTAGGACGTACCAACGACTTTGAGTTACTTTTGAGTAGGAGTGACCTATTCACCGGTGACTCCTCAAATTCAACTGTTTACAGAGATGTGCGTATGGACCTACAATAGATGGTTGTGTGGGCGCGGGTATTTTCGGATCTAATAGCAAAGTCGGGAAACCTATGGGTAAATGACCGAGCTTTTTCCAGGCGGAGATTCTAACAATTTCCATCTCTGTACGGAATAATATAGAGCATGGACTAAGAGGCGCTGCTATTTATACATATTCTGATAGTCAAACGGCAGCAATGAAACGGCTGCTACACAAATATTAACACACTAGCGTTAGGAAACAAGATAACCCTTTGTTGGGTCCCCGAACACACTGGTGTTATGGAGAAAGAGCTTACTGATGAACTGGCCAGGCAGGGCTCGACCCCTGATCTTGTGGGATCAGAGCCGTTCGATGGTATTAGCTGAGTCTGAGGCAGGCGAAACCACATAGGGAAGTTAGTTACAACGGTCAAACACTGGTTCAGCTTACTTGGGTCCAATACTGAGCCCATTGTGACGTACATTGAAGGTAACGTGTAAGCGGATCTACATATCTGCGAAACAACCAGACAAAGGAAGAAAGACCCTGACATTTACATCAGTTGAGTCCGATACGGTATGCAGAAACGAACTGCCACATAAAACAGTCCTAATATCCGCAAAATTCAGACACTGACATAGGAAATATTCGACAGTCTCCTCGTCTTTCTCATCCTGGCAACTCCTACGGTAATCATTAAACGGTAGAGCCAATCCCCTAGCATGCGCACCAGCCACAAAGTGGTCGGTAATGACAGCCATCAGAATTCGTAGCCTATGTTGCAGAATCTCCCATAATATACATACATACTCCAAGCTAGCCAGATCGTACAGCGGCCAGATCTGTTTTGATACAGAGCACGATATCCCACCGCAACTGTGCCCTGCCCAACATGTACTGCAAAACCAAAAGTCTGCAAGAGGAAAGTGACATTCCAACCAAGTTATCGAGTAGAAAGCCCACTATCGCCAGTTGTGTGCCACACAGTTCCCCCGGCTGTCAGAGTGACCCCTTACCTAGATAATGCCCGTCATTCACACACGAGTCGCGATGACGAGTAGACACCGGAGAGCAGTGGTCTGTATGCAGGAATAAAGACACGGCCCTCTACCCCTTCCGATCCACCCGTGTATACCTCAACAGAACCGGAATTAAACTACCAACTCTGGTGAGATGCTTACAGAGAACATTATATCCAGAAAGGTTTTGGGTGAACAGTAATCCACTCATAGGCAAGGCAACTATTGACCTTCAGACTTGCTACTACTATCCGAAATATTACCTCTTCAAACTTAATGTGGTGTCTGAATCGGAGTCTCGCCTGTGTGAGGAGTAAGAGGAGACAACGGAACATATTCTTTGTGGATGTGTGTGCTTTGACAAACTTTCGGAGACGAGCTTTTATAGAGACATATGTTGAGCCCGTTGAAGATATTGCGGTCTTCATACAAGAGGTAGACGGTATTCTTCTAAAGACTTTTTCAACTGGTGCTCTCGGACCGATCAGTCAGCTATCTTCTACCCAGGAGCCTTGACTCAATTGGATTTTTATTTCTGGTGGCTATTGCGCTGGTGAAATCGACTATAGAGAGTCTGGCCTCATAGATCTTTCTAGAACGCAGTGCCATGGCTAGTTGGGCTTCTCCGACGCCGTCTAATTATTAAGAAAGTAGTTCGTTTTAAGACAAACAACTTGGTGTTAACAATTTCAATCCATATCGTTTGCCTTTAATCATTTGCTTGCCGATGTATTCTTCAATGTTTCCTACTTATTTCTATGGCAGAGCAAAATAGGCTGGCTGCCCTTTATTGACAAAAAATAGGACGAGTTACAAACACAAACCCTTTAATCTATGCACATACATATGTACGTACACATATGCGAGTATAGCTGGTATTATTACCCACTCTTTCAAATTTTGGTGTAGTGGGATGGTCAAGTCACACCATTTGTCTTTCGAAAACATGTAAAAGAGAACGAAAAGTTCTCATGTGTGTGTAAATAATGGTCTATTATATTTATTGTTGTTATTTTATGTTTTTGTTGTTCTTCCAGTCGTTGTTATAGACGTAACAATTACGTTCATCAAGTATTCTATTATTAGTGGGGGTGTTACGTTCTCTGTACTGACCTTTTGCTGGTTATTACATACGATAAAGACATTGTTATTGTTTTCTTTCATAAAAAGAAATATTTTTTTAAGTGATTTTGTTATTGTTGTTGTTATTGCCATTATTATTGTTGTCTATTAGCTTTCTTCAGTTGTCATGTAATATGTGTTTTCACTACAACGACCTTGAACTACATACGGTTGGGGAAACAGAAACAAAAGGACCATAGCTTTATGGAACGGGCACCATTTTTAAAGCGAGTATAGTTTGATAATTTCTTGTGTTTCGTTGCGTATGGTACTTTAAGCGTAATAGCTATTGCAGAACTGCAGTAGTATTTCGAGCAAGCTGCGTCATACGATATGTTTCGTTTGGCGTTGCAAGCAGAAAACTTTGTTAAATTTAACTAAAATTGAAAAAGTCAAAAACAAGCCAGGATTTGATAAATACTGTAGGTAGTTTGTACCGCAACCTTAATTTCAATCGGTAGAAATTAAGTGGTGGTGGTGGAATAACTGGTAAAGTGCAGTTGCCGTTATTCCACCACCTGCTGGCGACACTATCATGCAGCAATTTATCTAAATTATGTGTCATGAGTCGATTACTTGCTGAAATTAAGCGACATTGTGTGTCATGAATCGATATTATGCTGAAATTTATAGACATTGTCCATTGTGAGTCAACATAGTGCTGAGATTTAGCGACGTTGTTTATCATGGGTCGATTGTATGCATACATTTAGCGACATTGTCTGTTATGAGACGCTTATATTTTTTTTTATATAAGACCAGCACCCAGGGGATGGCCCCCACTCATGCAGAGCATTGTGCTGGTACTAGGAAAATAAGTTATTGGAAGGAGGACAGAGGGAGTATTGTTTATGGCCGTTAGATTTAAATTTACTCATGTCGTAGGTGGCAGGAAATACTTTCGCTAGAAGATTATTCCACAACCAACCACAAAGCTATTGATATTGGCAAAGGGAACCTCTCCTGTCAAGAAAATCATGAGTGTTCTGTGACCGGCATCCTCCCCCGCGGTCCTCAAGCTGGTATAAAGAAGCCAAAGTATGGTTTTATTAGTTGCTAAAATTGCAAATGAAGAAAACCAAACTCAGAGCTATTTGACTTGGCTAGATGTCAATTAAAACTTTATCTCACCTTTTAGTTTAATTATTAGACAAAAATATAATTTGCTTCACCTTATGTAGTTATTTCGAAAACAGACTCTTAAGTTAATAGTTGTTTGTATCTTAGGCAGCAATTAAGACTTTCAGTGCAACTATTTCGCATACACAATCATTACTCTTGCCCCCTTGTCTTAATAGCATACCCTTTGTTACAGTATGTGTTGGCTCAGAAGAGTCATAAACAATGTTAACCATTTATTACTGATATAGATTATAGGCACTCCCTAAAACAATTTGTAAAATTCATACATATGTACTCTGCAAAATATTAAAATGTCACAGAAACATTGAATTTAAAAGAAAAAAAATCTTGAGCAAAAGGCCAATTAATTAAATAAATTGAAGAGCAAGCAGGCGTCTATTTTATTTCATTATTTTTACGTTAAATTCATTAAAAAAAAGATCCCTAGAGATACACTTCGTTTAATGGGAAATTAATTAAAACTTTTAAAAGGAAAGAAAAAATTAAATAGAAAATTACCATATAACTTACACTCATGCATGTATACAACCTTGATCAGAAAGTTCCCGGAATAACACACGTCTGGCGGTCCCATTGTTCGTTTTCTTTGTTAAGTTGGTGCATCTGTTTTTGATATTCTCGCTAAATCTTAGCGTCATAGCTTGACACTTGTAAAAGCTCCGTAACCAAGAGTACATCTATCCCTATGTATGCTGGCAATTTTTTACAAATTTAGAAATGGATTTAAACTTGCAACAACGAACGTTGAGCGATATTCTAAAGAAAATGGTCCTTTACCAGTGGCCGGACGGTTCAAAAGTGGTCGTGAGTCAATCGAAGATGATGAACACAGTGGCACACCATCGACATCGAAAACCGACGAAAACGATGATAAAGTAAAAGAAATGTTGGTTAATAACCGCAAATTAACCATCAGAGAGATAGCGCAGGACTTGAACATTGCCTATGGATTCGTCCAAGACACACACATACACATACACACATAATTCCCACGACATCCCAAGTTATACAAGGGGGACTTCTCTCATCCAATGACCTGCAACCGATTCTGTTTTTAGACTCATTGAGAGAGACCATATGCATTAGTTAGAGAAGCCTTACATAGCCCAAATACTCATAACCAGTCGCTAGCAGTGCTATGAGATGATATCGCTGTTGCAAATTATCTGATGGTCTGGTCTGGTACTAAGCCGAGGACCTCTTGGTAGGTAGGCGGGTATCTTACCTACCATACCACAGCACCACACCAAGACATTTGGTTAATGATTATGGTTTTCGTCGTGTAGCAGCAAAGTTGGTGCCAAAACACCTCAATTTGATCTAAAAAGGTCGCAAAAGATATGACTTGCGAGGCTGTCTCCGATCACATTCATCATAAGCATCATTACTGAAGACGAGACATGGGTTTATGAGTACGACAGGCCGTCAGGCAAGTGAATGGCGTTCAGCAAATGAGCCGCGACCAAAAAAACCACGTCGTTTTCAGTTAAAAAAAGAAGGCAATGCTCAAGGTTTTCATGCATTACAACGGTGTAATGTATCATGAATTTTTGGCAGAAACGCCAGACCGTAAAAACAAAAAGTATTATTTGGGCATTATGAGACGTTTGTGTGTAGCAATTCGTTAAAAGACATCGGAATTGTTCAACAAATGCAACAAATATCATCTAACAGCCACCGAATTCACCTGATTTGGCTCGCTGTGACTTCCTTCTGTTCAATCGAGCCGAGAGGACATACCGAAAACTGAATATAAAAAATGCTTCGAAGATTAAAGCAAGCGCTGGCATAAGTGTATTGTAGTCGATGTGAATTACTTTAAAGGGGACAAGATTTAGGTGAATAAACTTGTGTTTTTAATTTTCTGAATAAATTCCGGAAACTTTTTGATCAAGGTGGTATTCAGGTATGTTATATGTATGTGGACAGGAATATAATTACATATGCAAACATAAAAAACAATATTTTATTATTTAAACACATTTCTCTCAATTACTTCTATGCAAAAACACAAAAACAATTATAACAACACACACACTCTCTTTCTCTCTTTGAATTCTAAAAAATGACAATAATATTTACAGTTATTATTTAGTTTCACAAAGAGATATAGAAACAAAAACACAGAGACATTTAGACAGACATACTCACGCTCTTTGCTATTTGCTCACATGCACATATACACACACTAACTGCTTGCCGTCTTGTTTGTTTTATTTTATTTTCACTTTGTTTTTATTATCTGCTAGTGAAACTAAAACAGGTAATTACAAAATGTGTGATATTGCCTGTAAGTGTGTATGTGTGTATGTGTTATAAACTCATAGACTTTGCTATACAAGCACATACGTGTGCGTTTCATTTGAAAACAAGTAGCAGCCAAACAAAGTAGCAGTGCATATATGTGCACTAATACAAGTACATACATACTGTACTATATGTGAAGGCATGTTTATTTGTAGCATACTTTGAGGATAAATAAAGTTCTTACTTGTGTATGGCATGGTTTTAAATTATTTAAAGAGAAAAAAAGAAAACTTACGATGTTTTTTTTTTGGTTTTTTTTCTACCGAATTTTACTATTTGACAAGGTTATAATGCCCGTAAATAGTTTCATTCTTTTGAAAATATTTAAAAAGGAACTTAAATTTATAAAAAATTTAATATTTTTCCAACAGTTTGCTTAATTTCTTTATACCATTTTTAATATTTAAATTTTTATTTAAAAAAAACCATGATATAAGAAAATAGAAGGTAGTGCCACTCTCGCATTTTTTCTAACATACTACCATTGGACAATAAAGGCGAACTGATATTTATGTTGAAATTTGTGCTACCATTAGAGCTGGAAAACTATCGATAGTCGGCCCATTCGAAAGTTTCGATAGTTTGAAAAAACTATCGATACTATGGGCTTCTTTTAAGTGCTACTTATGGCTACAATATTAGAATTTAAGAAAAGGCAAAGACTAATAATAAATATACAGTTTTGAAACATATGATAGGGACACTACATTTTTTCCACTGTGTCATAATACTTGACGTATGGAAATTTTTTGGTGGAAAAGTAATCCTTACACATATATAGTGAGTTGTTTTACAGCTCTAGCTACTATACCCTGCTCACAAGATCCCATTTTTCACATAAATTTTTTTTTTTTCTAATTCGATTATTAAACCGTAATATAAGGCAAAACAAAATGTTAAATGTGCAAACAAAGAAAAAAATCAAAAAGAAAACAACTTAAAACAAATCTTGAATAAAACCTTAAAATTTCCCATTTCAATACACATCTTTTAGTAAAGGGTCCGCCATCTAACTTTTTTTTCAACAAGTGCTTATTTCGTGAATGTTAACACTTAGCTCATGTCTGATTTGACAGATAATTAGTTTTATCCTTCCGCTGTACGAATATGGTTGTGCATACGCTTGAACAACGCTGGGAATCTAGGCCTGCGATCGACTTATGGAAGATGCCGATTTCGCCAAAAAATATCATCTTTTCAGATGAAGCTCATTTTGATCTTGGCGGGTATATAAACAAGCAAAATTGTTCCATTTGTGACACAGAAAACCCTTACGCATACATTGAAAAGCCGATACACCCAAGACGAGTCACTGTTTGGTGCCGATTTTGGTCCAGAGGCATAATTGGGCCATTTTTCTTCGAAAATGAGCAAGGAGTGGCCGTTACAGTCAATGGCGATCGTTATCGGGCCATGTTGTACGAAAGTTTGTTTACAAAAATTGAAGAGGAGGATATTAGCAACATTTGGTTTCAACAGGACGGCGCTACGTGCCACACAGCCGAAGCTACACTCGATGTTTTGCACCCTGTTTTTGAAGATCGCATTATCAGCCACAGAGCAGATGTCGTTTAGCCACCTCGGAACTGCGATTTGACACCGTTGGACTATTATTTGTGGGGTGCCGTCAAAGATAAGTGTGACGACAACAAGCCAGAGACAATTGACGCTTTAAAGGACAATATTCGTCGATAATGTGCTTAAAAATTGGACTGATCGTGTAGGCTACTGCATGGCCAGCCGAGGCAGCCACTTGAATGAAATTATTTTCCATTATTAACCGGAAGGATTGTACTTTCAAATAAAAAAAGAAATTTGAGAAAATATTCAGTAGTTTTTTTTATAGCATTTTCAAAAAAAAAATATTTGGCGGACCCTTTATATAATCTGAAATAGCCTGGGTTGAAAAACATATATATGTTTATTATATATTCAAAATTAACGTTGTTACTTATGCTGAAAAATTCTAAATTTAAAAATCTTGATTAAATTACACAAAATTCTGAAAAATTTCTGGGAATATTGATCCTTTTTCTGCATATGGCAACGCTTTTGTAAATGTTTACATATAAAACAAACTTCGAGAATCTGGTTTATTGTCAAACAATTTTGAGTGGAACTAAATTCTATTTCTTATATCATGAGAAAAGCTAATTTAGAAAAAAATTTATATCTTATACATACAGTGAAGCAAAAAAGTTTAAGTACATATTCATAAAATTGGTCAGGTTTTTTTTTTTTCTTTTTATATCTTTAATTTTTTTTTTTTTTTTGCCTTACATACCTTTAAGAGTACTTTGTTTTCGTAATACTATAACATTTTCCTGTTACTTTTACTTAAGGAAACTAGTGATGCATAAAGACAAAAAGAACTATACAGTTAGCTCTTGACATATACAAAGTTTTTTTTTTTTGTAAAAGTAAGAGTTTTCTTAGACCTGCTTATAGGAAAGTGGAGCACTTGTGAACTTTAAAGAATTTTATTGTTGTTTATTGAGTTAGTCAGGTGAAATTACTATAATGCTGACGAAATGAGTGGAGGAAAAGAAATAAAACTTAAATTGAAGAAAGTGGTAGTAAAACTGTACCTAGAAAATACATGAGTACTTCAAATGGACAACAGTCAGTTTGTTTTGATACATTACTGGACCATATATTTCTTATGGATATAAGGACCTCATAGTTCTTGCCCAGCATCAGAGTGGCAGTCATATAATCATTTATGCCATAGAGGAAATCGCCATCATATAGCCGCAATATTTCCATGTGCCTCATTATGTGACCAGCCTTAAAACCGGAGAAACTTGACAATCTAAGAGCACTTTTACATTCTTCTTCATTAGCAATATGTGTAATGGAGCGATATATGTGCAGAGTGGCTCCAATACAAGTGCAGGACACAAGTCCCCATCGTAATCGCTGTTAAAACACAAGTAAGGCGAAAGATCTTACCCAAAAGAACGCGCGCATGGCTCTGCTCCGTTCAAGGCTATCACGCCAAGATAGCAAAGATCAGTTTTGGTCTTATCATTGTAAATCTAAGAATTTAATAGCTAAGACACTTATGGTCGGCCTAAAGGTTTATTGCTGCCTTTAATGGGTGGGGTATCTGGTAAGGGCAGTTAATAGAAGAAGCCTACTAGATTTCTTTCGCCTCTGCTGTGGAACATCGCTGTAATAGGGTTGTTGGAGTATCTACAGCGATGTGGTTTTAGGGTCTTTGTTTATGCGAACGGAGTTGATGCCCTTTACCAGACGATACAAGATACCTGTATTTAATGTACCGACACTCGGTGGCGTTAAGTATCTGGTGGTCATTCTCAAACCCAAGCTCATCTGGAGGTAGAACATAATAAATAGAGTAAAAATCGCTTTACAGCTGTAAGAGGGCGAAAGGCAAGATATCAGGGCTCAAGTTAACCATCACCTATTGGTTCTTCCCAGCCGTAGTAAAACCTACTCTACTTTACAGTGCTCATATTTGGTGAACAGTGTGTAAGTATCAGTGTCATTGTAAACAGGGTGCTCAAGCAGTCAGTTGTCTTGATCTCCAGTGCACTTTGCTCCACTCCAACCAAAACCTTATTTACTTTACTTAACAGGCTCCCCACCGATCTTCTTTTGAAACAGAGGGCTAAGTTGGCGGCAGTAAGGCTAAGTGCAGTTAATTTTTGGCCTATTCTGGACTATGGACACACTGCGATCCTTGGATAGCACAGACGTATTCGGATCGATTACATGGTCCCTCATAATGTTCTCGACAGGAGATTTAACTGGTCTAGGAAACAAGAGTTTGGACAAAATGTCCTTGAGGTCTATACCGACTGCTTCACGTGGGCTATGGTATATACATAAAGGGTTCTAACATTAGACTGTCCTATAGGTTGCTTGATCACTAAAGTGTATTTCAGACGGAGGACATGGCTATACTAAGGGTTAAGCCATGCTGGCTGAAATCTACTGATTTACTCAGACAGTCAGACAGCGATCAAGTCCCTTGCTGGCGTCAGCTCGACGTCTATCTTCACCCACAAATGCCACAGATTTCTCATGGAAATCTTGGCTTATTCCTAAATAACTCTCATATGTGTTCCCGGACACAGGGTTATCGTCGGGAATTGTGTTGGTGACGATCTGGCTATATTCGAACGAGAGAATGAATATTCTCCGGTCAGTGTATAGCGAAGCTCATTGGCGGCATGCGAGCACCGGGCGATATCGTTGGGCTCCACTGCACCGACCTTGCACGCATGGCCATTCATTGCACAATTACAGCTTAATCAGTGTCTGATTGGAAGGCATGCCGGTAGACTCGGCATTCATCTTCACATGCATTTTGCAGGAGTTGTGGTTCTAAATAGAAGGAGTAGATAGATGGTTTTTCACCTTATGTGTCAGTCTCCATTCCTTGTTATCAGACGACTGAAGTTTTTGGCCCCCTGTTTCTTGTCATTTTTAACCGTAATTGCGAGATTTATTTTGGAGTCAAAATGGTTTCCTATGGAGACTGTTTGATGCAAGGGTTAGCTTTAATGCTTATGGTATCACTATGCGCCAAGTCTCTGGCCTAAGTGGCACTCTTTTTCTCTAGGGGGTTTACCACCGTATCTAGCCTAACCTATTGGCGGCTTAATGAGTCTCAGATTTCTACATCTAGTGAACGAAGCAATCAACATCTTCGCGGGGCTTATAATTAACCCCACCTCCTTGCACCAGCTCAATATTCCATTCGTTTCGATATGGTTATGTTCTCCTAACCACATAGATGACCAGATCATCGGTGAACCCGAAATTTGTTAAGTTTTTCCAAAAGTTCTTCAATGACCAGTGTGCACAGAAGAGGTCATAAAACGACATCTTGTGGACAGCCCTTAGTGGCCAAAATCAATAAGAGTTTTTCTTAAAAAAAAACACTTGAAAAGTATAAAGTGACCGGGAAATATAAAAAAATATTAAATAGATTTCAAGGGCTAAAATTAGCGTTGTTTTTAAAGTTTTAAAGTTGAAAAGTTTTCAAAATTTAAAAAAAAAATTATGCTTAAAAATTGTCAAGTGTGATCGTTATCACAAAAGTTATTACATATTTTTATTAGTTAATAACCACTGATAAGACTATTTTCAACATCGTAATCATATTACCTTTTTCTTACTTTTTATTGCTTTTGACTGACAGGTCATCAATGTCATATATTTTTTTCTTTCTTTCTTTATAAAAATCTATAATGAGATCCTTATAAACTTTGGTATTTCACTTGTTGTTGTTGCATTTTGTTGTTGTTCTACTTATTATGGTTCAATAATAAAAGTTTATACAATCCCATAAATGTACGGTAATGACACTGACAATGACAATATTTTTATGATGACTTTTTTATATAGTATCCTTTTTAAGAGGATTAACAAGCCTTAACAGCGTTTGTTTGGTGAAAAATTCAAACACAAAAAAACTACAAAAATTTCGTAATAAAATATTAGTTTTCAGGGGTTTCTTTAATTTTATTTTTTCCCATTTTTTTATCAAATAAAGTTTGTTTTTAGAAATTTAAGTTTTTATAACAGTTTCTGAAATTGGCAGTTTTTTGTTTAATAAATTCTTTAAACTGTGTGTGCCTTCCATTTCCTTTTTATTCCCAATTGACGTATGAGTGTTATGGCATTCACATTAAATATCAATCATACGCTTCGAAGCACACAGTTAAAGTCTATATTTGGAAGATCTATATATTTTTTAAAATGTACAATTCTGTCATACAATGTGTAGAATAATGATTTCTTAAGTTAAAAACTTCAGTCAATGGATATGATGTTATAACAGTCGTATGGTAAGCCGTGAATATTATAAATGAATGGCTTAAGAGAAAAAATCACAAAAGAGGTATAACACTAACCAAGTGAAGAGGTATAACACTTTTATTATGAAAGATAGTAGAGGTGATGATAATAAACGATCTACTAAAACAAGCTGAACAATCTTTACTCGGCGAATCAGGCCAATAATAGAGCAAGCAGATCGTAGATTGCAATATGCATATCAGGGTTGACAACCCACTGTTATTATATTAAAAAAAACCGGATGGTTTTCGTAGTTTATTTACAACAAAAATAAGTATAATTTGGCAGTTCTGATTAATTCGTTCCGTTTTTTTTTAATCCCAAAAAGATGACCAATTAACAAATTTATTAAAATAAAAATGTATGAAACCTAAACAGTGGTTCATCTTTTCTCCACCTCTAAGATAATTTCTGAATCCCGGCTCAGCACAAATTCTCGTCTTCCAACTCTGAAGCCGATTTTATATTTTATTAAAAGAAGTGATTCTGTGAGCTACTAAAAGATATTGTATAACAAGTTTTGGTATAAACATAACAATAGTCAGAAGGGGCAATGATACAGCGAGTGTGACAAGATATTTAATTTTATCGTTGCTAACAATTGTTCGGAAAATTTTGTAAAGTAAAGCCGGTTGTCGTCAAGCAAACAAATGACTTTATCATGTCTGTCTTTATATTCTGGTCATTTTTCTTATAATGCACGGTTCAAACGAAGTAATTGCCGCTCCAGGTCACCGAGTCTTGTTAACTTATAGTATACAATACCTTCTTGATTCCACCAAAAGAGTGCAAAATTGCAGTATAAATACTAAAACAAAATACTCGTAATTGTACGAATAGATAAAAAATATTGTCTAATTTAACAAAATCGGGAAGCAGTTATGAAACCCCCCCCCCAAAAAAAAAAAAACCATCAAAAAACCCAATAAAACCCGCTGGGTTGATTTCTTTTTTAAAACCCAGGTTTTTGCCAACCCTGCAACAAATGCAAAACAATTTTCTGACCTTGGATAACCACTATATTTTTTTTTGAAGCGCTATGTTTGTCTATCTTCAAAAACCATCAGCATTTCAGATTCTAGGAAAGCGCTTTCTTAGAATATTTTTTCTAAAATGTAAGATTTTTGAAGAGGCTGCTTCATACATCTTATGATAACTTTGAAATGACTAATTCGATTTCATTAAGCCATATGTTAAAAAGTTCCAACTTGTACCAGCTTTAAGTCATTCTTATGTCAATTTTTAATATGACCAATATTTTTCGAGTTATTGAGAAACCATTTAAAAAAAAAAAATTTTGAAAAATTATTAAATTTTTGATTTCTAAAAATTCACAAAAAATAAAAAGCAGCTAATATTTACCAGTTTCACTATTTATTCATAAAATTGTATACCATAATTCATGAAAATCGATTGGTAAATATATATTTTATTCCGAATAATAATGTAATTGCACAAAGTTCCACTGAGCGTATGAGTGATATTTATTAATTTTGAAAAATATCGCTTATACGTCACCCAAAACATATAGGGTCCGCCAAAAGAAAAATTTTTTTTGAAAACAGGGCGCAAAACATCGAGTGTAGCTTCGGCTGTGTGGCACGTAGCGCCATCCTGTTGAAACCAAATGTTGCTAATATCCTCCTCTTCAATTTTTGTGAACAAAAATTCGTTCAACATGGCCCGATAACGATCGCCATTGACTGTAACGGCCACTCTTTGCTCATTTTCGAAGAAAAATGGCCCAATTATACCTCTGGACCAAAATCCGCACCAAACAGTGACTCGTCTTGGGTGTATCCCAAATGCGACAATTTTGCTTGTTTACATACCCGCCAAGATCAAAGTGAGCTTCATATGAAAAGATGATTTTTTTGGCAAAATCAGCATCTTCTGTAAGTCGATCGCAGGCCCACATAGCGAACGGAAAAAGCGTATACAAAACCATATTCGTTCAGCGGAAGGATAAAACTAATTATCTGTCAAATCAGACATGAGCTAAGTGTTACCATTCACGAAATAGTACTAGTTGAAAAAAAAACGTTAGATGGCGAACCCGTTATAACTTTCTCTGGGACCATTAGAAGGAACGGGCTTAGGTGAACACACCACAAACTACTGACACTCTGGAATTAAATTCGGCGCTGCATTGAGGAGATAAGCCAAGTTTTTTTGCAAAATGTGGTTCAAAATCTTGTGAAAAGAGCGGACGTCTGCCGACGTGCGGGAGGTGGACATTTGCCCAACATCATATTCCATTATTAATTCCCATATTTCTATTTTATATTGGCATGAATAAAACTGAATTTATCAAAAAAAATGTGTATTTAAGCAAATTTATTTCCTAACCTCAAATTTGCCCACCCTTTATATCTAGTCGCCCATCAATGCTTTTATGCAAAACTTGAGGACGTGTATGATCAACATCGTCTACTCGGGTTTTTAATGAAAAGATCGGGCGAGAAAGTATCCTTAGTTCCACCGTCGTACCACTCCCAACGGTCTGATGCTTATCGATTTTCGTGGTTTGTAGCACCACGTTCCAGCATCTCCATATCGACAAAGCTACTTGGCTGTCCCCTGATCGGTCCATGCCTAACCAGTTCGATCACATTTTGATTGACGAAAAGCATGCCTCTAACATACTAGATATACTCACATTCAGACACCCGAATATCGACTCAAAGGATTACCTTGTTGTAGCCACGTTACGATTGCGCATTAGTGCAGCAATGTCAGCTTGCCTAGTACACAGAGAAAGCTTGATGTCAAAAGGCTGTTTTCACAAGAGACGGCTGACTTGTGCTCCTGTAGTATAAAAATTAAGCACTACCATCTAAATCTGGTGGTCTAAACAAGACTGCTCTTTCTTTATTCAAAAACATTTTGTTTTCATGTATATTAAAACTAAGGCTCAGATAGGCTCCATTGCTTCCTTTCCACTCTCGATGGCATTGGAGAACTGTGAGCCAACAACACCCACTCCTGGCACACCACTGCGCCTACACATACGAAATCAATGATATGATCAGGAGTGTCGCCAAGCCACTTAAGCTAAAAACGCCGAATACAAGAGAAGAGCTGCCGCGCATGTCATTGTTGAGAGCTATCTAGTGAAGGGAAGAGAAACACTTTTTTAGACGCGTTGCTTAAAAGCAGATGTGATGCTCCAAAATCCTACAAAAGAGTCAAGCGTCTGATTTAAGATTATAACACCGGAGCGTCTAATATATAGAGGCGAAAATGGTAATCTGGTTACTGATGCACAAGGCGTACTGAGGTTATGGACCACCACTTTTCTACGCCATTGTGTGGCGATGACGACACCAATTCCTAATGGTCTTAACCGATAATGACGGCATGGAGATTCCAGCACCCAGCCATGGCGCTATGTGGCGGCTAAAAAAAACAATAAAGCTGCTGGCCCAGACGGTCTGCCCGTTAAATTGTTTAAAGTGTGAAAAGTGTGAAGTGTGGTAGTGAAGAGCTGGTTAGTTGCATGTACCAGCTTATCGGTAGAATATGTTTGGAATAAGGTGTGCCCAGTGAGACCTCACAATTTGTAATAACTTCAGGGTATATGTTGTCGCCAAGTAAGGAAGTCCGGTGTATTGGATTCCAGGTTATGGTTGACAACTTTACATTCGATGTGGAGAATGAATTTATTTATCTTGGCACTGCCGTTATCTACAGCAACAATGTCAGCCTGGAAATCAAGCGGAGAATCCAGTAGGTGTTATTATATAGGCAAGTGAGTAGTAGAGATCAGTCTCCTCTGCTCCTCCATGAATCCCACATCCTACCACAGGCTCAGTTATCTATCAAACTCCCAAAGAAAATAAGCAGCGGTCGCACAGGCACATCCGCCAGTTCTATGCCCTTAGCCGCACCCGCTCTTACCAGCTTATCTGCAAACTCATTTCTCTGCACGCCAGTGTGCTCCGGAACTCAGCACAGTTTTACACGGCACACATCCAAGAGCGACATGAGGGTACTCCTGCACAATGCAACCAGCCTTGAGCTCACATGGCGACCAGTCCTGGTGTCCGCCCTGAACCATGCAGTCCGCCGTCAGCACCCAGTCCAGCCCGCCCAGAATGGCAGAATGTTCATAATCCAGAGCCTTGGCCAGGCCTTCTTCGAAAATCCTTCAGAAGCTCTCAACAACCATCCTCTTTACTGCAACCTTCAGGAAGGACAAGCCAAGATATGCCCATAGACACCAGATATGCCCATAGCAACACAACTGTGCACAATATTTAGAAGCTTTCTCCGACTGGCGTTTTCCAAAGTACATAGGTGAGAACAGGTATGACTATGGAGATATAGATCCACTTCACAATTACCTGGCGAAGATCCCATCGCCCAAGATGTCGAAGACCCATTATTACTTCAAACAAAGTTACGAATTTTTAAAGCAGAAACGGAAGATAAATTTGAGATGAATTTAGTACACAATCTGCATCCATAGATTAGCTACTAAGCTGACTAAAGTTTTAAGGGTTATTTAAGCAAATAAATTTAAATCTACAACAGAGACCAACAGTTTTTATTAAGACATAAAATAGCGAATCTTAGCCATCAACAAATTGTCAATGTCCTTGATTTCTCCTTCTTTTATACAATAAATTTAAATATTTTCCTTCACTCAGATGAGGTAAATCTCTTAAGTTATTTTGTTGTCTTTGGAAATAATTTATAAATAATTTAATTCCTGCTGCTGCTAATGCTATGCTAATGCTGATGCTAATGCCAATACTGTTGCTGATGTAGTTTTGATTGTTTTTTTCAAAATTTTTTCAAATCCAATTAAAATTTTCACACTTTGTCGTTTATGAAAATAAGAAGAAGAAAAAGAAGAATTACCACCTGAATAATTTAGAATTTATTACTTAACAAAATGCTGATTCGACAATGATTCTCTTAATATTTGTCTCTCTTTCTCTCTCTCTCTCTCTCTCTGTTTGTGTGTGTGTGTTGTAAACAACTTCGTTTATTTACAATTACAAATGTGACGCCATGTTTGATACCTGTAGACATATACAGAGAGACATACACATTGCCATTGTCAGTTAAGAAATCTTTTTTTTGAGTATGTACGTTTGCAAAGACTTCATTTCGGAAGAGTAAAACAAACTTTTCTTACAATAAAACATAAGAAGTCGATCTAGTTTGACTATTAGATTACCTACATTATAGTACAAAAAAAGTCGGTCCATATATAAACAAACACCACTTTAATACCTCTCAGTGACAGATAAGAAACTGTCGGGTGATTTTTTAGCAACTTCCTTTTGGCAGCTCAGCTGTTTTCGTGTAACATGTTACTGTCAAATATGTACAGTTTGGTCAAAAATTTATCCTCGAACAACGCTTTTTTAATTTGAGACCAGCACTCAGAGGATGACCCCTACTTATGCAGTGCATTGCGCTGTTACTAGGAAAATAGGTTTATGTACGTTTGATTTGAGTTTATCCATATTGTAAGTGGCAGGAAAAACTTTCGCTGGAAGACCATTCCACAAACGAATTGAAAAAACGAACTCGCCCTATAATGCATTGTGTGATTCCTTGGACAATCAACTACAAAGGAACGAGCTCTACGTGAAAAACGAGTATTACCAGAAAATATGTGATTATCAGGAATTAAATCCCTTATTTCGTCAGAACACATTCCGTTATGGTACCGATAGAACAATGAAACACACACCACATTGCGACGGTGCTCTAACGAATCAATAGAGTTGGCTACTACACCGTTAATAAGCATCTTCGCCCTTCCCTGTACACGATCGAGAAGCTCTAAAATAGACTTTGAAGCACCGGCCCATACATGAGAGTTGTATTCCATCTTGGGTCGGATATAGGTCCTGTAAATATTGAGAAGGTCAGATGGAGTAAAGTATTACATGGCACTTGAATGCTTCTTTCGACACTCGAAAAATGTAATCATTCAAAGAGACCTCACAATGAATCCTCATGCCCATAACATCAAGAGCATCTGACTCCTCAATATCTACACTACCCATAGTTACTCGTACAGATGACACCACACCACCAGGTCTATGTGTTAGAAGACAACATTGAGTCTTGCGTGCGTTAAAATCGACCCGATTCGGAGTTTTTTGCCAAGTGGCTTGTGAGTGTGTCATTCATATTACGCCTTTTCGCCCTAATGTTCAGAAGGCTCGGCCTACGATCTAAAAGAATAGGAATGACAAAGGGTAGATATGATTAGGAATGAGAAGAAGAAAGTCCTTAAGAAATATTAAGAATAGAGTTGGAAAAAGAACAGAACCTTGCGATACCCCTGAATTTAACCTTTACTCATCGGATGAGAACCCATCTATAACCACTCTTATAGAACGATCTCTGAGAAAGTTCCATACAAATCGAGAGAAGTGACTACCAAAACCAAAGGCAGTCGTCACTGTTATACATGGTGGGCAAATTTGACGTTAGGAAGTAAATTAGCTGTCAAATGATGAAACGTCAAGAATTGAACTGTCAACTGCTGACACTTATTTAGTAAAAAATTGGGTAATTTTTACTATGAGACATTACACGCTTTAACAAAGAATTTTTATTGTGAAAATTTATTATTAAAATAGTGAAAATTTTACTGTATCACTTCGCAAAATTCGAGCAGCTCCTTCTGAGACCGCTGTGCGTAATTTTATCGCTAAATACGAGGCTCACCGTACTGTTGACCAAAACAATACGCTTGTAGTGGCCGTAGTGATGCAAACATAACCGCTGTACAGCAAAGTGTTGAGAATGAGCTTGGAACATCAACTTTGGGCAACATTCTGCATAAAGATCTTCATCTTCATGCTTATAAAGTTCATTGTTCTCGTCGAACGTTTGTGAATTGGCTGTTGAAAAAACTGAACGAAAATAACGCATTTTTCAACAAAATCATCTTTAGTGATGAGGCCCGTTTTCAATCAGGCGGTTACGTAAGCAAACAAAATTCTCCCTGTGACCGTATGGTGCGGTTTGTGGTTAGGCGGCATCATCGGCCCGAATTTTTTCGAAAATGAGCAAGGAAACGCCGTCACCTTGAATTCTCTGCGCTACCAAGCCATGATAACCAATTTTTTTGTGGCCACAAAATGGCTAATGTTGACGTCAATGACCTCTGGTTTCAGCAGAACAGTGCCACAAGCCACACAGCCAGCCGAACAATTCAGTTATTGCTTGTGACATAACGCCGCTGGATTATTTTCTCTGTGGCTATTTGAAGGACCGAGCTTACGTGAACAAACCACAAAAGATTAAATTTGACGCTGCATTGACGAGATAAGCAAAGCTTTGTTGCAAAATGTGGTTCAAAATTTTGTGAAAAGTGCGGACCTCTGTCGACGTGCTAGAGGTGAACATTTGCCCGACATCATATTCCATTATTAATTCCCATATTTTAATATTATATTGGTATGAATAAAACTGAATTTGTCAAAAAGAAAACATATGTTTTTAAGCCAATTTACTTCCTTAACTAAAATTTGCCCGCCCTTTATATATATGGTCCCAAAGCAAGGGTGGTCTAAGAAAAAACTGCATTTGTAGTTGTAGTATACAAATTGTTGTAGTGTGCGCTGAAGAAAAAAAATCAAAAAGTGAACAACAAAACAAATAAATAATTTTAATACGCAATTGGACATACGTCTGCTTTCATCAAAAGCTATTACACAACTGAATAAACTTGCTGTTTATTTTTTATTCTCTGTTGAATATTATCGTTTTCATTCGAGTGTATGCACTTAGGGAACCGCTGTCCTCAGTTGTGTTCGTGATGTTACTAATTTCATTGAAATGTTCTCTCCATCTCTGTGTTTGTGCATCATTGTTGGTTTTTAATGTACCATTTCGATCATCAACAGCTTGGTTCCTAATACACTTTTGATTAGTGAGATATTTAATCGTCTGTCTGGTGTAGTTTTCTCGTATTATTCTGGCCCGCTGCTTCTTCTGACGCCGTTGCCAGTCGTTCCAGGGACTCTCTTCTGTCTCTTCTTGCAGCTTTCTTTACTTGTTTCGCTAGCAGGTATTGTTGCTACTCAGCTGCAGTTTCAATTCCCTTCTTAGAGAAACCAGGCTTCAAGTGTTATCTGATATCCAAACTCTTCTATTTGTTTGCACTACACCAAGTGTTTCTTCCGCGACTTGATTATATATTGCTTTGATAACTTCCCATGAGTGCCGTTGATTTGTTGCTAGTCGTTCACGGATTGCAAAATTTAATGCGTGCCGGGTTGCATCATCATTCTGGAATTGGAGGTTTATCTTTAAATCGCCTTAAATTCTTATTTCATTAATCATATAATAAAGCAACTGAAACCATTTTAGTCTCTCTCTCCCCCTTCCTTAATATAATTCGTAAGCAAAAAGATAATTATTTTAATGTCTTGTCATTGAAAGTAATCTTGATTAAATCCACTCACTAATGATCATTGTCAACGTCATTATCATCGAATTATTAACTTTTATTATCTTTTATTTTCATTATTTTTTCCCACACACCTTAATACATTTGAAGGTAAATTATTATTTGACTATGATTAATGTGTTTGAGAAAAACGGGAAGTGATTGGGGAGGTGGAGGGCAGAGTTTTGAAACGAAAGAAGACAAAATAATACGCTTTTTGCTAAGAGCACACAGAAATGGTAGACTGTTAGACGGCATTAAGTTAAGGGCTATTATACGAGTCAGGAATTTTTTGTATTGCTGCACGAAAAAAATATATTGATTCATTACGAGAAATTATTTGAAAAGAATACAATTTTTTGCAGATTTTGTGTAATATGACTTTGGCTAAGACGTTGTCTATATTTGTATTATATTTCATTTTACTTTTACATAAGTTAAAACGTGCGTGGGGGCTTCAGCTTAGACCCTCTAACTATGGGAAAATACTAAAATAATCCTAGACGTTAAACCTTTGGAATATAAAGGGTCCGCCAAATAATTTTTTTTCTTTTTGGAACAGTGACTCGTCTTGGATGTATCGGCTTTTCAATGTATGCGTACGGGTTTTCTGTGCCCCAAATGCGACAATTTTGCTTGTTTACATACCCGCTAAGATCAAAATGAGCTTCATCTGAATACATCGCACACATTCTGCAACATTACCATGGTTTTCAAAGTAATGTCGCAATATTTCCCAGCGTTATTCAAGCGTACACACAACTTTATTCGTTCAGTGGAGGGATAAAACTAATTATCTGTCAAATCAGACATGAGCTAAGTGTTACCATTCACAAAATAAGCAGTAGTTGAAAAAAATGTTAGATGGCGGACCCTTTATATTAAAAATGACTTCAGTTTAGAAAAAAAAATTTTTTCTATTTTTTTTCTCGTATGACACTCCAGCTGTAGTCTCCTATCACATGCTGGTCTCAAAAATCTTGATAGTTTCGCTCAAAGAATATCTCGGTAAAGCTGTCCACCATGCTCGTCACTTATATTTTCAAGGAAAAAAATTCAAATGGGAATGCAAAAAATGAATTTTGGGGGACATACTACCTTCCCGGAAAAACCCCCGTGTGGCGGTCCCATCGTTCCGGTTTGAGTTTTTTTTTTTTTTTTGGTAAGTTGATAAATCTATTGTTGATATTTCTGCTAAGTCTTAGCATCATAACTTGACGTTTGCGAAAGCTACGTAGCCAAGAGTACATCTACTTTTATGTGTATTGGCCTTTTTTTACAACTTCGACCGTGTTGAGGTCGCAAAAGACATGATTGAGACGTGGGTTTATAAGTGCGACACACAATCCACCAAAAAAACGAGACCAAAAAAACCACGTCGTTTTCAGTCCAAAGAGAAGGCTCACGGTTTTCATGGATTACAACGGTGTAGTGCATCATAATTTTTGGCAGAAGGCCAGACAGTAAACAAAGAGTCTTATTTGGGCTTTATGAGACGTTTGCGTGAAGCAATTCGACCAATGAGACCAGAATTTGCACCGTCGCACAGTGCCATCATTATTCGAAATTTTTTGACAAAAATGCAACAAATAACATCCGACAGCCAGAAATGGCTCCCTGTGACTTCTTTCCGATTGAACGTGTTAAAAAACCTGGATTTTGTACCATGAAACGCGTTCCCCGTAATGGCTTTTTAACTTGATTGAACAAAAAGAAGTCATAGGTAGACAAAACAGCTGAATTCGGTGGCATTTTTCGTCGAAAAATTTTGTAATTCGCCGAAACACTTCTCCAACATTTCCAACGTTCGCGGACCATTAAATCCGTTTTTTACGCAACATTTAATACAAGTTCGTTGTTGCAAATTTAAATCCATTTTTAAAATTGTAAAAAATCTCCAACACAAGTAGAGATAGATGTACTCTCGGCTACGTAGCTTCTGCAAATATCAAGAATTAGCGGGAATAATAGAAAAACTCACATCGGAACGATGAAACCGCCACACGGGGGCTATTCCGGGAGCTTTTTGATGAAGGTGGTATATTTCGAAGTATTGGTTGGCCTTTTTATAGATTATAAGGTGCCCTCAATTATCTGTTGTGGCATAATGTCTTAGCTTGGCCGTCGTGAGTTGAATATTCGTAGTAACTATTTCAAGGATAGAAAAGCGCATGTTGTTGGATCTAATGAAACGGTTTAGAGGAAGGTTGTTACGGATTATCTACAGAGGTCAAGCTGTGGTCCATTTTTTTGGAAACTCATGATACTCTGTTAAGAGAGCTTAAGCTGACATTCAAACTGTGTGCGTATGCGGATAACTTGCTCATCCATTCAGAGGCCAGTCTCCTGCTCAGCTGGAGGCAAAAGGTGTTCAAGCCATTCCTGTCGCCTGTGAGTGGGGAGCAGTATTTGGTGCTGATGTCGCAGTGGACAAGACGTTGATGATGGTGCTTAAGAGGACATTATCACTCGGGTGAACCCTACTTATTAGAATTGGTAAAAACAGCATACGCCATGTGACTCAAGTTACGAATCTCGGAATTTTAATGCGAAAATGTATGAGCTTCCACGTTTATCTCACGCATGTTGGGTACAAATTGACGGCTATTTTTGGAAAGGTTAGACGCATATTAATAAGTGATTGGAGTCCAAGCAGGCGTGCCGTTTTTATCATGTAATCTGGGTGGTCTATTGGTCATGTCTGTTGTTGGGCAGCACAAGATTCTTATTTCGGGCATGTGTTCCTAGTGTGCCGAAATGTATCTATCAACGCTTTTTAGGTTCTTGTTAGTGTAGCGCCATTTGATTTGGAGATAATATATCACAGTATTGCCTACAGAATAAGGAAAGAACTGCCACCTCGCACGCATACCTGACTTTCTGTTTCTGATCTTGACATCTCGTAGATAGGTGGCAGACAAGATGGAGGACACTGGGAGCGTAACATACGAATTCATACCAAACGTGACGTGAACATGGATTTTTGTATCGTTGTGGAATGGACACTGACTAGTAGAAGTGAGAGTGTACTAATTGCATACCCGGACTATATTAACATTAGGGACTTAGTATGGCTAATACACATAATGAGTGGGTTTGGCATTTCAGTAGGTGTTTGCTGGACAGTTGAATACTTGAAAGGTTGGGCGCTTTTGCGCCTGTTGTATTTAATAGGAGAAGGCGACACTTTACGTTGAGGGAGTTGCACCCTCAACTTTCAATAATAGAGCAGATCACTGAGTTGCCGTACTTTTGTAATTGTTCCAGCTGGCTTGCAGCCTGTTGCGAAGTCCAGTTCGTCACCGCCTTCTGGCTATCGTGCTATTCCTGTTTACTGTTTATTGTTTGCTGTTTCCTGTTTGCTGTTTGTTTATTGTTAGTGTTTCTAGTGTTTTTCGTTTGCTGTTTGGGGTTTTTCACCTTTCATTTGGGCCACTAGTCAGGAGTCGTTTGAAACTTATACTGGTTGGTAACATTTATGTTACGAAGACTGACCGGAAGCTTATCTTTGGTACTACGGTTGTCGGGAGCCCCAGGGACCTTGGTGGTCTTCCCGACTATAGCAAGGCCCCCTTGTGGGAGCACCGTGGAGATTGTGGTTGGAACCCAAATCGTAGGGATAGCTATGCTGGCTCGGTGTGGAGTTTAGATAGTCTCCGACACCTTACCAAGGTGGTACCTACTCACTGGTGGTTTTAATCATAGATGAGTGCGTTGATGAACGCATTGTATTCACACGGGCTTTGGCATCGTGAGGTAAAGATCTAGGGCAGGTACTCATGTACTAATGCGATGCTATTGACTCATGCCCTAACGTTGGAAAATTTGTAAACCAACATTCGCTAATTTATTACCGAGGAGAACCCTGTAAAAAAAGTTGTATTCAACTCTACTATTAAAATAGATCCACATATGCCCCTGCCAACGTTGAAATTTTAAAAAAATAATAATAAAATTCTTTAAATCGTTTCTTTTTAATAAAATTGCGTTTATAACAGCAAACAAGTCCTTAGAATTATTTTCGTATGCCAATCTTCTAAAAAACAACATGACGTATGATTAATGTTTAATCCAAATATCACTCATACGCCACCCAAACCAAAGCACAATGAAACGCCGGCAAAACAATAGCAAATACTTTATACAAACACACTAACAAAAACAACAACAACAACAATAAGAACAGTTAAAGCAATAAAGCAATAAATATTTATGATTTAAAGAGGAAAAAACACTGTAACGCCTCTCTAGAGGTTTTAATTTAAGGCACTTTAAAGGCAAAAATAAGTAAATAACCATTATGCAGTGGTTAAAACAAAACTGGGGTTAAAATTAATTGAGAAAGTCCACAGAAGCATTACATAGGCGATAAAAAATGAAAAACACGTGACGTCTTGTTGGCTGTGCTTGACTTTTTAAGGCTAGTGGTCAGACATTGTTAAGCACAGAAAACCAGGTCAGACAATAATAGAAAATCAAAAACATGGCAACAAAACACAACAAATTATTGTTGTTTTTTCGCTGCAACATGACGTTTCGTTTTCAGTTCAAATAAACAAACAAGAAACGAACTACTAAAGCAACATATTTAGAAAAATAAAAAAAAACAACTACACGAGTGTGACCTCATTATAAAAAAGAATTATTAGTTCATATGAGTCATTCCACTTTCATTATAAAATAATTTTTTTTTTTTAAACCACAAAGCACACAAGTCGTAAACTTGACAAAAAACATGTAAGCCATGGACATTCGATAACACAGTAGGTTTCTGACAAAGAAAAACTCAAATAAAAAAGCCCAAACTAATACGCACCTCCTAGGAATAGTGAAATAAATTTTAAAAATAAAATGAAATCTTATTTATTTATGCCTGATATATGAATCGAAGGAGTTATCACATCAATTTCCGAAAAAGGCGATTTTGAGGAGTGCAAGGCCTTTCAGCTTACCTGTGGCGATAATGACAAACATCAGACGAATGATTAGGAAAAAGCTCCACCTACTGGGAAAAAATTACAAGGTTAAGCAAAGATCACCACCACCATTTAGCCAGGATCTTCACCACTACACAATGATATGGAGGAAAGCTACAGTGGAGTAATTACATACTTAGCTTGAAAACTCAACTTGGATGTTTTTTGGAAAGCCAATATAATCCCGGACGGGAGCAACGAAAAAAATTTCCATTGTAAAGCTGATACCTAAATCATTACAAGAGCGGGTCAATAAGCCCGCAACATTTTGAATATTATATCTCTTAACTGATAGAGCAACACTGCCTTAATCAACAAGTAACTGTCAGTTAACTCTTGTCAAAATTGAACAAGTTGCGTTCCTTAGCTTACGTCAAGTTTGTGACAGCAAGTTTTATAGCAGACTATGGCGTGATTTTGTTTCAGCATCATTTTTTTTTTTATTTTGCTGAAGAGACCTTTAGGGACTATGAGCATTCTGCCAACTTGGGGTGCTAGATTGTTGTAACTTGTCCGGGTTATGGGATCAGGGAATGGAAATTAAGCGGAAGCCCTTCGACAGTTTTTTGAGATAGAAAATCGTTTCAATACTTACTCTACGGATAGCTCTAACGCCGAGACAGACACGGGTACGGGGGTCTAACTCCTGGACAGTGACTTGAGACTGTCCTATATATTTCCCAACAAGTGTAGTGTCTTCCAGGCTCACATCTTTGCTGTCCTCAGAGCAGCTGAGCTAATGTGCAACTTTTTCGCTGTTAAGGAAATTGTGGTCATCTATGTTGACAGTCAGGCTACTACTAAGGCGCTGATTGAGAGCTTTATCAACTCGACATTGTTTTCAGTATGCAGAAGAACCCACACGTCACTCCTGAATGTGTGCAGTGTCAAGCTGCGCCGAGGCCCTGGGCGCAGGGCCGGGTTGGGGATGAGTTTCTTGATGAGCCGGCAGAAGTGGGCGCATTCACGGGTATTGAACTGGCGGATGTGTCTGTTAGATGGCCCACCGTAGAGTAGAAGAGTTATAGAGGGGCCAAGAAGATTCATTTGGCCTGAACTCAAAAGGTCAGAATCGCACCTTATTCTGAGAAGGGAGTCCCCTAGGACTCTATGCACTTATCTGACTGGGCACTGCGCTCTAAGGTAAAGAACTGGCCTATAAGATGCTGGCACCGCCAATTTTTATCGCGTATATGGCAATGAAGGCGAGCAAGAGACCATTTGTCCCAAACTTCAGAAGCACAAGATCAAGTCGCTAGACCAGGATTTTCTAAGTGATCTAGGAGAGGCTGCATCAGCCAGTATGTGTGATATAGAGGGTTTTATATCAGACTTCAGATAGCTTGCTCAGTTTTTCAGGGTGTTTTAAGTTTTCTTAATGGCATCCTAATTCCTCTGCTTCTTATTTGTATTTTCTGCTTCCCTTTTTGCCTCTTTTAAATACTATGGAAAGTCTGCACCATAAAATTATATGGTAAAAAAAGCGAATTTCGGTGTTGCCGTACAAGCGCGAATGGTTTCGAACATTCTAGACGTCCGAAACGATTAACAAAAAACTCATCAAGTTATGCTGTTGGACGATTGGAGATTGCAAGTAGGATAGATTGTAAAAGCCATAGACAGCTGACACGGCTTAGTAGTTTTAGTTTTAAATGATCACTTTGGCATAAGAAAGATTTGTGCAGGATATACGCCACTGCGTGAAAAATTCGCAGTAATATTTGGCTTAGGGTTGTGCAACGACCAAACAGCAGTTAAAACAGTTAAAACAGTATTTTTAGGGTGAATAGGAGACATTAAAAACCAAAATGGTTTGTCAATCAATGAAGTCATGGTGACCATCATTTGGGATACAGACGTTATCGTCCACATTGACATATATATTAACATATACTCGTATTCCACAGGTGCACTGTTTTCATTGGCAAAGATCTATGAATTAGGCTACTAATTGCTCCATTATCTGCCCTATTCTTTAAATTCACCCTATTTCTGCTTCCAAGCTATTTGGCTTCAATAATAAAATCATCTCACAACCAATTTTTGATGAACTCAACACATATTTGAGGTCAACGGTTCTCCAAAAATTGGAGAAACGTTATACGAAGTGTAGTTAGACAAGTATGTTAAAGAAGACTATGTTAAAAAGTCAAATGATTTCTTAATCCAAAAACCCATGTTCATTCAGAAAATCACGAATTTATTTACCAACCCTCGTACTTTACATATTACAAGCAATTGTAGGGTCAGTATTACATCGTAGGAAAACCAGTTTCGGTTATGAGAGGTTTTGCATTGAAAATTATAATTAAATTAAGCACCATTCTCGGAACGCACTGTGGTATATTCTAGCATATGAAAAGATCGTACTGTTAAGCTGCATATCCGGTTCAAAGATGTAAGTGCTTACTTATTTTGACTGCTCTTGAAGGTAAGAAACCCTAACCTTCTTTCTACTTAATAAATTATAGAACTGTGTTATCTATATTGCACTGTATTATCCACAATTATTTCAAATTATTTCATTGACTATTTTGATCGAAGCCAAAATAGTAAATTACGAATTAATTTCGCAACCCTCGTACTTTACATATTACAATCAATTGCAGAGTCAGTATTACATCGTAGGAAAACCAGTTTCGGTTATGACAGGTTTTGCACTGAAAATTATAACTAAATTAAGCACCATTCTCGGAACGCACTGTGGAATATTCTAGCATATGAAAAAATGGTACTGCTAAGCTGCATATTCGGTTCAGAGTTGTAAAAGCTTACTTGTTTTGACTGCTTTTGAAGCTGAGCAACCCTAACCCTCTTTCTACTTAATAAATTATAGAACTGCATTATCTATTTTGCACTGCATTATCCACGATTGTTTCCAATTATTTAATTGACTATTTTGATCGAAGCTAAATGCACTTAAGCCAAACGATCATTTGTGCAGCCCTATATGTTCACTACACCTCAAATTGAGTCTGCAAATAAAGCCAGTTATTTTACTCGGTGAGAGAACATAGCATAGCACTCATGATTTAAGTCCTTCAATGTCTCAGCTTACATAGCGCAGAAACTATACCGTCTAGTTTCAAAATTTCGAAACGTATGTTGACGATATCGAAGGCCACGGTGGTCGATAATAAAACTGTTAGTATTCAGAGTTCATTCTTGTTGAACAGCAGTAGCTCTCCTGATCTATCACAAAAATAGTTATACTACATAAATTTCTTTGCTTGTCTCATTCTCAAGACATTCTCTCCCAAAAACCGGCAAAGAAGATGTTTTTCTTCCTGGGTTATGTCGACCACCTCTGTTCACCAAGCAGTCATCTCTCGTTTCCAAGGCGGACAACGTGAATTTATTGCAGTAATTTTAAATATGAATAAAATTTTGTATATACGAACAAGAAGAATTTAGAATAAATCACCTCGATATAGAAAACTTAAGAATTGGGTTGTCTGCATTACCCACAATTATATACCATATACGCACTTACTTAGTAGAAGTCAAGAAAAATTTTGATTGTATTATAACATAGTTTTTAAAAACAGCTGTATTACCACAACTTGTTTTTAAATCTTACATTTCCACGACATCCTAAGTGCAACAAGGGTTTCCGATTCTATTTTTAGTCTCATTGCCACCTACAATTTAACGCTGTCTCCGAACCGTAAATGCATGAGTTTGAAAAGCTTTTTATAACGTAAATACTCAAAAGCAGTCGCTAGCAAAATTATCTGTTGGTCTGGTCTAGTATTGAACGGAAGACCACAGCGGCAAAAAAAAAGTAATGAAAATATATATTTCACTTTTTTCCCTATGCAAACCACTGTGCAAAACAACATGATGTCATCTACATTGCAGTGTATTTATAATAAATAATTTACGTCTGAAAACATTCGCTTAAATATTTTTCATCATCGCACTGCACTGTATTACCCACAATTGTTTGGATAGTCCAATCCAAAATAACCCACGTATGGTAAGTCCATGATTAAGTCCAAAACAACATAATAAAATTAGCAACCAAACACATTATTTGATGCAAAACATTTGTAGCTTCTCAAGAATATAAAGCTTTTCCTATTCTAAGTTTAATTAGCGAAGACATCGCATTTAAAATTGGGGTGACGAAAAAAAAACATAAATTATTATAGTTTCCCGATACAGCACGTCAGTAAGTGTACGCACTTCAAATTACTTTTTCTGTGAAATTTAATTAAAAAGACACTAATTGGTAGATAAAGAAAATAATTTAAAATTTTTTTTTTTTTTTTTTTTAAAAACTTATTCAATAATATTTTCACTTTTATAAAAAATATGTTCTATAAGCGACCCATAGTTATCAGACAGAATCGTTAGGTGTACGTGTTTAAGATCTCTATAATTCGACTATTAAATTTAATGAATCTAAAAAGTTTTCACTTTTTATGCCATGCTAACCACTGTGCCAAGCAAAATGATGTCATTTTCTTTCGCCTTTCACTGAAATATTGCCTGCAGTGACCAAATTTTTATTAAAAAAAAAGAACACATTTTATATTCAAATGGTTATTTTTTTGCACAATTTCTTTCTTCTTTTATTTATGAATCATTAACACTTAAGCGTTTTACAAAGACAGACCTTATGACAGTCATAAAATGGACACTTTTACTCATTAAAATTTATAAAGAGATATTAAAAAATGCAAATAGAAAAATGCGATGAAAAAAAAACAACAAAATTGTTTAATAACACTTAGAATAAACGATAATGCTGTCTGTTATATTCTTTACTGTATAGTAGTGGCAGTACTTACTTATTTCAATTTTTGTCATACTGATGCCTCTTGTCGGTTTACGCCAGTTACGGTACCAACCTTTCGTCTGAAACAATTGTAATAAACTGGAGCCAAAACGACCATTTGCCAATAATGCATTCGTATGTTGTTGATTGCTGCTGCCGCCATCAGTTTTTGTTATAGACGCCGTTGTTGTTGTAGCAGTTTTACCGCCACGCTCAATTTCAGAGGAACGACACGAGGATGATGTATCAAACGAAGAACTGCGACGTTTGTGATTACCACGCTGACCAAAACACACACAACTGCGTAACATTGTGAATAATAATAAGTAAGTAGTGTGGTTGGTAACACTGCTTGCTAATCGTTGTTTACGTTATTCAGTTTGTTTTGATTTTTTCTTGTTGTTGTTCCTTATTTTCCTTTTTTTGTTAATGCAATAATAACCAAAAACACACGCTCTTACTCTGGTGTGTGTGTGTTGGTTAGTTATTGTTATTGTTTTGAAGTAGAAAAAATGTAAACAAACTTAGTTTGCTTAAGGAGAATATGCCAATTCACAGTGTGTGCTTTTATATGTAAGCGTGTTTATTACGTTTTGATTTGTTTATACATTAAGGAATTCATATTATGTTTGTATTTGTTCCTAACTCTCTTGTAGGCAATATATATTTGTCTCTTTTTCTCTGGTTAGTTAGTTTGTTGCTTTTAATTAAATTATGCTCCATACACTGTGTGTAATGTGTTTATACTTGTAAATATTTATTTATTGTTAGCATAGGACTTAAATAATATTTTAAATAATACTCTTTCAGTAAAAGGCTCTCTTTAAATAAAATATTTTCTTACTTATGTATGAATAGTTGATGAGTGTAAATCTCTTGCTTTAATTTAAGGGGGAAATAACTGTTATTACAAGACCAAATGCTTGTGGTTTGTTATAATATAATATTTATAATATTTTACATGCATATGTTGCGCTAATGCTTGCGCAAGCAGCTTGACCAATGATCTGTCATATTAATTCAACATTTTTATTTTACTTAAGTGGCCTATGTAATGTATTTGTATGTTTCATGCCAATTTAAAGACTATATAAAAATGTTTACAAATGTCAGCATCATATGCATACTTGACAAGCCGTTTGTACAAAATTGTGTCAGTTTTCTTAATACATAATAATCCTTTTAACAAGTAGCTTTTTGATACAAAGAGTCTAATGCGAACGGTTATCAAGTCGAATAAAAATATTAAGCTTGTACAAGCTTTTGTGCAAGTGATTTGCACAAAATTTTCCTTTAAATAATTACTTTATAGCCATATTTTTGCAAACAAGCCATTGGGAGTTTTATATATTAGTAAAGTTTTCCATGATCTTGAGACTGGTTGCAGTTTTTTTATTAAGTTTTTGGTTGCTCTGCCATTTTAAACATATTCCGTCAAAAAACAAAAATCTAAAAATAAGCAGAATATATGAAAAATTAGTATCTTATAAGAATAACAAATAATATAAAGAGATGTTATTATTTCATACATTAAATAAGCCTGTGATTTGTTACTAAAATTCTTTGTCTGTCTGTCTTACTTGAAAGTGAATTGGCTTAATTTCTTCTCTTTTTTTTAAGAATGAACATAAAAAGCATAATAAATTACACTCTTCATTTTATTAAAAGTAAATATTCACAGCAAGCCAGCTTATACACGCACATGGACCATAAAAAACTGTCATAAACCTTTTCTTTTTGTGCTAAGTTATATGTGTGTAAGCAAAAGAAAACATATCTTGAAATACTTTAGTAATTTCTTAACTTTATGATGCCTTTTGAAAAAAGCCAACAAAAGTTTATTAAATAAAACAAAAATATAAATGAAAAATTACAAATTACGTTTGCAAGTCATTTGCCATAGTGATAAGAAGGAAAAAGAAAAATTTCTAAAATAAACCCATTTTTTTCTACTTCAACGAAATTCATCAAAAAATCTACGAAATTTAAGCTAAAAGGCTGAGGAAAAAACGAACAATTTTGTGTCTCTTCCAGCTTTAAAATATGCTTGGATTTATAAAAAGAAGCAAAAACCCATTATTTACACTTACACATATACACTTGCTTCTCTTGTTAACTCTACTCTTAGATAAGTTACACTCACATACGCACCTACACTTGTTTCTCGTGTTTATTATCTGATGTTTTTTCACTGCCTATGTTTAGTATGAAAACATGTAAACAAAGCACACACCCCATACATACATACCGTAATACACTATCATACACTTGCCTCTCAAATACATCAGACTCTGTTATTTACTCCTTCTCTTTCTGTTATAAGATATGCAAAACATATGCAAAAGTTCTTAAAAAATTTTAGAAGAAATTCGATCCCTAACTACACTTTAACACTTTTTAAGCTAAGTGTGCAGTTATACTAAACAACAACAACAAACACCACATATTTTCTCCATAAACAGAGGTTTTCGCTTGTTGTTTGCAACTTCTCGTTTATTTCGTTGTTTTGTTAACACTGACGGGAAAGTTGCTACAATCGTACTTTTTTGTAATATTTTTTTAACTTTTAATTTTGAAACGAATATGGTCAAAGGGGCATTAAGCTTTTTATATTTCTTACAGTGTAATACCAAAAGTGATTTTTTTTTAATCAATTCAATGTGCAAATAGTTTCTCTGAAATTAATTGTGATTAATTATTTCTTAAATGCCCCATACTCATCTACGAAACTATATGGACTATGAAAATTCATTTAATTTAATTACTTAATGGCATTTTTATGTAAGAAATAATAAAAATACAAATTAATACTATTAAAAATGAAAAACAACAAAAAAACTGAAAAACTGAAAAACTATTAAAGTCTTAATGGCTTAAGTGGCTGCCTACCTACATATACCTACAGGCCTCCTGGAATATATGCTGTTAAAAAAACTACAACAAAAATCCTTCAGGTGCGAGTATGTTTTAGTTTTTTAAGTTTAAAACGAGAAACTTTTAAAGTATTAATGCATAGATGGCCAGGTTAGCACTCCAGTGCACAACAGAACGAAAATGAAAATATTCAACAGAGAATAACAAATAAACAACAATTTCATTCAGTTGTGTGATAGCTTTTTATGAAAGCAAACAAATATCGCTTTGCGCATTACTTATATGGCACTATAATCGTCTGTCGGTTTTGGTCGGGCTCAAAAGAGCACGACAGCTGGATCTAACCTACACTAACTGGCGCCAGCTTAATATTCCTAAAACCGTCAGGTTCTGTAACACTTGGTCTCCCCAACGAAGATTAGGTCATCTTATTTCCGGCTTTCCGTCTTGGGACACCCTGACCATATAAAAGGCCTGCTTTTCCAGTGTTTTTTCATACATACGAGAAAAGTGGCCAAGCTAGCACAGCCGCTGTATCGTCATGCGTTTCACTACATCCACGTTACTGTATGGCTTGAACAACTTTAACACTATTCCTTGGTTGGGTTATTTTGCGAATTATTAAATATATAGACGGTTTTTTATAGAGGTATAGAACTTTAAGCTGCAATAAAACAACGATAGATTATTCGATTGACGTGAATTTTATTTATCCGAAAGATATCTGGCATATGACCGCCACGGCTGGCGTGGATGTAGTCCAATCTGGACGTTCAATTTTCGATAACTTTTTCCAACATTTGTGGCCGTATATCGGCAATAACACGGCGAATGTTGTCTTCCAAATGGTCAAGCGTTTGTGGCTTTACCACATAGACCAATGACTTTACATAGCCCCACAGAAAGTATTCTAGCGGTGTTAAATCACAAGATTTTGGTCACAGTTCCAAAACGTGAAATTAGGCGGTCACCAAACGTGTCTTTCAATAAATCTATTGTGGCACGAGCTGTGTGACATGTTGCGCCGTCTTGTTGAAACCACATCTCCTGGACATCATGATTATTCAATTCAGGAATGAAAAAGTTAGTAATCATGGCTCTATACCGATCACCACTGACTGTAACGTTCTGGCCACCATCGTTTTTGAAAAAGTACGGACCAATGATTCCACCAGCCCATAAAGCGCACCAAACAGTCAGTTTTTCTGGATGTAACGGTGTTTCCACATACACTTGAGGATTGCCTTCACTCCAAATGCGGCAGTTTTGTTTGTTGACGTAGCCATTCAACCAGAAGTGCGCTTCATCGCTAAACAAAATTCGTTTATGAAAATTGAAAAAAAAATCACTTATGAAAAATGAAAATTGCACTATTTGCAAGCATTGTTGAGGCGTGAGTCTATTCAAGATGAATTGCCAAGTCAAACTGAGTATAAATCACTTGACAGCTGTTAAATTGGTCGCCATCTTGAAAAGTAATGCCAACTTAAAGTTCTACACCTCTATAAAAAAACACGCTTTATCTGTTATTAAAGGCTATTGAGCTTAAATTACTGTTATAAATGCCATCCATAAAATTATATCTTTATTGTTTTTTGTATTAAAATTGGGACTAAAAAATTTGGTTACTTTTTTATTGGAAAGTGCCTAGAAAAAATTCTAAGTTGTGGCAACACTAGCCAACCAACTCTGAATAATTCCCTCAAAACTACGATCATTTATTTTGAAATTAATATGAACACAATGAGAATTCTTTCCTATTGTTTACAAAAATGTTTACAAATGAAATTTTTAATTCTAATTGTGTTCGTTGATGTTGTGTTTGTGATTATGATCTTTTTATTAGTACGAGGTTATTGTGTGTTAATTATATATTATAAGCCTTGTAACGTCACCTTACAGCACTACTACAAATGCAGTTATCTCTTTGGCAACCCTTGTATTAATAGCTTAAATGACTAGCTACACATATAGGCTTTCCTAAATATATGCTTTTAAAAAAACATAATTAAAATCCTTAAAGTATGCTTTACTTTTTTAATTTTAAAACCTGTTAGAACTGGATTGCTGTAATTACAGCTAATGAAAGTGTTTACATGCGTTTCTATACTTTCAAGAGATATCTAATAACACACACACTCTCGCTCTTTCTCTTTTCCGTTTCCTCTTTTTCCCTCTTTCATTTGCATTATGGTACTTGTTAAGTATTGTTGTTATCGTAGAGATATGAAAAGGATTTTCTTATACCATTATCTTTTAGCATTAGATGTCTGGATGAATGTTTTCAAAAAAAAGGAAACTTATATCCTTAGGCAGGCATTTAGCTTTTACGACTATTACCCTTTTAAAATAGGAAAAAAGGGAAGACATACACTTTCTTCTTACTTAGATTCATTTCTATTAAACTTTTTTGTATTTTTTTTTTAATGCCCAAAATAAAACCCCAGAAAATTATTACCCCCAGATGAACCATATGAGAGTGTTTGCTTATTGATGGTATTTTTTCTTTCTACTTGACTTGAATTTATACTATTTTCTCCTACTCACCTCCTTAGCAATTAAAAGGATGCCTAGAAGTAAAGGAGCAAAATGTGAAAGAAATGAAAAGTTTTTTTTATTTTTTATTGTATTTTGGCTTTTCCTCTTTTATTTATTATTTTTGTGTCTTCACAAGCGCCTACAGGAGAAATTTATAATTATTTATGGAGGTAAGACAGTGTGAAGAAAGAAAAACTTTGTTTACTTTAAGCCGAAATTATTGACGTACATTGTTGGTGGCCAAATGTTCAAAACACCAGAGTCAATATTTAATTTGTAGGGTTTGCAAAAAAGACAACAAGTTTTAAAATTAAAAAAATAACAATTTGAGAACTTAAATTTCAAATTCTTAATAATTTAGCTTAGACACTCACCGACAATTCAGAAAAATAAAAAATATTTTAAAAGATTTGACTCAAAATTTAAAAAAAAATTACTTTTAAGTCCAGAGCCAGCCAAAAGCCAATACTGGCTATTATTTTCAATGAGACAAAGTCTAAAAGGCGATAAATGCCTGCGTGGTGCAGGATACAGTCTATGTTGTTTAAATGCCAGGGCACCATGTGGTCTTTGGGAACGAAAGGACAAATAAAGTGGCTACATCGACCCAAGGAATCACCGATGATGATTTTGCAAAGAAGACAACAAGTTTTAAAATTAAAAAAATAACAATTTGAGAATTTAAATTTCAAATTCTTATTAATTTAGCTTAGACACTCACCGACAATTCAGAAAAATAAAAAATATTTTAAAAGATTTTACTCAAAATTTAAAAAAAAAATATTTTTAAATCCGAGCCAGCCAAAAGCCAATACTGGCTATTATTTTCAATGAGGCAAAGTCTAAAAGCGATAAATGCCTGCGTGGAGCAGGATACAGTGAACGTTGTTCAAGTGCCAGGGCACCATGTGGTCCTTGGGAACGAAAGGACAAATAAAGTGGCTACATCGACCCAAGGAATCACCAGCGATGAATTTGGGGAGCCCAAAAGGCTCAGCACAATAAGATCCGAGTTTCAAAGTTGGGCTTTTCGTCCATTTCTCAGTTTGGTATAACAAATTAATGTGGAGAATTGTTGGGTTACTGTTACGAAAATGAAAAAAAATGCCGAAAAATATACACAAACGTACGTGCATTCAGAACTATAAAATTAATTATTGAAGTTACAATATTGGTTTGTGTCAAGGCTACGATCACTTTATTATTTAAACCGCGTTGCCAATTCAATTTTGGGTATTAGGGCTTTACATATGAATTAACTTAGCTGAATAGAAGGTTTTAGAATTTACTACAACATTCGAAATTAATGTATATTTACTATAAAAGGTGGCGCATTGTGAAGAGGAGGAATCAGTGTAAAACCTTCTATGTGCTGAATGGAAGGTTTTAGAATTTACTACAACATTCGAAATTAATGTAGATTTACCATAAAAGACGGCGCATTGTGAAGAGGAGAAATCAGTACAAAACCTTCTATGTGGCTACTTCGCTATACTGGAGATTAGACTAAGACATCTCACTGTATGTTGTCTTCATGATTTAGACTGTCTCTGAAATATATCACTGCTAAATTTTGTCTAAGGTAGCTGTCGACTATCGTGAGGACTGCATGTTTTGCTCACTCAGGACTAGAGAGGGCTTTGCTCAGTTATCTTAGGTGTAGGCCCTGCTAGTGTGAACCATATAACCTAAGCTAAGTTTTTTATAGTTATTAACCTGTGTGTTAACATAAAGGGTGAACCGACTATAGTACACGATGTTAATTGTGAGTCACACCTTAACGTCAAGCATTTTACGAAAATGGGCGTTCATATCAAAGTGCTTTTCGTCTATTTTGTGATTTTTTTTTTGTCAGCATAATCGATCAAATGTGTCCACAATCGGGAGAATTATGTGCATATCTCAGCAAACCGGGTCTGTAGGATGTATGGAAACACCTGTGTATTGCTTTTGTAAGCGACAGTGTGGCAGAAAAGCCGTCAACCTCGATTCGGCGTTGTCCCCAACAATTAAACATCTCACGAACATCAGTGATGCGAATTTTGAATGAAGATTTAAATTTACACGCGTACAAAGTTTAATTGACTCAAGAGCTGAATGAATTGAATGGTTAGTCGAACAGATAGAAGTGAATGGTGTCTTTAAAAAAAATCATCTTCAGTGACGAGGCCTGCTTTCACCTGAACGGATTCGTTAATAAGCAGGATTGCCGTATTTGGGCAAATTAGAGTACACGATTGTTGAAAATTGAGTGGTTGTTTGGTGCGGTTTATGGGCTAGCGGCGGCATGTGGCCTTACTTCTTCGAAAATGAGGTCGGCCAAGTATTTACTATGAATGGTGTTCGTTATCGCGAGATGATAACGGATTTCTTGCAGTGTTGGCAACCCACTGGATTACCCAATTAAATCCACACGTTTGGATTTTTATTTAAATGTTTTCGTAGATTATTTACAACAAAAATACATATATAATTACGTATTGGGAGTACAAATTAATTTGGTCCGTTATTTTTAGCTCAAAAATGATAATGAAGTAACATATGGCAGGTAGATAGGTAGGTAAGAAAGGTGGTACCAAGGTACCGCACCCAGAGACCGCTGTGGCTCATTGTGGAAGACCTTTCCTGGAAAAGAAATAAAGGAAAGGGTGGAAGGAAAGGAGAGAGCTAGAAAAAGGATCAGAAAAAGAGTATACGAAAGAAAACAACGGATGCTCAAAAAGAACCGGGCATCACCTAAGGAGCCAGCTAAGACCTGACAGAAAGCCTTCCAGGTCGCATAATCTAACTGGCGCAATATTCCCCAGGCCATCAAAACAGCCCCGGCCTGCGCTCATAAAGAGCCGGGCAGTGACAGAGGATACGTTCCACCGTCTCCGTATAGCCGCCAACTCGGCAGATGAGAAGGGAACTTGCTTCCCACATTCCAGTCCTTGCCCTCAAAGCGCAGTGCCCAGTCACAAAGAGAAGGTTATTATTCTGTTTCGTACCTGCTTAGCTCTTTGCTTGGAAGCAGAACACTGGACTAATTTTTATATGACTCAGTTCTTGTCTGGTTATGGCTGCTGCAGGAGCTATTTGTACAAATTTGGACACGATGCATCGAGATGAGAATCCAGAGCATGTGGTATTCAAATGTCCGAGATTCATGGGGCCCTGATAAGTGGATGCCAGTCCACACCAGCTTTTCGGTGAGGTGACTTTTTCCAATGTCAGATGGAATGAGTACAATAGGTATATGAATGTGGTTATGCAGGAACTCCGAAGGTTGAAGAGGCAAAGGAATGGGTCGAGCGTTTAATTTTAGTGTGAAGAAGCTTTACTGCTAACCAGCCCTTCACAAAAAAGAGTGGTTGAAGGAAGTAGGGGGTGGGTCTTAGTACGTAGGCGCTAGCGATAGTGAATTGTGCATGCTTATGCAGAGACATAAGTATCTTTTGAAGATTACCATCTCCTGTTACTGACAAAAAACAACAACGTGCACTGAAATGAATTGCTCCTTTTCAATTGCCGCAGTATAAAATCCGTGCTCACGAGTTAAAGAACAAAACTCGGAAGCACAAACTTTAAAATTTTAAATTTGTGCTCACGAGTTGAGCAAAAAATATGATTCGTGCTCACAAATTATTAAATAAAACTCACGAAAATTCTGTTCACGAGCCTAGTTTTTAAGTACTATGATATCTTATAAAACTTTTCATAATTTTTCCCTTTTAAGATTTTACGATTAACAACATCTACTCTGCCAATTCAAAACACACTTGTGTAAGCCGCCTACCTTTACAGGTAGCTCCTCCCGGTAACCTTAACTGGTAAAAACCATTAAAACGCAAACACCCACACAAGCATTTTGCTTCATTATGAGAAAAATTAAATATTCAAAAGCATTTAGCACTGCGTTTAATGTGTTAATTAAAACCAGAGCTATTCGTTTAGAAAAAATCATAATTTCACTCTGCTTTACCTACTGTTTGCAGAACTCATAGCAAGCAAACACACGCATTAAATAATTACGATGGAACACATAAGTTCATGATGAATTATTGGAAAATATAGGGGAAATGGCAAAAATCACAGAATGCCAACTGTTGTTAAATAAAATATTTCCGTTGTAATGGTGGTAACGGAAGTAGAACTTTTTTTTATATAAAAACACCCACGGTGGTGACACACATTTACACTTTTTTGTAGTTTTTTTTGTTGTTTTTATGTTATATACCAAATTTGTTATTTTGGCAAAAACTGAATTTTATTAAACGTAATTAAAAATGAACGTGAACATCATTGAAAATGTGAAAATATTTAAAATCCATTAGTGGTAGTTTATCGCTCCCAGCTGTGGGTTTTACGCAATATTCAGTGGCATTTAAAATGTACTGCATTATCGTTTTCATATGGAATGTAATTAATGTGCGAAATATGTGAGTAAAAGCATTTTTGGTTTAAATGTTAAAATTAATTAGGGAACTCTTTTTGGTTCAATGAAATCAAATTAAGAAACAAAAACTCAACTCTGTTTTATGCTTCTCTGCACATTTTTAAACAGAGTGCAATGGGACTGGTAAGCAGGGTTTAAGTTTCGTGCTTTAAACTAGCAATAGCACTAAAATTTTGCTTTGCTTCAGTTTTTCCACTACATTTTCCTACACGAAATAAAACGAAAAAAAATTGTTCGGAAATGGAAAACGGAACAGCTAAGAAATACGAAATATTCCGATTCCGAATAAAATCTTTCTGATTCGGAACACAGAACATCACTGATTATTTTTTAAAATTCTTAGTAAGCATTCAGCAAAACACAGTTATTAAATATGAAGTATGGTTTTCTTTAAGTTTAGTTAAGCAATTACAAATGCTTTGCAAATAGTCAAGCATTTTTTAACGCAGCAGGTACGGGTAAGTCATTAAACTACAGTGTTTTCGAAATCAATATGAGATTGAAAAATATTGAGTGATTTTTTATCATCTTTCATTTTGGTAACATGTTACCCTCAAACATGTTCAGTTTGATTTATAATTTAACCACGAATCGACTTCCAAACGAATAATGCTTATGATGATCATGATCGGTTAAGAAAGTGGGCGACTTTTGGAGGCGGCTTTTCGGAATCTTTTGACGAAATTTCGAATCAATTTTACATTATTTATCCACAGAGTGTGGACAGAGTAAAATATCTCAGCTATATTTGCCAGTGTTGTTAATGACCGTGAGTTTTCGATTCGGTGCCGCTCGCAGTACTTCGGCTTCTGTTACTCCACTACGTGGCATATTTTCTGAAAGATTCGGGCGTAAGATTTTCAAAATACAGCTGGTGTAAGAATCGAAGCCCCACAATTTACCGCAACCGCTAACTTTTGGTCCATGGACGCTGTCCAAGCTAGATGAAGATTCACTTTTTCATCAGAAAATTGTGTTTTCAGCGACGAAGCACATTATTGGTTGAATGAATACGTGAACAAACAAAATTGCCGTATTTGGTGTGAAAAACAGCCAGAAAAACTACCAATTCATACAGAAAAATGCACTCTTTGGTGTGGATTAAGGGCCAGTGGTATTATTGGACCGTACTTTTTTAAAGACGATGAAGGCGGGAACCTTACTGTTCCCTTGCGATGATTAGAATTTTTTTTACCCAAAATGGAAGAGCTGGACTTGTCTGATGTGTGACTTTAACAAGACAGTGCCACATACCACACAGCACGTGAAACAATGGCCCAATTTAGGGGCGATTTCGGTGAACAGTTAATTTCACGTTTGGGGCCAGTCAATTGGCCGGCTAGATCAGCAATTTAAAGCCTTCAGACTCTTTTTTGTAGCGCTATGTTTCTATAGGAATCAGACCGTTGCGGTTGACATACTGGAAATTAGTACTGAAAAATTTCTACATGAGATACCAATCGATATGCTGAAGAGAGTATGCCAAAATTGGACCCAGCGTATGAACCATTTAAGGTGTAGCCGTGGTCAACATTTACATGAAATCATCTTCAGACATTGAATTATAAGGAGCGTTCTATCAACTTAAATAAATATTTCATACATTTCTCTTCATTTATGTATTTTTTTTTTAAGTCCCAACCGAAAGCTCTTAAAAAACCACCAAATATTTATCAACTTGTATTTAAAACTGTCATCAGAAAAATGATAGCCTTCGATCTTATCTCAGTACTCAACTAGCGACGATATTACAATTACGATATTAAATTAAACGATATTGAAATTAGGGGACAGACAAATTCACCATGTTTAGTTAATTAGTTATCGAGTAGACAGACACTAGTCCAGCTCACTTGGATCCAATACTGATCTCACTGAGACGATCACGTCTTCGCGCCCAAGCGCATGCATAAAGAAAGAAAGCCTGCAGACATTTACATTAGCCAAGCTCGATATGGTATGCAGAAACGGACTTCCACGAAAAACAGCCCTAATATGAGAAAGATTCGGAAAGTAACATAGGATATGTTCGACGGCCTCCTTCCTCATCTTCCTCATCCTGATAACTTTTACAGTCATTGACTATGTCTCCTAGCAAGGCTCACCAGCCACGTAGTGATAACAGCTATCAGTATTTACAGCCTTTGTGGCGGTTTGATCGTATAAAGGCCATATTTTTCTTGATACAGAGCAGCTGCTGTGGGGGCTGCCTAACATGTATCGCAGAACCAGAAGTTTTGAAGACAAAAGTGGCTTCCCAACTAGATGATGAATCTTTTCATTGCCAAGGACAGAAAATTCCTCGCTAGTCTGTCCGCCACACAATTCTTCCGGGAGCCAGAGTGACTTTTCATCCAGATCCTTATCCATTCTACTCTTTTTTTTCTACTCTACTCTATTCTACTCTACTCTACTCTACCCTACTCAACTCTAATCTACTTTACGCTACGCTACTCTACTCTACTCTACTCTACTCTAATCTACCCTACTCTAATCTACTTTACGCTACGCTACTCTACTCTACTCTACTCTACTCTACACTACTCAACTCTACTCTACTCTACACTACTCTACTCTACTCTACTCTACTCTACTCTACTCTACTTTACTCTACTCTACTCTACTCTACTCTACTCTACACTACTCTACTCCACTCTACTCTACTCCACTCTCATCTACTCTACTCTACTCTACTCTACTCTACTCTACTCTGCTCTACTCTACTCTACTCTACTCTACTCTACTTTACTCTACTCTACTCTACTCTACTCCACTCTACTCTACTCTACTCTACACTACTCTACTCTACTCTACACTACACTACTCTACTCTACTCTAATCTACTTTACGCTGCGCTACTCTAATCTACTCTAATCTACTTTACGCTACTCTACTCTACTCTACTCTACTCTACTCTAATTACTTATTTAGTTATCTGACTATTACAACCGACATACAGTTTATCACCAAATAATAGCCTGCATAAGGCATCTCGTACCATTGCCTGCTGAAGCCAATTGGCTTGTCCAAGTCATTTAACTTGATCCATCACATGATCAATTCACCGCAGATTCGGTTAACCTCTTCCACTTGATCCAGCACACTTGTTATAGACGTTTATACTTTTGGCTCTACTTTGCCCAACCATACGTGTCAGATGAACAAGCCATCGGGGTCTTTGGATCTCAATTAAACGAGGCCAAAAATCCTTCAAAGAATTCTTATCTCAAATACACCCAGTGCTTGTTCGCCTTTTTTCTAAGTAGAACAAGTAGTATAAGTGCACGATATTTGTACGATGGGAGAAGGCTCTACTTTTTAATTGCTGTATGAGCCAATAATAACATATGTTAGCAATAACGGAACTCCATCATGCTATAATTACTAATGTTGATCACGCTGTAATTACCAAGTTATCCTTTTGTTTCACTCCAAGTATTACTTTCATAGATTCTGCATTTAACTTGGAGTAAGCTGCACTTATAGCCCTGTTTTTAATGCCATTGATATCGAAGACATCGGCATTAGCCAATAACATAACACTCTTATTAAAAATAGTGCCATTTCAGTTTATTTCTACATCTTTTAAAATATGATCCAGCATGGTGCTAAGTCACAAGTTTAACGTGAGTAACGCCACGCTGGCTTACCGTACGGTGCCCAAGGTACGAGTGAAAACTATGTGCCTACCAACACCCCGATATATGATAAAAATAACATGTGAGTACCAAATTTGAAGACATGTTATTTGGTCACGACTTCCGGCTTGGTAAAGTGTCGGAGATTATCTAAACTCCTACCGATCTAAGGGTCATTTCACCCGGTTAAGAACGTAGCACTACACCGAGCTAACGATCTCCCAGCAATTTGATTATAAACTATAGCCAGCACATTGCTGCCACAAGGGGGCTCCACCATAATCAGGCAGGGACCTATAGCCTTGAGGTTCTGGACACCCGTATTATGCTGTTAAAAGTCATAAGATAAAGCAATTTTTACCTTTAATCCTCTGAACATGTCAAATGGCTCCGAAAATTAATTTTCAATTTTGAAAATGTCTCTCTGGCATAACGGGCAGAACACACTTCTCCGTCCACACTTTAAACAGAAGCTCAGGGCTATTGTGTGTGAGCCTATCGCCACCGTCCTTGTAAAGTTTTACGTGTAGGCCATCATTACTTGCAGACTTTCCGGAATTCAGTTGTCTTAGGTTATGGTACTTCGTCTTATTCCCCAGCTATGTGTAGTTAATTATCTTAACTTCATCATCTCTATTTAGCTGTGTTGAGAAATATTTGGCCCAAATTTCCAACATATCCTAAGTATACATCACAAACCAGATGTCCTTCCTCATCTTTGCAGACTAACTGACATATGATATTTTCTTCCATCTGACATACGTTTTGTTTTCTCAAATCTATTTGCTTTTATCAATTAACTCTTCTTCCCTTGCCTTCTTAGAGCCCTATTAGTAAGAACCCTATTTTAACATAATTTTCTTTTCCCTTCTAGAACTTCCCTAATACGAAGAGATTCCTAGCATTTCTTGAAAAAGCATTTTCTCTTTTTTTCTTCGGTATGAAATGAAGTGATTTATTTGCTGCTTAAAGCTCTTCTGCTATTTTTGTTGTTGCAAAGTACGCACATGAAATAAAGATGCAATTCATGCCACCACACCATGCAGTTGTACGCATATACAGCAGTTTCTGTATAAATTTGAGAAATAATTTCAATTACTAATGCGGTATAATATTACGAAGGATGAAAAGAATGGTTTGTTAGAAGCATTAGATACTACAGACACGTACGTGAGAACATTTAAAAAGAAAAATGTTTTTTTTTTTTTTTTTCTTTAAAATTATTAATGCGGTTGAAATTTAAAGCGACAAATGACTTCGAAAAGTTTCTACCAAAATATCATCACGCCCAGCGACATACTTATCTACATACAGTGTGGAAAGAAATAATAGGGACAATTTCTTTTTTCCCAATAACATGTAATAAAATGTGGTGTATCGGGTCTTTATTGATTTCACTCACTGAAAAATTCTTTGAAATATAATGGGATTTCCTATTCTGTATTAATTTCTAGGTCGTTTCTTTTAAATTAAAACTTATTTGCAAAAAAGTAGGCAAACAGGTAAATTTGCTCCGGAGAAATAACAGGGACACTTTTGTTAATTGGGTTTAAATTGAAACAAAACCAAAAATGTATGCAAAAGATTATAAGAAAGGGTGTGCCGCTGTGGTATGGTAGGTAAGACACCCGCCTACCAACCAGAAGGTCCTCGGTTCAATGTCAGGCCAGACCATCTTATAAAAAAAAAAGTTTTTCGACAGCGGTATCACCTCATAACATTAGCTAGTAACTGGTTATGAGTATTACTTACTATTGAAACTTAAGCTGTAGGTCCCTTTCAATGAGTTTAAAAATTGAATCGGGTGCAGCTCATTGACTGATATATTAAAAAGGGTAAAGCCTTTGGTTGTGCCATTAAACCGATTATCTAGTAAAGTGTTTCTTTGGGAGCTTAATTGATAGCTGGGGCCGTCGTAGAGTGGAAGAGTCGTGGAGGAGCAGAGGAGACTGTAGGGTCTCTAGGCTGCTGTGGCCATTCTGATAGGCTTTGTGACTGGGCACTGCGCTCTGAGGGCGAGGACTGGGATTTGCGAAACAGACTCCCGTATTTACTGCCGAGCTTGCGGTGATACAGGGGAGCCGGAGATTGTGGAAACACATCCTCTCTCACTGCCCGGCTCTTTATGGGCACAGGCTCAGGTTGTTTGTTCGGGGCTCTTTCAATGGCCTTGGTGACATTGCCTCGGCCAGGATATGCGACCTGGAGGGCTTTCTGTCAGGTCTCAGCTGGCTCCTTAGGTGCCTCTTTGGACCCTCATCTTCTTCTTCTACTATTTCCTTCTCTGTCCTTCCTCTCTATTTGTTTTCTAATTCTTCTCTTCACTCTTGTTCTTATCAGTTGAAAGATTCTTTCCACAATGGACCACTGTGGTCTCTGGGTCGGGTACTTTTGGTACAGCCTTTCCTACCTACCTACACACCTAGTAAAGTGTTAATCTTCCAATTGTCTAAAAATTGTCGTGGTGCTCATACAACCAATGCCGAAAGGAATGTGATTTTGAACTTATCCATAAAGTGCTTCGAAAATAAAGTGTTCGATACAATCTTATCACTAATCACTTAAGGCAAACTGCAGAGACAAGAGGAAGAAAGCATGAAACAATATACCATTTTGATAAACTTTTAATTCAAACCTCAAAGATTAGTCCCTTCAAATCATCAAATAGCCTCAAAAATGAACTTAGTGCTCCTGTTTCAAGCCGGACTCTAATTCAAGCAGCTCTTCCTAGTAATCAGGCTCCTTCTGCTCCCAATTTAATCGCTAAATTCGAGGTTCACGCTACTGTTGCTGACAATACAACAAAACAATACACTCGTAGTGGCCGTAGTGATGCAAACATATCCGCTGTACAGCAAAGTGTTGAGAAAGTGTCTGGAACATCAACTCGTCGACGTTCGCAACAATTGGGCATTACTAGAGGAACATTGCGCAACATTTCTCATAAAGATCTTTATCAGCACGCTTATAACGTTCAACTCGTTCAAGAATTAAAGCCAGCCGACCATTGTTGGCCTCGAGCGTTCGTGAATTGGTTGTTTGAAAAACTGAACGAAAACAACGCTTTTTTCAACAAAATCATCTTTAGTGATGAGGCCTGTTTTCAATTAGGCGGTTATGTAAACAAACAAAATCCACAAACAGTCCTCGAAAAGCCATTACATCCAAAGAAAGTGACCGTATGGTGCGATTTGTGTTTAGGCAGCATCATCGGCCCGTATTTTTTCGAAAACGAGCATGGAAACTCCGTCACCGTGATTTCTCTGCGCTACCAAACCATGGTAACAAATTTTTTGTAGCCACAATTGGCTAATGTTGACATCAGTGACCTTTGGTTTCAGCAGGATGGCGCCACAAGCCACACTAGCTAGCAGAACAATTCAGTTATTGCAGGAAAATTTCCCGGTTGCGTAATTTCACGATTTGGCGAAGTCAACTGGCCGCCTCGTTTTTGTGATTTAACGCCGTTGAATTATTTTCTCTGGAGCCATTTGAAAGACCGTAAACCACAAACAACTGACACTCTGCAAGATGAAGTTAGGCGCTGCATTGATTGAGATAAGCGAAGCTTTGTTGCAAAATGTGATTTAAAATATTGTGAAAAGAGCGGACGCGTGCTTCCCATATTTCTATTTTATATTGGGATGAATGAAACTGAATACGTCAAAAAGAAAAAAACACTGTTTTTAAGCCAATTTACTTCCTAACGACAAATGTGTCCACCCTTTATATGGGCCAAGCTTAGAGAATCTTTCTGCTACCATTTTGAAGATATAGACAAATAAATATACACTTTTTATGGGCGTGACACCGCCCAGTTGGAACTTTTATAATTTATATAACCAGACATAAAGGGAAATAATGTAAAAATTTATAGAAAATCGGTTGAGCCGCTTATCTATCCCTAAAGCACAGACAAACAAACAAACATACTAGCACACATTCATTTCTATACATAAGTTATGTACATATGCATATAAGTACATACATACTTACATCTCGTATATATAGTTTTTTATTTATTTTTTTTTTTTTCGTTTGACAAAAATGTCCAATTTTCCATTTGCAATTCAAAATATTTGTGTTTGAGCATGTTTTTCTTTCGCTTTATTTGCTGTCTTTTGATTCAGTATCCAAAAATTGTGTGTATTTTCGAGAAAACAGGGCACAGTGCCAAAATATATCCCAAAAATTCGAATATTTTTTATACAAATTTATAGATTTTTGTTTTGAATGAATGAAATGTATACGATTTTTTTATTTATTTTTTTTATTATTTTTTATGACATTAATACATACGTACTTATGTATATACATGCCGTAACATATAGATAAAATGATTTAATATGTCAACGTTTACTTATACAATTTTATTTAAAAATTTAAATAGAAAACGAAAAACATTAGCATTTCAAATAAAAGTCTTAAATTTCATATTGGATTTTCTAAAAATTTTATTGGCTGTATAATGCAGATTTTTGGCAAACATTTCTGTAGTGAATGATTGATTATGAAAAGTGGATCACTAACGACAATTATATGCAAAAAATATCAAGCTGAAGCTTTGTAGACAGTGGTAAGGCCAGGATTGATACCAGCATGTGATTGGCAGCATGTTCTTCATTATGAGTTTCTACAACATGGCCAAAGGATTGATCAAGCAATTCAATGAAAAAAAGGTAGAATTGGTGTTGTGTTACATCATGACTGAAAGAGTTTGGCTAAGAGTTTTTATGCATCTACCATATAGACCGTACCCTACACCTTTTGAATATCATTTACATTGAATTCAGCAACTCTGGTGTAAATTTAAATCAGTTTATCGCTCAAAAAACCCAGAGGTTCTACACTGAAGACATAATAACTTTATTGCGAAAATGGTAAAGATAATATCTTGTTATCTGATATTGTTACGTTTTGAGTTCTTGTTGTCGTTTTATTTCCACACTTTATCTTTACACAGCTTATCTTAACACAGCAACTTTTTTATCTTGCACTTAATATTCGTTTATACATCACTTTTATTTACGCCTAAACACGACTTTACTTTTTTGACTGTAAAACGATAACTATCTCTCATCAAAGGCAATGCGCCAACTTTTGTAGCAATTCAGTATCAATTTCTAATATTCTTGAAGTTCTATAAATTTCGATTTATCCACGTTAAATTCATAAGATGTAGAATTATAATACACAAAAACGAATGGAACTCGCAGTACAGTTAAACATGCAAGTGGTAGCCCTCCTAACAGCACAGACAATTATGGCAATAACAGATACACAAGGGCCTTGACACAAGCCAATAAAGTTTATAGCTAAAATCTCACCATACAGTCCCTGATGTGGTGTATTTTCTTTTTGGGCATTTTCAATGTGTGTTTGTTTGTATAGGGTGTTTTTATAGAGGTATAGAACTTTAAGTTGCAATAAAACAACGATGGATTATTCGATTGACATGAATTTACATTACATTCTAAATATGATTTCTGGCATATGACCGCCACGGCTGGCGCAAATGTAGTCCAATCTGGGCGTCCAATTTTCAATGACTTTTTCCCACATTTGTGGCCGCATATCGGCAATAACACGGCGAATGTTGTCTTCCAAATGGTCAAGCGTTTGTGGCTTTACCATATAGACCAATGACTTTACATAGCCCCACAGAAAGTAGTCTAGCGGTGTTAAATCACAAAATCTTGGAGGCCAATTCACAGGTCTAAAACGTGAAATTAGTCGGTCACCAAACATGTCTTCCCATAAAATATTGTGGCACGAGCTGTGTGACATGTTGCGCCGTCTTGTTGAAACCACATCTCCTGGACATCATGGTTATTCAATTCAGGAATGAAAAAGTTAGTAATCATGGCTCTATACCGATCACCATTGACTGTAACGTTCAGGCCACCATAGTTTTTGAAAAAGTACGGACCAATGATTCCACCAGCCCATAAAGCGCACCAAACAGTCAGTTTTTCTGGACGTAACGGTGTTCCCACATACACTTGAGCATTATCTTCACTCTAAATGCGGCAGTTTTGTTTGTTGACGTAGCCATTCAACCAGAAGTGCGCTTCATCGCTAAACAAAATTCACTTATGAAAATTAGGAACAACGGTAATCTGGTTTTGGGCCCACTCGACGAATATACGCTTTACTTGATGATCGTTTGGCTTCAATTCTTGCACGAGTTGGATTTTGTAAGCACGCAAACCAAGATCCTTCCGCAAAATCTTCATAAAGTGGATGGACACAGATCCAATTCCTGTGCTCGATGGCGGATGGACTCATTCGGGTGTCTTCCTCAATGCTACGCTCTACAGCAGCAATAGCTTCTTCTGTACGCACCTTACATCGTCTCTGGGGATGCGAGTTATCAATAAGAGTAAGCGTGGTGCGAAAACGTTCCATGGTTAATCGAATTAACTGCTCTGATGGCTGATTTTGGAGACGATAAAATGGACGTTGTGCGCGATTCGTTTTCCGCACATAACCATTATTTTCGAAATAAAATTGCACTATTTGCAAGCGTTGTTCAGGCGTGAGTCTATTCATGATGAATTGCCAATCCAAACTGAGAATAAATCATTTGACAGCTGTTGAATCGGTCGCCATCTTGACATATGTATGTGTGTATATATGGGTGTTTAAAATCTAAGCGGCTGAACCGATATTCATAAAATTTTTACAGTATCGCTCTGTATGTCTGAAAGGAACTGTAGGCTATATAAATTTCATGAATTCCAACTGTGCGGTACCACGACCATACAAAGCCTTTATTTCTTTGTCTATATCATCAAGATAGTAACAGCAAGATTCGCTTAATTTGGCCCAAATAGATTCAGAGCCAAAGCAAATCAACAGACAAAAGTGGGGGGAATCGGACAAGTGGGCGTGGTAGCTCCCATACAAATAAATATTGATTTTTATATGTTGAAATCGGTTAAAGCTAGTTTTAGTATTGGGTCTAAATAACTTCGTGGTAAATAAAAATCATTATTCAAAAGGTGGGCGTGGTACCTCCCATACAAAATAAATATTGATTTTAATAAATCTTGTGAACGGTTGAAGCAAAGTCGTCCGAAATTGGTCTAAATGACTTTGTAGTCAAAGCAAATCGGCAGAAAAAAGTGGAAAGAATTGAACAAGTGGGCTTGGTACCAACCAGATAAAATATATAATGATTTCTTCATATCTTAAGAACGGTCAAAGCTAGTTTTAGTATTGGGTCTAAATAGCTTCGTAGTAAATAAAAATCATCAGTCTGAAGTGGAAGGAATTGGACAAATGAGCGTGGTACCACCTCCCATACAAAATAAATGTTAATTTTAATATATCTTGAGAACGGTTGAGACAAAATCTTCTGAAATTGGTCTAAATGACTTCGTAGTCAATGCACATCAATCGAAAAAAAGTGGAGAGAATTGGACAAGTGGGCGTGGTACCTCCCATACAAACTAAATATTTGATTTCTTTATATCTTGAAAACGGTTCAAGTTAAAGTTTCAGTCTTTGATCTGAATAACTTCGTGGTTAATAAAGATCATTAGCAAAAAGTGGGTGGAATTGGACAAGTGGGCGTGGTACCTCCAATACAAACTAAATATATATAAATTTATATCTTGAAAACGGTTCAAGCTAAAGTTTCAGTATTTGATCTGAATAACTTCGTGGTTAATAAAGATCATTAGGAAAAAATGGGTGGAATTGGACAAGTGGGCGTGGTACCTCCAATACAAACTAAATGTTAATTTCTTTATATCATGCTGAATTTGGTCTGAATTACTTTACTATTCAATGCACATCAACCGACAAAAAGTGGAGGGAATTGGACAAGTGGGCGTGGTACCTCCCAAACAAACTAAATATTTGATTTCTTTATGTCTTGAAAACGGTTTAAGTTAAAGTTTCAGTATTTGATCTGAATAACTCCGTGGTTAATAAAGATCATTAGCAAAAAGTGGAAGGAATTGGACAAGTGGGCGTGGTACCTCCAATACAAACTAAATGTTAATTTCTTTATATCATTCTGAATTCGGTCTGAATTACTGTATAGTCTGTACAACTCATCGGACAAACAACGACCGGAATTGGACAAAAGGGTATGGTATCTACGATGCAAAGTAAATATCGATTTATGTATATCGAGAGAATCTGATTCATATTTGTTGCAGATCTTAAAATATGAGCACTGAAACGACGTGGCAAATCTTATGCAAATACCTTTAATAGGAACAGAGATAAAAGAATCCTTGAGCTTTTGCGTGATGGTGTTAGACACAAGCCAAGCTTCAACTGCCGTGGCATGCCGTACAACAGACTTGACTTTACACACGAGTTAGAAAGCTTGGTTTCCCTGGATATATCTGGGCCACTCCTGATGACTGACTGCAGCGCAATTGAATTTTTCGACTTTTCGTTTTTCCTAAGCCTTAGAGCAGCACTTACGTACAAGATCGCAGAAGGAAGTACACAATTTGGTCCTGTCGTTTTCAAGTTTTAAGCATCCAAACAAGTCACATTCCATTTTTAGATGTATGTATGTATGTATGTCTGCTTAATTTGTATTATTTTTCACTTAAATTTTCCTGGCACGATACATAATTGTTTTTTTTAATCCCTAAAATATGCTATTAAAATTACTTTTGCCCCTTTACGATAGACAAAAAAGTTTATTTAAAACATTTCTAAGATTAAAATTTTTTATAATTTTTTATAATTTTTGTTTTATTTTACTATAATAAATAGACTATTATAACGCCATCCAATGTGTCTTCATGCTATCGTTTTGTTATTAAAAGATTTCAATGCATACTTTAAGGCTTTTAAACACTTAAACTATTAAAAAAGCTATTAAATTATTATCTTAAATGTTAGAAAAGTAATGAATAAATTAAATAAAACTCTTATTTAAAAAAACAACAAAAATAACTTTGCTAAATGTAATAAAAATCTCAAAATAAATAAGACTTTATTTTTCAAATTCATTTATTGAATTGATGTAAGAGGATGCAAAGACATTGTTCAGTGAGGTTAAAATAAAACTCACAGGGTTTACAGATTTCTTAAAGAAATTAAACTAAATTTGTACTTAATTTATAGCCTGATTTGAATTGATTTACAATTTTTAGTCCCTTTAGTCTACCTTTTCAAAGGAAGTAAATTATTTATTTGAAATTTGAGTAAATAATTCATCTTTTAAAATAAAAATGGTTTATACTCTCAGTTTCATACTTGTGACTTTTGCCCTATTAAGGGAAAGGAGGCAATAATAAAAGAAAAAATACAAAATATCCTGCAGGGCTTACACTGACTGACACATAAAAAAAAGTACAACCAACATGACTGTAAATTAAAGTAAGCAATGAATTGGAAAAACGGAATATATTTTATTAACAAAACAAATAATGTAGAGCATAATGGAGGGGAGCAGCAATGATAGAGGATATCCGGCCATATTAAAGATAGACAGGCAAATACATTCATCTTAATAAACAATCTTGTTTTAAACACATACATCTATAAACATTCTTATATACCAAGAGAAAACTGCATTTGTAGTATTGGTAGTAGTAAATTTTTACAGCATTGAAGACAAAGAATAACAAAGTAAACAATAAAAATAAATAAACAATTTTAATTCGTAAAATGACACACAACCGCTATCATCGAAAACTATGACACAATTGAATTGCTTATTTCAAGAGTGACCAAGAAGAGAAATTAGTGGTGGTAGTGAATTCTTGCTGTGTGCGTTTAAGAGAACGAAACGTTGATGAGAAACGAAAAAGGTAAACAACAACACAAACAGACAATTTTTAAAAGCAAAGCAACATACGTCTGCTCACGTTGACATCTATTCCACTACTAAGTAGTGTCTGTTGTTTTATTTATTATTATTATTATCTGCTCATTTTCGTTCGGTTGTATACATATACGCTATAGATAACTCTCAGCCAGATAAATGATGAAACAAACAACGTGCGCAACTTCAAGCAAAAACACTGTCAAAAAAAGATGGCTCATAACATCAATAACATCGACAACCGCAACTTCAAATACTGCCAATTGCGTTTTTTGTTTTAAAAACATATGCATAAAATTCGGTGAAAGTACGGCAACACCAGGTAGAGATTGTGAGAGTACAATTGAGAGAGTAAGAAAAAATACTGTCAAAATAATATAGATTCTATCTCACGACTGCTTTTACCGACGATGTAAAAAATCGACAAGTTCCAATTCTGTTCCATCTCTAAGACTCAAACTATCTTTTCTGTTCAATTCTGCTTATTTGTTATTCTCTATTGAATATTTTCATTTACGTTCGGATTGCCACACAATAAATTGAATTCCGACCAAAAAGTTTTTATAATTTTACCAAAACAATTCGCAGCCTACCAAATATTTAAGCAAAAAATTTAATTAAAATCGATAATTTATTCAGTTAGCTTTCAGCCACATGAAAGTACTTTCGTAAAAGTTGCAATATACTCATTTACCACATACTTGTGTTGAGCGATGTATGTTAAGTTATGTTGATTATGGCCAGAATGCACCACATTAGTCTGATATGGTGAGAGAAAAAATATGTACATCTTTCGAAATCAGCACAGCATTTCCCAGGAACCTCATTCCGTGGGCCAAGATGGCTGAACATTCACACGATCATTCTCAGAATATCCCAAAATACAGTGATGATGCCTAAGATTGGAGTACCCCAGATCGACAAAAGTAAGCTTATTATAAAGGGTCCGCCAAATATTTATTTATTTTTTTTTTTTTTTTTTGAAAATGCTATAAAAAAAACTACTGAATATTTTCTCAAATTTCTTTCCTTATTTAAAAGTAAAATCCTTTCGGTTAATAATGGAAAATAATTTCATTCAAATGGCTGCCTCAGCTGGCCATGCAGTAGCCTACACGATCGGTCAAATTTTTAAGCACATTATCGATTGTGGGCAGCTATATTTCACCAATGGTTTCACGAATATTGTCCTTTAAAGTGTCAATCGTCTCTGGCTTGTTTGCGTAGCACTTATCTTTGACGGCACCCTACAAATAATAGTCCAACGGTGTCAAATCGCAGCTCCGAGGTGGCCAAACGACATCAACTCTGCGGCTGATATTGCGATCTTCAAAAACAGGGCGCAAAACATCGAGTGTAGCTTCGGCTGTGTGGTAAGTACCGCCGTTCTGCTTAAACCAAATGTTGCTAATATCCTCCTCTTCAATTTTTGTAAACAAAAATGCATTCAACATGGCCCGATAGCGATCGCCATTGACTGTAAAGGCCACTCCTTGCTCATTTTCTAAGAAAAATTGCCCAATTATGCCTCTGGACCAAAATCCGCACCAAACAGTAACTCGCCTTGAGTATATCGGCTTTTCAATGTATACGTGCGGGTTTTCTGTGCCCTAAATGCGACAATTTTGCTTGTTCAAAATGAGCTTTATCTGAAAAGATGATTTTTTTTGGCAAAATCGACGTCAAAATCGTCGATCATAGCCCACTTGCTGTAAGAAAATTAATTTCAATTTGTGAAACAGCTTTTTTTAGCATTTATCCCTCCGAAAGAAAGCTTACAGTTTTTTTCTGGAAGCAAGGAAAAACCTTCAGAGAAGTTGCAGAAGAGATTAAGAAAATGCACTTCTCTATCTAGAAAACCATCAACTCTTACGAAGAAACTGGAAGCTTTGTATCAGAGGTTCGTTCTGGCCATCCTTCCAAACTAATTTCAACACAAAAGATATATGTCATCAACTGTGTGCAGCAATGTCCTAAAATTATAACCGCAAAAGTGGCTGAAAGCATTTATTTTGAAATTAAAAAGTAGTATTTGTATTTGAATGACGATGAATTTACTTTGGTGTCATACATGACCTTTTAAAGTAATTGTCCAAATTGTCATAGATGACAAAAGTTGATTTTGTGCTATAGACGTCCGTTTTATGGGTATCACTAGTGCTTTATTCGTTAAAGAAGATGTGTAGCAGATAAAATCTAACATCATTCGGCATGAAGTTGACTCATAATAGACAATGTCACTAAATTGCAGAATGTAGTCTACACATAACTGACAATGTGGCTTAATTTCAGCTTTCTTTAGTATGGTAACATACAATGACCTTGTCACACATAACTCCCTTTGATTGTTTCATTGTCGTGAGGAAATTTCGACTTCAAACTGATATTATGACGATGATACATCAATTAAAAAAATTATAGTGATAATGTCGCTTAAATACGCCAACGGGTCAGTGCGACTATGGCCACATACATACATACATATGTAATATATAAACCTGTATGTTTACGTACTATTTGTATTACAATTTTTTATTTTTCTCTAGTCCCTCTTCTTTGCTTAGAGTAAAAACAAAAAACAAAAAAACCTTGTCTTAAACAATGATGTGACATAAGTTATTTAGATGTGCATGTGTGTGTGTATGTAATATGTCAAATGTCAAATTCTGGCAACAACAATAGCATAGCATTTGCATGATATTTTATGTCAATGATTTAATGCGTCATAAGTTATGCAAATGTCAAGCTCCAACTGCTTTACCCCCCATATAAATCACATTAATTTGCATAAATTTGTCTGTGGGTTGTTTGCTGGTGTTGTTGTCGGTAACAGAGTTTAATTGAAATTAATTTCCCGATGGTATGACTCTAACAGGATCAAAGGATTTTTTTCTTTTTTTTGATATGTTAAAGGAAATAATTGTAATCAAGAGCAGCAGGAAGAGGATATGAAAAATATTGTAAAGAATTAATTTTTCAAGGAGGCACAACAATTTTTTCTCATATACGAGTACAAACGAATCATTTTAATTCTCGGGCCATGTTGAACGAATTTTTGTTCACAAAAATTGAAGGGGAGTATATTAGCAACATTTGGTTTCAACAGGACGGCGCTACGTGCCACACAGCCGAAGCTACACTCGATGTTTTGCGCCCTGTTTTTGAAGATCGTATTATCAGCCGCAGAGCTGATGTCGTTTGGCCACCTCGGAGCTGCGATTTGACACCGCTGGACTATTATTTGTGGGGTGCCGTCAAAGACAAGTGTTACGCCAACAAGCCAGAGACAATTGACGCCTTAAAGGACAATATTCGTAAAGCCATTGGTGAAATACAGCTACACACAATCGATAATGTGCTTAAAAATTGGACCGATCTTGTAGGCTACTGCATGGCCAGTCGAGGCAGCCATTTAAATGAAGTATTCCATTATAAACCGGAAGGATTTTACTTTGAAATAAAAAACGAAATTTGAGAAAACATTCAGTAGTTTTTTTTTTTTATAGCATTTTCAAAAAAAAAATATTTGGCGGACCCTATAGGAGCAAAAAAAAATTCAACAATAGTTGCTCGTATTTAGGTTAGAAGCGAGTGGCAGCCTCGCTGTGACAAGGCACACTTGAGCGGCCCGTTGTGATACCACAAATAAAGCGAGATCCCTGTACCGGCCACCAAACCCTAAGTAACTGGTCTTGACCGCCAGCCAGAGGTCCCACATAGAAAAACATTCCCGGAAATCAAGTCGGAAACCAGCCAGACAATTTAATAAATCTGGCTATTAGCCCGATATCAATAATCGATAGCTCCGATAGACTATCGAGAAAGTGCTTGCCAAGTGTGATCTGTCTACTTCCAGCTAGAGACCACCATTGGCAAATGAAGTGGGCCACACTCTCTTCTTTCTTAATCGATCTACAACCTCGACAGAAATCATTTGCCGGTAGACGTAAACTTTTCGCCTGTCTACCCATAATGCAGTGCCACGTGAGGATAGACACTACAGAGGAGATGCTCCCAAGACCCAATTTAAAAAGTTGATTGGTACGCCTACCATCCAGTCTGGGCCAGGTGAGTCTAGCAGTAAAGAAAAAATCACCCTCTGCCCAAGATCTATCGGCATCCAGTGATAGGCAGTCTAACAGAGGACAGCGATACACCAACCTCTACAAGTAGGTGACTGTCCAGGAGGAGTGTGCCGGAATGTCCCTGTAACTATGGACCCAAATGATATGGACACCCTATTCTCACAATTAGAGCCATCAGTATAGATCTTCACCGCATCGCCGGGGATGACCGAGCTAGAAGCCTAGAATTCTCTGTCAGAGATCACGGACTAAAATCCCACATCCAGCATCGGTCCGGATGGTACAGAATCGATATCATCCAGAACTCGAGGTGCCCTGAGAAAATAATACGACACCGTGTGACATGGCGTTAAGTCTCACCGCCACAAGTTTTGCCTGTTGTCTGACAAGTATACCCGAAGGGAGCCAACGAAGCATGTCAAAAAGCGCCCTCATGGTGGCGGTACGTAACGCCTCTGTAATCTGAATTGCCGCAGACCTCCTTACCGTGTCAAGAAGCTGATGTTGCAATATTCATTGAGGGCGCTCCATAAAGAAGTTTAGGTTCAATAACTTCGTATAGATCCAGCGAATGACGCTGGCTTTAAGGCGCCATCTGGCCCCTACTGCTCTCCTACAGCAGTAGGTCGCACAACCTTACGAGGTCTCTCAGCTAAGTTAGCCTTCCAACTTAGCTTGGGGTCAAGAATAAGGCCCGGGTATTTGACGGTCGGACTCAGACTAAGCGCGATCTACACTGGGCTGTATAAAGCGAGGTACTTTGTACCTCCTAGTGAAGAGCATTATATCTGTCTTACAAGTGTTCACACTGAGTCCGAACCCCTACACCAAGCAGATACAATGCCCAGTGTCTGTGGACAAATTCCAGACACTGCGATGGCGATATCATCCGCATAGGCGCGGATTCTATCACCAGAGGAATCAAGTCGAGTGAGGAACGTATTAACCGCATGATTTCACAGGAGTGGTGAAAGGACACTTCCTAACGAGTGCCTCTATTCACCATTCTCTGTCTGCATACGTCTCCAAAAGAGGAGGTAACCAGTCGAGACTTAAGCAGGAGCTCTATTAACCCAACCAGGCCAAAATCAACATCAAAGTCACGTAGAGCTCCGATGATTGAGTTGGGACAGTCATTATTGAAAGCCCCCTCAATATCAAGAAAGACAGCAAGTGTATATTCCCTGATATGTAGGGACTTTTCCACTTACGAATTTTAATTCAAATGGAGGAGAATAAACCCGTTATGGTCTTAGATTTGCTTCAAGCCATTCGAAATTTAAGCACATTGTGGAACGCCGTAATCCAATAACAATTGCGAATTATTTCACAAAGGCATGATTTTTGAAAAAGGCATGCAGGCACAAACTACCAATTGGAATGAAAAAGACTTTATTCTGTTATCTGATTTGGCTGCTCTACAGACTTCATTTAGAGAAGCAAAGTTTGTTGATGCCATCTTTGAAGATTATGTTATTGTTGACATTAATGTGCAGACCATGGGTATTGCGTCCGATGAAGACATTCTCAGCAGTTTTTTTGAAAATCGTGGAATTCTGGCTATTCAAAGCATTTTTTATCACAAAACAGAAAACTGGCCACAAATCCTTGAGCCGTAAGTTCTACCAATGTTTAAAGTAGGTACCACCCACTCTTTCCGATATTTTAGAATCGGTCCGCTCACTTTCTGTAGGATGGTACCGTACATACATACAAGCTTGTCTCAGTTCACCCAACTTCCCGAGTCTAAGTGTAGGCTTTGTAGAGACACACCGAATATAAATGGTAACAGTAATAGCTTTAGAACAGATAGGATATAATCACTAGATTTCTCCTTAGGTTAGGTTAGGTAAGGTTAGGTCGAAGAGGCTGCCAGACATATGTCCAGAACATTTAGGGCCTATAAAGCCCATTGTGATACCCATAAACTTCTTCCGATAGCCCAGTCAGTTATCCGACCAGTTAGCCTCTTCAATAAATTTGCTAATCAACCCCACAGGAGTCTTCAGCAGAGCTCCAATATCAACAAAATGTGCACCAAAATAACTGTATCTAAGTCCCGACAACACCGGACATTCCAATAGCAGATGTTCCGTAGTCTCCACCTACATAGAATAGAGTCTCTCTGGCCCAGACTAAGGGTATGTCTCCCCACTAAACAGTAACCCGTAAGTGCCCCTATGACCGAAGATGTCCTTTTGTCCACCCTCGGACAAAGAGTTCTAACTCGTCTCTACCTCTGATTAAATACACCATCGGCATATTGTTTTATGCGTAGCCGGCAGCTAAGGATCGGTATACCATATCCGCTACACAGCTGCCTGTAATATCACTGTGACCCGGTACCCAGATGAGATTAATATCAAAGTACTCAGACATCACCCTCAATAATTCGTGACATTTCCTTACCGTCCGAGACTTAGTGTACATATCCCCTATCCGTATAGATACCGACACCTTCCGGATCATGGTGGCACTATCTCAGCAACCACAGAGATAGCGGCCACCTCTACCTGAAACACCCTGCAATGGTCCGGCAACCTGTAAGACTCATTTACATTAAGATCAGGAGAATCGATGCCATAACCTACTCCACCAGCCAGCTTTGACTCGTCCGTAAAGATTTGGATACTAGCCATGTCAACCTTCGCCGACTTTTTCCAAGTATTCCTATTCGGAACATATGTCCCTAGATTGGTCGTTAGTAATAGGCAAGGGAGCCAAACTCATTCGGTGCAGCAGCTTTCCCTAATTGAAAACTTTTATTTTTATTTGAAATTTATGGCTTTAAGCCAACAAAGAAAAAAATTCTTTGTTTTCAGCTGGTATGCACCATTATTTCTTAAATACACGCAAGAAACTTATTTCATATAAAATTTTTATTTTGATTTTTTTGTCGGTATCAATTCAACAGCCATTTTTTAGGTTCTTTGCCACCATTGTTATGGTGACTTATCGTTTTTATTATTTTCATCAACATATACATCATTATCATTTTGAAAATTATTTTTACGGGCTTTATAAAGCCCTTTGTCAAGAGGATTTGACAAATGTTTGCGTTAAAAAGAAAATTTATCAAATTCAGCATTTTGCTGGGAGGTTCTCCATAATTTAACACGAAAAGGAAATTCAATGTATTTTGTTTACCTTTTTAGCATGAGTTAAAGCAGTTTCAAAGCTGTGCCCCAGGCGAATTTAATAAGGTGGTCTTAAATTGAATATATAATGCAACACTGTAGTAAGCAAAAAGCTGTAGCATCAAAAATATTTGTTGTTGTCTGTGTTTTTTGACATACGCGAATGTGTCAGCTGTTGCTTACGTAGTAAATAAGGCCACCTTATTGAATTCGCCTTGGCTGTGCCTTAAGTGCAAAGCGTTCCCTTACGACAAACGTAGGCAGAGAAAGAAAGAGAGAGCGAGAGAAACAAGAACTTGTTTAAATATTTTTTCTTCTTTTTAAGTTTAAAACGTAATTTTTCCATTATATTGTTAAAATCTATTTCATTTTATTTTTTATTACTTTTTCTTTATAATTTTTTTACAACACAGCTGGTATTGCAATTTTTATAAGAGGGTGGGAAAAGTGGAAAAAATTCACTTTTTGTTTGCAATTTTATTAAAGAAAATAAAATTGTTGTAATTTATTTTCAATTTATGAAACACTTACTTATTTAAAGGAAAACAAAAAACAAAATACAGAAAAAAAACTTCTCTTCTTAAAAGGAAGGCAATGCTATCGATCAACTTGCCACAAGAAGTGGCAACGACAAGAAGAAAACAGAAAAGTAACGTCATAATAATTAAATTATTTAATAATAAAAAAAAATAAAAACTTCATAACCATTAAGGACAGGATACAACAACAAAAAATATATAAGAATTTAAAAGTCTGCATAAAAGCATTGGTTAGCCAGTATAACTGGTGCTTGAGTACAAAACTTCCGGGATCATAAAAGCAGTACTGGCATTATACCGACTGCAAGAGAGCAAACAATCAGATCAGTACTTACAGGCTGAGAATGTGTCATAGAGCCAATGCTATTTTAAGCTTCGACTGTCTAGTGACTAAGGAGATCGGACGGTTATTATTCGACCGGTTTAAACCGTTTTTTTTTTTGGTTTTGTCGAATACGGTTTATTCAAAATCTTAATTTTTCGAATACCGAATAAATCGATTGATTTCACACGAATAACCGGTTAATTTAAATAAGTATAGTTTTTGTACGTTTATTTTTTTATTGCCAATATGCTCATCGTTTAAGCATTTGTTTTTGTTTTCGCCGTCACTCCTTCACTTATGCGTGCGCTCTAACCACTACACCACGACACCTAAAATGTTATAGTTTTGGCAAGAATACTCTTATTTTTAAAAATTTTTTATAGCAGTTTTAACCCTTTGCGGTCGTATGTCTATTCTCAGCTGTCGAAGTTTTCTCACCGTTCCAGCCGTGTGTCAGCTCTCAGCCATCACAGCAATGAACCATACTGACCTGATAATATTTTAAGTCGACAAGCTTTGAGGATACGTAGATTTCGAAATAATATTTTAGAAATTTTGTTGAAGTCCATGATGAAGTATCTTCACATACAGAAAGAATATCGACCTCAGATTAAAACGAAAAGCTTAATGGCTTAATCATATATAGGGTCCGCCATATAATTTTTTTTTTTTTTGAAAATGCTGTAAAAAAAACTACTGAATATTTTCTCAAATTTCTTTTTTTATTTGAAAGTACAATCCTTCCGCTTAAAATAATGGAAAATAATTTCATTCAAATGGCTGCCTCGGCTGGCCATGCAGTAGCCTACACGATCGATCCAATTTTTAAGCACATTATCGATTGTGTGTAGCTGTATTTCACCTTTTAAGCGTCAATTGTCTTTGGCTTGTTGGCGTAACACTTATCTTTGACGGCACCCTACAAGTAATAGTCCAACGGTGTCAAATCGCAGCTCCGAGGTGGCCAAACGACATCAGCTCTGCGGCTGCACGCAACATTCAAAAGCCGACACACCAAGACAAGTCACTGTTTGGTGCGGATTTTGGTCCAGAGGCATAATTGGGCCATTTTTCGCCGAAAATGAATAATGAGTGGCCGTTACAGTCAATGGCGATCGTTATCGGGTCATGTTGAACGAATTTTTGTTCACAAAAATTGGAGAGAAGGATAATAGCAACATTTGGTTTGGACAGGACGGCGCTACGTGCCACACAGCCGAAGCTACACTCGATGTTTTGCTCCCTGTTTTTGAAGATCGCATTATCAGCCGCAGAGCTGATGTCGTTTGGCCACCTCGGAGCTGCGATTTGACACGGTTGGACTATTATTTGTGGGGTGCCATAAAAGACAAATGTTACGCCAACAAGCCAGAGACAATTGACGCTTTAAAGGACAATATTCGTCAAGCCAGTGGTGAAATACAGCTTCACACAATCAATAATGTGCTTAAAAATTGAACCGATCTTGTAGGCTACTGCATGGCCAGCTGAGGAAGCCATTTGAATGAAATTATTTTCCATTATTAACCGGAAAGATTGTACTTTCAAATAAAAAATGAAATTTGAGAAAATATTCAGTAGTTTTTTCTTTCAAGCATTTTCAAAAAAAATTTATTTGTCGGACCCTTTCCCTTGTAACTAATTTTATAGAATCTCCTGATACTTGTTCATCTGCTTTTCATATATAGAAAACAAATAGGATTGAGAGCAAATAACAAATTTAAATCACACAGTGATTCTATTTAGCGTACCATCCCACCAAACGAAAAATATTCTACCAATTTTAGTAGAATTCTACCAACAGTGGCAACACACCCCTGCATTATCTATTCAGGGAATAAAATGTCACAAACATTTTCAAATAAAACGTGAAATATAGTTATTAAGCAACTAAGTAAGTAAGTAAGTAAGTAAGAGAGAGTGGTGCGTAGATGTTATTTATGCAAATTTGTAGCTGTGATATCTCAGCGACTTTAATTCCTTGTTAAAAGGTCAAAAGTATACTCTCGACTACTCGTATTTGAAGAGTGTCAATATTTCAAGTTACAAAAATTTATTTCTTTTTATAGTTTTTTTCCATAAAAAGAAATCATTATCATAAGGAGTTCTTAGAATTTATTACCAAAAATTCTTTGCTCTTTTTGTGGAGGGTTTTCTATATAAAATGTCATATATTTTCTTAGTTCAACATATAAATTTCGTAGAAAACTTTTTTGTTTTTAGCCATAAAACACTCCTTTAGAAGGGATTGCTTAAAGGAAAAGTCCTTTTCAATCTGGGGTATTTTCAAAGTTATTTTCTTTTCATTCTGTACCTTTAGAAACTGAAACTCAAACTAAAACAAATGAATAATAAAGTAACGGAATATTAATGTTAGAAAAACCAAAGAAACTTATTAATACTCAAGAGGCGTAAAAACGAAAGGAAATATTTGTCTTCACTACGCCTTAAATACTCACTACTGACACACGCGTGTTTACAACAATGCTCAGGGTTAAGGTCAAAGTTTAATATAATTTTAAGTAAAAGGTAAAGATATGGATTAAAATGAAAGTCAAAAAAAATGAAATGATTGATGATACTTGAACCCCTAAAGTAGGCATTTATACTTAAACATTTATTAAAGACTGAAGACTAACGCCTCCTAACAGAAAATGGATAAAAAATTTATGCTTAACTAAGCATTTACTCCTGTAGATAGGCAATAAAATTTATCTGATAAAAATGTATTTGAAAGCTTTCCAATAATTAAAGCAAATGATTAATTACAGCCTTACAAATGGACAATTTTTCCTAAATATATCAGAAATTAAGTAAGAAAGTAATAGAGAAGAAGGGGCTGGCGTGAAGTAGTGGTTTAAATGCAACCAGCATAACGAAGAGATTTAATAGAGTATTTAATAAGACTTTAATCCTCCTCCAGACAAATCTATCTAAAATCAGCCCCCTGACATTTCCAGCTTAGCTCTGGCGATGATAACAAACCTCAGGCTAATGATCAGGAGAAAACGCCACCTACGGGGAAAATAATGGCAATGCTTAGTAAGGATTACCACCACTACTTAGCAAGGCTACCGTCGACCAGGACCGAAACTGGAGGTGGCAAGTGGGTGTGTTCCCTTCACTCACGTGTCACTAAGCCTGAGCAGGGAATCGGGAGCCCCAGGGATTCCGATCTTAGCCCGATTGTTTGGGTAGGCCCCCTGGTGTGAGCTTCGTGGTGGCTGTAGCTTAGACCTAAAGTGCAGGTCCACCGGATGCTGTGACGCTATATCAGGGCAGGAGTTTAGATGGTCTTCAACACTTCACCAAAGTATGAAGGTTAGTGTTCTAACAACATGGTTTTGAATTGGTACTCACGTGTGATATTCATTTGTGTTTATTATGGATGAGAGGCGTTGGTGGGCACCATGGGGTATGCCGTTCGACGAAGACTTACGTACACTACTAAGCAAGGATCTTCATCTTCATAACTAAATTTACGAAACTAAAGCAGGGTAATGGCTGCTTGGTGGAAAGTAGTATATTTAGTTTTGCATACTATGAGGCCCTCAGTTTAATTCCCAGATTGGGGGCAATAGCTAGATGTTGATAGGCTTGATGAATGGTCACGTTATTTTCACGGATGAGCCGAAGTCAAAGGAAAGCACTAGTGTAGCAGTTTATATTCCCGATAGTGGTTTAAAGCTAACTTTTAAACTTCCTGATGAATGCTGTGTATTGTTCTAGGCAGAGATCTTTACGATTTATAGAGCGGCCTGAAGATCCGCGATTATATCGCTGCTAGCCTAAGCATGGTCAGGCTGCTATTAGAACACTGACTGGCCGTTAAGTTAGGTCATGGCTGGTTGCTTCATGCAGAAGGCCCTCCACCACACCTCAATAGATACAGTGTCAAACTGTGTTTGGTACCGGAGTAATTTGTAAGACCCCTGTAAGGTTTATTTGTTGTCTTGGGTGATCTATGGGTTCGTTATAGAGTGCAAAGCCGCGGAGACCACATGTTTTTCTAATAAGTTTTCTATAAGACAAGCTTGTAAAACTCTTGTAAAATTTCGTTGTTGGCTTGGGTTTTAAGGCTAGGTTTTCTGACTGTGGTACTCTGCTCTGCGAGGACGCAATTAGCCCTGATTTCTGTAAAGTGTGTGGCAACGAAACGGAACCTTGCACAGTGAAACACATCCTATGTCTTTGCACTGAATTTTAGGGATGCAGGTTAGGTTTGTTAAGCCAGTGCCTAATCAGTGGCTTTAGCGCTGTTTCCTCTGCTAGAACTTCTGACCTGGAGGAGTTTTTATCGCGCAGCAGCTGGATGGTAAGGTTGCTCCTTGTGTTAGCGAAGTTTTTTTTTATTTTTTCAATATTTTTCTTCTTTCTTATCTCTCTCTTCCTGCTATTCTGATTCTTTTTTTTCTAACCTTTACAGCTATTTTCTGCTTCTTCTTATGTTTATGTTCTTATGTTTTTCTAGAAGGCCTCCGACAAACATTTAAATCATATACGGTTCCACGCCAACTCCTCTCAATACAAGAGCGTCCAGTTTGTTCCACTTCTCTTACACCACTTTCCTACTTCAAGTTGTTTTTGAGCTTTTTCTTTTCCCCGAACCTTGTGCATTCCAGTCGAGCGTGATCCTGGACCTCATATTGCGGTTTTCTTAGAATATGGCCAGTGCAGCCCATTTACAATTGGCGATCATATAGGACACTGGACGCATTTTACACTTAAGGAGCAACTCGATATTGCTGATGACATTTGGCATGGGCTTCGTTTGACAAACATTTGATGTTTCTTCAAAACAATACCCATATTCAGCTATGTCTCACAACCATAAACCAACTCAGCGTTTGATCGAAATATTCGTAATTTCGTATTTGTTGAGAGACCGCTTGATCGCCAGATTTTTCCAAGTTGCAGAAAAGCCTTTGTAGCTTTAGTTATTCTAGCAGCCACGTCAGCTGTCGTCTGATGTAAAAATGGTGTCAAGATATGAAAAAGAGTTTGCAGATTTAACGGGGCTTAATGGTATTTGTCCTATCAACATTAACTTTCAGGCCATGTTTCTCTGCCTGTTCTACCAGATCATTGAGTTTATGTTGCTATCACTATGCCGAACCGACAGCAGACAAATATCGTCGGCATAATCGAGATCTTCAAGCTGCTCAGTAAGTGTTAACGCTATAAACACATTCAAGGCTACCGACCATCGACTACACGACTGCAAAAGACGCTGCCTACAAAAGAAGCCAAGTAACCAGCTGATTATTATTCATTTTCAGTGTTGCCACATACATTTTTTTCGCGTTTTTGTGTATATATTTCATGTATTGCATTTCTAAAATGCCTATTTCAGACATCTTATTGTTTTGACAGCAGTAAACTGTTTGTTGTCGGTCAAAAAAGAGAGAAATTAGCCTAAGTTAGCTATGGACTACAACGGTAGTCGCATAGTCGGTAGCCGTGTTGCCGCTAAAATAATTATTCTCATATGTACATATGTACTCCATCTTTGACAGCTTTTAGTCGATGATCGGTAGCCTTTAATGTGATTATAGCATTATGCTAAGCCTCAGTTTATTATGGATGTCACCTAAGACTATTAAATAAAAATAATTAATTGATGGGAGCATACAGTCCTAACAAACTCCACAGTTTGTTTCAATTGGATCAGCCAGACGACCATTGTGAAGAACCTGACTTTTAAAGTCGTCGTAATCGACTTTTATCAGAATTATTAGTTTATTCGATATCCCAGTATTGTTTGGGGTATTTAGTATTTATGCACGAAAGGCTGTTCGAAAATCAATGAAAGACAAATGAACAGAAGATCGCCATTAATTTATCTGTTCCACTAAAACGCGTAGGGTATTTATATAATCAATAGATGAACTATAAGCTCTGAAGCCTGCTTGATGTTTACTTATAGTGCGATCAAGACTTGTGGTGATGCAACTGAGAAGAAAGGATGTTAGAAACCAAGAGGTAATTGAGAGCGGAGTAATGCAGTTCTTTCACTTCGAAAGATCAAATTTTTATTAATAAAGTGGCTTATATTTAAATCTCGAAAAACTTTAGAAAACAACTAAAAATATGCAACGTTAAATAAAATTTACACCGCTTTATTTTGTTGTTTTAAAGTTTCTACTCTACTGCACAATAACTTTTATACTGTTTGTCTTAATACAACACTTAACACGTCTTTATCTTACGACAGCCAAACGATAACTAACTGACGTGTAGATAAGGCAGCCTTTTATAGGTATATAATTTATTGCTTAAATTTTGGAAGGCTCAGGAAATATCGACCATCTTCTATATCCGTTAATTCAAATGTATCGTAAGATGGTCGATGTGGCAATGCTGCCAAATTGACATATACCAAAATCACACAATACAGTGTTGTATTTTTAGTCTTAAATTTGTACTTATTTTTAACATTAAAACAGTAAATAACTTTCCTTTTAATCTTTTAAACAGCCCTAAAGTATACTTAAAAAAATATCTACAAAAAATCTTTGTAATTTCCTTAAAGCTAACTACCTTACCGTAGCTTAAAATATTGTATGTGAAATAATAATAATAATGTCTCTAAAGCAACTTATCTTTAAAGAGTATTAAGAAATTAGGCAAAAATGCCTTTAGCTATGCTTTAAACAAACTTTAAGAGAATCTTTAACAAAAGGGAAATATGGAAATAAGTTTTTGCCTTAAGCTGTAGAGAAATAAGCGTTAGAAAATAAATATAAGAAAATAAGCACAAAATCAGCAGCCTTAAAGTATGCCAGAAAAAAAGAATTCATATAAAACTTAGTATAATGACTACGAGCTATTAAAGTGGTTTTGTAATTTTCTTAAAGCCTTAAAATACCTTAAAATAAATAAAATTTTCTTAAATCAACATATCTTAAGCAACTTAAACTAAGCAAAATTATCTTCTTAGCTATGCTGCAAACAAACCACAACTTTAAGAAAGTCTTTAATAAAACGAAAATATGAAAATACATTATAAAGAAAAGTAAAGCAAAAGATAAGCAGCCTTCAAGTATGCCAGCAAAAAAGAGTTTGTATAAAACCCATAAAATGACTAAGAGCTATTGAAGTGGCTGACAAAGAAAATTAAGTTTTTGGCAAACACTTAAAATACAATTTGTCTTGTACGATGCCAAGTAGCTTTTGAGGAAAAAAATTTTTCCTTAAAATGCGCTTTAAAGTATGCAAAATTTTTCTTTTGTAAGCACAAATTAAAAAACTTTTTATTTAACCCCAGGATATCCAATAAACACTTCACTACTAAGTGCACCATTGTGGTCTGGTCAGACGTCAAGGTGAATAGCTTAAAAATACTACCAAAAATAATACTAAACAAGTATTTTTTTTAATCAGCCTTTTATTAGGCAAGTAATTTAATGTGATTCTCGTACTATTTTACTAAATATTTATATTATTTTACATCACAATCATTTCAAACCTACGTTTTGGTCTCTTTGCAGTGTTTACCCCAGTAAAACCGAGTTTTGCTTTGCATATTACTTGTAAGATTACACTTTACGCTCAAAGGTCGGTAATCTGATGACTATGAGGTCAAATCTAATGTTTCCATATTAGTTTCTGATTGCCAAGATTTTGTTTTATACTTGCAGATATAATACGATCCCATTTGATCTATTGTATCTACCCCTGCTTCATTTCGGTTGCAGTCAATAGTTAGTTAGTTATGAGGGGTAGCCAGAACCCGGTCCAGCTCACTTGAGTCCAATATTGATCAGCCTGTGCTACCCATATCAGTAGAAATCTACATGTCCGCATCCCGGTCCGAGTTGAACCAACCAGAAACATGCACAAAAGAAGAGATCCTGCTGATATTCACATCAGCCAGGTCCGATAAGGAATGCAGTCCTAATATCCAAGAGATTTGGACATTGGCACAATAAATGCTCGACAGCCTCCTCCTCTTCCTCACTCTGACAACCCCCACAGTGGTGATTGAACGGTAGACCAAATCTCGTAACGAGCGCACCAGCTACCCGGGTCCCACTAATCAAAGTCTCCATAATTCGTAGCCTACGTCGTGGCATTCCCATAACAGACTCCGAGCGAGCCCGATCATACAGTGGCCAGATTTGCTTTGATACAGAGCACGTGGGCTCATCATCTCACCGTAGCTGTGCCCTGGCCAACATGTACCGCATGACCATACGTCTGCAAGAGGAGAGTGGCATCCCAACCAAATGGTCAATCTCTTCATTACTGAGGAGAGAGTTCAAGCTTGCCAGTTCGTCTGCCACACAGTTCACCCGGATTAATCTCCAGTTCTGAATATCTCCCCATTTCGTTCAGAGATGCCCAGCATTCACACACCAGTCGCGATGTTGAGTAGATACCGGAGAGCGCCCCAATCAGATATCACAATCATATACCCAGCCCATAGTACATCAACCAAACCATCCTCTTTATCGCCGACACTTCTGCCTGTAAGATACTGCAGTAGTCCGGCAGTTCAAGGGATACTCTTACCCCGTATACAGAAATAATGACCCCGCCCCCAAACCCTTCTGAGGATTTCGATCCATTTGTGTATACCTGAACGGAGCCAGTGAGTAACACACGGAGAACATTTTATTCAGGAAGGGTTTGGGTATAAAGTAATCTATCCCATCAGGGATCGTATCCGATCATCTAAAGATGGCCGCATTCCCGTAAACCCTGGCCGACTATGCTCTACCATCTTCAACCTTATCGCAGACATGATCGCCATCTGCTTGGCCATCAGGTCCATTAGAAGCTAGCTCAGTAGTACAAACAAAGCTTTCGAAGGAGTGGACCTGAGCAAACCTGTAATCATCAGTGCGGCAATGCGCAGCATCCTGTTAAAGAGTCCGCGATATGTGGATTTCTCAAGAGATCTCCAAAATGGAACATTGTACCTGCGTGTTGTACCAATTCCGTCTTTCGCGGGTTATCGCTCAGCCCACTTTCAGTGCTCCAACAACTGAGAAGTAGTATTCAAAAGTCATCTTCTGATAGAGAAGTGACTCTTTATGCCTTCTTGGATATTCAGGGCATCTTTGACAATACAAGCTTTGACTCCAGTGCAAGTTCGTTGGAACGAAAAGGGGTGGAGAAGTCAATTATAGCTTAAATATGTTCCATGGTTAGAAGCAAGATCGTCAGCATGTCTCTTGATGGAGTGGAATTCACGGCGATGGCGTCAACAGGATGCCTTCAGGAAGAAGTACTTTCTCCATTGTTATGGACGGTAGTAGTTGAAGGCTTGCTCATCATGTGTAATTGGTTATGCTGATGGCCTTGCTATAACAGTACGTGAGAAATATGAGAGAACGTTGTGTGAAGTCATGTGGCCGGCCCTGGACGAGCTGTCAAATTGGTGCACTCAAGAAAAGCTCTCGGTGAATCCCTCAAAAGCGGTTCTTGTTATCATATGACTGGGTACCACCATCTACTTTTCTTAGGAGGTTAAATATCTAGGTATCGTTCTGGATAGGAGATTTAGTTGGTACTCGCACATTGCTTCCGTTCAGAATAAGGCGATAAGAGCCATCTCGGCAAGTGGCTCCTCCTATGGTAACACAAGGTGTCAAGAATGACACTATGGATATATACGGCTATTATTTGGCCCATTATGACTTATGAGGCGATAGCTTGGCGAAGAAAGGCTAAACAAGCTACTACCATGAATAAATTAGACATAGACATGCCTGCCTCAGTATAACTGGGACAATTGGAGTATGACTAACAGCGGCCTTGAAGGTCTTGATTGGTTTAACACCAATTCGCATCCATGTGATGAAGTTGGCGGCCTGTTCGGCGACAAAATTATTCACCAGAGGGTTCCGAAAAGCTTTAGAAAGTTTAGCAACTCTACGCAGGGTGATTGGAGAACCATTTTGGGTCCTGGATATTATGCTTTTGGTGGAATATTCATGGTTGAATTCCCGAACCGGGATTGTTGGTCCAATGGGCCTTAGTTCGAACTGAATTTGATCTAAATTGCTACACAGTGGTTTCATAATTAATAACTGTATGGCTGCTGGTGATAATAGAACAAACTGAGTGTTTTCCAGGTTGAGATCATGACCATTGCTATATGTGCGGTAATTAACCTGGACAGTGGTCTCAAGGTTCAGACCACTTGACTCGAATTGTATGACATCTAGACTGGCCAAACCTTACTACGATATGTTGCAACAGCATTCGCTTGGAAATAAGCTCCAGTTATTTTGGATACCTGGACACTGAAGAATAGATAGTAATGAAATAGCGGATACTTTGGCCAGTAAGGGTTCCATGACATCTTATATCCATCCGGAATCTTGCTGTGCAGCACCATTTACTACCATCCTCCATCTAATCAAGGATTGGGAAATTGCCAGATGTTTGGAGCACTGGAACGCTCGAAGGGGACTTCGTCATTCTAGGGCGATGATCCGTCCGCAATTTGGTCGTCGCTCTGACGTTCTCAAGTATGGCAGACTGGACTTGAAACTCCTTACGGTGTTTCTTATGGGCCACTGTAGATGAAAAGGCATCTGAAGAGGATGGCGGTCACAGATGTGCATGTTGGTAGATTGTGCTCACAGGCATCAGAGGCATCGGTACACATATTGTGTGTATGTGGGGTTCTTAGTAGGTTTATGTCACTAAGTGACATATACACCATTATGGTTTCAGATTTGCTGGTGTTTATTAGGAAGGCAGCAGATTTGCTGAACTAGATATCATGGGCCGCAGTGTAGATATTATGTCGAGGATCATGATATTTAAGAAAAAGTATTGCCTATTTATAGGGTTTAATAAAATAATTTTATTAAAAAGACAAAAAAAAAGTTAATATTGCCTACTTAAAGGCTTAAAACTATGTAAAAAAAAACATTGTTTAATCTCTCATAAATTTTAAAATATTAAACTACTTTGTTTTAAGAATTTTACCATGATTCTTACTTAAAAACCTCTCTCTCTAGTTGTTGTATTAAAGATTACATTGCCTACTTTAGGGCTTAAAAATTGTTTTGTAATATCTTTCATAGTTGCTAGACATATAACTTGGCTTACTTAAACATTTAACTACACTGTTTTAAGAGGAAAAAAATAAGGTTGCCTACTTTTAGGTTAATTTGTAGAAAATGTTGGCTTAGCGCCTAAAAACCAGTACCATTTAAGGAATTATTATTAAATATTTGTAATTTAAAAATAAATAAAAATACATTAATCATTCTTATGTTATTCGCACGAAAATTGTGTTGCCTGCTTTTAGGCTTACTTAGTAAATAATTGTTGTAAATCCGCAATACCAAAAAAATTAGTTTAACATTTTAATTTCAATATTTGTATATGTTTATGAAAATAAAAATACAATTTTTGTAGCATAATTTATGGCTGCTTTTTTTTGTATAAGCAAACCCTCTCTAAAAATTATTGTGTGGGTGGAAGGCTTAGTTTTAACATAAATTTAAATTGTTATATATTTACAGATTATTTTTTTTAATGTTCTTTTCGTAGTAGAGTGGGCTGTCAACAACAACGCCCACAAACGAAACTTATGGCCTAAAAGTAGGCTTTATCAAATGGTTTATGTAAATTGTGACAATTTAAAATGACAATGTTCAACTATATTTAGCATAATTTAAATAGTTCACAGAATTATTTTTTCAATTTTTGTAAAAAAAATAAATTTAAAATCAAAAAGAGGCAAGTTTCAGCCTTAAAATATGCTCTTAAAGGTTTTTTGTGGGAATTGTTGCCCATTTATTATAAATTAAGAAATTTATGGCTTTTTTTTCAAAGCAGTCAGCAATTCAGAGTTTTTTAGGTAAGAAAGCTAAAAGATCAAATTTATATAAGTTTTTTTAAGTACAAAATGAAAAGAAAATATTATATACTTTAAGGCTCAAAAATTTACAGTCAACTCCTGGCTACAGTGCATAGTATCCCACCCAGGTAGAGATATATTAATGGGCATGGGCGATTTCAACGCGAAAGTTGCAAGCGACAACGAGAGCATTAAGCATATTAAGGGGAGAGAGGTACTTGGATCTAGGAATGACAGTGGAGAGCGCATGACTGACTACCTTTTCTCACACCGCAAGTGTTACAAGACAACGTGGGTCTATCTGGATGGGATGACCAACACCAACAGACCCATTTCTCAAAATTTGACTTGAGTAGATCAAGAAGCAAAGATTTAAGGGAATTAAAGATGCAACACTCCATGATGGGTATGGATGATGCTTCCATGGAAGCTAAGTGGTCAATATTAAAATTTTACTTCATCAATGCCAGCAGAAATGTTATCGGTTTTCGGCCCAAAAACATACAACTCTGGATGCGCTCATATAAGAACAGTGGGATGCTAAACACCAGCGCGACTTAGCAGTAACGAGGGCTCAAGGACAAGAAGTGATATTGCGGTACACAAATCTTACGTCAAAAGAAGGGCAATTAGCATTCTTTGTCAGGAGGTAGAGGCGGCCGCTGAGGCAAAGAGTACGCGGGGATTGTACGAGATAACCCGTAAACCTGCAGGTGAGAACTTTCATCAAAACCCCTAATTAGAAACAGCGCCAGCAATCTACTGATCTAAACGTAACAACAACTCACCTGGTAAAAGAAGATTTGAGACCACAGTCAATTGTGTACTCCCTTCTGATATCCTACACGGCACGTTTTCCCAACCTCAATAGTAGATGGTACCTAAATAGAAGAGAATTGGCTATATTACAAAATTGTGCGATTGGGTGTGTGTCTTGGGTAAATTTAGTAAAAAATTTAAACTGGAGGATTTTGGTGTGAAAACTGTAAATTTAACAAAGATACCCTGGAAAAGGTGGTTATGAAGCGAAATACATGAACAGATATTGTAAAAGAGACCCTATATAATTTATACACATACGATCAGGTACTGTTGGGGCAAACTGGGAAACTGGCTTAGAGGCCCATCTATTGCCGGCCACCAACTCTTCATGAGATAACAGCGGATATCAAGGAACTCAAAACTATGAAATCTCCTGCCTAAAAAGAAAATACACCACATTAGTGTCTGTGGGACTGTATTGTGACTGGTAGTTTTGTCTATTGGTTTGTATCAAGGTTGTTACTGTATTACCCTGGTAATGCCGTACTGATTTGTGTATTTGACGGCATTGCCAATTCGACCAACTTTGGGTAACACAATCTTAGATGTTTAAAATTAACGGACATGAAACAGAGGATTTGAGAGCATTTGAAACATTTCAGGAACTTTTCAAACTTTATGAGGAGACTGCTTTGCCTACGTCGATGTAGTTATCGTTTTGCAGTCAAAAAGCAAAGTCGTGTTTAGGCGTAAATTAAAGTATTGTACAAACGAACATTAAAAGCAATATAAATAATGTGCTGTATTAAGATAAAGTGTCTTAAGTAAAATGAGGAGATAAAAATTGTAAAACAACGACAACGTGGTATTTATTTTATTTTGACTCAATTAAAAAGAACTCAAATATTTAAAAAAAGGGTTAAAACGTAACAATATGATATCCTTTGATTGCGCAAGCATGCGCAAAAGCTCATGGGTACAATCATCAAGATTCCGAAGAAGGGTAACTTGTGCTTCATTTTTCTCGACATAATGCTTCTATCTTTACCATCAAAGTTTCTCACAAAACTGTTGTTAACCAGTAGTAATCAAGACATGGAGCCATTAATACGCAAACCAGCTTGTTAGTTTTCGGCCAAATTTGTCCTGTATTGATCAAATCAACACACTTCGCATTAACCTCGAACAGGTCAATGAGTGGCAATTACCACTTTTTATGGCTTTTATTGATTATGAAACTGCTTTGGTTAGCGTGGCATGAGAATTCATTTGGACGGCGTCACGACGTCCATCTCATCAGGCATAATACGATTATTTTAAATATTCTGAGAGCTTCAGCTTAACATTTGTGTTAGGCAGTATTGTGTTTTGTCACCCATATTACTTTTAATCGTTTTCGATAATGTTCTGTCTCAGGCGTTGGATGGTCATAAGCCCATCATTCAATCGTAAACCTCGACTATGCCGAAGACATCCGTTTGATATCATCTCGTTATACGGATATGTAGAGGAAATCAACGACCTAAATCGTACATCTAAGGAAGTGGGTCTAACGATCAACCCAAACAAGTTAAAAATTATGTCTTGAAAAAAAAGCATAGAACGCTTGAACAGTTTTTATCTTCAGCCTTATCACATCCAAAGGTGGAGTTACTAAAAATGTAGACAAACGTATTAACAAGGCTAAAGCAGTTTTTGGTCAATTGAGAAAAGTATGGAAATCAACAGCTTTATTCACAGCTACAAAATCACGTATATTAAGATCAAATGTGAAGTCCATCTTACTGCAGGGCTGTAAAACCTGGCAGATAAACAAGCAAGTGTTTATAAGCTGCCGTCTGAGACATATACTGAGAATATTGTTTTTTCTCGGTCACTTTTCTAGGGAGCATATTGGCTTACCACAAAGCATTCAGTGCTTTATTTCAGTTTCTGTCATCAATGTGGTCTTTCAAGCTAATCCACTGTAGCCTCCTCCTCATGATTTTGCGTAGTGGTGAAAATCCTTGCTAATTGGTGGTAATCTTTACTTTAGCATTGTGGTTTATTTTCCAGTAGGTGGCTTTATATCCTAATCATTCATCATGATTGCTTATCATCATCTCTAGCGGCAAGGTATGGCAAAGACCGGGGTGCTTCTTCTTTATTTCTTTTTAGAGGAAGTTGTCTGGAGGTAAGCCTATTTATTAATGATTCTAAGCTACAATTAAATTCTTCCTCGTCATGTCCTCTGCTAGGGCTCGCACTTGGTTCGTTTGTGTTGTTAAGCGTGCAATCTAGCCACTACCCCACGTCACCCCCCATATGGAGGTATGAAAATATGGTAGGCAAGAATTATCTTCAACTCAGAACTTTTGCTCTGCAGCAATGAAAATGGATATGGATTGGTCACACGCTATGCAAACCAGCAGGTGAAGGAAGTTTGTGGAGGCTCTTTGGCTCCAATTAGAAGCCTAACCAGCACAAATAAACATATATATTAAGGCCTAAAAAAATTTATGTTAAGCTGCTAAAAAATTGTATTTACTGGTCAATTTTGCTTTAAGCCGAATTATTTATTTCTTAAGGAAAATTCCATTTCCTTTCAAAACCTGACAAAATTAAGCAGTAGAAAAAAATTAAATTGTTTTTTTTGCAAAAAACAGAAAACCGGAAGAAAACCTTTTTGCCAGTAAAAGAGAAACAAAAATGCAAAGAAAATGAAAATAGCCCCTAAAAATAGTCTCTAATTTTAGAATATTATTTATATAAATTTCAGGCAAGGAAACTTAAAGTCACGAAATATCAAAAACTTTAATCTGTCTTTCAATGAAACCCTCTCTCCTACCAAATTTCCTTTTGGCCTTTCCTATTACAAGAAACACAATTTATTTTTGGCCATTTTTCATCACAAATCTCTGTATGTACTCTTCGTGCTTGTGATGGTGACATTGACATTTAAATATTTTGTACAACAAAAAAGGAAAATGTAATAAACAAAAAAACATAACTACGCTAGACACTCTCCTGCCAGCTTGAAAAGGTCTCACATAAATAATGTTTTCATTGTTTTATATTACTTTTTAAAGCATACTTTTAGGCAAATAAAATTTCATATTCAATTTTATCGTAATAACTGTAACAGTTGGAAGAAAGCTTTAAAGGATTTGTGTTCTATTTCAAAAAGGTTTATCAAAATTAAATTTTAAGCGCATTAAATAATAATTAAACGCATTAATATGGCTCTAAAACTCATATTCTACTAAGGCAGGTTTATTTAACTTAATTAAATTTAATTTTTAAAGTAACAAAGCTATTAATTATTTAAAAGCGAATTAAATTTTAAAAATTATTAAATTGAATTGTTTAACTTTTTTAAACAAGCCTACTTTTAGGTTTATGACGTTGGCACTTTGAAAAAAAAAATATAAATATATTTTAGGGTTTTAGGAAAATATTAAAAAAATACGTAAAGTATATCTTTAGGCATAAACATAAAAAGGACAAGAGCAATAAAAATATTGAAAGGAATTAAATTAATAAAATTTCTATTTAAAAAATTTTATTATGCTAACTTCCATTTCATAAGAAATAGTCTGCTTTTAGGAGATTAAAAAATTTTAGACATAAAATTCAGCAGTAAAAAATTCTCATTAAAGCTTGTCACTTCACCATGGAAAACTAACAACGCTGGCAGTACATTGAGTTTCATTGAAACTAACTAAAACCCGGTGAGCTTCGCTACCCCCATCTTAATTATTACACGGTGCGACAAACAAAAATACCTGACAGATGATACTAATTTTCTGATAGGCGCTGGCGAGGAGAACAAGGATCTGTTCTTGAAATCCCGAGTTACGGGTAAAAATCCAGTTTTTTGGACCTTCATGCAGGTATAAATCAAAAACTTAGTTGAATATTATGCAGTTTTTGCGTACTATTTTAGATAGGAACCGTACTATTAATAAATTAATTTAGGAATAATATTAAGTAATGAATAAAATGAAACTTACGGCTTAGAAATCCGTTGGAAATTGACGGAGTTATTAAATATTTTAGTGAGACAACTTAAGAAACTGATGAAGTGTATTGTTCACGACTTTGTTTGGAGCTAAATTATAAATTTCTACTCTTACCGTTCTCAAGATATACAAAAATCAATATTTACTTTATATGCGAGATACCACGCCTACTTTTTTAAATCCGCCCATTTTTAAACTTTAGCTTTAACCGTTATCAAGGTATACTCAAATCAATATTTAGTTTGTATGGGAGGTTACCACGCTCTCTTTACCAATTCCCAACAGTTTCTGACTGATCAACTGCATTGACAGTGAAGTCAATTAGACCGAATTCTAAAACTTTCGCTTGTACCCTTCTTAAGCTATACTAAAGTCAATATTTACTTTTTATGGGAAGTTCACACGCACTTGTGCAATTTCGCCCACATTTTGACAGATGGTTTGTATTTGAAATGAAGTCACTAAGATCAAATACTGAAACTTTAGCTTTAAACGCTCTCAAGGTATACATAAATCAATATTTAGTTTGTATGGGAGGTACCACGCCCAGTTTATCAATTCCGAGCAGTTTCAACTACATTGGCAGTGAAGTCAATTAGACCGAATCTAAAACTTTAGCTTTTACCGTTCCCAAGGTATCACACCCACTTGTCTTATGGTATAACCATTCTCAACATATTATGAAATCAAAATTTATTTTGTATGAAAATTACCACGCCCACTTGTCCAATTCTTTCAAGTTTTTGGCTGATGGTTTGTATTCACTATGAACTTAATCAGAACAAATTCTGAAACTTTAGCTATAATCGTTCTCAAAATATGCAGAAATCAATTATTACTTCGTATGGGATGTACCACGCCCACTTCTATAATTCTCCCACTTTTAGACTGCTGGTTTGTATTGACCATGAATCTATTTGGGCCAAACTTAGAGACTTTTTCTGTTACCATTTTGAAGATATAGAAAATAAATATTTACTTTGTATGGGCGTGGCACCTCCCAGTTTGAATTTTTGAAACTTTTATAACCTATAATTTCTTCCAGACATACAGAGACGTACTGTAAAAATTTGAAGAAAATCTGTTTAGACGTTTAGCTGTCCATAAGGTTCAAACAAACACATATACATATAAAACACATACAAATACTTGGGCCTCTGCTCTGGAATATTATGTACGACGAGGTACTAAAACTATTCCTACCGGATAATACTACAATTGAAGGCTTCGCGGACAATATTGCCATAGTCTCGGTGGCTAAGATGGTGGAGAATGTAGAGGAACAGATGAACACCGCTATTATGGCAGTTGAAGCGTGGAAGCAGCCAGAAGATGGTTGAGAGGATGAAAGTAGTCGTTGGAGACCGCCGGAATTAAATTAAAGTGGATCATAAGATATTTGGGTGTAATGATTGACGACAGATTGAATTGCAAGGATCACGTGAGATTCGTCAGTGAGAAGTCGTCTGCAACTCAAGCGGCAAGGGCAAAAATGATGCCAAATATTGGAGGATCATTCTCCGAGAGGATGACAGGGGAGAAACTCTCTTCAGTTTATAGACTTAGCGCAATTTGATTCATAAGCGGCTTTAGGACAATATAGGACGACGTAGCAGACTTCAGACATACTTACCTGCGGATGAGACGAGGCGGATCTACTTCCGCCGTCTTGAGGACTCACGACGGGCTACAGCTATAAAAAGGGAGGAACGATGGGTTTCCTGCTGCAAATGGCAGTCACGGTGGAAGTGCAGTTTGAAGTGACGACGGATATTCTGTCTTGTAGCTGCCATAACCATTTAAATGGATGCGAAACATTGCCAGTCAAATTATTATATATATTATGACCCAGTTCTTGACTGGTCATAGCTGCTTTAGAAAGCAATTGCACAAATTCGGAAACGATAGATCTCCCGTAGGCGCAAACTGTGTCAATGAAAATGGATGCCAGCCCACTCCAGCTGCTCGGTGGGATGATTATTTTCGAAATCAGATGGAATGAGTGCAAAGGGCACATGGCTGTAGCTATGCAGAAACTCCAGAGGTTGGAGAGACAAAGGAATGAGTCGATCGATTGACTTTAATGTAGAGAAGCATTAATGCTAACCAGCCTTTAGTACCTGGCGACAGTTCCGCAAGGGGAGAGTGGCTATGGCAAATCATGTATGCTTATGCCGAGGAACATAAGTATCTTTTGAAGGTTACCAACTCCTATCAATGGCAAAAAAAAACATTCAGGCATACAAACACACATTCATTTTTATATATAAGATTCTTGCTTAAGAAAAATGTGTTTCGCAAATTACTTCCACTTTATAGTCGTCATAATCGATCCATCGAACAGGCTATTCAAGCTGTTGTGACCTATTTCACATTAGCTTTACTCTGTTGGACATTAATCCACTATACCACCTGCTGTTGTATCGTCCAGTGTCAATGAAGATCACGATATGACAATTCATGGCCTTTGTTAACAAGTGGGCTTGGAAGAGTTTAGATAAGATCATCTGTATCAAAACATACCAAAAATAGCTGCTGTAAAAACTAAAGCACGGTGACGTACCACGACGTCGTTTCTTTGGTGAATAGACCTTAGGAAAGTCCAAGGAGGATACATTCTTTTATCGTAAACTTATCTTTGCCGACAAAGCTAACAGTATGTATGTCAACAAACAGAATTGGCATATTTGGTGTGAAGAGCAGCTGGAGACGCATTATTTGGTGTGTCTTCTTCAAAAATGATAAAAATCGCGGTATAGAGCGATGACGACCGGCTTTTTTAGGCCAAAACGAAAGAATTGGACTTGTTTAGCATATGGTTTCAACAAGACGTCTACGTGCCAAATGGCACGATACACCATGAACCTATTAAGAGGTGAGTTAGGTTAACAATTAATCTCACATTTAAGAGCACTTTAACGGCGGCCAAAATGCTGCCATTACTCCCTTTTAGACAACTTTTTGTGTAGAGAGGTTAAGTCTCTTGTGTGCAAGCAAGCCATAATTTCAGTCTAGTCCTAGAGCAAAATATTACCACTGCCACTGGTAAGATAACGGCCAAAATGCTGAAAGGCCGTGGACAATATTAACATGAACTAAACTTTAAAAAATAAATGGCAGGCATTTATTTATTACCCCAAATAAATATTTCATTTACTTTTGAAAATTTTCTATGCTTTTCTTTCAATTTTTAAAAGCCCAACGGTTAAAATATCACCCGTTGTATTAACAGTAAAGCATTTTATCAAACATTGAATTGTAAAAACAGCACAGGTTTTTTGTAATTCAGTATAAACGATAACTTTATTTAATCAATGTAAAACTGTTACTAGACTACATACTTTTAGGGGCTTAAACTACTTTTAGCCTCTAACTATAGAGACAATTGATAATTTCACTAAAAAAAAAACAAAATAAGTTTTGTTATTTTAATATTAACGATTTGTATATTGTATTTGAATCAATAGCAAAGCAAACCTTAAAATATGCTACAAATAATTCTTAACCTTGAAAATATACATTTTTTAATTTATTTATTTGAACAATAGTTGCTTTCTCTTTATTACTGCATACTTAGCATATTTATTCAAAATCAATAAGTACTAAAATATATTTTATTACTCAATATAATATGTAAATATGTAAGAGAAAAATGTTTAGCATAAAATAAGAAGACAAAAAAGTAGTAAAATTAACAATAAAAATTAACGATAAATTTTTAATTGTTGACATGTTAAGTTTTAAAATTTGTCTTAATAAAAACAATACAATGCACTACACTCATGGTAAGTCAACGCTGTGCACTGTTAACTGCCAGCGACAGATATATGTAAACATTTGTTTACAATTATCTAAGATTCGGTTTATTGGAAGCAACACAATAGGCAACTTAATCTTCCAATGATTTGTGTACTCATATTAACGTTTTATTTTTTACAACTTGACTACCGAATAATACAAATTTTTTTACTTGTTTTTTACTTTAAATTCAACTAAGATTTAATACTAAAAAAACTCGGTGTAAAAAAAACAAATCGTATAAACAAAACTCAACTAAAAATTCAAAGGTTTTATTTATAAATCAGCAAAGAAAGCAAAAACAACAACAAAAACAAACAAATAAATCAACACACAACAGCCTGCTCTTTTTGCAATGCTTACAATTGATTAGTTTTAGGAGCAAAGCTAAAATATAAACAAAACCAATATTCAAATCAAAGCAAACAAAAACCAAGATTGAGAAGAACAACAGCAACAAAGCAGTTGTATTTAAATATACAAAACACACGCAGGCTGCCTTTATTTTATTTTATTTTATTTTATTTTTTGTTTTTTTTTTGTTTGTAACAGATAACCGTTACAATGACAAAAAGTAAAATGTAAGGAAAGACAATAAATAAATAAAATAAAGTCTGCATTTAAGCACGCACAGCTATGCATGTATTCATTTACACACACTTTGTCTTGTTCTCTCTCTATATCTCTTTTCTACTCTTTAGCAAAGGAAGGAAAGACAAAACCGTTTACAATGACTAAAAAACACACACACACACAAAACAGCCATAAAAAAACAAATAACCCTGCTTAAATATCGCCATGAAATAAAATATATTTATACGCATACACATACAAACACATGCATTACCAATCTATCATATAAAGGGTCGCAAATATTATTTTTTTTTAATTCTATAAAAAAACTACTGAATATTTTCTCAAATTTCGTTTTTATTTGAAAGTAAAATCCTTCCGGTTAATAATGGAAAATAATTTCATTCAAATGGCTGCCTCGGCTGGCCATGCAGTAGCCTACACGATCGGTGCAATTTTTAAGCACATTATCGCTTATGTGCAGCTGTATTTCACCAATAGCTTCACGAATATTGTTCTTTAAAGCGTCAATTGTCTCTGGCTTGTTGGCGTAACACTTATCTTTGACGGCACCCCACAAATAATAGTCCACCGATGTCAAATTGCAGCTCCGAGGTGGCCAAACGACATCAGCTCTGCGGCCGATAATGCGATCTTCAAAAACAGGGCACAAAACATCGAGTGTAGCTTTGGCTGTGTGGCACGTAGCGACGTCCTGTTGAAAGCAATTGTTGCTAATATCCTCCTCTTCAATTTTTGTGAACAAAAATTCGTTCAACATGGCCCGATAACGATCGCCATTGACCCTAACAGCCACTCCTTGCTCATTTTCGAAGAAAAATGGCCCAATTATACCTCTGGACCAAAATCCGCACCAAACAGTGACTCATCTTGGGTGTATCGGCTTTTCAATGTATGCGTGCGGGTTTTCTGTGCCCCAAATGCTACAATTTTGCTTGTTTACATACCCGCCAAGATCAAAATGAGCTTCATCTGCAGCATTACCATGATTTTTAAAGTAATGTCGCAATATTTCCCAGCGTTTTTCAAACGTAAACACAACCATATTCGTTCAGTGGAAGGATAAAACTAATTATCTGTCAAATCAGACATGAGCTAACTGCTACGAGGGCGGATCGATATTGAAGCTACCTAGCGCTAGATGGCAGCACAAACACAAAAACTTTTTCTTTCTTAGAAATTACGATCTGTCAAACGTCAGCTGTTAAAATTTTAGCCAAATTTTCATCGATTAGTTTATTTGTTGTAGTCGTTTGAAGTAAGCAACTTCTGTGTTTCTTGGAAAATGGAAAAAAGTGAATTTCGTGTAGTGATTAAACACTATTATTTGAAAGGCAAAACGAACGCTCTTCTCTGTTCCTGGCGATTCGTTTCTGTCAGACGGACAATGGTATCCTGCTTTGCTTCATCTGTTTCTTTTTCCAGAGCTGCAACGACTTCTTCGGTGGTCGTGAGCGCATCAACGTCGTGAATTTCCAGAGTGACCCTGGGGGTGAGATCTTTAACGTTCGCGTCTTCCTTTAAAACAATTCTCAATTTCTCCCTAAATTCATCTCTTCTACCGCCTTTTCTCATTTCGAAAGACAAAAAGATAAGCTTGCTAAACATTACGGCCCATCTGCTCCGTCAGATCATATGGTAAAATATTGGATTGCTGAATTGAAACGGGGCCGAACAAGCACTGCAACAATACCATCAACCGGAAGGCCAAAAGAGGTGATTACTGAAGAAAATATCAAGAAAATCCTCGATATCGTTATGAATAATTGCCGGCTGAAAATACGTGAGATTGCCGAAATGGTAAGCATATCATATGAACGTGTGTTCAACATTTTGCCTGAACATTTGCATATGAAAAAGCTATCGGCAAGATGGGTGCCGCGTTTGCTCAGTGTTGAACAAAAACGAGTTCGACAGATCACTTCACAGCGGTGTTTGAACATGATAAAGCATAATCCTGCTGATTTTTAGCGTAGATTAATAACTGCTGATGAAACGTGGGTCCACCACTACACACCTGAAACCAAAAATCAATCGAAGCAATAGGTGGAAGCTGGTGGAAGTGCAAAGTCAGCGAAATCGGCTGGCAAGGTTATTCCCACTGTATTTTGGGATACACGCGGAATATTGCTCATTGATTATCTTGAAAAGAGATCCACAATCACAGGAGAGTATTATCGTACATTATTGGATGAATTGGTTGATGCAATCAGAGAAAAACGACCACATTTAAACAAGACAACGCATCGGTTCACACAGCATTAGATACGATGCTAAAACTACGAGAAATCCACTTCGAATTGGTTGATCATCCACCTTATAGTCCAGATTTAGCCCCTAGTGATTTTTTCCTGTTTCCGAGCTTCAAAAAATGGCTCGCAGGAAAAAGATTCATCTCAAACGAAGAAGTGATTACCGGAACTAATGCATATTTTAAGGAGTACCCAAAATCATATTACTCAGATGGTATAAAAAAGTTGGAAAATCGTCTTATTAAGTGTATTGAGCTAAAAGGAGACTACTCGTACGTTGAGAAATGAATGGTTTTTGAAAAAGAAAATGTTTTTTTCCTACTTAGGTAGCTTCAATATCAATCCGTTAGATGGCGGAGCCTTTACTTTTTTAACAACACGGTACAAGACATTATAAATAAAGAATTTAGTTGCAATATATGTTATTCATACACATTTAACTCAAACTGTTATAAACCGTTCAAGTACATTATGTCTCTCTTTACAAATGTTTATGCCAGAATTTGTTTTTCCACTAACACGTATACTCGGTATAAGTAATAAATTATTTACACACATGTACAGACTAATCCATAGACACTAAAACTATGGGTAATATATTTGCTCAATAGCTGTCTAACAGAGTTTATATATACTAAGTGTTATAACAGCACAACGAGTAAGACTAAATAGAGAATAGAGAGAAAAATGAAGAGCAGCATTGAAATAAATCGAAAATTATATTGTGAAACATGTTAAGACACGCTTTAAGGCAATATATAGTCAGAAATTGTTTGTAAAGAACACTTAAGTATTTGCACTAAGGCCGGATAAATTCTTTTTTTGTGATTCAAGGAGTGTATGGTTAAGGTAAGACTTTTAATTACTTTAACTTGGTAAATCCAGTGTGGAACTTACCTATTACACTAGAAGTCTAGAAGTCGGCTAACAAACCTCCATGTGATGGCCGCTGGGCATTGTTCTTTAATCCTTTCTATGCTCTTGATTGGTGTAGAACCATGCTGTTGGAACCTTGCTGCATACAATTTTTTGTTTTTAGTATTTTGAGAGTCTTGTTGGCTCCGGTATGGAACAACACGCGTCATTTGTTGGTCATACACTTTTATATTCGGGCAAATCTGTTACAGTTCCAGGCCCTTATATCCCGGAAATCTTTTTAAAACAAAGCTTTATATGTAAGGTTCTATGCCCCAACAAACTCAGCATATATACAGAGCAAGAAACAATTTTGGAGCAGCCTTGACAGCATAATAAGCGAGAGCTACCGATGTCTTGATTATTATGGGGGACTATAAAGCTCAAATTGGCTCAGATATTTCCAAATTATAGTCAATTATGGGTAGAATATGAGCGCAGCGAAAAATTTAGCTATAGAGGGATCGCTTTTCCCTCACAGGATAAGTAAGTTGGCTATCACCAGATCTGAGTACTGAGAACAAATTAGACCACATTACGTTAGGCGGCAGATGGTGTGGCTTTTTTTGGATGTTCACGATCGAATGCTTGCAGATGCCTGTAAAGCTAGTGGCCATACTCAAATCTATTACCAATCATGACATGCGGCTTCGTTGGCGTAAACAAATCGAAGGATGCCGATGTTTCCGTTGCATACTCTGGGGCATTCATTGAGAACCGCCTTATTTTCCTACCAAAAGAGAAATATGATAAGGTGGGAGAGGACAAAATCTGTGTTCATGGATTCCGCCATTGCTGTTCTCGACTACAGGAAATAAGTGAGGAAGGGAACAAAACAGACGATTGAATTGCGCACTGGTTCCAACTACATCTACTGGCATGCTACAGCGAACAAGACAGGCAGATGAAAGGTGGTGTTCGACGGGATAAGGACTAGGGGAAAGCCATCTCACTAACGATTGGTATAGAATTCTTAGAAAGATCCCAACTGTCCATACCACATCGCAAAGACCCTTTACACGGCCCTTTAAATGGCGAACTTACAACGACAGTGGAAGATTAGCTAGAGGTTTACTCTGCACATTATGGTAATTTACTTTCAGTAAAAATTCAACCTGTAGGATATGACTGCACATGCAAGCCCCGAGGAAATAGCAATTTCCATAACAGTGTCAAGACTAGCAAATCTACTAGGCTATTAAGAGATGATCTTCTTATCAATGCTACAATAATATGCATTTTAGTAAAACGGCACTTTATCCGATAAGATCTCAAAGCCCTAAGCTTTACGTATCAAAGCAACGCACAGTGGTATTGTTTTATGCATTTTTAAGAAAAATATATGAGTAGTGATGCCAAATCATTGAAAGTTGGCACTAAGTATTCTATTTATTAAATTAAGGAAAAATGGAATTCTATTAAAATCGGCCACTCATTTTGCCCTCCACCCATACAATCCAAATCGTTTTTTTCGCATACAACTTGTTCTATCAGAGCAAAAGCCTTCAAATTTGTTACACATTCTTTCAGAAAAAACAAAAGACGCATGTTCAGTTTAATTAAAATGAGCCACGCCCACAATCCATATGATTCCAGTCGATTTTTACGCATAATGTTTTTTTCTTAAGTTTGTTTAGCAATCAGTAGAAGTCGGTGGATTTTTATGGCTAAAATAAAAGAATGGACTCTCACACTACATTTGATACCAGTGGCAAGACAGAGGTGGCCGGAGCTAACATTTTTTTTCATAGAAATTTGCAAACGATAATTGTATAAGGCCATTTGAAATCGCTCACACATACTACATCTGCAATCGAAATTTTTTTTTTTTTAATTAATAAGAAGCTACTGTATTTTAATTAAAATTGCACTCAAATGTTATCAGTGAAACCATCTTACACGTATTTGCTACTGCATTGCATGAAAATTTTTATCAGTATTTGTTTAACAATATTTACGTGACTACAATGGATTTTTCTTAAGGCAAAATATTACTTTTTTGCCACCAAAATACCACTGTGCTACGTACCGGCAATTATTTGTTAAAGTACTGAAGACTTCCTATAATTCTGTCACCTATAATTCTGTCACCTGTTCACAAATGAAGGTTCGGGCAAAGATATCACCTGCAGAAGGCTTGTCAAACTTTAGGCCGCCAAAAATCTATTTGGATCTATTAATCTATTTAAGGCTTTTAATGCATATGTAAGATACTCTCTTTTGTATGGTTGCACAACAAGGAACGTTAGCACTCGTAATCGCATAAATCTGCGCATTTTCTGGCCAATAACTGTTTCTAATCATATGGCCCATAACATTTAAGATGATTTGACTGTGATTTGGTCATGCTCTTAGAAGGCCACCGAATTGTATTAAACGTATTGTCATAGATTGGTATCTGCTGGTAGTCATAGCACAAGAATATAACGACCAGTCCAGTCCAACTAAAATGGACAAAACAAATTGAAGACGAGTTGAACAAATGCAACAAAAGTTAGGGAGAATTGAGAGAAGACTGAAAGTTATTACTCTTGTATAGTTACTTGTACAAAAACAAGCTTTAAACTTTATCTTTTACGATCAGACGACGAATTTAAAGGGTGGGCAAATTTGAGGTAAGGAAGTAAATTTGCTCAAAAACATTTTTTTTTTTTTTTTTGATAAATTCAGTTTTATTCATAGCAATATCAAATAGAAATATGAGAATCAGTAGTGAAATAAATGTCCACCTCTAGCACATTTTGAACCACATAATCATCTTCAGTGATGAGGCCCATTTTCAATTAGGCGGTTATGTAAACAAACAAAATTTACACATATGGAGCTCACAAGATTCACAAACAGTCCTCAAAAAACCATTACATCCAAGAAAGTGCGGTTTGTGGTCAGATAGCATCATCGGCCTATAGTTTTTCGAAAATGGGCAAGGAAACGCCGTCACCGTGAATTCTCTGTGCTACCAAACCATGATAACGAATTCTTTAAGGTCATAATTGGCTGATGTTGACGTTAGTGACTTTTGGTTTCAGCAGGCCGGCGGCACAAGCCACACACCCGGCCAAACAATTCAGTTATTGCATGAGAAATTTCACTTTCTCATAATTTCTCGATTTAGCGATGTTAATTGCCCGCCTCGTTCTTGCGATTTAACGCCGCTGGATTATTTTCTCTGGGGCCATTTGAAAAACTGGGTTTACGTGAACAAACCACAAACAACTGACAATCTGAAGGATGAAATTCGGCGCTGCATTGACGAGAGAAGCGAAGTTTTGTTACAAAATGTGGTTCAAAATTTTGTGTGTAAAGAGCGGACGTCTACCGACATGCAAGAGGTGAACATTTGACCGACATCATATTCCATTAGCAATTCCCATATTTCTATTTTATATTGGTATGCGTAAAACTGAATTTGTCAAAGAAAAAATGTGTTTTAAAGCCAATTTACTTCCTAACCTCAAATATGCCCACCCTTTATAATTAAAACACTCATATATTCACAAAATTTTTACAAAATTCTTTTAAAATCAATTTCAAATACATTTTATTTTTTATGAATATGATGGTTAATGTCTAGTGTAGTCCCTTAAAGGAACGAAACGGAAAACCCTGTACCTTCCACAATCTCTTTACAAAACAATATAAAAAAAGTTTTAAATATTTGTTTTGCTTAGTTTGACCCTTAAAAATGTTTGCTACACAATTAGTGAGAGAGTGTGAGAAAGGGAACTAAACCTTGTGCTCACTAGTATTGTTATTTTAACGATTTTTGTTTTGTTTTGGTTTTTCTTTTTTGATTTGCCTTATTTGTGCCTTTGTTTACTATTTTTTTTTTTTGTCTGTGAGTATTTTAAGCCTATGGCATGAAGATACCGTTTTTCCGTTAAAGCAACCCAGCATACAATTTCTTAACAAACAAAATCATGTGGAAATAAGTAAAGGAACTTAAACAAAACGCTTAAAGGCAATTTGTTTTTATGAATTGAATTTAAAATAAAATAGTATTTAAAACAGAGATATATTGTGTGTTATTTTAATATTAACAAAACAAAATTTAATTTTATTTTTTCAATATTTGAAGAAATATTTGCTGATTTTTTTTTTATACATAATAAATTGAATAAATAGCAAAAAAAATATATTGAAAGAAAATCTGTTAAAAGTCTGTAAGACAGTATGAACGAACGTATGTTATAAAAATAATTTTTACGATTACGATACAAAATTCATGCTCTAACTGTTATTCTAGTTGTTATATTTAACTGATAAAGATATATTAGTAAATATCATTTGACTCTAAGTCGATAAAATTGATAGAAATGCCGTAAAAAAGAGAACGAAAAATACAATTTATTAAAAATACAAATACGATTATAATGGAACGTATAAGTAACACAATCCCATATTATGAGCATTTTAATAGTAATCATACGCCCCATTAAAGAAAAAATTAAAAAATATGGAAAACAATTTTCTGACTAAAAAAATTTGTTGTTGTAACTGTAAGTAATGGGTGTAGTATAAGCGAAATGTTTTCTTTTTTTTAATTCATAAACATCACCATACGCTCAGTGGAATTTTCTGCAATTACAGCAAATTTTTTTTCCAAAACTCGTTACTTTTACTTTATTGGTAATAAAATATGTATTTACCCATCGATTTTTATGAATTATGGTTTATTTTATTTCTATTACCAGCAACTTTATGAATAAATAGTGAAACTTGTAATATTTCAAAAAAAACAATTTTATAATTTTGTTTCTGAATATCTCCAAAAATATCGGTTATAAAGGGTCCGCCATCTAACGTTTTTTTTTTTTCAACTAGTGCTTATTTCGTGAATGGTAACACTTAGCTCATGTCTGATTTGACAGATAATTAGTTTTATCCTTCCGCTGAACGAATATGGTTGTGTATACGCTTGAACAACGCTGGGAATCTGGGCCTGCGATCGACTTACAGAAGATGCCGATTTTGCCAAAAAAAAAATCATCTTTTCAGATGAAGCTCATTTTGATGTTGGCGGGTATGTAAACAAGCAAAATTGTCGCATTTGGGGCACAGAAAACCCGCACGCATACATTGAAAAGCCGATACACCCAAGACGAGTCACTGCTTGGTGCGGATTTTGGTCCAGAGGCATAATTGGGCCATTTTTCTTCGAAAATGAGCAACGAGTGGTCGTTACAGTCAGTGGCGATCGTTATCGGGCCATGTTAAAGGATATTAGCAACATTTGGTTTCAACAGGACGGCGCTACGTGCCACACAGCCGAAGCTACACTCGATGTTTTGCGCCCTGTTTTTGAAGATCGCATTATAAGCCGCAGAGCCGATGTGGTTTGGCTACCTCGGAGCGATTTGACACCGTTGGACTATTATTTGTGGAGTGCCGTCAAAGATAAGTGTTATGCCAACAAGCCAGAGACAATTGACGCTTAAAAGGATAATATTCGTGAAGCCATTGGTGAAATACAGCTGCACACAATCGATAATGTACTTAAAAATTGGACCGATCATGTAGGCTACTGCATGGCCAGCCGAGGCAGCCATTTGAATAAAATTATTTTCCATTATTAACCGTAAGGATTGTACTTACAAATAAAAAAAGAAATTTAAAAAAAATTATTTGGCGGACCCTTTATTTAAAAATGATATTAGAATGACTTAAAGTTGGTAGAATTTGGAATTTTGTTACATATGGCTTAACGAAATCAAATAAGTCGTTTCGAAGTGATCATAAGATATACGCAGCAACCTCTTCAAAAACCACACATTGTAGAAAAAAAAATTCTTAAAAAAAACTTATCCATAGAATCTGAAAAGCTGATGACTTTTGAAGTTAGGCGACCATAGCGCTTCAAAAAAAATATAGTGGCTATCCAAGGTATTTTTGCTTGTTGCATAGTGTAATTTGGAAAAAAACAATTTGTAGAAAATTCGTGTCAGTCAGTTCCAGAGACGAAGAGTCAGTTCCAGAGAATTGGAGTAATAATAAATATGCCCATACTGCTTTGCTTCGTAAACAGCCGAGATCTTCGTGTGCCGCTATACTTAAGCACGAAAAGGCGCTATACAAGCAGCACCATTTCAGTTCAAATGTTTGCAAGTAACTTTCACATACCGGAAAGTCATCTGGGCCGGATGGCATACCAGCACTGGTACTGAAGCAGTGCTCTTCGGTATATAACTTTCACTTACCGGAAAGCGTTCATCCACTGTCCGAACTTGAAAGAGTATCAGTAACTATGCCTTGTGTTTTCTTTCAGGCTCCTGCAAATCCCAACGTTTATAAGTCATCTGGGCCGGATGGCATACCAGCACTAGTACTGAAAAAGTGCTCTTCGGCGCTTGCACGTTCATTAGCTCTCCTTTAAAGTGCGTCATATCGTGCCGGTATTTTTATCCATTTTGCTGGAATGTTCCTTCCAATCCTTAAAAAGGGTGATTCAATTCCTCTTTTATTGTCGTGAAATTAGCCGGGCAGTCACGGGTAGTCAGAACCTCGACTCGTACATTTTAATTTTCCATAATTTTCTCTATTTTTGAGCACAAACACAAAATTTTTTCTTTCCTGGAAATTACGATCTGTCAAACGTCAGTTGTTAAAATTTTAGCCAAATTCATCGATTAGTTTATTTGTTGTAGTCGTTTGAAGTAAGCAACTTTTGTGTTTCTTGGAAAATGGAAAAAAAATGAATTTCGTGTAGTGATTAAACACTATTATTTGAAAGGCAAAACGGCGAAAGAGACAAAAGAAAACATTACGGCGAATCTGCTCCATCAGATTATATGGTAAAATATTGTATTGCTGGATTTAAGCGGGACCGAACAAGCACTGCAACAATACCATCAACAGAAACGCCAAAAGATGTGGTTACTGAAGAAAATATCAAGAAAATCCTAGATATCGTTATGAATGATCGCCGGGTCAAAATACGTGAGATTGTTGAAACGGTAAAAGCTATCGACAAGATGGGTGCCGCGTTTGCTCAGTGTTGAACAAAAACGAGTTCGACAGATCACTTCACAGCGGTGCTTGGACATGATAAAGCATAATCCTGCTGATTTTTGGCGTAGATTAATAACTGTTGATGAAACGTGGGTCCACCACTACACACCTAAAACCAAAAATCAATCAAAGCAATGGGTGGAAGCTGGTGGAAGTGCTCCGAAGAAGGCAAAGACAGCGAAATCGGCTGGCAAGGTTATGGCCACTGTATTTTGGGATGCACACGGAATATTGCTCATCGATTATCTTGAAAAGGGATCCACGATCACAGGAGGGTATTATCGTGCATTATTAGATCAATTGGTTGATGCGATCAAGGAAGAACGACCACATTTAAACAAGAAAAAAGTGCTTTTTCTTCAAGACAACGCATCGTTTCACACAGCATTAGATACGATGCTAAAACTACGAGAAATCCACTTCGAATTGGTTGATCATCTACCTTATAGTCCAGATTTAGCCCCTAGTGACTTTTTCCTGCTTCCAAGCTTGAAAAAATGGCTCGCAGGAGAAAGATTCATCTCAAACGATGAAGTGATTACCGAAAGTAGTGCGTATTTTGAGGAGTTCCCAAAAATTGGGAAATATTGAGCTAAAAGGAGACTATGTTGAGAAATGAATGGTTTTTGAAGAAAATAATGTTTTTTCCCTACTTAGGTAGTTTCCAACAACAAAAAATAACAATTGTGATACCTTCCGATTAGATTAATTGCTTATTAATTACTGACCTTATAATTTTGACGCAATGAATTTTGCACTTATTTACATAAATTTAAATAAACATAATATAACGGTACATCTCTAAGAACAAAACCGGCTTATTATTCACTTATTTGAACGTAGATTTTTTTGAATAAAGTGGCCATACGTAACATTTTATAGTTTGGATGAATTGAGCAAATATTCAGGTGACCTTATCATTTTGAAGAATATCTTATGATTAACCACAGCCTTGTGTGGTATTTGGAGTCCAACGATTTCCTAAGCGACCGTCAGTACGGTTTTCGCAAGTGCCGTTCTACTGGTGATTTGCTACCATTATTCTCGGTGAGGTGGAACAGGTCCATTCATAGTTTTGGCGAGAGTAAGGCTGTAGCTCTGGATATTTCCAAGTCGTTTGATAGAGTTTGGCATAAGGCCCTTTCACTTCTCTCATTTCATATCGAGCTTTTTCAGAGATCGCTCTACAGGGTGGGCATTTTTGAAGTTAGGAAGTAAATTGGCTGTCAAATGATGAATTGTCAAGAATTGAGCTGTCAACTTTTGCCACTTATTTAGTAAAAAATTGGGAAATTTTATGGAACGAACGTTACACTCATGAGCAAATAGTTTTAATTGTGAAATCTAGTATCAAAATGGTTATAACTTTACTGTATCACTTCGTAAAATTTGAGCAGCTTTTTCTCGTAATCAAGCTCTTTCTGAGACCGGTGTGAGTAATTTAAACGCTAAGTTCGAGTCTCACGGTATTGTTACTGACAATAGATTAAAACAGTATGCTCGTAGTGGCCATAGTGATGCAAATATAACCGCTGTACAGCAAAGTGTTGAAAATGAACCTGGAACATCAACTTGTCGACCAGAGGAACTGTGCGCAATATTTTTCATAAAGATTTTCATCTTCAAGAATTAAAGCCAGCCGACCATTGTTTGAGTCGAACGTTTGGGAATTGGCCGTTTGAAAAACTAAACGAAAACAACGCATTTTTCAACAAAATCATCTTTAGTGATGAGGCCCATTTTTAATTAGGCGGTTATGTAAACAAACAAAATTGTCGCATATGGGACTCACAAAATCCACAAGCAGTCCTCGAAAAATTATTACATCCAAAGAAAGTGACCGTATGATGTGGTTTGTGGTTAGGCGCCATCATCGTATTATTTCGAAAATGAGCAAAGAAACGCCGTTATCTTTAATTCTCTGCGCTACCAAACTATGATAACCAATTTTTTGTGGCCACAATTGGCTAATGTTGACACTAGTGACCTTTGGTTTCAGCAGGACGGCGCCACAAGTCACACAGCTAGCCAAACAATTCAGTTATTGCATGAGAAATTTTCCGGTCGCGTAATTTATCGATTTGACGATGTCAATTGGCCGCCTCGTTCTTGTGATTTAATGTCGTTGGATTTATTTCGTGAACAAGCCACAAACAACTGACGCTCTGAAAGATGAAATTCGGCGCTGCATTAACGAGATAAGCGAAGCTTTGTTGCAAAATGTGGTTCATAATTTTTTGCCGACGTGCTGAGCTGGACATTTGCCCGACATCATATTCCATTAGCAATTCCCATATTTATATTTTATATTGGTATGTATAAAACTGAATTTGTCAAAAAGTGTGTTTTTAAGCCAATTTACTACCTAAACTCAAATTCTCCCACCCTTTATAAGAGTGGCTATAAATGGGGATTCATCCGACGAGTTCAAGATAAGCTCAAGGGTACTGCTCTTTCTCCAACTCCTTAACATATCTTAACAGGATTCTTCTTATCTCTTCTATCGAAAAGGATAATTATGAACGGACACACTGACAAGTGATCTGGTGAAAATCACTGAGTGGAGTCGTTCAAGCAGGGTCGATTTTAATGCACGCAAAACTTTATGTTGTTTTTAAACACAGATGTGGTGGTGTGTTGTCATCTGTGTCTATGGGTAATGGTATGGTAGATATTAAGGAATCAAATGCTTTTGATGTTCTGGGCATGAAAATTCGCTGTGACGTTCGTTGGATCGATCACATATATCGAGTTTCGAAAGAAGCATTCAAGTGCCTCAGTTTTTAAAACGGTGTAAGAAATACGTCACTCCATCTTTTTAATAAGATCTTCTCAATATTAACACGACCTAAAGCCAACCCAAGATGGTATACAAATCTCATATATTGGCTGGTGCTTCAAAGTCTATTTTGAAGCTTCTCGATCGCGTACAGGAGAGAGCAAAGGTGCTAATTAATGACGATAGTGTAGCCAACTCTGTGTTTCATTGTTCTATCGGTCCTATAACGGATATACTTACGTAGTACTCGCGTTTCTCATAGAACGCATCCCCTAGTTGTTGATTGTTTAATGAAGCGCACAATACCTTATAGAGAGAAATCGTTCTTTAGTCTCACTGTACTTTTGTGGAACAATCTTCGAGCGAAACTCTACCCTGCCACTTACGACAGGAGTCAATTTAAGTGGAACGACCATAAACCTACCATACTCTGTCTATCATTCTTCCCACAACCTATTTTCCTAGCACCAGCAGAATGCACTGCATGTGTAGGGATTAACGCCTGGCTGCTGGTCTCAAGAAAAAAAAAATGTTTTATTAAGTATGTTAACCATGGACAATAGAAGGTATGTACACAAGCTATTTGAAGAATCATTAGAGAGCAATAAATTTACAAGAATAAACTGTTATTTCCGTAGTTATTGTATTACTAGCAGAGGTCGAATCAACTAAATTCAACAACAATTAGTTCTGACAAAATTAATAGCTAACAGAAGAACTAGCAGGGGGAAGGCAAAGATCTATGTAATATTTATCTTATACTCGTACATAAATAAAAAATATATTGGCATGTATGTCCTTGCTAAACCATTTTCATATTTATTGTTATTGAAATAAAACGTGATTTCAAATGCCACATTTTCCCTTTATTCTTCTCTCATCTTGTCCGAAAAAATTCGTTTTCTTTCAGGTGGCGTATAAGTGTTAATAATTTTGAGTCTTTCCATCCCTCTTTCTCTCTCACACACACGCATAGTAAAAATCAATCATACATATGGGGATGTACTCAATAATGGACTTCTGAGAGAAAAATTGGAAAAATGATTTTAAGAACAAACAAAAAGAATAATTTTTATGGTCAAAACGTGGGAAAAAAAATTTCGTAAAATATTTCAAAGTTTTTAAGACATTTATTGTTATATTTCTTCCATTAGCTGGAACGCAAAATGTTTGCACTGATGAATAAGTTGGGGGTAAAGAAATTCTGGACATGTTGTTAAGTTTTCTTTGTATAGGAATACCTGTTGTTAAGGACATAGTTGACAGTATTAATCAAATTGGAATAAAGTTACAAGCGAAACTAAACGAATTTGAAAAACGAAGACACCAACCATATTTTTATATTTTCAAATTTTGCGTTAACAGAGTAGTAGTTAACAGTTACTATATATAGGGTCCGCCAAATAAATTCTTTTTTTTTGAAAATGCTATAAAAAAAACTACTGAATACTTTCTCAAATTTCTTTTTTATTTGAAAGTACAATCCTTCCGTTTAATAATGAAAATAATTTCATTCAAATGGCTGCCTCGGCTGGCCATGCAGTAGCCTACACGCTCGGTCCAATTTTTAAGCACATTATCGATTGTGTGCAGCTGTATTTCACCAATGGCTTCACGAATATTGTACTTTAAAGCGTCAATTGTCTCTGGCTTGTTGTTGTAACACTTATCTTTGACGGCACCCCACAAATCCAACGGTGTCAAATCGCAGCTCCGAGGTGGCCAAACGACATCAGCACTGCGGCTGATAATACGATCTTCAAAAACAGGGCGCAAGACATCGAGTGTAGCTTCTGTGTGGCACGTAGTGCCGTCCTGTTGAAACCAAATGTTGCTAACATCCTCCTCTTCAATTTTTGTAGACAAAAATTCGTTCAACATGGCCCGATAACGATCGCCATTGACTGTAACGGCCACTCCTTGCTCATTTTCGAAGAAAAATGGCCTAATTATGCATCTGGACCAAAATCCGCACCGAACAGCGACTCGTCTTGGGTGTATCGGCTTTTCAATGTATGCGTGCGGGTTTTCTGTGCCCCAAATGCGACAATTTTGCTTGTTTACATACCAGCCAAGATCAAAATGAGCTTCATCTGAAATGATGATTTTTTTGGCAAAATCAGCATCTTCTGTAAGTCGGTCAGCGAAAGGATAAAACTAATTATCTGTCAAATCAGACATGAACTAAGTGTTACCATTCACAAAATAAGCACTAGTTGAAAAAAAACCTTAGATGGCGGACCCTTTATAAGAAATATCTTCAGAAGATAGGTTGACATTTCGAGAAAATGTGTAGCTGTTCCCATAAACTATTATATAAAAATGGTGGCCCAAGGTGTCTACTATAAAACCCTTACAGTGATATAACTCGAAAAATCACCAGATTTGAGCAACTGAAATTTTAAAAGATTACCTTTTCGAAATATCTAAACATTTTTTGGAGAATGTTTGGCCACATTCCACCATATACTTATGCTGACCCAAGGGGTCTAGTACAGTATCCTTATAGTGGTATATCTAAAATAATTACCGGATTTGAGAAAATCCAATGTCAAAAATTAATTTTTTGCAAAATCTGAAAATTCTTGTTACGATGACTGGTTTTTTTCCCAAATACAGAAGTACCCACATATACCACTATAAACACATGCTGGCCCAAGTGGTCTAGTACAGCAGTCCTATAGTGGTATATCTGAAATAATTACTGGATTTGAGAAAATCGAATAACAAAAAATTAATTTTTTGAAAAATCTGAAAATACTTGGGAGTATGATAGGCCATTTATATAAAATATGAAAGTGTACAGATACACTCCTTCATAGTTATACTGGCTCAAGAGAACTAGTACAGAGCCCCTATAGTGGTATGTCTGAAATAATTACGGGACTTGAAAATATCGAATTTTTTGAAAAATCTGAAAATTCTTAGGGAATGATTGGCCATTTTTCTCAAATATGGAAGTGCCTACATATACCACTATATACACATGCTGGCCCAAGGGGTCTAGAACAGAGCCCCTAAAGTTGATGTCTGAAACAATTACCGGATTTGAGTAAATGGAATTCCAAAAAATTAATTTTTGAAAAAACTGAAAATTTTTGTTAGGATGACTGTTTATTTGTCTAAAATATGGGAGTGCCTACATATACCAATATATACACATGCTGGCCCAAGGAGTCTAGTACAGAGCCCCCATAGTGCTATGTCTGATAGAATTATCGGATTTGAGAAAATCGAATTCCAAAAAATTAATATATTGAAAGATCTGAAAATTCTTAGGAGAATGATTGGCCATTTGTCTAAAATATGGAAATACTGACAAATACCACTTTATATTAAAATTAAAATTTCTTTTAGTGGCCTTAAGGAGAACAGTTTTAAAATTGAATGTACAAAAGTACACATTTTTAATGACAAAAATCGAATATGTGGGGTATGAAATTTGTAATGGTGTAATTGCTACTAGCGCTGTAAAAACAGAAGCTGTCGTCAGTTTTAAACGCGCAATTAATGTACACGAAGTTCGTCAATTTATCGGTTTAACCAGTTATTTTCGCAATTTTATAGAAGAATACGTTTTTATTGTAAGACCACTTACACATTTAATAAAGAAAGAAGTTGTTTGGAAATGGACCGAAACAGAAGAAAAAGCTTTCGAAACTTTTAAAGAAGATATTAATTGAGAAACCTGTGTTATCAATGTATTGTAAAGATGCAGAAACAGACTGGCCCAAAAGGTCTAGTACAGAACCCTTATAGTGATATATTTGAAATAATTACCGGATTTGAGATAATCTAATTTCAAAAAATTAATTTTTTGAAAAATCTGAAAACTCTTGTAACGATGACTGGTTTTTTCTCTAAAATATGAAAGTACCCACATGTACCACTATAAACACACATACTGGTCCAAGGGTCTAGTACAGCACACCTATAGTGGTATATCTGAAATAATTACTCGATTTGAGAAAATCGAATTCCAAAAAATTAATTTTTTGAAAGATCTGAAAATTCTTCTTAGGAATACTGTTTATTTCTCTAAAATATGAAGTGCCTACATATACCACTATATACACATGCTGGCCCAAGGGGTCTAGGACAGAGCGCTCATAAAGGTATGTTTGAAATAATTACCGGATTTGAGAAAATTGAATCCCAAAAAATTAATTTTTGGAAAAATCTGTAAATTCTTGGGAGTATAATTGGTAATTTAAGTTAAATATGAAAGTGTGCAGGCATACTCCTACATAGTTATGCTGGCCCAAAGGATCTAATACAGTGCCCCCATAGTGGTATATCTCAAATAATTAGTGGATTTGAGAAACTCTAATTCCAAAAAATTAATTTTTTGAAAGATCTGAAATCGGATGATTGGCCATTTCTCTAAAATATTAAAGTGCACACATAACACCTTCTGGCCTAAGAGGTTAGTACAGATAGGGTTGAAAATAATAAAAAAGTAATTGGCTTTAAAGTGCACATTAAATGCACTTGGGAAAATTGTATTTAAAAAACTATTTAACTCGCCAAAGAGAAGTGAGGACTGCAGGCAAATATGTCGCATTTGTAAATATGCTTAAGAGTTATACATCAAAAATTGTATAATAAATGAGAAGAACATCTCGATCGAATTTGGTTTGGTTTCAGACGAGCTATGGGAACTCGGAAAGCTTTGTTTTCCATATAGACTCTTGTTCAAAACTGCCGTGATATCAAAAAAGAAGCTCCTTATGCTTTATTGACTTATTCATAGTCATTCAAAATTTGTTGAAATATTAAGACTTTTAAACATTGATAACAAGCACACAAGAGAGTTCATAAGTATAAACAGCCATAGTAACCATAAGCAGTAGTAAAAATTAAGTAATAGTAGTTAGAGGGAAGCATATTCAATCATACACAGCCATAGCAAAAAGATGGGAGCCCGTTTTAGTATAAATTAAGCACCCCTAAGCAACCAATGATGGAAGATGGGAGCCTATTTTAGTATAAATTAAGCAACCATAAGCAGCCATAGTAAAAAGATAGGAGCCAGTTTTGGTATAAATTAAGCAGCCATAAGCAGCCATAGTAAAAAGATGGCGTCACGTTTTAGTATAAATTAAGCAGCCATAGTAGAAAAATCAAAAGCCGTTTAAGTATAAACTAAGTACCCATATATAACCGTAGTAAAAATATGGGAGCCCGTTTCAGTATAAATTAAGGAGTCATAGTAGAAAGACGGGAGCCCGTTTTGTGGCAGGATTGGAAGGGAATTGGTCATTACCAGCTTCTATAACCTGGCCAAACGTTTAACTTTAATCTCTACTTTCAACGACTAACACGATTTAAGCAAGCAATCCAATTAAAAGGTGTTGCCTTCCATCAATACACATCTTTGATGACCCGGCAGAAACTGAAAAGTTTTAAGACCTGATGCCCAGTCATCTCTAATTGGGATTACGAAATGAAATCTCCCTACAACACCAGTCCGAATGTGGCATAGTCAAGTCCTCAGAGAAATATCTTCATATTTTTTATTATGATTGAAGGATTTATAACAATTATGTGTGAAACAAAATATCGACCAAATGCTCGCCACTGCTTCAGTAGCATAGCACTATTCGACGGTCCATATTTTCCATGACTTTGAGACATAACTGAGGTTCAATGTAATTAATGGGCCGCATTATCTCATCCTTTAGCTCATGAATTATTCTTGACTTATTGAGCAAAGAAAGCAATCGTACGGTGTCAAATCACATGATCGTGGTGGCTAATTAACATCGCCACTACATGAGATAACACGGTCTCGCGCAAGAGTAATTGTTCGTTTGATGTGTGGCTAAGGGTACCTTCCTCTTCGAACCACATATTTTCCTGGTCTAAATCCTCAATTTATGGTCACAGGAAATTCGTTATCATCCCGCAATAGCAACAACCATTCACGGTAACTTCTTGGCCGATCTCATTTTCGAAGAAGTATGGGCATGGGCGAGTACGAACTTGGCGATCATGCACAGCTGTTTCCATATTTTCTACAGACCCGGTTTGCTGAAATTTGCGCACAATTCTCCCGATTGTAAACACATTTGGTCGATAATGCTGAACAAAAAAATCAAAAAGTGCACGGAATACATTTTGATTTGAACGCCTATTTTCGTAAAAGGCTTCAAAAATCTTAACGAGCTGCTCTCCATGGTTGAATTTGTCAAATACTGAAACAAAGAAATGTCAAATGAAGTTGAGCAAAAAAACTTGACCTTAAGGTGCGACTCACAATTAACATCGTGCAGAATGGTTGGACAACCCTTTACATGTATATTTTAATAAAGCGAGAAAATAAAAATATTTGTTTTCTTTTTTATATTAAAAAAAAACAATTGTTTTAAGGATTAAGGGCTTAACGGTTAACTCTTTTCTTAATGTAAAAAAAAGTTCTCTCTCTCTCTCTCTGTCTCTTATTATACTAATGAGATGCAAAGTTTTTATATGAAAAAAGTATCGCAGGCGTATGATTGTTTTGCATTTCAAATTAAAATTGTTCATACGCTTCGGTGAACAAACAATTAAAGAAAAATAATAATAAACAGACGCGCCTGAATATGTATTTTTAAAGGGTCTTTCTTTTTCTAAGAGAACTGGTTAAAAAAGGTTGTCATTGTTATTCAAAATTAAAGAAAAACACTGTGAAATAAAAATTAATTTTTCAATTCTAATGAGTTTTTCCAACGTCACAGATATTCTGTTGTCTGTATATTTAGCATATTTAATTAAGGACAAGTGACAAATGTCTATAAAGGGTGCTCCAACTATAATGCACGATGTTAATTGTGAGTCACACCTCAACGTCAAGTTTTTTGCTCAACTTAATTCGACATTTCTCTGTTTCGGTGTTCGACAAATCCAACCATTCAGAGGTACACAATGGAACGGCGCGTTAAGAATGTTGAAGCCTTTTACGAAAATAAAAGTGTTCACAGCAAACCGGGTCTGTAGGAAATATGGTAATATCTGTTCATGTCCGCCCAGTTCGTTCTGCGGAAAACATTGCTGTTGTTTGCGCTAGGGTGGCAGAAGAGCCGTCAACATCGACTCATCGTCGTGCCCAACAATTGAACATCTCACGAACATCAATAATGCGAATTTTGAATAAAGATATGAATTTGCATGCTTTAGCTGAGGCCTGCTAACTATTTCAAGCGCCGTCTTTACTCCGAATGGTTAGTTGAACAGACTGAAGTGAATGTTGACTTTACAAAGAAAATCATAATCAGCTACGAGGCTTACTTTTATCTCAATGCATTCGTTGACAAGCAGATTTGTCGCATTTGAACAAATGAGAATCCACAAGTGATTCTTGAAAAGCCGATGCATCCACAAAGAGTGACTCATGTTCTGGCAGCTTCATCGGGCCGTACTTCTTTGAAAATGAGCTTGGCCAAGCAGTTACTCGGAATAGTATTCGCCATAGCGAGATGATAACGGATTTCATTCTGTTGGAAATTGAGAATATTGGCCTAAACGCACATGTTTCAACAGGATGATGTTAATTGGACGGCACGATCATGTAATTTGATACCGTTGGACTTCTTTCTTTGGGGATATTTAAAAAGATTACGTCAATGAGTCAAAAACAATTTAAGAACTAAAAGATGAGATAAGTCGGCTCATTAACAACATTGAACCTCTATTATATCTCAGGGACCGACGGATAGAGGTATGCTACCGAAACCCCGATGAGCATTTGGCTGATATTTGTTTTTACACATAATTCACATACGAGTAGAACCTTCAATCACAACAAGAAATATGAAGATAATTCTCTGAAAATTTTTTGTTTTATTCATAATTAATTTATAATTAATTTGGGTTGGACCACCCTATACACCTACAAAATGATAACAGAAAAAGTTTTTCAATTTTATCGAAATAGATTCATAGTTAATGTGAATCATCAGTCAAAAAGTGGGTATGTAAAGTATAACATACGATATGTATCTCTTATATACAAAAATGAATGTGTGTTTGTTTGAAGATTTTCTGGAAGAAACTTTAGGCTATTAAATGTTTGGAGTTGAGCCGGTAGGGGATAAAAGTTGGAAAAGAGGTAAACAAATGTAACTAAAATAATAATCAAGATAACAATTAAGAAGGGGGTAGCGAAGCATGGCGGGTCTTAGCTAGCTCATATATACATGTAACGACACGTTCTCCGCTCGGTTGCTGGAGTAGGTCAGCGGGGTACAGTGTTGGACAGAAAATAAATTAAAATTAACAAAGCGATCACTTATAATCATAAATAGTTTTTTTTTTTAACATGGCTTAGGAATCTATGCTTAACACTAAACAAACGTTTGTTTCCAAAAAAAAAAAAAAAAAAAACAACAACTAAGCCAGTCCATGGTCGAAAGTCGCGTTGAGGAAGACTGGGTAAATCGAACATCAAGGATACCCATTGTTGATCGGGTTACTTGGCCGGTAAGGTAACGGTGTTATGAACCACTCGGAGTGTTATGATCCATTCCGACAGATCCGTTAACTTACCGGCCAAGTAACCCGATCAACAATGGGTATCCGTGATGATCGATTTACCCAGTCGGAGTGTCGAATCTGTCGGAGTGGTTCATAACACACCGACAGATCCGTTACCTTACCGGCCAAGTAACCCGATCATCAATGGATATCCGTGATAATCGATTTACCCAGTCTTCCTCAATGCGCCTTTTGACCACTTACTGACTTAGTTGTTTTTCTTTTTTGGAGTGGTTCATAACACTCCGACAGAGCTTCACCCTTTTTCCCTCAGTCACGTCCACTTGTACTGTCGTTGTGGAAAGGTTCGATGTCTGGGTCACCGCGGATGTCCCAGCGGTGGTCAAGACATCTCGCCGCTGGGCTAGTCTCAGTCCCAGCGGTTTACCACACTGCTGCAGAAAGTAGCCCTTGTCCACTCCTTCAACGTGGCGTCCTGTTGTCGTTGTTGGGGAAAAGCTGAATATCTGGGTCACCATGGATGCCCCAATGGTGATCGAGATATCTCACCTCCTGAGTGGTTTTAGTTATTTACTTCAAAATGGATTATTTAGCTTGGCTCAGAATACCACAAGCTAAACTATACCTACATTTCTGAAGCTGAACAGCAACTGTCCTTTTTGCTTTTTTTTCAAATATTCTGTTCTTACATAGTTTATCTCAAGCTAATTAATCATTTAGATACTTATTCTATGCGTAAATGATACTTATCATAGACTTATCAACTAAAACTTAAAATACTGCAGAATAGCCGCAATCCATCACCAAAACAAATCAACTCTTATACTATATTCCGCAAAAAATGGAAAAACGGAAACACTCATATACACAAAACTAACTTAAAACACTACTTACAACTAATTAACAACAACAGGGCACAGACATCCACCTCACTGCGCAGTATTATACATCAGGCTGTCCAAATACAGCGTATTAACCCTCCTGTGATAAAATAACAGGCCCTCGTCCCTCAACGTTAGGAGATCCACAGATATCCGTGCACCCTTAGGGCCTCCATATCACTTCTCCTCTCGAAGCAGCCGGTCACCATCAATCAGTCACCAAAATCTCAGCGCAGACCTCATAAGAAAAACATCGATCCTCTCGAAAGACTCGGCAAGACGGTCACCGGAACGAACCATCGGGGAACTGGCGAGCCCCTAATCCAAAGCAAGCCGACAAAATACACCTCTCCCAGACCCTAAGCCTCTCCATCTGATAAGACGAAATCCCAAACCAGACAGGGAAGACATAAGACATCAGAGGTCTGATGATCTGTCTGTATATAAGCAGCTGTCCTTTTGCTTGGTTTGTTCGCCCTTTTATACTCTCGACAATGGTGTGACATCGAACATGTTCGCACCGACATCGATGTTTGCAACATTATACCAATATTCGCGGCTGCGAGAGTGAAAGCGAACATCCAACCAACACACAATTTGTTGCAACACAGTAAGATCACGTGTTGACACCGTTAGCCTGCTCAGTGTGTAGTCTGCATAAAAAGTACACTCAAAATATTTATTAATACAATTTAATACAACAACATACATAAATTCAATATAACAATAACAAGAATAATGTTGCTAAGAATGACATAAAGGGTAATCATTAAAATTAGATAATTACAACAATAATTCTGGTATATTTAATAATGCAAGAATAATAACAAAAAATGAAATGAATGTTGACCCAAAAACGAAGCCAACTGACTTCTGTCCTCACACACATACGAGTATATAAGCAGCAATATATACATTTTTTTTTTTAAAAACAAATTTAAATTAAAACGATTTCACTAACACATACTGTTATTTACACATCGTAAGGGCCTTTTTAAATCAAAAATAATTCAACTTAAATGATCATTACCATTATCATCACCATCATCATCATAATCATCGTTATCATCATTACTGTCATCATCATTGTCGTAACAAATGTGTTTCTAATCAAAAACCATAAACGTTAACATTTTATGGTTTTTTCTTTTTATTTCCGCTAAGGACTTATACTACCACTTGTACTCACATCAGCGTTGCCAAATGTGCAAATTAATCTGGATTTATGTGTGTGAAGTTAAATACGAAAGTTAAATACGTTTTTCTCAACATGACAAAAACTTGTGTAAGTTAACAGAATATGTGTGAAGATAAATGCGAATATGAAATTTTTCTGCTAAGTTAACAGAGACTCCTACAGTAAAGGATAAACTCTACATACACCCTACTATTTTGAACTTCTAGAGAACCTGTGATAATATTAAACATAATTTTGATGTCAATGCTTACGACATCAATATTTAAGAATGTTGGAAGAAAAAAAAGTTCGAATATATTGATAATTTATAAACTATTGGCGATAAACATAAAAATCCGTGGGAAAAAAGTCTACATACAGCATTGGCAACTCTTAAAATGAAGAAGATAAAGGGAAAAAAACCGTTAGCTTTCTTGATTTGCTTTATTTTTCAAACATTACAATCAATTAAATTGTGAAAGCGATTTGTAAAACACATGTATACTTTAAAAATGTTAAATAGAAGAGAAATACAACAATCAGTTCGAAATTTGGTGCTTAACCTTCGAAAAGAAAACAAATCTTACGGAGAAATTGCTAAAATAGTAAAATTAAGTCGCTCTACAGTGCAAACTATTGTAAAAAATTATCAAAACACCAACAGTACCGAAAACAAGCCACGTTCTGGAAGACCGAAGAAGCTTTCAAGACGCGATGTCTTGTCCTTAATGACGTACAAAAGGATTCAAAAATAAGTGCCCCAAAATTAGCCGAACACCTTGCAAGATGTTCGAATATTACTGTTTCATCAAGAACAGTAATAAACGTTTTGCATGATAGCGGCTTTAAAAGTAGAACAGCACGCAAAAAGTCATTTATTTCAACCAAGAATCATCAACTTCGCCTGGACTTTGCTAAGGCACATTTACAGAAAGGATTGGATTTTTGGAAAAGAGTTATATTTACCGATGAAAGTAAGTACAATATTTTCGGGAATGACGGCCGATACAAGGTTTGGCGAAAACCGAACACTGCACTTGACCCCAAAACTATTATACCTACTGTGAAACATGGTGGAGGCAGTGTTATGGTGTGGGGAGCTATGGCGGTATCTGTAGTTGTTCGATTGGTCTTTATTGAAGGCGTTATGGACAGATATAAGTATAAGACAATATTGGAACAAAATCTGAAGCCAATGGATTTTCGAACCAGATAACGATCCCAAGCATACTGCGCATATTATTCAAGACTGGCTCCTTTATCATGCACCAAAGCAGCTCAATACACCTCCCCAGTCACCAGACCTCAACCCAAATGAGCATTTTTGGGACGTTTTGGAAATATCTGTGCGCAAACATGATATCAGAAATCGTGAAACCCAGAAAACTGCCCTGACTCACGCCCTGGTCGGAAATTGCGCCCAGTATTACGGAGAATTTGGTGATGTCTATGCCACGTCGCCTTCAGGCGGTTATTGAAGCCCAAGGTGGTCCTACAAAATATTAAAAATATATTGTTTTCTCTTATTTATTTAAAAGAAATTTAATATTGTATCCGATTTTTAAGACTGTATGTAGACTTTTTTCCCATGAATTTTTATTGTTTTTGTTATTTCTGTTATTGTTATGCTTTTGAATCAGCTTTTTGTTTTGTAAATAAACTTTGTTTTTGGTATTTTAAATATTAATGCAAACGCTTTATTAATTTGCCTTACGAATATCTTAAAAACACAAAATAGGGGGGTGTATGTAGAGTTTTTTCCTTAACTGTATGTTAACATTACTTCCACCATTGTGGGTTATAAGATATGATTTTGGATAAAAATAACTAAATTAAGGTAAATGATTGTAATAATTAAAAATATATCATTAGAGAGATACAATAACAATAACAAATAAAATTTATTTCTTCAGATCGTGTTTGGAGGCATCTAATCGAAGCATTTAACTTTAAATGTTTTGTAATAGGCCCTCTTCATATAAAGGCACGTTTTTATTAAGCGAAATATTGCCTGGTCGTTCCGTTTGCTAGTTTTCAGGGGTCTACTACCTCTGTGTATGGTTGTCAACGAGCCTGATGAACGGAAACGGTTTATATTACGGTAAGCAATGCTGTGTTGAATTCCAAACTTGCTTGCGATTGATGTCAGTGATTCATCTGTATTGTAATCCAAATATTGTTACGTTTCTACCTTTTTAAAAACGTGTTTTTCTGAGTTCGTGGATTGTAGTTAAAATAAAATAAGTTTTGTGTTTGATTTTAATTAAAAATCCTTTATTCAACACAGTTATGTGCAGCACTGCTTGTAATCTTTTTTACAGGCAAAAACAATTTGTATTCTTATTACTCTGCTTATTTACAACTTTGTAAACAACAACAATTACTCGACAGATCTTTCTCTCTAAAGATTTTCCAACCCGATCGTGGTTATAGCTTAGGCTCGATCACAACCTTTTCAACCAGAGGTTATCCACACTTAACTCTCTTTACTGAGTTAGCTCCAACTAAGCTGGTTTTTTTATTTCACTACTAGGTACACGAGCTTACTCCTTATAAACTCTCTTCACACCAATAACACATTCGCTGAGTTCACTTTACGACACATAAACTGATTGCTGTTCGCATCGATGTGCTTTTCATATGACTGAGTAAACAACACATCGAAATCTCGCGAACTTCTCGATATTTTAGGGAGATTCCATTTCTTTATTTTAATTTCTTTTTAGTTCTTTTGTAGCCATGCGTCTGTAAACATCTACTTTTTTATATAAGACCAGCACCCAAGGGATGGCCCCTACTCATGCAGTGCATTGTGCTGGTACTAGGAAAATAGGTTATTGGAAGGAGGACAGAGGGAGTAGTGTTTATTGACGTTAGATTTAAATTTACTCATGTCGTAAGTGGCAAGAAATACTTTCGCTGGAAGATTATTCCACAACCGAACAGTGCGACCAAAGAATGAATTCTCCCTATAATGCGTTGTGCGATTTACTGGACAATCAACTACAAAGGGATGCGCTCTACGAGAAATACGATTACTACGTAAAAATATATGATTTTTGGGAATTAATTCCTTAATTTCGTTAGAACACATTCCGTTATAGTACCGATAGAACAATGAAACACACGCCACATTGCGACGGTGCTCCAATGAATCGATAGAGTTGGCTACCCTACCGTCATTGATGAGCATCTTCGCCCTCTCCTGTACGCGGTCGAGAAGCTTCAAAATAGACTTTGAAGCACCGGCCCATACACGAGAGTTGTATTCCATTTTGGGACGGATATAGGTCTTGTACATATTAAGGAGATCAGATGGGGTGAAGTATATCTTGCACCGTCTCAAAAAACCAAGGCACTTGAATGCTTCTTTCGACACTTGAAATATGTGATCAATCCAACGAACGTCACAGTGAATTCTCATGCCCAGAACATCAAAAGCATCTGATTCCTCAATATCCACATTACCCATTGACACAGATGACAGCACACCACCACGCCTGTGTGTTAAAAAACAACATTGAGTCTTACGTGCGTTAAAATCGACCCTGTTCGCACGACCCCACCTTCACCAGGTCACTTGTGAGTGTAACGTTCATATTCATCCTTCTTACCCCAACCTCCAAAAGACTCGGTCTACGATCAAAGGAATATGAGTGACAAATGTTATTTGTAAACAGCACGTATAGAGTTGTTCTTGCAGCTTTTGTTTATTTATTTTAGCGATGTAATAAACACTGGGGTGCCCAACTTTATTTTCGTAACAATATTATTGGCTAGGGACAGAGTTTGATAGATTCGGTACAATCATAAAGACATTCAAATTTTCTCTAATTATTCCTTTAATGTTGAAATGATCGTTTTTGTTATTGAACGATTTTTGTCGTCGGTAATTTAACTGTCTAACTATCTCATGCTATTGTTTTGACGCATGCAAAATATCGATTTTGTAACTTGAACATACATTTTTATTGTTACAAATTTATTTTTCCTTGTGTCGGTCTTTTCTTAATAAAAGGAGTGTATTATCGTCATAAATTAATAAATCAAATTAAAATTCAAATGAGCTTTTCTATATTGTGATGATATTTGATAGTAAGTACAAGCTGGTGCATATGTTTTGTTCAATGCTCTATGTCTAAAGGAACTGCGCGAAATAACGGTATATCTATAAAACAAGAGCTAACATTAAAAAACGCTTAGCAGCACTTAATTCAGCATACTCAAATTTGGCTTAGCCGCCGGGTTCGCCGCATGTCGGAAAGAAATTTTCAAATTCTCTTATGTATATCACATTTATTTTTATGTGCTATGCTCAAGCATACACTCAAACATAAACTTATAGTGATTTTAAGTTTGATTGGTTTTATAAAAGTGTTTTAAGTTTAAAAACAAACAAAAACAATTTTTATTCAAATAAGAAAAGCCGATATCAAGTGCACTTGATATCGAATCAAACTTAAAATCACTATAAGTTTCAAATCAGACAAGATTTTGATATTTTTTATTAATTCACCTAATGACGTGTTAAAAACCTTCTTTGTTTATCAAAAGTTGAAAGTATTGGGCGTTGTTTTTTTATATTGAAAATTTTCTCGATTTTAATTTCACTAGTTTTCGGCTCACAAAACATACCCGTCTGTGTACATTTTTTACTTTTTCAAGTATGTGCAGTTTTTTCACTTGAAAATCATTTGTTTTTTCTTCTAAGATTTTAGTTTTTCTAAAAAAAAAATATGGCAACACTAACGTAAATGTCTTTTCCCTATATTTTTATGCTTTATATGCTTTTTTTCTGCCTTCAAGTATGCCATAAAAAATGAGATTAAATAAAGATTTAAGATTTTTTTCTTAAGATATGTTTTACAGTATTATCATAAATATTAAAGGTAAAAAAATGTTAACAACAACAACAATAAAAATTAATCTGAAATTATGTTAAAACAAAATCGTTAACTTGGTTTTCTCTTTCATGTATATTACTCGTTTGCATTTTAATACTTCTTTTGTGGCATACTTTAAGGGGGTTATAATATTTTATGGTATCTGAGAATGTATTTTATGCTTTAGTTTTAATAATAATAAGTATTATATGGTAGTTGTTGTTTTTTATTAATTTTTCTTTTATTTTAGATATACACCAGCATAATAATAATAAAAAAAAATCTTAATAAGTTTTTCGGTAAAAAAAACTAGGGAGGGGGTTGGGTGGTGGTAGAAAATAGCTTTATATTTAACAAAAATAAATACATAATAGTTGTTTATAGAGAAACTAAGACTCGTCATTTTAATTTTAATTTTAAGACAAATTTGTGGGAAAAGTAGTTATGAGGGCGGTATTATATTTAGCCAATCCAGCAAAGAAAATACCATAAATTTAGCAAATCTCCAGCCGAAGGCTTACACTAAAGACAGGGCCGGAAGGTGTATCCGTAAATTAGATCTCGAGGACTGGAGATATACTGGAATCCAAAGTGAATAAAAAGTTTGTGTATCGCACCATAAATCGTTATAATGATACAAGCTCACCCATCACTAGAAGGCTAGGAAGTGTAATCCAGCAGGGTGGGTGCTCTCTCCCCTTTTTTGGCGGAATGAGCAGATGTGGGGCAATTGCCTATGCAGATGACGTTGTTCTCACAATTTCGAGCAGTTTTGTGGATCCCATTAGGAACAGAATGCAACTTGACCTTCGGGAAGTCAGGCGTGATTTGGGTTACTCCCAAGTTAACCTTTTCGTTCTTTAAAGTTAAACAATGTGAGCCTCGAACTGAGCGAGAATGCTCTCTTTCGGGGGCTAATATTAGATCGGATGCTGTCCTGGAAGCCTAATATATACAATATGGTAAAGACGGCCTCCATTGGCCTCAACACTTGTAACAAAATGCTGGGGATAAAATGGAGCATCAAACTAAGACTGACTCACTGGATATACCAGGCGTGCAGGCCTACTAAAGCGGCTACAAAAGTCTGCTTGCATTATTATCACGGAGGCGTTACGTACTGCACACACATCGCTTCGCTAAACCTTTATTGTAAGGAGTCGGCAGCGGGTATAAGTCAGCGTCTGCGGGCGACTACAAAATGTGGGTCAATCAAAGGTACTAACAAGTTGGAGAGATTTTTGGAGTATTGACTGTGCCGTAAAGTCAATACTCCAAATACACTATGACATCTCAATAAGGTTCCGGACAGCAAGTAATGTACCTCATTAAAGATTCTAAGCGGATCTTCACGCGGAGCGATAGGTGTAGGTATCTTTTCGAAACACTTTTAAGGCAGAGGTGGGCCATACGAGCTGCTTTGATGATCATTGGAAAGGAAACGCCTCTAGAAGAGGTATTATCATACTTTCAGATAGCCAGGTGGCTATGAAAGCTCTAAGATCTCGCGTGTTGATCACAAGAACAGTTATAGACTGCCGCAGATCTCTCAACAAGTCACAGGGAAACTACAGTGCTCATGAACTCGCCAGGCATGGCACCACTGTCGACTTACGTCCGAATTTTCTATGTTGAGCATCCCATTGGGAACTTGGAAGCATATGACTTACAATGACGCATTAGACACCGTCAACGCGGCATGGGCAGCTTCAGAGGCGGGCAAGATAGCGCAGCAAATCTAACCGAAGCTGAATCTCAAGCGCGCGAAAGATATGCTTAATTTCCAAGGAAGCACACTCAGCGTAGTTGTCGGTGTCATTACTGGTCATTGCACTCATGCCAGGCGGCTTAGATTGAGTCAACTAGTCAATGATTTCTGCAGGAGATGCAGGGATGAGAAGAAGAAGGAAACAATTCTTCACCTACCAAGCACATGCATGGCGTTATATGGCAGGAAAAAAAAGAGCTCACGGGGATGTCGGTTACAAACATTAGGAAGCTTAGCGATTTTATTATTTTATTAAGTTCCGTATGGTTCCAGATATAGGCAGATGACGATCCATTGTGTTATCGCAACGGACTATTTCTTTGCCTACCTACCTATTTACAGACTGCTTTGCCAAACGCTATAGTGGTGGAGGTATCATCTGGGTGTACGTGAGTCTTCGCCATGCGGCATACCCCACGGTGCCCCAATGGTACGAGTGAATACGATGCGTCCACCAACGCCCCCTCCCGCGATACCCACAAGTGAAGTTAGAGCACTTATAAACTTCACATCTTGGTGGGGAGTCGTAGACTATCTAAACTCTTGTCGTGATATGTGTCACAGCACCCGGTTGAGAAGATGCAACAATACACCGAGCTCGCGCTCTGCCTGCGTTTTAGGTCTAATCTACAGCCACCATGAAGCTCCCACAAGGAGGCCTACACAATAATCGGGCAGAGATCGGAATCCCTGGGGCTCCCGATTACCGTGGCACCAGAATACCTCCATTCAGGCTTAGTGACATGTGAGTGTAAATACAAACATGTGCCGCCTCCAGTTTTGGCCTATAGTGTTGGAGAAAGAAAAAAAAACCTCAACATCACATGAAATGTTCTCAAAAGTGAAGCTACAATTTCAACGGAATCCACATCGCAGTGGTAATCAAATGGCCAAAGAACTGAAAATACCTCAGCCAAGCCTACGACGCATATTCCAAAAAGAGCTGAAAGTAAAGCCTTACAAGAGGCACATGATCTTATACCAAAGCAAAAGAGTGTTTACTTAACTGAACGAAAATTTGAGCCTCCCACACGGACTATTTTTCCATTTCAAGTAATGGTGTAGACAGTTTTGAGCCCGATGTCAAAATCCATGTGATTTATTATCAGGAAAATGTTTTGGAAGCTACTTTAGAGCCATGGGTACGCAAACATATCGGTCCTAGACCATGAACGTTCCAACAAGTCGTTATCTTTTCATAAAGTTCGTGTGAACCAAGACTTAAAAAAAAGACATTTTCCACACTTCATTTCGTACACACAATGGCTTTCGAATTCGCCAGATGCAAATCCGATGATCTATTTCAACTGAACTATTTTGGAGAACAAGGTAAAAAGCCATAGTGTAAGAATGTGCCAAAATGCCACAATATCATATTATTGCAGCATAAAACTGTAAAAGTTGGCCACATCGAATTAAAGTGAATAGAGTCTGATAATTCGCTTATTTTCACACATTTTGTGATTTTAATTAATAAAAAATAATATCACACTCATATATATAATAATATACTCATTTGAATAGTTAACATACTTCAATCACCTAGTAATTAAGTCAGTGGTTTAACGTGAGTACCTGCCATAGGACGCCCACCAACGCTCCCACCTATGATTAGAATCACCAGTGAGTACCAATTTAAAGCCATGTTATTTGGACATGACCTCACACCTTGGTGAGGTGCCGGAGACTATCTAAACTCCTACCGATCTATGGGTCACGGCACCCGGTTAAAAATGTAACTCCACACCGAGCCAGCATAGCTCTCCCCGCGATTTGAGTTTAAACCACAGCTACCACGTTGCTGCCACAAAGGGGGCCTCACCATAGTCGGGCAGGAACCGAAATTCCTGGGGTTCCCGACACCCGTGGCACCAGAATTAAGACCCCGGTCAGGCCTCGTAGCATAAATGCTACTACCAGTGTAAATCCCAAACAACTTCGGACTGGTGACCAAGATGGTGAATACAACAAACAAGAAACACTCAAACAACACAACAATAAACGGAGCCACCGTCATGGGAGAACTCAAGGTGACATCGTGCGCCACGGACACAATACACAAAAACAAGAACACAACCAGTCAAAAATAGACCAGTACAAAAACACAACACCCAAAACTGCAGCCACAAATCAAGCCGCAAACAGTAGGCCGGGAAACAGCAATATGGGTTTCGAGGCAACTATATTGCCAATAAGTACGCTTTTAGGGGGCTGTTCTCTGGATCTTACGCAGGGCAACATACAGATCGCCCTAGCAGTACTGTCGACCTTGATAGATAAGCACTGAGCATGATGGAACACAGTGGATCCATTAAAAATCCCTCCTGCTAGCTCTGCCCTTCTTTGTCGATTTGCCTACTTACTAGACACTGTATGGCAAAGTGCATGGCGGATCGCATGGGGTTACCGTAGGAACTGATCGGCATATATAATCAAAATATTGTTGTTCTTTAAATATGGATGCATTGTTTGCATCATTAAATGGAACATATAGACATTTTCTCTCATCTGCAATCTCTTCTTGTAAAAACAACAGTCTGAGCTTATGGATATTGAAAGTGGCATCAAACAGTCTCCTCTTAAACTAGCATGTCAGACACCTCCCATTTATGCGACTGTCATTAGTGGGTTAACGGGTAAAAAGAGAACAGAAGTCAATTGCTGTCATTTGTGGAAAAAACAATAAAATGAAAAAATATTCTATAAATAAATGTATACATTTGCCTAGTCTTGCGATTTTATTGCAAAATGAATATGAATGTGAACTTAAGCCTTAAAAATAAACAAATGAAATGGGAAGAATAAGCAAAAAGCAAAATAATATATTGATTTTTTTTTCTATGGTCCAAATATGCATTGAAATCGAAATAAGTCATATGTTTTAAACGCACTAAGTAGGCCTTGTATTAAAAATAAATAAATAAAATTGTTTTGTGATTTTCTTAGTGATGCGTAGTATAAACAACACTGTTACCATTGTATCAACCAAACACATACATATTCCAAAGTTTATATTTTCGGTTACATTTTCACTGAGAAGACAGTTCTTCAGTTTGTTGCTTAAGTAAAATATCTAAAAAAAGTAAGCTGTAATACTCTGTCGCATAAAAAAGCAATAAAAACTGCATAGAACGTGCCGTACGCAGCAAGAGAGCTGCAAATAAAAGCCAGAACCACTAGCAGTTTGCTTAAAGCGTTTAATTATCAAAGATAAAGCTCTACCCTACACTTTTTTCGGTCACTTAGTTCAAAACAAAATGAAGCTTTACAATTGAATAGAGCATATTTCAGTACTTGTACTATTGCCATTTAATTTGAATACCTTTCAAAAGATTAAGTTCATATGAAACCATTTTATGTGTCAAATTAAAAATATTGAAAATTAAAACACGGATTTCTCTCTATCTTTTTGCCCACTGCTGCTGCTATTTCTCATAGGCCTGCCTTACTCTCGTTATTAAAAATCATTTTACAGTTCTTTTGTTTTGCTTTATACGTTTATATGTTTCTCTTTTTCATTGTTGTTGTTTTCATAAGAAATGCATAAATGGCTTTTCTCACGCATTTGCAAAAAAAAAATAAATAAAACATCTTTCGTGTTGAACGCACACACCTTTTTTTCACAATAACTCTGTTGTTTTGTTTTTTTTTTTTTAACAAAAAACACAATTAACAACAATAAAATAAATACATGCGTTTGTAATTTTTTAAAGCCTATTAGAGAAACCTATTAAAGAAGCATACACACTAATGCCAGCACTAAAAACAGTATTTTTTACTTTAACAATAAAAGAAAACTTAAGGTAGGAACACACGCTTGTCGTAATGCATCAATAATTAGTCTATTTTATATGCCAATCATGTGATTATACAATTTATTGGCTCCTACGGCAACTCACAATGTTATTGTGCTTACCCTGGTGCGACAATCGTGTGAAAGCTTTAAAGGCAGTCATGCACCAATGTAAATGCCAAAAATAGACCAATATTTATTGTATTCTTTTGCGAGGATTATAGAGGACAATAGTCAATCAACAATTTTTACTTTTTAATTGATTTCATTCTGAAAAAACACGTGGTTGTACGGTATTTATTATTGTCATCCCTTAAAATATAAATTTGCTAATTATTTATAAGTAAATTGCATCACAAACTTCTAAAATTTCTTTTTTTCATTATTTTGACTTTTTTATCAAGCAGACACTAATTTTTTTAGAGAACAAATCATCTTTACTTTGAGGATTAAATAAAATTTGCAATTATATTCCAATTTATATAAATAAAAATTTAAATAAATTAATTTTTTAAATTTAATGAAATGTTTTCTCATATGTACCATCAGTGGCCATTCTAGTGAGCCTGACCCACACACTTCTTCTTTTCTTTTTTTATTTACATAAATAAAGAAGACGCTATTTTATTTTTTAAAGAACGAACAGCTGATTCACAGAGTTGCCATAAACTAGAGCAACCGTGTGACAGCGCTGGGACAATTATTGTCAATACATCATATCGCGCCATCTTGTGACAATAAGTTTTGTATAAAACAACCGTGTGAATAAAATTTTTAATTGGGACAGTTTTATTACTGTGCGCTAATTTGTCACAATACAAATTTTATCAGATTGTTGTATCTGAGGTAAATGTGTGATCCCAGCCTTAGATTTTAAAATGATACTTCTTTCATATATTCAATGTTGTCGTTTGGCGGTGTGAATACATCCATACATAAGTATGTGTGTAAGGCTGCAATTGTTTTTGGTTTTTTTTTTCTTGCAAACATTCACGTACTTTGCTGTTAACGTTTAATAAGAAATGCTTTTTAACTCACTCTCGTTTTCTTTTAAATATTTGCTGACATTTCACTTAACATATCATTTACTTATAATGATATTCTCTCTCTCGCCCACTCTTTACTCCCTTCTCTTACTCTTTTCTCTTTATTTATTTTAACTGTTACAATTTGTATATTGTTTTTATTATCATTGAATTTCTCCAGTGGGTAATAAAAGTGAGAAATAATATGAAACAACAACAACAAAACAGTTTTAATATGAATTTTATAAAGACAATGATGACTGACAGCGGCATATTAAAGAAAATTTTAAAGGGAGTTCCTAAAAAATTTTAAAAATTACTATTTAATTTTTATGAATTTAGTTTTTTGGAAATAATAAAAAATTAATTACATTAAAAAAATATATAAATAATAATAAAATATTTAAAATAAAGTAAAATGAAATAAAATGTAAAAATATCTATTAATATTTGTATGTGCGAGTATATTGTTTTTGTCGTTTCAAGGGAAACCCTTCAGTCTCACACATTAATATTTTCATATTCTTTTATCTTGTGTGTCTGATGTACATATATGTGAAATAAAACTTTAGTAAAAATATGCATTTTTAATATTAAATGCCTTAGATTTTATAAACAAAACCCTCTTGCATTAATATTTTCTAAATGTCACAAAAACGCACACACAGAGATAGCTGTCTACATGCAAAGGTATTATGTTTTAAATTTTGGCCAAAAACAAAATACCAAAAAACAAACTCTTCTTAAAGTGAAGATCAAAAATGAATGGTAAATATGTGAGCTACTAAAACACATGAAAGTTTTAAATGTTATTCTTAGAACACTTATACAATTCTATATACACAAACATACTATATATGTACAGTGTGTCAAGAATGAGTTTAAACATTGAAAATAATTAAGTATTGGGTCCGCCATACAACGTTTTTTTTTTTCAACTAGTGCTTGTTGCGTGAATGGTAACACTTAGCTCATGTCTGATTTGACAGATAATTAGTTTTATCCTTCCGCTGAACGAATATGATTGTGTATACGCTTGAACAACGCTGGGAAATATTGCGACATTACTTTGAACATTTTACCAAAAAAAATCATCTTTTCAGATGAAACTCATTTTGATCTTGGCGGGTATGTAAACAAGCAAAATTGTCGCATTTGGGGCACAGAAAACCCGCACGCATACATTGAAAAGCCGGTACACTCAAGACGAGTCACTGTTTGGTGCGGATTTTGCTCCAGAGGCATAATTGGGCCATTTTTCTTCGAAAATGAGCAAGAAGTGGCCGTTACAGTCAATGGCGATCGTTATTGGGCCATGTTGAACGAATTTTTGTTCACAAAAATTGAAAAGGAGGATATTAGCAACATTTGGTTTCAACAGGACGGCACTACGTGCCACACAGCCGAAGCTACACTCGCTGGTTTGCGCCCTGTTTTTGAAGATCGCATTATCAGCCGCAGAGCTGATGTCGTTTGGCCACCTCGGAGCTGCGACTTGACACCGTTGGACTATTATTTGGGGGGTGCCGTCAAAGATAAGTGTTACGCCAACAAGCCAGAGACAATTGACGCTTTAAAGAACAATATTCGTGAAGCCATTGGTGAAATACAGCTGCACACAATCGATAATGTGCTTAAAAATTGAACCGATCGTGTAGGCTACTGCATGGCCAGCCGAGGCAGCCATGAAATTATTTTCCATTATTAACCGGAAGGATTGTACTTTGAAATAAAAAAAGAAATTTGAGAAAATATTTAGTAGTTTTTTTTTATAGCATTTAAAACAAAATTATTTGGCAGATCCTTTACTTACAACTTCATCACCAATAAAATGGCATTTTTTGCTTCCTGACACTATGTTTTTTTAATTTTTCATAATAATATACATATTTCCTTAAATTTTGAGTAAAAAATAGGACAAATTCAGTTCAAAACACGTAAGAAATTTATCAAAAACAAATTTTGCTAACGTTTCGTATTATCAACTAACTCTTTACACAAAAATTAAATTATATGTTTACATAACATATAGCAGATAATAAAAACATTTTTCAGACTTTTAATGTTTGGTATGACCTCTTTTGCATTTATTACATACATATTGTAGTAGCTTTTTTAGACCATAATTGCTATAATGTTCTATGGTGGGCGTTTAGCTACTTTTACTTCAAAAAACCCAAAAAATTCTATTACGGTTTAAGTCGGGGGTTTGTGTAGATGTGTCTATAACCTTACTATAGTTGTAAAGAAGCCATATCCGCACTATATGCGAACTATTCTTAGAATCGTTGTCCTGATAAAATTAAAATTGTGGTTTGTTGGCCTTGAGGAACCCGAATTTGCTAGTGCTGCTTATCAAATGGAACTTTAAAATGTCTTAGTATTGCCGTGCATCGATTGTTGATGCTATAAATGCAAAGTCTGCTACGTTTTACCTTGAGACATACCCCTAAACCAATATTGACATTTTTTAAGATTTAACATTTGAATACTTTTGTTTTCCGACAGGCATAGCACTAGGTTGGTAAACTGACTTCGCGTACGCTGAATCTAGTGGTGCTTACCGTCCTCTTAGGTTAGCTCCTGTTTTCGAGGCACACTGTTATTTAGAAAATGAAAGAGTTAGAACAATATACAGTCACTCCAGAAAATGAGTGCTCAAACGTTTTTCCTTTCAAAATATTGCTTTATAATAAAAAGTTAATAATTGCGTTTTAATGCTTTTTTAGTCTGCTATTGCTTTATTCGTGTGCCGCTGTGGTATAATAGGTAAGACACCAGCCTACCAAACAGATCATCTTAAAAAAATAGTTTTTCGACAGCGGTATCAGCTCATAACATTAGCTAGTAACTGATTATGAATCTTACTACTATTGAAAAACTTATCTAAATGCATTTGCCATTCAAAGCCAGCGTTAAACTGTAGGTCTCTTTCACTGAGCTTAAAAATAGAATCGGGTTCCTTCATGGAATGTTATGGGAATTAATATATATAACATTCAGAATTATAATGTTGTTTGCTAGCGATGTTGAGGGTTTTCTTGTAGACCCATCGTTGTAATACTACACTATTTTCATTTCAAATATAACAATATTCCAATAGTCAGACGATTGTTAAACATTCACTATGGCGACGAGAATACGCTTTACTATGATTGCTGCAGATAATAATGATTCTTATGTGCTGCTCTAGATTATTATTTATATTTTAAAAATGCTTGCAGAAACGTTTAGTGACAATCGACAACACCACACTCCCCTTCAAGTTCTTTCACAACTGTTCCTGTGGAAATTTAATGGTTTTGAGCGATTTTTGTAATAATAATACGCTCTGCGGGTCTACTTATTTTATCTTTAACTAATTTTCCGCCTTTTTCAGGTCGATGTTGTACATTGTAAATCGTTTTTCTTGTCACTGAAAGTATTGCTGATAAATCGGCTCAACCCTTTTACAAATTTTTATTATATCTAGTAAATCAACTGAATGATGTTGTAATAAGATAACCTTTTTCGTGGCACCTTTTAAGTTGTGTAGTATTGCACTAAATATTTCAAAATTTCTGACCACAATAACTTACTCCAAACATAACGGCAAAACTCATAGGGCTTTCAAATCAGTGCTAAACTGAGTAAAAACAATAGGTCTGTAAAGCGTTATTTGGGACTAAAAAAGTTGGAGAATATTTATTTTTGTTGTATTTTGCCCTTAATATGTAATAAACAGGAATATTTTTGGTCAAAATCCTTTGAAGATACTGCATAAATTATCTACAACAACAAAATATGTTTGTAGTAACAAACCCTGCCAATTAAATTTAGAAAAGCTTATTATTTTTATATGTGTAAACTCATTCTTGACCTACTGTATGTAATCTCTAATGAGAAACATAACAAGAGAGTTAAGACTAATTCATTAACATGCTCTGAATGTCACAAACACTCTCACACTCACAAAGACAGCTGCATACGTGCATAGGCTTTATGTTCTAAGTTTGTGCGAAGAAATAAAAATGAGAAATATCTCTTAAAGTGGGAGATAACAAATTTAACGGTATATGCGAGTACTAAATAAACTTTAAAGTTTTAAATATTATTTTTTAACACATATTCATGACAGGGAAAGAGTCGTCAGACTAAGGCATTAATATACTTTTTTTAAGATACTTGTTGTTTAAGCTAAAAGGGACGTATGAGTACTATAAGTGTCATAGAAAAATTACTACGTATACGCTTGGATTACAATACAACAATTTGGTTTTGCGTGTACAGTTAGTGTCATTAATATTCGGTTTTTAAGTTTATCGATAATAACACCCTGGCATTAGCGAAATGGATAGGTAATAAGAAGAATAGCAAAAACTTAAATAAATGTTGTCAGTAAGAGTATTCAAATATATGAAAAAAATGGCTCTATGGTTACCCTGCAACCGTGATAAATCGATCAAAGCTTGTTAACCGTGTTTACTAAGCGCCATTAATATTCGGTTTTTCCACTATTTATATGCTATTTGCAAAAAAACATGTTATTCAGCTACTCTTCCAGCAATATAGAGATACGTTTTAATAAAAGTGCATAACACCTCCTTTCTTGTTTGTCCAAAATTCTACTTCACTGCAAATTATACAAATGGGGCGCAAAGGAAAAAACACTCCTTTAGAACAGCGAAAACTTGTTATTTTCCATTATGAAAAAGGTAAAAAGTACAAAGAGATTGCTGAAATTCTGAATATGAAATATATGAAAAAAATGGCTCTATGGTAACCCTGCAACCGTGATAAATCGATCAAAGCTTGTTAACCCTGTTTACTAAGCGCCATTAATATTCGGCTTTCCCACTATTTATATGCTATTTGCAAAAAAACATGTTATTCAGCTACTTTTCCAGCAATATAGAGATACGTTTTAATAAAAGTGCATAACGCCTCCAAATACAGTTGGGGACATTGTCAGAAGGCACAAAAATGAAGGAAGAATACACTTCATAAAGCAGACAGGTCAGCCAAAAAAATTGACCGAGCGGGAAGAAAGTTCAATTGTGCGAAAAATAAAATCTAGCCCACGCTTAAGTGCTCCCAAACTAGTCACAGAGGTGCTCAATGAGTTTAAAAAGAAAATATCTACATCTACTATACGAAGAATAAAAGAAAAAAAGGTTTTCATGGCCGAGTAGCACGTCGTAAGCCATTGGTTAATTTACGCAACCGAAAAGCTCGTTTGAGTTTTACCAGGAACTACATTAAGAAGCCTGAAACTTGGTGGGATGACGTTATATTTGCGGACGAGAGCAAGTATAACGTATTTGGATCCGATGGACGTGTAATGGTGTGGCGGAAGCCAAATGAGGAGCTACAACCACAAAATTTAAAACCAACCGTAAAACCTGAAAATGGACATGTTATGGTGTGGGGTTGTATGGGAGCTAAAGGGACGGGAAAATTAGTCTTTATCAGTGGAATTATGAATAAGGAATCATATTCGAATATCCTCCGTCAAAATTTGAAAGAAAGTGCAAATAAGCTGGGCGTTTTAGATTATTTTAAATTCTACCAAGATAACGACCCAAAGCACAAGTTGCGTTTAATTCAAGAATGGTTGCTCTATAACTGCCCTAAAGTTCTCCATCCACCTGCACAATGCCCAGACCTCAATCCGATTGAGAATTTATGGGATGAGCTGGACCGGCGAATCCACAACTACAAAATAACATCCATTGAAGACTTGAAATTGCGACTTCAAGAAGAATGGGATCGTATTCCTGCAGCTTATACAGCTAAAATAGTAAAAAACATGTCAAACCGTCTAAGTGAAGCTATAAAACAAAAGGGTTATCCAACAAATTACTGAATTTTATATAAAACCATCTTTCTAATGTATTATTTGTTACTTTTCAAAGAAAACCGAATATTATTGACGCGCAATATTTTACGCCACCTGAATTAATTTAGTTTTTTTTGTTATTCTTTTTTTCTAAATACAAATGTGAACTTTCAAGTGTCTAAATAAACTATTAATGAAAAGAAAAAAATGTTGAAAAAGATATACATTTAGCTTAAGACGAATCAGTTAAACATATCTCTTTAATAAAACCGAATATTAATGACACTGACTGTACTCTTTTAACTCTTTTAGTATGCAATACGATTTCAAGTTAAGAAACATTTTTAAAAACAATTTTTGTCAGTTTAGAATTTTCTGAAATTCAATTTCGTTAATTTATTATTTTTTATTTCATTAACGATCAACAGGCTGGCCTTGGCAGTTTTCAGAGACAGACTTGTCTGCTTATAACTAAAGCCATGCTCTGTGGCCATTGTGCTATCCCCCAAAACGTTCTTTTAAAAAAGTGTGCTATGAGAAGTGCTTTAAAGATACAAATTGCGTCAGGGCTAAAACTAAAGAAGTATATAGTTTCAGACAGGCCTTGTATTGATCCCGGGAGCCTAAAGCATTTGACTGACACATGTGTGACAAAGATGGACAAATGGCCAAGTGTCCTTAGGCCTGCAGCTCAAGCATTTTCAGTGTACGCTAGAAAAAGCCTATAGAGGAGCGTACATTACCATATTTCCAGCTAGTTCGTCCGCACTGAAAGCACTGGCTTCATATCCACTGAAACCGCTGCAGGTTGAAGAATGCCCTAGACTAACCTTAATAAATCTCTGAGGCAAACAGAGTTGTGCCTGCTGACAGATGGACTAGAGAGACCATGCAGAAGTCAAGTTGAAGCTAGATAGGTGGGAATACTATCTGAGTCTCGAACTTTGGAAGAATACCAGAGAAATACGCAAGACCAAATCCTTAGAGGGGCCTTCCAACCAAGCAAAAAGGTCTGTATAGATTACAGAGAGTGAGCATTGGTCTAATACTACTAATTAAGATATCATCTCAATAGTTTACACCTCCTGAAAAATTAAGAGGATAAAACAAACCATAGAGCACATATTGTGTAACTGTATTGCGCTGACTCACACCAGATTGCTTTTTTTGAACCGTAGTCAATTGGATTTGTGAAAAATTAAATCGGTTCCTATTAGGGACTAACTCTACTTCATTAGAAGTGTAGAAAAGTTGCAGTTAGGCCTGCCTGTTTCTATATGGGAAACAGCAGAGTCGCATTGCTCCCTCTAGGGAGCATAATGGCTTTCCACAAATCATCTATTGTTTTGTTTCAGTTTCATTAATCAAGTTGATCATATGATTTTGTAGTGGTGAGGATCCGTGCTAAATGGTGGTGGTAATATTTGCTTAGCATTGTAATTATTTTCCCCCAGTAACTAGCGTTTTTTCCTAAGAAGGTCAGGTCAGGGAGCTTCTTCCTTATTTTTTTAGATGGAGTTGTCTGGAAACCACAAATAAATTTTTGTCGTCATGTCCTCTGCTGTGTTGTTATGCGAGCACTCTAACCACTTCACCACGCCACTTAGGAATGATAATATAGTTCAACTTGTTAGAATGTTAATATAGTTTAATTTCTGTGACTATAGTGGTACACAAAAGATCCCTTAGTTCAGGATGTCTGTCTGCCGTTTAGCAACCGATTAGGTGTTTCAGTTATGGCTATGGTTAAGGCCATAATTGAAGTCATATTTAATTAAAACTTTACTCACGAGCTAGAGATACTGTTCTGGGAGTTAGCACTACTGTTCGCCGGTTGCCGTAGGGATGCTGTTTGGTATTCATGAAAATTTTAAACTAAATCCCTACAGCTTGCCCTGTATGTTCCGATACCTAAAAGTAATCAAGGTCTTCCAGTCATTAAAGTGCTATTATACCAAAGAAATAGCCCAGTAAATGTGAAAAAACGACCAGAAATAAGTAAATCAATTGATGACTTTTATATCCTGATCACTTTTCGTTACTGTTGAATCATATTTTGGTGGAAAAACCACAAGCATTACTCAGGCATTCATGTAAAAATGAAACTTTTCGATAATTTAGCAGATAATTTAGCTCAAGACTTAGTGAAATAATACTTACTAAATGCGATTTAGAGACTAAAACAAATTTTTAAAGAAAAACATAAACTTTTTTTTTCTAGAAAATTATAAAATTCAATTTATTTTTTCAGCAAACCTTGGAATTTTTTAGAAAAATTTTTAGCAAATGTTTGGAAAAAACCAAACCAACTCAATAAAAAAATATTAATGACTTTTTTAAAGCATTATATTTATATACTAATAAATAAAATTATTTTCCAGTAAATACAAGTTTATATATAAAATTATTTCGCTTTAAAAAATAAAAACGAGACTTTTTTAGATTAAAATCCAAAAAATTTCAAAGAAATAAAAGAACTTTAGTAGCCAGTAGTGAGAAATAGCTTTAAATTAAATTATTGTATTATTTTATGAATATTTTGTTTCATGTTAATTTTTTTCTTTTTTTTTAACAAAAAATTTTGATAAATGACGAATAACTAAAAATTATAAAACATTTTTTTCTTACCTTTCATTTCAAATTTTTAAGAAGAAAACGAGTGGGTGTAGCAGTCGCACTCAACAAACAATTAAATAAACCATAATTTCTTGGCAACAAACATTTGCAAAATAATATCTAAAATTTTTTTATTATTATTTCTTTTTCTTTTTTTTATATTATAATTTTTTTATTTTTATTTATTCAAAATTTTTTTTCTTAACACTTGGCAACCCATACTTAAATAATTCCTTTCATTTCAATTCTCCGGTATTTACATTTCAATAAAACAAAAACAAACACACATTAAATGAAATGAAAATACAATTTATGTTACAAAAACAAACAAACAACACAAATTATTTACGAATTAACGTATTAACTTAACGGTATTTAAAAAACAACAACTATTAACTTAAACAAACACTCAGAGAGAGAGAGAGAGAGAAAGAGAAAGTAGGGAGACCGGCAAACAAATTAAACGAAAAAATGTCGAATTTGTTTTTACTTTTCCTTCCACTTAAGCAGTTGTTTAACGGTATTTTTTTGACACAATGAATTCCATATTTGTTTACATGCTATTTTGTTTTTTTTTTTTTTTTATTTAAAGAGTTCTTTATTAATATTTTTTTTTTAGATTTTAAAACATAATCTTTCCGTTTTACTCACGCACACAACCGTTTGCTTAAACGTTCCATGGAAAACTGAGCGCACAATATAATAGTTCTTGTGCTTGTTTTTTGACAGTCATCATCATCACCAACCAACACGCGACTACAGCATATTTTTGTTCTTATAAAAATAAAAGCACAACAATATTAACACAAAATATGTATTTTCCTCTTCACTTAATAGTAAACAGAGAGTAAAAATAAAAACAAAATACAGCGATACAGGACCAACATTTTTTAATTGAGAAATGAGAATAGAATTTATGAAACAAACCAGATAAACAAAAGCAAAACACATGACGTTGTTTTTGTTTTTGTTTTTGCTTTTTTGCTTTGTACATGAAAAACAAATTTTTAACTAGAACAAAAACATTATAATGTTAAGTATTATATACTATTATATAACATTTAACAGTAAGGGCTGCTGTTAAGACTTTTCACTTATGTTTTTATATATATGTTATGTTATATGTTAATAACAGGTACAATCATGATTTAAGAAATAGAAGGTAGTTCCACTCAAAATTGTTTGACAATAAACGAGATTCTTAAAGCTTGTTTTATATGTAAACATTTAAAAAAAACGTTGCCACATGCAGAAAAAGGATCAGTATACCCAGAAATTTTCCACAATTTTGTGTAATATAATCAATATTTTAAATTTAGAATATTATTCAGAATTTTGCAGCATAACTACCAACGTTAATTTTGAATATATAATGTAATGTTTTTCAACCCAGGCTATTTTAGAATAAATACTATAAGATATGTATTGAAATGGGTAATTTTAAGGTCTTATTAAAGATTTGTTTTAAGTTGTTTTCTTTGTGATCTTTTTTTCTTTGTTTATGTGAAAAATGCGTTTTTGTGAGCAGGGTATGGCAGCATAAATTTCAACATAAATGCCAGTTCGCCTTTATTGTCAAATGGTAATATGCCAGAAGAAATGAGAGAGTGGCACTACCTTCTATTTTCTTATATCATGGGTACAATCATAATACTACAGGGTAAAATACTGCAGTATAACAGATGAAACGCTTAACATAATTGAGGATAACAAAGTGTTTTATGTTAAGAATCATTTATAAATAGGACTGCCATGTTGTATTTATTAAAGTTTTTTTTTTAATAATAAAGTAAACCATTTCTTGTTACATTTCAATAACAAATTATTCATGTATTTCTCTAACAATTTAAATATTTATTGGCATTATTAGTTAAACAAAATTGGATAGACTATACGTTTATATACTGCCTTACCATTAATAACTGAAAGATACCTGCTTCTTGGTGGTTGAATATGTTGAGAAGTTGAGAGTTTTTTCACTGTACAATGAATGAAAAAAATCATAATTCTTACTCGGTTGTTTAACGTTATAGTTCAATGAGCGCAAAGTTAACTAAAGTCGAAGAAAATGCATCTTAACCACACAATCACCAGATGCTCTGCATCTACATTCTAAAAGCCGCTAGATATTTCAGATGGTCGTTCGCAGATGACTCATCAGAGCCGTATTGTATGTAGTTGGCAAGATATATGTTACTCTCGAAATCGAAAGACCGGATTCTTCTTTTCCCTGTCATTGCACTGCGACAATAGTCGACGAACAGCAGTCCAAGACCACCAGACCACTCGTCTAGCATCCAATATCCAATTATTGCAAATGGTGATCTTGATATGTATATTCTTAAAGAATAAGGTCCTACGCAGGTCAGATGGTGCATAAATAGGCCGCCTCCTCTTGGTGCACCCTGCATTACGCTAAATGGTCTACTCCCTCTGTCACGTCCCTCGTTTCCGTCCATAGACTTTTATCTGGTTTATTATTTTCTGATTTGTTGACGAACTGGCGGTTGTAATCTGGTGGACTTAGTAGCACCGGGCTTCAGGTAACCTGCGGTTTGAGGGCTTTATTGGCTACAACTGTCCCATTTCCTTTGAAATCCTGAAATAGCATTCCTTGTCCTTCGCCATTAAGTTGATGGTGGAGGTTCGGTTAAAAGGACTCCAATTAGTACTGGTCTGGCTCTGGCCAACATTCACGTGGCCTTCCACTTGTATAGATAACCACGGAACCTTTTATAGTGACTACACATACGAGCAAGGATAGCGGCTTTAAGTGGCGACCCTTCCTGGCAGGTGAGCGCAAGACGCTTACAAGGCAAGCTTCTGTTTGCACAACCGCAACCGCAGAAGCTGCCGTAAAATTGTGGCTACCCCTAAGCCGGGTACCTCAGATATTGCTGGCTCTGCGGATTCAGTGATGGTTACTAATGCACTGTCTACATCTGCAGTGGCCAGAGCCAACAATCCAATCCTAACTGGTGCCAAGACATTGGTAATCAAGTCGGTAACGTCAGTCCATAGTATCTCACGCACACGCTAAGGTGATCGCAAGTTTAAGTGCTTACAGAACACGAAGATCGGTGCACCGAATTATTTCTAGAATAGGCTCAGTCGACCAGGTTCTTCTATCCGAGGACGAAAAGGGTAGGCTGACCTGGGCTAAGGCCCACGTGGATGAACGTTCTCCCGCCTCCTCAAGGCCGGACGCTCATCAGAAGAGGCAAAGAAATATTGCGACATTACTTTGAAAATCATGGTAATGTTGCAGAATGAAAAAAAGAAAAAAATCATCTTTTCAGATGAAGCTCATTTTGATCTTGGCAGGTATGTAAACAAGCAAAATTGTCGCATTTGGGGCACAGAAAACCCGCACGCATACATTGAAAAGCCGATACAGCCAAGACGAGTCACTGTTGGTGCGGATTTTGGTCCAGAGGCGTAATTGGGCCATTTTTCTTCGAAAATGAGCAAGGAGTGGCCGTTACAGTCAATGGATATCGCTATCGGGCCATGTTGAACGCATTTTTGTTCACAAAAATTGAAGAGGAGGATATTAGCAACATTTGGTTTCAACAGGACGGCGGTACGTGCCACACAGCCGAAGCTACACTCGATGTTTTGCGCCCTGTTTTTGAAGATCGCATTATCAGCTACAGAGCTGATGTCGTTTGGCCACCTCGGAGCTGCGATTTGACACCGTTGGACTATTATTTGTGGGGTGCCGTCAAAGATAAATGTTACGCCAACAAGCCAGAGACAATTGACGCTTTAAAAGACAATATTCGTGAAGCTATTGGTGAAATACAGCTGCACACAATCGATAATGTGCTTAAAAATTGAACCGATCGTGTAGGCTACTGCATGGCCAGCCGAGGCAGCCATTTGAATGAAATTATTTTCCATTATTAACCGGACGGATTGTACTTTCAAATAAAAAAAGAAATTTGAGAAAATATTCAATAGATTTTTTTACAGCATTTTAAAAAAAAAAATTATTTGGCGGACCCTTTCTATCCGAGCGAATTCAGCAAGCTGCAGGCGACCAAAATAACCTAAACTATTCCATTTTATAAGCAATTCTATGTCTAGAAAAAATGTATTTCTGTTCTTACATTTTCATTTCTGATGATTTCGTTGTGGTAAAGAATGTGTTTTTCTAAAAATAAAAAGTTGGAGGCCTTTTCAGTCAAGAGTAGAGCTTATGGAAAAAAGAGCTTTAACACTTGCATTCATTCAATGAATCTAAAATGAAGCCAAAAGATCTTTAAAAGCGATATTTCATATTTCAAATACTGCGGAGATCTTCATTGACACATCTGAAAGGAGCATGAAGCAAATAGGATCCATTTGTTTTTTTAATTTTTTAATATGCGTAGTCTAGATTCAACGACAATCAAATGTGTATAACCATAATGTGCTTAACAAATGTGCTTTTCTTCAAGTTTCGTTCAGAGTCATTTGCTTAGGTTTTAAGCGAACCTGATCGCATTTTGCGTATGTAAACAGCTGTTTGTGTGTTACATCCTAAACAATAGCAAAAGAAATACGTTGTGCAATGGATGTTCTTGCTCTTAGTCGTCACTGAAACAGCGACGATTAAATATGCGTAGCGGGTGTATGCAGATTTTTTTTGTACTTACACTTGCATATTGAAGTTAGTAAATATGTACAGTAAAGGTAAAAATAATAGAAACACATTTTTTAATTATTTTTAGAAAACATTTTTATTTAGAAATTCAAATATTGCTTTATTTATATTTTATCAATATTCTTAAAAAAAAACGGTAAAAATTATTTACAGAAAACGTTAATCAAAACGTAAATTTAATTCATTTTTTAGAATTAAAATTGAAAAAGAAGGACTAAGGACTTCAACTATTAAAAATAACTTAAACTTACAATTAAAACAACTTATTTACAGTCGAATAAAAAGCCGGATATCAAATGCATTTTTTGTGTGTTTCTATTATTTTTTCCATTACTGTATGGTTATCTGAAACGGTAATTCCCGCAACTAATAAAAAGCAAAAATAAAATAAAAAAATAAAAGCAATTTTTTCAAAACCATCACTTCCGGTTATGGCTGCCAGACTTGACGGTTTATTATGATTTCAACGATTTTTCAACGTCAATTTAACAAATTGGCAATTTCTCTATATGAAAAAATTATTATCGTTCTAGAGTAGGTGATCTATTCTTACAGTACTCTAGTGCGTATGATTATTATTAAAGGCAATTAATTTATCATACGCACCTGTGTATAGTTCAAATAACAAAACTGTGTGCGTGTGTGTGTGTTTTTTAAGCTATGCGATCTAGGGCAAAGGAAAAAACAAGACTTACCGTCTGGCTTGCCATCCATCTACGTACTACCCGATCTCCGATCATAATTCTCCTATTCAATTTTCCCCCGAGACCGAGACAATCAAGTATAATTCAGGCAAGCAGTGATTTAGAGAATCCTGCTTTGCTCTCTCAGCCATTTTCTAGCGCACTAAGATTTTCTTTGCGAGAGCACATACAAATTTCTAGTTGTTAGCTGAAGTCAGCATCAGTCCAACAATGTTGTCTGGTGCGATCCGAGAGCTAATCGCAGTTTCCAGGAGGCATATTTGATTCTCATTCCGCAAGCAGTCAAATTAAACGTGCCCCTCACATCATTTTTTTTTTAGCTATACGCGCTACAGCTAAGGATGTTGACAGTCCGGACTAACCAATATGCACGATTCGCAACAAGACTTAGTATCTGGCTTGTCATGCGCCTTCGTAATTCTTCCATCCATTTCCTCCACCGAGACCACTATCAAGTATTACTTCAAGGGAGTGGTGATTCAGCGAATGCTGCTTCCTCTTTCCGCAGATCTTGCCCTCTTGGTCAATCTCTGACGAACCAAGATTTCCTTTGTGAGAGCACACACAAATTCCTAGTTGTTAGCTGAAGTCAGCATCAGTGCAATAACATTGTCTGGCGCGATCCGAGAGCTAATCGCAGTTCCCAGGAGGCATATTTGATTCTCATACCGCAAGCAGTCAAATAAAACGTGCCCCGCAGTTTCAGTTGTATTTAGACAATCCGGACACACATCGTCGGGCTTTTTTTAGCTGAACGTGCCACGGCTAGAGTATCTTCAAAAGATGTTGACAGTCCGAACTAAGCAATATGCACGATTCGCGGCAAGACTAACTATCTGGCTTGCCATGCGCCTACGTATCAAGTATTACTTCAGGGGAGTATTGATTCAGCGAATGCTGCTTTCTCTTTCCGCAGATATTGCCCTCTCGGCCAATCTCTGACGCACCAAGATATCCTTTGCGTAAACGCACACATCGTCAGTCCAACAATGTTGTCTGGAGCTATCCGGGATCGAATTATCGTTTCCAGGGAACGCCTTTGATCGTCATACCGCGGGAAATCAAAGAAAACGTGACGCGCGGTTTCTGTCACATTTGGACAATCCTGGCACACATCATCGTCGTCGTGCTCTTATTTAGAAAGGTATGCCCTAAAGCATCCATGACCGCTTAACAACTGAGTCAGAAAAAAATTTTCCCGCCCGTGTCTTCTTCCTACCCAATCAGCAACATGCGGTATGAGCCCGTGGGTCCATCTTACCCTTCCCGTGTTTGCCGACACTGATCTCTTCGCAACATGTTTCTTCCTTTCAACATCCGCCACCAGCTTCAGTAGCATCAGTCCCGCAATAACCAAAGCCGCGTCCGTGGACACTCTGCGGAAGGCAGAGGTGACCCTGAGCGAACATCTTCTATAGGCTGCATCAATACCCATCCTATATGTTCTCCTAAGCATAGCCTCAGCCCATATGGGGGCTGCATAGAAGGCAATTGAACGCCGTCATCGGCGTTGTGTTTGTGTGTGTGTGGGGGGGTGTGTGCGTAGAAAGAAGAAAATTAAAAAGATTTAAAAAAAATGTTTAATATACATTTTCTAAGCAATAGCTTTGTTCCGAAAATTTTAAAAGCGGTTGCTAGTTGCGCCTTTTAGAAAAATAGTTTTTCTTTGTTGCATAAAATCAAGTTTCTTAGCTTTAAGTTTGAGCATAACCCTCTTTATTTGTCAATTAAAGAATATGATAAAATCTAAAATAAATACAAATTTTTATACGGCAGCAACTGTACAAATTAATTTTTTAAATGGTAAACCTTTTTTAAGATATGCTCAGGCCATTATAAAGCCCCTCCAAACTCTTACGTTCATCATCACACATATCATCTTTTAATACTTCATCAAAATCTATAACAATTCGTTTTGTTGCCGGCTTATACAGTGAGTATTCAATATTTGCTGCATTAAACATTTCACGTGATGCTCTATATACTAGTTTATCCGAATATTTATCGGATAAATAGTAAATTTTCGCTATACCAGATTGTACTATAAGTTTAGCACATTCATTGCAGGGAAATAGGGTCGTATAAAGGTAAGTATTTTTCAGATTTGCACAATTTTTATTTAAAATCGCATTCGCTTCAGCATGAACGACAAACATTTTCTTAACGTAATTGACATCGGCCGAAGGTATATGTTTTATATCCTCTTTTTTATACCAGGGAAATTCATCGTCACTGCATTTGTTGGGAAAGCCATTATAGCCAATGGCTACAATACGTTTATCCTCGTTAACGATAACAGCCCCAACCTGTGTTACTGGATCTTTACTGCGTTTTGATGCTAGGACAGCATTTGCCATAAAATAATCATCCCAGCTTATGTAATCCTTACGTTTACTATTGAGAATCGGTGAAAATTTGTTCATTTTAGCTGGACTACTAGTGGAGGCAGACATCGTTCATGAAAGAGCTGAAAAGATATTAATCAATGGACTTAAGTATTAAGGAAATAAGATACTTTAAGTTGTTTTTAAATTGTATATCTCTAATATTTAATACTAAATATTATATCAGACCCGTGAGACCTATTGTGGATTTTGATTCCTAAGTTAGATTTTGATTCCTAAGTTAGTTTTTGAAAATAAATGAAACCAGAGACAGCAATCAAGAGCAATAATTTGTGAGCAAGTGCGCTTAAGTCATTTAGTATTTTCTCCCAACTCTTGAACATTTGATTTGTTTGGACTGTATGGGCAAAGTTGCGATTTCGACAGGTTAAACTTGGAGGTATATCCTGAAAGGTGGCGATGGTAGTTGTCGATGGGCTAATGAGTGGTCACGTAGCCTTTACAGACGGCAAAAGTCTAAAAACTGTATAGCTGTTTAGAGCTATCTTATAGAATCATGTATGACTCTAGGTTGATATGTTTGCGAATCTTAAGACAACGAAGTTGATCTATGAACATGAATTTCTACTCTAACTATGAAATTCAGACTGCTTTAAATACACGAACTGGCTAGCATGTCAGCTCACGCTACTACTGGTTAAGTACAGCATTAGACTATGTTTGGTTCCGGGAACTGACACATTGTAGTAAATGAGACTACAAATGGATTGAAGAGTTGGGGCGGAGCGTAGGTTGTAGATTTAGCAGACGGATCTCAAAACCTTATATTCGTTTCTTTGACTACTTGATTGATCTATGAATGCGTCGGCCAGTAGATGATTCATGAAGAAGGGGGGTGGACCGTCAGGCATGGATTCTAAACCTGGGAGGTAGGCTCTCAGAATTATGGTAAATTTTATGACTGGACATTGGTCGTTGTACGTTGTTCGACTTGTCGAGTTAAAGGGAAGCTCGAAAGGGTTAAACACATCCTGTTGTTTTGCCTTGGTCTTCAGAGATGTAGGCACAGGCTATTGAGCTGGGAATTTGTCAGTGCCCTAGGTGGGGTTGTGTCTAACAAGATTTTTGTGAGGCATTAATTGGCTGGCAAGGGGACTCCAAGTGTAGAGGAGACTTTTGTGACGTTTATCTTGCCCTTCCTTTCTTGCATCCGTTCTCCTATCTTCCTTCTTTTATTTTTGCTATTCATTTTCTGCAGTTCATGACTACTGGCCAAGTTTTCTGTCCTTTCTCTTATCTTTCAGACGGTAACCTAGGTAGGGGTGTGTTGCACCACCTTTAAGACCTATTTTTATATATAGACATACATCAGTTTCATTACATTTTTAATGTTCCCACCAGTTATACCTGCCTACTTGAAAAGCTTGTTCAACATATTCTTTGCCAGACTTACTCTAATATTGCTATGTGTATCACTGCCAATATATCAAGTGTTTTGAAGCTCTATCGTGGTTAAATTTTATAAAAGTAGGTATAAAAAAATTGTGTGAAAGTATCTATACAGATGGTTCTAAACTTGAGGACGAGGTGTGCAGTGGATTCTTTGCCAAAAGACTTAACCTGAGGGCATCTATGTATTCGCCTCCCGGACTATTGTACATAGAGTATTTCAGGCTGGTGCAATGGCCTGGCATTGCGTAGTTGATATTCACTACTAACATCTATAGCTTTTTTAATAGCCAGATGACAATCAAATCTCTTTGAGTGTGACTACCGACTCTAAACGTCAATGACTTGTCAGCATAGACACCCGAAATAGTCTTGAAAGTATCCTAAGGGAATAGCGACAATCTCTAATAGGTAGACATATAGAGTGCGCCTACCTGCAGATGATTTTTATAGAGGATTGCGGACCGCTCTATGATAATATCTGGAATTATTAAATATTCCTGGAAACGTCCTCTTTTTACACATTTTTGGCCTTAATTAAAGAAAACATGCAACATTTTTCCTTAATCTATTACAAAAATGCCGAAATACGACGGCTACGGCAAGCGCATGGTTGGCTGGGTAAATATTTTCACATAAAGATAACGGTATTTCAGAAATGAAGTTGCCATAATATAATTCGCCGTGTGCCAGATCTTATATAAAAAATGTGTTACCAGACATTCTTTTTTCTACTTAAAGAAAATTTTCCTCAATTTTTTTATTTTGTCCTCGATTGTATTCTTTTCAAGATTTGTTCATTTTTATTACAATCAAAAAATTAATACTAAATTCCACACATTTTCGAGTATTTAATAAAATACAATTTTTTCATGAATATATTTTAATAATCATAGAATACAAAGCGTTTGGAATATAATATTGTTAAGATTTATTTAAATACTACAAAGAAAAACATTTTAAGCAAAAAACCAATATTATAATGCTTATGGACAAAAATTTATGCCTTTTGGGCTCTAATGGGTATGGGATTTTGTTTGAGATGCAAATAGATGGAACGCATGCGTGATATATCTTTGCCAGATTTATTAACTTTAGGATTAAAATCACATAATTTGGCAATGCGTTCCCATTCGGTGCCTGGTTCCATGGCCCCACCATTTTCTAGGGCGGCTGCTTGTTTTTCCGCACTACGGGCCGCTGATTTTGTCTTGGCTATAGATTCTTCAGTTTGTCTTAACCAGTCTTCAAGTTCCTTTTTGGCTTGGGCACGTAATTCCTCCTTTTTACGCTCTTCTTCGCGATCTTTTTCCTCTAAACGTTGTTGTTGTTCTTCACGCCATTTTCTTATTTTCTCAGGTTCAACACGAGAAGGTGGTGGTCCAGATATGGGATTCACTTCATTATTCTCGCTGCCTATCATTTCAAATGAACCGGTAGAAGACTCCAAACCACCGCTACTGCCGGCAGCTAATTCATTAATATCACCGCCCAAAAGACCAGCATCTTCATTAGTAGCTGAAGTTTTGGTGGCCGCAGAACCAGCATTGATTTCTGCCTCCAAATCACCTAAGATTGATTTTTCTTGTGCCAAAAATTCAGCAGCAGGGTCCACCTCTTCGACAGCAGCAGTGGGAGCAGCAGCTACAAAATCGTCACCGAAATCCATTTTGATAAACTGCTGGGATTTTTAATGGTCCGACAGTTACATTCCACCAAAAGATGACACATCATTTCACAGCAGTAAGACGAAAAAAAAATATTGCAAAAAGGGGCGTATTGACATTAAACAGTTATTTATAACCGTATTTAATCTTCTATCTTACCTAAACAAAGAAGTTTCCTAACAATTAATTTATATTTTATAGAAAATTTTCTCGTTTTCAATTATTAATTGTCGTTTTTAATTTTTATTTTTATCTGTATTATTTCGTGTTTTTCTTTCTTTTATTTTCTTTTACTATCGTTTTTAATCAATGTAGCGAAACTTTCCTACTCTTTCTCCGTTTTCTTTATGTGGCTTTTATAACACTATCATCGCTTGGTGTAGCAACGACCTAAACATAATCACTAAGAACAATGTTGTCAACTAAATTTAAAAATTGGCGAACAATGTCAGAATTTCTAATGGTGGCAAACAATATGCTTAGGACTGGCATAATATTTTTTAAGAAGTCTGACTGAACATCACTAAGCTTATGATCGGTTTTACAAGTATTTATGTTTTTCTGATATAAAAACACTAAAGCACATTATAGAGAACGAAAACTTCAAAAGATACGCCCATTTTGACATATCATCATTCAACAATACTTTATAGTGTAAAAACGACTTGCAAGAAGGAAAAAACAAAACAAACAAGACATATTTAATAAGTTCATTTTGTAGAATATGCCTTAGAAGCGGTGACATGTGGTTTTCTTTTTACGTATGCGTTACGAATATTTAAAAAAATTTGCATTCGTCATTACTTAAACGAAAATAATATTTTTGTTTTCACAAACAATACATTAAATATTTAATGCTAACAGCAATATATAACACTATACCAATTGAATATTGTAAACAATGAAAGAATAATTTACCTTTGACACTTTCGGTTTTCTTAAGTTTAAACACAAAATGAAAAAAGGCGGTAAATATTGAGTAAACAAAGATACAACACACACTGATTATTTGCAATCTAAACAGTTTCAAACAAAAAATATTTATTGTTTTTAATTACTCGTATCTTTGTTTAATAATCTGTCGGTGTATTAAATGCCAACAATATTGCCACTGTTTAATTTCAAACAGTCATCTCACATTACGGTTGAATTACAAAAAATCCCCAAAGTAGGCAAATTTTTCAGACGTTATTTTTTAAAATTCAATTGCAAAAATAATTTATATTTATATAATCAACAAATGATTCTAGAAATTCATAAGTAAATTATATAACTTAAAGAAAAAATGTAAAATTAAAAAAAGAAAATATACGCATATACTAAAATTTTACCATCACCTAATTTTATAATAATACACCAGTTCTAAACAGTAGTTAAACTTTTTCTCACATACAAAAGCTAATTGTTTTGCCCCGATTTACCAGATGGCATCGCTACTTCATTGTTATTGACCAGAAAAAGTAATGCCCCGTGAAATTGAAAATTATAAATAGAAGTTAAATTTTACATTTTATTTCTATTTATAATAACATTTTGTTAGGTTTTTAAATTGTTTGTACTTATTTCTTTTTTTTTCCCGAATTTCTGTCATTTTTCTTATGAAAATCAATAAAATCTGAAATGGTCGTTGCTACACCCACAATTTATGACAATACACAAATTTTTTTCTCTTTCGCCTTCTTCGTCAAATATCTTCCTTTTTTTTCTGTGACTGCCATATTTTTCTAAAATGGCGCTTTGAGACAAGACGAAGTAAAAAATAGTGCATAAATTTTTCTAAAAATAACAACGAAATTGTCCATACAATTTTCAAATATTTACATAATTCGCAAGTGTAAATAGTGTTTAATATAAAACAATGACAAAGTTTAAGAAAAATCATGATTTAATGTGCTAATTTCCATAGCAAAAAAATGACAATTAAAAGTGATAGACGTGATTGATGATAGACAATTTAACAAGAACGCGATACACATACATACACAAACACCTTCAACATAATACAATAAAAAGACCCCAAATAAAATACAAAAAAAAAAACGAAACGAAAAAGAGGAGGACAAGTACAATTTTCATTTATGTGGTAGAAAAAAGAAAAACGTCAAAAAACGTTTGATAGTAAGAAAAGGAAAAAATATTGCAAGAGAAATAAAAAAAGAAAAAAGGGAGCCAAGGCGGCGGGCAGGTTATTGTTAAACACAGAAATATATAGAAATTACTTTTTTTTTTCTAATAATTTTCTAAGATATTAGAAAATAAAAATCTATAAACATAGGTGAGTTGTTTTGGGAAATGCCCGATTTTATGTAATGATGAAGTGGGATTTTTTTTTTCTTATTCTATGTTTTTGTTTTTTAGTTCTGTGTAGTGTGTATATAGTTTTTTATAAGCGTGAGTCACCATGGACCCAAATTCGAGTCCCTGGCCTTATGCCTACAATCGTATAGTACCAGCGGCTAGTAGTACAACATCGGCCGAAGATTTTCAACATCCACATTTGGCATCCAGTGCCCAGTCACTGTTATTGCAGGCGGCTCATTCTAATATTGCTGCAAATATTGCAGCTGGTGGCGGCGGTTTTGTATCGCCCTCACCCATAAGTGGCTATAATCCAGTTTTCCAACAAATCTATCATCATGCGGCCGCCGCTAGTGCTGTACAACCAAAACCTGCCCATTATGCCTCGTCGGCTGTTAATACACCACATCGCCAATTACAAATACCCGCCACATTGGATAAACAATTGACCTCATTCCAAAATCAAGCTGCTATAGCTGCGGTATCATCGGCCGCAGCGGCTGTAGTTAATAATGCTGCAGCGGCTACAAATTATTATGGTGAGAATTCATCATCAAGTGGTGCTTCACCTTCGCCCACCACCTCTACTATAACGCCGACTACGTTAAGTTGGAATACTCCAATGATATCAAATACTTTTTTGGCCATGCAACAACAGCAGCAAGCTCAGCAGCAGCAACAACAAGCGCAGCAACAACAACAGCAGCAACAACAAAGCCAACAGCAACAGCAGCATCAGCAACAACAACAGCTTAATCTAGCTGCGGATAAGGTGGTGAGTAGTAGTATGTAGTCAGAGTTTAAGTTGCAAAAAAAATATGTACCATCCAAAACATGCATATAAAGATCATATGATTTTATTTTATATCGTCTCATTATTGTTGCATCAACTAGACTTTTTTTTAAATTTTCAATTTTCTAAATATCAATACATACATATATTTTAAAATAACATATTGAAATGTGTATGTTGAAAGGAACAGCAAAGTTCAAGAGAATTTGTTTTCAAAATTAATACAAAGGTATGCAGTAAAACGTTGACATTAGTGATTGGAATACATTTTTCAATTACAATAGAACATTTTTTATAGACATTTAAGGGACTTGGACTGATACATTAAAAAGTTTTGAGGGCTGTTTAACTTTTTTTAAATGATTTGAAATGAAAACCAAATGCTTAACAAGGTTTGTAAGGCCAAACACCAGCGTTCTCAATACAATTGAATCTTCGTGGCGCATTGAGCCGAGTAACACTCAGCCAAAGATTGTGAACTCAGAAATATCTGCTTCTATAAAAAGTTTTTTGGTTAGGAACTAGATACGGTATTTCTTTAACTAAAATTGCAGCAATAAAGTTACAAAACTTACATCAGTAGATGGAAATCAAATTAGAAAAATTACCGAGTCGTAAAGGAAAATGATAATTTGCAACTTATTCGTTAAAAATGTAGGTTTTTTTAAATAAAAATTTTAATATTTATTCCAGTTATTATTTCGTTCTTTTCGGGAAATTATATTAAAGTTGTTACATTCACTTTTATCATAGTTGGTGCAGTCGTAGTCGTATTTCGACGTCTTTGTAATAGATTAAAAAAAACAAACTTTATACAAATGGACCAAAATTTTTTAGTCTGTTACAAAAATGTCGAAAAATTATTGTAACTCGACAACCAAACAAAAAAAATTTGTTTCTTATTAAATAAAATTTCAATTTCATATCATCAAAGTCTTCATATTTCACATTTAATTTCGCATTATGTCTACATTTGGTATATTAAGTTTAAATCATACTTACAAAATTTAGTTTCTAAAGAAACAAAGTTTGTAATCTGAGTAGAGTCTGCCTATAAAAAAAAACTCAAAACCTTGTGCCAACAATATAAAATAGGAATAAACTGAAGCTTAAATATATTTGGGATTTGTTGAGTAAAGTATATAATATCTTTCTGTGCATATTATATTTTAAAATTATAAAATCATTGTAAATGTTTGAATTGCCTCTAAATACATAAAGTTTCAAATTTGATACCAGACCTTAATATGAATTGTATGCTCGTAATCATTAAATGCTCCTGATTTTGTCTGCATATGTGATAACATTACATAATATTTTCACCATCTAAAGTTATAAAATAAATGTCAGTTGGAATTATAGCTTATATTACATAAACACATTGACAACAAAATTGTTTAGTATGTATTTTTAAAAAATTTCAGCCAAATTTATGCAGTATTATATTTGCGCTAAATTAGAACAGATTTCATTGAAATTAGTATAGTTACAAGGTATTTGGATTTATTTTAGTGTACATAAAAAGTAAAACAACGTTCTAGCTATGATAAAGACATTTATACTACCAATTTTCGTTTCTGTCAAGATTTTAATAAATATTGTCAATATTCATTGGTGCCATATATGTATGATCTAAAAATTTCATAAATGTATATCATAATATCCAATGTTTGTGCAATGCTTTTAATGTAATGTAAATGTTTTTAAATTAAAAGTATTTTAAATTTAATTATTTATAATTTAAATTTTTTATAGTATACTTTAAACAACTATTAATTCTTACTACGGGTTTGTGCGTTATTTGAAACGATCTTCGTATTTTATTTAAATGCTCAAATGTAGACCTTGCTCCTCCTCCAGCTAACTTATCCTTCAGCTAACGTTTTGCAACCAAAGTAGCGAAAAGTGGATATATTGGCTGGGTTTATAGATATAAATCGCTTGTGATCGTGCTATTGAAAGATATTGCATTTTTTTCTCGTGTTTATCTGCAATCTTAGTTTTCCTGCATGTCTGAATGTTTATGAGACAGAAAACATATATCGTTAGCCAAGTTAATGTGTTCAAATTGGCTATGGAAGGTTACAGACTATTCCTTTCTTTGAAAGTTTTAAGATTAAACGGTACCGTTGTTACACGCAGGTGTTTATCTCTATTCTTCGCTAGTCATTTCTTTGTGGCGGACATCATATTTAGCGTGTGCGTACATTGCTTTTGTCAAATTGATTAATTTAGTTTGACACTGCTTTTGCTCTTAACGAACATATTGGCGTTCTACTTAGCTGCTTTATTCATAGTGTGTTGGCCAGATCTACACAACTGCAGTGTCTGCAACCAGAGCCTGTTCGTCTATTTATTATAAATGCATTGTATTGAGTAAGATGAGTTCATTCTAGTTGTTGCAGTCTGTTAGATCGGCTTTGAAAGTAACGGAACTCAAATTATTCAAAAGTGGATCAATAAAATATTAAATTAAAAAAAATAATAAGAAATTATTTGTTATAGATTGCAAAATCAAATAACGATGGGCTCATATGATTACTAATTTTTCTCAAATAACTATAATTTTGTTATACTATTTTTTAATGTTTTTAACGAAGTATTTTTTTATATTAGGTACATAAATTAATTATTCGATTTTGGATTCGTCGAAAAATTGAAACGAAATTATATTTTAAAAAATTTGATTACACGAGTAAATTGTTTTTGGATATAGGTCATTGAATTACGTGAACCATTGGTATCGATTTTTCGAAAATAATGTGATTTTAAAGGTGTATTTTATTAAATAAAATATAAAATTTTTCCAAAAATTTCATAAAAAGGATAAATTTAAATAAAACAAGCTGTTTGTACAAGAGAATTAGGAAATTTCTTTGCCAAAAGTCAATTGCTGTACTGTATTAATAAATGGTAAAGCTAATCTGCGTATTTTAAATTTTTGTTAGAATTCAAACAAGTTCAAACAACTTCATAGCCAGCTAAATTTTTACGATAATAGAAAATATGTTGTACCTTTTAGGCATGCTAACGAAATTCTATAAGCACTTGTTTTTTTATTTTTTTATATTTTATTTCTTATTTTTTTATATCTTTTTTTTATATCTTTTTTTTTTTTGTTTGAAATAACTAACACATGGGCTGAAAAGTCTAACAAAGGAAAGGAAAACCCAGCGCCGCGCTAGATTTACCACTTTTGTAGAACGATTTATCTTTTGCTTCAAAATAGGCCTTAGTTTCAGCGATAACCCTTTTATTCGTGCAGTCGTTTCTTTGCAATTTCGTCTTACTAACGCTCCAATAACGCTATGCAATATTCAGTATTGATGGTATTTTTCTGCTCAAGGCAGTCGATCTACGCCACGCACATCCCAAAATACCGAGCCCATAACCTTTCCAGCTATTTGTTGTGCTTTCGGGTGCTTTGTACGAGGTTCACCAGTTAATGTCCACTCAGATGAATGGAGTGAATGATGGATTCATGTTTCATCCATTGTCACATATCGACGTAAAAAATCCGGTTTGTTGCGATGAAACATGGCCCAACACTGCTAAGAATCATCAACACGTTCTTGTTCAGTATTAAGTTGGAATTGGATGTACAGTTGAATTCTTATGAAAAATAGCCAAAAAAAAATGTTATAGGTTTTTAGCCATGCTATCTATCTACGCTTTATAAACACTTCTCTTAAATAACAATAATTCCGTTCGTAATAATTTAAACTCAAGAGTTCTTTAAATATTTAGTTCCTAAATCAGTGACTGACTGCTTTATTTTATATTATTTAATTATCATTTTTTATTTAAATATACAGTTGAATTCTTATGAAAACAATACACGAATATGTTAGAAGTTTTAGTTATGCTAAAACAAATTATTGCTTATAAAGGCTGTATTATACGCTTAGCTAGCATTTTGGGTGATATCGATTTAAAAAAATTATTGCCTAATTTTTAAGCAAAATTTGGTATGACATTCTTATCAAAACTTATTTATGATTGTGCTGCATTGTTAAACACATTAGTCTTGTATTTTGCTTCGGGATTTTGGTTTATAAAAGTCAAAATAGAGAATTTTTCAATAACACTAGACTTATTTATCCTGAATAATTATTTATATTTCACCTGGTTAGGTTGTAAGTGCATTTTCTTTTTTTGAGTATACATACATGACCATACAATAAATATTGTATTATCACAATAAAAAAAGGAAAAATATGTAAAAACAGCAACAAAAAGATAGATTTATAATTGAACAACATACATGACAATAAGCAGTAGAGTAGCAAAAATAAAATATATAATCAAAAAATAGCAGAAGTTATATAAGAAGAAATAAGACAAGGAGAGGGCTGTTGGTGGGTCAACATAATATATGTATGTATAAACATAAATATATGTGTGTATGTACGATGATGTCTGGTTATAGACAAACTATTGTGTTTTATATTATTATTTGTTACAAATTCTATTCCTTGCTGTTCTTTGCAATTTACACATACATACACTCACACTCACACACAACCATAATGTACACGCAATGTACAAACAGGCATATACATTAAATTCACACATAACATATGAAAAAAACATCGTATGTGCGTTTAAATACAACAAAACCATTCATTCATTCATATCATATATTCATACATACATGCAGACATATCTATACATATTTATATTCATTTAATATAACACCAAACCATAATACATTTCATACTCTACATATAATACAAAATTATACTTCTATACATTCATATATAACATTTTAAATACATAAACGTATCCATATATTACATATACTTTTATTCGTATATAATGCATATATCTTTTTATTCTTTATATATATGCCATATACATATATTTTATATATTTTAAAATGACAATTTATAACTTTGAACTAAAACAAAAAATAAATATAAATTTCTTAAAACTATTACTACATACTATACAAAACACAAACAAATAAACAATCTTCTCTACACAATCTCCTCCTCCTCCTCCAACTACTTACTCGAACTTTTCTACAAAACTCAACTTTAAATTACTGTTACTTCTTGTTAACAAAAAAAAAAAAATGTGAAACATATAAAATATATTATATATATATATAAAAATACAAAAACAAAAAAAAAACATTAAAATAGCAAATCAAACAAGAAAATACACATTGTACTAAGGCTGAAGTAAAAGCCTACAATGATTTGTTATACCTCACACAATTACAACAACAGCAACTGCAGCAGCAGCAGCAGCAACAACAACAACAGCAGCAGCAACAACACCAACAACAGCAGCGACAGCAACACCAACAACAGCAGGAGGAAGAGGAAACTACATATTATACCATAGATGGTAAACATTATAAAATTGTACGTAAATCTCAACAACAGCAACATTTGCAGCCACAACAACAGCAACAGCAGCAAGTGTTGCAAATAGAACAACAACATCCTAGTCCAGCATCGTCGACCACCACCCAACAACAATATCCCGTTTATGCCAGTCCAGCTTTAAGTTCGACTGGTAATTCTTCGCCAGCTTTACATAATTCGAATGCCAACAACAACAATAATAATGCCACCACCACCACCCCACCGCAAGTAATTGTTTATAAAACAACTACTACAGCCACATCCGCCGCCGATTCACCCATACGTCGTAGTACTCATGTTGCAAACGCTGGTTCGCCTGCAACACCGAATTCGTCAAATACTGTTGCTTACCCATCTGTGATACAAAGCACATTGCAACAACAGCAATTGCAACAGCAGCAACAGCATCAAATAAATTTATGGAAAATTGAAGATGCTGCTGCTGCTGCTGCTGCCGCTGCCGCTGCTACTGGCCAAGATGAAGATGTTAAAAATGTTTTACAATTACAGGTAAAACAAGAACATCATAATTTAGATTATAATACGACTGGTGGTATAATTGGTAGCGTCACAGGCGGCGGTAATGTTGTTATGAGTGATAATCTTATATTTAATTTGCCACCAGGTTTAGAAATTAAACAAACCGTTGGCGGTAGTGGTGCTGTTGTGTGTAACAATAATAATTCCCAACATTCTCCTACTGTATTGCAACATACGCAACACCAGCAACAGCAGCAGCAATTATTAGCACATCAACAACAACAGCAGCAGTTATATGAACAAAAATTGCAGCAACAACAGCAACCGGATAATAAACGTCGTCAGCATATGATTGCGAATATGTTAATGTCTCCCTCTCATACTACCAACAACAATAACAATAATACACCGCAACAACAACAACAACAGACACATAATACTACGTCTTCGTCTTCCCATCAACATACTTCGGCCACAACGTCACAGATTCAAATAAATTCTAAGGTTTGTATTTTATTATTGTTATTTTTTTAGTTTTTCGCTTTTTTGTTTCTTTATAATTTTTTAAACAACAAAAAAAAAACAACAAATTCATTTCTTTTTCACAAATTAAGTTTTTGTTTTTAGTTTTAGTTTGTTTTTATAAATTTCATATTTTTTGTCTTTTTACTTAATTTAAAATAAAAAATAACAAATATTCAATACAAAATCATTTTTAATCATGCGTATATACTTTAGCTTACTTTTTCGAACTAAATTAAACGTTGTTATCTTCTACAGTAAAATGTTATTGAAGATTTAAAATGTGTAGTAAAACTTTTTTTTTTATAAAAAATTTGCAGAGCTCTATAGTAGTAGTAGTAGGTTTGAAAAGTAATCGGGAAAGCTAATCTCTATAGTATGTATACAACTAAGAAATATGTCTTTCGAAAATCGAAATCGACCGTATTTGAAATTCAGTATAAAAAATCTATCCCTATGTAAGTAACGTTAATAGAAATCGAACGTAATTGAAATCCAGTACGTTGTCAAACGCAAATAAAACGTAAATATCCAAATTTATTTGGAAGTTTTTATCAGTCAAAGATGATATGACAGAGGTAACTCTATTCAAACAAATGAGTGGAAGAGTTTTAAATCTGTGAGCATTGGAAAGTTTAGCAATTTGAAGTTCGATTCGATTTTGTCCAATATCCATCGCATACCTGATATATTTTTTATTATAATTTAAAATGTTACAGAATGTCTACAAAGCGTTAATTCCGTCATGTTTTTACATTTTAAATTATACAATATAAAACAAGTAAAAAGTGTTGCAATTAGAAACTTTGAAGTATTCTTTTGCGAGTTTTACACTCCAATCTCAAAAATTAAAACGAATATGCTTTCTATTTCTCCGGCCATCTAATGTTTCAATTTAGGTTCAAGTAAACAATTGATTATAATCCTTATGAATAATTTGTGTCTCGTATCTTGAAAGATTTATTTAAATTTCAATTAATTTCAAGCAGTATGTGTGAACAAAATTGAAAGAAAAACTTGAACGCTGCAGTCACACGGGCCATTGAAGCAAATAAGGAATGGAATCAAACTTTTAAATTTGGATGTTGTCAAAATGGTAAAAAAAAAAAAAAAACTAGTTAGTACAGATGTTAATCTTGATTTTCGATATTTTCATAGAAATCTTTTACCCTTTATGATTTTAAAACCGAAATCATGCTGCTCTTTTTGTAACTGAGATACAAATATTAAATCTTCAATATTGAGCGCGCAATTTAACCTTTATGTCATAGCAACATACCAGGTTAAAGTTTGAATTCTCACATTTAAGTGGAATTGGGACATCTTAGACTAAAAGTCATGGAGATTTTTCCATTTCTCTAGCCTTTACACATCATTTTTTCTCCTGTTGTCTTAATGGTCAAGTTTTTTTATAATAGTATTACTTGTATATAAATATTTCGTTATTTATAATCAAAAACTAAAAAAAATTATAAAAAAGAACAAAAACTACATATGACAATTATTTGAAATATTTAAAATTATTTAAAGATTTTTTTTTTTTAATTTATACCATCATCTTCCTCTAAAAAAGTGTGTAATTTTATGTTTTTTTTTTTAGTATAAAAAACCATTTGTTTCTTTTTTCAATATGAGAAAGGATTAAATTTTGTATTTTAATAAAGAAAAAGAAAAAGTAGTAAAGTAAATGATAATACAACAATTAACACACTCCAACACTTACATAAGCAGAGTATTAGCTTTTTCTTAAGTTGTGTAAATCTAACGAATTATATTATTAATTAATATTTATTGTGTATTAAATTAAATTTAATTTTCTTTCTTTGGTATTTGTCAAACGAATATTTTTTTCTTTTCTTTGTAATACTAACTTTCTTTTTTCTATTAACACGACTATCTCCTTGTATAATTATATATTATATATGTGTATATGTTTTATTATTATTAATTAAAATAATTTTGTTTAATGTTAATTACAAAATAAAAAATAAAAAACAAATAATAATATAGACTTATTTGAACCTGTGACGTTTCCAAAATATAATCATAAAAAGTATGCGATGTTGAGGAAGATGAGCGTAAGAAAAATAAAAAAATCCCTTAAATATTTTTAAATATTTTTTATAATTAAAAAACAAATTTTCTTTGAAATCATAAACAAAATAACACCGTGCTGTCTGTGTTATTATTGCTTATGATGTGTGAAAATGTTAAAAATAAAACTACAATGTACTTTTATAAAACCATATTAATATATATTTCTATTTATTGCAGGCTGAGGAGAAACATCAACAGCAGCAACAACAGTTGGTTGTAACAAAAACGACAAAAACACCACGTAAGAGGCAGCCAAAAAAGACGCTTATAACAAATGATTATGAAGCGGAACCAAGTCCACAACAACATCAACAAGAATCTTCGACGGCAAGCCATCATCAACAGCAACAACAGCATGTGCAGCAGCAACAACAGCAGCAGCAGCAACAGCAACAAACGACTTATTATGATTTTAATAATAAATGGAATACAACGGTATTAAAGACAGAGAATAATACAACTACACCGGCGGTACAAGTGCCAGCAATAAATATACCAACATACGTAAATCCTCATACACAACAGCATGCTGCTGCCCAACAGCAGCAGCAGCAACAACAACAACAGCAGCAACAACAACAACAACAGCAGCAGCAACAACAACAGCAAACAGCAGTGGCACATCAACAACAACAGCAGCAGCAAGTACCACAGCCAGCTCATATGCAATCATCACAAGCCCAATCACACTTGACTAATCTGACATCGTACTATCCAAATTTCACACAACAAATTGCCTCACAATATACAGCATGTATGCAGCAAACAGCTGCAGCTGCCGGAGCAATACAGCATACACTCTACAATCTCAATCAGCAAAATCAACAGCAGACAACGGCTGCTGCGGCAAGTGCAACGGCGGCGTCATCGACATCGTCGTCATCGGCGACACACCAAGCACAGCAGCAACAACAGCAAGAAGAACAACAGCAACAGCAGGCCGCACAGGAAGCTGCCTCGAATAAAGTCATTGTACCGAATATCGAAGAGGAATTGGAATTTCTCTCAGACTCAACTCCCAAACAGGGCTATGCCAGTGCCAGTGAAACAACGCGTAATTCAAATTCCACAACAAAGCCTACTAATATCGGTATCTATAATCCGAATAATTTAACAGCTGATGCAACTGGCGGTGCTAAAGCTGGCGGTGGAGCGAAAGCGAATGCATCATCAGCTACTTTGGGAGTTGCAGGTGCTAATGCCAATTCGAACGCGGCTAATCATAATAATGCTGTTGGAGGAGGATCAACAGGTGTTGCCTCGTCGTCATCGTCGACAACGTATGTGCCTCCCGAGAAGAAGCCGGTTGTCGGAACATCGATAGGCGAGAAGAAAACACAATTTATGGATAGTTATTTAAAGTTCTTGCAAGGTGATAGGGAGGAGGAGACAGCATCAACGGCGAAAGGCGGACGCAAAAATAATTATCAGAAATCGTCAGGTGGTGGTGGTGGCGGTGGTGGTGGTGGTGGTGGTGGAGGAGGTGGTGGTGGTGGAAAACGTAAACAACAACAGCAAGTACAACCAACACCAGAAGAAGCGGCCTTAGCTGCGGCTCATATAGCGAATATGGATGCGCAAGCGGCTCATGCTGGTATGATTACCGGGGATGATGGTCATCAGATTAAGATCTTATCGCAGACACAAATCTTACCTAAAAAACGACCACATGCACAAATGCAAGCTGCTGCCGCAGCGGCAGCAGCAGCACAATCTTCATCGTCTGGCTCAAATTCTCATACAGGTACATCGGTAATACAACAACATCCTCAACATACGGAACATCAACAACAACAACAGCAGCAGCAGCAGCAGCAACAGCATGAGCAATCATTCCGTCCCTATGGACAACATCAACAGCAACAACAGCAGCAGCAGCAGCATCATCAGCAGCAGCAACAACAGCATCATCAGCAACAGCAACAGCAGCAACAACAACAACAATATTGTGCACAATTAGGTTTTGGTTCATCATCTGCGGCCGCTGCTGGCTCCAGTCAAGGTATGTTGCTACTTGACCAACAAAATTCTACTAGCCGTAGTTCACTAAATGCTTTCAACAACTCTACTACAGCTCCACATCAAATTTCCTCTTCCGCCGCCACTAGTGTACCACACAACAATCATCATCATTTTTTAAATTTTCTCTGGTCCTGGCGTTGAAAAAGTTACAGGCATAGTTACTAAACATATTTATTCAACTTTATTAAATATGTAGTATGTATATCACTTGTATCATTTTCAAAATGCGTCCGCTTTTCGTTTAGTTAACATTATCCCCCTCTCTCGCTTTTTCTCTCTCGTACACACATACAGTCTTTAAAAGAAAACTTACTCTTGCTCCTTAAATGATCTAATTATTAAAATAATTAGAAGAGAGCATCTCTTTAAGAGTTCAAAAGATTAAACAATAATTAAGAGAAATTTTATTAGTAACAAACATAAGACGACGCGGTACGCGTGAATTCACGTATAAAAATATCACTACTACTCTCCTTACTTTTTGATAAAGTTTGTTGTATAAAGTAATCAAAATAACACCACTAAATATATTATTTTATTTTTTTTTTCGTTTCGTTTCTTTTCATTTTTTTTTGTACAAAAATATTAAATTATATTTTAATTGTTAAAGAAAAACATTTAAAGAAAGAAAGTAATCCTTAAATTAACGTTGGAAAAAAAGTATTTTTAAATTTTCACTAAAGAAATTAATAATTTATAGTCAAGTAAAAATTACTAAAGGAAAGGAAAAAATCAAGTGAAAATAACTTGTATTTAAAAACAAAAACAAAAAAGCAATCAAAAAATAATAAAACTCTTCTATGTAAATTCTATGTTTTTTTATTAAATAAAAAGTTGGATGTGGCAGAAAGGCTTAACAACATTTTTTTACAGACGGAGAAAGGAGGATCATGATGAGTATGTGATGGTGGTATGTTAGTGGCATTAAAGTGGAACAATGAAAAATATTGGAATTTTGTGCTGGTAGTTTGTAGAGTTTATTTAATTTTAACTTTTATTATATTTATTTTAATCATATTTATTTTATTTTAATATTGTTATTTTTTTTTAAGTACCTACAAAAATATTTTTTTCATTAAGAAACAAATAATTACCGAATAAGCGAGCGTATATGGCATGTAGAGTTGCTGTTGCATTTTGACATTTCTTTCTTCCCTATCTAGCTTAAAAATAACAATCAAACTTTGTCTTTAATCTATCACAAAAATGTTGAAATACGACATCGAACACACAAAACACGTTAAGGGCAAATGCTAATTCAAGAAATACACCAGCCATAATAAGGGCCAATAATTTTAAAGACTAGTACTTTCTTTATTTAGGTAAATTATTCAAGTTTTCATAACTAAACCTATTAATGAAAGTATTCAATAAGATTATAGATTATCTGGCTTAATCTCACAATCGCATTTCATCTTTAATTTGAATTGCTAGTTGTAATCTTATAATAGGTGTTGTGGACTTTATAACCGCAGGAAGTTTGGTGATTTCCATAATTGGCTCTATAAAAAATTTTTTCTTTAGTTAAGCGGATTTCGTATAAACAACTAATTTAAATAAAAAAAAAAAAATTAAAGCTACTGTTGTCGAACGTGTACATGTTTATAATTTTGATACAAATATCGGCAATAAGTTAAATGTAAAGTTTGAATTTGAAAATTCATAAGGAAAGGAATGGCAATAGATTTAGCGAAATTTTTTTTTTAGTTTTCAAAATTAACTACTTTCAAGGAAATTAATAGATCATTTAAATGTTGACAAATGTTAGATCACTTGTAAAAAAGTGAAAGTAAAACCGAACAAAAGTTCGAAAAAACATAAATAAAACATGCAGAATTATTATTGGCGATTTGCAAATCACATGTGATATCGAACATAACTTCGAAATATAGCAAAAAGCTTGAGCTAAAGAACATGCAGTATAATGATTTTCGATTTTTAAATATTATGTAATTTCATAATCCTTTGATTGTCAATATATGCCAGTATGCGTTATAATATTATTCACCCCTATTCTGCATTTCGATTCGAATCGAAATTTTCTCCGTAGAAAAATAAGTTTGGCTATTTTAAATCGCATGAGATTTCCTAATCGTACGATTGTCAGAACCTGCCTGTATCCATTAAAATGTTATTATGTTCTCATAACTTCGAAGTCTAGCAAGACCAAGACACGTGGACTAAAGAACATGCAGTATAATTATTAGCATTTTGCCAATAACATGTGATTTCATAATCGTGTGATTGTCAGAATTTGCTAGTATGCGTTAAATTGTTATTTTAATTCCTCGAGCATAACTTCGAAAAATAGCAAAACGCTTGAACTGTGAAATATATGCAGATATAAGTGTGTCTGTTTCAAATAGCATGTGATTTCATAATCATGTGATTATCAGAACATGCCTTTATGAGTTATAGTGTTATGTTTTAATTTTTCGAACAAAATTTCGAAAAATAGCAAACATGGTCGCAATAAAAGCTATTCCATTTATTATTTTTTTAAATTATTAGATTATTGTGATTAAAATTTACTTTAGCCCGCTGCTTAAACAAAAACCAAAGAAATCTTTTGAAAGCTGTTTTATTTGTTGTAGTTGAAATTTTTTAGGTCCCGAAGTCAAATATATTAGTTTTAAATAATAGGAGTAAATTTAATTTGAAATTTTTTTTTTATTAACAATTATATTCTATATTTTTAAAGATATAGAAACATTTCTGACAATTTCAAAGCAGCATTTTATTTTAATTTCAGTCTAAAAATATATATATCACTTCGCCTTCAAAGCGAGACTTTACACCTGTTGTAGTAGCTGTAGTAGAGGATTCCTTCTCCTCCCTCCACAAAAAATAAAATAAAAATATAAAAAAATAATAATAAATAAAAATAACAAAATACAAATAAAATAGAATGTGAAGTCATGCTATTGTTTAGATATACATATTTAAACTTTATTGTTATTTTAGATCCATTAAATTTACCACCTAGACGTGAACAATGTTTACGCAAAGCTAAAACAAATAGTATTGCAGTTTTGGGCAATGCCACAAACGCTGTTGCAACTGAAGATGCCATGGCCGAACCTGATGAATTTGCAGACTCAGATACAGATCCTGTTTGGACACCACAAGAAGAAGATGTAAGTAAGATTATTTTAAGACTATAGAAAAAAAAATACACAAAAAAAGCAAAACAATTTGTTCACATCAAAATTGTTTGATTTCAAAACTACAACAAACATAACCTAAAACTTAATAACAAAAACCAAACCAAACGAAACAAAAAATAGAGCGAAGATAGCAAAGGATTTAAGCGCAAAATAGCAAGACGTACTAAAAGTTCGCCACGTAAGCATTTTAATCAGCAACAATCAACACAACAAGCACCACAACAACAACAGCAGCAGCAGCAGCAGCCGCAACAACAGGTGCAGCAGCAAACACAACAACTTCAACCTCAACAACAACAGCAACAGCAGCAGCAGCAGCAACAACCGCAAACACAACAACAGCAATCGAATGCGATTGTAAGCAATGATGGTTATACTTTAAATCATGACATTGCTAGCACTTCAGCGAGTTATACAAATTCATCAGGCGCTGGCGCCGCTTCTGATAATTTTAAGGTAAAAAAAATGTGCTTTATAAAAATTAAACATTATATTTAATTGAATTCGAATTTTTATTATTTTACAGACCGGTGACTTTATAGTTTTACGTTCAGATTTAGTCAATGATTGGCCCACCATTTGGCAAGTAGATTCTAAATGTATTTTACAAAAATATGAACCATTTTATCAAAATGGTAAAATGTTTTATCGCAATATGTCCAAGGTAATTAATAGTTATTTAATAATGAGTGTATAGGAGGTTCATATTTTCATAATTAATTTTCTTTTCTTTTTATGCTATTCCTTTGCACAGTATGCTTCCTGGAATTTAGAAACTAAAAAGCTCTATTTAAAGGCTCCCGTACGTATACAAGTACAATCTCATACGGAAACTATAGTTGAATTTTTACGTTCCGAATTATTGGCCGATGATACGGAACAATTTATTGAGAAAATTATGGAAGAATATCTATCGTATCGTGATCATTTTGAAATTTATATACAAACAATGATATCACAAGTTTTAGATCCAAGTTTCTTTTCGGAAATAACTAGAGAAAAAGGTATATAATCGCAGGAATATTGATCAACTTTAAATTAATTTTTGAAGCCTTTTCAGATGAATACTTTTTGGGCAGTGTGCGTGCTATTGATACCATAATGGATACCTGTAAACGCAAGCTATTATCGATAACACCCTGGACACGTAGCATTATAGCATCAATAGAAACTTGGCCCAAATGTCACGTGTTCACCGAATGGGGACAAAACAATTTAACGCAAAAAAATTGTGCCGGTTGTCATCAGCCAGGCATATCAGTGCGTTTTTTATTATTCGGTCATACATATAATTCGAATACAATGCAATCAATACCCACAGATGCACGTATAAGTTATGAAAAGGTATTTTTATATAAAACACGTATATATGTATGTATTAAGATTTTTCATTGTTGTTGTTTCTATAGGATATTTTACTATGTCGCATTTGTGCTGCTCGTGCAGATATATTTCATAAAATTGCTCATGAAAAATATAATTTATATATAAATTGTTCACGTCGTGTAACAGAACTACAACAGGAGAATCCTAGTAAAACATCTACAGAAATTTTAAACGACTTACTGGCCGAGCATAATTGGATTGATGAGGTAAGTGAAAATGTTAAATTAAAGAAAATAAATGTTGTTTTTTTAAATATATATTTTTTATATTAGCTTTTCCGTAATATGCGTAATTCGTGGGCCGAAGTTGAAAGTCTGGAAAGACAAAAACGCTTTAGAGAAGTTTCTCAATAAGCTCTGGCTGGCGCTATGTAATAAACAATTGTGACTTTCTATAATAAAATAACACATACTCATAATGGTCGTATGTGGATTATGCTACATATTCCTTGCAATATACAAATAATAATTTATAATGAATGAAATCTAATGAAGAAAGATTGAAACTATTCAAAGATAAGTTTTATTTAAATATATACATACAAAAAGAAAACAAAATAGTAAATCTATATATAAATAAAGAAAGTATATATATAGATATTAAAAATATAATTATAAATATAAAACACAAGCAGCAAATTGGTTTTGCTGGCTAATAATTTAAAAATATTAAAAAAGAAAAAAATTATTAAATAAAATAGAAGTTACACGTAATAAACAAATTAACACTTAATACTACCTATACATAATAATTATAATGATAATGCAAAAACAAAAACTAAAAACTAATAATATTAAACTAATAATAATTCTTAGAATATATGCAAAAATTTTAAATTTTTGTTTTGTCTAACATGAGGAAAATGAAGAAGCAAAGAAGGAATCATTTTAATACTTAATGTGTAGTTTACAATTATTATATGCATATATATTATTAAATTACAACATACTTTATTTTGAATTTAATATATACATACATACATACACACAAACATGGTAAGGAACATAAAAACAACAACAACAAAAGCAACATTTATAAACAATTTTTAATTGTAAAAAAAAAAAACAAATAATTTACATTTATAAACATTTTCTTTTTTTATAAATAATTATTAATTTTCATTATTTTTTATTTAAATGTATAAAGTTAGGTTTTCTAAACTAAATATATATTATTAATAATAAAATCTATTAATAAGAACTACAACACACATACTATAATATGATTTTTTATATATATATAAAAAATGTATTAATAAATCGTTTATATGAAACACCAATAAAAACAAAAAGCATACAATTACGTACACATTTGAATAACAAAACATCATATATAGTCTAAAAATTCACATGTACATGTTAACATTAAAGGGTTAATACTACGCCCAACATACCCAGCAAACACGCGGCCTCAATTTCAAAAATATATTTTCCTATGTTAGCCTTTTGAACTTTTTTAAACCCTCTCTTATACCGAGATATGCATTTATTATTTATTTGACTATTTCTCAAATGTGGTTTCTTAGTAAATGTAAAATAAATATTCAGACTAGAGAGCAGATTACGGTATTCGATATCGAACGAAATTTCTATGTAAATTCTATGAAATCTCATTCGATATTGAATTCCGTAATTTGCTATCTGTTTTTGAAATTAGTTGATTTGAAATCACTTGCACTTGTCTAACTAAACGTCTATTCACAACAAATTTTTAAAAAGATAATTCTCCAGTTGGCCCTGTTTAATGCTTTTAATTCAATTATAGACTTTCTTTTTTACTGCTTGCTAATAGTTCTGCGATAGTGCTTGCGCACGGCCGCTCTCTCTGGATACTTGCGTATCCAGCGTGTGCCCAATCCAACTATATTTCCAACTCTGTATTGCACTCCATCGGTACTTGACCCGCCCGAATACATAGTAGATTATTGATGATAGTTCGTAGCCATCAGGTTCTAAACAGAGGGCGTAGGCCTCAATTTAGGTTTGGTAAAGAAGACGGGCAACCAACAGGTATTTCCCACTGATAGCTGCTACACTCTATACCATTTGGTCTATTGTGCTCATCCTGTAGAAAATGATATGAAAAAGATTAGAGAGAGAGAGAAAGAAAGGAGGAGAAGAAGTAAAGGAGAAAGTTGAAAAGGTTCAACAAAACAAACAAAAAACGTCCTATGCCAGAGCTAACTAAGGCTTTTAGCACACTGAGTTCTGTGTTTGGAAGTGAGTTATCAGTCTGAATCGTATGTCCACCCAGAAGTCGAAGCCTTCTACCGTATAACTTAGCGCAGTGATACAATAGGTGATCGATCACCACAAAACATACAAATAATGTCCTATGCCAGAGCCAACTTAGACTTTTAGCACACTGATCTCGGTGTTTGAAAGTGACGTAAGAGTTTGAACAGTATGTCCACCAAAAAGTCGATGCCTTCTACTTCACTTCCTACACATCGGTGTCGATAGTCGCCCGTCCATAAGACATCGAGTATAACCGCTATGTCCTGTAATAACACCTGCAGTCATATTCTAACATCGTTTAAGCTTTTGTTTACAAAGGTTTGTAATTTATGCGTTTGCGCCAGGTTTCTCTTCCATTTAGCAATACCGATTTAAAACAAGCGTCGCAGATTATTATTTTTTTTTTTTTTTTTTGTACTATGTATCTCAAATTGTGTTAGTTGCCCAAATACGATTAGACATTCCGAAATAATTGCGTCATCAGTATTAGATGCGCCGCCTATATCTATTTGACTACCTAGGTAAACAACATCAGTTTTGGATGCGCCCCCTATATCTATTTTACTACCTAGGTAAAGATATTCGTTGACATTTTCAATTACCATTACTTAATCAAAGAGTAATATGGTAGTGTAGTGTTGGTCTTATTCAAATTTATTTTTAAACCATTTTTCATGCTGTACTACTATCGCTAGTTTAATTTACATGTCATGGTTTTCCCCCCAATATGTTGACGTCATCCTTATATGTATATGTTTCTGGCCCAACACAATATCGAATACAAACCTATATCGTACAACAAAACGAATCCCAGTTCATGAAGATATTAAGAAAAGAAAAAATGGTTGGATTGGTCAGACATTAGAGTCGACAAACACCATATTCAAGGCAACTCTGACATATAACCCGCAAGGCAGTTTACGCAAAAGTCGGCAGAAGAATACATGGCGTTCCACGTTAGTAGGAGAGCTAGAAGTGGTTGGTTATACCTGGAATGAGGCAGCAAGAATTGCTTCAAACAGCGTTCTCTGGGAAGCTCTTTAGTTGAGGAATAGCGGAACATCATCATCCGCATATACCATCACTCTTATCGAGAATAAAAGTCGAACAAAATTTTTACGTGAACTTTTTCCCATGAACAAAAAAAAAAGTGAAAAATTTTACAATATAGTACACAAGGACAAAAACGATTTAAAATTCCCGATTAGAATTTGGTGAAAAGGGCGTAGATTTCACGTAATATCTATTTTGCTATAAGGGCCAATATAAACTTGCCTAATCTATGATTCATCTTCCAAGTTATGCCTTAAAGACTGGGTCAACTTTTCAAATACAATGTTGTTATAAACAATATTTGTGACAAGGATCAAACCTGCTTCACGCCGCTCGTAGTGTTGAATGATTAACTTAATAAACTGGCATGTTGGACTGACTGCTCTTTTAAGTAGCATCCTCGTAAATGTTTCTTATCAGCCTAATACATTTTCCTGATACTCTTCTAGCCTCCAGTACTTTTAATAAGAAGTCTTTTCTTACAGAGTCAAATGCCTTTTCGAAATCTATAAAGCAATTTCCTTTCGAACAATTTACGAACGTTTCAAGATATTTATCACAAATAAATGTTCGTAGATAGTACTACATAATACAGTTTGTTCGAATTCGTAAGTTTTTTCGTTAGCTTATTTGTTGTCGTATTTCGAAATTTTTGTCATAGATTAAGGAAAACAAACAATTGCAATTTTTCTTTAATCTACAAAAATGTCGAAAAACCACTACGACTCGCTGATCACGATAAAGGTGAATAAATGTGCTTTTATCAAGAAATAACAATACTTTGGTACCGCCCTAAATGAAAAAGGCAATGTAAATGGCTTAATACTTATATCCCTATGCAATGTGTGTGAATTGATTACGTTTTCTAAGACAAAAGAAGTTATGGCAGAGGTTACTTAGCGAACAAATGAGACAAATGTCGGCATTGAAAAGCATAGCAATTTGAAGTTTCGTCCTTTTCAATTTTACTCGATTAAAATTTACATCACAAAGGGGATAAGCTAAGCTTGGCAGCAAAAGGGAGGTTTAATCAAACTTTTCTTATACATTGTAATTAGTATTTAGAGCACAAACTTAGATTTTTTTGCATTCGTAAATTTAACTTTGTGTGCTTGGGTTTCTGAAACCACCAAAAGAAGTTATGGTAGAGGTTACTAAGCGAACAAATGAGACAAATGAATGCAATGTCGGCATTGGAAAGCATAGCAATTTGAAGTTTCGTCCTTTTCAATTTCACTCGATTAAAATCTACATCACAAAAGGGGATAAGATACGCTTGGCAGCAAGAGGGAAGTTTAATCAAACTTTTCTTATACATCGTATTTAGTATCTAGAGCACAAACTTAGATTTTTTGCATTCGTAAACTTAACTTTGTGTTTGCTTGGGTTTCTGAAACCATATAGACATACATATACACACAACACACAAACAAACATAAAACAGTTTCTCTATTTTTTAATTATCCTTTCCTCTCTCGTATAAACTGAAAACACAACAAACTTTCTTATTAAAAGAAAGTACAACAATCATTATACTAAAAAAAATTAGAGTGTAGAGTTAATTATGAATTAAAATTGTATCATATTCTGGAATTTTGTTAAAATATTTTTTTAAATATTAATTTTTTTGTTTTCCTAAATAATGAGCTGCTGGTTATTATTGTGTTTTCAGTTATCTTTTTTTTAATAAACTTTGGCGTGCTAAATTTATTTAATTAACAATATTATTACGTTTTTTACATAAATAATTATAATAATTGTGTTTTTTTTTGTAATTTATTTATAGTGAAGTGAAATCTATATATATATATATATAATTTAAAAATATACTTTAATTATAATAATAATAATAATAAAAAACAAAGAAACAATATATATGTATATAGTATATACATTATAACTAATTTTGTAATACTGTAATCACATGTTAATCTGCTCTACTCTCTTAATACTTTTTAGACCAAAATTTCATACAACTTTTGTTCGTGCTCAAATATTTTCTAACATTTCATATTTTTCTAAATCTCTGACAATGCCACACATGCGTCTTTTAAATATAGGCAAAGTACGTTCACTTAATAAATCATATTCCTCTAATAATTCCAAACGTTTACTGGTGGCATCTACCGCTGCTACTTTGTGCTGCTGTTGCTGCTGTTCATCGTCATCACCGTTCTTTATGTTTTCTTCATTATCAGAATTTTCTGTTGATGAAATATCCCTTATAGCACTGGCTGCTTCATCTAAATCGGGTAACTCACTAGTATTTGATATAAAAAATGGTATGGAAAAGGTAGCCATACAAAAGCCATATATACCGAAATCCTTTAATTGCTTTAAAAATATGTATTTCGGATAAATATCCTCAATATTATAGCCATAGTATTGTATGTGCTGTGTTAGTGTATGATGATACATATCCATAAATTCCATAAAATGTTTGTTGCGTAAATCTCTTTCGGTGCAGGCGTATAGATAGTGCACTAGATCGAGTACAGGCGCAGCATAGCGTGACAATTGGAAATCAATTAATTTGGCAGATATTGCCTGTTGTTGCGACTGTTTGGTAAGAGAAATAAAATTTAAAATTTATTTTTAATTTTTATTTAACACTAGAAAGGTTGCAAAATTGACATACTTTGAAAGATGGATGGCGCTATTTGACCCAACTAATTTTACATTCATTTTCGTATCAAAAAAATGAATATCATTAAGAATAAATTAGAATGAAAGTACACCTACAGAGCTGTGAAAGCGCTAAAGATGTAACATATAGTATAGATATTTTCCTTTTAGATAAAATCGTGTTTAGTTACGATTGTACACTAAGTAATTGTATCTGGATAGGGTTCTTGATGTTATCGTTCGTAATGCTACAACAACCAATAGAGGCAAAATATGGCACACACCTATTCTCACATGTCTGCTAAACTTAAATCTCTCGAAAATTAAGCTGTAAAGGTGGGACTAAGGCTCAACAGTAATAGATGTAAGGTAGTGTGCTGCAACTCCCTTAACCATGCTAGCTTCCTAACAAAAACTGGTGGCACTAGTTATTATATAATGTTTTGAATCTCCGAAACTCATACTGTAAGGCAACACCCCTAATAACACCAAATTCAGGATGGAAGAATTTAGTAATTTCTGTTACCTTGACAGTATTCTAACAAGGACTGATTTCTGAAGCCCATCAATTTTTTGGTATTTTACGACATGTGCGGAAATTGACTGCTATCTCGTAATGGACACAAATCAACATATTCATAACTACTGCGTAAAATCAGTTGTTCATGGGTAAGAGAACTGGTATATTATTACGCAATATCAATGCTATGAAGATATCCAGTAATCGTTGTCTTCAAAGGAATAATCGAACTAACGTCCAATTCTTGATCGTAAATTGCGCAGGGGCGATAACACGCTTCGAAAACAACATGAAGACATAGTAAGAACTGCCATAGCATGGAATTCACAGGGGAAAATGGCAAAGTTGGTCGCCCACTATATATAACACCACGCAAAGGCATAGATAGTTATCAATCGTTGTCTTCAAAAAATATTGAAAATCATCCTGTGGAAACAATTGAAGAATTCACGTGAAATTTTCGATAGCCAGTGGCGCAGGATTGGTCACACGTTTCGAAATTCACATAAATACAAAAGAAGCACCTCCATAGGCTGGAATACACAGGAAAAAGTGGGCAAAGGTTGGTCCCCCGCTGCATACTTGGAGGTGGCAAACGAAACAAGAAATCAAACAAATTGCACTAAACAGGACCGAACGATGGGAGATTGTTGCAGTTATTTGTTCTTTCTAGAAACCGTTGGACATAATATACACACGCTTACAAACATAGCTACCGTATAAAACGTAATCAGAAACATAAGTGATAAAAAAAGCAATGATAACAGTGCAAGAGACTGTAGAGAATTTTTCTCCGTCATTCCTCTAGGGAGCATATGTTGACTTGCCATTAAGCATTCATTGCCTTGTTTTAGTTTAATCAAGCGATTTGATTTTCAAGCAGATTATGAGTCCTACTTGCAGTTGGCCTCCTTATGATTGTGTAGTTTTAAAGATTCTTGCTAAATAATGAAGGTGATCTGTACTTAGGTGGTATTATCATAGCTAGAGGTCAGGGCGGCGTCTTTTTGATGGTTTTTTCTGAAACCATAATTTAAATTTTTTCGTCATATCTTCTGCTGGGGATTCGAACCTAGGCAGCTTGTGTTGTATGCGTTCTTTCTCTCACAAAACTTTCAACAAGAACGTGCAAGCTAAGAGTTTACAACACTAATATAAGGCCCATGACAGGAGAACAAAGATTCGGGGCTACGTTTCCACCTGGTGCAAATCGGATTCGATAACTGATACAACTCACCGAGACTTCCAGCAGCATTTCAGGGTTCACAAAGTACCCCAGGCATTCCCAAAACAAGGGTCTTAAAGTTGCTATCTTTCCCTCATTGCAATAACTGCACAGTGTAGATCTAGTATACCATGACGCAGCCTTACGGCATACAGAAATGAATGGAGGAGATATTGTTAAGAAAGCCAAGTCCTACCCCAGGTTGTAGTGCTGAATAATGATGAAGTGATAAAAGAAATATTGGCGGTTAAATAGGCAGGTATTTGTGCTATATAATATGCCTTAAAGAATATATTGGCAGTTAGATATACAAACGGTTCAAATAACTCCTGTCGCATGTCTTTCTAGTGTTAACTCTCTCTATCTCTCTCTCTCTCTCTACTTACATCATATTGATAAAGTATATTATTATTCCAAAAATCACCATGACAAATTACCGCATAGGGTTTCGATGCTTGGCCATTAACACATTTTAAACATATTTCCTTAAAGTTACGCTCTAACGTCTTTAAAGCCTCTATTTGTTTGTTGGATGGCTTTTTGTTATCTTGTTGTTCCATCATTAAACGTGTACGTCTTATATATTTTTTACCGAATTCCACTGTTAATGGTTCCATATCCTCGGTAAATAGATTATCATCCATTTGCTGAACTAACATTTGAAAAAGTTCAGGTTTACGTTCTTGCAGTATAAAAGACATGGCATGGAATTTGGCAATTGAACGAAATGTAGCGCAAACTAAATCATAGGTTGGCATATTTGTACGTGAATTTCGCTTGAAATCTTTTAAAGTTAAGTCTTCAAATATAATAAATTCATCTTCTAAATCTAGGCTGGCATATAGAATTTCAGGTACAATATTAAAAGCATTATTTGCATTATTTTTTAAAGTATCACAGTCGTCAGCGTTTTTCAATTCTAAAAGCTTTTCTTGCTGCAGTTTATAAAATTCTTTAAATACTTGTTCATACATGAACACTTCGCGTTTATACAAATCAACTATACGGCTATGAGCACGAAATGCTGAATTTTTCGGTGATATTTTTAAAATGGTCACTAAATTCTTCTTCGGTTCTCCATTGAGGTTTTCCGTTTCCTGCTGCTGCTTTAGCTGCTGATTTTCACATTGATTAGCTTTCAAGCACACTTGCAATATAAAACCATATGAATTCTCACCAATACCCGATACCGGTCGGGCATTTAATTCATAAGAGAGTATGCCTCTCTCTAAAGCCAATTGTTTATATGTTTCGAAAATTTTCGGAGAAAATTTTGTTAAAATTTCACTATTACCCGTTATGGTGAGCGTCGTGTTATTATTGTTTATATTAATTACACTATTTTCGTTATTATTATTGTTATCGGTCATGTTGTTGTTAACACTAGTGTTTGTTACGAATACAAATACAAAATTGCCGAAATGTTTAAAATATTGTGTGAATAACGTGTGTAACCGCCAAAAGAAAAAAAAAATTGTTTTTAATTTATTGCTTATTATGTTAACGGATCGACGTTCACTAGCAAACTGTTGGGTTTTGCATTTTTGTGTTGAGGTATTTATAGTGTTTTAATGACGTCGAGAAAAAGCTTATCATTAGCTTGTTGTATAAGTCAACAACCATCTCTTGAATACTCAATGATCTCACTTTTTTTTGTAAATTTTTGTTTTTTAGAAAATCTATTCGTAACAGCGGGAGTAAAATTTATTATTTTTTACTTTAAAAGAGTTAAAAAATAAATTGTGGAAATTTTGAAAAGTAATATAGTATTTTTTTTTTTGGCGCCCCATTACTTTCCTTCTACGCTGTGAAAAACTTCTCTAACTAATGCATCTGCCTTTCAGAGCCGGCTTTAAACTGTTGGTCCCTTCTAATGAGTCTAGAAATAGGATCGGATGCTGCTCATTGTCTGAGAGAAGTCTTACTAGTTCCAGCTGGTATGTTGCGGGAATTCTGTACTTAGCTATGGTAAGTATGTATAATAACTCTTCTTTGATTTGTTTGTTTAATATGTCGTTATATGAAATCCAAAAATCCCTTAGTTACATTTCAAAAATTTTACAGGAAAAGCAAAACATTTTTAAAATGTAATAATAAACCATAATAAGAACGTTGTTTTTAATTATAAAAATGTACAAATTCATGGGAACATGTATTTTGAGAGGGTAAATCACTATCAATCAAAAAATCGATTTTGAATTTTTTGTAAATTAGGGTCTTGCTAACTTTATTATTTTAATATGTTAAACAAATCACTTTTTTTTAAAGTGAAAGCTCTAATTCGTTTGAATATATCTGCTGCAAATTATTTAGCACTTATCGATTTCCAGAAAGCATTCGATAACCTGCATCATAATACAGTAGAGTGCGCTTCATACTGTATAGGCGTACCTGCTCAGAAATTATTCCTCAGAAAGTGTCGCGTACTCCATGAAAACTTATTAATCAATAGAATAATTATCAAATCCTATCACGAGCATGTTATTCAACTGTGTTTGGGATTAAGTCATGTAAATAGCAACTACACCGAGAAAAGTTATAAAATAAAAATTACAAGATAGACTAAACGATCTGTGCCAGCAACACGTGCGTTTTTCCAGTTGCTGATAGATTATGTTAGATAGTGAAGGGGTTGCTCTGCACCCCATCCAGAGCTCAAAAGAGATCTATTGTAGAAGCCTTTAGGAAAACAGAAAATAAATTAGCCGAAAATATGTAGAAACACAAAGAAAACAAAACAAGGAACAAAGTATCAGAAAAAGTGATAAAGGATAGAGTAGGAGAACTCAAAGCAAAACTTCCCTGACATTCGTAGACAACTCAACAGTCAGCTGATGTTCGATATAAATCCCTCAATCTAAGCCTCCGCCTCCGCCTCCGCCTCTGAAGTGTAAAATAAACGTACGCCTCAACGTCTCTGCATTGTCACACGCTATGCAGAAATCATGGGTACTTGTGAAAACGTTACCTACATTCAGCACCCATTCTGTTCTCTAACAGTCAAATCTGAACCAAAGCAGCTTATAGGCCCGTGATCCTCTATCATGATATTCATATTCCAGCAGAACTGCACTTGTCTATGCTGACAACATGTTTCCACACTTGTCTCCATGGCTCCTACACTCTGCGACGAGCTCATTTATCTGCTATATCAACGAAGAGCCCCAGTGAGAGTCTGGCAGACACATTCGCTATTTCGACACATTTCTCCAGCTCATCAGCAATCTTGTTTTCTGAACAGTGCCTTAATAGCAGCCTGACTAACAACATAGATGGCTACACTCTTCCCTCCAGCGACAAAGTGAAGAATTAGCTCACTTGCCCTAAGAACACCAAAAACCTCTGCCTACATCCGTCTGGAAGTCTTTAGGAAAGTTTCATATCACCATCTACTAAGTAGACCCCCTCATCAGTGACTTCCTCGGTATTACAGCCATCCAACAACCTTTCGGAACTCTACCAAGACTCTATTAGGAAAAACTGACAAGAGGCTCCTGCTGAAGACGCATTCCCTGACCACATACTCTGTGAATCATGGAGAAGTCACCTTACGCGTACACCAATATGGGGTCTTCAAGATGGCAGAATGCCCATAGCCTTTAACCTTGGTAAGGTCTCATTCCAATATCATTAAAAAGCTTCTAGCAGCTATCGTCCCCGCAACCTCCAAAGAGATCAGTAATGAGTAATACTGAAGGCGCCTGATGTGCCCAGAGGAACGCCCCTATACACCCGATACGGAAGCAGAACTCGCACTGGCATTCTCGTTATAGCTTTAAGTATGGACAGGTATGACTATGAGGTTATAGATTCACTTTACTCTCCTCGGGCGAAATCGCACTTTTTACTTATGACACCTCTAACCATATAGTAGTCATTGAATTCCTTGCTCATTCTCAATAGGATATTTTCCCTCCTTCTTAATACTTGACCCCATCAGGAAGTCTTAATTCATTATGGATAGCCCATACTCTGGAAAAATTAGTTAATAATGTTACCAGAAGGGCCTGTAGGAGGAAATTGGTTTTCCCAGTTTTATCATAAAAATACCCTCTATCTGGTCGCCTTTTTTGTTCCGAGTGTTAAGTCAAGCTTTTATCAAAATTTTCAACAAAATCTTGTGAAATCATATTATTATTTCTGTTGACCAGCTACTACGAAAGGAGCTAGCTGAGTTTCGCCCTCACAAGTGTCCTGCAGCGACCACATGGCAGCCTTAGATTAAGCTAAATTCATCTTTATACATAATATTCATTGACATTTGGAAAGCTTTCGATTCTATTGACCGTAAAAGCCTTTTAGGAGCCTGTGACAAGCAACAAGAATACCAGAGAAATTAATTCACCAAATTAACGTCCAGGAAGACTAAAGAACTAGTCGATGAAATTAAATATCTGTGTACCAATAGAAATAGTTGAAATAAACTCGCAGAAGCCTTATGTTCCTAAGAAAGCGGAATAAATAAAGAAAAAAAAAACAACAAAAACCTTAAAACTGGAGTTATTTAATCTATTTAACTTAAAACCATGATCCTTTTGTCCTTGTGTTACGCAGTTGTGATTTTAGCTGCTATACTAAGAGAACAATTAGTTTTAAATATAAAAAGTTATAATACAGCTAGAATGCGATCTAAGAAATTTCTTTAGAACCATTTTTTTTAATTTTACATTCATTGCATTTTTCTGTCATATGGTTGCATTATTTTACCTTGACATCCCAAAAAAGTTAATGAACTTGCTAGTAAGTGGAGGTTTTTTTTAGCGTCAATATAACCACACTAATAAGCTTTTCTATCAAACTACTATTAATCATTAAATGTTAAAAATACTCTATAAATATTCATTAGAACTAGATAACTAATGCATACATGACAACAACAAAAAGAATTACAGCCAATTATAAGTCAATAGTTTTTGCGCTATATGAGGATGTTATTTAAAGGTTAATGAACTAAGATAATGTCGACTACCAGTAAATAAGACAAAATTGTCTTTAATTAATTTGCTGTTTTTAAAATAATAAAAATAAAAAATGCAATTGCCTTCCCTCTTGATGGTGGGTGATCTAAATGACAGAGGCACTTTTCACCATTTACCCCCAAACTCTTTGTGTAAAAACGTGTAAGCAAACACAAAATTTCAAATGGTTCTAATAGTTTTCTAGTTGTTATATACACCTATGGAATGAATAAGCTTTTTCATTTAACTCATACATACACATACAAAAATAATCTCTAAAATATTTCACTCTCTTTATTGTTGCATTGCATTGCATTCCTCTAGACTCTTGTCTTTAGAGTTTCGTTTCGTATACATGTATAGGTACGTATACATGTACGAGTATATTGTATAGCTTTCGAAATTTTGTTTATATCTTACATGTCTAGTGCAAATTTATTTGATTTTTATAGAGATGGCGATTATTCGTTTGGTTTAGTAAACGCATTTTGTTTTCTTATTTTAATAGATGGTTCGGACCCGGTATGTTTAGAATTTTGTCCTTGAATTAGTGCATTGACTGTGGTTTTTCTGTTCTGCTTCTTCATGCCACGTGCAGTTGATAAGCTTTTTCTTCGATTATGGTTAGATTTCGATTTGCTGATCTTTATGCTCTTTTTCGTTTTAATTTATTTTATCGTCGTCTCCGGTGTCTTGTATGTAGTAGAGCTTTTGTTTTGCTCAATTACATATTTGTTGTGTGTGTGTGTGCTTGTGTGTGGAGTTATCTTGCTGTGGCTATTGTAAATTGGCGCAAAAAACAACAAATAAATAAATGCTTAACGGTGTTTAGATAGAACGTAGAACACATACATATGAGAATATGAGAACATGTTTTTATACACAAGGGTTGCATAAAAAGCTTAGAAATATTTGCCCTTGAATGCGTTTAATGACTTTCTAATATTCTTTGTATTGCTGTGTTTTTCTATTTTTTATCAAAGTATTTTTTATTTTTTTTTATATAAAATCTAGAAATTGGAAACTTGTGTTTGTTGCATAATGACCCTGACAATGACATTTCATTATAACTGCTATGTTTAAATAGTTTTTTTTTGCTTTACCAAATGAAAAATTTATATAGAAATTTTGGTCGTAGCTGCCTTCCTTGGCTTAAGATAATAAATGTTACGGAAATGTAAATAGAAAACACTCGGTTATAGCCGCATAGACTTTTTCAGCAGTTTTTATTTATAGTAGTGAACTGAGAACTTCTAATGACGACAAATTTAAGGTAGTGATAAAACAATAAAAAATTTCAGGTTTCCCAAACCAAAAATAGCTCAATTTTATTCTTTAAAATAACTTTGGAAGTTTAATATTGTTATGCTCTAATAATAAGTTGAATGCTCAGCGGAACTTCATCTCTCATTGCATGCATACCGCGCCAATGACAAGTGCCGCTTGGCCACCGCCAAGCATCTACGTGGCGCTACCGCAAGAATAGAACGAAAGAGAGACATCTTTTTCAGTGAGAGAGTGCGAATGGCTTGTTTTGTGATTGACTCCCAAAAAGCAATTACCGCCGCTTTTAGTTAGTCCAGATAACCATAGTATCTGATCGGGTGAATAAGCATTCCACTTCATATGGGTATCTTTTTTTGATTCCAACAATCTGAGCGTTTAATAATTATAGTGAACAGAGGCATTATTTCATATGTTTTCTCGATTTCTTTAAAAAAATAAAACTTTTTAGATTAGACTAGACAAGTGCTTTATACACTGTGGTATTCATTTCATATAATCATCATAATCGGACAAGTCAACTGGTAACATCCCGTGGACACTGAATGTTTCGAAACTATCAAAGATATTCTGACCACGTCAACTGCTTAAGAAACGCAATGGCGAGTACAAGGTAATGTAGAAATATATTGTTTGAAAAACCCTTAAATTCAAATATCAAAAATAAATCTGAAATATATCATATGAAAAGCCATTAAATTTAAATTTATTAAATATAGACTGGAAATATAAAATACAGACCTAAATGTGTCTTTTTCAAAAGTATTTACAAAAACTCAGTTTTTTTTAAATAACGATCGGAAATGTAAGATACAAACCCGAATTATCTAGTTTATAAAATCGTTAAATTCAAATTCTTTCATTGGCTGTATTCAATGAAAGAATGCATGCTTTTTTATCGGAAAATTGTGTGTGCGAAGCTCATTTTGGTTGAATCTATACGTGAACAAGCAAAATTGCCGTATTTGGTATAAAGAGCAGAAGCATTGCAAGAAGTGCAAATGCATCCCGAAGAATTCACTGTTCGTTGAGGTTTATGAGCCGGCGTAATCATTAGACCGTACTTTTTCAAAGACAATTAAGGCAGAAACGTAACTGTGAATGGCGAGCGGTACCGTGCGATGATTACAAATTTTGTTTTGCCCATTTTATTTCGCGCTTGGTGCCGGTCAATTGGCCGCCAAGACCGTGTGACTTAACGCCTTTAGACTATTTTTTGTGGGTCTATGATAAGGCTCTTGGAAAAGCCCTCAACGGTTTACACACTAGAAGCCAATATTGAAGCATTTGTTCCTGAGATACCGGCCGAGCTGTTGGAGAGATTATGCCAAAATTGGACGCAGCGTATGAACCATATAAGGCGTAGCCGCGATCAACATTTACATGAAATCATTACTAAACATTGAATTATATAGAACGTTCTATCGACTTAAGTAAAAATTTCATACATTTCTCCACATTTTGTGTTTTTTTAAATCAAATCCGAAAGCTCTTAAAACCACCCGATATAAACCGGAAATATAACGGCCGGAAACATAAAAGACGTTAAATTCAAATTTACTATAATGAATACCAGAAATATGACAGTCGTTTATTTCAAATAGACAGACCAGAAATAAAAATATTACATTACAATTTTTTAAATATAAACCGGAAATATAATATACAGACCAGAAACATAAAAGCCGTTAAGTCCAAATTTCTCATATATAATTAAAATTCATTAAAAGGACCGGAAATATAACAATAAATGTCGAAAATTGCCGTTGAATTCAAATTTATTAAATATAGGAAGGTAATAAGGAATATAGGCAGGAAATACATAGTTTGCAAAGCCGTTAAATTTAAATTTTATAAATATAGATCGAAAATATAAAATACATACCACTCTCGTAGGAAAAAAGAAAAAAAACATGAAATAAGTACATCGTCGGTTTAATATGCGTCGGCTAGCTTAAGCGACTATGCGAATACACACAATCAGATGTGTATAATAGGGAGATCGGACGGCTATTATTCGACCGGTTTTAACCGGTTTTTTGGTTTTGTCGAATACCTTTTTTTTCAAAATCCTAATTTTACGAATACCGAATAAACCGGTTGATTTAACACGATTTAATTTAAATAAGTATAATTTTTATACGTTTGTATATTTTTTTTATTGCAAATATGCTCATCGTTTAAATATTTGTATAAATTTAATTATTTTTGTATATATGACAACCTTGAACCTCACACAAAGGATGTGAAACCCATGTAGATCGAAAAAGATATGCACTCTTGAGCAACAATAACCTTTTCTCATCTTCTGTAAATAAATATTGATTTTTATATATGAAGAATGATCAACTAGACTCATTGAAAGCCAACAAACCCATAAACGCCGGTTCCGAACGTCAGATATATTAGTTAGTTTATAACCAATCACTAGTAATGTTGTGAGGTGATATCGCTGTTGAAAATTGTCAGATGGTGTTGCCTGGGATTGAACCGAAGACTTCTTGGTTGGAAGGTGGCTTCTTACCTAACATACCACAGTGACATACTCGTCGTGAGAATGTCAAAAAGACGGGACATCTCCAAAATTTCTGATTCAGAATTCGGAATATCGTTGTGGTATTAGCGTTGGTTGATTCATATAATTTTGATTTTGAAGTTTTTTATCCGCAAGCTCAGTCAGTATACTTCTGACTGTCAAGTTTTCATTGCATTTCGCAATGTCTGTTAGCAAAGAGATAGATGTCATCTGAGTAATCTAGGTCTTACAACTTTGTGTTAATTTCCAAGGTTGTATCACGTTGCAACACATAATCGAGTACAATGTTAAACAGCAGTAGAGAAAGAACTCAACCTTGCCTTACACCAGCATCAAAAAAATTAAGAAAAAGTTTTTAATTTCATTTTTTAATCTTTATAAAAGTGGAAATTTTAATAGTAGAAATTGTTTCCTTACAATATCAGTATATTTTTTGACTTTAAATATTATTAACGCTTCTTTACAGCGCTTTTGGATTACAAATAGTTACATAAATTATAATTTAGTGCTTTTTAGCGCCTTTTGAGTACTAAGTGTGCGCGTTTTGATCATAAAAAGTTGGCAGCACTGGATGTATTCCTATATAAGCAAATAAAATAAAGAAAAAAGCAAATTCTTTCGCTCGCACTCTTTATCTCTTTTAAAACAGCTGCTTTTATTATAGTGTAAACGACATTTCTGTTTTCACACGTACTTGGTCACTCGCATAGGCAAAAAATAAACAAAAAGAAGTAAAGAGGAAACAAGTGGAAAAACACAGTACAAAGTGGCCTGAGTGAGAGACTCTCAATTACTACCACAATTGTAAAATGCATTAATATTAGTTTGCCGAACGCTGGTGTAAACTACCCTTAAGAGGGAGGGGGTTGTTTATACCCGCTACAGTAGACCGATCACCTGCTTAGCTGTATGGCAAAATTAATTACAAAGAAACAGAAATAACACAAAAGATGCCTTGGGAAAGCCATATGCTTCCAAGGGGTGTAATGAAGAAAAATAGCTGGTAAAAGCGGCAATGCGATCTGCGTTTTCTGTATCCAATCCTCTTAAGCAGCCAACTATTTTAATCGAAAGTGCAGAGCATTTTATTTGTGTTCAATATCATCCAAACTCTATTGTTATTTAATAGTAAGTATACGAAAGAGAAAACATCAAAAATAAGTAAAATTTTATCATAAAAGTTTAGAATTTGAAAATAAGTATGTATGTATTGAAATTAAATTTAAATTTTATGGGTTCAGAATAGGAAACAGACAATAAAAAATGTATACTCGAGCATAAATCTATAATTGAAAATTCCAATTTTTCAACATTTTAAAAGTTCATTAAATTTTTAATGCCTTAACACACGCAGTGTCATTTATCAAAATGACACTTTCACTTTTTTCGGTAAAATATTTTATTGTATACAATTTTTGTTTTTGTTTTTATTATTTTTTTTTTTTTTAGGAAGTTTTATAGTTTTTTGAGCCTCTTCAAAGTATTACGTAAACCCGAGTTTATCAAAAATTCAATGAACTTCTCTTTTTTTATTTCTTTCTTTTTTCGTTACCTTTTTATTGTCTTATATTAATGGCCAAACTTTCAGTAGGTCTTTTGGTTAGTTGGTCATAACAAATGCAATGCATTTTTTAAAGTCAGCTTACAAAAGTGGGTTAAAACTGTTTGTTTTTGTTTATTTTATTTTTTATATTTGTCTCGGATAGTATATTTTTGGAGGTTAGTCAATGAACTTTTGCGGTATGTAAATTTTGTATTTTCGTCATTTCGAAATTTAAATTCGGCGGATTTGTTTAATTTTTATTGATTTAAACTAAATTTGATTAATATTATGTATATTCCTAAAAAAAAAGTATTGAAATCTATTTTGAGAAAATTTAATATGATAAATTTGAATTATAATACATTTCAAACTGTTTTTTTATTATTTTTTTTTAGTTTTTAAAAATTTTAAGTTGAAACTAAAATTCGATTCGGTGGCATTTTCTTCTTAAAAATTAGAGCCAAGATTATCGAAAATTTTCAGCAGTTGAAGGAAAGCTCCATAAACTGAAATTGTATAAAAACTATTCTAATATATTATAACTGATGCTTGCTTTTATTCAGCCCATCTTTGTGAAGAATTGTTCATTGAGGAGTGATTCACAAATGAATCAAAAACTAACAAGCGAGAAGGAATGAGGGTTTTTGGATCTAACAAGCTTTCTGTACCAATAGGTAAATTACCAATTGCCTTACAAGCTGAAATTCATGCAATTTCAGTATGTACTGGAATAAGCCTACGTATTTTTGTATAGTCAGACCGCACTAAGGCACAAACAGTTTCGTGCTTTGCCGGGTATGGGATCATTTCGGAATTACTGGTAATGAAACTGCTGACGGAGTGGTGAGTGCAGAATTGGCGGCGGTTTTTATCGGCCCAGGGCACCTTTTATGGGATTAACTTGGCAGAGGTCAGTCAATTCGCGGGTGGAAAGATGGAAATACTCTAAAGGTCGCACGTTAAGAAGGCAACCGCGGATTGCTATAGGTCAAATGGTTAATGCGGTCTTACTGCTATGAAGAAGAGATTATGAAGAGCAGACATTGGTGAGAGTTAGAATAATGGGTTTTATAATACTTGAGCTATCATCTCAATTGGGGCCACAGAAAATAAAATTTTGCACCATCAATACATATAAATTTACGGCGGCACTGCGTTTTATTAGCACAAACAACATTTTGGATTAAATTAATAAAGTTGAGATGTTTGAAATCGCTAAATGTCGTGATGCAGGCTCTAGGTTACGTGTATTGGGTAAGACGGAGTACAGGCTCTGTCTGAAACCACAGAGCACATTTTGTGCAACTGTGTTGCGTTGACTGGGATACAGGCTGCACGTCTTCAACCGCAATCAATTAGAAGCTGGGTGAGATCATGTTTGTAACTATAAGGGATTTACTCGACTTCATTCGAAGGCCGGAGAAGCTGCCGTTCGAACATAGATTTCGGTCTGCCCATTTTAATTTGGAGGACGATTGATAAGGATATTGTCAGTGGACGATAGTGGTTAACTGGAAATCATCCGCGGGCGGAATCGCTGTGACCTCGTAACTATAATAGTTGTTGTGCAACCTACTGGCTTGTAATAAGTGTAACTCAGACGTTTTGATAAATAAATAACTAATCATATAGTGCCCAGTAATTACACCACTAAGAAAACTAATCGAAATACTTTCAAGGGAGTTAGAGTATGTTAGAGCAATCTGGATATTCTATAAATTGTAAACTAAGACTGTCTGAGTATTAGAACGCTGCCCAATTGGACATCGTAGCCATGGAAGTGTAAATCTCTCCTTTAGCAAGAGTCACATCCATAAACGTACTATTAGTTGCGAGCTCCAAAGGGAAACGTTTCTAAAAAATGATCCTAGACAGGTATAATGTTAAACCGTGTTGGGTTCCAGGGTTCGGTGACATAGCGGGAAACTGACTTTTGATGAACAGGTGATAGAGAAGGCGGCGAAGTGTGTAGTTTTTGCGAACACCGGCGTCCGATTGAGTTTCTTCGTTGGTTTGATAGACCTATTAATATGTCGAAGAGAGAATTGGTTATGAATTGATTTGATTTGATTTGTTTTCTGGCTGAACATTTTGCTCTGAGAGCAATAACCAAGTTGTGTGACATAGGCAGCTCTGATTTCTATAGGGTGTATTATAATGAAGTGGAGCCAGACACGGTGAAATACGTACTGTGACTTTGCCCTGGACTTCAATGATGCAAACGCACGACGTTGGTCCAGGGCTGTTTAATGACCTCAGTGAGTCCTTTGCCTGGATTTGTGACCTGAAGAGATTTCTTCAGGCATCGGCTGGCTGGTGAAGTCCCGGGGAGTTTTCTATTGTTTTTTCTTTCATTTGAGATTATTTCTGCTTCTTTAATTTGTTACTCCTGTTTTCTGTCTACTTTCTTTGCTGGTGGGAATAATTGATGGGAATCCATTGAATGAAACCCAGACGCCCATTCAAACATGGAGACGAAAAGTTCAGGATGAACTAAGGAAGGCAAAAATAATGTGAGATGCTACAGTATAGTGAACTGATTAAAAATTTTTTGTTAAGGTGCCATGTTCCACTTAGGAACTTGTAAAATATTACAAACATAGATAAGACAATTCGTCTTTCTTTCATTAACTTTTCTAGAATAGGCATCAAAAAACTACATTCGACTAAATAATATGGGAATTTGATAAAAGTTATCAATTAAGGACACATAGGTCTGTATTATACATTCGTTAGTGACTAATGTGGAAGCATGGCTATATTATTTCCAACATTTCTTTTTTTTTTTTGGTAAAGAATTACATTGCAAAATTATAGTGAACTTAATCGATAAATTTTGATATTACTATTGTTAAAAATATAGTGTGGCACACTTAGATAAGACAAATTGATTATATTTTTTAAATTAAGAGTTCATTGACTTCTAAATTGCTCGCAAAAAGTGAAACTCTTATCAATTTTAACAGTACGATTTGTTTGATTTAATATTTATTTGAAAGGTGATATACCTTTTTTTAATTATTTGAATTTCTTTTTCGACAAGTAGCTGAAGTATTTGTAACCCATTATTTTAATCATAAATATGTATTTGTTTTTGATTTCATTTATTAATTTATATATTACTTAAAATGTAAGCTATGAAAATCAATACAAGTGTAACATATAATGGAAAGACGTAGAACTAGGAAATTGTGTCATTTTATGGTAAAGATAGATCTCGTTTTTACTGCGATGTCAGTAATCATCATATCATATATTATCACGTAGAAAAGCTCTTTTTAAACTTGACGTTATATAAAACAATATAAAATATTAGAAATTTCACATTTGAACTTTTTTGAATGTTCATTTAAATAACGGTTCTTTTTAACGTTTTTTTCTATTTTTCTTTATTTGTACACTCTGGTAACTTTATATTGCCATTACGTGTTATCATTTTGTAGTACATAGTATATGTTAAGAAGAAGAAGCAGGTAAACAAAGCCTATGAAGAGGAAAAAAAAGCAAAAAAATAAAAAATAAAATTGAGTGAAAAAAATAGTTTTTTACAACTAAACAATAAAAAAGTTAAATTTTTACAGTGTTACTACGAAAATAGTAAAGTAGACATTAAACATGTCTAACAGTAATACGGATACAGGCGATACTATAATTTCAAATGAAATGAATCAAAGTCTGAGTGAGACCTTCCTGCCCACCACTTCGGAGCCACCAGTAACACCTAAAAGTAAAATAAATATCAGCAATATTGAACCCATCGAATGTGTTACTTTAATAAGTGATGATTCTGATACTGAGCCTTCGCCGAAACGTAAAACGACCAGTAGTAACTCGAATCTGAATAGTAGTAGTGCTACAAAAAAGTATACCGGTGATGAAGATTCTAATGATGGTCAACGAACAGCCGAAGAACGGCGTACCAGTAGACGTATCAAGCCTCGTGTAGATTATACGAATAAACAAAATAGTGCAAATAATGCCGATGAAAAGCCATCAACACCTTCCAGTCACTTGAGCAATGCTTTACCAACGTCATCTAGCAAAAGTGAGTCTAAAAATAAAAAACCAGATACCACCAAAAGTCCTTTTGCAAAAGATATAACAGATCCGAGGGAGGCGGCTGCTGCAGCCGCCGAAGCTTACAAAGAGATATTAACGGGCTTGGAAGGAGCTGCTTTTCAGTCAAGACTGCCATTCGATAAAATGACATCCAATGAAGCGGCTTGCTTTCCAGATATCACCAAAACGGGCTTAGTAGCACAAAGAGTGTTCCTTAATATACGCAATCGCCTTCTTCAGATGTGGATAGAGAATCCTAAGCAACAGTTAATACTGGAAAACGCCCTTAAAGATATGGAACCACCCTTTGATAGTGATCCCAATCTTGTTAAACGCATACATTCATTTTTGGAACGCCATGGTTTTATTAATTTCGGTATATTTAAACGTTTGCGGGCTATACCATCGAAGAAGCTGGGTAAGGTCATTGTTATAGGTGCCGGCATATCTGGCTTGGCTGCAGCCCAACAATTGCAACAATTTGGCATGGATGTTATTGTCTTGGAGGCTAGAGATCGTGTGGGTGGCCGCATAGCTACCTTTCGCAAAAACAATTACATAGCGGATCTGGGTGCTATGGTGGTTACTGGTGTCTGGGGCAATCCCATGACCATTTTGAGTAAACAAGTGGGCATGGAAATGGTTCCTATACGACAAGCATGCCCCCTGTATGGGGCCGGTGGTAAGCCAGTTCCAAAACATAAGGATGACATGGTGGAGAGAGAATTCAATCGTCTACTAGAGTCGGCCAGTTATCTTTCACATCAATTGGATTTTAATTATGCTGGCAATAATCCCGTTTCGTTAGGCCAAGCTTTAGAGTGGATTATAAAGTTACAGGAAAAGGCTGTTAAAGAAAAACAAGTACAACATTTAACGCATGTATGTGAAGCTCAAAAAGCCATAATAGAAAATCAAACGAAAGTATCTGAAGTGCTTGCACGTATAAAACATTTAAAACATTTACATGGGAAATTATTGCGCACGCGTCCCATACGCAGTGGAGAAGGCGATGTCACATATATAGAGCATGAATTTGAAATACGTTCCACCTATTATGAGTGGTCAAAGGCCAACAAATTATATGAGGAATTGCTGAGAGAGGAAGACGTGCTTCAAAATAAACTAAAGGAATTGGAAGCAAACCCTCCTAGGTAACTAACTTTTACTAAAAATGAAATTAAATGACAACTACATTATACTTTATACTTTTAGCGATGTTTATTTGTCTTCAAAAGATCGCCAAATTCTTGATTGGCATTTTGCTAATCTTGAATTTGCGAATGCCACGCCTCTAAGTAATCTATCGCTTAAACATTGGGATCAAGATGATGATTTTGAATTTATTGGTAACCATACCACTGTACGTAATGGTTATTCTTGCGTGCCCATAGCATTGACAGAGGGCTTGGATATACGTGTTAATACAGCTGTAAAAACTATCAAATACTTTCCAACCGGTGTTGAAATTGTGGCTGAAAACCTAAAAACAAATAACTCCTCGGTGACCTATAAAGCAGATTTAGTGTTATGTACCCTTACTTTAGGGGTTTTGAAAATAGCGACCGCAAAAGTGCAATCCCAACAAGCAAATACAGTGAAATTTGAACCACCATTGCCGGATTGGAAGCAACAGGCCATACAACGTTTGGGTTTTGGCAATTTAAATAAAGTAGTTTTATGTTTTGATCGTATATTTTGGGATCCCAATACGAATTTATTTGGCCATGTTGGCAGTACTACTGCTAGTCGTGGTGAATTATTTTTATTTTGGAGTATATCATCATCGCCTGTACTATTGGCTTTGGTGGCTGGACAATCAGCCGCTATAATGGAAAATGTATCGGATGACGTAATAGTGGGTAGATGTATAGCTGTGCTTAAAGGCATTTTTGGTAATGGTTCTGTGCCTCAACCTAAAGAAACGGTAGTAACACGTTGGCGCGCTGATCCTTGGGCTAGAGGCTCTTATAGTTTTGTTTCAGTTGGTTCATCGGGCAGTGATTATGACCTATTGGCGGCCCCAGTTATACCACCAAATCCCAATAATCCTAATCCCAATCAAGAACTCGATGAATTACCTCGACTTTTCTTTGCCGGTGAACATACAATACGCAATTATCCTGCCACAGTACATGGTGCTTTCCTAAGCGGCTTACGTGAAGCCGGTAGAATAGCTGACTATTATTTGGGTTATCCCGAAGGTACGCCACCAGATATTGGTTATTCTGTTGTGGAAGCTGCCAACACTGCCTCTGTGGGTGATACTGTTGATTTAGTAGATATTGCTCACTCTTCTGACTCATCTTCTAAGACTTCGGATGAAAAATCCAATCCTGCCGAATCAATTGAATGAAATCACTTTCACTTTTATGCTGCTATCAAGTTTGATTTAAAAAATAAGTTTTGCAATTTAATTTTGTTGACTTTGTTATAATAATTTGTTTAGTTAATATTATAATTTTATATAGACAGACATACTGTACATTTACTTTCAACTTTATCTCTAATTTTTACTTCATTTTTCTAAGCATTGTTTAGATAAAAAAAATATTTTCCGAAACCATAGAGGGAATACTATATATTTCGGTACAAACAAAGAAAGGAGTATATTCGAAACTTAGTATTTCGCTAAAAATATTAAATGTACATAGAATTTGTAACGAAACCAGGTTTCGCTGAATTTAAAAATGCATAAAATAATTTTTTTAGTATTTGTATTTAAAACCGGTTAAACATAGAACAGTATAATAATATACACACATACATATATATATAATAAAAAATATATTTTAAATTTACAATAATTGAATTGCAGAAAATCACTTAAGTTCTATACAAGGGAAATTTAACATTCGAAAAACGAATTTTCGGTTTTGTAATATAACGATCTAATTTTTTAGTTCAAACTAAAAAAGAGACACTCTTCATAGTAATAATATGGCAACTGCTATTCAAATTAGAACGCTTACCAACACTTTTACATATTAAAACAACAACAGTTTGACATTTGTCATATTCTGAGTTTCTCTGTGTGGATCTTTTGGTTTTTCTTTAAATTTTCATTTGAATTTATTTATTTTTCTTAACTTATTTAATATAAATTTAAAAATTTTGTTAATATTTGCATTTATTAAAAAAGAAAACAATAAGAAAGTGTAAAACCCCTAAAAGCGACATGGATAAACTACGCAGAGTATTAAGTGGTGATGATCGCACACCCGAAGAAGAAAGCAGTATAATAACACAGGTAAATAAGACACAATAACAGCAATGGTCCATAAGATTCTTTTTAATAATTTCCATTAAAAAGGGGGAGTATTTAATAATATTAGCTTAAGAGTATACTAATTAAAGGCATTTCATACTGTGTCAAAAACAGTTGAGAGGTTATGAAGCCTTACTCGAATGAGTCAGTTACTGGCTTCCGTTAGAAGTATTGTTTAGAAATGAAAGCTGACATTTAAAGCGTAGGGTAGGGTAGAAGATGTTGTAAACCTTGTAAATAATACATAACAGTTTTGCTATATAAACGTCACGGTAAAGAATACAGTAAAATATTCAAGATTATGTTACCAATAGAATGAAGTACCCAGTGCATTCAGCATTAGGAATTGGAAAACATTTTGGTTTTTGTGCTTAAAAAAACCACAAACTTCTAACATTTCGGATATATAACAGCAGGCACGATATTTTTCTCAAATTACACCCATTTACCCTTAAAATTGCTTAAAATTATCGTATGTATTATAATAAAAAAACCTTTATGTATAACTAAATAAAACCTGGCGTGCTTCGCTAATCTCTTCTGGTCCAAATCCAATCATTTGAGATAACCTATAGTTCCTTCCAGGACGACACTGTACTCGTAGGTTCTGCTCTTTAGTTGTATACAGTCTTCAAACAAGCACACATTCATTTTTATATATGTACATATAAGATACGCATATAAGAATAGTTTTAATCCAGTGTGATTTTTGCAATTCCCGCTGATGTAAGTAGATAAACGAAGCTTTAATAGTTGTCGTTCTCCACATATACAAAATTCAATATTTAGGATGAATGGAAGGTGACACGCTCACTTATCCAATCTAGCCCAGTTACTGACTGATGATGTGTATTGTTCACGACATTGTTTGAGCTTAATTTAAAACATACTGTTGCCGTTCTCAAGATATGCAAAAATCACTATTTAGTTTGTATGGGAAATACCACGCCTACTTGTCCAAATCCGCCAACTTTTTGCCGATGATTTGTATCGACTATGAAGTCTCAGGCCAAATTCAGAAGCTTGTTTTAAGCATTCTCAAGTATACAGAATTTTATATTCAGCTTGTATGTCCAATTCCGCCACTTTTTGAATGATGATTTTGAATCCATTAAGGCCAAGTTTAGAGACTCTCTGTTACCATTTTATAGATATATACAAATAAATATAGACTGTTTGGGCGTGGCAGCGCCCAGTTGGAATTTTTAAAATTTATATAGCCTATAGTTTCTTCCAGACACAGAGTGTTACTGTAAAAATATCAAGAAAATCGGTTCAGCCGTTTAGCTGAATATACACAAGGTACAAACAAACAAACATACATACATACATACAAACATATATTCATTTTTATACATACATATATAAGATATATGTACATATAGTCACCTAAAATCCAAAAGGCCGTAAGCGACAAAAATTAAAAATCAAATTTTTGAACAATTATGATGTAATTAGCCAAAATACATTATAATAATCAATCAAAAAGTATATTTTGAATTTTTTGTCGCTTACAACCTTTTGGATTTAAGGTGACGATATACATATAAAGTTAAAGAATTCACATATTCTTTTTATTAAACCGGATTTTAATTTTTACTGTTTTGAAGTAAATACTATATATGATAGATTTAATTAATTAATTATTTTCTAAACTCCAATTAAATTGGTATCTATAACATACAATAATTCATGGTCCTTCGAGTCATGATAATAATGGCCCTTACATGGTTTAGGTAGTCGTTGTTGTATTTCGATATTTTTGTCCCAGATTTTCTTTTATCCATTACAAAAATGTAGTACTACAACGTTACGCTAACCATGATAAGACTGAATGGTATTATAATAACTTATTACTATTTTTGTTGGTTTCTATTTTAGATTAATGATATGTCCACCTTAAGTTGGTCCACGCGTATTAAAGGTTTTTGTATATGTTTTGTTTTGGGCATAGTCTTATCCTTATTAGGCTCTATAGCTTTATTTTTACATCGTGGCATTGTTGTCTTTGCGGTATTCTATACTTTGGGTAATATAATATCCATGACAAGGTAAATACTAAATTTCATTATTACCGTTCATCATGCTTATAAAAAAATTTTCTATTTTTAAAGTACATGTTTTTTAATGGGTCCTGTAAATCAATTGAAAAAAATGTTTTCTGAGACACGTTTAATCGCTACAAGTATTGTTATATTTTCCCTTATCATGACTATAATAGCTGCTGTAGTGGTATGTTTTGTTTTCGTTTCCTGTGTTATTTTTTTTATAAAACTTTTGTTTTTAATATTCGTTTGAATTTTTATTTTAGCTACATAAACCCGGTTTGACATTAATTTTTATTATCATACAATCATTAGCTATGACTTGGTATTCATTATCATATATACCCTATGCTAGAGATGCTGTTAAGAAGACTGTTTCAGCATGTTTGGATGTTTAATTTGTTTTGTATAATACATAATTATTATTTTTTTTTCAGTTACAAATTTTTTTCTATAGTTTATATTATGATTTTGAGCATATACAATATATGTATATTTATATGTATGTACATTCATCAATATTTATATATCAGTAATGCCATTATAAGTAATACTTACAATATCGTTTAATATTTTTAAAAGTATTCCATATTTGTATTGCTACTGTCCAATTTTTTCTTTTCGGTTTTAATTTTTTCATTAAAAAAATTATATAAAAATATTATTGTAAAAAGCTTTATCTTTAGTATAACATTAAAACCATATTTACACTTTAGGCTTAACTCATTAATAATGTTGATAATTAATATACAATAAAAAGTAAATTTTGAAACACATTTCTAATTATTTGCAAACATTTAAGTTTTTTTTTCTTTTAATAGGAATTCGCTACGGTTCAGTTAACGAAAGCGCAATTTTGCAAAATTGAACCTGTAAAGGATTAAGATCAGAGTAAACTTGCGCATTTTATTCAAAAATGAAACGCATTTTACTTCTTCTTAAATCAAAGTTTATTGTTAGCTTACATTCTACTATATTTAAATGTATTATACGGTAGTCAATTTTCAAGAGCTGTACTTTGAGTGGCTACAAGGGTAAAAGAAGAAATTTAGTTTCACAGTTTATTTCTATGCAACAAGCAGTTATTACGTTATATCTTTGGAACTATAAATGATAGCGTCTTTAAAATTAGCTCCACAGGAAGAGTGACATTTCCATAAAAATATCGTATTTCGACATTTTTGTTTTAAATTAAAGAACTCAAGGGTGATAAGGGTGAATATTTGTTATCGACATTTGATTAAATAGTGATTGGCGAACGTCAGAGTGAATCGTCGTAACAATTGCTAACAAAGATAAATTATCGATGACTGACAATGAATTTTCTTTAGTTTCATTACTTTCAAAGTATTTGTCCAAATTTTCATAGTTGACAGTAATTGAATTTGCCTTGTAGTTGTCCATTCATGTATTTGTGAGTTCAAACAGACCATTTCATCAAGAATCGTTAGTGCTTATCTCTTAATGACCATGACTAACTATCCTACAAAGTTGTGCGATTATGTCATATAAAAATCTGATAAATTTCTGTCCTACATAAGAAAACCGAAACAAAATTTATGATTGGATGCCACACTCTCATACAAAATAGATGCAAAAACATATGCTTCATCAAAAGCAACTTTGATCGCACAGAAAATACTATTTTTTGAAAATTTTCCAAAGATTATCAAATCGGACACACTTGTCAAACAATCTGTCACACAAATGCACTTTTTGTCCACACCATAATTCTTTCTGAACACGACTCATAACGGACTATGTCGATAAATTACAATGAAGTTGTCATACATAACTCCCTTTGTTTGTGCAATTGTCATGAGGAGTCAGTTTTTTTTTTAATTTTATATTTATCCTTTTTCTAATTTTTCCTACAGAATACCAAACATATGTTAACAGTCATCGATAAATGGCAATATTGACAACGGGAGTAGAAATGAGCATCAAAACATAAAAAACAGAGTTGTCTTCCGTTGACGACGCCAAATAGAATAAAGGAGATTTATGTTTCTTTATTATTACTTCGCTTAATTACCTTTACAAAAAACTTCTTTGACTATCACAACTTTCAAATAATTGGCGCATCTTACTCGATTTTCAATTGCACTCGTTTTTAGTTTAACAAAAATACTCGTATATAATAAAACGCTAATTTTTCGAGTTTAAAATGTAGCCAACTATGATTATTTAGCACTTTAAAGTGGTTTAACTTTCGTTAAAATTATGCTTTTTAAAAAATAAAACACTCAATGTTTTTATGTTCTTGTTTTTTCAAATTCCTTGTTTTATTTGTTGTTTTTATAACTAATTTCAGACAAAATGAAAATTAACTAAAAAAAAAATAATACAAATATTTTACTAACAATTTGTTTTTGTTTTATTTTGCTAGAGTATAAACAACTTAAAAGAGTTTCATTTAAGCCTTGACAACATATACACAAAAAAAGTAAAAATTATATTTGTTGTTGTATATACTTATTAAGTAAAGCTTATTTTATAAATTAGTTAAAGGCTTATATTTTTAATTTAAATATCAATTAAACCCACTAGATTTATGTTCATAGTTTTACGATTTTTTTAAATTAAATTTTCTTAACTAAAGTACTTGTAGTTTATAATTATTTGTTTTGCTAGTTAGTAGTTGTTGTTTGCATTCTTTTTTCTTTATAAGGGCCTTAAGAATTATTTCATAATATATGAAATATACACGATTATGGTCTACATAGTAAAATTGATTTTATTATAACAAAAACAATCTTGTTTAATAAAAAAAAATTATAATTTTACAATAATAGCTAAAAGGCTAGTAAAAATTGTATAATTATTTTCTTTTCTTTCTTTTTTTTTTGCTTATAATGAAAACATAAGAAATAAATATACAAAAATATATATAAATATTTCTTCTATATATGTATGTATGATTTAGTTATGCTTTAATGTTTTCTTTTTCTATTTATGTACTTTTACATTTTTTATTAAATTTATATATTTGGTGGTTTAAAATGACTTTCTTAAGCTTTAGCTCTTTTATGTTTATTTTATATATACGATCTTATTAGCAAAATTTGTGTTTTTTTTTTTTTTTTGTTTAATATGAAATGGTGGTATGATAGTTTGTTAGGCTTATTAACTTTTCCAATGACAAAAAATAATTAATTAATTTTATTATTACCATGTAACAAATTTAAATAAACTTATGCAAAAAATCTAAGATTTGCAATTGGAACCAAATATTTTAAATTTTACTATAGAAAATGTTTATGTTAAAATGAAAATATGTATTTGTTTTGTCTTAACTGAGAATTTTTTGTTTTTATATTTGCATGCATGATTTTTTAATTATAAAATTCACAAATATTTTGTTTTATTCAATCTTCTTGTCGTTGCGTTTTGGGGATTTTTTGGGTGATAGTTTGCCTAGAAAAGATAATAATATAAAAGAAAAAATTATAAAAAATAAAATTAAAATTTTAAAATATTATTATAACGAGGAAAAAATAATAAAATAAAAAACAAATTCAAAAGTGCTTTAGTAAGCTTTTTTATATATATTTTATCTTTTTTAGTTATATACAGTGAATAAAAGTGTATAACCAAAATAAAAATTAAAACAAAATCTTAAGACATCCAAAGGCCTGACGAGGCTTAAAAATCGAGAGTTGCCCTAATAGACTTCGATGTAACGAAATTTTATATTTCTAAACTTTCCAATGCCGACAGATTTTTAAAATATTTACCATTTGACATAATGATCTCCTATCATAACTTCTTTAATTATCAAAACGTTGAAACAAATTTGCATATTTGTTTCAATTTGATTCAATTTACATCGCATAGAGAGAGAGAGAGATACTGTTTTTAGCAAAAAAAAAAAAAAAAAAAAAAAAAAAAAGCAGCCTATTTAATTTTTTATTGTAGATGTTGTGTAAATGACGTGATTTCAATTCACTTGCGGTTTTAAAAACAATAAAGTCATTTTTTCATGTTCTTTAAATCACACATTTTTGCATTTTTCGATGCGATTTTACTTTTCCAAAAATACACACACATGATTCCCGTGACATCTTAAGTGAATCAAGGCGGATTTCTTTCAATTAATGAGCTGCACTCGATTCTATTTTTATACTCACTGAAAGGGACCTACAGTTCAAAGCCAGCACCGAACAGCAAATACAAAATTTGTTGTTTTTATCTTTGGGTTTTTTTCTGCATGATATGGCTTTTTTCGTAACTAAACTTTCATAAAATTCATGTTAAACTGAAATTTAAACAGTTTTATGTTATATTACTACCTCTACTACTCTTTCGGTAAAAATTTGTTTTATTGTCCAAGACTAGTTTTATATAAAATTTAAACAAAAAATATGTGACACTTTTATCTCACTGTACATAAAATATGGCCTTATCTTATACAATTTTTTTACAACACACTTCAGAATAAACAAAATAAATCAATAAGAAAAAATTCAAAAAAAATATTTTTTTAAGTAAAAGTTTAACACACAAAAACACATTTATTCTAATGCATATAGAAGAAAAATTTGAATAATTATTAGACAATTTTAATTTTAATATCATAAGGAGTGCTTTCAATATCAACATGTTTGCTAATGGTTTTATTTAACTTTCCTCGTGCATGTTCTATGATTCTAGGATGTACATAGTAAATGGGACCTGGCCAGTAGAGAAAGATATTGTTTTTTTAAGTAAAAGTAAAATAAAAGGAAAGGAAAGCATGAAAATTACACACAGACTTTATAAAATTTAAACAAAAATTGTATTTCTTTTTGTTTTTAAATTAAATTGTTTACATAAATGAGTTCTTAAACAAAAAGCAAAACATTTTTTAATGAAAAAATATTAGATGATTATAAAATCATAAAGATGACACGACATTTATGGCATAAATGGATGATGATACAAGAGTGAGTAACACGAAATGTGCTTAAAATTATATTTCTCTATTACAACAAATTACAATAAACAAAGGAAAAAACTTTACCAATTTGGTAATAATCCAAATAAAAAGTAAACTCTTGTTTAAGCAATGAAAAAATAGAAATTAAATGTTTTATTAAAAAAAAAACAACAATAATAAAAACCTAAAAATTTAAACTAAACAACATTTGTAACAAATTCCTACCTTTTGATTGTTGTCTTTCTAAATTTTTAACTTTTTTTGTGGGTGATTGCTGCAATTGCTTGTTAGTTTTACGTTTATCCATCATGCGCTAAAACAAAAAAATCATATTGAAAGATATAGAAAAAGCCTTGAAAGGACACAAAAAATTACTAACCTGCCATAATATACAGCCATATACGAAGGCTATTGATATTAAGACTTGTACTGTTAGCCAAATTACAATGTTTATGGCTTGCGTGCGTTCAAATAATTCTTTGCCATTTTTAATGCATAAAATAGCTTCAGAAACCATTATGGCGCCATAAACCCAACATTGGGTACCAACGCGTTTACAACGTGTATCCGTGACATAAGTGTAATATTGTCTAAAAAAAAACGACTTATTTTTTAGTTTAAATCAATGATAAGAAATTACACCACGACATACCTTACTGAAGGCGCCACGAATAGGCCAATGAATATTAAACGACCAATGACGACATAATGATCAGGTGGCATTTCAAAAATGTGCTTAAGGAAGAACGTATTGAGTTCAGTAACCTTAATTGGGGAATATATGTTTAAAATTTGTTTTTAATTTTACCAAATATATGCTTTGCTTAACTCACCTGCCAAAATATCACTAATTGTATGACGGCAGCAAAACGCATAGCTGTCGATTTAGGATCCAACCATCTAATAGCTGTCCAACTTTCTGGTGTAAATTGTAACATGGCGCGTTTAATTTTACCACTAGTCGATGAAATATCTTTAATACTAGCCCATTTATATTCACGCATTTCCAAAATTTTACAAATCTTTAAACCAACCCATATACCCAAACCATTACAGATTAAAACATCCAATATTAGCGCATCCCACCAACATTCAACGAAATTCGGCAATAAATGAGCAAAAGTTATTTCAGTTATTTCCCACATTATAGATATGGCCCACAATATGCCCATGTGGCGTATAAGTATTGCTTTAAAAGCCCAGCCTAAGAAGTGGCCCCAAGCGAAAACATCTAAATGACCCTTAACGCGTTCAAAAGAAACATCTGAACAATTAACACCATATTCCTAAAAAATAAAAACGCAATTACTTTTAACTCTTCTAAAACTATACAGTATAAATGCTTTTTGCTTACTCACCTTATCCATATTGATGTGAAAATCTCTTAATTTTGGATCCAGCCAATATAATATATTCATTATAGTTTTATGATTTTGGAACATCAGGAATTGTAGGGCCATTAAGTATAATACCGAGCAGCCGAATAATATACGCCATACTGCCGGATGTGGCCTTGTAAATGGACCATTAGGAAATGCCAATACTGATATAATTAGGAAAAAGAATACCACGCATAATATACCAGCCCAAATGTTATCCTCAAAATTGCCTTCGTCCCTGTTAATTAAAAGAAAAAAATATGTTAAATTTTTCCTCAAAAAGCTTAAAAGGAACACTACAAAAGAAATCAATTTTATTCAAAATTACTAAATTAATTGTGAAAATAGAAGAGCCTAACAGCACGGATCCCTTGCAATCACATTTCTTTAAAAGTGTTTTTGTCAGTTGCAAATATCTTCTTTAAAACTAATGATTGATATAGGGGTTTTTTGAAGAGCTTGGGAACTTAAAATGATGATTTTTTATGGCATTTATTTTTTTAATATGGTTTTCGACATATGCCGCCAGCGTGATAACTGCAACAAACAGTAAATTTTAATGGATGACGGTGTACAGAAGAAAATTGACGTAGCCATTTAACCAGCAATGAGCTTCATCAATAAACACGAAGTCTCTTTGAACTTCGCAACCACACTTCTTTTTTTCAAAGCAAATTTTCACACTTTGCTTTTAATATAACTTCCAACATTGTTTTTATAGAAGTTTTATAATATTTTCAAATAAGTATGAAAAGGCTAAGGAGGTGGCGTGGTGTAGTGGTTAGAGCACATGCATACTAACGCAAGCGATCAAAGTTTGATCCCCAGCAGAAAAACTGACAAAAACTTTAATAATGGTTTCGTGTTTTTAATATACTCCCATCTAAAAAAAAAAAAAAATTAAATAAAGAAGCCTCCACTGATCTTTCAGATTACCTCTGGCGATCATGACAAATGATCAGGGGAAAAACGCCACCTACTGGGAAAAAATTATAATGATAAATAAGGATCACCACCACCACTTATCAAGGATCTTCACCAATACATACAATCATATGGAGGAGAGCTACAGTGGATTAATCATCTACTTAGCATGAAAAATCAACTTGATTAATGAAACTGAAACAAGGGAATAGCTGCTTTGTGGAAAGCCAATATGCTCCCTAGAGGAGTGACGGTGAAATGAAAAAAAAAAAAAATGAAAATGGTAATATCCAAGTATGTTTTGTAAGCTGTAAACGAGTGAAATTAAAATCGATTGTTAGATTTGAAAATTATATCAATTCGAAGTTTCAATCGATTTCAATTTCACTAGTTTTCAGTTTAACATACCCGATCATATACAAACGATTGATTTTGTTATTTTTTTATAATAAAATATTTTGAAGTCCACACATACATTTATTATTTACATTTATTATTTTCGCTTTCATATATTACAACAATGAATATTAGCGATGCGAAATATTCGCACAGGTCATCTAGTCTAATTGTAATTACGAACCTTTTTTTATTTTTTTATAAATACTGTGTTAAAAAACTTACACGTGCTATTGATTAACAAAAACAATAATATTATTCTATGAAAATCAAAAATATCACTTAAAATTCTTCAAACTTGGCAACAATTCAAAACAAATACAATTAGTAATAATAAAATTTAAAAAACACTGATTAGTAAGTAAAATGATTTTAATAGCGGCTTTACGCATACAAGGAAACACATTAAAAAAACGTCATATCGTACGATTCATACATAATAATACAAAGTTTAGCATCATGGGAAATTAAAAAACGTCTGCCAGTGCTAGTAAATAACTTGAGGAAGACTGACTGGTTCTCTTTATAATTGTTATCTTAACACAAGAAATGACGAAATGACATTGGACTAGGGGTTTAAAAATAAAAACCAAACAAACCGGATCTTTTTCCTTTAGTTAAAAAAGTGATTGATTCTAATAACATAACAAATTGATAACGAACATAAAATCGTATGTTTAAGTTATCATTTTCTTCATATTCCCTATGAAGTGTGCAAAAATATGGCACATTGGACTATGGCCTATGGTTTTACAAAGTTTCGATTTATATAAAATTAAAAACTGTCTAACAGAGCGAGTAAATAATTTGCGGAGGGTCGTTCATATAATTGTTGTCTTGATAATAGAAATCGCGAAAAACTAAACAAACCGGATCTTTTTTTTTGTAATTAAAAAAGGGTATTTTTTTTATAGAGAACTATAGTATAACAAATTGATAAAAAATCAAAAAATCGTATGATTAATTAATAATTTTGCTTATATTACTTATGAAGTGTGCAAAAAATATCGCCACTTTGCTCTATTTCACTTTACTTAATTTACAATAATTGTCTTTATCTATTAAAAATTTATTGATTTTAATCATTGTGTGTTTTGAAAGTAAAAGTCGTCTATAAAACATTCTAATAATTTAGTTTAAGCCATTAATAGAGCAGCTTAATTGTAATAACTTTTATTTTTATTAAAACTTATCTATCTATTGATCAATGAATCATGTATATACATACATTACAAATATGAATTGAAAATGCTTAAAATGATTTATTAACACGGTGCAGCAAGAAACCGGAAAAGTAATATTTTTCTGGAAAACGCTATCGGCTACAATTGGCAATTGGATTTACGTTCCGGTACGAAACGAAATCTCTTCAAACAAAGATTGCCAACTCGGCATCACAATCAGGATCTGTTGTTGAACTTTTCGCAGCACTTCCACAATCTTTAGTACCTTCAAGCAATTACACATAAACTATCAATGTATCTGAATACTAATCGATTTTAAGTTTATCGTTTTAGAAATAAGATAAATATGCTTTTCAAATGATATACATATATCGTATTTTACAATGATTTTTGATGGGTTATTTTATTGAAAAGCTTAATAACTTCGTTAATTTCCAACTGATTCTTATTCCCAACTAAACATAATTCCTTAATAAATTGCAGATATAGTAAGTTTTCTAAATAAAATAGCTCTAAACTTGAAAAGAATTGTTAATAATTATTCATAAAGTGGGTTGAATGGGATAAGTGGGAGTGGTACCTCTCATGCATAGTAAAAGTCTCTAAGTTTTGTTAAAATGACTTAATTGTCAATACTCATCATCAGTGAAAACATAGGCGGATATGGATAAGGGAGCGTGACATTTCCTATACATAGTAAATAATGATTTTTGTATATCTTGAGACACTAATAGTGAAAGCTTTTAAATTTGATCTAAGCAGCTTCGCTGACTATATACATTATTAATCAAAAACTAGGCGATGTTAGATTAGTGGGAGTGTCTTCTTCCACTCTTAATAAATATTGATTTTCGTATGTCTTGAAAACGGAGGATAGAGAAGTTTTTAAATTCGATCTAAAGTAAGGGCATGATGTGTCTAAGCTGTCAAGTGTACCTCCTACATTTTTTTGTATAATGGATATAATTATTCATTTTTCCATCATCTCCAATCAAATTAATTTTAAGTCGGTTGTACCACATCACGTTTCATTATTTTTTTCATATTATAAGTGAATTCATTTTATAAGAAAATCTAGTTTTTTGTCTATAACTGTATAGGATATAAAAACATTTTGTCGTCATTATTACTCATAGTGACGATACATAATTTTTTTCTTTTCATTTTATTAACGATTCTATATAAAATTGTTGTATGAAGACTCTATTCTTTAAGTACAGTAAAAAAATAGGGTTAAATGACCTTTATACAGTTTTATATTTCCTAAAATTAATCTCACTGACGATAACAAAGAAAAATCAAAGAAAATTAAAGTTATCATACTATTTGAAAAGATTAAATTTTAAATTTTAAAAACGATAACAAAAACAAAAGTAATAAAAAATATTTAAAAATCTTTAAAAAAAATTAATAAACAAATTAACAATTCACTCATACCTCTTTATACGACTTGGATAGATTCTGACAATGTAAGCCGTGAATCGAAATGCCGTAAAATAAATTGCTTTAGCTTGACTTACACTTTTACTTAAAAACAGCGAATCAGCAATATTTTAATGGTATAACGAGGTAATTTGTGCCTTAATGCGAAGGTGTTCCATACTTTAAATACCGTAAAAAGAAAAAATGTCGTATAAGGATGTACGAGTGTACTTTTTTCAAATTATATTTGTTAATAAATCTTTGTTAAAATTATTTTCATTACAAATATCGTTATTTATTACAAATCTATAAGCCCCTTTAGATATTTATTAAATGTTAATCACTATTGCTAATCAATTAATTAGCAATTTTGTAATACAGTAGGTTCTACGAATTATTGTGCAGATAAGCCAAAAGTGTAGCTAAATTAAGTGTCTTCACTTGCGTAACTGTGCAGGTACTATGTGAATAATTATAGATTACTTCTACAAAGCGCAGTCTTTGCCATTAAATCTATGCAATTTTCTCAAGGACTAAATATGAATATCGTAACAATTCAATTTTCAAAGTAAAGTATAATTAAAGTGATAACAATTTAATAAGCTTTCTTTTACACCTTTTTTGTGTGGAAAAAAGCAGGTACAATAAGTGTACTTAAGAAAGAATTTTGTATTGAGTTTATACAAATAAGGACACTAAACAATAGTTTTGAGCAGATAAAGGTAACACGTACGTTAAATCAAAACTACTACTACAGCACATGTTTTTAAAGTTAAAATGTTATTGAAATAATACACTGTGCGAAATGAAACTATTAAAATAGTTTAGCGAAAAATAAAAATAAAACTATAAAATAAAAAAACACTCACTCTCTCTTACTCTTAATCAATAATTAAATGAAGGTTAATTTAATTTGAATGGTTTTACACACACACCATGTTTACAATGATTTTTAATTTTTTTTTTTTGGCAAGTTTTGTTAATTGCTATTGAAATCTATATTTAGTGTTTTTTTTAAGGAAATAAAACAACTTACGCATCCATTTTAGATATTCCTTAAATGTATTAAAGAGCATTGGCTAAGTTTGATTTATAGTTTTCGTTTTTGTTTTTCTTTTTGTTTCTTCTTAAACGTTAGTTTTTCTATTGCTTGTTATTTGTAATGGATTTTTTTTTATCTTTTCATTATTTGTATTGTTATAAATAGTAACCATAATATTATGTTTAGTAACATTTGTTTTATTAAAAAGTATAATTATAAATTTTAAATGAAAAATTTTATTTTGGAAGAAGTTGAAAAGGTTATTTGATTTTCACGTTGTAAAAAACTTAAAATAAATGACACAATTATTTTTTTTACATTTTTTTTGGTTGCCTGCCTCTACGAGATGTCACGAGAAGAAAAGTGGAAAATAGAAAAGAAAATTGCATATTTACTATGTTTAATTCTTTGTTTTTGGCAAATAAGGGTAGTATGGCTAAATACATTCTTACAGAGGTGTTGTTAAATAGGGTGTCTATAGAGTTAGAGAGGTATGTATAGAGTTAGCTTTACAACTTTACATTGATACATTGATACATTGCAATGTATAATACACAGGATTATATTCCTATGATACTCGTAATGCCATGTTTATACGACACAGTTTTTTTTATAATTTACTCTCATTCATAATTCAATCTTAATGATGCCATATAAAATGATAAGAATCGCCTTAATTCCAAGTAATTTAGTTTCAATTACCCTGTGGTTCACTACAAAATCAATGTGATTCCTAATTCTTATCAGGATTAATTTCCCAACCTTTCTAATCCACGCTAATTGAGTTTATTTAATTGTCCAATCATTTTTCAATTTTTTAACTTTCTGGGAAATAATGTCAAGTTTGGGTCATAGTGTACTCTAAACCTCACATCCACATCCCCCTTAATGTCCCTTCCATTCTAAGGAAAATCTATAGGTCTTCCAAGTCAACATCCGTCAGATCAATACTCTTTTTAATTACTTTTGTTTACTTTTTGCACAAATTTTCAAAAAAAAAGTCTTTTAAATGGTTAGATTGAAATAAATGAATAAATTATTTGGTAATCAAATTATAATTAAAAAAAATCATATTTCCATATTATGATGACATCCTCTTGGTCTACGCCTTTTGCTTTAAATCATTTTTTCTTAAACCAGCTTTTGCGCATTGACATATTCTAATATTACATTTGCCTTTACTTAACTAAAGGAAAAAATGCGTGCTCTATCAGTAAATGTGTTTTGTTCCTAATTTTCTTAAAAGCATTCTTGTTATTATTAACCTCAGACGTTTTTCTCCATTGCCTAACAACTGTTAATCAGTCTTTTCTAGCTATCGGTAGGTACCCTATTAAACCCAACCCAATTTAAATATTTTAATAGAAATGAATCATTGTGGTTTCTCTTTTTCGCCTCAAAAACACAAAAACTCCCTGTATAAAAAATAGATTAAAGCAAATAACGCAAGACTACCGACCGACCGACCTGTTGAAAAAAACTAGTCCTGCAATAGACATTTGTTTATGGTAAAGGAGTTCAAAAAATATGAAACATTACCTGATGAAAGCAAAATACATTACAGCCAAAACAGATAACAACAATAGGCTAATTGTGTGTGGTTTATAAAAGAAATCCAAGGATATATCATCGACAGGTCGTTCATTGACCACCAAAAATGTTTTAGCTATTTCGTCGGGTTTAAGTTTCGAACTACTATTACTGCCACTAACACCACCATGTGTTTTAATTGGTGTGGTTGGTGCACTACAAGCTCCCGATTTAAATGTGCTAGCAGGTGCATCTAAGGTTTCTGTAGTTGCATTCGTGCCATCATCATTAGTCTCCGGACCACCACGTGAACTTGAACGTTTCTTCATGCTTAAACTTAATAGGTATAAATTAAATTATACAGGCAAACATAAAGCAAAATTACTTTTATGTTGTTAATTTATGTTTTATTTTATGCAAAAGGGGGACGACGTGTGGAATTGCGCAACCACTATCCCTGTTATGTGTGCTAGTTCTTTCTTGGCGTTTAAAGAATAATGAAGAACGAAAACGATTAAAGAATTCACTGATAAATGCCTTATATAAATGAGATTTTCAACACTACACAACACTATTTTTAAAGGCAATGCCCGTTTCACTAACAATTCATTATTTTTAATTTATATTTTTAACACAATATTCTATTTGAAAATATTTAATAATATTTGTTAAAGGAACACGTCTTTATTTAACGATAAGTGCCGGAAAAATGAGCATAAGATTACATTGTTTTGTTGTTGTCAATTAATTTGACAAACAATGATAATACAGATAGCTAGGGTTACCAAGTGCTTAGTAAATAGGTAATGTAAATAATGAGAAACGTATAGTCACAGTGAAACCTTTGCATATACCACTAGCTATGTATTACTAGATAAACAGTTATGGTAACTTTTTCTAGTAATAAATGTACAGATACTTTGTTTTTTTGATGCGACGTTTATATTGAATTTAATGTATTCATTTAATTTTGCCTTTGCTTGTTTTCTAAATTTGGCTTATATTGACTTTTATATCGCATCTGGCAACATCTTATAAGTGCTGCCAAGTTAATCGCATTTAAATTATCAGCTCATCTCTCATTCTCACATTATTCTTATTGTTTATGCAAGGAAAATTAATATAAAAACAAAAGTTTTACAAAAATATTGAGAATTTCCATAAAAAACATGGAAACCCCACACAACAATACAACAAATACGAAAGGTACGTTGCAAAGATTTTATTAGCCCTTTAACCCTGAAGTTTTTATTAAAAACCAAACAATTTTAAAAAGAATTTGAGGTGACGGGAGTTTCACGTAGTGGACGTGTTCGAAAAAAGTCTTCCAAACTTTTGGATTTTCAATCGCCGGATGATGTCGAAAGGAAAGTGTATAAGAGGACAACCAGTTCGCCTAAAACAACAACACTTAAACAGCCAGGAAGGGGGAGGCCTAGCTTGGCTGCTATAAGGGCACGCAAAATAACACAGCCCGGTGCTGATGAAGAAAATGAGGTTGCACCAGCAACAGAAGCAGCGGATGACGATGAGTTGGATAAGGAAACTAACAATAATAAAAATTCTATGGACATTGATAAACCTTTAACAGACACAGATGAGCCCATAGAAGGTGATGAGGATATAAGTGATGTTTTCCAAAATACTAGTGGCCTAACAGCTGCTTCCGATACAGATGATGATGGTTTTGGTGAATTAGTAGCAGATTTTGTAGACTCTGAAACAGCCAATTTAGATGGTGCGGTGACAACAAATCGGAAATCCTCTTTTAGACAATCAATATATATTTCGGAAAAGAATAAGAAATTAAAAGAAAATCGAGTTGAACGTAAGGATAAGGGTAAGACACGTTATACAGCGTATAATATGTGGGCTAGAGAGCATCGTAAAACAGCTAAAATTGGTGGTAAAACGAATGATATGGAACATCAAGCTGCTCGACGTTTACATGAATTATGGTCTAATGTTTCGAACAAAGAAAAGAATGCCTGGAAGCGTAAAGCAAAAATGCAGGCTACTAGAGCTAAACAAAAGGATAAATCAGGCTTAATAAATGCCAACAAGAGTTCTGCTATAACTGTTAGACAGGCTGTGGCTACAAACAATCAAAATTCTACTTTTATTAATAGACCGACCACAAGTCGTACTAGAAAATTGGCTGAAGATAAACAAAAGGCAAAAGACGAACTGGCTGTAGCTCAAACCAGTCCCATAGTGGTCACACCGAAAAAAACACGTAGTAATTCTTATAGAAAAAATCAAAATATAGCTTTCAATAATGCAAATGGAAGTAATATAAGGAATAATAACACATCTCCTTTATATATAGCTACGAACGGTACAACGAACTCTTATAATAACTCTACCAAGACCTCAGCAGCTGTGAATAACATTAAAATGCCTTTACCCACCATAGAGCCTATAGATGCGGCAGCTCATTTAAAATTGTTGGGTGAGAGTCTAAGCATAATTGGTGATCGACTGAAGGAACATGAAGGACAAATTGCTGTTTCGGGCAGTTTGTCAGTACTGTTGGACAGTCTTCTGTGTTCGTTGGGGCCTTTACTATGTTTGACTACCCGTCTGCCGGGTTTAGATAAGAAACCACAGCTAAAAACTAATTTAGCTACGACATTAGATAATATAGCATATGTGATGCCGGGATTGTAAGCAAGACTACAATATTATCTCGGAAGTTAAGGTAAAAGGATATATTTTATATATAATAGTTTGAAAATTTCAAAAGATATCTATTACATATTAAAAATGAAGTTTATAAGAAATAAATAGTATTACTGAAATTTGTTGAAAAGTATTTTCGCAGAAGATATTAAACTCTCTAAAACCCCTATTATTTTCGGTGTAACAGTAAGTATAACGCGATAAATAAAAAACCAAAGTTTTATGGGATATTTTTTTATTTTCTTTATTTTTTATTGCCATTTAAGAACTTTTTTTGTATAAATATCTTATACATACATTTTTTAAAGGGGAAGTGTTTGTTAAGGTATTTAGTCCAATAGGTCGTTTTTGTAAAAACAAAGAAACAAAAAAATTTATAATATAAATCTAAAAACATATTCTCTTTTAACAAATTCCGTAAGACATTTCTAACTACAAATTAAACATAATAGGATTGTTTAAGCATAAGACAAAATATAAAACGTTTAAAAATTAAATATTTAGCAATTGCCCTGAACACATACATACATGACATTTTAAAATTTAAGGAATTATTTTATGTATAGGAATGTTTCATTTTTTTTCTTGTGGAAAGGGTAACGATAATTATATAAGCCAAAAAAAGACAAGAGATTCAACTTGTAAGAGTCTCGTTAAGTAGTTATGGCTTGTTTGTAAAATACGTTTGTTTTATTCCATTAATTATATTTGTTGTGATAAACCAGCGGCGGATATATTATCACCGGCTCCTGCGGTTTTTTTAGCCACACGACAAACAGGCACAGGGGCTACACATATTTCAATATCCACCGATTTTCGAGCATTGATTTGTATAGATTCTGACCAACAGGGTACAGGATTTTTGGGATCGAAATTAATACGTTGAGCTTTAGTTTGGTCTAAAGAGGTAGAAAAACTATCATCCAATACCAAGGAAGCGGATTCGGGATTTATCTATAAAACGAAATACAAAATTATTAGAATAGAAAATATTAGTTAGAAGAAAACCTACTATTTGTGATTGACACACATAACGATGAGCTATTAAAGCCGCCTTGGCTGCTCCCAATTTTGTATTCTTCCACTTGGCTTCTTTAACCGTAAGTAAAGCCTGAAAGGCTAACGTGTGTAAATGTATGCGCGTAACCATTCTTCTTTTGGTGTTATTTAGACCAGTAGCATTCTTATAGAAATCCATTGCCAATATGCTAAAAACTCTACGCATTTGATCGAGTGTGGTAGCCACTCTAGGATTCCAATCGGAGGCTAATGTTGTGCGACCGTGTTCTAAAACTTCTGCTAAATTATCCAATTCTTGTTCATTCATACCCAAAGAGTCTACATAGGGTAATATATACTGTCCTAATTGTTGTAATAACTCTATTTCCACATAAGAGGCCATTTCAAAGTGTATTAAGGTGTCTTTACTCAGAGAGTTAATCTGTTGATTGACCTTAAGTAGGCGTTCTTCTCTTACACCCGTTACAAATTTATAACTATCCATCATTTGTAAGCCACTTATAATAAATAGATGCGGTTTATAGTTAGCAATAGCTTTTTCTAAGTGTTCGAGAGAGTTGAGATGAGGATTATTATGATCGTTGTGTAAGATATAACGATTAGCTCGTGGGGCTGTAAAGGGGCCCCAACTATCACCAGCCTTATATTCCAATATCAAATGTATATCGTCTTCTTCGACCTCATCGCCAGCTAATTTTATGGTTTGCGGTACCAAGCGGCGTAATCTGGGGAAAAAAGACAAATTATTTTAAAAATTCAAATTTTTTTATCTCTTTCATGTGCTTACTTATGAGACATTCTGGCACCCAATAAAACTTCCCAGCCTTCTTTATCGAAACGTATGCCCATTAAGGGGGCATTGCCGCCTATAAACCACTGTATCGAATCGCGATGCTTCTTTTTTGCAATTTGTATCAATTGCCTAAAAAGTGTAGTATTCGGCATAACTCTTCTGTAAAATAACACAAAAAAACAATTTTTTATTGCAAAAATATTATCTTATCTACGTATCAATAAACATCACTTTTTACTTACTCTGCTGCTGCGCCATTCCTAAAATAGTAACCAAATGTTTGTAATAACTCAGCTTCATCGTTAACCTCATCCACTGTGAACTCTGTATCCAAATTGTCCGGCACTATAGCAGCTGAATAATTTAGAAACTCCGTAGCACTAATTAACAAATCACTGCAAGCACCATAGCCTAAAGCAACTTTTGGTTTTGGGTCATTCCAAGGTCGTTTCAATTGACTCTCAATAGCCAATAAACCAGTTAAAATTTGGGTGACTTTATTTAATTGCTTTAACGATAAAAACGCTTGCCAAACAATCGATATTAAAGCCGCAAATACCGAGAAAGTTGTAATCAAAGACATGTACTTTAATAGTGTCATGTTGTCTATATTCTAATATTTTTACGTTTAACTGTTAATACCACGAACGCATTTATATTCAATCGATATTTAGAGCAACTAATATAGTTTTAAAATCAAATAAAATTATTATTAATAATTAATTAATAACAACAACAACAAAGAAGACACAAAACGAATAAATCGGAATGAGTATCGAATGTAGGCGAAGAGAACAAGAAGAAGCAACTAAGTAGACAAACAAACCGGCTATAATGTTTACAACAACAATAATGGTTATTATTGTTGTTTTTGCTGTTATGATAACAAATGTCAACGTAACTCTAGTGTTGTTAACGTTTTTATTATTGAAAAGCGTTTTTTGTAATGGTGCCATATATTAGTTTATATGCTGTTTTGTAAAGATAATGAAATATAAGCAATTGTAGACTACTTTTAGTGACAAAAACATAAATATATATTTTTTTGAATTTTAAAAATTAAATTGTTTACTGTAATAAAAACATATTTTACCACTTAAGTAAAAAGTACTGGCAGCACTATTCTACAAAGTGTTAATAACAGAGTTGTTATAAAAAAGCAGCTACGTTTGTTAAAACGGAAATACTAAGGCCCTGGCATTTAAAACAAAAATTTGAAATTTAGTATTAACTTACAGATGTAAAAACAGTTTTTTTTTTTAATAAGTTTATATTGTAAAAGATATTTACAATTTTCTAGAGACTAAATGTACTACCGTATTTAAGAGTTTTAAAATAAAAATAAAAATTTCTATTATTTACCAGTTTTCTTTTATTTAAACTATATATCAGTATTTTAATTTAATGCTTTCAGTTTTAATTAAAGCTAAAATAACAATATGACATATGTTGTTTATATTAAAAGACGACAAACCCTCTGACTTGCCGTTTTGTTTTATTTTGGTTATGTACAAATTTACACATCTTACAGTTATTGTTGTTAACATCTATGTTTTTTTTATTTCGGAATTTTTTCTTGATGTTAACATGCATGAAAAAAATAAAAACAAGTTTGTTGGCTGGTTAGCTGCTTATAAAAGTCATATTGACACGATTTGTCAGCTTAAAAGATATATGACGTATGTAGTAACTTACAAAAAAAACTTTGGCTTAACTCAACCAAATCAAGTGTAGCATATTAATTAAAAGTCGCTTCGAAAAAAAGCCGGTTACTTGACCGTGCACTTGAAATGTTTTTATTTTGAAATAAAAATAAAAGTGTAATAAGCGAGTGCAGTTTTTTTTAAAAAAGTCCGGTTTTGTTTCGAAAAAACAAAAGTAATGGGTGGATGGATAATTTGAGTAATACGAGTAACAGGCATTTAATTAAAGCGAAAAACTGTTAAAAATAAGAACTAAAGAAGTTTTTTGAAAGTAAAAATCAGTTTGGAATTCTTATGACATTTTTTAATTTTAAATTTATACAGTTTGTATTAAAGCGGATTCCCACTGTCAGTAAACAAAAAAAAAAAAAAAAAAAAAATATTTATTGCCATTTTATTTGAGAAACTTTGATAAGTTACGTTTATTTGGCAGCTGTCTGCGGTACAGCTGCAGACTAACACTATCGTTCTACGTCTCAACTCCTGGCCAGGGTTCGTTAGCTGTCCAGTCGCCGTAATGAATGCTTGGACTTTTGTCCAAACAGCCCGTTGTTAAACTATTCTTGACTTAGAATCTTCTTCAACCAAGCAAAGTCAGGTTTAGGTCTTCAAATGCCAGGCAATGACAAAGAAAATAGTCTGTAGATTCTTTCTCTTTATCATTACAGCTTATATTACTACACTAAATTTTCAGCCTTTGTTCGTGTTTACCAGGAGCCCAATGGCCGATTATGGCCCATATATTGGTCAGTTACAACACTTGTTCCGTTATTCGAAGACCAAATGTCACCGTATTTTCCTGGTCCGTAACAGGTGGGTGGTCTTGTTCGTTTGTGTGCCATGAGAGGCAGTTTTTGCGATACTAGTTCTCTTCCTTTCAAGAGGCAAAGAAAATGTTTCGCAGACTCCTCTTCCTCCTCTTCATCAGTGCTTTTGTAGGCGTTGATTTATGAGAGTTTCAGCGTTTGCTCGTGTTTTTCAAGACACCAATGGCTGTTTATAGCCCTATAAGGTTCTTTACATATAGGTTGGGTGACTTCAACACTTGTTCCAAACTTCTGCCATCCAATTGTGACCAGATTTTTTCTGGTCTGGTAACAGGTGGGCTTACTTGACCACTTGTGTGCCATGAGATGGAGTTGCTGTAACACTAAATCTCTATTTCTCTCAAGAGTAGCCCCAAACGTCGATATCCTCAATATCTCAACCAGAGACAACCGGCAACTACAAATAATTTTCGATGTGTTATGTACATCCTCCAGAGATCTTATGGCCGTTTTTCCATTAATAAATATAAGAAGATATTCTTGTTAAATATCCCGTAGGAATGGATATATTGTGCCATTTCGTCTTGTGAATATAATACACAACACCACTCTATTTACTACATGGATATCGGAGATGCGTTACTGAAGGTACAAGTAGACAGCGTAACAATACCGACTAACAACTACCTCAAAGTCGTAATGACAGCGTTAAATTTAAATCATCCGCGCGTACCGCAGCTATCTGCGCTAATAGTAAAAATAGAAACAAGAACCACAAGTCTCTACCCGGCAGCACTTGGAAAGCAGATAAGAAAACCTTGTTGATTTCCTTTAGCAATGAGGAGACAGTGTGGTTTTTAAATAAAACCCAAAATGCTGCCCTAAATACTGTCATAGGATGTTTTCCAAAGTCTATCTGCATGAGGAGTCGAAGTGGATAAACACTCTCCTTCCTGATGTGTTAGAAGAGATTTTCCTTATCGTGCAAGCAAAGTCCATCGATACAAAAGGGAGCCACTAAATCAACAAAGTTTTTAAACAGAATTGCATAGTATTCACACTGATGCAGTAGCAGAGACCATTCGCCAATACAATGTGCATACCATCGTCGGAGATTACCCACCTTCTAGAGCAGCAGAGAAACGAAATTTATTAAGACAAATCACAGTGAACTTAGCTCACCTCAGATTAGGATGGTGTTGCCAACTTAATTCCTTTTTTTTTCTCCGTCACTAGAGAGCATAATGGCTTACCACAAAGCATCCATTGCTTTGTTTCAGTTTCATTAATCAAATTAATTTTCCAAGCTAAGTAGATAATTAATCCGATGTAGCTCCCCTCCATATAATTGTGTAGTGGTGAAGATGCTTATTAATTGTTGGTCGTGACCTTTACTTTAGCATTGTAGTTTTTGCCCAGTAAGTGATGTTTGTCATCATCGCCAGAGGTAAGCTGGAAGGTCAGGGGGGCTCTATTTATTATTTTTAGATGGAGTTGTCTGAAGGGAAGTTGAAGCGACTTAATTAAACATTCGAAACCACTACTATATATTTTTTTTCATTATGTTCTCTGTTGGGGCTTCTGTTGTTATGAGTGCGCTCTAACCACTACACCACTTCACCCCACCTTAATTTCTACTGGGCCGGAATTGACAGCACAGTTCAGAAGGCCTACTCAGCATGCGGAATAAGCCCACATGACACGCTGCATCTCTTCAGCTGCCCGGCCAAGCTCATTCAGCTCACTCCGGAGTCACTCTAGACGCAACCTTTATAGAATCTCGACATGGAAACTGGACCCTACAAACAGATATGAACAGAACATTACTAGCTGCTACAACAACAACAACAATAACAACAACAGAAGTCAGGAAGGCTTCTTATTTTGAACCCTAGCTGCTCTAAAAAAATTCACAGCTAGCATTCCCATGTCTCTTCTAGCCATCAGTGTTTATATCAGTGTTGGCGAAAGTTCGGTTTTTTTTAAAAACCCCAACTCACCGGGTTTTATTTGGTTTCTTGATGGTTTTTTTTTCGGTTTGGTTTTATAACTGCTTCCTAATTTCATTCAATTAGACCATAGTTTTTATTTGTTAGTAAAATTACGATGTTTGGTATATATAATGCAATTTTGCACCCATGGTCGGATCAAGGCGGCGTTGTGTACTATGGGCTGCTAAAGCAGATTACAAAACAACAAAGACAGACGTGATTAAGTTATTCTTTTGCATAACAACGCTCGGCCCCACGTCAAAAAAATTGCCAAACGATTGTCAGAAACGATCAAATGCTACATCCGCCATATTCTCCGAAAATTGGTCCCCCTGACTATTGGATGTTTCGAAGGATACAATGTCCTTTAGCATGTCACAGAATTACTTATTTTCCAGAAAGATAAATTCGGCTTCAAAGTTGATTCGCCTCAAAAGAAGAGAAGTTTTGCTGAAACGGAAATCGAAAATTGGCTCGGAGGTAGGGAAAAGATGTAAGCAGTGATATCATACATTTTATTTCAATAAATTTGTTAATTAATTATTATTTTTGAGCTAAAATCTAATATATACAAAAAACAAAATATTGTCTTTCGTGGAGTATTACGGTAAATATATAATGTGATTTACAACTGTTTTGAGCAATAAAAAATAAATTTTGGGTGGGACGTAGTTCGCCGGGTCAGCTAGTTTATTTATATTCCCAGTAAGTAAATTATATCTATTTTTGTTGTAAATAAACTACGATCTACTTTAAATAAAAAACGCATTCAAGCTTTGTTTTTTAATTATAATACCCAATAAAACCCGGTTGGGCTTAATTGTGTTATGCAGTGTGCTGCCAACCCTCATTTATATTGTATAATTGGCCACCCTAGCAAGGACCAGACCATTCTACTACTGTAACTTATCTATCATATTGGTAGTGAAACCCAAAACAAAGTGAGATTTTTGTATTCTATAGTCGTTAACAAAGTTATAAGTGGCCAAGCTCAATATCCTAGCACGTTTATTTCAGATACTTTGCAAAGCTTTGCATTTTCTGTTTTGAAAAGAAGAACGGAAATTTATTGCGCTAATCACCCCTGTTCTGCGTTTCGATTCGAATTTCGATCGAAAATTGGAAACGAAAGAAAAAGAAAAAGACAAGAATGGTCACAGAAGTATAGGAACGTATGAAATAGACACAGAAAAATAAGCAATTTTTAATGTAAAGTCAATTCTATTGTACGGCAGTGAAACCTGGCTTGTGTCTAACACCATCACGCAAAAGCTACAGGTATTCACCAACAAGTGCCTTAGAATCATATGCAATATATTCTGGCCTAACACCATAAGCAACATAGATCTATGGAATTTAACAAACAAAGAGCCCATACTGAAGCAGATAAGGCAAAGAAAGTGGAGATGGATCGGCCATACCTTAAGGAAAAATCATGGTAGTATTACAAGGATGGCACTTGAGTGGAATCCTCAAGGATCAAGGAACCGCGGTCGACCAAGAAATACCTGTCTACGCACAATTATGCAAGAACTAAGGCAAAACAATCTTACATGGGAAGAGGCAAAGACAACAGCAGACAAATCGTGTAAGATGGAAATACTTTGTGGAAGTCATATGCTCCCAAGAGGAGTAAAGGAAAAAAATCCTTGGTATAATATGTCTCGAACTGTTCACAAATATTTAATTCCTGGACCAGAGAAAATAAATCATGTTTCATTACTGATAGGGCAGTTGTCCGAAAAAAATTTTTGGAGAATTTTTCGCGAAAAGGTTCAAGAGAAAAATCTACCGAGGATGTATGTTTAAGACATCTGGTGATTTCCGATCCTATTATTTCCAGTATGAGAAAGTTAAAAGAACAAAAGGTAATAATTTTCCACAAGAAGCGCTGAGCTTTTTAATATTTAAACAAGATCTAGAAAATTTTCAATACGGTGAAAGATGTCTGATACGGTGATGATGATGTCATAAATCCGATGAAAGTCTTTCTCATATACTATGATTATTTTTATTATGAGAGAAATATATGTATTGAGAAAATAAAAATAAAAATAAAAAAGAGAAGAAAATTAAAATTTAAATTTCCACTAAAGTATGCATAAAAACTATTTATTTATACATTTCTAACAAATAGATCAAAATCCATTGAATTTAGTTCTCGAGAAAGGCTCGCCGATTGATTACCGCTTTAAGCATCAAATACCCCACTGTGCAGGGTTATTTCGAATCTGGCAATACTTATGTCATTCTATTCTGTCACAAAGTTCAGTATATTATATCCACTAAACGAAATGAATGGATTTACGCTTAAGCAACATTGGGATTTATGGGAAATTTATTTCCAAAACAAAGACAATTGGTCGGATGTTGAAAAATTATCGAAAATCATATTTTCGGATTAAGCTCATTTTCATAGTGGTGGGTACGTTAATAAGCAAAATTGCCGCATTTGGGACTCAAAAAACCCAAACGTGGTTTAACAGAAGGCAATGCACCCATTACGAGTGACTGTTTGGTGCAGCTTGTGTAGCGGAGGCATCATAGGCTCATTACGGTCAATGGAGGCGCCTATCGCTCGATGATAACCGATTTTTTTGTGCTCGCTCTTCATGATGCTGATGTGAACGATGTTTGTTATCAACAGGATGGTGTAACTTGCCACACATCTCATGCCACAATCGGTTTATTGCGTCAAACGTTTGATATCCGTTTAATTAGCCGAAGTGGTGATGTCAATTGGCCGCCAAGAAGCTGTGATTTGATACCATTGGACTATTTTCTGTGGGGCGCTGTTAAAGACAACTGTTATGTCGACAAACCAAAAACAATTGAGCATTTGAAGGCCAACATTCGTGATGCCATTGCCAAGATACGACCCCATACAACCGAAAAAGTTCTCGAAAATGTGTTCGATCGAAAATAGGTACTGTGAGCCCAGCCGCGGCAGCCATATGAATGAAATAATATTTCACAACAAAAAAACAATTTTGCCAAAATATCAAACCGTTTTTGTTTTATTGCATTTTTAAATTCAAACTTTTAAATGGCCCACTCTATATATACAAAAATTCACATGTGTACGTACTCAAAAATATTAAAAAAAAACGGGTTCTTAATCTACCCCTTGTCCATAATTGTTTACTACTGACATCTAATACGTGACTGTCGAAAAAATATATTGTTTCTTTTTTTAATATTTTATTTAACTTATTAATTTATAATTATTATTGTCTAAAATTTTTTTGCTAACAATTCCTCTTGGTTGTAGGTATAAAGCGGAAGATGTATTTCTTTTAACAACTGAAGTTATTTTTCTACAGACAGGCAAAAAAAGTACTTTAAACTTTAAACAAAACTATTTTGAATTTATTATAAATGATGTATCAAATTAAGCACTTCAAACATAAATTAATAATAATTAAAAAAATATAAAATTAAAAATGTTTTGTAAGACGGAAAGCCACTTACATTTTCTTTAACAGAATATTAAAATATGACAAAATCATTCGTTTTACAATTAACGGCCTATTTAGCGATAACAATTACTGTTTTGTGTTTAAAATGGCCTTTTTTCATAATTCGTTATTCTCAATTTGCTTAAAGTATGCTCTCTTAATATGTATTTTAAGGGAAGTATTGTTGTATTTAAATTTATTATGTCTCTATGCTAAAAAACTAACTGATGATACCTATAGCCTGCCGCCTAGTTAATTGATATTCTATAAACGAGTATGGCGAATGGAAAAAATGGCATAATTAACAGATTTTTTTTTAATAGACTAGCTTTACCCGTCTGACGTTACCCGGAAATCTATATATACATATGTGTTACAAATGGGAGATAAATTCGTTTTTTTCCCGATCTTTTCCGACCTTTGACGTCTCCTCCTGATATATGTATGTATTTGTTGAGATAAACGATAATAAATATTATTTTATATGTGAAGTAAATTTTTCCACTTAATATGCAACTTAAGTTCTCAAGACATACCATAATAACTACGTGTTTAATAGGAATAAACTATAAGCCAAAAAATTTTATTTTAAACCTTATTAGTCCCTTCAAGTATAACTCTTAAATATGTGCTATGGTACAACACGTTTTGACGATGATGAATATTAGCAAACAAAAAACTTGGCTTTAAATCAGCTGCAGGCAAACTGATTTTAATGCATTTTACAATTGTGGTAGTAATTTGAGAGTCTCTCACTCAGGTCACCTTGTAATGTATTTTTTCACTTGTTTTCTCTTTACTTTACTTATGAGTTTGTACATGTGAAAACAAAAGAGAAGAATCGCTCTTTGCCTGAATCTGCTTTAAGTAAAAGAAATGCATGTCAGTTCAGAAGAAAAGTTATTAGATTAGCTTAGGTTATGCGGATCACTCGTGATTCGCGAGTTCACTCGGAGGCCCTATGCCCTATTGTGATAACCTTTACAGGACAGACTTATTAAAGAGGCCGAAAGGCCGGACATGGGAGAGTCCTAAAAATGATTCCCACGTAAAGACCCAATAATTTCAGTTCAGAGCCAACCGATACCCTTGACGAAGTCAATCAACTTAGATAGTGACTCGTCCCTAAGATAGTCCATGCACCCAAGTGCTTTAGTCTAAGCTCCAATAGAGCGGACAGGCACAGAAAAGGTGTTGCACCGATTCCTCCTCCTCTTTATTTTTACAACTCCTACAGTAGCTATGACCAGGGAGTCCCATGCGCTCTGGTCAGATCGACTCCCTTCCAAACCTTAGAAGAGACTCAGTCCTTTCCATAGAAAGAGAAGGCCATTGTGGATATTCTCTAAGTGGTGATTTTGGTCCACCTATGTTCCATCTTGCTCAATGCCCATCTATCTATCAAACATGACAACGCACATAGAGGGACATGCAAGTCCCCCTGTACAAGAGACAAAGAGGACCTCCTAGTAGAGCACTTATCAGCAATTTCATTCCCTCGGATGCCTGCATGACTCGGAACCCTTATCAGTTCGACATGATTTCGTTTTAGCCGGAACAGTGTGCGAATGCAGCTGAGAATACATTTCGATTCATTCACGAAGAATTGAGAGCACTGATTGCGGCGAGACTGTTTACATAGATCCTAATAGGCCTTGAGACCTTGGGAATGTAATTCTTGGGTACGTCTAGCCTGCTTGTCCATCTATCTACCAAACTCTACAACGCACTTAGAGGGACACGCATGTCGCCCTACACTAGAGAAGGAGAGAACCTCCCAGTAGAGCACTTATTAGCAATTTCATTCCCTCGGATGCCTGCATGACTCGAAACCCATATCAGTTCGACATGATTTTGTTCCAGCCTGGACAGTGAGCGAGTGCAGCTAAAGAGACATCGATCCTATCACGAAGAGTTGAGAGCACTGATTGCGGCTAGACCGCCTATATAGATCCTAATAGGATTTGAGGCCCTGAGATGTAATTCCCGGATATGCCTACCATATCCGTATCAAAAACAGTGCAAGTATCGATTAGTCTCACGCTCTTTCTGTAGAGTGGTACCGTGTTCAATAGTAACGTGCCTCAGTCCACGCGACTCACTGAGTCGGGACACATTTGACAAAAATATCCAGGGGTGGTATGCCCAGCATTGTCTTCAATGCCCGAGAAGCGAAGCTCATGGCACTGATGATTGCAGGACAGGCTAGCCTCTGCACCCTATTCAGATTAGCCATTTGTGACCCAATATTCTCCGCCTTCCACCGGACAAAGCGCCATGGGTAAGGATTGGTCTAATGACCACGGTGTACATCCAATATAAGACACAATTCATTAACCTTTTTGAAATAGCACCTTATTGCATTTCGCAAATAAACTTACAAAGAAATTTAAAATATATCCGAATACTATTTATAGAAAAAAATTACAAATAACCCAATAAACTTAAACTGATAAAAACGCTTTTTAAATATTTAATAAGGCATAATTTAATATTTATTTATACAATTATAACACCTGCTATAAAGAAGAAAACGAAAACTATAAGAAAAATGTCACCAATAACATTATCATTAATTCTTAACTAACTTATAACTATACTCTCTTCTAAATTCCTTTGTTTCTCTCTCTCTCTCTCTTTATTGATAAAAACATGCTCCATTTTCATTTCTGCTGGCTTTCAATATCCTCTCTCTGTTATTTAAGACACTCATTTGTCTTCTTCTTCTTCTTATTTGTTTACATTATCATTATGCTAAATTATTTTCGTTGGTATTGTTGTTGTGTTTTTATAATTATTTATTACTCTTTCAATAAAGAAGCTACAATAACCAGTAGCTTAACTCTTATCATTAACACATACATATGTAGACGAATAGAGGTATGTATGTCCACTTAAATATTTATAGCAGTTATAAAAACAACAACAAACTTTATATGCTTTAGAATTTGATATAAAAAAAATTGAACACAATCAGAATATTTTAGTTGGCAATCGTCTGTCGTTGATTCTTAAACGTAAGAAATTAAAAGTATATGTGAAGCATCAGCTATTACTAAAGGTATTGGCAGTTTAGTGGTGTTTGAAAAGCGTAAATGCTAAGAATTGAAAAAAAAGTGTGAAAAGAAAAATATAACGGCTAGAAATTGTTTGAAAAATTAAAATATTTATAAATAAAAAAAATTGTTAAAATTTAAAAAAGAATATAAAAATTTTTCCAAAAATTTTCTCGTTGTTTAAAAAATCTTTGTGTTAATTAAAAAAAAAAATAATAATAATAAAAAATAAAAATTAATATTAAGATATTTAATGACTAATAAATACACAACATTTTGCTGAAGGTATGTATTTAGAATCTTTTCTTTATTTAAAAAAATTTAGGCAAATAACTTAAAAAAAAGTAAAATTTTTCCTTGGAAAAAATAAAAGACTTAAGCAACGATGATTGTTGATTGTTGATTTCATTGTTAAACCACAAAATTTGTGCGGAAAAGTTTGTAGAAGCTGTTTGTAGGGTAAACAGTTTTTATTTTTGTTGGAATTGCAAATTTTGTGGAGGCTTGTAAAAGTTTTTGTGCACATTTCAGTACAAGTTACAATTTTTAAACACAATAAATTCCATTCAATAAAAATTATTGAGATTCTTTTCAAGTTCATAGTTAATTTTTTGGCCAATTCACGACATATTTGGGGGCTGTCCTCCTTCAAAAAGGCTTTGGGCTTGTCTGTGACACCTTTTCCGAAGAACAAGTGTCGAAAATATTGCTTTTCACCTTCTAGATGCTCCATTTTTAAGCTTTAAAAGTAAAAAAATCAATTTACTCAAGAATACGTATAGCATAGTTTTGCAGAGCGAAAAAAATTCTATCGAATGATAAATCGGATATAAAAGAAAATATAAAAACGATATGAACTTATTAGCCAACTTAACCTCAACATTTTTAACGAGCCACAGAAGATCACAGGGACACGACTATTCCTTTTAGTTATGCCTGTTTAAAGCTGATGTTTTTATCTGGTCCCAGGTGGTTCTATAGAGTGCAACCTCTTTCTTCACTTGACTTTTCCAAGTATGGACTAGTTTTACACTTGGATTCCATTCTATAGCTAACTCCGTTATGGCGTCATCTAATTTTCGCAAGTAATGTTTCATACATTTCCATTTCCTTGGCATAAATTGATTTTATTAAAGCTTGTTATGGTTTTGACATAAAGAACAGTTCGATATCATGTCTGACCAGAATAGTCTCATAATACGCCGTAGGTCAGTGCTCAATAAATAGCTTCCTTAACTGTTGCACAAGGCACTAGTGAATACGATGCAGCCACTAACACCCCAACCTATGATGAAAACCACCAGTGAGTGCCAAATTCGAAGGTATGTTATTTGGACATGACCTCCATACTTTAGTATAGTGTCGGAGACTATCTAACTCCTACCGATCTATGGGTAACGGCACCCGGTTAAGAATGTGACTCCACATTCATCACTCATCGAAGAGTAGACACTCCACTAGAACATGCTGTGAATCATACGTATCCATCCCACACCCACAATCAGAAGTCCCACTAAGGGCGCTCTTGTACAAAAATACACTGAGCAAGTCATGTTCCGTCAGTAAAAATCTTAGATTCAAGCCGAAGCCAAAGGCAGTGCGCTCCCGTACGAGCTTAACATCAGGCACGAACCCCTACGTAATCTTGCTCTTGTGCCTTAAGACACATGCACGAGAATCAGAAAAATGCTGGATGAAATTTTAAAATCACAACATAAACAAAAGACTTAAGACACAAACATGCAATAAAATTCATTTCACACAAAGATGCTGCTGCATATGTAAACAAATATTAAATAAATGATTACTTATTTAATTAAATAAAAATATTCTAAAGTTATCATTTCTACTGAACAGCATATCCACGCGCTCTTTTATTAATAAAATATGTGTAAAAATAACTTAATTTTAATATGAAAACTTATGTTTTTGTTTTGTTATTTTTTCAAATAAAGCTTTTGTATGCAAAACCCGTAATGCCGGTTAAAAATTTTTAACAAATTTTATGCTTTCCAAATGCGTCATATAAATGATTGATCCGCAGTTTGTTAAAAATTAAAGTTATACTTTATATTCCCTACTTTTCTGCTAAAGAAGATATATCTTGAAATTTTTTCTTAGTTCAAGAATTATGTCATCAATTCTAAATAAATAATGTTTTTAAATTAGAGAGCGAAAAATTAACGCTACGGTGTTAATTGCTTTGTTTAAACGAATAAAAACAAAATTGATTTTTATTTCGTTTTCAATATAAGGTGTGCTTCAAAATGATAAGGTCACCTTAATATTTGCTTAATTCATCCAAACTATAAAATGTTATGTATGGTCACCTTATTCAAAAAAAAAAAAAAAAAATCTGCGTTCAAATAAGTGAATAATAAGCCGGTTTTGTCACCTTATGATTGAGTATGCGTGGAATGGCGAGAAAACTGGAACGGTCTTTGTGTTGTGCAAAATTTTCCCAAAAACAGAACAAACAAATTATGGAAAAATTAAAAAGCACGGGTCGTCCAAAGGTCCTCACTGCCGTGAAACTCGGCTAATTGCACGTAAGGCCTCGAATTCCATGAAAAATGCTGTAACAATAAAAGAGGAATTGAAATTACAGGCTTCAATAAGCACAATTCTAAGAGCTACCAACGCCCAGCCAAACCTTATCCGAGAAAATTAAAAACAAAATCCCTGTCTGACTAAGCAGCAAAAGATTAAGCGTAAACATGGCAACTAAGTGGCATCAGGTAAACATTTTTTTAAAAGGAATATAAGATATTCCATACATTTTTGGTCTTGTAGATAATTTTTTCTGATGAGAAAAAATTTAACCTGGAAGGAGCCATTGTTTTTTTCCAAATGGAATTTCGGCGATGGCAGTTTGATGGTTTGGACTGACTTTAGCTCACATGGTACCCTGGAACTCTACTTTCCTTCTACTTAAATAGATAGTTAGTTAGTTTAGATTACCAGGACATTCTGTCTGAACGTTTGCTGCCTTGTTTGGCCCAAAATGCTAACAAAACTTTCACTTTTCAGCAAGATAACGCAGCAATTCATGTCAGCAAGTCGATCCCATTGTCTGATTTGAGGAGCACAATATTAAAGTACTTGATTGGCCAGCACGTTCCCCAGACTTAACCCCATGGAAAATTTGTGGGGACTGTTTGTGCGTAATGTTTATGCAGACAAGAAACACTACCGGACAGAAGATGAATTAAAAGTGGCAGTCTGCAACAGCTGGCGCAAAATCCGCTCCAACGTTCAGGACAGTTTAGTAAGTGCGATGACATCCCGTATTTTTAAGACAGTGGAAGGAAATGGCAACTGCATAAAAGTAAAAATAATTGACTAACGCTTAGTTTAAATAAAAGTTTGGATAAATTAATCACTGACTTTATCATTTTGACGCATTGAATTTTCCACTTATTTACATAAATTTAAATAAACATAATATAACGGTATTTTTCTAAAAGCAAAACCAGCTTATTATTCACTTATTTGAATGTAGATTTTTTTTAATAAGGTGACCATACATAGCACCCTACACGCATGTTCAATTGTCGCTGTTTCAGTGACGAATAAAGGCAAGAACATCCATTGCACAACGTGTTTCTTTTCTTATCGCTTTGCATATTATTACACACAAACAGCTGGGTACGTACGTAAAGTGCAACTTGGTTCGCTCAAGACGGAAGCAAAAAAAAACTGAACGAAACTCGACGAAAAGTTTGTTAAGTACATTACAGTTATACACATTTGATTGTGTATATTCGCACAGTCGTTGAAGCTAGCCGACACATATTATAGTTGAACCTTAACTCTCATATGGATTTCGTAAAACAAGGATATTGTCAGAACTTGCATTGCATTGCAGATGAACTGGCTGGCGGGTACAGAGCTCACAGTTTTTGCATAGGTGACGATTTCCTTAACAGGCTTCATTACTTGAATCTCATGGCCATTCATCACACTATTGCGGTTCTCACGGGCCATTGCCTCATTAGAAGGCATGCCTATAAACTTGGCATTTCCTCGCTTGGTTTTTGCAGGAGCTCTGGTACTGAGAAGAAGTAGAAGACTGCTTTTCATCTCAGAGGTTCTTGGCCTCTTTCTTCTTTTTAGCTTTGAATGAAATCTACCGAAAACAGGTTATGGCAATAGCGAGATTTATTTTGGAGGAAAATGGTTTAGCTCCTTTGCTTGTGATATATCCTCTCTTCTAGGATAATCCGCCACCAAACCTTAACTAACCTACTCGGCTTGCCATTGTTGTTTTCGCCCCTTCCCAAGTAAGATTCCACTTTGGTATTATTTTTATTTTTTCCATCACTCCTCTAGGGAGCATATTGGTGCGGCTAAAAAACAAATTCTCTCTATAATGCGTTGTGAGATTCATAGGACAATCGGATACAAAGTTATGTGCTCTACGGTAAGAACGTATACTGCGTGAAAATATATGATTATGCGGAATCAAATCCTTTATATCGTTATAACACATTCCGTTACAGTACCGATAGAACAACGAAACACACGCCACATTGCGACGATGCTCTAAGGAATCGATAGAGTTGGCTACACTACCGTCATTAATAAGAATCTTCGCCCTCTCCTCTACGCTATCGAGAAGCCACAAAATAGACCTTGAAGCACCGGCCCATACATGAGAGTTGTATTCCATTTTGGGTCGGATATAGGTCTTGTAAATATTGAGCAGGTCAGATGGAGTGAAGTATATCTTGCACCGTCTTAAAAAACCGAGGCACTTAAATGCTTCTTTCGACACATTGAAAATGTGATCGTTCCCATGCCCAGAACATCAAGAGCATCTGACTCCTCAATAATACATTACCCATAGTTGCAAACGACACCACACCACCACGTCTGTGTGTCAGAAAACAACATTGGGTCTTAAGGGCATTAAAAACGACCCGATTCGCACGACCCCACTCGGAGTTTTCACCAAGTCACTTGTGAGTGTGTCATTCGTATTACGCCTTTTCGCCCCGATCTCCAAAAGGCTCAGCCTACGATCAAAAGAATATGAATGACAAATGTTGTTGTCGTCTGCGAAAGAATCGTTAAGAAATATTAGAAATAGAGTTGGAGAAAGAACAGAGCCTTGTGGTAAACCTGAATTTATCCTGAACTCGTCGGATGAGAATCCATCTATAACCATTCTTATAGAGCGATCTCTGAGAAAGCTCGATCTTAATCGATAGAAATGACTACCAACATCAGAGGCAGTAACTTTCGATACTTGCGCCTCATGCCAAACTCTATCAAACGCCTTGAAAATATCTTTGCTTTCACCAAAACCATGAATGGATTTGTTTCACCTCTCGGAAAGTACCGCCAGCAGGCCGCCAGTTGAACGGTCTTTACGGAAGCCCTATTAGCGATCGCTTATCAAAATTGTGGATTCAAATATTTCGCAAGGTGATGATTCAGCATACTCTCCGTAACCTTCGAATGTGCCGAACAGACTGCTATTGGGCGGTAGTTTTCATGGTTGGATGTCTCACTCTTTTTAGGGATTGGCGTTACATATCAACCTTCCAGCAAGACGGTAAAATACAGGCGCAATGTGGCGCACTGAAAAGGTTGGCTAATGGACGAGCAGATTGTTATATATCAAGATCGGTTGAGTACTGCTTAATAGAGCAGAATATGCTGTAAAGCAATGCGTTTATAAACCCTATCAACAAAGCATCTCAATTACTTAAACTTATTGCAGTTTCTTAATCAGCTTACGTTTTCCAATTAAGCAGAATTACTGCAGCAAAACCTAGCATGCTGGTGCTGTCATCTACCGTTACCTAGTAACAACGCCTTCCGTTTATTCGTTTTAGTGGTGGTGAACTTTGCTTAAATGCAAATCGTTTTTTCTGTTTTTAATTAACACAAGCTTACTTAAATGTTTGAGCAAATATTTGTACAAGGGGCTTGTACAAACGTGAAAATTTTTTAGCTTATATCATACATTTGCATTTTGTTTTAAATTAATATATAATTACTTATAAGTGTAGTTGAAGTCTTAATGATATTAATGTTTAACCAGCCACTTGTGTGCGCGATAACACTTGTTTTACTAAGTTACACCCGTTTAAATATTTATTGACTTTTAATTTAAACGCCACGCTAGTGCAACAATTTAAGTTCTGATTAATGATTGCTGAAACGATTATATTCAAGCTGGTGATTATTTAAGGATTATTGTTTTAGTATGTGTCATAATATGTTAATAAAATTATAAATAAGTTTTTGTGAAAAAGATATATGGGTATGCCAGATGTGACGATTTATCGTCATTTTAACGATTTTAGAAATAAGCAAATGACGACTTGACGATTTTTGGCCTTAAAATGACGATTTTTGTTAAACAATAAGAGCCACTTTTTGAATCTGAGATTAGCGATTAAATTAACTTTAATCTTTAAATTAACTTTAATCAATTTTTGAGTTGACATAATCACAATTTTAATCGTTAGTTTAAACGGCCGATGTTGCTGGATTAATTTTAATCCAGAATTTGCAAAATTCGCACCTGTTCTATAAACAGCTGATAAAGATATTGTTTATACATTTATTTAAATAAAAAGTAAAAGGCGAACAAAAATGGTTATTTCAAGTGCTAATGAGGATTTAAGGGATCTCTAAGTATTTGAAAATATAAATAAAGAAATAAAAAGAAAGCCAAGAACAATTAAAACGCGTTCAAATCATTTTAGTTTGCATAACGACACGGAATTTGTGCAAAGGCTTCGACTGTCCAAAAGCTAATTGTTCTGAAAACGTATGACATTTGTTAAAAAATTATTGCCACTTTTATTGTTCAGTATGGCAGCATTGCAGTATTTAATCTCCCACGCAAAAATATAAAAATTAATTAATCCCCTAAATCAACTTAATCTTCGGATTTGTTAACTAAATCTTAAACTTAAGTTTAATCTCTAACTCAGAAATTGACTCTAAAAATTTACTACATTTTGAGTAAGAACTGTTATGCTAAAGTATGGAAACGTATTATAAGTCAATTAGAAAAAGAAAACTATTGCGAAGGAATATGTGTGTAGAACAGTGAGGCTCAAAAAGAGAGCCATACTTGAAATGAGAGAAACACACTAAAAGAAAAATTTAGTTTTTCGATTTATTGTATTTTAAGAAAAAAGTAGATTCATTTAAAGAACAGTAGGGGGTGGCGTGCTGTAGTGGTTAGAGCGCTCGCATAACAACACAAACGACACAAGTTCGAGCCCCAGCAGAGGACATGACGAAGAAAAAATTTAATTCTGTTTTCGAATGTTTAATAATAAATGCTTGAACTTCTCTCCAGACAACTCCATATAAAAAAAACAAATAAATAAATAAATAAAGAAAAAAGCCCCCTGACTCTTCTTGCTTATTACCTCTGGCGATGATGACAAACATCAAACGAATGATCAGGAAAAACACGCCACCTACTGGGAAAAATTTCAATGCTAAATAAAGATCACCACCAATTAGCAAGGATCTTTGACCACTACACAAAAAATAAAAAATCATATGAAGGTAGCTATAGCTGATTAATCATCTACTTTGTTTGAAGTATCAAATTGATTAAAGAAACTGAAAACAAGGCTATAGATGCTTTGTGGAAAGCCAATATGCTTCCTAGGAGTGACGGAGAAAAAAAAAGAACAGTGGATGAAGTTTAACCATTTTTCTTGTGTTTGATAAAATCCATCAACTTATTAACATCGATTTCCTTCGGATAGCATTTGATTTTTAGCAATGTCTCAATATGGCTATATGTTAGCGACATTTTTTTTTTTGCTAAAGCTAAACTAATAATATAAGTAGCTTTCATTTGATTATCAGTGGTGCAATCTAAAGAACTATTCGCATATCTACTTTGAACATAAAGATTTATCAGTCGAAAATTTTCTTTAAGAGTTTTTTTACTAATTGGTTTCTATCATTTGGAGAAACACAATGCAATTCAGAATGTATTCTATCATAATTGTTGCTGTTATTTAAAAATTATTAGTCAAAAGTAAAAGTGATAAGATATAAAATAAAAGTTTATTCATAGATTTTAAAATTTAATGTCATTTAAGACAAGATGCAAATATATTTTTTATTACTTGATTAAAATAAAAAATAAAAAAGTGTTTCTCACTCAACAACGCACATACTTATTAAATAATTCTTTCAAAGTCCTGTAAAGAAATATATATTCATATAAAGTATAAATAAACATGCATAAATTTGTGTAGCTTATTATAAACTTCTCAGTGTAATAAGCAAAATTTTAGCTCTCTCTTCTGAATCAAGTGAAATTAAAAAAACACAAAAACATGCGATACAGTTCTTCTTTTTTGGCAATAAGCAAGCGACTGTATTAAAATTGGGGCGAACACACATATTTTTTGTTGTGCATATGGTTGCCATTTGAAATGATATAAACAATGAATGAATATATAAAGAGAGGGGAGTGCCCCTTTCAGCCACCCTGTAGACGGTAGCTGACCTCATAGTAGAGACAACGACCTTGTTGGTTTAGGAAATAAAAGAAAAAAAATTCTACTAATTTTGTAAGAAAACATTTTTTTCTCTAATTTTGGTCAAAGTTAGGTACTTGCACTTAATTTATAAATAAAATTAGCAGTAGCTAACCGATTTTCATGATTTAAAGCTTATTTTATTTTCAACATTTTAAACTTTAATTTGAATGCTTAACATCTAAAATTTTCATTCTGAAAAATTTTGTATAACTTTTTGAAAAAAAAATTGCTCTAATTTTGCGCAAAATATTTTTTTTCGCAGCTAAGTTGTGAATAACTCCGAAACTGTTGAAAATACAAAAAAATTATGTTCAGGTGATTTATAGGAAATTTTGTTCCTGAACGTTGGAGTATATTGACATAACTACCATATTTTCGGCCAAAAATTTGCCATGCCCATAAAAAAAAATTGATCCCGAAAGAAAAAAGCCGTGAACGGGGATTTGAATTCAGCCCAACAAAATCATTACATTCCATATAGTTTTATTAAAGACGTTTTTTGCTGTAGACCAGTGTAATTAGTATAATATAAAATATTATGGAAAATTAAAAACCATTTATTTAGTATCCAATTAAAGACATTAATTAATTATTATTATTTTTTTTTTTGTCCAACAATGGACTAAAAGCTTTAAGTGTTAAAAACGTTGTTTTTTAAAGCAAATTATAATAATTGATTATGGTAACCTATATAAATCAAGCAAATAATACAATTATTTTTCATTTACATAATAACACCTAATAGACAAAATAATTAAATAATTTAAATATAAAAAATGAAATAAAAACTTTGAACTTTTTTTTAAAAAACATGTGTTAACATTTTCCGGTGAATCGCTGATCATTAACTGACCCAGCAGTACAAAAGTCATTAGAAATGAAACACATCCGATTGTATATTACTATGTCAATAGGAATATATGATATAAAATATTTAAGCACATATAACTAGCACCCGATTTGGATGAGTTTCATTCCCAATACATTGAAAAATTATATATATAAAGGGTCCGCCCTATAAATCTTTTTGAAAATGCTATAGAAAAAACTACTGAATTTTTTCTCAAATTTCTTTTTTCATTTGAAAGTACAATCCTTCTGGTTAATAATGGAAAATAATTACATTCAAATGGCTGCCTCGGCTGGCCATGCAGTAGCCTACACGAGCGGTCCAATTTTTAAGCACATTATCGATTGTGTGCAGCTGTATTTCTGCAATGGCCTGACGAATATTGTCCTTTAATGCGTCAATTGTCTCTGGCTTGTTGGCGTAACACTTGTCTTTGACGGCACCCCACAAATAATAGTCCAACGCAGCTCCGAGGTGGCCAAACGACATCAGCTCTGCGGCTGATAATGCGATCTTCAAAAACAGGGCGCAAAACATCGAGTGTAGCTTCGGCTGTGTGGCACGTAGCGCCGTCCTGTTGAAACCAAATGTTGCTAATATCCTCCTCTTCAATTTTTGTGAACAAAAATTCGTTCAACATGACCCGATAACGATCGCCTTTGACTGTAACGGCCACTCCTTGCTCATTTTGGAAGAAAAATGACCCAATTATGCCTCTGGACCAAAATCCGCACCAAACAGTGACTCGTCTTGGGTGTATCGGCTTTTCAATGTATGCGTGCGGGTTTTCTGTGCCCCAAATGCGACAATTTTGCTTGTTTACATACCCGCCAAGATCAAAATGAGCTTCATCTGAAAAGATGATTTTTTTTTTTGGCAAAATCGGTATCTTCTGCGTTGTTCAAGTGTATACACAACCATATTCGTTCAGCGAAAGGATAAAACTTACTATCTGTCAAATTAGACATGAGCTAAGTGTTACCATTCACGAAATAAGCACTAGTTGAAAAAAAGGTTAGATGGCGGACCCTTTATAAATAAAATAAAAGTGTTTAATTATTATTAATTAATTATTTTTGCTAATTTTTGGTTATTTAAAAAATAGTTTTAAATGCTTATGTCTTTTTTGATTATCTAAATATGCTGTTTAATTTCCTGTTTTCCTATTACTTTTCTTAAAAAAAAATCATAAATTTGAGCTTAATAACTAACACCTCTTGTTTTTTTTTTTTACTTAATTCTTAAAAAATCATCATTATCTTATCTAAATATATTATTAACAAAAAGTATTAAAAAATGTGCAAATTAGTTCTTTTTTGTTATTAATTTCTAGTCTAGTCAATCGTACAATATACGAGTACATACATACGTAAGAATGTTTATAAATGTTTTCAAAGTTGAATAACCTAAACAATAGTTTTATTATAGAAAAATGAAAACATGTTTTAAAACTAGTAACGTAAGCTTTTGATGAGTTTTATATTCTAATTATTAAAATGTGCTTATAGCTGACGTTTAACTTTTGTTTTCATTAAAAATGATTTAATTTATTTTTTTAAATCTTTTTTGTATCTTTTCAGCTGTGCCAACTGTTGAAAAAACTGATTAAATATGAATTTATCATTGTTTTATTATTATGCTCAAATATTGTTTGTGGTTTTAGTTGTATTCAATCATGAGTGTACAGGCCAACGTACCGCTTTGGATAGACTTTTTGGGAAAAATTTAAGAGATTTTCGTAAAATATTTCTCAATGTCATGGGTAGATCGGGCGATGATCCCAATAATTTAGCACTGGCACATCGGCGAGGGGTAAGCTGACTTTTATACATAAGAAACAATGCTATTTCCTTATCTTAGTGATTTAACTCTATTCTTTAACAAATATTTTTTAACAAAAAGTTATTAATAACAGTGATTTAACTCCTTATCTTAGTGATTTAACTCTATTCTTTAACAAATATTTTTTAACAAAAAGTTATTAATAACAGTTCATAATAATTTTCAGAAAACCCAAAGAATGGATCGTGTATCACGTTCTCTTATGAAATTTTGTGATGCTAAAAATGGTCCAGGCAGACGCTCAGATGAACCACCCACATCAGTGCATCGTTTACGTCCCGGTGATATTGATATCATAGGAGCAATGGGAGACTCTTTGACAGCTGGTAATGGTATATTTGCCACTAATCTTTTGCATGATATACAGGAAAATCGCGGTGCTGTTTGGTCTATAGGTGGCCAATATACTTGGCAACAGTATTTTACCATACCGAATATCTTAAAAGAATTCAACCCGAATTTATATGGTTATTCTTTAAAGGATGGCTTAGGCTTGGAGAGATCATCAAAGTAAGACATTAACTGCTCTCTTGGTTTAAATTATTGAAAATTTTATCCACTTTCTTCTCTAATAGATTTAATGTTGCCGAATTGGGTGCCATGTCACGTGATATGCCTTACATGGCCAAGATATTGGTTAAGCGCATGACACATGATCCACATGTCAATATGACACAACATTGGAAATTAGTGACTCTACTAATAGGCAACAATGATTTCTGTTCAGATGCCTGTTTTTATCCAGATCCTATGAAAGCTATTGATATGCATGAACAAAATATGTTGCAAACCTATAGATATTTAAGAGATAATGTGCCACGTTTAATGTTAAATGTAGTGCCAGCACCTAATTTGTTACTGTTAACGCGTCTTAAGGGCTTGCCTAATCAGTGTTATACGACACTAAAATTTGAATGCCCCTGCATAATAGGTAAATCAAAACAACAAATGGAATTTATGGGTAAACTTATGGATAAATGGGCGGAAAAGGACATTGAAATAGCCGATAGAGAGGAATTTAATACGGAAGTAAGATTTATATTTAAAATTTGCAATATTTTCTCAAAAATTTATAAAAATTGTTTTTCTTCATTTTAGACTTTTACCATAAATATACAACATTTTACCAAGAATTTTAAATTTCCTACACTGCCCAACGGCAATACGGATATGACATATACCTCAGAGGATTGCTTTCATATAAGCCAAAGAGGTCATGCAGCAAGTAAGTTCATCATCCTATTTTAATTCTTAAAATAAAATGTAATCACAAACATATTTTTTGTTTAGGTGCCAACTCTTATTGGAATAATTTCTTTGAATTGCCTAATGAGAAATCAACCTTTTCACCAAAGCTTTATTCAAAATTTTTGTGTCCCACCGAAGAAAGACCCTATATTATAACGCGTGTTAATGGTCAAAAAGGTTTTAAAATTTAACAGAGAATGTAAAATTATATATAATTTTTTCTTAAACTGTGATAAAATTAGTATAATATTTAATATTTGTAAATATAATAGAAATTAAATTAAAACAAAAATTGATACAAATTGTAATTTTAAACTAAAGCTTAAATCAAGAAGCATTAAAAACCATCATCTGGCAATAATGCTCATTATACTGGTATGTAAACAAATGTTTTCATTTACATTTAACTCCTCCTGCTCTTCTTTATCATAGATGACAAATAAAACATAAACAAAAGTACTTAATAAACCATTAATTTATTACACAATTAGTATTTTTTCCTTTCTCTCTCTCTCTCTTTCTCTCTCTTGCTCCATGTAGTATTCTACTATTAATAGAAATTCATTTATTATAGTAGTGTGTTCATGTTGTTATCATACACAGCAAATAAAAAAGAAAAAAACAAACAAAAGTCAGCGTTGCCACGCAAGAAATTGATTTCCTACCATAAATTTTCTAAATTTCTACTAAAATGGTACGCAACCTATCAAAAAGTAAAGTAAGAAATTTAAAAATGCATGAAAGTACTTTTTTAAAAGTTGTAAGATATAAGTCTGGAGAAAAACTAGCAATTCTGATATAAAAATTTTATGTCAACAATAGAGCATGCATGTAGGCAGTTTGGTTATGGTTTGACAATGCATATCGGGGCTAAGGTTGTCATTTGAGTTATTTATTTATTTACTTATATTTATATATAATACAGGCAACTCAGGACCAAATGTTCAGCGTAATGTCCAGAGCCTCTGGTGGAAATCGAACATATGACCCACGAGCTGACAGATTAGCACACTGCCGTACAACACTATCGGGGCACCCTGGCATTTAAGTTTTTATTGATGCAACTATGGATAGCTTCACATATTTTGAACCAACTTGAAATTAATTTGAGGCGATTTGTTAACAAAATGGGTCTTTTAGAAGCTGATAGATGTGTAAAGACAGGTTAGAAAGCGAGTTATGACAGTGTTAACATTAGTGAATAGTATTGTTTATACATATCAAAGTTTAATTTTTTACCAAGTTATGTAGAGTGTTTTTAATAGCAAAAATTTACCAAAAATTTAAGAAAATTTCAACAAACCAGCCAAACAACCAAATTGTTTATAAGCAACGAAAAACTGCCAATTTTGATCCAATTGGACCAAAACAGCAACGCTGACAAGAGTACTTAATAAACTGTTAAACTCTCTCAATTATTTCTTTCTATCGTATTTCTTAATTCTTTTCTATAGTCAGTAGTAAGTCATTTGCATGGTGTATTCGGTCAAGTTTACTATTCTCATGTAATTTCACACTTTTTGTTGCTGTTATTTAAAAATTATTAGTCAAAAGTAAAAGTGATAAGATATAAAATAAAAGTTTATTCAAAGATTTTAAAGTTTTGTAAGTTATTAATGAAAGTGTAACAAATAAATTATAAGTAAAAGTACTTAATAAACCATTAACTCATTAAACTCTCTCAGTTATTTGTTTTATTCGCGCTCTCTGTTTTTTTTTTTGCTCTCTTTGTACTTTTCTATAACTAATTTGTGCATACATATGATGATTTTGATCAAAGTAAGTAATTGTAACTTCATAAACCGTTAACTTTATGCTCTCTCCTTCTCACTACTCTCCATCGTTGTTGTTTTTCATTATTACAAGAAATGCATTTGTTTTGATAGTTTTGTCAAGGTCATTATGTACATGATCATATCAGACATTATGTTGTTGTAGCTTAAGAAGAGTTTATAAAAAATAATAATAAAAATGTAAATAAAAACTACTTTTGTAAGTATAAATTGAGAGTTTCATTGCTAAAGACTTAAAATAAGATACTTAAAAGAGATAATTAAATTCTTAAGATAATATTTATTTAATCGGTTATGAGTTATAAAATAACCTTTTAATTTAATTCAAATTCATTCAGTTTTTGACTATTTATCATTTAAAAAATTGCTTGAAGTATCTTTTTACATTTGTTTCTATTTAATTAGAAAACGTGACTTATTTAAATTTTGTATTTATGTATATTAAGCAGTTACAATTAATCTTTCGTTAGAACATTTGCTATTTAAAATGAACATATAATTAAACAAATGTTGATTGTTAGCGTGATCAACACGTTTACCGGCGCTTCTCAACGAAAATTAAATTGTCACTTGACGTTTAAGCTGTTTTTATGGGAAATGTTGTTAAAAGCACTATGATTAAATAATTTCATATGATAATAACAGTACAATAACAATAATTATTTAATTTAATAAATAAATAGCGGGAAAAGTAGTTAAAGAAGGGTGTTTTTAAAGTGTTATAATGAAAATATAGGGGAAAATCATAATCAAATTACAAGTCTAAAAGTAGATTTGTAGTGCACGTTTGTTACCTCACACTTTAAACTTAACAAATATTAAAAAAAACGTATACCAAAACCCTACATTAGCTAATGATTGCTTTACTAAATTTTAAGTTATCATGCTGGCAGTGCCATGACTTTTTTTGCGCCAGCGATACAAAAAAACGAACGTCACACAAATGACTAGTCGAACCAAAAATGTTTTATTTTTATTAATTTAATATAAAATCATATTTTTTAATAAATCTGTTTCAGTTTTCATTACCTTTTTATATTTTATTTAATGTTATACATATTTATTAAAAATATTCTTGACAATCCTAAAAAATTAAAACAATTTTATTAATAGAATGATGAATAACTGAATAACGTTCTTTGTGTATTTGTTTTGATTTTTTGTACATCACTTAAGGAAGAATGTTTTTAATGTACATGTAATATAAGAAAAGTAAAAATGGTAAAAGAAGTGATATAAACACAAATATTTATTTCTTCATTAAAATATTAGAAAAAAACTTAACATTATAAAAAACACATAAAAAACCAAATTCACAACACAAATAATTGTACATACGCTATAAGAAAATTTCATTTAAACAACTAAAGGGTCCGCCAAATAAATTTTTTTTTGAAAATGCTATAAAAAAAACTACTGAATATTTTCTCAAATTTCTTTTTTTATTTGAAAGTACAATCCTTCCGGTTAATAATGGAAATTAATTTCATTCAAATGGCTGCCTCGGCTAGCCATGCAGTAGCCTACGCGATCGGTCCAATCTTTAAGCAGATTATCGATTGTGTGCAGCTGTATTTCACCAATGGCTTCACGAATATTGTCCTTTAAAGCGTCAATTGTCTCTGACTTGTTGGCGTAACATTTATCTTTGACGGCACCCCACAAATAATAGTTCAACGGTGTCAAATCGCAGCTCCGAGGTGGCCAAACGATCACAGCTCTGAGGCTGATAATGCGATCATCAAAAACAGTGCGCAAAACATCGAGTGTAGCTTCGGCTGTGTGGCACGTAGCGCCGTCCTGTTGAAACAAAATGTTGCTAATATCCTCCTCTTAAATTTCTGTGAACAAAAATTCGTTTAACATGGACCGATAACGATCGCCATTGACTATAGCGGCCACTCCTTGCGCATTTTCGAAGAAAAATGGCTCAATTATGTCTCTGGACCAAAATCCGTACCAAACGGTAACTCGTCTTGGGTGTATCGGCTTTTCAATGCGACAATTTAGCTTGTTTACATACCCGCCAAGATCAAAATGAGTTTCATCTGAAAAGATGTTTTTTTTTGGCAAAATCGGCATCTTCTGTAAGTCGATCGCAGACCCACTTAGCGAAGCGAAAAAAGCGTATACACAACCGTATTCGTTCAGCGGAAGTATAAAACTAATTATCTGTCAAATCAGACATGAGCTAAGTGTTACAAGTACCATTCACGAAATAAGCACAAGTTGAAAAAAAGACATTAGATGGCAGATCCTTTATTAAATTTCTGTAAACTATTTGGTTAGTATTTAGTTGGACCTCCCTTTGCTTCAACTACTGCCTTCAATCGATTGTGCATAGAAAATACAAGTTTTTTTCTTGTTTCAGCCGATATTTGATTCCACTCGTGCTTTAACCCATTCTTAGGCTCCTGTTTATTGTTGTATGATTTTTTACGTATGCGGCGTTCTAATTCGTCCCACAAATGCTCTATGGGGTTCAAGTCTGGGAATTGGGGAGGCTAATGAAGTTGTTTTGAGACATTGTAAAGCAAACACTCCTTTTCAATATGTGATGTGTGCTTTGGGTCATTATCCTGTTGGAAATACCAAGCACCACAGAGACTTAATAATGGATGCGGATTCTTTCAAACTGCTTTTCAAAATGTCTAAATATACAAAGCGGTCCTTAATCGCTTCCAGAAATTGCAGTTTTCCAACTCCATTCGCCGACATTTAGCGCCATACCATAATTGAACCACTACCATGCTTTATAGTTGGTATGAAGTTTTTCGGTTGCATCTCTTCGTTTGGCTTGCGCCAAATTTTTGTTTGTTTTGTTTTGATACATTGGCAAACATCGCAAATAGCCGTTCACATACATGGATAACTTAGTTCTCCAATATCACTCCTATTAGTCAACAAGGCATAAGAAGGCATCTTCTTTGACGTCGTAACAGTTTAAAACAAGAGCCCGTATGGAAAACAAAGGTTTTCGAGTTCCCGTAGCTCTTCTGAAACCAAATTGAGTTCCATCGATATGTTCTTCTCATTTTTCATACAATTTTTGATGTAAAATTCTAAAGAATATTTAAAAATTTCGGACCTACCGCTGTAATGCTGAATGATGCATTGATGTTACCAGATATATTAAATTTTAAAGCCATCTACCGACAATTTGTAATTAAAGTTTTTCGAACCCCAGTATTTTTGACTGTCGAGAATTTTTAAATCAAGATTTTTTTCTATAAATGTCAAGAATTTTGTTATATTAAATCTGGCAGCCCTAGATCTCAGTAGAGCACTTGCCTTGCAATTTCATAAGGAGGTCTTCTCAAGATCTGACTAATACATGTCCATGAGCGGTTCGTTGGTTGCCCAGTTAGGGAAAAAAATGAGGAGGATTTGTTTTAGGCATTTGTTATGGAATACTTGTAGCTGCCGATGTAAATATTGTGTAGTGCTCCAGGTGCTGCAACCATACAGCGCTATTGATTTAACATTACTGTTAAAAATGTTAAGCTTTGTTGTGGTGGTAATATTATTTGCTGTCCGTATTTTGTGCAGGGAATGGAATGCGTAGCGGGTTTTGTTAATTATATCGGCACTAAAGCCACCATTCTTGCTTTTGAGATAAGAGAAGTCGTCTACGTCTCAGACTAGCTGTCTTTGAAATGTTAGAGGTACCGTACTGTTGGTATCAATCAATAGTTTTCTTGGCATTTATTTTTGCAAGGTCAACTTTATGTGCATTAGCTGAAAGGCGCTTCAGTTTCTATGCTATGTCATCGAAGCGATGTAAAATGTAAAATAATCGATATCATAAAGTACCTAACATGCCATATGGCGCTTCGGATTTTACTCTCCAAGTTACGCGCTCCAGCACCAAAACAATTAGAGTGGGAGACAAAACCCATTCTTGTTTGACTACTATCCTGAGTTCAAATGGCTGGCTTTCTTCGCCCCTCTTTCGTACTTTGCACTTTGCAGCATCAGAATATAACTCTAGATTAAAGTAGATTACTTTAGCTAGGATTTCCTTGCAACTCAGAGCATCAAATAGCGCTGGTCTATTCACCGTATCGAAAGCACGTTCGTATTCTACAAAAAGTAGATAGAGGCTGCTGTTCAGTTCGATGGACTGCTCGATTATAATGCGCGTTGTGTTAACACTAGGAAGATCGCACGACCGGTTCGGTTATTCGACCGGTTTTAACCGGTTTTTTGGTTTTGTCGAATACGGTTTTTTCAAAATCTTCATTTTTCGAATACCGAATAAACCGATTGATTTAACACGCATAACCGGTTAATTTTTTATACGTTTGTATATTTTTTTATTGAAAATATGCTCATCGTTTAACTATTTCGATAAATTTAATTATTTTTGTATATATGATATATGACAACCCTGAACGTCTCGCAAAGAACGTGAAAACCAAGGTAGATCGAAAAAGATATGCACTCTTGAGCAACAATAACCTTTTCTCATCTTCTGTAAATAAATATTGATTTTTATATATGGAGAATGATCAGCTAGACTCATTGAAAGTCAACAAAAACAACACAAGCGCCGGTTCCGAAAGGCAGATATATTAGTTAGAGAAGTTTTTCATAGCGTAAATACATATAACGAATCACTAGTAATGTTGTGAGGTGATATCGCTTTTGAATTGTCAGACGGTGTGGCCTGGGATTGACCCGACAACTTCTTGGTTGGAGGGTGAGTTCTTACCCAACATACTACAGTGACACAAACACTATTAAATACGTGGTGCATAAACTTACATACAATGCTGCTCGAAATCTAAGCAAATTTTCTTGTCGAGGCAGTTAACGACTCGTATATTACTAATAGATTTAATCAAAGTAAAACATTTAATTTTTGTTATCATAGGCACCTAAATTATAACTAAAATAACAAACCTTTAACTCCGTTCTCTACCAAGTAATACAATAAAAACGAAATTAGCCCTTGAGTAGCTGTTCGAAACTTAACCAACTCTCAGTATGTTGTGTAGTAAACTCTGTTTTTTATGGCCTCCGCACACCGATTTGGCATAGTTTTTATGAGATATGTTAGAATTATTGTTAGTATTGATTGCCACTTTAATTTTAAGCTCACTGTTAGCTTCTGCTTATTTTTAAAACGACGTGGTCGAGCTCTGCACTTCAAGAATTAAGAACAATTTTATTTAAATAAAAGAACTGGTTAACTGGTTATTTGAATTATTAGTAACCGAAAACCGATTTTTTTAAAGTGCTACTTTTCGTATTATTCGAAAATCGGTTTTTGAAAAAAGGCGAATAATCGATCTCCCTAGTTAATACACTATAAGCAGATACGGGTACTAAAACCCGTTTCGCAGTTTGCCACTTATAAGCGGGGCAGATATTATTACTCGTGTAAAATCACCACAACATAGCTAGCACAAGGGAAAAATAATGTTACGTATAATGCCTAGCTGATAAGTGGCAATCTGCGAAACGGGTACTAGTACTCGCACCCGCTTATAGTGTGTTGACCTCTTCGGTCTAAACCCTGCTAGTTGTTTTTATACGATGTTTTCTAAAGCTGGTTAAATTTGTTGTAGTATCTGGGATGATAAGCATTTGTTAACCGCATCCAATAACATGCATTGCTTGAGATTATACATATTTATTCGGTATTCTCACCATGACTTCCTCCTTTCATTTGCTCGGTATAGACTCCTTCACTTGCGAGTTTCTCATGCAATTAAACTTAAAACTGTAAATAAGCCGTAAAATTGTTTAAAAAATTTCCTTAAGAGTTCTACATATAATTTCTTTTTATATTGCCTTTAAACAACATTTACAAATATTTATAATCAAATGATTGCTGTCTAAATTACTTTTTTAACAAGCAATTTAAATAAAAATATAAATTTCTGTTTGTTGCTGATTAAAAAAAAAAAAAAAAATAATTGTAAAACACTTTTTTAAAATTATCTAATTTTTTATGACAAAGCAGTTTTAATACAATGTGGGGTACATACTACTATTTTACAATAATTTTAATAGACTTGAATACATTGAATACATTAATGAACGATTAACGTTTTTATAGGTTTTTATAAAAAAAAGAAATTAGAGAAATAACAAAACAGATATAAATGTTTAAACTTGACTGTATGGTACGAGGGCGGATTGATAATGAAGCTACCTAAGTAGGAATAAATCATTTTTTTCTCAAAAACCATTCATTTCTCAATATAGTCTCCTTTTAGCTCAATGCACTTAGTAAGACGATTTTCCAACTTTTTTATACCATCTGAACAATACGATTTTGGGTACTCCTCAAAATATGCATTATTTTCGGTAATCACTTCTTCGTTTGAGATGAATCTTTTTCCTGCGAGCCATTTTTTCAAGTTTGGAAACAGGAAAAAGTCACTAAGGGCTATATCTGGACTATAAGGTGGATGATCAACCAATTCGAATTGGATTTCTCGTAGTTTTAGCATCGTATCTAATGCTGTGTGAACCGGTGCGTTGTCTTGAAGAAAGAGTACTTTTTTCTTGTTCAAATGTGGTCGTTTTTCCTTGATTGCATCAACCAATTGATCCAATAATGCAGGATAATACTCTCCTGTGATTGTGGATCCCTTTTCAAGATAATTGATGAGCAATATTCCGTGTACATCCCAAAATACAGTGGCCATAACCTTCCCAGCCGATTTCGCTCTATTCGCCTTCTTCCACCAGCACTTCCACCAGCACTTCAACCAGCTTCCACCCATTGTTTCGATTGATTTTTGGTTTCAGGTGTGTAGTAGTGGTTTCATCAACAGTTATTAATCTATGCCAAAAATCAGCAGGATTATGCTTTATCATGTCCAAACACCACTGTGAAGTGATCTGTCGAACTCGTTTTTGTTCAACACTGAGCAAACGCGGCACCCATCTCTCCGACAGCTTTTTCATATCCAAATGTTTATGCAAAATGTTGAACACACATTCATTTGATATGTTTACCACTTCAGCAATCTCACGTATTTTTACCCGGTGATCATTCATAACGATATCGAGGATTTTCTTGATATTTTCTTCAGTAACCACCTCTTTTGGCCTTCCTGTTGATGGCATTGTTGCAGTGCTTGTTCGGCCCCGTTTAGATTCAACAATCCAATATTTTACCATATTATTTGACGGAGCAGATTAGCCGTAATGTTTATCAAGCTTTTCTTTTGTCTCAATCGCCGTTTTGCCTTTCAAATAATAGTGTTTAATCACTACACGAAATTCACTTTTTTCCATTTTCCAAGAAACACAAAAGTTGCTTACTTCAAACGACTACAACTAATAAACTAATCGACGAATTTGGCTAAAATTTTAACAGCTGACGTTTGACAGATCGTAATTTCTAAGAAAGAAAAAGTTTTTGTGTTTGTGCTGCCATCTAGCGCTAGGTAGCTTCAATGTCAATCCGCCCTCGTACCTTACACTAGAATTAAAGAAACTTTAATTTTGCAATATGTATAGTCTTAGGTATAGTGTATATATGTGTAAAATTATAAGCCTTAAATTGAAATAAAAGTAAAAACATACCATAAATATAAAATTTTATACAATAAATATACATTTTTTTATAAAAGAACTTTGGATTATGATTCAAAAGTAATGAATTGCAAAATTTAAAAAATTCATACTCAACACGTGGAACAGTTATAAAAAGTTTTTTATTTTAATTTTTATTAAAAAGAATAAATTAAATTATTAATCAACTGATAAGTTGGTAAATAAAAGATGTTTATTTGCTATTTATAAATATAACTTTTGGCACATGACTTGGGGGGAAATACAAATATATGTATATAAATAATAACTACTGCTAACGTTTAATATACGGGTAATTTGAAACCCCTAACTACTTATTTCACAAACTAATTTTTATTTGTTAACTCTACATGGCGGTACTTATTAGTGGTACCATTTGTTTTAAATCGTAGTTTGGATGAAAACTAGTAACGACAATTTGCTTGTAAGTTTATTTAAAGAATTATTTTATTCTAAAGCTAGGATCACAGGATTGTAGCAAATGTACCAATATGACACAATTTCTATTGTGCTTTATTGTCGTAAGATATCAAAATTATCCCAATTTATTCTGCGAAAATAAATTTCAAAATTTAAATATTGGTACATATTGTCAACTTCGATTGTTGCACTCAGCGTTGCCGAATGTGCAGATTTATCTGTATTTTGCAGGTTTTTTAAAGTAGTGAGCAGTTTTGAAGTTTTATGTTTACTATTAATTGTGCAGATTTTGCAGTTTTACAAATTTGAATTTTTTGCTTTCAATTAATAACTGTGGGGAAGTTTACTCGTACCTTTTTCATTTTTCATTTCAATTTCACACGTTTTCGCTTTACAAAACGTGCCCGATACGAATATATGTATATATTTTTTATTTTTTTAAATGTGTGCAGTTTTTTCACTCTTTTAAATTTTCAGTCCTTCTAAAAAAAAATATGGCAACACTGGTTGCACTAGAACACAATAAATATTGGCGAATTTTTGATATTTTTGTTGCCTCGATTGCCGTACCAATAATTGATGAATTGCGACAATCGTGTGATCCCAGCTTAATATAACACGGTGTGACAAAAAAAAAACTATTTTTCTGATAGCTGCGGTCGATCTGTTTTTGGAATTTTCGAAACATCACCAAAATCTAGAATTACGCACTTATAAACTAATGACTTACCCAAATATTACACGATCTTAAGTTTCTTTCGCTCGTTTCAAAAATGGTTCGATTTAGTTTCGATTTAGCATAGAATTATAAACCGTTTGGTAATGAATATCTAGTTCCCTAGCAGCGTCCACGCTGTTTATGTGCCGATCTTTTTTAATTTTTTTCCGTAATTTCATCGGCTTTTTAATTTATTTATCGACCAAAACCAAAGTGCATCTTTAAGATCAAAATTTTCAGAACGAATCGAGTTTCTCTTCTGTTTTTCTAGTTACAGACAGCATCGTCTGCGTAAATTTTACAACTTTTTTTAGCAGCCTGTGATTCATTTTTACCTTATCTGTAATACAAAGTAAAAAATATGATGATAAAGTTCCGAATTTTTTATTAATTTTTAAATGTCGAAAACTTTTCATAGAACAGTGCGATTTTAACAATGTTTTGAGACAATTTATCGTCTTGTGTATTTTTCTCATATTGCATTAACTACATTGCTTTCTTTTGCTCCTTCTGGCAGCCTTCTTTACCCATTTAATCAGTATTTTCAAGAATAATATATAAAATTTGGAATTTTCCTTAACAGATTGTCGAAGAAGAAGGCCAAGTATTTTGGTGAATAACAAACTTAACTGCTTCAAGGAAAGAAGCGACAGCATTAAATTGCTACAGAAAGAAAATGTTTTTTTCTTCTTAACTCCTCTAGGTCATATATTGGCTTTCCACCAAGCATCCATTGCTTTGTTTCAATTTCTTTAATCAATTTAATCTTTCAAGCTAAATAGATGATTTATCCAGCTCCCTCCATATAATTTTTGCGTAGTGGTGAAGATCTTTGCTAATTGATGGTGATCTTTACTTTAGCATTGTAATTTTTAAGCCAGTAGGTGGCATTTTTTCTTGATCATTCGTCTGATGTTTGCCATCATGGCATTATTTGTTAGATGGAGTTGACGGGAGGGAAGTTGAAACCTCTTTATTAAATATTCGATAGCACAATTAAATTTTTCTTCGTCATGTCCTTTGATGGGGGCTCGACCCTGAGTCTTTTGTGTTGTTATGCATGCTCTCCAACCACTACACCACGCCACCTACACCAGAAGGACAATTAGCCTCAACTAATTAATCTATCCGAGAAATGAACTCTGACTATGCGAATGTGTCAGATCGGTTGTCTGATGGCTGGTACCTCAGAGGAGAATTTATCAAATTAAGTTTGAACGGGTGTATTATAATAACTTGGACACTGAGAACCAGTATCACCAGCTTTGCGCACTGTTATAAACTGGCTACCTTCGAAAATTTAAGCAAGCAGAGTAGCCAACGACTATAGGATACCGAAACCCTACTTTGATAAGAGTTAACGAGCATGAAATCGGTTGGACCTTTTTGTGAGGCCATTGATATAAAAACTGGGTATTGATATTTCTGGAAGGCTTCCAAACAACTGCAGTGTTCCAAACGCTAAAATTATGGCTATAAAATTTACTATTCATACAATACTAGAGGATGTTCAACAGATATACCTTCGTATTTAATGATAGCAAACGGTACTGTTATAAAATCGGAACAAGGTTTGAATTGCTTTATAAGAGTTATAACCGACCGTTGGGCCGCTTCTTAATTTATATGAAAACGGGCTCCAACCTTTCTACTATCCCTGCTTAATTTATACGCAAATTTTTCTACTATCACTACTTAATTTTCAATTTTTCTCCTGTCATTTGACTATTGCCGCTCTCACTACGCAATTTACAACATTTTTTTCGGAAGGTGCATCAGGCATAGTCTATGTGAGCTCCAATGGACTATGTCGGAACTACGATTGTTTTTAGGGCTATTTCTCACGTTAAAATTCCTAATATAGACCTTTGGGTTGGAGCAAAAAGGCTTTATGGAGGTTAGACTACTTTTACGGATGGCTCGAATGTGCATGTAGTTCTTGAGAATGGATATTGGTTGTTTGTACAGATTACATGATAGTGGCAGTGTTTTCCTGGCTGAGATTTCTAAATGAGTAGATAAAAAGACGACACGCCAGACTTTTACATGTTGTGCGATAAAACTGTAAACTGTATCTTCAAAGCACCTCCTCTGCTATATCTATCCTCACATGTCATTGTGTTATGGACAAGCACGCGCAAAAGCTACGCTTACTTGCGAATGACTCTGTTGGGGTTGTCTGGCCGGTTGAAAATGAGAATAACTTCATATACCAGTGTTCGTCTCTAGCGCCGCGGAGACTTCTTACTCTTGGCTCTGCGTTTCTCAATGGCTTATCTGAGCTATCGATCCTTGATATCAGGGTGATAGTCCACTTCATTAGACGGTCCAGCTAGTTTCCGACTAAATTTAGGGTAGTGCATCTGAACATTGCCCCTGGTTGATCATCAGAATCGGTTAGTCTGGATTCAGGTGACTGACACAGGGACAACAATTTATGTGGTAACACAACGGGTCGCTATGCGTGCTCAAGTGTGCCATGATTTGACGATGCTGCCAATTCCTCCTACTCCTGCTCTTAAAGAGGGTGGAGCATTTGCTGTGTCACAGTCCAAGGTATCAGTGCAGAAGACTAAATGGTTTGGGTTCTATGCAATGGGCGAACTAAATGAGGTTACCTTCTAGGGGCTTGGTAAGCTAGTGTGAGGTTCGCTGGCTTAGGGGCTGTAACCCATGATTGAAGTCTGTTATTATTACTATTTAAAATTGAGTCGGAGCGGCCCAAATGGCCATGGGACTGCGACCTAAAAAGGTCTATTATGCCAAACACTCCGGGATCATACCCGCCAGAGTAAAGGCTGACGGAGATAGGAAACCCACCCATGGTTGGATGACTGTCCACTCCGCTAAACGGAGCAGTTGCAAGAAGAGTACACTCTACTTTGAGTATGAAAATGGCAATGTCTCTAATGGGTAGTCGACGGTCTTGTTCAGACCCAATAAAAGGTCCCATAAAAGTTCGCCTTCGAATGTTTGCCAAAGAAACACATTCACAGAGAATATGCTCTGTCATCTCCTCCTCCTCCTTACACAGGCGGAGGAATTACTTCGAATCAGCAACCACACAGCAACCACACCCATGCCAAAAGAGGTTATATCTAAGACAGCAATGGCCTGATAGGAAGCCAATAAGCCTCATAATAGTCGTCTTGCCCAATAGGCGCAACTCCCTATTATAGGTGAAGAGTGTCATTAGCCGCCTCGCCTGCCTCAGACCCGGGCATTGTACCCAGTATGATGAGCGTAGACCATGCTCCCATTTGTCGATTTTCCGCCTGGCCGTGGATCAGCCAATATCACAGTATGTTTCTGGTCCTACGAAACCAGTGGACGAGTCCCGCCTTGTCAGTTCATCAGCGAACTCGTTTCCCAGAACACCCTCACGGACCCAACAAAGCTTTACCCTATATCTCAATGCCAGTTTGTTAACATTCGTAAAGCACTCGAGTAAAAGTTTAGAGAAGGGGCCCTTAGTGCCGCTTAACTATCGAAGATATGTTAATAGAAGTGCCTGGAATCAGGGGCCTGGACCTCTGCCTGGAAAACGGTGGGCTATTTTCCCATGGGATGATTGCAGTCTACCACTGGTCTGTATTATTTCTAATTCATTGTGGTTCCCCTTTCTTTCTTTTCCTTATTTATCTGCCTCTTTTTCTTCCGAAGAGATCCACAAAAGATCGATCGGTCTCCGGTTGGACTCGCGGTTTCGTTGCTCCACAGCTCTACCAATTAGCCTGTAATGATGAAAAAAGTGAAGGTGCCTTTCTTTTTGTCGACATTTCACTGCTTAGGGTTGTCTTTGCTAGATCGGAGAAGATTCTATAACAAAGAGAGAAATGAAAGACTTTCATCACAAGCTATGATGACTTTTATTCGATAATGAACACATGATAGGCCAAAGGGATCTACTCCTGGGAACTCAGTAAACTGTGCCGACGACAGCTGTCAATTGTAGCTAATCTTCTTAATATATCAGTTACTTTAGCGAGCTAAAGCACTTCATAAACTAAAAACTAAAACATAAAACTAAAAGCTTTACTTATGCATTTTAATTGACGTCTAGACTTGCATTCTTCAAGTGATTTTTGAAAGAATGCGTTTAATTATACTTTTTATACCCTCTGCCTGATTAAATATACAATCTGATAAACATACAGTCACGTGAAAAATAATAGGGCCGCTTATAACAAAGGGCCACTTAAAGACCCAACTCTGTTTTAATTTTCAAACATTTATCAAAAAGCAGATTATAAATTGTCTGTTGGAATTTCAACGACGAATTGTGTATCGTTTCTCAGTTGTAGCTCATTTTTCTCTAATGCTTCAAAGTTAAACAGTAATGTGTGCCTTTTATTTTTCACATGACTGTCTGTATTTAACAAGTTTGTTGCTTTTATTCCGTTTTTTCTTCTACTCTTTTGTAATGGAGTTGGTATTTATTTACCAAATTCCTATCTTAAGAGTCTGTGCGTGTGTATGTATGCGAGTGTATTTTGTTTTATAACCGTTTTCATACATACACACACACGTACTCATTACATTTTAACAAGTTTGTAGCTTTAGTTTTTTGTTTTTCTTAAGTTGGTTGAACTTGTTGTTTGTGTTCGATATTGCAACGCTCAAAGTCAAGGTTACGCGCTGAGCATTAACCAAAGTTATTTGTAACAAAAATTTACTTTTTTATATACGGAAAACATACACTTTATGTGTGAGATGGCACTTATTTTCTTTGTAATTTTTCTGTAAAACTGCATTGCATGCTGACTTGGTTATTAATAGTTGAGTAAATAGGGTATGTATGTAAGTGGGTATTAAACGTGTTTGGCCTGCGGCCAACTAATTAGATTTAATTTTGAATAATTTAATAGCTTGAAGTTGTACCATGTACATGTCTAGTTGCGTTTGTAAAATATTAAATAAAATGCTTAAATGCTTGTAAAAATTATAAAAAATATAAAAAAATTTGCTTTAAATAGTTTGAGAATCTAAACACGTTTTATATTAAATAAAAAAAAACTATTAAGAACAAAGTGTAATTAATATTCTATAGTCTTAACAAAGTTTTATGAGATACATTTGAAATAACCCTTAATAAGAGTATTCTTCGAAATTAGAGAAAGTCTGTACGGAATTCTAAATAAAGTTGAGTTTCCATATTATTAATAATAAAGTTTATGTCGTACAGCTTCTCATTATAAAATGCACTGGAAATAAATCCAGATACTTGGGAAAGACAAAATGTATTTTTCTTAGAAGCCGGTAGTTTTTGTTTTTATTTTATTCATTTGAATTTTCACTTAATTGGGAGCATTTTTAGCTGTGATTTAAAAAAACCTTAACAGCTAATTGGAAGCAACTCCTAAGGTTTTACTTTAACTGCCGGGTCTTGGCTTTAAGTTAGGAAGTAAATTGGCTGTCAAATGATGAAATGTCAAGAATTGAGCTGTCAACCTTTGACACTCATTTAGTAAAAAATTGGGAAATTTTAACTATGGAACGCTACATTCTTGAACAAAGAATTTTAATTGTGAAAATTAACTATCAAAATGGCAGCTTTTACTCGTAATCAGGCTACTTCTGAGACCGCTGTGCGTAATTTAATCGAAAAATTCGAAGCTCACGGTACTGTTGCCGACAATAGATCAAAACAATACGCTCGTAGTGGCCGTGGTGTGCAAGCATAACCGCTGTACAGCAAAATATTGAGAATGAGCCTGGAACATCAACTCATCGACGTTCGCAACAATTGGATATCACCAGAGGAACTTTGCGCAACATTTTACATAAAGATCTTCTTCTTCACGCTTATAAAATTCAACTTGTTCAAGAATTAAAGCCAGCCGACCATTGTTTGCGTCAAACATTTGTGAATTGGCTGTTTGAAGAACTGAAAGAAAACAACGCCTATTTTAACAAAATCATCTTTAGTGATGAGGCCCATTTTCAAACAAAATTGTCGATACATCCAAGACGAGTCACTGTTTGGTGTGGATTTTGGTCCAGAGGCATAATTGGGCCATTTTTCTTGAGCAAGGAGTGGCCGTTAAAGTCAATGGCGATCGTTATCGGGTCATGTTGAACGAATTTTTGTTCACAGAAATTGAAGAGGAGGATATTAGCAACATTTGGTTTCAACAGGACGGCGCTACGTGCCACACAGCCGAAGCTTAACTCGATGTTTTGCGCCCTGTTTTTGACGATCGCATTATCAGCCGCAGGGCTGATGTCGTTTGGCCACTTCGGAGCTGCGATTTGACACCGTTGGACTATTAATTGTGGGGTGCCGTCAAAGATAAGTGTTACGCCAACAAGCCAGAGACAATTGAAGCTTTAAAGGACAATATTCATGAAGCCATTGGTGAAATACAGCTGCACACAATCGATAATGTGTAGGTTACTGCATGGCCAACCGAGGCAGCCATTTGAATGAAAATATTTTCCATTATTAACCGGAAGGATTATACTTTCAAATAAAAAAGAAATTTGAGAAAATATTCAGTAGTTTTTTTTATAGCAATTTAAAAAAAAAATTTATTTGGCGGACCCTTTAAAAAAATAATTCTTTTAACAAATCATTAAATGTATTGCTACACCACCCTCCATCATAATGATTTAATAAAATATAAATACAGTTTGTAGAATAAATGTTTTCAAAGTAAAAAAAAATTAAAATCATATTTTTAATAAGAAACTCCCACATGTTTTGTTTTTTTCACACATTCTGTTATTGTAACTCTTAAGAACTGTCATACGCAGTGTTGTCTATTGCAAGGTTTATCTTGTTTTGCTAGTTTTTTAAGATGCAGAAAAGCTTTTATCCTAAAAAAAGTTATTTAAAAATCTATGAAGTTTAGATAAATTTATGTATTTATTTGCTTAAATCAAAAACGTAGTTACAAAATCTTCGGAAACTTAGTTTATTAATGGTTAACACAGGGTATCCGCCAGGAAGGTATACTATTTTTTGTTTGTTTATGATTTTTGATTATATGAAAGAGAATGGATCTTATATTGATAAATGTTTTATTTAATGTCGGCAATTATGTATGCCCGCCTCTGTTAGCCTCACAATTGCGAGCCCTTTTGAGCACATTTTCATTATGTTCTCACACATTTCACGCGGTATTTCATTAATTTCATCACGAATATTTTGTTTGAGTTGCTCCAGCGTTTCTGGTTTGTTTGCATAAACCTTGCTTTTCAGATATCCCCACAAAAAGAAGTCCGGAGCAGTCAAATCAGGCGACCGTGGAGGTCAATCAACATCACCATTCCTTGAAATAATTTGTTGTGAAGAGAGGTCTCGCAGTAATTCCATTGTAATCCTGGCTGTATGCGATGTAGCACCATCTTGTTGAAACCACATGTTAGTCAAGCCCAAAGCATGCCGTTGTGGCATTAAAAAGTTTTCAAAAATAAGAAATTATTGAAAATTTTGTAATTAAAGTTTTTTGAGTGCTATCATATGGTAAGGGTCATATGGGTCAAACGTGAAATAAATGACTCTATATTTAAATAAAATCATTCCGGGACACCAGTCTTAATAGATTGGGTAATTTCATTGCTAATATAGACAAATCAGCAATAAAATCGATCTACACCCCTCATTTTTGCCGAGTATGTGGCAATGAGTGGAAGAAAAAGTCCGACGAACATATCATTTTTTTGCCCGGCTCTTCAGAGGCACAGGCTCAGGTTGCTAGGCCAGGACTTCTTTAGTGGTCTAGGTGAGGAAGCGTCAGCGAGGATCTATAACCTAGATGGTTTTATATCAGACATTTTTCTATCTTACTTGATGACGCCCGGTTTTCAGGTTGTTCTACTTTTACCTATGGTGTCTTATTTCTTCTTTTTCTTTCCATTTTCGCCCTCATCTTTTCTTTGTTTTTCTGTTTATCTCTAAAAGACTTTCCACAATGAACTTTTTGGTCTCTGAGTAGAGTGCGGTTTCACTGCTTTTCAAACCTAACACAACCTATTGAAAAAATCAAATGTGTTTCTCTGAAGGAAGCCTAGCAATTTCAAAACCTGGCGATGACAACGAAAATTTTCATCGTGTTTCAAAATGTAAAAAAATAAAAAAGGTAGGATTCAGTGATTAGCAGGAAGATTTCTCAACACTAAGTACACAGAGTACGTTGTTCTATGTTCATGGCGTTTACGTCTTTTTGGCGATTCTGGCTCGACATATTGATTTAAGAATAAGTTAGTAGCGTTTTTTGTATTTGCTGTTCTATTTATTCGATATTGTTACAGTTTACGACCTCCTACCGCCTATCGACCAACTCGTCAATGCCGTTCCACAAAAAATCGCCTGATGTAGTTTCCAAGAAATTTTTTAGCCAGTTTTTGTCATAGGTAACGCTCCTCATATATGTTAATTCGAAAGGGAAAGGAAAAGGTTCGGAGTATACGGGAGATGCTTCCCATTTAAACTCTATAGTGCGGCTTTAACGAATTGTGCAACATGGCGTCTGGCATAGTCGTTAAAAAGTATTGGTTTAGTTTTGTCAATGAGGTTTTTTTAGTCGAATAGCCGCTTTTATGCGATGTAGTTAAGCCATGTTGAGCTCCTTGTTGCTCATTGTATTCTTTTCGAGCATTTCCCAGTGCATCATACCCTTTAGTTTCACCAAACGCAGATCATAGTACTCTTTGGATGGAGGTCAGTATTGACTCTCGAAAGTAGCGTAATTCCTGGATCAATCCACTCATTTCCTTGCTTGATATTTATGTATAGGCAACACTTCACCGTGAAAAACCGCTGTTTAAGGCCGCGTGTAACTCGTTGGCAGGTGAGGTGTTAAGTAGCAATTTGAAATCAATTTAAAATTCAAATCGTGATAGACTCAGCCTGCTCATTTTTCAAATCACATTGAATGAAGATGTTTGAGATCATTTTATATTTGAAGTTGAAAAAAACGTAACCACTATTTTATATAAATATTTAATGGCAGCATTTCCTTTTATGTCAGCATTTTTAAAAAAATTATTTAAAAACAAATAATAGTACTTTTCTGAAAAAAATGTAGCACATTGTTGCCCTGTGTTCATTTCTTAAAAAATTTAATACAAAGAAAGGGTACTATGTTTATCTCTAGATATCTTGCCTTAAGTAGTCTTTGGTATTTCTTAGTGACTTTGACTACGTCTTATGGCAAAGAACATGAGAAGTGCAACATTTTTTGTCAGAAAAGAAAACGCCATTAACTTAAAAAAATAAATAATAAAAGAACAGATATTTCTATAAAATACTGGTCACGTCTTTTTCGTCAAATATTTGACAAATGTGATCGTAGTTTTATTCCCTCAACCAAATATTATCTTGTGGTAATTTATTAAAACGAAATAAGAAAAGTTCATTTAGAAATAAGTAAGGCTGGAGTATAATCTTAACAGGTAAAGTGATTAGCATAATTACGAGTATGTATACAAAGATGTAAACGAAACCTTTTTTATTATTGATTCATAATTCCATCTTCCACTGCTATATGTTTTCAGAGGTCATTGATCTTAACGTTTTGAAAACAGAGTCTTTTGATTTTCTAATACCTAATATTTTAGTGCGATAACTAATAAAAAAAGAAAATTAAATAGTTTCCTTACAGTTTCCCACTGTTTGCTGTAATCTTAAGAGCATTATGTTAGAAGACAATATGTGTTGCTAACAATGCTTTGTTATTTAAGCTTTTCGAAGAATGATTTTTACTATGTTCATAATACAAAATGATCAAGTAATTTAAATCACGGTTAGTCTTACACCACTTATAGAGATAAAATATTAACTTTAGCAAAACTAAAAGAATGTTATAAAAGAAATACCATGAAATCAATAAATAAATAGCCTGTTAGTTTAGGTATAAATGCATGAGTATTTATATTTATTTGGTGTTTGGAAAACTGTTCATACAAAGTTAACAGTTATTAAAGTAATTTTTTTTCTTAGAATGACAAATGTGAGATTCTTTTGTATGTATTGTATATTCATAATTAAAACATAAGTTAAATGGCAGATACTAAATATTTTTCTTTTGTTTGTTAAATCTATTAGTTAATGTTTAACAGAATGTTTTTTATTCTAAAAAGACACTACAAACTATTAAGGCACATTTAAAATGAGCAGAGCATTTGCTCCCACGTTGGTTATCGTTTTTAACTTATTGACTACATGGCAAATAAAAAAAAAATATATAAAAAATGTTAACAAATTTAGAAAAAGCCGGTAAATATTTTGTGGCATTTCTGTTTGTTTTCTATTTTCTTTTTCGTTTTAAATGCTTTAAATTCCTCTACAATTCCTCATGGGTTTTAACATTAGCGGCCGCTTCAAATTGAGGATCTTTTAATTCCAAAGGTTGTGTTTCGAGTCTGGGCACTCTCATAAAAGCCTTTTCACGATCACTTTTTAATTGCACTTGGTTTTTAAAAGATTTGCCACCCGCTTTTAAGTCCTCACTTTCGACAACCAACGAATCTTCTGTATCGGATATGTAACCATAGTCACCCGTATAATGCGTAGGATACAATAATAAAGGATGGGCACTAAAAGCCAACAGATCACGTTTGGGAAAGGCTTCAGCCCAAGTTTTATTAGGATGCCTATTAAACATAACGGGCAAATATTCATCTACAGGTATTAATTTTTCTAAAGGTTTGGCATCCAACAATTTTTGTGCACCCTTAAGAGAAATAACATAACCCAAAGTCCAATATGAATAACCAGCATGTACCAAATTTTCTGTATTGGCTACCCAGGGTTCGGTGTCCTCCTTCATGCGTTTGCGTCCAAAGTAACTACAATGTTTGAAGCATGATAAGAAGAAAAAATTAAACGCCTTTTTAGTACTTACATCAAGTCGTAATCGATAACATTGTGTATTTGTTCCATTATTGATATGGCTTTGTCCTTGAAATAGGGTTCAAATCTTATATCATCTTCTAGTATCAGCACCTCTTGCTGTTGATTTTCTACAATTTTTTGCCATATTTTATAGTGACTTAGGAAACAACCCACTTCACCCATAGTCATTTGACGCTGATGATAGGGATCCTCATAGCCGGGTAAAAATGTAATGCCCATTTTTTGTAATAATTCAGGGTTTAGTTCTCTAGAAGCGTAAAAAGTTAGCTGAGTACTTTGTAATATTAATCGTTTCGAGTATTTTACTTACCTTCCATCAACAGCTGGAAAATATTCCACATCTAAACCTAAAACCTCAAAAAGCCGTTCCATTTTAATACGTCGTTCCGGACGACGTTCCAAATTGATCATGTAAATGTGATCTAAAGAAAGTTTGTGCCTGCAAAAAAAGTACAAAATACGTATGTAAAAAAATAGTAAGCAAATACAGACAAACGTTAATTTTTTCGATCTAAGTAACAGTGAACGAAATCTCTAATTAACTGATCCCAATAGACCGTAAAGCTAAATTTAGAACCCTACCAAATTAAAGTTGTGCAGCACTATATACACTTTATGAGAATTACAGAGCTGCGGAGCAACTGGTAAGAGTCTTTTTTGAGTTATTACAGCTTTCCTGAGCTGATGGTTCAGATGTTCCATCGTACATCACGCAGAATATGTACCGATTAGTTTCAACATTTCCTATAACATATTGATGGTATCTAAGATTCGTCCATTAGTCTATGCGAGATCAGTAGGCATTAAACATGTTACACCATTCCAATCTCAAATGTGCCAGTCGCTCTAGTTTTCCGCCAAAGGAACAGGTGGGTGACCTTCAAGTATGACATTCATGGTTTGTCGTGCTGATGGTGTCTCATATACGATAAGCGGTGCAACGCTTCCTGTACATGTCTGCATATGCTTTCCTAGTATACATCCAACTGTGAGATGTTAAAGTTGGGATGACTAGAAGAACATTCGTTTCCTAGTGTAGGTGGTATTCAGAAGTTTATATGCAGCCCGTGGTAGTTATTAAGGCATCATCTTGCCAGCTTTGAATGCTTCTTCACTGGCTATCACTAAACGAAGGTGACCATACCGGAGCCGCATAATTAAGCACTGACCGACCAATCGTTTTATATGTAGTTAACATGGTTTTGTTATCCATTACCCTAGTGCTGCCCGCTAGCGCTTTGAGGACCTTGTTTCTACTCCGCAATTTGTGCTTGATGGCAGTGGCATGACCTAAGAAGTAAATAAGCTGTCAAAGGTGACCCCAGAGTGTTTCGCAATACCGAAAACTTCGTGCGGTGCTAGCTGCAGCTTTTGGGCAGTGAACAACTGATGTATTTAAGCGAGATAACCATTCAGAAGATTGCATAGTTCATCAATATTTATGGTACCGTTGTCCGCATAGGTGATCACATTCCAGAAGACCGTAGTCAGGTACTCAGCTTCTAGTTGTGTCAACATCAACATAAATATCCCTTGCCGGCCTATCAGCATCCTACTGAATTCTGATTGATCTTGTCTGTGTTTCATCTTAGGCTATCAAAGAAGAGTGGTCATTCAGGACTCGATTAGGCTATAGCTGTTTATGGCATCGGCCACTTCAATTTGATGCAGCGCACTTTGGGCATATGATATAAAAGAATATAGTTAGGGGAAGGATTGACGAATACAATGTAGTTGTTAGGGTGACACATTATTAAAAATTGTTTTAAAAGTAGCTCATTGTGAAACCTTACAGGTAGAATTCTAGTTTTCTCATGTAGATGATCTCTACTGGTTGTCATTACACATCCTGTAGCAGTTTGTAATGAATTGTTCTGAGCTCTTTTTAAGTCTTACTACTGCCTTTCGCTTAAAAATGATGCTCAGGCAGCATAATTGATAATAAGTCTGCTAATGGCCTTTTAAGTGGGCAGGATCATCCTTTGCCTTAAACCATGAAGTGCCCGCTAAGGATTTTAAGATTTTATTTCTAGTCTCCATCTTTCTTTGGAAGTAGGTGGCGTGTTTAGAGTAGTGGAGCATATGGTCAAAGAAAACACCTAATATCTTAGGGTACCGGACAGTCGGGATAGTTGCTGTACTGTAGACAATCAGATGAATAGAGTAGCAATGGATTTGGACGGTGATAAATGTAACAATATTAAACTGAACGAACTAACTATTCCAGTAACCAGTATGGGACTTCATACTCTTGGATTTGACACTACTAATAAAAATACAAAACTTAATTTTAAATGTTACAAAAGTAATATACTTACTTTTTTTCCACTCGTGCGAATTTCTTAAAATACTCATTGACCTCTTTGACATCACCCAAATCGTGTATAATATTCGCTTTTATATTTGTCAATTGCTTGTAGTCCTGTTCAATATTATCAGCCGGTTCTAAAGGTTGTAGAATATAACCAAATGGTACTTCATTCGTAATAAACAAGGGTATCTTTGAGCAATTGGCTGAAATAGCAAAAACAATAATATCATCCAAAGGACCATCATAGAGTCGACATTGAGGTCCCAGTGTAGCCAAATAATCCAAATCGTTTTGCTGTTGTTCTATTAAATTGTTACGATCAAAGGTAAGATATTGTGAGCCTTTATAATTAAGACTTATTAAAACAGCACTATGGATCATAGGAACTTGAAAAATGCCTTCACGATTGACATTGTATATATCCTGATATAAGTCGGTACGTAGGTAATAATAGTCTGGTGACATGCCACACCAGAAATTAGAATAAAGACCTTCAGAGAGTAACATGGGAGCCACTATGGGTAAGCGTAAACTCACCAAGTGTCTTAAAGTATGGGCTTCGGTAAGAAAAACATCAGCATCTAGAAACTAAAGAAGAAAAGATAATTAAGCACATAAACAAGTTTATTTCTATGAATTAAGAATAAGAGCTTAAAAGAAGATGGAAAACTTAATTTTGGCTTAGTGATAAGAACTACAACATGAAATACTTACAAATACATAGTCAGCCCACATTTGTTTCGCATTCGTCATTGCCTGCTCTTTGAGATTGATAAGATGCTGAAAGCGTGCTTGGGGCCAATCATAGGGTGAACTTTCATTTTGATGACGTTGTGTATTCGCATCCAAGACCTTATTAACACTATGATACAAAGGTTCCACATGTTGTAGCCATTCATCTAGAATAGCTATAGAGTCATCCTCATTGTGATCGGAACGTATCCTTAATAAAAAGAAAATTGAATATAAAAAAAAAATAGATCTACGTTAACTCACCATAGCGACATGCGATTCTTAGGATAATCTTGCTGTTCCAAATAGGTCAAGAACAATGGCAAGACATGAGCCTTATTACGCACCATTAAGGCCACCATTACAGTGGGCTCTTCATCTTTTAAATCATCTGGCAAAAGTTTATGTAAATCTTCTAATGTTGTTTCTACCACTGGTGACTCTTGCTCTACATCCACTTGTCCACAGGCCCACAAAATGGAGCACGTTATTAATAAAAACCATAAAATTTTCATTGCTCTCAATATTCTTTTTATAAAAATTAATTTTTTAAACCTTCAAATGGAACAAAAATCTAAAACACAACTACACTCCAACCGGATGCACTGGTGTTTGATTTCACCGTTCAGTTCTCACAATTCTTTTCGTTCTATTCTATCGTGTCTTTGTCTCTCTGCTCTGCTCTGTGGTACACACATGTATGTACGTACGCAACTTCGCATATGGTTAGCGCTGTCCACTAATCTACTTTATGATTTTGTATGTCCATAAACTATTTGAAATATTCTATTTTATTAGTTTAGTTATCATTTCATCTGGTTTGATTCTATTCACTGTTGTTTTACATACATAAATTGATTTTGTGATTTCTTTTGTTTAGTCGTTAGTTGTTGTTGGTTTTATGTGTGCGTGAAATGACCGCATATGCTTATCATTATAGAAAGCCGTAAAGAGAAAACAAAAACAAAAAACACAATAATGTAAACAAAACAAATCAGAATTTATTTTCGTTAAGGGCTACCATGGTAAAATTGTAAAATAGGTCGAAAAATATTTGAATAAAGTTAATATAAAAATTTGTATTATATTTTTGTATAAATGTTATCGAATAGAAATATATAAGGCAACATAAAAAACTTATCATATATAATAAAACAAAAAAGTACTAACATTACCAAAAGCACAAAAATAATGCCCAATGGCAGCCCAGTTCAGTATTTTATAAGCAAAGAAACGAGTAAATAAAAGAATAGAAATAAGATACAAAAACATATAATTGCCAGATTGTTTATTAGGCATTTTAATCATTTTAAAAAGCAATGGTCCTCAAACTAATTTATTATAGTGAAAAAAACGTTATTTTAATTTTATTTTTGCTAATAAATTTAACATTTAAAATTATACATAAAAATTAGAATAAAAATAAATACCAAATTCTAAAAAGCAAAGATTAGGATACGAGATAAGCATGAATAATGTGAAAAATCTCCAGTAGGTGTAAAAATGGCCACACTATGCTGACAATAAAATTTTTCCTTGCTCATAAATCGGTTAAAACATCAAAGTAGAACAATTTCGATGGCCTTAAAGACTTACAGATCGGGCTGATATTAATGAAACCTGCCTAATCTAGAAATATTATAAAAGCCTTCACCCCAGAAATCACAGACAGTTCTGTCTACCTTGTAGCTCTTTTAATTAGCCTTTCTAACAAGGTGAAAGACCAAATAGGTTGTTATGTAAACTACTCCCAATATAATCTAATAACATTACTTAAATTGTCTATATAATTTTATTTACACAACAAAAAAAAAAAAAAAAAAAAAACAAAGCAACAGTCAGCTTACGCTTTATGGGGTTTAGCATAAGAGGGGAAGTTTAATTTCAAACCTTCTTTAGCCTCAAAGAAGGTATAGGATAAGGTAATAATGTCAACATGTTCCAATTTTGGATCTTTAACATACTCAGGATCGATATAAAAGAAAACGGGCATATCCACCTGCATTACAAAAACAATATAACTTAAAAATGCATGCACTTTTGTTTTAATAACTTTGAAAACACTAACCTCTTCATGTGGATTTAGTTGTTGTTCTTCAAAACAGAAACATTGAATCTTGTTAAAATAGGCACCTGCCTCAAAAGGTACTACATTATACGTACTTATGCCTATCACTGGTGAATCTGTAGGATTTTTAGCGGTATAAAAAGCCAAAGCGGTCTCGCCAGGAGCCACTTTAATTTCATATTGTTGAGGTTTAAAATTCCAACGCATAGAAGCTGCTAAATCCGCATTAAAACGTACACGTATAATACGATCTTCTATCTTCTCCATGGTTTCAACTTTGTCAGCATCATGACCCTGGCTAGTAGTGCCACCATAACTGTAGGCCTAAGCAGAGACAACGTTTCTTGTTGTTATACAATTTACCAGAATTTATTATGTTATTTTGCTTACCTGACAAAACATGCGGTATAAAGGTACTGCCGCATAACTCAAGCCTACTACTAATACACCTCCGGCGGTAACATAGTACAGTGTTGACCTCAAATTTTTCTTTTGAGCAGCTTCTGCTGCCGGATTACCTCGAGGTGGCGGCAGTGTGGTGTATAGCTTTTGTTGTGCTTTTAGCTTCACAGGATTTAAGCATATTTTACTTAATTGTCTATAAAAATGTAACATAATTACTATGTTTTTATTTATATATTTAAAGAATTTTATTAAATAAGTTCATGGAGTGTTATAATTTCTCCAAATTATATGAAGTCTGTGCTTATACAAACATATCTGATCAGCTGTTTATTTTTGAAGGTTAGAACAGCTGCTTTTTTTAGCAATGGCTCTCAAACCTTTTTGGTTGACTAAAACAAAAAGAGAGTTGCCAGGCGACGCTAGAAATGTGTAAACAAAACAAATATTCAGTTTCTTATTGGACTTCGAAGGTTTTGTGTGTAAAAAATTAATTGAATTATTCATTTATTAAAAAAGGTAATTTTTAATTAGATAATTACATATATTATCTTAAAATTGCTATTTTTTAAATAAATGTGTTGAAATGCAATTTAATTCATTGTATCTTAAAATACAAATGTAGACAAATCCTAAGTGGGATTCTTATTACACCGTTTCCAATAGAATTTAAAAATATAATTTGAAAATTTGTGATTATTTTAATATTAGAAAAAAGTTCTGGATCAGATAACACCTTTTTAAAGAAATAAAGTTACGATATGCTGCTAGCACAAAAATTTTGAATTCGCACTTTGATCTGCAAAGGCCACACCGTTTAGTGTATTTAAATAATTACGGCTTACTTTTATAATCTACATAATTATGAATGGAATATAAATAATCCAAATACACCGACTATAGATTCAGGACCGGCCCTCACATAACGAACTTCATATACAACGTTATTTTGAAATTTTAAATACTTATAAAAAAATTAAATTAAAATAAGTTTCAAAAAATTCCAAATTTCTCCAATAATAAGCTATGGATTCCAATGACAACGGCGATGATTTCGATAGTTTCTTTACAACGAAGAAAACTAAAGCAACTGGTCAACAAAGATTTTCCAAAAATACAGATCCCTTAGACGATCTTTTTGGCCTAGAAGATAAAGCTATGACTTCAAATAAAGCAACTGCCTCGACAGCAAAAACAATGACTCCACGTATACGAGAAGAGCCAGACGATGATGACGATTTAGGTTTTGATCCGAAAAAACCTAAGGCTGCAACTAAAGCACAAAATTTATTTGATGATTTACTTGGACCACTAGAAGTCAAAAGACCACAAACTGCGTCAGTTACACAGGGAGTTACAAAAGCGCCGCCAATATCTAGACAATCTACTGATACTACTACAGATACCTCAAATATTTATCAAAATCAAAATACCAGGCCTAAAACCTCACAAGGACGAAGAATTTCTAATATTGCTAGCAGCAATGTGAATCCTGATCCTTTAGGCTTATTTACACAAAATAAAGACACTTCAAAGCCTTCGTCGACTATTGGTTCACCCAAAATACAGAAAAAAAGTACTACAGCTGATTGGCTGGGCTTGGCAGCAATGGAATCAGAAACTGATCAGAATACCAAAGTGGGGAGTGAAGCAGCAGAACCAATCAGAACTGCCAAGATAACTAAAGCAACGGCCAAGGAAACGATTGAAATTGTAAAGCCGCCGCCACCGGCACAAAACTTTGAAATGCAAGAGCAACACGCTACTGAAAATCCTGCTGCTAAAGAGCATGGAAAGGAAGAAAAACATTTACAATTGGATTCCACAAGCCATAACATAGTACTTTTGAATAATTTAAATATGGAGACAAAACAAAGTTTTACAGCTTTAAAATATCAGGAGCAACAGTTGCTCATGGCTTCTCAAATGAAACAACAGGAGCGTTTATTGATGGATATGCAACGCAAGCAGGATACGCTATTGCAGCAACAAGAAAAACAATTTCAACAGCTTTTCCAGCAGCAAATGCAACGGCAACAACAATTGGAGGAACTCATACAACAGCAACAGCAGCGCATACAACACCATTTACAGCTAATGATGGCTCAACCACCATTGCAGCCGATTTTACCGGATTTTGAATTACAAGAAAGCCTTAAACATACAAAGGAAGCAGGAGTAGACGAAACAGAAACTACACTCCAGAGAGAAGTACTAAGCAAGCAAAAAGAAAGCGCCTATAAGCTCATACAGATAGAGTCCGATAATAAACGTTTGGAATTAGAAAATCTACGTTTAGAAGAATTGATAGCCAATACCAAAAGTAACTATGAAAGGGAAATAGAGTTACTCGAAAGATCGTACAAGTGAGTACAATGTGAAGTGTCAAAAAAATTTTTATAATTTTTCTTTTTTTGCAGAAAACAAATTGAAGTTCTTGAGGAACATCTCGCCTCCCTGGAGAAACGCTTAAAAACCGAAATTGAAGAACTGCAAACACATTTCCAAGCAAAAATTGATACTTTGGAACAGGAAAAACAAACTCTTAAAAAGTCTTATGAAGAGGATTTTACCAATTTGAAACAGGACCACGAAGACGAACTACGCAAACTGCGTAAAACTCAAGAAGAAGACCTGGAAATGCTTAAAGAAGAGCATCGCCGCATGTTGGATAACATAAGACAGGCAAAAATGTTGGAATTCGCAGCTATACAGGAGAATGGCTCCTATCTAGACTATCTTAAAGTGGCTTCCTCGAATCTTAAAGATCTTACCGGAGGTCTTAGTGAATTAAAAGAGAATATGCAAAATAAAATGGAAGCTCTGCAACTTGAACGTGAGAAAAAGTTAGAACACCGTGAAAAACTGGTAGAAGATGCTGAAAGAAGACTTAAAATCACAGAGGAAACTAATGAGCAAGAGAAACAAAGACTTATGGACTTGGTTAGTACTTTAGAATTGCAAATGGGTAAAATGTCTAGGACGACTGCCGAAGAAAATTGGCAATTAAGGCAAAAACTTGCTAGTCTCGATGCTGAGAAACTGGCCTTCAACCAAGAAAAAGAATTTTTCCGTGAGCAAATGCTCAGGGATGAGGAGAGAATAAAAGAATTAAAAGAACAACAGTTATTAGAGACACAAAGATTGCAAATTGAACTACAGGAGGAAAGAACCAAGATACAAATGGAAAAATCTAAATTTGAATTGGAAAAACGTTTACAAAACCAAACGGATATACAAAAAGAACATTTGGAAGTTGAGGCTGCTATGCAAGTTGTCCAAGATGCCGCACGCAAAGCAGATATGGAAAGGGAACGTTTGTATAAAATGCAACGTCAGTTGGAACAACAAAAACGTGACTTGAGCGAAAAAGAACATGCTGTTAGTGTGCGCGAGGAAGAATTACATCAAGAACTATTATCCTATCGTATGGCTGAGCGGGCAGCCCAAGAAGCTCAACAAAAAGCCAAATTAGCTGAACAATTCTTTCAAAATAAATTACAAACGCTGCAGCAACGATCAAATGAGCTAAACGAAAAAGAGAGCAATTTATCTCAGGAACGTTTGCTGCTCGCCCAAGACCGTATAGCCTTGCATGCACTCAAAACAAAACTTACACAACAACCGAAGTGCTCGCTTTGTCAACTTTCGCAGAAGAATCAAGAGATCACACAATCTTTACAGGGTAACACACAACTCTTGAAAGAAGATATTGTACCTTTGCTAAATACAATGAGTCCAAATAGTTATGATTTTCTTAAAGCGAGTAATGTGGTTGAACGCTTATTAGATGCAAATATAGCGGATTCGATGAGAAGAATGCAGGCAACTTCTACTAATTTCAATTTAGAATGGGAAAATCTTTTGGATGATGATCACAAGAAAATGGTGCAGAATGAAGAGTACCGAGTTTTGAATAAGAGTGACGTACCAAAGACTGATTTATAAAATAATTTTTATTTTATGTAAAATCATAACTACTATATACCATATTTTATATTCCGTGTAGAAAGATAATAAAATTTGTTTCTTTATATATATGTATGTATGTGTGTTCCTTAAATGATCTACGGGAGTTCATAGAGCCATTACATCTTCTACTTTAACGGTTTATCTGCCGGAGTATATGTAAGTCAGATTAGGTAGTGAAGACTGTTTTCGCACATTCTACACCGGCGCCAGAAAAACTGAAAAGAATATATAAGTGTTTCAAAAAAATATAGGAAGGATACAAAAGAAGAATCAAAGGAGCAGAAAGAAAGGGACAAAGAAGAAAAAAGGTCAAAGATATAAAAGTAAAGTTCTCTCACTTCGGGAGTTACCTTAATAGCAAGAAGATCTCTCCGTGTCAAAATTCTTAGCAAACACAACCTCGCTAGGGTTACTAAAAAAGCTTCGCTCAACAGTCTGAGCCTGCGTCTCTGCAGTGAGAGGCAAAGGCGTAGAATGTGTGCCACCTTCCTAGGTTCCTTCTTATTGTCTCATTGTCACCGAAGAAAGCAGATGCGCCTGCTTCCCACAACCTAGTTCTCGCTATCAGAGCCCAGTGCCCAGTTAAAAAACCTATCATAATTTTGAGAGGCTCCTTACTCATATTTAAGACCCGTTCTGTCCTCAAGTGCAGATCATAGCAGCTTGGGGAGTCTAGAATTTCCTTCACCACGGTCCTTCTTCCACTCTTCGATGAACCCATCAAGTCAACGAAGAAACTAAACAGGGGTCTAGCAGACATGTTAGCGAGATCTTTACTCTTTGTCGCAACCTTATCTCGCCAGCTCATTAGCAGTCTAGTTCGAAGCTATGATACAGTGCCCCAAAACCCAATACAGTTTAATACTGTATCTGTCTAGGAATCACGTGAGGGTCTTACTGGATGATGAATGATGATGAAAATATTTAATATGACAACCAACTCATCAGCAGCGACATAGTTACCGTTCTGCGCCGCCACCTGAAAGACCGAAAAGATCTCAGGTTTGAAAACACTGCATTCATAAGGAGATATTGAAGATAGCATTAAGCTACTATCTAGTAAATAGACCGCTGCATCTTTGCCTTTCTCTCTATTCCAGCCATCCGCCGTTTTTCAGCCTTAAACTACTATCCAGCAAATAGACCCCAGCACCAGTGCCTTCCTCTGTCTTCGAGTAATCCGTAAACGTGAAAATCGACCAATCGTGATCGTTTAGCTTCCTATCTGTATATTCAAATGAGAGCTTTTTATCGAAATCGCACACCCTGACCACATAGTCCATGAACCTGCACGTATCACACTGTGTACACGCAAATCTAACTCCGTAATATTCCTAGTCTTGGCAAAGCTTAACTTAAAAATCCTAGAAAACCTCTTAGCTGCTAGAGTCTTCACTGTCATCTCCAAAAGGAGCCAGGGCCAGCATATTGTCCAATATCACCTGTGGAGCGCTTCCGTAGGCACCTGATATGCAAAGAATGATGCGTCCTTGCACTCTACTCAGCAGCCTTCTCCGACTCGCTTTTTATAACGCTCTTCTCTTTACGATACAGCTATATGTGATAACCGGTATGACCACGCATATCAGGTGTTTAGTATTTAATACATTCCTCATTCTAATCAGGACATATTCTTGTCCAGTTGTCCAGTAAAGAAGACAGGTGGGTTGGCAACCCACTCGGTAAAAAAACACGGGTGGGTTTTTTATTTAAATTAAATTAATCAAATTAATTCGGACCATTTTCAGTTCAAAAGATAATGAATTGATAAATTTACCAAATCACTGCTTACAGCTTTTTCCCATCTCTTAGCCAATTTTCGTATCTCGTCTCAGAAAAACATTTAGTCTTTTAAAGCCAATTTTATATGTTTTCAAAAGAAGTGGTTCAGTGGCATGCCAAGAGTTATTGTATCCGTAAAAACAGCCAATAGTTCAAAAGAGCAGCATTCAGAGAAAACCGCAGATGCTGCAGTTGATCGTTTTTAACGAGCGTTATAAATGCAAAAGAACAACTTAACCACGTTTGTCTTTATATTCCGGTCGTTATTCTTATAATGCCTGGTTTACGTTAGGTTAGTTGCAGCCATATTGAGTCAAGGTACTCTAGAGCACACATAGCGTGCCGTTGTGATAGCACTGTTCAGATTTACCGGTCTTGACAGTCATCCAGTGTTCTCACATAGAAGCATAATTCCGTAAATTAAATTAATAATCGGAAGCCAGCCTTGCAGTCTAATGAATCTGGCTATTAATCTGATATCAATAGTCGATAGTTCTGATAAGCTATCGAGAAAGGTCGAGCCAAGTGTAAGTAATATACATCTAGCTGGAGACGGGCACCGGCAAACTGGGCCACACTCTCCTCTTCCTACAATCCTGGTAAACGCAGCCTTTGCGCGTGCCTGCCCATAACGAAATACCCAATGAAGATAGCCAGAGTAGAGAAGATGCTCACACGATTCAATTTAAACAACTAATGGGAACGCTAACGATCACATCTAGGCCAGTTGAGTCTAACACTAAAGCATTGTTTTCCTCTGCCCAGGATCTATCAGCGTTCAATAAGTACTTTTGTTAATAAACAGCTTAACGGAGGATGGCATGGTTTAAACAAAGTAATGCAGTCTGCTCCGATCAACAATTTTTAGCAGCTCATAGAACACAATACCGCCAAGAATCGAAAATTGCATTATAAATACTAACACAACGTACATATTTATACTAACAAATAAAAAATATTTTCGAATTGAACGAAATTTGGAAGCAGTTATAAAACCCGAAAAAAACCAATAAAACCCCGTGGGTTGGGTTTAAAAAAAAATCCCGGATTTTTGCCAACCCTGGATGCAGGCTTATAGGAGTTTAGTTATGCTCTCAATGACAACTCGTAAAATTTTAGTTGATATCACATATTCCTCGCCCGTTACTCTATTACCTCTTCAGGTCCCGATATCTCCTCCTTAATCTCTTTCAGACTGTAAGGCTTGCTCGATATTCCCAAGCTATTAACATAAGGTCTACTATATTTCTTTTAGTAATCCTCAGTGGTTGCAGCAATGGCGTACACAGTATAAATATATGACAAAAAAATATTACAAAATCCAACAACTTAATTAAGGCGTTTGGGGAATAATCTCCCATTCCCCCCACCAAAAAAATATGCATTTGATTATCGAAAAGTAAAAAACAAAACAAATACCACAGGTGTAAGACAAATATATATTTTAACATCAAACTACAAACAGAATTCTAGAAAGAAGTTTGAAAAAGTAACAGAAGTAGGGGTGTAGTAAGAAGAAGGGATCTGCTATTGTTTGTTCATACGGACAAATAGACAAGAACAGATGGCAGGACGTACATTTCATTCATACGCAGATTAGTGTGAATAAACTGTTATTTTCTATGACTATAACAGTTATCCTTAGAATCCATATGAATTGAATCCCTTTAAATAAATCCTCATCACAATTTCGTTGGTTTTTGTTACGAAAGCAAAGAAAGTGAGAGAAAGAGCAGAAGAGATATTGTTATAAAGGCTGAGAATAAGAAAGAGAAAGAAGGATTTCAGATGTTTGTTTTTGTTTTCATTTAAATAATCATTCCTTTTTTGTTTTTTCTTTATTCCCAAGGATTTAATTTTGTGTGTGTGTGTGTGTGTGTGTGTGCGTGCGTGTATGCGTTTTTATTTCTTTCAAAAAATAAAAAAAATTTCTTTTTTATTTAATTTCCCTGGTAATCCCTTGTCAAAATCATTGTCGTTTGACACCTTGTCAATTGTTAAGATTAAATCCATCAACAAGTAAAAGAAAAGAGAGGAGGGAAAAGAAAATGAAAAGATTTTCATGGGATTATTACAAATTTAATTAAAATATTACAAAATGAAAATGTTTTTATTTGTTTGGGTCCATCATAGTATTAGAGAAGGTTTATTTATAATAATTTAAGTAAATTTGGTATAAAAATTGATTTTTTTTTTAATTCAAAATTTAAGCAACAATAGCGAATGCTATAATCCAATCCTAATAAGCGAATGTTAACAATTAAACCCTTAAATTGGTTCCAATTATCATTATAGTTCTAGTATGCCCTGGCTTAATGGGAACGTTAAATGTAAATACCACAACAACGTTTTAAAACATAAAATAGATCAGCATTCAAAATGGCTGAATGAGATAAAAGAGGTGATTATTAAATTCAAAAGTAATAAGGCGGCAGGCGAAGTCGATTACCGGCTGAAATTCTATCAGTCGACATTCAAACCATAGCTGAACTTTGGCGATCTCACTCTCGTATGCGAGGAAGAAAGGCTGCCACCAACGTGAAAGAAAGGCGTCATTGTAAAAATCAAAAAGTGGCGACTTGAGAGGCTGCAATTGAAGAAAAATTACTTTGCTTAACACCATATACAAGATATTAGCAGTCATGATACAGGGAAGGCTCCAAAGCAAGAATCGCTGCTTAACATCAGGACACAAGATATTCGAAGTCATAAAACAGGGAAGACTTTAAAGCAAAATAGATAAAATATATTTATATAATATATATTGCTACGAAAACGAAAATTCTAAAGACAAAATGCACCACATCAGAGCTTATTATGAGCTTTTAGCTATAAAATTTATTGGCTTGCGTCAAGGCTCAAGAACTGCTAAAATTATCTGCACTAATTAAGAGTGCTACCATCCGCATGGAGTTGCCAGTTCGATTGCTTTTTGTGTTACACAAAGTTATTTTAGAACATTTGAATTAACGTAGATAAATCGAACATTCGTGTCTTTACTAGAACATTCGAAACTAATGATGAAATACTATAAAAGAATGATGCATTGCGGCTGGTGAGTTCAGTGATCATTTGGCTGTCAATAAGTAATGTATGTTTAGGCGCAAATAAAAGGTGTTGTAAAAGCGAATTTGCTGTATTAAGGCAAAGTGCAGAAAAGTTACAGTGGAATTGATAAAAAAAGGAACAAATTGTAAAACAACAATAAAGAGTAGTGTTTTATTTTATTTTAACGCAATATAAACGAACTCAAACATTTTAAAAAGGTTAAAACGTAACAATATATATATAATAAAATAAATATATATAATAAAATAGGTTTCCGGGCAAATAGAAGCTGCTTAGATCAGGCCAACATTGTATGCATCATCATAGTGAAATCTCTAGAATGGTGTACCTCCTGAAGCTACTGTTCGTCAACTTCAAGAAAGCATTTGATACCATCAGACGGATGAAAAGCATTGAGAGCAAAAAAAGTACTTCAGAAAATAATTCGAATAATTACAGCGTTGAACGAAGATGCAGAATTTTCAGCCCTTCACAACGAAATGAGCAAAATCTGTTCATAGAAAAGAGGAATAACATGCAGTTTCTCAAGCCAACTCCTAAGATTTGCAAGAAGAACAAACAAGTTTCGGGTAAATAGGAGTTGCGTGGATCAAGCGAAAACTCTACGTCTTATAGAAGAGTCTCTAGAATGGTGTAATGCCCTGCATTTACTTAATATTCACAGGAACCAGTGTATTGCGAGATGAAATGGCAGAGTAGCAAAAGATCACGCAAGTAGAGCAAAGGAGGACTTAGTTGGAGAGAAATAAAATAGCAGAGCTTTTAACAATTTTGTTAAGGCCCTATGTTTCACCTAAGGAACTTCTTGAAATATGTCCCATAAAAAAAGGGCACACGTAGATTGGCCTTTTTGATACTGCTATGAATCATCCCTATAAAATCGAAACCATCCTGCAAGTTTTCCAACTTTCGCTTCTAACAACGCTGGGCATGTGCGCAGTAGTTAAATGATCGTATTGTCTTCCTCTTCGTTCCGGCAACTTTTGCAGAAGTCATTGTCAGGTGTCTTAGCCCCAGACGTGTGGCATGAGTGCGCAGTATACTATGTCCACTAATGACTCCAACAACAACACTGAGTTTGGTTTTATGGAGGTTAAACAGACTTTCCGTGCGTCTTTGTTTCAGTTTTGCTCACATTTACTGCACTAGCTTGTTCTTCTTTGTCGCATTTAGATGCCTTCTAATTGTTTTGTTTCTTATTCTATCCTTTCTAGTCTTTCCGGCTAGTCTTCTTAGATCGTTCAACTCAACTGCTTGAATTTCTCAGCGTCTTTGTCGTAAGTGCATATGAATTACAGCCATACGAAAGTGTAAGTTTAGACGTAGAGCTAATGGTCATCTTAAGTTCGTTCAGAAGGCCTTAATGTAATCTAGCTGGTTTTTGTTCAGTTATCCATTCTCACATATCACTACTCCAAGATAACGTAATTGTTCTACCTTTTTATCAGCACTTCTGTTCCGATCCTCATGCAGTCTTTGATCCTTTCCAAGCTTATTGCTTATTGCTATTGTTACTGTTTTATGCCGCCGGGGTATGTTAAAAAGATACCCGCCTATTAATTAGGATGTCCTCGGTTCAAACCCAGGCCAGATCATCTGACGGTTTTCAATAGCGGCATTAGCTCATATCATTGCTATCGCCGGGATATGAATAACTACGGTATGAAAAACTTAAAACTTCTCCAACTGATCTGCCTTTTAAAAGAGCCTAAAGATAGTGTTACGTTTTAACCTTTTTCAAACGTTTGAGTTCGTTTAAATTGCGTTAAAATAAAATAATAACCGCTACCTTTTTTTTTGTTGTTTTACTGTTATATTTTAATTTACTACACAACAACTTTTATACAGTTTACAACAACTTAATATTCGCTTAAACAACACTTTTATTTTCGCTTTAACCAGGTCTTTATCTTACGATAGCCAAACGATAACTAACTGACATGTAGGTAAAACAGCTCTTTATATACCTAATTGCCTGCATTTTAGAAGATTCAGGGACCATCTTCTATTTTCATATTCGCTAATTCAAATATAACGTAAAGATAGTTGATGTGGCAGTGCTGCCAAAGTGACATATACAAAAATCCCACAATGCAGTGTTGCATTTTTATTTTCGTAACAATAGAATCGGGTGCAGCTCATTGATTGAGGTAAGTCTCCCTTGTTCTATTTGAGATGTCACGGGAATTATTTACATATATATGTATGTCTGTTTTGTTAGTATTCACTAGAACTCCTCTCATCGACAAAGACATTGGGGCTGCTTTGCAGTTTATTCGCCGTATTCGCATAAAGGCAACTTTGTCCATCATATTCGTTCTTACTGGCTGCAGTTTCCAGTAGCCTATTGTAAAAACCGACATTCTTTGAGTGCATTTTTTTATTCCATCCCAGAGTTCTATAACGAAACAAGCTTATGTTTGTTAAGATTTTTCTTAAAATACAAACGTTTTTTCAGGGAACATTTTTAGGCCTTTGACGGCGGCTTTACTTAAACAACTAGAAAAAAATTTGTTTGTTATTGTTGTAATTCAACTTTTATTTTACAATTAATTGCTTTTCACCTTCAGCAACCACCAAATTTTAGTTCCTGTCATTAAAAAACAAAAAAAGACAAAAAAATATAAAAATCCGGTAAATATTTGTCTTTTAACTCCCGCGTTAACTGACATTGTCAGAATCACTTTGGTCTTGAGAAACCAAAGCATTCTGAACGGCAGCTACAGAAGCACCCGCTTTTTTATTATAACCTACACTTGCACTCTGTTTACACTGACAACAACAGCAACAACAATTGAAACACAAAACGATTTCTTGGTAATAATGACGGCGCAAAAGTAAAGAAAATTAAATAAAAAAGAATGAGAGTCAACAAGGCAAAGGAAAATACAAAATTAAATAAAATTGTCGCATTTCTTTGAACTAATTTTTGTTTTTCTTTCTTTTTTCTAATTATTTATTTTAATTTGTATTTTTAAATCCATTATTTGTTTGGCGGTTAACTTTTCTTTATTCCCCCCTGTAAAAGGGGAGAAGAAATGAGTAAACAGAATATTTTTTACAATTATGATAACAGTGGGTGGTGACCTCAATAACAATAGGCTCTGTTTTAATTAGAAGATCTAAAGAAGATGTAGAGAGAGTTGCTGTACCAAGGAAAAAAAAAAAAAAAAAAATTAAGAAGTGTTGAAACAAAACGTGTGTGAAGATATACATATGTACATACATATGTATATATATTTAAGAATATATGCTCCCATCGATCCTATAAGGAGCATAGTGCCTCAATAAATCTGCTGTCCAGCTTCTACTTATACCTGTCATTTCAATATTTAATTTTCCTCCACCACTTTTAAGACGAGGACGCTTACTTCGGCTACCCTGCAGGTTCTGTGGCATTCCTCGTGATGTCATTCCACGATTATTCCGCCATTTATGTCCGTGGTTATTGGTTTTTGATTGAATTGTTTCCATAGCCTGTTATTCGAAACTACTGCAGTGTACAGGGCTGTAAGTCTCAATAATTGTTCTCTAAAACACATGATTCGTACAATCGTTTCATATTTCATATTTCAACAGGGCGGGTAAGATAAGCGATTTTTTCTGTGTGGTCTTCATCTGCCGAGTGAAGGTTTTACATTTCAATAGCCTACTAAGCCCAAAGTAACACCTATGGACAAGAGCTATGCTGGCCAATCGATATGGACTTATGAGGTGATGGCACTGTTGTAAATTATCAGACTGTCTGGCCTGATATTGCATCCAGGAATTCTTGGTTAATAAGCGGTTGTCCTACCTACTACACAGTAGTTCGGCTATTCAAGCGGCTCTTAAACTCCTTTAAGACTGCAAATAACGATTCGTACGATCGTTTCATTTTCCATATTTCAGCACCACAGAGCATGACGGGTAAGATAAGCCATTTGTTTTGTCTGATCTTCGTCCGCCTAGAGAAGGCTTTACTTTTCAATTGCCTACTAAGCCCAAAATAACACCTATGGACAATGGCTATGCTATGCTCCGTCTAATTTTTAGACTGAGTTCCTAGAGTTGTCCTAAATAGCACAACAAAGTCGGTATGAATTTATGAGGTGATGGCGCTCTTAAAGATTGTCAGATTATCCGATATTGTCTTGATACTGAACCCAGGAACTGTTGGTTATTAGGTCAAGCGGCTCTTGAAGTCCTTTCATCAACCACAATCACCTCAAATATAATATGCATATGCCTAGACTTTTCCACACGTTAGTGAAACTTTAACGTCGTTACATTTGGCTGGATTTTTGAACATGAGGGTAACGAAACGAGGAGCAAATTTGCCATTAATCAGCCACTACCCTTTCTATAGACTTACAAGAAGCCACAGAATTGAAACCCTTGGGAACTGGAAGGCGAGGGAACAATACTGGCATAATTTTGCCAGCCAATGTTAGGCCAAATGGTTCCTGGTCCCTAATGGGGAAATTTCTGATAAGATACTTTCGCTAAGTAGATTAGACCTAAGCCTTTTGACAGGATACTTTATGGGCTATAACAGAGATACCACTTGAACAAAACTGGAGAACGAGCAACGTCTGTCCATTTTTTGAAGATGCAACTGTAAGTACGTTATTTGTGATTGTTATGCAATTGGCAGACAGAAGTTTCACCAACTTGGTGACATTAATGTGCCCTTACATACAGTGTGGAACATCAAAACCTAAATTGTGCTTAGACTCCTTAAAAGCCGTGGGCTGAGGGGTTAATGTAATGGGTTTTGCACAATAGATCTTATATGGTCGCAGAGCTTTTTGACCTCGAATAATAATAATGCTGGCACCCATTAAAAATAAAGTACTTCGTTTAGTCCTTGTTCACTTTAAGTTCCATTTTGTTCAGCTTCTTTTCAAGTTCTACACAGGCTTTGCTTACTTCTCGCAGAACCTATGATGTTCATATCGTCAGCATATACAGGGTGGGCAAATTTGAGCTCTCAACCTTTGACATTTATTTAGTAAAAAACTGGGCAATTTTAACTACGGCACGCTACACTCTTGAACAAAGAATTTTAATTGTGTGTTTACTATCAAAATAGTGAAAGTTTTATTGTATGGCTTCATAAAATTGGAGACCGCTTCTGAGACCGCTGTGCGTAATTTGATAGCTAAATTCGAGACTCACGGTACTGTTGCTGACAATAGATGAAAACAATGCGCTCGTAGTGCCCGTAGTCATGCAAACATGACCGCTGTACAGCAAAGTGTTGAGAATGAGCTTGGAACATCAACTTTGCGCAACATTTTGTATAAAGATCTTCATCTTTACGCTTATAAAGTTCAACTCGTTCAAGAATTAAAGCCAGCCGACCATTGTTTGCATCGAACGTTTGCGAATTAGCTGTTTAAAAAACTGAACGAAAACAACACATTTCTCAACAAAATCATCTCTAGTGATGAGGCCCATTTTCAATCAGGCGGTTATGTAAACAAACAAAATTGTTGCATATGGGGCTCACAAAATCCACAAACAGTCCTCGAAAAGCCATTACATCCAAAGAAAGTGTACGTATGGTGCAGTTTGTGGTTAAGCGGCATCATCGGCCCGTATTTTTTCGAAAATGGGCAAGGAAACGCCGTCATCTTGAATTATATGCGCTACCAAACCATGATGACCAATTTTTTATGGCCACAATTGGCTGATGTTGACAACAGTGACCTTTGGTCTTAGCAGGACGGTGCCACAAGCCACACAGCCAGCCAAACAATTTAGTTACTGCATGAGAAATTAGCCGCCACGTTCTTGTGATTTAACGCCGCTGGATTGTTTTCTCTGGGCCATTTGAAAGACCGGGCTTATGTACACAAACCACAAACAACTGACACTCTGAAATATGAAATTCGGCGCTGCACTGACGAGATAAGCGAAGCTTTATTGCAAAATGTGGTTTAAAATTTTGTGAAAAGAGCGGAAGTCTGCCGATATGCTACAGGTGTACATTTGCCTGACATCATATTCCATTATTAATTCCCATATTTCTAAGGCGTGTTTTTTATAGAGGTATAGAAGTTTAAGTTGGCATTACTTTTCAAGATGGCGACCGATTTAACAGCTGTCAGGTGATTTATTCTCAATTTGGCTTGGCAATTCGTCATGAATAGACTCACGCCCGGCGTAGATACGTGGAATGGGCCCAAAACGAGATTACCGTTGTTCCCGATTTTCAAAAGCGAATTTTGTTTAGCGATGAAGCGGACTTCTGGTTGAATGGCTACGTCAACAAACAAAACTGCCGCATTTGGAGTAAAGGTAATCCTCAAGTGTATGTGGAAACACCGTTACATCCAGAAAAATTGACTGTTTGGTGCGCTTTATGGGCTGGTGGAATCATTGGTCCGTACTTTTTCAAAAACGATGGTGGCCAGAACGTTACAGTCAATGGTGATCGGTATAGAACCATGATTGCTAACTTTTTCATTCCTGAATTGAATAACCATGATGTCCAGTAGATGTGGTTTCAACAAGACGGCGCAACATGTCACACAGCTCATGCCACAATAGATTTATTGAAAGATACGTTTGGTGACCTCCTAATTTCACGTTTTAGACCTGTTAATTGGCCTCCAAGATCTTGTGATTTAACACCGCTAGACTACTTTCTGTCATTGGTCTATGCGGTAGTCACAAACGCTTGACCATTTGGAAGACAACATTCGCCGTGTTATTGCCGATATACGGCCACAAATGTTGGAAAAAATCATCGAACATTGGACGTCCAGATTGGACTACATCCGCGCCAGCCGTGGCGGTCATATGCCAGAAATCATATTCAAAATGTAATGTCACAAGATTATTCTTCGGATAAATAAAATTCATGTCAATCGAATAATCCATCGTTGTTTTATTGCAACTTAAAGTTCTATACCTCTATAAAAAACACCCCTTATTTAATATTGGTATGAATAAAACTGAATTTATTAAAAACATGCGTTTTTAAGCCAATTTACTTCCTAACCTCAAATTTGCCCACCCTTTACAAGCAGCATTGACAGTTTTGTTGTAAATGGAGCAAATATTCAGTTGTTTTTTTTGGGAGTTTGGAGAATATTAATGATCTTTTCATCGTAAAAGTAATTTTCCAGTTTTATAGGTGCTAATTTAAAGTGGTTTTAAGTTAATTCGCTTCCATTGCCATTTCCCCATCCATCATCATCTTCCAATACAATTTTTAATTCAATTTTAAATTATTTTTTTATTTTTTATTTTAATTTTTCCTTTATTTTCTTCTGCCATCATTTTCTCATCAGTTCCCATTTTCATTATTTTGTAATTATCATAAAATCAATAATCTTTTGTTGGGTATATTTTCCTCTAGTTTTTGTCGTGTGATTTTATTAACGTTTTTCCTTTGTGGGTCCTTCCTTCTGTGTGAGACAAGGAAGACAGGCAGTCGTTATGGTTATAATCGCTTTTTAAATATAGTTTTCTTTTTCAATACAATCTATATGGAATATGAAATGTGGCTTATCAATCATATTTCTCTGTTATTGTTGTTGGTTTTGTATGCGAAACTTTATTTAACTTTTCGTCCTTTTTTTACCCTATACCACGCTTAGTGTTAAACTGCTCTAAAACGTATATGTAATCCTTAATCACGACAGCATACTTTGTCAGTCCAAAATGTTATATAAATGTGGGTCATAACGAAAGCAGTATTCGGGCTATTCAATCACACATTACTTACCGATTAGTTTTTAATCCTGGATTTTCGGTCTATTTAAAACTTAAATGAAAGTAAAATTTGAATAAATGAATCTGAAGTTTACCAACGAGTCTTCGGGAATCAGATGAAAGACCGCTTGCAAATGTTTTGACCACTACGTATATAATACTAAATATTGCGAAAAATGATGTACAGCTTCATGTGAACGAGATTGACCGACAAAACAATAATTTGCTTAATTTTTTTTTCATACCAGATCCGCTCATGGCCTGACATTTTAAATCCATAAAATTTATGCATGACAGAGTATGTTAAGTAATACATAAAAAAACTTTATTGTCATTAGAAGTTCTTGTTGGTTTCGTATAAAAAGTATTTAAAATTATGTTTAAAATAAGGGTTGTTAAGCAGTTTATCTTCATAGAAAAAAGTTAGAAAATTCTAGCAATTTAAGACCAATAGTGAACTCTTTTCTCAAAAAATTATATTTATAATTATTTTGAATAACGAGTGAAATGAAAAAGTACATTTGATCGGAATCGAACCCAAGACCCCCGCGCTGATAGACTAGCACATTATCTAATTGCTAACGGCGGCACCCATGGTCAATAAAAGGCCTGTTGCAAAGGCTAAAATTAGGTAAGGTTACGTACGAAAGCAATCCACCCACAGACCAGAAAGTTTCATTGTGGAAAATAAAGACAAGATACACGTGAATAGAAAAAGAAAGGAAAAGAAAAAAGAGAAAAGGAAGAGAAAGTTACACCATAGGAAAAGAGAAAAACACCTAAAATCTGGGCATCATCTAGTAAGCTAGCCGATGCCTAATATAAAATCCTTCAGGCCACAGACGCAACCTCAGCTGGACTACTAAAGAAACCCTAGCCTTGCAACCTCAACTTGCGCCTCTGTAGAGCCGAGCAAAGACAAAGTATGTGTTTGACATTCTCTGGCTCTCCCACATTAGGGGTGTCCACTTCCCATAACCTGGTCCTTACCCTTAAAACGCAGTGCCAGGTCAAGTATATGACCTGAGAGGAACTCTTTTCTCAGATTGAGAACCCATTTCATCTTTTCATCGAGTTTAGGCCAAAGAAACCTAGGGACCCAACAGTCTCCTCTGCTCTTTTATTTTACCAAGGGCCCAATTATACACTAAGCTCACAAAGAACCCAAGCGATAGTCTGACAGATAAATACACTTGGCCACGCCAGCTTTCGCCAGCGGTCTTATTCCCCAACACGTCATTGTTTCCAGGAAACCAGCACACATCTAGGAGTGAAACCAATTTTGAGCTAACACAGCGCCTTAATAGAAGATTGACTGTCAACATAGATGACCACACTATCCCAAACAGCGAAAACTCTCGAATTAGCTTAGCTGCCCTGAAGGTAGCAAAAACCTCAGCGTGGAAGATACTACATTCGTCCGGTAGTCTACAGGACAGTCTAATGTCACTGTCCATAAGGCAGTACGCTACAAACGTGCCTTCCTCGGTCTTAGAGTCATCCGTGAAAATCGCCTGGCCATTCAGCGATCTATCAACACCTCTCCAATACTCTCTATCAGGAAAATCTACCGAGTCACCATATAAGCACTCCAATCTAGCCATCACCGAAGATCGCAGAGTGCCCATAGTGCAGAACCTTAGCAAGACTTCCTTCAAATATCCTCAAAACGCTTCTAGTAGTTATCGTTTTCACCACAGGCTACAAAGAGGTCTGAACGAGGATAATGTACAGTACTCCTAAAGGCGCCCGATATGCCAATAGCGTCAGGTATGACTATAAAGTCATTGACCCATTTAAACATACTCCGGGGAGGAACTCATCTTTTACTTATAGCACTTCTAACCCCATATTAGGCGTTGAATCTCTTAATCGTCCTCAAAGAGGTGTTTTCCTTCCAGTTTAGTTTCCTATCAAAGAAAACTTCAAATTTTAAATAGAAAATAAATTGTTTAATCATAAAAGCCGAGTTTTCTGTTTTTGAGCTTGAAGAATTTAAACAGATTTAATTTACTTGTCATGCTCTAAGTCTCTAATAGAGCTACCCTGATTCATATCTCCTTTGAATGCCAGTTGGAGAAACCTGAATTCGAGTCTACATAATTTTTAGTGCTCAGATATTATTGTGATTTCTGAAAATAATAATAAATTCCAATCGATTCTAAAAGGAGCATAGGGGCTCAATAAATTCTTTCATTTTTTCAAACTCTTATCTTCACTTCTCTCCAGCTCTTGCTGCATCCGTTCAAATCGGCCTCAATTTATCGTCTCCATCTATCGCCTTGGAGTAATCTTTCTCTGCTCCCCTGTGGAATCCAATCTATGACAGTTCTGTTAATATCATTCCGTTGCTTTCTAAGAATGTGGCCAATCCACCGCCATACATGCATTTTTATCTCAATTGATAATGGGTCTTATTCTGTTCTGTGCCAAAATGTTTTATTAGACACAGTTCCAGAAAATACCTAAGGCCATGCGAAGTCAGTGTTTCACAAAAACTTGTAATTATCGCGAGTGGCAGCGTTCCACGACCATACAAAAAGATGGATTTTACAGTGGCATTGAATACCAAAATTATAGTACGTAACGATAATATGGATGATTTCCAAATTGATCTTAGACGGCCAAAAGTTTGGTTCTCAGTATCCATACTCAAGCCTCAGTTTGCGGATATAATACTCCCCATATAGCAGAATTAACGGACGTCTTCAATTTCTTAGTGTGTTTTATAGAGTGTTTTAATCTTCTCGACATTTATTCTAAAACATGCCGCTTCTGAGCAAGCCTTACACTACGTAAATTCGCCACAAGGTACATAAAGCTATGAGCCAGGAGGTATATGTCAGCCGCAAAATCAATGTCGTTTAGCTGACTTTACAGACTTTACAGAAGGCTTTCTCAAGGATCGTGTCCAGTACTATATTAAATAACAGTAGTGACAGTGCACACTTGCCGGACTCCAATTCCCTCTTCTATTGGGCCGCTTAACAGTTTGTATGAATTTAAGCAGAACTCTCTTGCATGCCAGCGTGCTCCATATCACATAATGCTTCACTTTGTCAAAGGCTTTTTCGAAATTTATAAAGCAAAGATACAGTGGTGAGTGCCACTCTGCATATTGTTCTGTAATGATACGTAGAGTAATAACATGGTCTTTCTTCTGTCTCAATAGATATGTGACTCTTTCGGATATTCTCTTGGAAATGATCTGAGCGATAATCTTGTTACTCATGCACATCAGCGTAATACTACGACAGTTATTAGGGTTTGTAAGGTGTACCTTTTTCGGATTACCAGGCAGATTAGTGTCCTCCCAAAATAATCAAATAAATGGGTAGAACATTATAGCGCTAATAAGGGATTCAGATCTTAATAGCTCTACAGATATTTTATCTACACTTGGTGTTTTATTATTCTAAAGGCTACTGGTGGAGCTTGCACTCTTCTCGAGGTTTGGATAGACAGACGGGATGTGCGGGTCCTCTTCATGTGACTCACATGCGCATTCATATAGTACAGGTTGACTATTCATTGCCAGCAAATTACGATAATAGGCAGCCCGAGCCTCAATTCGATACTACATTGTCATCTCAAGCTCGCCATCTGCTTCTATAAGGGGTACTTGCGATGTGGTATGGCTATTAGTGATCTTCCTAAGTGACCTGTACAAATTGCCGGTGCGATAGATTTTAGCAGTGCTCTGAACATCTCTACTTATGGCGTCGATCCAACGCAGTTTGTTCCGTCGAGCACTGCGCTTAACCTGGCTGTTAAGTTCGCTTTGGCTTGCCTGTAAATGTTTTTTAGTACCGCGCGCTCGTGCTTGATTCAATTCCGCCTTAATGCTCTTCCGCAATCAATAGCCTGACATGTCTAGTCGGAAATCTAATTGCTGAAAATAATGAGAAATTCATAATTAAATAAATTTTAATATTAGGGGAAGTCACTCTATATTGCAAACAGGCCTTGCAAGTCTTGCAGACGTAGCCAACCTAGCATGTCTGCTACATCTTGCTACGTCACAACAACAAATTACATGAAAGTAGTATTTGCTACATTTATGCATATTTGCTACACAAAAGCATTGTAAGTTTGCTATACTTAAACAGCCATGTTTTTTTTTGTTTGTTTATATACCCAAAACACTTAAACTTGTTTTTACACGGTAGACAAAGTCCAAACGATACCATGTAAAAAATCATGTAAAGACAAGTTTAGGTGTAAAATAAATAAAATATTAAAAAATGTTTTTTTGACAAAATTTTCGAAAAATATTTATTATTTATTCTCATAAAAGAAACTCATTCTTTGTTGCTAAAATTCAGAGCATATTTACTCGTAGCAAATTGCAAATTTACAACAAACAGTGATTTCCGCTATTGTTTAAATAAAAATACCAGTAAAATTACTCGTATATTGTTTTACACTTTCTCTTTTTACAATATGTTTTAAAATACCTTTTAGCTCTTTTCCAACTTAGTTTTCCTTTGCAAGGCTTTAAACTGTTAAAAAAATCCCTTCCAAATGTGAAATGAAAATTTTAAACGTAGTGGAATAGCAAATGACAGCAACTTATGATTTATGTGTGAAATTTCAACACTAAAATACAAAACTAAAGTAATATTTAACTGAAAATGAAGGATACAAGTAGCAGGCTTAAAATATTCACTCGTCCCTTAACTTTGAAAGTGAAATAAACCAACAACCAGCCCTTTCAACTACACTCTCTTATGGTTTTGCATTAACTTTGGAAATCATAGCTTCTTCTTCTTATTATTATTTTTCTTCTCTTACATATGTTTAAATAATGTCTGGCACAAATTTTTATTTAAGAATATGCTCAATATTTTATATTTTTATTTTTATAACCTACACTACCAAAGATAGCGACGGTATGTTGTGTTTGTGCTTATGTTTGTAACGTTTTTAAAAACGCTCTAACGTGACACTATAGCCATAAAGTAACAGTTCAGCTTAATAGGCGTTTATATGATAATGCAATTCTAGTCTGAAAATAGTTTATAGGTCACCAGAATCTTTCTGCTGTGATGGTACGCCACTATTGTTGCTCATTTGCAGAGAAAAGTTGATGTTCCTTTTGTTGTCGTCAGACTTCAAAAGCCACATCAGCATTGGTGATTTCATTAGCCACTTGATTTATACCTAAACCTATCAAGTCTTATTATGGCGAAATGTAGCACAAATATGTTTTCTTTTTGAACAATTTTGATGCCAAAGATTTGTAAAATTCAGTAAGCTTGCGTTCAAATTTAGTCGGTTCATAGCGATCCTGGTGATCTTCTTCTTCTTTGGTGTCTATACCAAACATTTGGTCTTTAGCCTGAATTAGAATAAAATTCCAAGTGGTTCGATGGTGTGCGCTGTTCCTCCAATTACTCACACCAAGTTTTAAAAGATCGTCTTCAACCTGATCTTTCCATCCAAGTTTCGATCGTCCTCTACTGCGTCTTCCCTCTGGTAGAAAAACAAAAGATCTTTTCGTCGGAGCATCTTCATTCGTACGCTTGATATGTCCAAGCCAATGCAAACGTTGTACTTTGTTGTGTCTAACGACTTTAAGTTCAGCATAAAGCTCATACAGTTCATGATTCATTCGATGTTTATACTCGTTGCAAACGCAGAGGGGTCATATATTTTGAAAAGACTTTTCCTTTCGAAGAACAACTTCATCTGCTGTTGTAAGTACCTATGCTCCTGCTCCATATAACAAGTAGTATCAGTGTCATGTACAGTGTGATCTTCGTTTGTTGAGAAAAAGTTTTGTTCTTAAACTGTTTGTTAAGACCGAAATAACATCTATTAGCAAGTATTACTCTTCGTCTTAGCTCCAAAATAATGTAATTCGTTCTATTTATGGCTGTACCGAGATAATTAAATTCGTCCACTCTCCCAAAGTTGCAGTTAACAACGTTTACACTTTGACCCAGTCGTATGTGATCTCTGTGCGTTGAAACCAGCAATTGGGTTTTATCTTCATTCTCTGTCAGACTCATTTGCACTGATTCTGCAGTAACATCTCGCAATGTCCGAACATATGCGAGAAGCATATCTCCTCTGGTGTAGATTGCGCCCGTTTTATTAACAGTTGCAGCGCGGAAGATTTTTCCTAATATCTATCACCCTGTCTGAAGTCTCGTTTGGTATTCCATATTGCTTTTTATATCTTAACTAATGATTTTATGTCAGTTAACATCATTCAAGCTCAGACATTGCATTAAACACGGATCGGGATATCAAAAGCAGACTTGTAATCTTCAAATAGATGGTAAGTGACGACTTGTTTTTCTTGAGCCTTTTCCAGGATTTGGCGTAGTATGAAAATATGGTCGGTGGTAGACTTACCAGGTAGAAAACCACATTGGTATGGACAAATTATATCACTTACCATAGGTTTTAACCTTTTACACAGAAAGCTCGACAGAATTTTGTACACTATGTGGAAGAGACTTATGCTCCATACGGTTTTGTCACCCTCTTTATGTACAGGGCCTTGCATACTAAGGCTCCAATTATCGGGCATAACTAGATGGTTCTAATGAGCTGATGCACGCACCCTACTGGCTCATGGTCTCCCATCTTAAATAGTTCAGCTGGAAAACCGTCGGCAGCTTTTTTATTCTTAAGTCGCGTTATTGCTATTCTGATTTCATTCAGGTGGGATGGTGTACATTCAACACCGTCTTCTTCAATTGGATCGGGGGTATCTTCATCACTGCTGCCATTAGATACCAACAGTCTGGAAAAGTAGTCTTTCCAGATCTTCAGCACGCTCTCAGGGTCAGTCATCAGATTTCCTTTTCCATCCCTACAAGATAGAATTATTATATTAATTCGCATAACATTCCATGAAGAAACATAAGGACTTCTCTCAGTCAATGAGCTGCACCCGATTCTATTTTTAAGCTCATTGAAAGGGACCTACAGTTTAACGCCGGCAACGAATAACAAATGCATTTAGAGAAGTTTTCAATAGTAGTAGTACTCATAACCACTTACTAGCTAATGTTATGAGGTGATACCGCTGTCGAATAACTTTTTCCTTTTTTTAGATGGTCTGGCCTGGTATTGAACCGACAAGCTTCTGGTTGATAGGCGGGTGTCTTACCTAACATAACACAGCGGTACACAGGATGGAATTAACTTTGTAAAATTTTCGAACTTCACTTGGACTCGATTTTTTTACACTTCCAGTTCTGTCTTCTTCTGTCCGAAAAGACATTTTTCCTTTCTCTACTTTTCCCAGTAACTTTTCCGCACACTTAGCCTTTAGTGACTGCAGTGTTGCCATGTATGCAGCGTTTTTTGCGGTAGCCTGATCGTACCATGAGTTTCTGATGGGAGGTTTCTAAAACCAGAGTATGGTCATAGCTGTCCTTTCCAGAGAGTAAGAAAAATTTTAACATTGTGCTTCAAACACATAGGGGCGAGGAGTGCTTCGCAGCACTCAGTGGTTGTCCGTTGTGTGCCAGCTTGCTTCGCGTGGTAGTTCCCACGTTTCTCGCTACACTCAACCGTGTACAATTCTTTTCTGCAACTAAGTAATGATCGAAGTCGATGTTGGCTTCTCGGATTGAATATATCTAACATCTATATCCAGGAGATCATCCTTTACAGTAAACAAGTAATAATTTTCAAACGTATATTAGAGTGTAGGCTGATATATAGGTTCGTTTGAACAGTTTTAACTTTCTTATTTGATCGTTTTTATAAAACAAAAAAAAAAAACAAATTTCTTTTGAAAAAAAAAATTATGTGAAACTAAGATTGTGAAAATACAACAAAACTATTACCATATACTTGTAAACTTGGTCTACAGATACTTTTCGGCTGTTAAGTTTTACAAGCTGTAGCAGATTGTGGGTTGGGGGTTAAAAGTTAGTTTGGGAAAAAAAGTTGTTAACAATAAAAGCATGTAAAATAGAGGTCTTTACATACACTTCTATTAAAAAAGAAAGACAAAAACAAAAACCAGAAGTGTTATCAATGTTATGAAATAGTTTTATATGGCTACAGTTGGTATTAGCTAAATAGAAATGGTTGAAGAGAAATGTTTTATATTATCAATAGAATTAAGAACGCCAGACGGCATACATACATAAGTCTAAGTCAGAAGTTTGTTGGCGATTTTCCTAATAATCTCTTGATTATGATGACTTACCTTAACAATCTTAAGAATTTAGTTTTATAACTTTCAATCTTATCTTAGAGCTGGTAAAGTGGCCTTAGTGAGGTTCTCACATATACATATAGAAAATGTTATTTTGCTCTGGTGTTCTTTGTGAGCTATAAAGTCTCCCCTAATGGTTCTCATCAACTTCTTATCATTACAATATTATTATCAACACACTCACCAGGCATTATTGCAGGACACTCTGTCCGATGGTATATATTGTGCTCCATCCGGTCTATAGTTTGTTCAGCAGATCTGCTGCCTTTCTATTAAAAGCACCAAATGGGATCCTGAATCTCCCTAAACATTTACATATAAACCTATCAAAGACCCAACATTCAAGCAATATGTGTTCCGCTATCTCTGATGCCTGTTCAATCCGCGCTTTCGCTTACAGCGGCCCGTGAGCACTCAGTTAGGAGTTTTAGGTCCGGCCCGCTATACTTAAGGACCTAAGAACGACACCCAAATCGCGGACTAATCGCCGTCCAGAGTGACGAGCATTCCAATGTTCCAAGCATCTGGCAATTTTCTAATCTGCGAATAAACTGAGGATTGTACTAAGTGACGCTGCACAGCAATGTTATGGACTGATATAGGGTGTCAAGGAACATTTTCTCGCCAATGCATCCGCAATTTCATTAGCATCTATCGCACAGCTTTTGCAACGTGTCCAGCCAAGTGTTCTTAAGGCCGCTTGGTTGTCAGAGAATATGTTAAGCCCACTGTCCAGGTTGATCTTTATACATATAACAATGGCGTTGATGTCAGCCTGGAGGACGCTCAGTGATCTTCCCAGTGGGAAGATCATCAACACCAGCATAAACACCGTTATTCATTTTAGAATCATCGGTATACCAGTTCAGATCAAACTCATTCCGAACTAAGGTCTCATTATCTTCTCAAATTAAAACCGTTCGCTTTGCCCATAAGTGCTAGATTTTATATCCCTTAGCCTTTTACTGTCTCGTGACTCTGTTTTGCCTATAATGTATTCTCAACTAGTTAATTCCACAGTCATCTACTATCTAGTAACTCGAGTTTTTACTTAACCGCATAGGTTTTACGTTTATCAAGTTCACTGTAGTCATCCTTCCGTTTTATGTTAGGTTAAGTCAAGTATCATACCAAAGAAACTTACACGTAAGCCACTATAAGTTTTGTAATTTTATCTGCCTTAATATAGATAATTTAATCAATGAGAAAACGTTAAACGTTGTTATTCTCTGCAACGTAACTCTTTGTATTTCTCCAATCATTGTTATTGAGGAGACTTATGCCAGACACCAGGACGCTTGCGAAGTTCGCTAGCATAATACAGGCAAAAGCAAGGCATAATATAATAATAATGCTTTGATTTTCGTCCAAAGACTTCGAGCTGCCTCCATACTAAGCTTCGACCTTCTGTAAGTTGTTTCCAAATTTTTCAATGCGAAGTTTCAATCCCAGATTGTGTGCTATGGAATTGATCTTGACTAATATTAAACTCCTCCAGGTTTTTTTCGACCCAAATCTATTCAGTTTATTTCTAAACCTTTTTTCCATTTCTTAAACACAATCTATCTGCAAATAACAAAATATTAAATCAAATTAACAAGAAAAGAATCATCAAAATCAATTACAATGATGCCAAGTAAACGGGGCAATTTACATAAGTAATTCAAACAGCGAACAAAGTCATTTGAAGCCTGGTATAATTGCTGAATAAGCAACTTTAGTAAAAGTGATGAGGGAAATGTATTACGTTGATAACCGCTATACCGAACTAAGAAGATTCATAAATGACTAGTAGATATGCTCAGAGCGCTGCGGGGAATCAAAGTACAGGTCGCTTAGGAGGATAACAGCTGGCTATGCCACATCACAAATATCCCTTACTTGAATAACAATTGCCAGATGTAGATGGAATATCTACTGAACTATTAAGATTCCCTTATCAGTGCTGCAATAAGTTACCCAATTATTCGATAATTTTGGGAGGACAGCAAACTACTTGGAAAACTAGCTGAGGGTGTGGAGATAAATACCCCCAAAAGGAAGAGATTACGCTACTGTGCATGATTAACAAGGTTAATTATCAAGAGAATCTGGGCAACGAGTAACACCCCTATCAGGACAAAAGAAAGCTATATTCAGACCACAAAAGTCCACTTAAGATCCTGTTAATACTTTAAATGTTATACATTACAGAATAATCTGTGGAATGGCGCTCTCCGCTGCACTTTTGCTCTAAAAACTTCAAAAAATCCGTTGACAAACTGAAGCATGATGTAATGTGGAGTACGCTGGCATGTAAGGGAGTTTCGCTTAAACTCATTCAACTTATTAAAGGTATATATTGCAATGGGGTTAGGTGGTGTAGTGGTTAGATTGTAGGTATACAAAACCAACGACTCAGGCTCGAATCCCAGCAGATTACATGACAAAAAATATTTAATTACGGTTTCCAGTGTCTAATAAAGAGATTTCAACCTCCCTCCAGACAAATTCATCTATAGAAGCCCACCTGAGCTTTCAGCTTACATTTGGCGATTGATGACAAGCAGCAGACAAAAGATTGGGGGGAAAAGCCACCACGAGAGAGCTACATGAGATTAATCATCAACTTAGCTTGAAAATCAACTTGATGAGTGAAATTGAAACAAGTAATGAATGCTTTGTGAAAAGCCAATATGCTCATGAGGGGAGTGACGGAGGAAAAAAAATATTGCAATGCATCTTGCAGAGTTAGACATGGCAAGAGCCGGGTAAGAGTGTGTACTGTACTACTGCTAGTACGATCCTAAAGTGAGATCCCTTCGATGACTGAGAGATAACAAGGCGAATACAAAGCCGGCTGAACGTCCGGATGATATATCTCTCCTGGCTTATATCTTTCTTGACCTTGCAGGTTTGTCGCGAACACCAAAAATCTTCATATTAAAGCGACTTCCCGGGAATTATTTGTTATTGACCTTAAAGAAATTAAGGACGTCCGTCAGGACTGTTACTATTATATCTGCAAATGGAGGTTTGAGCGTTGATATTGAGAACCGTTTGCAGAAAGTTTGTCAAACTTTTGGCCATCTGAGATCAATTTGAAAATCATTCAATTTAATTAATCCCAATATAAAATACAGCCTTTTGTAGAGTTGCGAAACGTGGAACGCTGTTACTCGAGATATAAAAAAGTTTCAAGTTTTTGTAAGCCGCTGTCTACACCGGATCTTGGGCATTTTCTGGCCGATAATTGTGTCTAATCATATGCTTTGGCATAGAGGGGCATATGACGGTGGATTAGAAGGCAACCGTGATATTAACAGAACTGCCGTAGATTGGAATCCACCGTGGAACAGAAGAAGTTGGAGAGAATTAAACGCTTTAGCACAAAACGCGGAATTGTTCAGGAAATTATTATAAATGCCTCAGGAAAGAAACTCTTCAATATATTATGGCAGTGCGTTGAACAACTGAGCGCGACCTATTTTTATAAAACGCAGAGTTGTTTAGGAAATTATTATAAATGCCTCAGACTATCATTAAAGAAACTTTTCATTATATTATGGCAGCGTGTTGAACAACTGATCACGACCTATTTTTATTTGTTTTTGAGTATTTCGTTTGTTCCCTAATTTTCCTTTTTGTTGCTAATTAGTTTACTCTAACTGTCTACCATAAGTTACTGCTATGATATCATATGTGTATGCATAAGTATATGTAAGTAGTGAATATGACTGAGTGTGTGACTGTATGTATGTATGTATGTAGATAAGTGTGTATAGTTTTGTAAAAATTGTCGTTCCCTTATAATAAATGAAGATGAGATGTTGGTTTCAGGTAAAACTTTTGTTATAAATTAAGTTGTTTTATTTGAAATTTTCATCTTATATTTCTTTTTTTACTTCTTTTACGAATTTTCTATTCTATTATTAAATATTCATAATTTTATATGTAAAATATGAACACAAAACTGATTGTAAGTTGATTTATGAAAGTGTAAATATAAAGAAAGTTTCAAAAGAGTTACTAAAAGGAAGGTAGAATAACAGGTGCAAATAGAATCTCAAGGGTTATATGTATGGTATATAGAGTATAACACTTTTAAAAATAACAGGAGCCAACACTAATTTAGAATAAAACGTTATAATTGTAAAGAAATGAAAAAAAAAATTGCTTACAACTAAGGCAATGAGAGCAGCTAACTAACTCGTTTTGTTGCTTAGAAGGGGCTAAATTCACTATTTTTTCGAGGTATTAATATACAAACAAAGTTTTTTTTTGGCATTCTAAAGCAAAGTAAGTTAAGCTAGGTTAGGTTAGGTAGGGTCCCCCTAGAGGGAAGGAGTCCCACTTAGGCCAGATATTTGGCCCATTGTGATAGCCACAAGCGTAGATACTAACCTGGGGGGCAGTCTCCATAGGAAACCATTTTAACTCCAAAATAAATCTCGCAATTGTGAGCCGTTCAGTCAAAGAGGAGGCAAATACTTTCATCGTCTGATTGGAAGGGCTAAACACTAATACATGAGGTAAAACCAGTCTCGTCCTACTCTTCAGAATCACAACTCCTGCAAAAGTCATGCAAAGGAACGCCGAGTCCATCGGCATGCCTCCCAATAGGGCAGTGAATGACCCGTGAGGACTACAATTGTGCTATGGATGCCCATGTAACATAGGTAGAGAAGACATTTAGTCCTCTTTTCATTGACATCAGTCCAACAGGGCCTGGCGATACCGCATGTGCCCTAATGCCACCAACGAGCATCGCCATACTCTGACCGGAGAATATCCAGCTTAACCGAGGCAATCGGGACACCAATGATAGGCCCTCGTTCGAAAATATCGTGCTCAGTACTCGCCCTGCAAATAACTTCTGTCGTGGCTGTGGATTGGCTGAGGAGGAGGAGGAGACCATGGTTCACTTTATCTGCCAGTGTCAGTCTCTCGCAGGGCGGAGACTTCTCTAACTGGGCTGCTGTCCCTTTCTCGATGGCTTATCGGAGCTATCGATCCCTGACATCAGGCCAATAGCCAGGTTCATTAGATTGGAATGTGCTTCTGTGCTGTGTCTCAAATCTGCCTTGTTTAGCGTGGCTGTCACTCCCTCCTCATCTAATCCGCCCTGGTCAGTTCGTCACCAGCAAAATTCCGATATCTTTGTGTCCCGGAACCCATATGAGAGTTACCTTCGGATGAGCTGAGATTTCCATGACAAACCTGCGGTATTTATGGGCGAGAATAGACGTCGAGGTGATGCACGCAAAGGACCTGATCGCAGCCCGACTCTTTGAATAAATTAGAACATTCTTAGTGAAATACCTTAAATAGCCATGACTTCCTCCTGGAATACACTGCAGTTAAAAGTTAAGCTACTTTTGCTTTTGTCAATTTAAATATGAAACAAAAGTTCGGCAAACCAGAAATACAGATTTTGTCAATTCATTTTTTAATTTATTTTGAAATGTAAAAATTCAGCATTAACATTACCAGTATTTAATGGAACTCTGCCATTTTACCCTAAAGAAAATTGTATTAAAAATTTTTTTTATATTATAAATTAAATTTAATTTCTGAGAAAAAATTTTTTAAATCTTTAATCATATTTGTTGTTTATTTTCAATTTCAACACCCTATTTAATAATAAAATTAAAGAAACAAAAATGGTTAATCTATCTATACAGCAGCCATTCAGGCATCCAACCATTCATTCATCCATCTATCCATCTATCTATCTGTCTATCTTTTTTACGTGGTGACAGTGATTGATGAAAAATTTTGAGTGAATGAGTGTTTAGCCTTTTCAGCACAACAATTGTCGCTAATATTGTTTATCACCCGTATCTGTTTGTTACACTTACAATATATACATATTTATTTTGATTATCCAAGACAAAAATTAAAAACAAAAAAAAAAAAACAAATGCTTTTGGCAAATTAAAACTTGGGTTGTTTCCGTTTGTTTGGGGGACTGATAACGCAACAGTAACATTACTCATTAAATAGTGGTTAGACTAGCTTGCCATTTTTTGCTTTACTAACTTATACTCGCTACTTACTGGCTTTTAGTAGTCAGTCTAGTGGGTGGTTCCAATGTACTACTCATTTTATCTGTTTTCGATTCAAATCTAGCGTTTAAGTAACTTTTTATTTCCAATTTAGTGATTTTTCATTGAGAAGTTAAGTGTATTTTATTGTTCATGATATAATTTTCACCAGTGACGTGAACGTTGATACGATCGTACTTTTTTTTTGATTGTATTTAACTTAAAAATACCATAGAACTCCCCTAAGCGATACTGTCACAAATATTTCCCTATTTATACATTTTTTTTTAAATTTCCTTTATTTTAGTATTTTCCGGTTTTTATTTATTTTTAGTACTAATGGCAACTCGATTACACTATGCGACAAAAGTGAGTGAAGTTGAAATTCCAGCGAAGTAATACTACTTTTCTGACGGGCGCTATCGAGTACATGAAGAATCGGTTTTTGAAATATTCGAAACACAACAAAATTTTGAGTAACAGATAAAAAACCGGTTTTTCTTATCAGCTAATAACTTAGCTGAATATTAACCGATTTTAAGCTTCTGATAAGGAAAGAGGAATAACCAAAAATTAGATGCGCAGTTTGTCCGGTATTTTTTTTTTATATAAGACCAGCACCCAGGGGATAGCCCCGACTCATGCAGTGCATTGTGCTGGTACTAGGAAAATAGGTTATTGGAAGGAGGACAGAGGGAGTAGTGTTTATGGACGTTAGATTTAAATTTACTCATGTCGTAGGTGGCAGGAAATACTTTCGCTGGAAGATTATTCCACAACCGAACAGTGCGACCAAAGAACGAATTCTCCCTTTAATGCGTTGTGCGATTTACTGGATAATCAACTACAAAGGGATGCATTCTACGAGAAATATGAGTACTATGTAAAAATATATGAGTTTTGGGAATTAATTCCTTAATTTTGTTAGAACACATTCCGTTATAGTACCGATAGAACAATGAAAGACACGCCACATTGCGACGGTGCTCCAATGGATCGATAGAGTTGGCTACCCTACCGTCATTGATGAGCATCTTCGCCCTCTCCTGTACGTGGTCGAGAAGCTCCAAGATAGACTTTGAAGCACCGGCCTATACATGAGAGTTGTATTCCATTTTGGGTCAGATATAGATCTTGTAAATATTAAGGAGATCAGATGGAGTGAAGTATTTCTTGCACCGTCTCAAAAAACCAAGGCACTTGAATGCTTCTTTCGACACATGAAATATGTGATCATTCCAACGAACGTCACAGTGAATTCTCATGCCCAGAACATCAAGAGCATCTGATTCCTCAATATCCACATTACCCATTGACACAGATAACACCATACCACCACGCCTGTGTATTAAAAAACAACATTGAGTCTTACGTGCATTTAAATCGACCCTGTTCGCACGACCCCACTCGAAGACCTTCACCAGGTCACTTGTGAGTGTGACGTTCATATTCATCCTTCTTACCCCAACCTTCAAAAGGCTCGGTCTACGATCAAAAGAATATGAGTGACAAATGTTGCTGTCATCCGCAAAAGAGTAGATAGGATTAGAAGTGAGAAGAAGAAAGTCGTTAAGAAATATTAGGAAAAGAGTAGGAGAAAGAAGTTATTACAGAAAGGCATTACAGAATATGCATGGGGATATCACTGTATTTACATAATATCCCTGTGGTACAGTCATCAGCTTTTCATACAACTTTTGTTGACACTCAATTCACGCGTATTCTTACGCTCTTACTTTTAGTCTTCAATGAAATAGCGACGAATGCACATTTGAGGCGTATGCGTGTTGTTTTTTTTAATATTTTTAAAACATCAATTTAACTCTCTCTGAGAGAGCAATTTGTATGTATTCACTAACGCAACTACATTTTTACTTTTGCACATCACTGCTGTAGAGTGTGCCTAACATGTCGAAAAATGTTCAAGAATGCCGGGTGTATGTAGATGATAAAGCGAAACATTCGATGGTTATCCTTATATGGGGAAATCAAATTTAATTGCATGGCGGATGCAGTTGGGCAGGCATTTACCACATTGGATCCGAATGAATTTATTAGGTTCAATGGTTCTCCTCTAGGGCTGGTGTTATGGATATTTTGCTAAATGTCGAACAAATGATGGGGAAATAAACTCATCTGCTGTGAGACCAGCAGGATCTAGTCACATTTGGGTTACTAAAGGACGGGGCAGCTATTGATACTATGGGGTAGCTGTTGATAAGTGGAACCTTAAATAGGTTATTACTAATCGTTGAGCTGCTAGCAGTTAGAAAGGGGAATCCCATATAATTGCGATGATAAAGAGCAGGCGGAGTCTACGGAACACCTTATTTGCCACTGTTCAAAATACGATGATTTGAGCGTTTCTTTTGCTTTCTTAGCGCACGTTAGTCGGTTATGTACCTATTTAAATTGATATTGTTTTTTTCGGAATATATTTGGTTTATTTCTCTCTTCAAAATTTAAAACTTTGTTCGTAAAAAATATGGGTAAGTGTGAAACATATCGAGGGGGGTTTGTAATGATACTGTAACAAATATGTATTTTTATTTTAAACGTGCAGAAGTGTAACGCCCAACCACTTTGCGGACATCATCTACCACACAACGCCTCAGACCTGTTAGGTCTTCACGCCTCGAACGTGATATGATTATATAACTGATGACCTTATGTATTTCTTCGAAATATAAAAGACCAGCAGTGCCACAGGATAAATCCAAATAGCGAAAACGGTTGACATTATTAGTGCAGCCATCGAAAAGGTAATAATTCATTTGTTAATCGTCGTGGACCCAAAATACCACATAGTTGCCCCAGGGTACCATTACGTAAACAGGATCCGCACAACAAAAGCTGAACGTAATAATATACAGAGGCTGTCATAGCTGCCATCTTCAGAACCCACAACGGCCATTTTTTTCGGTTGTATATGTAAACCAGGTACGGAATTTGGACGATATGTTATTTTATCTTGGGCACATTTAAATAGACACGGTTCTTCAGGTTTTAGTGGTTCCTCTGGTAGCTGCTTTTTTTTTCTTCCTTTACCCTTTTTGTCTATACCTTTTCCACCTTTGTCTTTGCTGCTATTTTTTGCCATTTTGGATTTTTATGAAATTGAGGCGTTTAGTGAAACGATGATGTTTGCTATTCTATTATTATTATTTTGTTTTTCTTAACGGACAATAAGAAAAACTATGAAATTTTTTGAAGCCAAAATATGGAATGGAAATTTATGTTACTCCTCAAGAATTTTTTGTACCATCACCTGTACCTTGTTTTTTAGAAAGCTGCTTACCTTCCACGTCTTTTGTCCTCACAGTAGTACCGGTTTAACACCAGGGTTCAGAAAATTTTAGGACGATAGTTATACCCTGACGAGGGCAAAATAGGCATGTTGGGCACTATTAGATTCGAACACATATTCTTTGGTAACTAACACATGGGCTAGAAGGCTAAGTTGGTGGCAGTGAGGCTAAATGCAGATAACTGCTGGTCAAATCTGGACTTTGGTCAGACATCTTCGGATCGATTACATGTGATCCTTCATAACTTTCTCGGTAGGAGATTTCACGTTGATATACCTACGAGGGAATTTTGGTCTGATGGACCGGAGGTCCCTCAGAATGTCCTTGAGACTTATACGGACGGCCCTAAGATGTGGGGCAGAGTGGAATGTAGTATCTTCGTGGGAAATTCTGACACAAGACTGTCTTATAGGTTGCCTGATTATTGCAGTGTGTTTCAGGCGTAAGTCATGGCCATACTGAGGGCCGTGTATTGCTTGTTGGACGGAGAGATTCTCTCTGAGAATCTCCTAACCTTTTCGGACAGTCGGGCTGCGATAAGGTCTCTCGCTAATGTCACCTCGGGGCTATCATAGTCCACAAATGCCGCAGGTTTCTTATGGAAATCGCGGTTCATTCGAAGGAAACTCTTATATGGGTCCCGTGACACAGTGATATTGTCGGGAATTGCGTTGCTGACGAATGGGACAGGATGGGCACTGAGCTGGATATTTTCGAACAAGGGCCTATCATTGGTGTCCCGATTGCTTTGGTTAAGATGGATATTCTCTGATCATTTTATGTGGACGCTATAGCAATATCGTTAGCAGCATGAGGGCTTGTGTGTTATCGCCGGGCTCTTCTGGACCGACCTCGACGAAAGGAGGACTAAATGTCTTCTCTCCCTAGGTCGGGTGGTAATACACCGCACAATTGCGTCCTAATGGGTCACTGTCTGATCAGGAGGCATGTCGATAGACTTGGCATTCCTTCGAATGATTTTTGCAGTAGGAGGAGACTGTCTTTCACCTTATGTGTCAATGTTATATGTCTGGCTCTTGCTGCCAGAAGACGAAGGTTCTTGAACTTCTACTTTTTGTCATCTTTGACTGAACTCTCCAGGATAAGGGTGGCCGCAATTGCGAGATTTATTTTGGAGGCTAAATCGTTTAAGGGCCCACCACCTTACCTAACCTAACCTAACAAATGGGTTAAAAAGTTCCGAACCAAACACATAGATTGCACTTGTTTTATTACATTCACCCATTTTTCAGTTAATTTGTGAGTTATTGTGCTTAGAGTGACGCTACTTTTGTTATGAATCAAAAACAATTTCGTGTTTTAATTCTACACTGCGTTTTGATGAAAAAAAAACCAAAAAATACCGTCCAAGCGCAACAATAGTTTGAAAAATGTTATGGGCACTCCGCTCCATCAGAAACAACAATAAAACGTTGGTTTGTTGTCTTGAAACGTGTCCGATGATGCAGAATGTAGTGGACGTCCGAATAAGGCGGTAACACCAGAAAATATCAAAAAAAATCAACAAAATAGTCTTGAATTATCGAAAAGTGAAGTTGCGTGACTTAGCTGACATCGTAGATATCAAAAGAACAAGTTGGCTTTATATTGTTCGAAGTGTGTAACTCGTTTGCTCACTGTTGTCCAAAAACAAGAACGTATTGATGATTCTGAAACAATGGCAAAACTAACTGAATTGAACTACGAATCGCTACCTCATCCATCGTATTCTCAGTGTTTGGCTCCCAGCGTTTACTGGCTGTTCGCAGATCACAAAAAAATGTTCACCAGCAAGAAATTTCGCACGAATAAAGAGGTTATCGCTGGAACTGAGGCCAATTTTGAGGCAAAGGATAAATTGTTCTACAAAAGTAGTATTGAAAAGTTAAAGCGACGCTGGAATGATTGCATTGCTCTTGATGAAAATTACCGTGATGAATAAAGCTAATTTTGAACAAAAAAAAAAAAAAACGTGTTTTTTTTGTTACACCTGGGACTGGTCAGTTCATCGGTCCCTTATTTCCCAGAAATCCTAAATATAAGCGTCCCTGCACATCTGGTTATCCAAACATTCCCAAACTAGCTTTAAATTAGCCTCACAGGAGCCAAGTGCTCGCTCCTGTTCCCATAGGTTCCAAATATTTCCTCCTGCGCCTGTTACCACTTTCCGTCTTTGACCCAAGTGTGTACGAAAATAGTCCCTTCTCTAAAATAGTCTGGGAATATCGGCCAACTGCGTTAACATGACCTTCTCGTGCCAAACTCATCTCCAATTATCGTCGCCATGGAGCGGACTAAGGTCTAATAGAACCTCGAGTGCTGCTGTGGGACAAGTTCTCATTGGCTCAGTTATGCTTAGACATCCAGTATAATATGCTTGGGTAAGTTAGTTAGTTAGTTCTTTTCGACGCGTAGCCAGACAACGGCCCAGCCTACTTGGGTGCAGTATTGATCCCACTGTGATACCCATATCAGTAATCCAGAGAAGAAAAACCTACATGGTCGCATCCCGGTTCGAACCGAACCAACTGGACGCCTTCATATCAGCCAGATTCGACAAGGCATCCAGAAACGGACAGCCAAGGAAAGCAGTCCTAATATCCCAAAAACTTGGACACTGACACGAGACATGATCGTCAGTCTCCTCCTCTTCCTCATCCTGACAACCCCTACAGTAGTCATTGAACGGCAGACCCCATCTCCTAGCGTGAGTTAGTGCCTAGTAATCACAGCCACAAGAATTCATAGCCTATGTCGCGGCATAGACTCCGAGCGAGCCCGATCATACAGGGGCCAGATTTGCCTTGATATAGAGTCAATCTCCTCATTTCTGAGGACAAGTTCGTCTGCCACACAGTTTTCCCGGGTGTCCGAGTGACACCTTACCCAGATAATCTCCAAGACTGAATGTCTTGCCATCTCGTTAACAGATGCCCGGCATTCACACACCAATCGTGATGTCGAGTAGACACCGGAGAGTGCACTGATCGCGGCCTGACTGTACCTACAGATTCGGATATCACAATCATATACCCTGTAGTACATCAACCAGTCCACCGCCCTCTTTATTGCCGAGACATCTGCCTGTAAGATACTGCAGCGGTTTGGCATGCTCGGGTTACAGCTCAAACATCTCCCTGCAAGCCTCCTACACACCATAAACGCATGCCACTTGAGCTTTCCATAGTATTCATAGATATTTAACCTCTTTCCTAGGTAGTATCTACTCACCAGAATTTGAATATTCCTCCACTTAGGAAGTTTTCTTTTCCTAGTGAATGATTCTATCATGGTTTTGCCGGGGTTAATGTTTAACCTTGTCGTCCCACATTTGTACTGTCCCCATGTCCAGAAGCCGTAGTAAGGGTAACCATCAAAAATTTCGCATTCTGATAAATATCATAGATAACTAAAGTAAAAAATCCTATCTTTTGCTTTAATTGGCTTTATGTTTTCCGGTTGATGGCATGGAACTAATAATGTGTGTAGTAATAAGTGACGACCAAAAACAGTAGCAAGTTAGTCTTCGCGATTTTCAAATTTCTGATAACTTGCTACGTGTCCAGAGGCAAATAAGTAATAAATGTCATCCCTTTCTCTATCCGGGTATAAATAGAATCAACTGCCTACCAGTAGATAGTCTACTAGAAAGGGGCGAAAACACACAGAATTTGGTTAACCTCCACTTTCTTTAAAGACATAATTAGTCTCAGCGTTACTCAAGCTCACTAAAGTAATAATTTTTTTTCTTGCTTACCTGAGTATAAAAAAAGGCAATTGTCTCCAAATGGACAATTTGTAACTGGAAAAGTATCTAGTACAAACTGTCAATTATAAGTAAGAGGAGTTCATTCCTCACTTTACAAACCAACTATCGGGTCCTTTAATATCCATAAAAACTGATGCTTAAAAAATAAAATTAAAATAATAAATATGGACAAGAAAAGTGATAAAAATGACAAAAAATTAAGGTCTTTTTTTTGAAAAGTTGTTGATTTGTTGAGTAATTTTGTTGAAAAAAATTTTTTTTTGTTACTTTTTAAACGTTAAATTTGATTAATGTATTGTTATGCTGTTGACAGCTTTTTAACTTGTTAATTTGAAATTCTGCTCTTCTTTGTTTTCCAAAAAGGAAATGTAAATGATAGGCTAATGGCGGATATACTTTCACACTGTTTTTTGCTTTATGCTGTTGAGAAAAGGGCCGATATTTTGTTGTCAATTGAATAGAAAATTCTGGCTTTATTTAATGGATTTTATAACAAAATTTGAATGCGTTATAATCAAAGATTATGAATAGCAGCAGCATTAAGTAATGGAAGGAAATGAAAACAAAAATTGTGTTGAAATTAAATCAAAATTTAAAAAATTTCAATTATTTTGCTTAATTAAGCAGAAAAAATAATAAAAATGGGGGCTTGTAGACTAGCAAAAGTTAAAGAAAAGGTAAATTTCGGCATAATTTTTTAAAAATAATTAAAACAAAAACTAAAGTCTCTTACCGTTACCTGGAGGGTAGTAGGTAGGTATTCAACTTAAAGAGTAAAAATTAGAAGGAATACATTGTTCACTGACAAAGCACATTAGGGTGGTATTTAATACCGAAAGTGGGAATTAATTTAAGAAATTAATTTCAGAAAACAGTAAACAAAAATGTATATCACGTGAAAGTAGATAACATTTTACATTACTAGGCATAAAAATATTTTTGGTATCATTTTCAGTTATGCTGCTACGTTCTTCCAAATTAAAAGTTTTTTGTGTTTTTTTTAAATAAAAGTAAAAACACTGGGCTCCAATTTTTCAACTATCGCTACCTTATTTATATCAAACTGGGCTTCACTCACTCTATTATCGCTGCCTCACTTATTTGTATCAACTCGGGCTCTCATCTTTGTAAAGGGTCCGCCAAATAAATTCTTTTTTTGAAAATGCTATCAAAAAAACTACTGAATATTTTGTCAAATTTCTTTTTTTGTTTGAAAGTACAATCCTTCCGGTTAATAATGAAAAATAATTTCATTCAAACGGCTGCCTCGGCTGGCCATGCAGTAGCCTACACGATCGGTCCAATTTTTAAGCACATTGTCGATTGTGAACAGCTGTATTTCATCAATGGCTTCACGAATATTGTCCTTTAAAGCGTCAATTGTCTCTGGCTTGTTGGCGTAACACTTATCTTTGACGGCACCCCACAAATAATAGTTCAACGGTGTCAAATCGCAGCTCCGAGGTGGCCAAACGATAATGCGATCTTCAGAAACAGGGCGCAAAACATCGAGTGTAGCTTCGGCTGTGTGGCACGTAGCGCCGTCCTGTTGAAACCAAATGTTGCTAATATCCTCCTCTTCAATTTTGTGAACAAAAATTCGTTCTACATGGGCCGATAACGATCGCCATTGACTGTAACGGCCACTCCTTGCTCATTTTCGAAGAAAAATGGCCCAATTATGCCTCTGGACCAAAAGCCGCCCCAAACAGTGACTCGTCTTGGGTTTATCGGCTTTTCAATGTATGCGTGCGGGTTTTCTGTGCCACAAATGCCACAATTTTGCTTGTTTACATGCCCGCCAAATTCGAAGTAAGCTTCATCTGAAAAGATGATTTTTTTGGCAAAATTGTCATCTTCTGAAAGTCGATCGCAGACCCAGATTCCCAGCGTTGTTCAAGCGTATACACAACCATATTCGTTCAGCGGATGTATAAAACTAATTATCTGTCAAATCAGACATGAGCTAAGTGTTACCATTCACGAAATAAGCACTAGTTGAAAAAAAAAAACATTAGAAGGCGGACCCTTTACTATCGCTGCTTAATTTATATGAAAATAGGCTCCTATCTTTCCGCTATCCTCCTTGCACTACTGTTCGACTTTGGTTGACGAGGTTTTACTTGAAAACAATTATGGTTAAGCCAGCTTTGTTTTAAAAGTGGAAAGAAACTGGGTTTGGCTTAATTCTTAAATTATTATTCTGCTATTATTTAGCTCAACTCTGTAATATTAAAATGTAGGGCATATGAGTGGCTAAGCGCTGTTATAACCTTACCCAACATTTAACTTTTTTGCTTTTGTTGTAATTTTAGCCATAAAGTCAATGCTTGTAAGAAGAGAAAAATATTAAAAAAAAATATTTTTTTTTCTGTAAACAATATCAACCCATTGAAAATGCTGACTCGAGTCAAAATCTTATTATATAAGCTTACAACTTAAACTTTGTCAACAATAGTTTCTTCAAACAACACAAATCCAATACAATGGAGAGAGCAGTTATATTTTCTGTAATTTTTGGTAAGATTTTTAAAGGCGAAGTACTTACAATATAAAATACGAATTTCTTAAAAACCGTTTTCCTTAGTTTCCTGCCTTTTGTCTTTAATAACGGCGGTTCCAACACCTGTAAATGATGACAATACCAACGAGGATATTATGCCACTTTTTTCAAATCAAAACGTGGACTATAATGCCATGATGAGCCATGTTAAGGATTTCTTTATGTATTTACCGGTAATGTTTACCACATTCCGTGAAACCATGTCCGATTTTCCCAAATTGGCTCAGGGTATACGTATCTTAACCTCACCAAATTTTGAAAGTACCGCTGATGATGACAAGAACTGCAAATGTAATAGTAAACCAACGCAGAGTAGTAATGAAATCGATAAATCATCGCATTTGTTTTAATCGAAATGATATTCGTTATGCAGCAGGCAATGGCAACAGCAGTTTACGTGGTTAAGTTTTAAATGGGATTTCTGGTCATTTTAGTTTTAATTTGAGAAGAGAATAAATAAAGAATTTATTGTTATGTTATTTAAGCGTATAGAGGCGTGGTAGCGTTTTTTAAATTCGGACTAATATCGTTGACTCGTGCAAGGAGCATAAGGCTTTAACAAGATTATTCCAAGATCCTCGGTCTTATTTTTCACACTAAACTTAACTTTTTAAATTCCTCCAGGATTTGTGCCTTCCATGTTTGTGTTGGCTTTCCAATACATCAAATACATACCTATAGCCTGTCTCCAATCCAAAGCCATTTACGCTTTCCAAATTCCATATTTAAGGAACGCTGGTTTGTTTCTTTCCACAGGCAAGTGTTAGTTATCATTAGCCACAGAATATGCGTAGAATTGTGTGTAAATATTTATTAAAAAAGCTCTGTAAAGATTGCCACATTCCACATTTTTCACCCATACAACAGCATAGTTTTCATATTGGAGTTAAAAAGGCTTATTGCGCTTTGATATTAACATACTCACCCCTATCGTGAATAATTTCACATTAATTGCCATCATGTAATAATTATTCACATGAAATATTTTCATCTTTTCCAAGGCGAATTTAATAAGGTGGTCTTAAATTGAAAATGAATACAACACTGTACAACAAAATTTCGGTGTGTTAACATAATGCAACACTGTAGTAAGCAAAAAGCTGTAGCATCAAAAATATTTGTTGTCAACAAAATACACAATGTTTTTGTTTTTTGACATACGCAAATGTATCAGCTGTTGCTTACGTAGTAAATTAGGGCCGCCTTATTGAATTCGCCTTGATCTTTTTTTTATATAAGACCAGCGCCCAGGGGATGGCCCCTACTCATGCAGTGCGTTGTGCTGATACTAGGAAAATAGGTTATTGGAAGGAGGACAGAGGGAGTAGTGTTTATGGACGTTAGATTTAAATTTACTCATACTTTCGCTGGAAGATTATTCCACAACCGAACAGTGCGACCAAAGAACGAATTCTCCCTATAATGCGTTATGCGATTTACTGGACAATCACTACAAAGGGATGCGTTCTACGAGAAATACGAGTACTACGTAAAAATATATGATTTTTGGGAATTAATTCCTTAATTTCGTTAGAACACATTCCGTTAAAGTACAGATAGAACAATGAAACACACGCCACATTGCGACGGTGCTCCAATGAATCGATAGAGTTGGCTACCCTACCGTCATTGATGAGCATCTTCGCCCTCTCCTGTACGCGGTCGAGTAGCTCCAAAATATACTTTGAAGCACCGACCCATACATGAGAGTTGTATTCCATTTTGGGACGGATATAGGTCTTGTAAATATTAAGGAGATCAGATGGGGTGAAGTATTTCTTGCACCGTCTCAAAAAACCAAGGCACTTGATTGCTTCTTTCGACACTTGAAATATGTGATCATTCCAACGAACGTCACAGTGAATTCTCATGCCCAGAAAATCAAGAGCATCTGATTCCTCAATATCGACATTACACATTGACACAGATGACAGCACACCACCACGCCTGTGTGTTAAAAAACAACATTGAGTCTTACGTGCATTAAAATCGACCCTGTTCGCACGACCCCACTCGGAGACCTTCACCAGGTCACTTGTGAGTGTGACGTTCATATTCATCCTTCTTACCCCAACCTACAAAAGGCTCGGTCTACGATCAAAGGAATATGAGTGACAAATGTTGCTGTCATCCGCAAAAGAGTAGATAGGAATAGAAGTGAGAAGAAGAAAGTCGTTAAGAAATATTAGAAAAAGAGGAGGAGAAAGAACAGAGCCTTGCGGTACCCCTGAGTTTACCCTGAACTAGTCGGACGAGACCCCATCTATAACCACTCTTATAGAGCGATCTCTGAGAAAGCTCGATATAAATCGATAGAAGTGACTACCGACACCAAAAGCATTAAGTTTCGAAATGAGAGCCTCGTACCAAACTCTTTTCTGATTATTCAGTGGGAAATGTGGGAAATAACAGTCCTGAAAAAATTTCCCTTATCGTAAATAGTTTTTTTTTCTCCATATCTCATAAATTTTTTCACGTATTGGTTGCTGGGGCAATATTCATGTTTTTTAAGCAATATCAGGACGAGATGTGATAACATAACTCAGCAGTTGTAAGAACATAAGTTCCAAATTCCACCTAAAGCAGCGTCTGGTACAACCGCCTGTCTTAAATTTCACTGAAAATTTATGGCCCATTTTTAATCCATTTTTTCTTAAACGCCGAATAAATGACATGACACATTAATTGATTTTTCCCCATTTTTCTTTTTTGTTACGGTTTTGTAAATATTTGATTAAATTCAAAAAATATTCTTCTTTGTTCAACGTGAAATGATAGCTTGTCAAAAGGGGAAAAAATTTCATGGGAGATTCACGATAGCAATTTTCACTTCGAGGGGAATAAAAGTTTCATGGAAATAGAAATTTCACCTGTTATTCATGCAATAAACATACAATAGTTGCAGTTTTAAAATCGTGTGTGAATATGGAGAACTCAGTAGCGTTTCAAAAACGATTTTTTCCTATTTTCAAAACTTATTTGGAATCTAAAATGTTCCAATCCATAAGTCCAACCAGTAAAGTCGTGGTTTCAGAGCCAAAAAGCTGACGCTCTTTAATGACCATTTTACATGCCCAACTTAATATAATCAAGAACGTCTGCAGATGGGTGACTAGGAAAGTGTATGAGAACGGAAAACAATACAACACAAAAATGGAATTAATGAAAAGAGTTAAACAAGTTTGGTCCACCATTTCGTAGAAGTATATTGAAAAACTTAACAATTCAATTTCCAATTGAATTTTCGAGGTTATTTCAAACAAAGCTGGTCTGATTTAGACGTCAGATTAAACCAAGATTTGTTTTTAGGTTTAATCGAAAGCTTTTTGGATGGGATAAAAATATTCATGCCCAGCCTTATTATATTTACTACCAATTCTGCCATGGCATCGACGCTTTTGGCCGAAAAATTTGCCACGCCCGATGGAAAAAAAAACTAAAAACGGATTTGAATTTAGCGCATCAAAATCATTGTATTCCATATAGTTTTATTTAAAGGCCAGAAATTTTTTTGTTTTTTGTAGACCTGTGTTATTCTTAACACTAAAGGGTCCGCCAACTAATTTGCTATAAAAAACTACTGAATATTTTCTCAAATTTCTTTTTTTATTTGAAAGTACAATCCTTCTGGTTAATAATGGAAAATAATTTCATTCAAATGGCTGCCTCGGCTGCACATGCAGTAGCCTACACGATCGGTCCAATTTTTAAGCACATTATCGATTGTGTGCAGCTGATTTCACCAATGGCTTCACGAATATTGTCCTTTAAACGTCAATGTCTCTGGCTTGTTGGCGTAACACTTATCTTTGACGGCACCACACAAATAATAGTCCAACGGTGTCAAATCGCAGCTCCGACGTGGCCAAACGACATCAGCTCTGCGGCTGATAATGCGATCTTCAAAAACAGGGCACTTAGCGCCGTCCTGTTGAAACCAAATGTTGCTAATATCCTCCTCTTCAATTTTTGTGAACAAAAATTCGTTCAACATGGCCCGATAACGATCGCCATTGACTGTAACGGCCACTCCTTGCTCATTTTCGAAGAAAAATGGCCCAATTATGCCTCTGGACCAAAATCCGCACCAAAAAGTGACTCGTCTTGGGTGTATCGGCTTTTCAATGTATGCGTGCGGGTTTTCTGTGCCCCAAATGCGACAATTTTGCTTGTTTACATACCCGCCAAGATCAAAATGAGCTTCATCTGAAAAGATGATTTTTGTTGTCAAAATCGGCATCTTTTGCAAGGCCCACTTAGCGAAGCGTTGTTCAAGCGTATACACAACCATATTCGTTCAGCGGAAGGATAAAACTAATTATCTGTCAAATCAGACATGAGCTAAGTGTTGCCATTCACGAAATAAGCATTAGTTGAAAAAAACGTTAGATGGCGGACCCTTTATTTAAAATATAGTATTTAAGAATTAAAATTCTATACACAAGGTGTTCGCTGGGAAGGTATTTGCTGCACAACTGGTATAAGTGCACAGAGTCCACGTGCCAAATCTTATTCAAATACCTTTAATAGGAGCAGTGATAAAGGAATAACCACGTGCAGCGTCATATGTTGAAAATTTTCGACTTTTCCTTTTTTCTAAACCTTCGTGTAGCAATTACGAACAAAATCGAAAAAGGAAGTATCTAATTTGGTGCGGTCGTTTTCAAGTCTTAGGTATTCGAAACAACTACAATCTGTTTTATATATATATATATATATATATATATATATATATATATATATATATATATATACGAGTATATATAGAAGATTCGTTGCTATAGCTTTAACATGTTCCACGAAGTCCAATATGTGTAGGCGTTTTTTTACCATTGTCCAAAATTCTCTGGTTTGGAATTAGGGCTTTACGGTTATCATTAATTTACCTAAAATTTTTGTTGCAATAGCCATTCTTTGACAATTTTAGCGGTCTGGCTTGGATCACCATCTCACTTAAAGATGACTTTTACGTTTGGGTGAGGTTTTAGGACTCCAAAGAAATGTTTCTTGACGTCAAAACATGTTGTTTTTATTTTCATATTAAACTATAGTAATCCCTCCCGCGTTGCTGGGAGCCTTTGTATTGTACCTGCTTTTTGACTTTTTTAGTTGTGGTTTGTATTGACTGCCAAGTTATTTGAATCAAATTTAGAAATTTCAACTCAAACCGTTCTGAAAAATACTCGTACATATTTACCATGCCCACTAATCCGATTCCGCCTACTTTTTAACTGATGGTTTGTACTATTTAAAAAGTCATTTAGACCAAATTCAGAAACTTCTATTCTAATCGTTTTCTATATATACAAAAATCAATATTTAATTCGTATGGGAGATGCCACACCCACTTATTTAACTTCGCCCATATTTCGACGGATGATGTGTATTAACTACTGAGTTATTTAGACCAAATTCAGAATCTTCCACTATTACCGTTCAAAAGATATTCAAAGTCGATATTTACTTTGTATTGGAGGTGCTATTCCCACTTATCCAATTCGGTCCAATTTTTAACTAATGATTTGTATTGACCACAAAGTTATTTGGGTCAAATTTAGAGGTTCTTACTATTACCGTCTTAAAGATATATACATATGAATGCAAACTTTATATGGGCGTGGCACCGCTCAGTTGAACAATCGTGAAGCCACACACCAAATTAAAGCTTTCTACATATGCTTTTTATATACACAGTTTTAATAATATTTTCTAACTCACACAAAATTAAAATGCTGTAACAAATTTCGTTTTCAAGTACTTAGGCAATACAAAGGGGTTCACTCTAACGCCAAAACCGCATATATATAAAAACCTTGGTATTCACTTTAACTTTCGTTTAAGATCTTACAAAATAAAATCGGGTGGCGCATTTCAGAGACAATCAATTACAACGCATTTTATAGTCCTCTTTTATATATATATATATATATATATATATATATATATATATATATATATATATATATATATATATATATACATAAGATATTCATAACTTAAATGCCACTTTAAAGTACTCTTACAGTAAGTAGCTTCTTACTTAAAAATTTTGAAAGTTAACGTTGGTTTAACAAAGGGATTTTAAGCTAATCATCGTTTTTGCATACAACATTAAGGAATTTTGCTTAGCAAAGCTGTAACAGACTCTGCTAAATTTTTCTGCATATGACTGTAATTTTTTATAAGGGGTGTTTTTTATAGAGGTATAGAAATTTAAGTTACAATAAAACCACCATGGATTATTCGATTGACATGAATTTTATTTATCCGAAAGATAATCTTGTGGCACTACATTTTAAATATGCTTTCTGGCATATGACTCCCACGGCTGGCGCGAATGTAGTCCAATCTGAACGTCCAATTTTCGATGATTTTTTCCAACATTTGTGGTCGTATATCGGCAATAACACGGCGAATGTTGTCTTCCAAATGGTCAAGCGTGTGTGGCTTTACCGCATAGACCAATGACTTAACATAGCCCCACAGAAAGTAGTCTAGCGGTATTAAATCACAAGATCTTGGAGGCCAATTCACAGGTCCAAAACGTGAAATTAGGCGGTCACCAAACGCGGGTTTCAATAAATCTATTGTGGCACGGGCTGTGTGACATGTTGCGCCGTCTTGTTGAAACCACATCTCCGGGACATCATGGTTATTCTATACTGATCACCATTGACTGTAACGTTCTGGCCACCATCGTTTTTGAAAAAGTACGGACCAATGATTCCACCAGCCCATAAAGCGCACCAAACAGTCAGTTTTTCTGGATGTAACGGTGTTTCCACATACACTTGAGGTTTACCTTCACTCCAAATGCGACAGTTTTGTTTGTTGACGTAGCCATTCACCAGAAGTGCGCTTCATCGCTAAACAAAATTCGCTTATGAAAATCGGGAACAACGATAATCTCGTTTTGGGCCCATTTGACGAATCTACGCCGGACGTGAGTCTATTCATGATGAATTGTCAAACCAAACTGAGAATAAATCACTTGACAGCTGTTAAATCGGTCGCCATCTTGAAAAGTAATGCCAACTTAAAGTTCTATACCTCTATAAAAAACACGCTTTACTTTTAAAAGTGCTCAAAACATCTATGTCAAGGTTTTTCTTTCTGATTACTTGTGATTACCATTGCTTAGTACATCAGGAGTTTTTTTTTTCTTTAAGACAGGATTTTGTGTACCTGAGAAAATGATACAACTTTTGTTTTTGTAGACTCTTTAATAAGACATGTTTTCCATGGCTAATAAACGTGGAAACCTAACTAATCAATAGCGTTTCTAATTAACCATTTGTTTAGCTTTTAAATTTCTTAATTAATAAAAATAAAAATTCAGTGAAATAACAACATATGTTGTCGTTGTTGATTCTTCTAAACATGCCATTCAAATGTATTTGAAAACTTAAAAATAATTCATTTAAGTTTCTTTGCAATCCTTTCAGAAATTCGTTATAATTTAAAACAGAAAAAAGGTAAGAAGAAAAGAAAAAACTTAACAGAATCATTTAATTATTGTTTAAAATGAATGCTGTTGCAAGTTGTTGAAATTTTTTTGTTCTCTTTTTCTATTTGTATTTTTTAAATTGTCCGACAAGACATTCATGCCAGTTATCTTAACAAATTCATCTCTTAAATCGTGCTTTAACACAAAACTTAAGCTTTCAATTCTTAACAACTACGAATAGTAGTTACACATGTCCGTCTCTGTGTCTAAAGCAGTTTTACTGTCTGTTTGTCTGTCTGACTGTTTGTCTCCTTTTCATTTTTTGAGATAAGCTTGCTGTGTCTTTTGGTATTTTTTTTTCTTTTTTTGTTGTTGCCGTTTTCATTTCTGCTATAACTCCCACTGAGTGTTCCATCCAACCATGCTGGCTGTCTGGCTGACTGCAGCCACTCTAAGGTTAAGTTTCATCCACTTTATATTGTCATTGGATTTGGATTTTCGCGTTTCAAGGCATCTCTTCAATCGCACTTTCAGTTGATTATGAAGTTAGTCTTTTTGCGTTTTATCGCGACGATTTAAGTTTTTAGCCACTCTTCTCATGTTTTTTGTTCCTTGTTTTGTCATTTTTTGGTGTTGGCCGTTTCAATTTCATAGAGTGTTCAGATGTTTGGGTGTATGATTTGGTTTTTCGTTTTTCGTTTTTCAGCTGAAAATCATTTCGTGTCATTTATCAATTTATTTTGATCTCTGGCACCTTTTTTGTTGTTAAAAAATAACCTGTTTGTTGTTGTTGTATGTTTTTTAAGTAGAGAAACATGCTTGAAAACAAAAACGTATTGATTTCTTAAATAGTTAAGGTTATAAAATGTGACAAAGTGTTAAAAAAAACGTAAGAGTCAGGAGGGTGGCTTATACATACATACATACATACATACATACATACATAATTAGCCTTGAAAACACGTTTACCGGATTTCGTCCTGCCACAGGCTTCCTGGCCGACGCCTACTGACTTCCATATGGAACACTCTTCCCGCTTGAGCATCTTCATCTATTCATATGAAACGATATGTCCTACCCATCATAGCCGCTGGATGTTAACTCGCTGAGTAACGTCCACGTCGTTGTAGAGCAGCGTTCGGCAAACTAATATTAATGCAGTTTACAATTGTGGTAGTTATTTGAGAGTCTCTCACTCAGGCGACTTTGCACTGTATTTTTCCAGTTGTTTTCTCTTTACTTCTCTTTGTTTATTTTTTAATTATTTTTTCCTATGCGTGTGACTAAGTACTTGTGAAAATAGAAAAGAAGAGCGGCTTCCTGCTTCAATCTGTTATAGAGCTTGTACATCTCATGGTTAGTTCGAATAAGGAACTCATCGCCAAGCCGCAAACGACCAAAGATCTTACGTAGAACATTTCTCTCGAACACATCCAAGGCAGTTACATCAATGCCTGATAACTTCCATGTTTCTGTTCCATAAAGAAGAACAGGGAGGATAAGCGACTTGTATAGTTTCAATTTCATCTCTTCCACTCAATTGCTTAATGAGACCATAAGAGTGAATCTACACTCGATCTCCAGACTGACATCATTTCTGCCGGCAATGGCAGTACCAAGGTAGACCTGGGAGCCAATATACCGTACATCTCTACTTGTCGACAACATATACTTCGCCTTGGCTTCACGTACCATTAGACCCATTTTGGCAGATTTTTTTTGTTGGAACTGAAGGCAACAGTGCAATCTCGCTTGGTACACCCAATGATATCAATATTGTCAGCGTATGCAAAGAGCTGGACACTTTTGTAAACGTTGGTGCCTCTGCGATGTTCTCCCGCCTTCCGCAGAATGCTCTCCATGACGAAATTGAAGTGGTTGCACGATAATGGGTCGCCTTGTCGATAACCTGCACAGTATCAAAAGGTTCTAGGAGTTCTATTACTATATTGACGGAGCTGCAGGAGTTGTTCAACGACAATCTGCACAGTCTTGACAGTTTTGCAGTCAAACCAAGCTCTAACGCTGTATCATACATGCGATCTTTTTAACGGCTATTGAAGGCTACTTTGTTGTTGACCAAAAGAGCTTGCGTATCGACTTGATTTTAATGAGTCTTTTTCAATATTTGGCGTAGTGTAAATATCTGGTCAATAGTGGTCTTACTAGATCTGAAACCGTACTGATAAGGTTCAATCAGTGCGTTGATGAATGGCTTCAGTCGTTCACACAATACGCTCGTAAGGACCTTGTATACAATAGAGAAATCTTTATATATAGGCTCTCCCTTCTTCAATACAGGACAGAGGGCACTGAGGTTCTAATCGCTGGGCATACTTTTTTAAAACCATATTCTACTGATAAGCTGATACATCCACCGGCTTTAAATAATTCAGCGCGTAGGCCGTCTGAGCCAGCAGTCTTGTTGTTTTTAGTCCGCCGTATCGCCACACAGACCTTGTCATGGCTGGGCGGCGAAATCTCCACGTAGTCATCATCAATTTGAACCGTGGCTTCAACTTCTCTAATGGTGGAATTGGTGTAGTCATCGCCATGCAATAGTGTAGAAAAGTGGTGTCTCCATAACCTAAGTACGCTTTGTGTATCAGTTACCAGATTACCGTTTCGTCTCTACAGGAAGATACTCCGGGCATATAGTCGTACAGTCATGTGCATAATAATAGGGACACATTGCGGTTTTCTTTTAGAGCTTAAGAGAAAAATGTGCTACAACTGAAAAAAGGTACAAAAGTTGTTTGTTCAAATAACGTTTTTTTTCGTCACTCCTCTAGGAAGGATATGGGTTTTCACAAAGTATATTTTGCTTTGTTTCAGTTTGTTTAATCAATTTAATATTTTTAAATTAAGTAGATGATTAATCCGCTGCGACATGAGGTAGGGTGTTATCATGCAAAAGAATAATTTAATCATTTCTGTCTTAATATTCCGGCCGTTTTTCTCATAACGCACGATTCAAACGAAGTAATTGCAGTCTGCTTCGATCAATGACGCCTTGACCTCACCAAGAGTGCAAAATTGCATTATAGATACTAAAACATCTTGATTATATAGACAAACAAAATATATTATCGACTTAAACGAAATTTGGAAGCATTTATAAAACCCAATAAAATTTAAAAAAACATCAAAAACCCCAATAAAACCCGGTGGGTTAGGTTCTTTTTAAACCCGGGTTTTTGCCAACTCTGGTTGTCGTGTAGCCTGCCGCCGTCTATGTGTTTGAAGCATTAACATTAGTGTCTATGGCAGGAATTCCAAATTGTGCCAGACATTTAAGTCTGATCTTTTTCTTAATAAGAGGCTTATATTGGTGTTTTTTATAGAGGTATAGAACTTTAAGTAGCAATAAAACAACGATGGATTATTCGATTGACATGAATTTTATTTATCCGAAAGATAATCTTGTGGCACTACATTTTAAATATGATTTCTGGCATATGACCGCCACGGCTGCAATCTTCGATGACTTTTTCCAACATTTGTGGCCGCATATAGGCAATAACACGGCGAATGTTGTCTTCCAAATGGTCAAGCGTTTGTGGCTTTACCACATAGACCAATGACTTTACATAGCCCCACACAAATAGTCTAGCGGTGTTAAATCACAAGATCTTGGAGGCCAATTCACAGGTCCAAAACGTGAAATTAGGCGGTCACCAAACGTGTCTTTCAATAAATCTATTGTGGCACGAGCTGTGTGACATGTTGCGCCGTCTTGTTAAAACTACATCTCCTGGACATCATGGTTATTCAATTGAGGAATGAAAAAGTTAGTAATCATGGCTCTATACCTATCACCATTCACTGTAACGTTCTGGCCACCATCGTTTTTGAAAAAGTACGGACCAATGATTCCACCAGCCCATAAAGCGCACACAAACAGTCAGTTTTTCTGGATGTAACGGTGTTTCCACATACACTTGAGGATTACCTTCACTCCAAATGTGGCAGTTTTGTTTGTTGACGTAGTCATTCAACCAGAAGTGCGCTTCATCGCTAAACAGAATTCGCTTATGAAAATCGGGAACAACGGTAATCTCATTTTGGGCCCATTCGACGAATCTACGCTGGGCGTGAGTCTATTCATGATGAATTGCCAAGCCAAACTGAGAATAAATCGGTCGCCATCTTGAAAAGTAATGCCAACTTAAAGTTCTATACCTCAATAAAAAACACGCTTTATTAACTTATGAATTATTTCCACAATTTACCTCACCACCCCTCCATTTTCATAATGATTTCAACAATTTTGCAATTTTTTTTTAAATTTTTTTTATACTTTATTGAAATTTTGTATTTTTTGTTGTTGTTGTGTTATATTATTACATGTTGTTATATCATTTGTTGTTTTATTATTTATTAAATACTTTTTTATTTATTTTAAATGTGTTTTTATTTTTATTTTTATATTTGATTTTTTGTTTATTTTATTTTTTGCTTTTGTTGCGATTTTGTCACCACCACTATTAATAAATGGTTTTCATTTAATTGGTTTTTAGCTTTTATTATATTTTGTTATTATTTATTCAATTTTAATTTTATTTAATTTTAATATTTATTATATTATTGTTTTATTGTATTGCTATTTTCTGTTTTATTTTTTTATTTTTTCTTTGAATTCTTCACAATAAAAATGGTGTAAAATGTGTTGTGTTTTATTTGTATTTTTAAATGTGCAATTTGTCGACGCTTGTTTTGTTATTTTTTTCTTTGTTATTTTTTTTATTTTATTATAGTTTTTCTTTTTTTTATTAATTTAATTTTTAATACCATTTTCAAATTGTTGTTATTGTGTTTTGTTGTGGTTTTTTCATTTTGATTAGGGTTATCTGTTATTAATTTTCTTTCTTGGTTTTGTCATGAATTTTAAAATAATTTTTTAAAATTTTTATTTATTTTCTATTTGTTTGCATTCGTTTGTGTTTAAACTTAAATTTAAATATTTTTATTTTTTATATTAATTTTTTAAATTTAAAAATATTATTTGTATATTTAATAAAAGAACAGAAAAAAAAAATTAATTCACAAAAATACAATTCACAACTACAATACGTTCACACTTGTTTCGTTTTTTTTCTTTACTTTACTTAATACCTTAATATCGTTCCATTTTTTAAGTTTATTATAAACATGTTTTTTAACTCTTATTTTAATTTTAAATAAATATTTTTTTCTGCTTTCAATGTGTTATTTTGCTAATTTATAATATTTTAAAAAAATTTTTAAATTTTTGCCAAAAAAATATATTTTAAAATTATTATTTAAAAAATATCGTATACATTGTTCAAGTGTTTTTTAAAATTATTTTTTGCTTTTGCCGCTTAAAGTGTTGGTAAATTAAAAATAATTTAAATAAATTGCGTATAATTTTTTTTTGTAATATTTTTTTATTAAAACTAAAAACAAATTCATATCTTTTATAAAAGTATGCCAATAAAAGTTCTGATTTTTTGCTTTTACAAAAAAGTACTTTTTCAAATGAAAGGTTTTTAAAATCTATCTTTTTATTTCTTTCACAAGAACCTTTTTATTTCTTTATTAATTTGAGGCCCATTTTGTGAGTTAAAAGACTTTTTTCTATTATATTTTTCCAATTAAAGCATTAAACACGAAAGAGTTGCATGAACATGGTCATCAATTTTATTTTGTGTCACCCTGTCAATTTTTACGTTACATTCAATTTACGTTACATTTGAATTAACGGATATGATGATAGAAGATGGTCGATATTTCCAGAACCTTCCAAACTGTAGGCAATGAAGTATAGAAAAGTGCTGCTTTACCTACAAGTTAGCTATCGTTTGGCTGTCAATAAATAAAGTTGTGTTAAAGTGCAAATAAAAGCGTTGTATAAACGAGTATTAAGTGTTAAGACAAACAGTATAAAAGTTATAGTGGAATAAATAAAAACTGTAAAACAGCAAAATAAATTGGTGTTTATTTTATTTTAACGCAATCTAAACGAACTCAAACGTTTAAAAAAAGTTAAAACGTAACAATATGAATATTTCGAATAAAAATCAGAAAATTGTGTTCCTTCGTTAATACAAAGAGATTGTTCATTGAAAGGATTTTCATTTGGTAGTTCTCGCTCTCACCTTGTGTGTAATTACACATATTGTGTGCAGCCTGTGAGCAATAAGTTTCACGTGTAATTTGTGTAAAGTTTTACTTTTTGTTCTACTGTTCTCTATAATTGCTATATTTTGATCGATATGTCATGTTCCGTTTCTAAAAACTTCAACTTCACACTGTTTAAGGTATAAGCAGTTGTTTTTCTTCTTTTACTTATTATTGGGTTCCAATCAATGGCACTAGATGCTTGCTCCATTTCCTCCTTGGGATTTTGCTATCGATCAAGACTTGGTTAGGTCGTGTTACAATACAGCGTTCGGTCAAGAGAATTCGTATCCTTCGTATTAATAATTGTGCGTCACTGATAAAGGGTAGTTTTTTACCATTTGGTTTTTCAGTGTAAATTTTTTCAGTATTAGGAAAGATTCATGACATGTGACAATTCCAAAAATGTAAAGTAAGGTTTGCCTTTTCACCATGAATAGTCTAAATAGACTAAACTTGCAAACCATTGAATTTTCTTATCAAAATTCATGCTGTGTGAGAAATGTTCAAATTAGTAAAATTATCTTCGGCGACGAAGCTCTTTTTTGGCTCAATGGGTAAGTCAGCGAACAGAATTTTCGAATCTGATCTGAAGAGCAGTCAGAGGCAGTTCAACAGGTGTCATTGCACCCTGGAAAATGTATTCTCTGGTACAGTTTGTGGAAATAACTTTAGCCTTTCGTATGCAGCGATAAACCAGCCACAAATTTAGCCCTGAAATACAACATTATAGTTATTAGTTCCAGCATTTCGACCGGTTTGAAATACTGGAAAAAGTATATAAAGATCGGAATTTTGTGTGTAATTTTTCTTCATGCCGGTTGGTAGCACCACTACTTAATAGTCAATAGCAATGTTGTCAATTTGGTAAAATCATGTATGTTTTAAGTATTTCTTAAATGATTTCCTTTTCCTTTTTCTGGCAACACTGATCTTTAAAAACATATTGTTTTTGCATGAACATTATCGTTATTTGTTCAATACATGTTCTGTTTTACATTTGCAAATGTTAGTATGCTCTTGTATAAGTGACCACACAAACTTATTTTATTTGTTCCTTTACATAGTTATTCATCTGTATGGAATAGAAACGAAATGAATAAAAAATAATGATGAAGGTTTCATGGTCATAATTATTAAGTTTCATGCAATGCTATATTAAACACAAAGACGATATTTGGTATCATGACTTCATGGCAGCTAATGCTGTTGGCTGTATTTGACCAGAAAAACATTTGTTGTGTGAAAAACACTTGAAAAACAAGGTTTATATCACAAATTATGTACATGTAAGAGGGCAAATTATAGCTTGGATCAGTTCTGTGCTTAGGAGCAAGATCATCAGCTGTCCCTTGATCGAAAGGAATCCATTTTGATTGTGTCAAAAGAGTGCCTTTAGGGTGGAGTGCTTTCTGCATAGTTATGGACGGTAGTAGTTGATGACTTACTCAGCATGCCGACGTATACTGTATCTTCACTAATTTGTTACGCTGATGAACTCGTTATGTGTGGGACGTATGAGAGTATGTTGTGTGATTTCATGACGACAGCAATGGGCGAGATGTAAAATTGGAGCAGTCAGGAAGGGCTCTTGGTAAAAAGCTCTCAAAAACGGTTGTCTTACATTTTACAAGGAGAAATATTAGGTCACTCAATAACTCAGTAGGATGACACATAGATGACGTTACTAGAATTTTGTCCATATGATTTTTATTTAGTCCTAAGCTTCAAACAATACGTTTATTAATTTGATAGAAATCTGACTATTGATTCCTGAGTTATAGCATTTTGTGCGAAGCAACTTTTGTTATTGAAAAAATATTGAAAGAGGGTTGATAAAGCATTGCTTTTTGAAAAAAATACAGCGGAAACCAAACAATGGATTGATAAACATTATCCGAACTTTGCTTCATCGAAAAAAAATGGTAGAGTAGTGGTTTTCTGAATTTAAGTGTGGTAGTACCAGCACAAATGATGCAGAGCGAGTTAACGCCCAAATGAGGCTGTTATTCCAGAAAACATCAAAATAATCCATAAATTGGTTATAAACGATCGCAAATTGAAGTTGCACGAGCTAGCTGACATTGTAAAGCTATCAGACGGTGATGTTTTTACCATTTTACACGAAAATTTGGGCATGCGAAAGCTCTGTACAAAGTGGTTGCCGCGTTTGCTCACTGTTGACCAAAAACAAGAATGTGTTGATGATGACAACTTTTGGAACACTTTTCCTGCGAATGTCTTCCCTGCCACTTCGACATGAGCAAATTCAAATCGAACGTCCACAAATACTACTCCCTCTATCCTCCTTCCCACAACCTATTTTCCTAGTACCAGCATAATGCACTGCATGAGTAGGGGTTAACCCCTCAGTGAAAAAAACTACATAAATAGAACTTCAAATTGCTCCCACATTCACCGTATTTTCCAGATTTTGCCCCAGCGACTTTTTCCTGTTTTCAGATCTTAATGGAATGCTTGCTAGAAAGAAATATAAGTCAAATGATGAAGTAATCACTGAAACTGAGGCATATTTTGACGAGAAAGAGAAATCGTACTATAAAAGTGGTATCGAAAAGTTGAAAAACCGGGTCAACCGAGTTTTGTTAAAAATTTTGTTTTTTCTTACTTATTCTACGGACATATTGAGTGACCTGTTATCATAGGTTATCATGTAACTCAATTTTTTTTATAGGTACTACCATTAACTTTTCTAAGGAGGTAAAGTATCTAGGTGTCATTCTGTATAAGAGGCTTAGTTGCTAATCTCACATTGGTGCCGCCATCATTGGGTGAGTCACTCCTTTTTGGTGAGTCACTCCTTCTACGGAAAGACATGGGGTTTTTTCGCCTAGAATGACACTATGGATATAGACTTCTATTTTTTGGTCCATTATGACTTATGCGGCAATAGCTTAGTGGAGAAAAACTGAGGAAGCTACCCACCATGAATAAATTAGACAGGGTACAGAGGCCATGATTGGTTTAACACCTTTTTACATCTATGTTATGAGGATGGCGGCATATTCGGCGACAAAATTTTTTACCAAAGAGTCGCGAAATGTGTCCAGAAGTCTGTCCATTTTACACAGGGTGGTCGAAAAACCATTTTCGGTCCTGGATGTTATGTTCTATACCACCGTGTTGGAATTTGGTTTCCTAGCTGATACGACTATGCAGTATGACGTTGAGCGTCACTGAAAGCTCCGTAGGAATTGGGAAGAACCTGTCCGAGTCGTTTGATACTAAACGGGGATTTAGACAGGGCTATTCCCTGTCACGTAACTTCTTTAATCTTTTACTGGAGAAAATTATTCATGCCGGCGGGTTGAATCACCAGGGCACCATTTTCTACATGAAAATGCTGGCATCAGCCAGCAACATTGTCGGCCTTAATACCACCTATATCTTACGCGTACTCCAGTCTTTAAAGAGAAACGTTTTAAGATGGTCTCGTGGTGAATGAAGACAAGACTAAGTATATTTTGTCAACAAGTAGAGATTTCTCGAGTCTTGGACAGAGCGTTACTGTTGGCGACCACAGCCTTGGAGTTATGAAAGACTTTGTCTATCTTAATACCAGCATTAACACCGTAAACGACGTCATACGTGGATTTAAAGCGGAGATTAATTGTTACCAACCGATGCTACTTTCGGCTCAGTAGGCAATGGAAGAGCTGAGCACTCTCTTGACGTACCAAATTCACGCTTTACAAAGTAGTTATCATCATTATCCTGCTTTATGGCGCAGAAGCATGGACGCTGTCGAACAACAACAAAAATGTTTTAGGAACGCTCGAGAGAAAAATGCTTCGTAAGATGATTCGCTACTCTACGAGTAGGAGATGAGTACCGCACACGTTGGAACAGCTAGCTGTAGAAGTTATGCAGGGATGTGGATATAGTGAAGTGCATTAAAATACAGCGGTTGCGTTGGCTTGGCCACGTCTCTTCTATGGCTGAATAGTTTTCGGCAAGGCAGGTCTTTGTTACAGTACCCTAAGGCGGAAAGCAGGAAACACGATGACAAAATCTTCGTTGGAGAAAGTGTTGTAGAACCCGAAGGCCTTGGGAATCTCAAACTGGCGCTAGTTAGAGCAAAAAATCTCTTTTTTTTACTCTGCCAAAACCAACAGACGGTTGTAGTGCCACATAAGTAAGTAAGTCTAGCGAAGATATCTCTTTCCGAATAAAACTATAGTGACTTAATTGTTTGGTGAGCTCAACGGTTACGAGGCTTGGTAAGATAAATATATTCAATTCAAAATCGAAATTGTTTGGTTTTGAATTATTGAGTGCAAGCATTAAGGACATTCAGTCGCTCCAAATGTTCCTTCCCAGGATACTAACGAGCCACAAACTATTTTCAAAGCAGAACTTGTGGAACGAAACATGTAAAACTGCAATACGTAAAGAGATTCGAATAAGAAATTAAAATTGGGTTGGACAAATCCTTCGTAAAGAAGAAGAATATGGCTAAAAATGCTATTGCATAGAACTGGAAGTGAAGCCGCAGATCTGGGCAGACAGATTATGTATACCTAGCAAGGCCAAATAAAATCAAAGGTGGAAAGCTAGGAAGATAAGGATAGAAATACTTGAGTAAAAAAGTACTTTTTTGTTAAGACTTTCATTAGTAAGTAACAAGTTCATAGCCATCTTTTTGAACCTTTTTCACACAAAAACTCGTACCAAATTTAACAAAAATTAAATTGTAATTGTGGAAAATTGTCCAAAAAAAAATTGTTTATTTTTCTTTTTGCAACAAAAATTTGTTTTTAGTTTTAATTTAAAATTTTTCTTTTTGTTGCCTAAATATAATGCGTATGTTTTTTTTTTTTTTTTTGTTTTGTTTTATTCCAAATATAATGTATTTTTAAAGTAATTATGCCAATTTAAAATATTCGTTTTTTTGTAATTTTTTCCTCAATTTTCTAAAACATTCTGTGTTCACTTTCATGCTTTTCGTAAGACCAACAATTACTATCTTTAATTTGCTTTGGTTTTTTTCTTGTATTATTCTTATACTAATAAACTTAAAACTTAATATTACTATATAAACATTTATAAAACTTTTATTTTAATATATATTTTTTTCATTTTATAAAAAAAAATGCTTTTGTCTTTTCAAATTACGTATATTCGTTACAAATGTTCTGTTTTTAAGCTTCTTTTTGTTTGGGGTTTTGAAAAGGAAAAAAAAATTCTTTAAGCCTTTATCTGTTTTTTAGAAACTAAGTTATAAATTATAATTTATTTTTTGTATAATACAAATTCATTAATTAAGCCTAAGGTACACTGAGAAAAAAAACTGATAATAATTTATATGTATATGTAGGGTTCATATATATTTTTGACGAACTAAGGAGAATTATTTAACAACTACTTACTTTTGTTTTTTAAGGAGTCAAGTGTAATCCACATATTCATATTCCATTTTATTTCCAATTTTTCATACAATAATTTTCTTTAAATACGTTTTATTTTTTATGAATATGAGGGTAAGAAATTAAAAATTGAAATAATTTTTTTAATAGCTAAGTCCAGCTATTGTTACACTTTCGTTAATTCGCAATAAAATTTTTAAAAGTCCTTGGTAATTAGCTTTTGTTATGAGCACAGCTCTAATTTTCAACCATTTTTATGGACTTGTAAAATTTTACATAAATTGGCAGAAAAAAGTAAATAAATAATACATATAAATAGGAGCCTATACCAGCATGTCAATTTTAAATAAAACTACACATCCTCATGATCTTCTTTATTCCTTTTGCTGCCAAGGACTAGTTACTCGTCTTTGTTAGGCGTTTTAGCACATTGTAAGAGGAGTAAACATCTCTTTTTTATGATGTTAGACGTTGCCCAGTCTAGTATACTTCTTCTGCTTTCAATATATCACAATATGCAATCTCTTATATAAACAAATGCCTAAATATGAAAGAGGAAGTCAAAGCTTGTTGCCTTTCTACTGCCAACGACAACTATCGTATTGTTACATAAATGAACTCCTTCGGTACCAGAGATTAGCAATGAATACTGAAAACATGAATTATGATAAATTCTTATACTCATTCATACTCATTGCAATGGCTACTCATAGGCATTCATAGTCTAAAGCAGAGTCAGACGACAACTATCGTATTCTTACATAAATGAACTCCTTCGGTACCAGAGATTAGCAATGAATACTGAAAACATGAATTATGATAAATTCTTATACTCATTCATACTCATTACAATGGCTACTCATAGGCATTCATAGTCTAAAGCAGAGTCAGGCAAAGAGCTGCTCTTCTGTTTTATTTTCACATGTATGTACTTACACGAATAGGCAACAACTAACAAAAAAAAAAGCAATGAGAAGTAAAAAAGAAAACAAGTGGAAAAATACTCTGCAAAGTGGCCTGAGTGAGTGACTCTCAAATTACTACCATAATTGTAAAATGCATTTGTATATTTTGCCTGACTCTGCTCTTAAGCTGGAAATACGCTAATGATTCATTCTCATCTACACTCATTGTACACAGACGACACAAAACGAGTATGATTCGAATATGAACATTCGCATACTCATAATAAGGTTGTGTGTTTTTTTATTTTTTTGGAATAACCAATAACTATATGAATACCCATGAGTATTCATGAATCATGCGAATTATTTATGAATATTAAGAGTATTTTCTGAGAAATAAATAAATGCTATGAGTATGAGCATGACGTTTTATTCCTACTAATTGCTAGTTAAACTTATGAATTTACGTTATTCATACTCACGAATGAGTGTGAGTAGTTGAATTAGAATAATCTATACATACTTATACTTATAAATTCATCAGTGGATATGAGTAGCTAAAAAGCGATTCATTGCTGATCTCTATTCGGAACCAATGCCTTTGTTTTACACTGTTTGGCACTAACAATGTTAAACAACAAATTAAGAAGAAGTAAACCGGAAAATCTTGTTATTTATCCTGTTCAATGTTTTATGTAAGCCACTCTAGGACTCGATGTTCTCAATCGTCTACTTTGTGTATCATATTAGTTTAACTAGAAGTGACTTAGCACAACGCCAAAACCGTAACCATAGTCGAAACAACTAAAACGCAATTGATCGTTTACAGCTTTGTGGTATAATACTACTAATGTAGCACTTTGTTGTCCATAACATATGGTATGGATATGGTATGCTGCATACGTTTTCCATTGATTTTATAAAAAGCATAAGGCTTCAATAAATTGCGAGAACATGAGCCTGTCCTGTGAAATTGGTTTGATTTCCACCCGGACTTGCCGATTGTTTGTCAGTCTGTCATAAGAAATGGTTTTTATGACTATGGCAATGACCTTAAGTCTAAGTTTGTCAGTCTGTCATAAGAAATGGTTTTTATGACTATGGCATTGACCTTAAGTCTCTTCTAATTGAACCTTTGTTAAGAATATGTCGACCTAGCATTTAGCTGTTTATGTGTATGGCCGAAAATCACCATTCAATTGATATCTAAAGTAATGGTTATGGCATTATGGTATATTACCTTCCATCAGATTCAGTGCTGCCTATAGGATTGGTTTTAAACAGCCGATTACTATGATGGCTATGACATTATGTTAACTCGCGTCTAATTGAGTCTTTGCTGGGAATATGCGCACTTTTTGTATACGTAAGAGAAATCAGAAGATTTTTCCGAAGCTAAAAAGTTAGGCTACTGTAATAAGTTACTCGATATCGTTAGTTATTAGACCACAGACGATCATGGAATGTGTTATTACGTTTCTGGGTTTTATGGCGAGCTTTAAGTCGTTCTGGGTTTATTTGCTTTTATAAAGGCCCATGTTGCTTACTCGAACCATAATTCTTCTTTCATAAAATGTTTTTGATAAATTACGCCTTACTGACCTAACAGAGTTTCTTACGGACCACTGTGGACTAAGAACACATCTGAAGAGGATGGTGGCCACAGATGTGGATATTTGTAGACTGTGCTCAGCCATCAAAGATAGCAGAACACATATTGTGGAGAAGAAGTTTATGTAGATATTGAGTCTCATTGGGTAACATGTCCACCAATATGGTTCCAGATCTGTTAGTGTGTGGTTAGGAAGGCAGCAGATCTGCTGAACAAGCTGTAGATCAGAGGGGACACAATATATCTCATGGGTTGTAGTGTCCTGCAATAGTACCTGGCGTAATAACTTTCGTGAGACGGTTTTTAATCTCTGAACAAGATTTTCTCTACTCTAGAATATTGTAGTGTCTTCTGTCAAACTATAGTGTTCGGGCACCATTAGTGAAATACAGGTCGGGTTTTTGCAAGTGGGTGATTCATTTTTTAAGCGTTTTATAATTAAAGTTTGAAATTTTATTGGATATCTATGCTATATGTCACACACAAAATTTCCCTATATTCTATTCACATTTACACTTTGAGTTACCAGGATTGTACGACACCGTTTGAATCAGCTCTAATCTATGTGACAGACTCAAAAGTTAATAACACATACCAATAATAGTTCAGCGTCAATTTTCTATTATAGCGAATGACTCGGAAATATTTTTTTTTTTAACTTCATCCGTCTTCCCTTCACATTATGGCTTTAAATTAAAGAAATCTTTTGCACATACCGTTATAGGTATCTAAGAACAAAAATTGATAAAGAACCTCAACTGGCACAGATTACTAAAATTCTATGGAGAAATGGGACAAAGGAATTTGGTCAAAATAAGTACGAGAAATGGATGGTTGGTATTTCAATGAAATACTCTGTAATAAGACTATGAAAAGGTTGTTGCATCCCTTGATTATGAAAAAGTATTGATAAGAAGTTCAAGTACACTGATTTGTCTAAATATGTTATCCACGAGCTCTTGTAAATATAGGTTGTTGTTCTGCTAATCGATACACACTGAGAGCATATATATAAAAAGAAGCATGGTTTTAATAGGGGGAATGCACTTCCCCTTTAATAACATTGATTAACATTTAGAGTTCTCCTAAAGAACTATCTTTTAGAGATTACGTTAAATTCTGCGAGTCTATGTACGTTAATTCCCGCATTTTGGAAGGGTGGTGGCGAAATCCTTCGGCATCAGACTCATCTGGGTACCAAGACACAATGGTATACTAGCAAAATGTGTGGCAGACGAACTGGTCTGGATAAGGCACGCCAGTAAAAATTTTTTTCTACTTATATTCCGCATCTTAAGAGCTAGCGATATGTTATCTAGTAGATAGAGACAAACTGCTTCATTTAAGTGGGCGACAGAGCTGTGACGGACTGTTTATTGGAGGAGAACTGAAGAGATAGTGAACTTGCCAAGACCGAGAATTTTTTCTGTAGTAGGACTACTCTCCAGCCATTGTCTAGTAGTCAAGTAAGCAGTTAGTCTGTGATATAGTAGTGATCGGCTTAAGCTTCAATATAATTTTACACGAGTTCGGCATTAATTTCTTAGGTTCTTATTTTTTAGAATTTAATTTGTAAAATCCTTTATTAGTTCCTTATTTTTTTAATCTTTTTTATAAGGTCCTTATTTATTAGATCCTTATTTATTAGTATCTCATTTTTAGATTCCTCTTTTTCGGTATCTCATTTATTAGGTCCTCATTCATTAGTCTCTCTCCTTATTTAATTTTTTGATATAATTTGTGATATAGTAGCTTAACATTATGCAGTTATTGCTTGGAAGAAGAAATCGTAACGTGCAAACATTTGTTTCTGCAATGTCAGGTGCTGTGAAGGCTTGGATTGAGAGTCCTGCTACAGCACCTTAAGAACCTCAGATTTTTAGTTGGTTTAAATTGAACTTTAAGCATATTTAGTACTACTGGTGGTCTTTATACAGTTATTATTGTTTTGGGCATTACAATGGGTCTATTTTTGGCCTAGGTGTTCTAAACCTAACCTGACCTAATGCTGAAAAATGACAAGATGCCGATTTTGAGTTGAATAAAGGTTCTTTTGATTATCTATAGTATGAGAATACACATCAGGTCTATTGTGGCTTAAGTCTAAGATTTCTCGACTCGAGACTAACCATTAATTTATTCTTGTAAAGTTTGTTTGTGCAAACATTTGTACAAATAGTTTTATACTTTAAGTATGAGAATACACATCAGGCCTATTGTGGCTTCAGTCTAAGATTTCTTGACTTGAGACTAACCATTAGTTTATTCTTGTAAAGTTTGTTTGTGCAAACATTTGTACAAATAGTTTTACACTTTGAGTATGAGAATACACATCAGGTCTATTGTGGCTTAAGTCTAAGATTTCTTGACTCGAGACTAACCATTAATTTATTCTTGTAAAGTTTGTTTGTGCAAACATTTGTACAAATAGTTTTACACTTTGAGTATGAGAATACACATCAGGTCTATTGTGGCTTAGGTCTAAGATTTCTTGACTCGAGACTAACCATTAATTTATTCTTGTAAAGTCTGTTTGTGCAAACACATGTACAAATAGTTTTACACTTTGAGTATGAGAATACACATCAGGCCTATTGTGGCTTAAGTCTATGATTTCTTGACTCGAGACTAACCATTAATTTATTCTTGTAAAGTTTTTTTGTGTAAACATTTGTACAAATAGTTTTCTACTTTGGGTGTGAGAATACACATCGGGTCTATTGTGGCTTAAATCTAAGATTTCTTGACTTGAGACTAACCATTAATTTATTCTTGTAAAGTTTGTTTGTGCAAACAGTTGTACAAATAGTTTTACACTTTGAGTATGAGAATACACATCAGGCCTATTGTGGCTTAAGTCTAAGATTTTTTGACTTGAGACTAACCATTAATTTATTCTTGTTAAGTTTGTTTGTGCAAACATTTGTACAAATAGTTTTACACTTTGAGTATGAGAATACACATCAGGTCTATTGTGGCTTAGGTCTAAGATTTCTTGACTCGAGACTAACCATTAATTTATTCTTGTAAAGTTTGTTTGTGCAAACATTTGTACAAATAGTTTTACACTTTTGTAAGAATCGGCCAACATTTACGCAAAAATTGTTTATATTTATTTGTAATAAAAAATAAGAGTTTAGAATAGTGTCTAATTGTTTTTGTATAATCTGCTTGCGCAATCATTCGCACAAAAATATACAAAAATTTTTTAAAATTAACTTAAGTTTGCAGAAGTAATAACAGCTCTACGATACTTGAATAAAAATTTCCGGTTTTTCTCTCCTCTTACAGCTTAAATTTGGCTAAAAAATTAAAACAAAGATGGCGGTTAGAATCTTTTAATTGTTGGCATGACTAGGCTCTTTAAAAGTTCAAGTAAGTTTATTATTACTGGCTTAACTGGGATAAATTTGTAAGTTATTTTTAAATTTTAAAAAAATATTTATATACAAAAAATAAGAGCAAATCATAAATAAAATAAAAAGTCAAAATAAATGTTTTAAATTAAAAAAAAATTAAAAATTTTATTGCAATTTTTTTTCGTAATTTTTTAGGATTATAAATTCTTGTTTTTTCTTTTTAATAATAATAAGAAGGATTTAGGTTTATAAGTTATATATTTCTATAAATATATATAAATATTTTTTATAATATATTTTTTTGCTTAAATGTAATTAAATTTATAAAATTGTATTTACATTTCGTAAGAAGTTTTTCTTTTATTTTTTTTTCAGTATGATAGTATTTTAGTTATAAATATTTTCTTTTTAAATTGGCTTTTTTTAATTCTATAAAACTTTGTTCTTCTTTTATTAAGATAAGTTGAGCTTAAATGCTGTTTAGTTTTCATATATTTCCTGTTAAACCAATTTCGATTTTGATTTTTTTTAATTAATTTATAAAATGCATTTTAAGACTTTTTCTTTTGGGGAGGTTCAAATACAATTAATTATTGTTATTAAAGACTTTGTTTTATTAAATTTAAATATATATTCGTATGGTAGTTAATAACATTATAAATTAATATATACAATGATTTTAAAGTTTGTATTTTTACAGCTAAAAATTAAAAAATATTCTCTTTTTAAATTAATTATAATTTCCTTAATGCTTATAACTTAACTTGTTTTTGTTTTTAGTTCTTTAAAAACTAATGAAATATTTTACAAATGTTTGTTGCTTTTCTTTTAAATTTTTTACTTGTCTGATATATTATTCGATTTTGTTTAATATTTTTCTTTAATTTTTTAATATTTTACATTATGGCTTGGCTTTTGGCAGTGGCAGTATGGTTTTGTTTCCTTACACCTTTCTTTGCTTTAAGTTCCCCCTTAAAACTTTGCTTTTTAAATCCTATACACTGTTGTTTCCATTTTGTAGTTTTTTTTTTTTAATTTTCTTAATTATTTATAAAAGTCAGTCTATTTAAGAAAAGTATTTTAAAAGAAAGTAAGTAAAATAATAATCAACAGAAAAAGTAGTTTAGATTGCTGTTTATTTTTTAAATAAACATTTATTTTTATTTAAATTATTATAGATATTGTGCCTTTCATTTTTATTCATTTTTTTTTTTTTTAATAATCAGTAGTTTTTTTTTCTTTATTTCTTAAATTTTAGTATGGAAAATGTGGACTAGATTTTTATTATTATTTTATTTAAATTTTTTTCATTTTTTTTTGTTATAATTTTAGTAAAATAGCTTTGTTTTCTATAGTATTTTAAAGAAAAAAATAAAATAAATTACTTTACTAGAATTATATATGGCCACTGTTTTCTTAAGTTCCGTTATGTTATTAAAAATTTCCTCAAGTAAACAGCCAGAAATTTTGTTTTTGTAGCCCCCAAATAATGTAGTGCCAACTGTAAAGTAGCTTTCTCTTCTGCCTCTACTCTCACACACACATACAAATATGTAGGCGCTCTCTTACATTGGCTTTGTTTATTTTTGTTACGCTTTCTGCTTAAAAAAAAAGAACTCTCTTTACAATTGACTAAAACTACTTGTGGATACCCAATGATTTGTATCTGGTCGTACCATTAACTATATAGGACCATAATCACTTAATGCCTGACCCGGATGTTGAGCACCAGGCCCGCCCGGCAGTGAAACAACTACGGAAACAGCACGTGAATCTACCATTGAACCGGGAGTGGGATTACCGCCGTTATTACCATTATTACCGCCACCACCGCCCCCACCATTACCATAAACATTACCGGGTGTATTCATGCCATTATTACCGCCTGGACCACCATGCATTAAACTGCCAGGAGGAGCCCCAACACCGTGCATACCACTGCCGCCAACCGTACTATTGCCTGCCGTGCTCATAAGAGTACCATGACCACCTAGCACGCTACCACCGCCAATTGTACTGCCGCCGCCGCCGCCACCACCGCCCATCGTTGAAGCTCCGCCTGACTCTCCATGTCATACATGACTGGCAGCCGGCTGTTTCAAAACATGATGATGCAAATGGTGGTGGCTAGTGGAAGCTACTGAGGCTCCTCCCGCCTGTGTATATGGGGTGGCCAGTAGAGATCCAGCTGCGGAACCTACTGGCATACCCATACCAGAGCCGGCATATGGATGTGGTATGGGTGGCCGTTGTTTGATAAGCGCCTGATTGGCCCCGGTACGATCGGGTTGACCAAAAAGTCGCCTCCAAAAGCGACGCCAACTTTCTAAAGTTTTACCCGACCATATCCATACGCCGGATGTTATGCCTACAGCCAAAGCCATAAAGTATTTTAGCATAAGAACCGAATATAAGGGTTTCTTGCCAGGTCCTTTAATTTGAGCACAAGGACATGCCAAAGCTTTAATCCAATCTTCAAAATAGGCCGCCTCGTACAGATAACAGCCAATGACTATAGTAGCCGGGACGGTATAAAGCACCGAAAAGATGCCTATGCGTATCATAAGTTTTTCCAATTTGTCTGCTTTAACACCTGCTCCAACACCGCCTTGTTGTTTAATCACCGATCGTATGCGGAAGAGAGATACAAATCCTGCCATGAGGAAAGTGGTACCTATAACCAGATAGACACATAAAGGCGCCAAAACGAAAGTCTTCAAATGATCCGGATTTAGATTGCCCACATAGCAGATACCCAATATAGGATCACCATCTACTGCTGACAAAAGTAAAACTGCCACAGATTGCACGGTGGGTATAAGCCAAGCAGCCAAATGAAAATACTGCGAGTGTTTTGTTATGGCCTCGTTGCCCCATTTAAGACCAGCCGCCAAAAACCAGGTGAAACTTAAAATCACCCACCATATCGAAGAAGCCATGCCGAAGAAATAGGTCATCAGGAAAACCAAAGTACAAGAATGTGGTCCCGTGGAACTCTCCTTTAACATACGGCCATCACAAGCGATTTCTTCGTTCTGCAGAAAATTTTTCGATAAATAACCGACAGCCACCATGAAATAGCAGGCTGACAGGAATACTATGGGACGTTCAGGATACTTAAACCTTTCGGTGTCTATGATGAACGTGGTGAGTGTCATTAGAGTGCTGCAAAAACATAGACCCGACCAGAGCGTTATCCATATGCCGGCGAATTCCTTTTCGTCGTTTGTGAAGAACGGGCCCTTGCAGGGTATTGCGCAATTTTGAACGCCGGCGATTCTTGACACAGTCGAGTTCATGTACCATGGATAATGCAGAGGTGGCTGCATCAGTTGAGCTTCTTTCCCCAGGAGTATGAGAGGTGGGCGACACGAGCATGTGCATTCCTTTGCGTTTGTTTTTTCTCCTAGGGAGCTTTGGCAGTTTTTTGAATTCTTGCCTTTACATTTTTGTGAACCAGATGAAGAACCCGAACCAGATTGTTTACGTTTACCGCCACCGGAGGAAGAGCCACCGCCCATGCTATCACCACGTCCTGAGCCAGTTCCACCACTGCCTGAAGATCCGCCCGAGGAATTGGGCTCTGTGTAGGACGGTTGTTCCATGCATAGACTTTCGGGATCACCAAAGAAGGGCAAATGTTCACAGGCCATTCTTTCGGGCCATTCAAAGCTATACTGCTGCATGATGGGTGCACAACCAGAACGTGCCCTTTCACATACCGAACGGCATACTGGTAAGGGTTTGTGATAATCTTCTAAACATATGGGTGTATACATGGAGCACAAAAAGAATTTCAAATCTGGTGAACATTTTATTTCCACCAACGGCCAAAACTGGTGCACTTCCAGACCAGCTTCATCCTGGGTTTCATGATTCATTTCATTGGGAAATGACGTCATATTATAGCCTATGCCACGACACATGGGTATCGTTATTTCTTCACATTTCGAATTGGGATCTTTAGGTATGGCGGGCAAACCATAACCAGGAGCTGGACTAACTTCCATCGAATGCATACCCATGCCCATGTTGCCGCCCATTCCAACACCACCTCCTACACCACCACCATTATCTGACATGTGTTGTAGGCCATCTGAACGGCAATGATGACAGTTTAGCAATAGTACACAGAGGATAGCATAAAGACATCTCTCTCTTAGGGGAGACAACATCTTCAGGCAAAGCGAAGCAGAGATAGAGAGAGAGAGGAAAGCCAAACGAAGATGCCAGATCCTCTGTAATTTTGTTAAGTTTTTTTATAAGAGTTTTCGTAATACGAAAAAAGCGAGGGTTTTAAACCCTTCAACTAGTTAAAGATGTGACCAGTAGGGATCTAATGTTCAAAATTTTCCTTTTAAATTGTTGTTGTTGCTATTGTTGATTTACTTTAAAAGATTTGTTTGACTCAGTATAGAAATTGTGCACAATTTCAGATATTTTCAAAACAAAACTCGGCGTCATATAGAGATATTTCGAAATTTAAAAAACATCTGTAAAGAAAGAAAAAGAGAAAAACAAAAATTAGTTATTTTGCCTGAAATATTTGTAGTCTTTTATAGATTTTAAAAGTAATCCTGTCTACTTAAATAGAAAATTTAACTGGAAAAGTGTCTTGTGGGCTTAAGTTCTTGACATTTTTTAACCCTTTTTAATAATTAAAACGCTTGCCAGCGCCATTATTCTACTTTAGCCACTTTTTTGTTTGTCTCCCCTTTGTTTTTGTTTTCTGTACCCTCAGTTATAATATGACATGTTTTCCAATGTCATTTAAAATACTGTTGCTGTTGCTTTTCTATTCACTTTAATTTTTTTCTACTTCTACTTATTTAATGTTTTCTACTCTCAATAACGGTATGTACGAGAGTAAAGTATGTTTCCAAGTAAAAAAAAAATGGAGAAAAAAACAATAATAAGTCTACGAGTATATGTGTCATTACAGCCCTAAACATGAGCAGGCAAATGTAAGTACACATACATACATAAATATATTTTTAATAGGGAGACAGAGAGAGTGAGTGAGTAGTGGAGACTCAATAAAACAACATCAATCAAAATCAGTGATTTTTATTAAATTTGACAGACATAAACGGCTGTTGGCTGGACTTAAAATGAAAGATAATAAACCTTAAGTTATTATTACTTTTTTTTATTTTTCTTTCAATAGAAGCAATATAAATGAAAAAATGTGATGAGAATATGTTTAGACAGGAATGTTGTTGATTATAATGTGCGTGTATTTGTTACTTGGAAGATGTTTTTATTTATGTATGTATGCATTCGTGTGTCTGATTGAATTGATGACCATATGAGTTTGTTGTTTTTATTGTAGTTTTGTTTACATGCGACAAATACAAATCATTTATCGTTTATATGATTGTTATTGCTATACGTACGTGAAGATAGCAATAATAATTAACAAAAGGAAAGGAAAGAAGAAAAAAGTGTTGAAATACCACTAAAAATTAAACTCAATTGAATGCTCTTTTGCCCGTTTTCTATTGTATTTCCCCCTTTGCCTGCTCAAAGTAAGTCTGTATAAACATTTAATATTAAATTGTTGCTATTATACAATATTCGAGTAAGCGATGAAAAACGTTTAAAAAAATATAATGGATATTGAAGATATGTGTAAAGTTTTTACTTTTGTTGGAGAAGATAAATCAAGTTGAGGGGAAAAATTACAACAGATTTGGTTACAAAACCACTTCTAGATTTAATTTAGGTTGAAAATCTTAACACTGCCTTAATTGTGCGAATAGTTTAGCCTATCCGAAGTTTTCGCACTATCTTTTAAGCTAATTAAAATTTTGTTCTCTTTATTTTCAGTGTATCAAACTTAAACTATACACAAAATGTAAGTATTTTAATATTAAGAAAATTATCATACGTGAGCGGTCCCAAAATTAGCAGAATTTAGGTAGAGATGGAGTAAGTTGTTTGCAAAAGGATTACAAAAATCAAAACAATGAACAAATTCGTCGACTTTATATAATTGCATACTTTTGTTTAAAAGTATAAGCAACCTAGCAGCCTAGCTAGATTCTACTCTGGGTAAGTCAGTGTTTTCGCTAACAACTACAAAACATTGGCTACCAGAGTTTTAATCCAGCAATTGAGGTTTTCACGACAAATTCTTTTAAGAAAATCCTTTGGTATTGGATGATAGTCGGCTAAAGTGCTAGCTGAAATGATAGGCATTTCAAAACATGGTATGCATGGCATATTAACTGAAAATTTCGATACGTGTGTACTGCGTTTACCCACAATCGATCAAAAACAGTGCCATCGTTATAAAACGGAGAGATGAGTGCTTTAATTCACACCTAAGACAAAGAAACACTCAAAACAGTAGGCTGGTTGGGAGAATAATGTTCAAAGAAGGCGAAGAGAGTTCCATTTGGGGGCAAGGTTATGGCGTCTGTTTATTAGGATGTTAATTTTAGGAGGATAATTATTATGCTAATTTTTTAAATAATAAAATTAAGGTTAAATAGCTGCATTTGGCGAAAAATAAAGTTTTAATTCATCAAGACCATGCACCAGCTTACATATTCACAATTGCGATGGCCAAAATCAATATAAAAAATCTGTATTATTTCCTATATTCAAACTTGAAAACATTTTGTCGGTGGTCAAATGTTTGCAAAAGAATCGAGAGTTGGAGTATGCATTTGATGGCTATTTTAAGGGACTTGTAACTTTTTTCTATAAATAGAATATCAAACAAATAAAGAAAATTGTTCACAAATTATTTGTATTTTCTTTGTAAGATCGACTAATTTAAGGATCGCCCTAGTAAATATTTGTTTAAAAACATATTTCAAAACATTTATTATGTATGTATGCATAAAATAAATCTAAACTGCAAATGTACTGACAACTTCACTTACACATGTTAAGCAATATCTCTAAAGTAAATAGTTGGCAACTGTGTTTTATAGTTTTTATTGCTTTAAGCTTAAAAACTATTATACCGTATTACAGTTATCCAACGCTTAAGCAATATGTCTGAGCAAGTACTTGTAATTTTTATTTTTTGTGTTATTTTTTTTTCTCTAAAAGTTTTAAATTTCCAACGTTTTAAGTGTAATAAGAAACACCCTTCAAATCTAAAACTATAAAGCAATTCATTTAAACACAAATAAATGTTGACTCTATTAATAACTATTATGAGCATGCTGGTCTTAAGTAAATACACACTAAAAAGCACTGGAGCCTGCCTGCCTGCTGTTTTTATTTCTAACGATATAAAAAAATATCAAATTACTATTAAAAAGACTTTAAATGACATACAATTCTAGCGAGACAAATAAAAAAATCAAATTTGCTATTAATTATAAAGAAATAGAAAAATAATATACTTTTTTAAATGGAAGTGTGACAAAATCAAATATGAAAAAGTATATACATACATATATATATATATAAATATGAACCAAAAGTTTCACATGAAAATGACCACATTTCTAATATAAATAAAAACACAATTTTAAGGGTTGCTAGTAAAAATCTATGATTTTTTCTATTCCAAATGAAATAGAAAGCAACCCTTAAGTTATATACATACATATATGTAAGTATGTAGTATGTTTATATGTATATAAAGGCCTACCCTCAAATTTCACATTAAATTTTTTGGATTTTGTCAAATATAATTTATTTACGTTTTATTTTAATATTTTCTTTACCTTGATTCTATAAAAAAAGGAATAAAAAAACTTTGTTGCCAACCACAACATTTGTTATAACAGACAGTATTGTTGTCGTCTCATTGCTTTTTAGACAGACCATGTCTTTTTAATTTTATATTTTTAACATGTTTAATTTAAACATACATATATACATATACTAATTCCATATTGTATTAAATTTCTTGTTTAATGTCATTACAATTCTGAAACTACACACAGGCTTTCATAACGCTTTTAGGTTTTTTTTTAAAGACCACAAGTGACAGTTTCTGTATATGATAGTTTTCAATTTTTATAGAGATTTATTTTTTATATCATTTTTGGAAAACCACAACATCTCATAATGAAACACAGTAGCCCAGAAAACTAAAAACCACAACAATATTTTTTATTTACTTATTTTTTTTTTTTTTTAATAAATTTATGACATTGATATAAATATAATAACGTTTCTTGATATGCTAAAAAAAATAACAAAAAACAGGTGATATTTTTATTTCATTTAGTCTTATGCAAAGGTTCGTTGGGAAAAAGGCCTGTTAACTACACGTATTGAAAACAGCATATAAAATAATGTTATAGAACACTTTCATACAAATTGAAAACAAAGAGAGAATTTCTTAATATAAACAAGATCCATCAAAAAACCGTTATAAACAAAATTTTTTATATAAAAAAAAAAAACAGAGAGAGAGAGAGCGAGAGAGAGAGAGAAAGAGAAACAAAGGAAGAGGGTATTCTAAGGTCATTGCAAAGGAAGGAAATTCTAATGTAAACAAGATCTTCAAGAAATACTGTTATACCTCTTTACAAGCTTATTAAAGACATGATATAGTGAGAAAAGAAAGGTTTTTTCTATAAAACCTTATAATTTTAGAATTTTGTAAGCAATAGATTTGTCATGTCGTACGTATTATCAATATGTAATAATTTGAAAAAGCAAATAGCAAAATTTTTATATAATTAAAAAAGTTTAGCGTATTGGTTATAAGTTTAAAATTTGGCATTTTTAGAAAATTTTAGAAATTAATTGTGAAGTACAATATATCGTCACCTAAAATCCAAAAGGCCGTAAACGAATAAAATATTCAAATCCTTTTAGATTTTAGGTGACGATATGTATGTATTTACGATATAAATTTATTAAAAGTATTGACCATCACCATCACATTGACCGTTGCATTGCAAAAGCTTTCATTTGGAAATAAGGTCCAGATGTTTTGGGTATCTGGACACTGTGGGATTGATGTTAATGCAAAAGCAGATGCATTGGCCAAAAAGGGTTCCGGGCGGAAATCGGACCGGAATTTTGACCTCACACTGAGGTTTTCAAGTATGGCAGGCCGAATATGAAATCCCTAACGGATTTTCTTACGCGTTACTGTAGACGCATCTGAAGAGAATGGCGGTCACATATTTCGTCGTTTGTAAACTGTGCTCACAGACATCAGAGACAACGATACAAATATTGTGTGAAGGTGGGGTATCTACCATTATGGTTTCAGATCTGCTGAACAAACTATAGACCGGAAGGGGTACAATAGATCCTATCCTTTAGATCCAGTTTCCTGCAATAGTACCTTTTCGATATAATGATAATAGAATGAAAATTGACCATCATTTGATATGAACTATTCCCTTCTGCCTGGCAACATATATGTTTAGGGTCAAACTAATTTAGGATCTGTAGTGAGGTATATTCCGATTGTTATTCAGACGGGGTCAAGGCTTATAAGGGCGGTGAATTAAGTTTTGCAACAACCGCCATGATGAAATACTACAGCTTTGTGTATAGTCGCATATTCCGGGCATATTTCGCACAATGCTCTCTCCAAATTAAACAATTCCGCTTAATATATGTACGTAGGTTCCCGCTGTCACTGCCTTATCCGATTTTAACAGTTTATGAAAGTTGGGACCCTTCTGGTTACACTAAATACAGAACATTATTCTAATACTATGGAATACGGCTTTGGAATTGTTTAGGTTGTTGTTGTGACAGCTAAGATGATACAATTCTCTAGTTCGAGGGTTCTGAATTGTTGTCCAAGCCCTGTGCCTGGGACGGTAGAATCTATCTATGCGGGTCGAATAGGCATTAAGTCTGTTACACCATCCTGATTTCTGTTGTGCCAATACCGTTCTAGTTTTTCGCGGAAATTATTCCATGTTCTTTGTTATGCTGTATCCTGCAACCGCTGTGTCTCTGTGAATGTTGTTCATGGCTGCCATATACAAGCAGCGATGCAAAGAATCCTACACATACCTAAGTATGCTTTACTGGTATACACATATCGGGTGATTTTGGAAGAGCGCCTCACATGTTTCACACGTTAGGTCCAATCTTGGCATACTCTCTTCTCAATTGGGCTATTGTTTCGCGTACAGTGTAGCATGTGACAACGTCTTGTTGAAACCACATGTCAGCCAAGTCCAGCCCCTCCATTTTGGGCAAAAAAAATTTGTAATCATCGTACGTTCCTGCCTTCGTCGTCTTTGAAAAAGAATGGTCCTATGATACCACAGGCCCATAATCCACACTAAACAGTGCATTTTTCGGGATGCAATTGTCAGTTATTGTCAACGCTTCTGGCTGTACTTCACACCAAATACGACAATTTTGCTTGCTCACCACGTGTCCATTCAATCAGAAATGAGCTTTGTCGCTGAACACAATTTTAACTTTCTTAGCCGAGCATGAATTTTGTTCGCTTGTAAGTCGATTCATGGTTAAATTATAGGCCAAACTAAACTGAACTGAACAGTAACATGTTACACGAAAACAGCTGATCTGACAAAAATAGTGTTGCCAAAAAGAAAGATACTGAAAATCACCCGATAGATTCTTCCGGACATTATTATTATTATCGAGGTTTAAAAGTACTGCGACCTTCCGATCTACTGTACAGCCCTCCATCTATGTAGGGTTTCCCTATAATATCTCCACCAATCTTGTCGATCTGACAAAATTTAGGATGTCGGTATCTGCGATAACTTCCCACTCAGTCTCTGATAGGCACACAGATACTTCCTCCTAAAGTATAGCAATGCCCCACATGTACCCAGTATGTGCTCCGTTGATTCGATTTCCTCATCACAGAATCTGCACAACGGACTTGAGACAAATCCCATTTTTCGGTCAGTATTTTCAGGTTGTCTCTGGACATCCTAATACAGGATACAAATCTTCTGCTATCAGTTATCCAACAAAAGTACCACATCTCATTATTCTCAATCCTGTTGAGTATGCCCTTCCAGCCCCCCTTCCCAGTCCACAATAGGGTCTGGCCCCACAATTGGAATTCCCCGGAATTCCCACATAACCCAGGACCCAGTATAAGCTGACTCTATTGTCCTCGCCCAGCTGGTTTGGTTTACCAAGACATTCTCAAACTAGGCCTGAGTCAATTTCATAGGAGCCAAGTGCTCGGCCTGACTATCAGATAGCATGGTTATGTCCTGTCCTCTATAATTCCTCTCCCAGTTAAATTGAGCACATCTTCCAATTGCATAAGCTTTAGCTTGGAATATGCTTGCGAGTTTTTACATAAGTTCCGAATATTCCCTCCTAGGGTTAAACACTCCCGCGCCTGTACCACTTTCTGTCTTTTTCGTGTCAGGCTCGATTGATAATGAAGAATGATATTATGTGACCTAGCCTCCAATTTTTCTGGTTATTCTATTTGAATTTTATAGAAATTGTTATTATCCTTGGGTCAGAGAGAAGGCAGCGTTGGAGAAGTTTTCATATTTCTATTGCTGGCACATCTATAATAAAATGGCAAGAATATATGGATTTGCTCTTTTCGGTTAGGAAAATGAGAAGATGATTGTTGCCTGATGGATCAAGAACTATTGACCAGTTATATTCGTGTAGTATATAAAAAATTGCATTTCAAATCCTATACAATTAAACTCAAGTATGTACTCCTATGTATACTACTAAATAGCAATTCTAATTTTTTTAAAGGAGGAAACATAGAAAATCAACAAAATTAAAAACAAAAATCTTTTAAACAAGATCATTAAGCACGATCTCTCTATATGCGCTCTTAAATAAATATCAGCAATACCAACTACAACAAGTAAAAAACACCATAATTGCATGATGATTTAGAGGCAGTCAGTTCAGTCCGTCATACGTATGTACATACGAGTACGTCCAGTCATTGTTTACATTGAGTAATATTTTCTATATTTTTATTTTGTTTTTTGTCTACATTTTATAGCCTTAAACTATAAAAAGAAAACATGACTACCAAATAGTACATGTTGCTCTTGAGTTTTTGTCATCTGCATGAGCATTCCATCGCTGTCATTAAAACAACAGCAACATCATCATCAACATCATCGTGCAACAGAAGTTGTTAGCAGAGCAGAAGTTGTAGTAGTCTTGAAAGAATTTTTATCTGTTGTTGTTGTTGTTGGGCCTATAACAATATTTACTTTTTTTGGGTACAATAGCTCTTAAACAAAGTAAATGGATCTTAGAGTTAAAGATTTTTCCTGGAATAACAGAACCAGACCATCACCTATAACATGTTGCATACGGTGGCTTTGCCATGAATAATGTATGACTTGCCTGGCTACATATATGGTGGCCATTTACTTTGGCTAGTTTTAGAGCTTCAGGTCATGAATAAATTTCAAGTACAAAAGAAAAAAAAAATATTTTTTTTATTTAAAAATGGATAAACATTAAAAACGAGGTTTGTGAAAAAAATTAACTTATAAGGAGTTTAGGGCCGTAACACAGGTGTTCGTTCCACTTTATTCTATTTAATACGCAATATTTCAACTCATTCCAGCTCATGTAGCCGCTCAAATAACGTCAAATACTGTTCAGACATCGTTTTGAAAAGGGCCACAATACTAGCCACCACAGGCCATAGTGCGTCCCTTACATTCACCTTATCCGATTGAGGTTTCTGATGTTATTGTTCGGATAGATGCACAATATCTTTGCGATCTTCTGCATAAAGCAGTTACCAAATTCATTATGGCAGCGGTTAAGGAGGGCTGGGCAACTACACAGAAAGTATTCGATTGTCTCTTCATTTTCCACCATACCCCAGCTACAAGAGCGATCGTTGTGCCGTATTCTTAAGGCCCAAACATAATATACTTTTGTCAAATACTTGATCAACTTCTTGGTGGCTATAAAGTACTTTCTGAATAGTTCTGTTAATGAGAACATGACAATTGCTATCTGAGAGTTGAGTTGCTTAGATAATTATCATTATTAGTATCTGGCTGAGTTTATTTTTATTAAAAATATAAAAAAATTAATATCTTGTGTAAACACTTTATCAAAAAAATAACACCGTTTAAATAAAAAATTTAAAAAAATCTGCATACACCCGCTACACATGTTCAGTTGTCGCTGTTTCAGCGATGAATAAAAACAAGAGCATGCATTGCACAACGTTTTTCTTTTGCTATTGTTTTGCGTATAACACACAAACAGCTGTTTATGTATGAAAAGTGCGATTGGATTCGCTCAAAACTTAAGCAAATGAAACTGAACGAAAATTGACGAAAAATTTGTTAAGTACATTACAGTTATACACATTTGATTGTGTGTCTTCGCACAGTCGTTGAAGCTAGCCTACGCGTATTATGGTTGGGCCTTTATTCGTCGAGTATGATTAGCAATCGGGCAGTACCCAGTTTGTACAGCCACTTATCTGCACACGTCCCTCCTACTTTGGTGAAAATGAACGCCCATTGGTCAGTGTCGAGTTTATGTAGTCACTAGCCTGGACATGTTTCTCCTACTGTGGCCTATGAGTGAGATTGTACGTTTTATATCATAGTCTGGAGGTCTCCAGCTTGTGTTTATGATCGCTAGTTTTATTTAAATTTACGGTCTTTGGATGTGTGATTGGCGGGTTCCAGCCGATAGCTTTTTTGGCAATATTATCCTCTAAATTTCTTAGAGTGCGGCCTATCCGCGCGCATTCTGAATGCAATGCGGACTGATTGCTCTTGCGATTATAGCCACAGATCGTGCGGGTTCCGTCCGACGATTTGCCTGGCTTCCTTAGAGTATGGCCTATCCATCCCAATTTACGTCGTCTGATTTCAATGTGAACCGATTGTTGTTGCAATAATAGCCGCAGATTTATAAGAACCTGTATATTCTAAGTTTCTCGCGTTACAGCAATCTATGATTTGCATTCATTAGTAGCACACATTTCACATAGGAGCTAAATGTTCCTAATTTTGTTCTTTTTTAAGAGGCTAAACGCCTACATGGCTTCGTACATACAGTTTTCAGCTCCAGCAGTCTTGTTATCTATGTTTGGTAAACATTTCTCTGATAAAACATTCGAACACGATTGCTGAAAGCGAAACGAAAAAGAACTCATAGAGTTCAGCCGTCGCTCAGTTTGTGGCAGCAAATCTTTCGATCTTAAACGTTTGCCTGTAATATTTTTTTGCCGCTCAATGCTAGAAACGAGAGAAGTTAACTTGTTTCTTTAAAGAAATAAGAAAACAAAAACAAAAATAGAAAAATATCAGCATATACCCGATACGAGTGTTCATCGTTGCTGTTATGTGAATTGAGAAGGAACAAAAGTCTTGTGAAATCGATAGCAATGTTCTATGCCCTTTTAAGCATTATTGTTCGGTAAAAACAAATATTTTTGTTTCGAAAATTCTTCGCTAATACTGAACAATCGCTTATTGCGAATGTGAGGTCAAGCTGGCTATTATATCGTTATGTACAAGAAGTTTTTCAGTATTGGCTGTGTTTAACTGCAGTATTTGTAAGAAATAACTTTAAAGGGACGCCTTGTTTTTTGAACAAACCTCTTAAATACATGTATGTTCGTATTTGTGTTCCTTAGCGTTATTGATTTTCCCTTTCTAAACTTTTTTTTTTCATAAATCCTTCATTAACATCCATTTTTGTATTTGTTTATAGGAATTCTTCAATTGTTTACCTTTAATTATAATAAATCTTAAGAAAAAACTAACTCCTTAATATTCATGAGTCTATACATTATTACACTCTGATTACTACGAACTAAATTTATAATCATTGTTTTCTTAATAACATTCTTTTATTCATAAGACTCCTTAACAGTTTGTTTAGATTTTGTTTTATTTTTTCAATAAGATTGTCAAGTGTTTGCTTAGTGATTTGTCAGTTTTCTTATAAAGTAAGCATTACTGCTCATTTTTTAATTTCTCTCTGTGTATTCAGCTTAAATAGAAAAGAACAACAAAACCATATCTACATATGACCAGTCATAATAATACAAATAAAACAACATGAAGAAGAAAAATGTTATAAAACTAACAAATGGTTGGCAACTTCAAGTGTTTTACTTGACAGGGCCATGTTGGACATAAATAGCAATGTTTGCGTGAGAAAGAGTGTGTGTGTGTCTGTAAAAGGTAGACATAAACAGTATTTAGTAGTGCAACGCTAATCATGTTTATTTTATGAGTTGAAGTGTAAATTTCCTTGAAAGGAATAAAATATTAAAATAAAAAGAAAAAAATTATAATAAAACTGCTTAAATAAATATTGGAAAAATTATAAGTGTATAGAAACAAATATATATACAAGTCATGCATTGTTAAAGAAAAAAAATAATAATAAAAATGAATAAATCAAAGTGAATAAGATTCTAAGTGTTTTAGATTGAAATGTGATTTAAAGTCCACTCAAGAGCAAAATAAATAGCAGAAAGATTTATTGATAAATTATGATAAAAACCTAAGGCTTTTAAGTATTATAATGAGTTGAAATAAGATGTTCAGTATGTAATATTGTACAACGTAAACTTTATTTCTGAGAAGTGAAAAGTATTTGTAATCATTAGGGATTCCCAGGTGGTGGATATGGAAACACCTCTTAGATATTATAGGTAGGAGATAAATCAAATAGCTTCCGTTAACTAACAGACACATCTTCAGATTAAGAACACCTCAGATTCCTTTAAAGCGACTGATTTTCACATCAATAGTTTGATAGCATATCTGGCAGGCCCAGTCCAGAATCGTGTACAAAAATCGAAAATATCCAAGTTTAAGAGCCCTTCTTACACGCTATTTTATATAGGATTAGTACTATTTTTGGATTTATTAAAGTAGAACCTTAGTAGTAGTACGTTTATTTATGAAGCACCTATTTTGTAAAGCACCTTTTTGCCTTACCAAATAGGTGGTTTAACTCCATCAATTTCCACCCAATTTTAAAAAAGGTGGTATTATTTTATTTATGACTAAACGTACTACTTTAATCAATCCAAAAATAATACAATTCCTATATAAAATAGCGGGTAAAAATAGCTCAAAGTTTGGGTATTTTATAAGTTATTAAATTAAAATATGATTGCTTAAGAAATAAACACAGATTGCTTAAGTTTACTTAAGTAAGTTATACACTACTTAATATCTCTGTTCCTCTTCATTCCAAATCTACTAAGAATCTTAAAATCGGTTAACATTTGGCGAAGTTATTAACTTATAAGTGCATGAAGGTGCTAAAAACCGGTATATTTTTACCCGTAACTTAGGATTTTGGAGCTGTTGTGGAAATCTTTAAAGCAGATTCTTTTTGTCTATCGAGTACTAACCAGAAAATTGGTGTCACCTCCCAGACTTTTCGTTTTACTTTTTTTCTTTCTCACTGTATATGCACTTAGGACAATGCTTTTCCTAATTTTAAGGTACTTCTAATCAATACTGTTTGGTTAAGCTTTTGGCTACTTTAGCTATTGCCAAATGTGAAATATATTCGTCTATTACTGAATCTCTTCAGACTTGTAAATATTGCTTCTTGCAACCACTAAGGACAATGTCTTTCCTAATCTTAAACCACTTCTAATCAACCCTCTTCGATAAAAATTTTATAAGCGAACCAACTAAGATGCCCAAAGACATCTGCAATTTCTCTGAAGGTTATATAACGAATCTCTAACTCTATTTACCATTTGCTCAATGTTTTTATTAATTGTTGACAAGGTTGACCTTTACGAAGGTTTATGCCTTGGCGACAGCACTGAACTTGGCTTCGTATCATTCATGCTATAAAAGTTTATTCATTTTACGGTTTCAAACGTCAAGTTAAATAAAACGCAGATAAAGCTATGATTTCGATGAAATTTTTATTTCGTTTTAATGCTTGGACCTTTTAATTATGTACGAAATACAATGGCCGCCTCTGGATCATTTGCATATTATCGCACATTATTGCTCATTATCGCATATTATTTCGGCGATAAGTTGACGAATGTTGGTTTTAAGATACTCCGACGTTAGTCCCACAAAGCAAACCCTAACGATGTTAAATGTCATGATCCTGATGGCTAATTGACGTACCAAATCGAGAAATAAGGCTACCGAGTAATTTTTCATACAGTAAAGCCGAAATTGCTCGTATTGTGTGGCTCAAGGCACCGTCTTATTTAGCCCTTATGTGACTGACAGAAGACTACACATTTGGCCCACAAATACCCGGGTATTTTCTTACAAATCTCATAGAAAATACACATTTTTCGAAAAAGAATTTAGAAAAATTGCAATTTAAAATTACAAAATGGCCTATTAAAAAACTTAGCCGATAAAAACTGTTTATTTTGGACTTTCGGAGCAGATGAACTAAATTCAATTTTTGGTATTTTGATATTATTTTCGATTATCTGAGTTGCGGATTCCCATTAAAATGCCATTAATTGTTGCTATTAATACGACAACTATGAAACTCGTTCATCATGTGTCAAATCCGATAAAACCTAAGCATTTCGTGATATTTGGGTTGTGTTAAATGCTAATTAAAGTGCTAAGGAAGTGTGGCCTATAGATGAGCAATTATACGTATATCTATATACTGGGAAACCAATAGAAAGCGAACGTAAGATAAATATAGAAGGAAGAACGGTTTTATATTTTGCTTGATCCTAAAGAAACCCTAGAAGAAATATTATAACCGATAACTATTTTTTACATCGCTCTTGTGTGTGAACTGTAGAAAAAAAATAAGTTCGTAGATCCTAAAGCCCATTAAACAGTTGCCTGTATATTTCATGCAAATCACTTTTTACATATTTCGAATTTAACCGAAAAAGAAAAAGCATTAATAACTATGTCTACTATGCATTCTAAACCGTCTGTAGTCAACAGTTTGACGGCTAAGCTATTATAATAAAAATATAGGTGTTGTCGACAAAATGGAGGAGTTATTGGGTGAACATACTTGCAAACAGTGACCGCGTCCTTATTTTTTAGTAGTAGCATTGGCATCATATTTTACTTACATATGGGCATTTCCATTATATCTCCAGAGCTTTGACTCGATTGTTCTAGTTTTTTACTGAATATGGTGCTACTGAATTACTATATTCAGTAAATGAGAATAATTGAGACGATATAAGCAAAAAATATGGCGTGACGTATGTATATATGACCATATATGGAACACAAAGCACAATTCACTTTCACAGACCGCCGTAGTTGCTGATTAAAACTAGCACTTGAACTCCAATAGAGATTATACTCTGAGAAGAGTATAAAGCCAGATATCTCTAAAATTTATAGTAATTCTCCTCTACTAATTTGTAAATCATGTGTGTAAATTAATTTTTGTTACCTGTTTCCAATATAATTTATAATAAAATAGAGAAATAATACGTGACACTATAATTTTATCATAGAAATGCATGAAGCTGCCCGGGTATTTTGCCGGACAGCTAAGGGTGTTGGAAGAAATTCGACATGCTACGTCTATATGAATGTATTAATTATTGTTAAAGCTGTGAAAAATTAAGAAAATATTCAAAGTTGGGAGCTCTCAAGCAGTTTCAAGTATGACGTTTATCAATTTCTTTAAAAAAAACCAGTTTCAAAACGGAATAGGCATCCGGGTACCTTGTCGGTAACATAAGGGTTAAACCACATATCGTCCAGCTCATAATTTTGAACTGCAGGCTAAAAAAGTCGGTTGTCTTACTGCCACAGCACCCTGAATTGATGATAACGGCTCTTCCAGAGCCGTTTTCAAAATATACGGCCCAATAACACTTTTAGAATATAATGCGCACCAAGAAGTCACTTTTTTTTGATTCAATTACTTTTCTAATGGGTCCGCCATCTAACGTTCTTTTTTCAACTTAGCTCATGTCTGATTTGACAGATAATTAGTTTTATCCTTCCGCTGAACGAATATGGTTGTGTATACGCTTGAACAACGCTGGGTATGTAAACAAGCAAAATTGTCGCATTTGGTGCACAGAAAACCCGCACGCATACATTGAAAAGCCGATATACCCAAGACGAGTCACTGTTTGGTGCGGATTTTGGTCCAGAGGCATAATTGGGCGATTTTTCTTCGAAAATGAACAAGGAGTGGCCGTTACAGTCAATGGCGATCGTTATCGGGCCATGTTGAACGAATTTTTGTTCACAAAAATTGAAGAGGAGGATATTAGCAACATTTGGTTTCAGCAGGACGGCGCTACGTGCCACACAGCCGAAGCTACACTCGATGTTTGAGCCCTGTTTTTGAAGATCGCATTATCAGCCGCAGAGCTGATGTCGTTTGGCCACCTCGGAGCTGCGATTTGACACCGTTGGACTATTATTTGTGGGGTGCCGTCAAAGATAAGTGTTACGCCAACAAGCCAGAGACAATTGACGCTTTAAAGGACAATATTCGTGAAGCTATTGGTGAAATACAGCTGCACACAATCGATAATGTGCTTAAAAATTGGACCGATCGTATAGGCTACTGCATGGCCAGCCGAGTCAGCCATTTGAATGAAATTATTTTCATTTATTAACCGGAAGGATTGTACTTTCAAATAAAGAAGGAAATTTGAAAAAATATTCAGTAGTTCTTTTTTTATAGCATTTTCAAAAAAAAAAAAAAAAAATTATTTCGCTGACCCTATACAATCATTTCTGGGTTCTCCAAGCACCAGATGCAACAATTATTCTTGGCGTTACCACCGAGAGAGAAATGAGCTTTATTGGTCAAGAAAATTTTGTTATCATTTTAGGCGTTTTTCGGTTGTTAAACGATTCATATTCGTAAATGACGACCTTGACAATCTGAAAGTCTTTTCAGAGCGGCGGTTTTAAAACTATTAAATAGCCGAATGGCTACCTCTTATTTTGATTTTTTATCAATTGCTGGTCGAAATTCTGTGAATACTTGCTGATTTTGTTCTCTGCAACTACGTATTTATGTATGTCAAGTCCTTATTCTTCGTTAAGAAGTAAACTAGATTGTAAACTAAGACTCCAGCGGCTTTTAAAGCATTTATTTACATATATCTTCCAACGTTGTTTTTCAATGCTTAGCCTCTACTTAAATCGCTTTAAAATTGATCAACTAAACGTCATTTCACTAAAAATTCTTTAAAATTTTAATATTTTTTTACAATAAAATTAAACCATAGCATTAAACACCAAAGAAATACAACTCTGTGCTTAAGTTAAATTACAACTAAATAAAGAAACAAAAAATGCAGCAGCAAAAACAAAGTATTTAAAAAAAAGCAAAACAGAAGTCGAAAAAAACGGTTATAAAGGTAAAACTTCAAGTGAAGAGTTGTACTTGTTGTTGGTTGTTTTGCTCTTGTGATATGATTGCAATGCCTTTGTTGTCGTTGATGTTGTTGGTGCTGTTGTTGTCGATTTCTGTAACACAAACATGCCGCCAAGTTCTATGACCTTACAATCAAATGAAATACAAACAAAACACACATACACATACACAAGCACAAAGAGTAAGAAGAGAGCAATAAAAACAGCAGTAGCAGCAGCTATAGTGACAACAGAGTTGAAAAAGTAAAAATAATTTAAAAAGAAAAGCTTTTTCTCTAGTAAGTAAATGCAAGTATACAATATAATGTAAAAAACATGAATTTAAAAAGCAACAACAAAGTTAAAAGAGAAAATAAGGATAAAGAGATGTTGTTGATGATGCTGCTATTGCTACTATAACTGATACGAACACAGATACACTGATTTTGTTAACAAAATAAGAAAAATAAGAATAACAGGGATATTCACAGTTTATGTTTGACAAAATAATATTTATGAGTTTAATAATGAAAACCAAATATAAAACTGTTAACCATTACATTTTTTTAAAACAGTTAAGTAAACTTTATTAAGGTTTTTTTTTTTTTTAATAGCAAAACAAAAACTGTGATTATTGTAAGTATTTTGTAAATTTGCTTTTTGTAAGCTAAAGTTTTGCTCCTTTTATAATACTGTTTTCGCTTGCAACTTTGTTAAGTTTGTTAAAAAGCGTTCAGTCATATTAATGACATTTATATCTTCTCTGTCTTTGTATATTTATAATGTCAAAACAAAATGTTGTTACTGTTTAAGTACTTTTTTTGCATCACTCCTCTCCATCTACTCCGTTTTTTAATTTCTGTTTTGTCTTAAAACATGTTATTAAAATAACAAAGTTTGTGTAAAGCATAAAAATTCTCTGCAAAGTAGGAGGATAAAAGGATCCTAATGTTTGGAAAATGCAATGAAAAAAGCAATTTTTTTTTTGCTGGAGTGCACATTAATTTTTTTCTTTGAAGTTGACTGAAAAGTTGGTTAAAGCCAAAAAAAAAACAAAAAATAAAATAACGAAATAAACCACCTTCCTTAACTCTTAATATTTGCTGCATTAAGGCTTAAACACATTGATTTTGGTGTTAAACATAAACAAGGAAAGAAGATTTGGAGGCATTTTCTATCATTAATACAGAATCTAGTCTTTTTCTTTTTTGAATAGACAAAGTAATTATGATCTCTTAATTTTTTTATTTTTATTTCAACTAAAGTTTAGAAAAAGTAGTCTTCATTTAAACCTTTAGAAAACAACTCTTTATTTTGTTTTGGTTTACAATTCGTTACTATTTCAGTTGCATAAGTATAAGTAAGTATAAGTATAAGTGGTATTAGTAATTCTTGCCATAGAATTTATTTCATTTTATTATTTGTATGTTTCCTTATACCAAAAAAATACATACATATATTTTAATTTTAATAACATTATTATCCTTTCATTTTATCTTTATTTTTTTAATTTAGCAAAGACAAAAACTAATAATGGTGTTTTCTCAAGTGTATTAAAATCATAATAAATGAGCATAACCGTTATACTTGCGCTCTCTCTTCAATATTAACTGCTTTAATTAAAGTTTTTATTTGCAATAGTATATGTATGTGTGTGTATGTATTATATTTTTCTTAATGGTTACGTTAAATGTTTGTTGTTATTACTTTCATTTCCTTTTGGCTATGATATTAGTTTTTAGTGAGTGAATAGAAGAGAGAAAAGGAAGAGATACTGTAAGAGAGTGAGTTAAGGTTTATTTACACTTCAATAACATAAAGTAATTACAGTGATTATTTGCAAATGCTTACTTAATAGTAAGGTGACCAACCAAAAATGTTGTTGAGTTAAACTATATAATTTTTTATTATATAAAGGGCGGTCCACAATGCATGCACAATTTGCTAAGAGATCCAGTTAAAGAGTACTGGCTAGGCTCTTGAGGTCGCAAAATATCATTTTATAAATTATAACCGCTGTCCAGATATTTAAATGTACAGCTTCTAAGAACCGAAATAAAAAGAAGTGCAGGAAGGCATTTAAAGAAGCTTGACTTCCATACAAACTAATTAGTTCATGGTAACCTTACTGGATTCAAAAGAATGCGAGAAATTTAGGCGAATTTTAAATAATAAAAAATTTCGTGCAACAGATCATGAAATAAAGAAGTTGATAAGTTACGACAACTTTTTTTAGTGGACATTTTAAGTTGTCCTATCACGGCTGACTACATTAGTTTTTGTTATATAAGTGGCGGTCCATGCACAATGCACGATGCTAATTGTAATATATAATATATCCATAATCGGGAGAATTGTACGTAAATTGCAGCAATCCAGGTTTGTAGGAAAAGTGTAAGCACCTAGTTGTGGCCAGAAATTGAGGATATGGACCTGGACCATATGTGGTTCCAATAAGATGGTGCCACTTGCCACACAGCCAACGAAACAATGGCTCTTTTAAGCAAGAAATTCAATGGCCGTGTTATCTCATATTGTGGCGATGTGGATTGGCCGCCCCGATCAAGTGATTTGACATCCAACGGTGGATATTTAGAAGACAAAGTGTACCTCAATAAGATAAGAAGCACATTAACGACACTGAACTTCAATTATGTCTCAGAGTCATTGAAAATATGGACCGACGAATAGGGATATGTGGATATTTTGTTTCACACATGATTCTCATAGATCCTTCTCTGTGATAATGATCGAATGGCGTACTGCGTTATTGTTGTGTATCATCGACTTTAAGAAAGCCTTGAACACGGTAAAACGCAAGGCTATATGAAATACATTTGTATGTAAATAAGTGTTCGAGAAAATAGTTAACCTTATAAGGACCTTTTATACAGTCGCCAGCTGTTGAGAATGCAGTAAATAATTGTAAAAAAGTTTATGCTATGCCGACGACATCTGTCTCCTACCACACAGCTCAAATACACATATGATAGTCAAGCTGAAGGACATGCATATGCATGGTGGCAACGCAATCAAGCCTTCGTATCAAAGTAGACAAAACGAAGAAAATTTTTATTAATTAGAGAGGCAGGTAATCTGAATCCAAGGCACTCACATAGAGCATGTGGATAAATTCATTAACTATTGAAAAGGACAAGCCGTATTCCTTTATGACAACGCTAGGCCCATAATTTCGGACCTTGCAATATCTTCTCCGCTATCTGACGTATCACATGAAGGTCATGCCTTCGATAAGGAAGATGATCTTAAGGAGGTCGTAAGCAGCAACGGCGAATATATGAATGATATTTGTTTAAATCAAAACCTTTAATAAAAACGCTGCAACTTAAATAAATGTAATCTGCCTAGGGATGTTAGACGTGCTCTTTTAAAGAGTATACGTACTCTTTTTTTACAAAATGTGTGAAAATATGAAAGTACTCTTTTTTAAATACACACATATACTTAATGATTAATTTATTTAACTGGAGGTTTTATATTTTCAGACTCTTTGTTCAGATGTTCGCAATGGAATATTAATCGATTGTGAAATTGAAATTATTTAAAAATGTACTCCTTGTTTAGAATTTATACTCTTTTTTTATGGATTGTACACTTTTTACCTCTCTAGAATCCGGCATCCCTACCTATACCTCCTTACCACACATTTATGCCAGTTTTTGAATTCACTATTTTGTTTTTATTATTTTATTTTATTTTTTTGCATTGCTTTATTAAGTCTGGCCACCTTATTGACTGATATTATTTTTTGCAAAACTCATTAGCTTTTATTCACTGTTTTTTGGGTACTTCCTTTCACTTTACTTCTCTGACTCCTATATTCTTTTTAGTGCTATTAGTTAAAGTCATTTGTTATTTCCTTTTAGCATTTCCTTCCTTCAATTATTTTTGGTTGTTTTGGTATTTTTTGAATTTATTTATTTTGTCTTTTTTCGTAAAAAAAATAAAGAAAAAAAATATCATTTCAATAAAAGCAATGTCAACAACATACACACAAGCATATAAATTTTCATGTTTTTAACAAAAATGTTGACATTAATTAATACGCGTGTTTAATGATGTTGTTGCTGTTGCTAGTTTTACACATACACCGTTACATAGAGTAAACGAGTGCAATAAAATCGACAAAGAGAGAGAGAGAGATAGAGAGAGTGTTTAAGCAACACATGTGTAAACTATTTAATAAAACATAAAATTTTATAACACAGTTGTTATTGTTGTTTTTTGCTTTACAAAAAGAAGAAAAGGGATTTTTTTATTAAAAAGGATTTTTATTTTAATACTACTTAAGTGTTGAGATTTAAAGCTTGTTGTTCTTAACAATAAAATAAAGGAAATTTAAAGAGTGTGTGAGTGTTATAAAGAGCTTAACATTACAAAGCCTGTTGTTTATGTCAAAGGTTTAGACGCCGCCAAATCAACAATAACGCCTTAAAAGTAATATTCTTTTCAATTGTTTAGTGTTAAATGTAATAAAATGATTATTTTTATGTTTTTTTAAATAAATAATTTTATTTTTTAATAGTTTTTGCTTTCCTTTTTACACACATAAATTAGTTGTTTATTGTTATGGTACCCCACCAATAACATTTAGTAGAAATGCTATAAAAATATATATAAAAATAAATTTTGTCTCCCCCCACACATACATAAATGTCATAATGACAATAGTTGATTTATATTTTTTACAAAAAATCTTTTTTTTTTGTTCTTTTTCTTTTAAATTTTAATGGCCACACACATACTATATAACAACGACAGCCATCATTACATTTACAAATACCCCATGAGCAATAAAGAATTTTAATGGGTTTTTAATAGTTGTTGGCATTATTTAGAAGAAATTTAGGTATTTTTCTCTCTCGTTTCTTCCCCCTTGAGTACATATTTTGTATTTCTTATGTTGTTATGTATGCATTTCTTTTTTTATTTTTGATTAAATTATCGTTATAAAAAGCATATTTATGTATAGACCATGTCATTGTCATTTAATTTTTTGGTAAATAATCTATTGTCTTCTTGAATGTGTAGGTAGTAAGGAACTTATTTAAGGGCTTAAGAACATGTGTTTGACTAGAGTAAAAACCACCCCTTTGAAGGTGATTCTTAGTTATGTTAACCCTTTAAAAGCCAAGGTACTCGTACATTAAAAGCTACAACATTAGGTCAAACAAAGACCAAACAATGTCATGTGATCTTGCCTCTGTTGGCATTTTAAGGACGTATTTGCCAATGTGTACCATTTTTGGTACACTTTAGCATGGTGGAGAGAAAGCATCGATGTAAGCATAAGCAACGTCATGTGATCTAGGATCTAGTTGCGTTTTAGGGCTATTTAGGACAATGTGTACCAGTTTTATGACAGTTTAGCTTTGTTTATAGATAATTTCCATAAAAGGCCAACTAATGTTAAGTATTCCAATATCCGGTTGCCCTTAAGTGCCGATTTTGCCAATGTGTTCTATTTTTGGTACTAATTAACATTGTAGACAATAAATTTCCAAGAAAGACTAAGTAATGTCAAGTGATCCAGTGGGTGGTTTTGATTTAAGGAACATTATTGTTAATTTAATTTTGTTTTTTTTTCCGTCACTCCCCAGCATCTTGGCTTCCCACAAAGCATTCATTGCTTTGTTTCAGTTTCATTAATGAAGTTGACTTTGCAAGCTAGTAGATGACTAATCCATTATAGCTCCATATCAATAGTGTAGTGGTGGTGAGTATCCTTGCTAATTGGTGGTGGTGATCTTTCTCAGTAGGTTGGCGTTTTTTTCCTGATCATTCGTCTGATGTTTGTCATCCTTGCCATAGGGAAGCTGGAAGATCAGGGGGGCTTCTCTTCATTTTTTAGATGCAGTTGTGTGGAGGGAAAGTTGAAGCCTCTTTTTTAAACACTCGAAAGTATAATTAAATTATTTCGTCATGTCTCCTCTACGGTGTCTCGAACCTGGCTCGCTTGTGTTGTTACGCGTGCGCTCTAACCACTACACCACGCCACTCATATTGTTAATATGTATCATATAGAAAATATGATGAAAGGCCACACAATGTCATGTGACCTAGTATGTGGTTGCATTTTAAGGCTATTTAGCGCAGTATCTACCAGTTTCGGTATAATTCAGCACAGGAAGTATCGATATAAGGCCAAACAATGTCTGGTGATCCAGTGCCTGGTTGCATTTTAGAGCCATTTCACCTATTTGTACCATTTTTGCTGCACTTCAACATTGTACATCCAAAGTTTCGATGAAAGGCCAGACAATGTCATGCGATCTAGTTTCTGAATGCATTTTCGATGCGTTTTTTGTTTTGAGTTTGTTTTTTAACCTAACAACCGGCCAATTTTATATCAAGGATTCAGATCTAAAAGGAAAATTCATGCTGATATTTGTCATAACAAATATATTGTGCATTTCGATTAACATATTTGCCGCTATAAAGAAAATTCAATGAGGAATAAAGTAGCAGACAAGGCAGACTTGTCGGTTATAGGGTTAAACAATTTTTGTGTTTAATATAGGTTCCCACAATTGTTTCGACCAGTTAAAGAGGTCATACTGTTGGGTTGGAGAATAAATTCGTAGCGTAGAAGCAAAGAGAACGGCAGTCAAGTAAGTCGTGAATTGGCAGAGAAAATACCTTTAAATTGCTTATTATCATGTCGCCCGACATCGACAGCACGCGCCTCTAAACAACGTTTTTTCTAACGAATCATCAGGAGAGAGAGTAATGCTAGTTAGTTAGTTAGTTACGACGGGTAGCCAGACACGTCCAGCCCACCTGGGTCCAGTATTGATCCCACTGTGATACCCATCAGTAATCCAGAAAATGGACAACCTATATGTCCGCGTTCCGGTGCGATCCGAACCAACCAGACGCATGTACAAAAGAAGAGATCTTGCCAATATTCACACCGGCCAGATCCATCAAGCCATCCAGAAACGGACTGCCAAGGAAAGCAGTCCTAATATCCGAAAGACTCGGGCCCTGGCATAGGAAGTGCTCGACAGTCTCCTCTTCTTCCTCATCCTGACAAACCCTAAAATAGTCATTGAACGGCAGACCCAGAGTAATGCTAACTTTACATAAAAATAAAACAAAGAAAAGAGCGGTAAGATAAGATAAGTCAAAGTCAAAGCTGAGAGTAATGTGTGACCTCCATTTAAAAAAGACCATGATCTTTGTTTGGTGGTATTTGTAGAGGAAAGAAATGCCATAGAGCTCTATATAGCCAATTACACCACGTCAAAGAAGCAAGTTGACTCTAAAGATCCTATCGAAAAAACCATGCCATACCTGGTACGATATGGTACCAGGCTCCTAATTACACAAATCGTCAAAGCCGCATTTTAAATACTCAAATAGCAGCTCTTGCAGCGCCTGTCGTATTCTACGAACCTAGCACTCATGGATTACCATTTCTACCGTCGCTCCATAATGAAGCATATGATTAACGTTATCATCGACAATGCAGATAATCATAAAACCTTGTTCAACAACTTCTGCAATATCAAAATGGGTGTTTTTGGCAAAACGACATCTAAAATTAGTATAGAGGTGATAGTAAGTCGTAAACAGCAACGCCGAAAACATAATTGTTTGATTTGTTATTATAACTTTTGATTTTTATTTAAATAGAAGTCGCTGCAAACTTATTCCCCAACCCAATAGAAGTGATTTGGCTTTAATTTATCTGAGGCTTTAATTTATTGCAAGTAGAAAAAGTTATCTGAATAAAAAATGGGCCTTCCCGCTAGTGATGCTTTTTTTTGTAAATTTTGAAAGTTTGCTAATAAAAAAGAATTTTCAAAACATAAATAACAATTTAGAAAACTGAGAACAAAAAAGCTTATACAAAACTTTGCGCAAATAGCAATAAAATATTGTCAAAAACTTTGTAAAACTCAATTAAAAATTACAAAAATTAAAGATTTTTTACAAAATGCTTGCACAAACGTTTGCGCAAATCACAAAAACATTAGTTAAAATAAAAAAGAAATAAACCTTTAATAAGAAGTATATTTTATTACAAATCGCTTGCACAAACGTTTGCGCAAACTACATAAAAATGTTTAAGTATTTAAATTTTTGTTTATTATTCAATAAGTATGTAATCTTGATTAGAATTTAATTTTCTAAATAAATTCCAACAGTTGCGGTGTTTAATAGGTTAAAAAGAGATTTTTCAATTGTGTCACTTTTTAAATAAAAGCACTTGTCATTCATTTTTTCTTTTTTTTGTGGAAATTTTGCACACATGCTGCTGTCATTGTTTCTTTGTAACTGTTTTTCTAACTTCCGTTCCTTCACAAATCCTCATATCATAACAAGCACACTCCTTCTCTCGCTCTCTCTCTCTTTCACTCACTCGATTTCTCTTTTAGCATGACAATTGTAATCTCAGTGTTTTGATAATAAAAGTGAAGGCGTTAGAAAAAACAACAACAAACAGTATAAGTATAGTGTTTATGGCAAAACAGGGTTGATTTTAAAGGGTTTGTTGTTTTTCCTACTTATGTTTTTGATGGATGACAAGCATTTCAATAAATAATGGACATAAATTTTTATTAGAAATGTTTGTCATGAAAGGGTTTTAAAATGGCATTTAAAATTTGAACAAAACAAAAAAAAACATGCTGCAAATGGTCAAGCCCGAGACAAATGCGACCCTATATGTACTATGTGATACACTTATACTTATTTACAGCAATTATTGTTATGGCCATGAGTAGATAATAAAAAAAAAATCAAATAAATTTTTCCAAATGTACGAGTATGTTTAGTTGCTACACAGCGTTGCCAAATGTGCAGATTTATCTGTATTTTAGAGTTTTAAAGATTTTTGTTTAAGAAATAAGTTTTTCTTTGTATTGTACAGATTTTTTACTTTCCATTTTTTTTATTTTTATTACAATTTTTGAAGTAAGGAAGGCAACCCATTTGCTTAATTTAACTGAGGTGAGGTTTACTCGTACCTTTCTTAATGCGATCATGTAATGATCCCTTTTTTTGAACGCTGATCACTAAGAAAAAGAGAATTCACACAGTGTGGGATACTCGCATTAAGGTCTAAGAAATTTGCATTTTTCTGCTCCGTCGTTTCAGATATATAATTTTTTTTTTTTGCAAAGCAACAGTGGGATCACATAACATACTACGGTATATAATACGTACGTATGAGTAGAATATAAATATAAAGAAAGTCTTGACGATAATTTTATTGCGAAATTTCGCTTTTTTAGTTTATCCAATAAACTAAAGGTTTTTTGAGTTCACGAAATATGTTGCGCAACCTCCTAAATTTTGAAATAACGGTATATCTCGAAAACAAAAGCTAACCCAAAAAAGCGGTTAGCTTTACTGGATTCAGCGTACTTGAACCGCGTTTGCCTGATGGGTGGCAAGCTTGTCGAGCACAGTGTAATTATGTCATCATTTACAGTGGTTCCAACCCAAAATATTTTCGATCGCGTAAAAATCATACATCTTAATTATTAAAAAAAAATTAGTTATTTTCTTATTTGTGTATATCTTCCACGTACAAAAGGACAAACCAACTCAAATATTTAATAATTGTGCGTAAAATTGAAGTTGAAATAGCTTTGACAGTCAAAATGACTTGCACAAGTCATACTCGGACAGTAACTTATCGGTTAATAACTGAAAAGCAAAATAATTTCAATGCGGCCGGCCAACTTCGCTGATATAATTTACATATTTAGAGAAAAATGTTAAGTGAGCTAAAATCAAGAAGATGGCTAGACCGCGGGGACAAACTAGTGATGAAGTAAGAAAAGAAAAAGTTCACGTCATTCAACTGTGCACGACATAATAAAACGTTTCAAAGTCAATATTTTCTGAGGCAGAAGTACGTTTTTTGCCAGAAAAATAAAAGTAAATCTATCCTATGTGCTGCAAAATTTGCTGCTATTGCTGAAAGTGTTATTGGTAAGAAAGCAAGCCCATCAATAATAAGAAACTTGCTTTACAGATTTGCAAAAGAGTAACAAAATAAAGGTTTTTCTTTTTGGAGAAACGTTATGTTCACCGACGAAAGCAAGTTTAATGTATTTGAGTCGGATGGTAAACCAATAGTATGGAGGGAAGAAAATCAGGTACTACGTTTGAATAACTTGAAACTGACAGTTAAGCATGGGGGTTGTTAAGTGCTTGTCTGTGGCTCATTTTCTGCATCAAGATGCATCATGGATCAAAATGCTTATTTATTTAAACATTTCAAAAGAAAACTTACCAAAAAGTGTATATAAGCTTGATCTGAATAACGGTTTGTACTTTTACGAAGATAACGACCGCAAACACAAGGCCCACAAAGTAAGATCTTGGCTACTATATAGTGTGCCACACGTTTCCAGTAAATCTCAGCTAAGAAGGGTTTTATTAGACGAATGGGAAAAAATACCATCTGGTTACTGCCAAAAATTGGTCGAATCTATTCCCAAGAGACTCTAAAGGGTTATAAAAAACAAGGGTACTTTTATAACAATAAGTAATATTCTCAGACATTTATGTAGCCGTACGAGTTTCGATTGAGTAACTATTTTTAACAAATTGAAGTCTAACTAATTTAATTTAGTTTTCTATTCTTAATAGCTTAATATATACATATATAATAAAAATCAAACAAAAGCTTTCCTTAACTATTACTCTTTAGTTTGATTTTTATCAACAAAATCAGTTTGGCTTGTAGCCACTGTATGTACAAGTATATCAAATTTAATTTGTTGTGCAATGCTTGAATAAAAAATATGTCTGTAAACTGAAATGGAGTGAAATTAAAATCTAATGGAACTACAAATTGCCATAATTATCAAATTAGGCCAGAACTTCCTTTTTTATAAAGGGTGTTTTTTATAGAGGTATAGAACTTTAAGTTGCAATAAAACAACGATGGATTATTCGATTGACATGAATTTTATTTATCCGATAGATAATCTTGTGGCATTACATTTTAAATATGATTTCTGGCAGATGGCCGCGGATGTAGTCCAATCTGGACGTCCAATTTTCGATGACTTTCTCCAACATTTGTGGCCGTATATCGGCAATAACACGGCGAATGTTGTCTTCCAAATTGTCAAGCGTTGGTGGCTTTACCGGACAGACCAATAACCTTACATAGCCCCACAGAAAGTAGTCTAACGGTGTTAAATCATAAGACCTTGGAGGCCAATTCACAGGTCCAAAACGTGAAATCAGGCAATCACCAAACGTGTCTTTCAATAAATCTATTGTGGCACGAGCTGTGTGATATGTTGCGCCGTCTTGTTGAAACCACATCTCTTGGACATCATGGTTATTCAGTTCAGGAATGAAAAAGTTAGAAATCATGGCTCTATACCGATTACCATTGACTGTAACGTTCTAGCCACCATCGTTTTTGAAAAAGTACGGATCAATGATTCCACCAGTCCATAAAGCGCACCAAACGGTGTTTCCACATACACTTGAGGATTACCTTCACTCCAAATGCGGCAGTTTTGTTTGTTGACGTAACCATTCAACCAGAAGTGCGCTTCATCGCTAAACAAAATTTGCTTATGAAAATCGGGAACAATGGTAATCTCGTTTTAGGCCCATTCGAGGAATCTACGCCTTACTTGATGATCGTTTGGCTTCAATTCTTGCACGAGTTGGATTTTGTAAGCACGCAAACCAAGATCCTTCCGCAAAATCTTCCATAAAGTGGATGGACACAGATCCAATTCCTGTGCTCGATGGCGGATGGACTCATTCGGCAGCAATAGCTTCTTCTGTACGCAGCATACAGCGTCTCTGGGGATGCGAGTTATCAATAAGAGTAAACGTGGTGCGAAAACGTTCCATGGTTAATCGAATTAACTGCTCTGATGGACGATTTTGTCGACGATAAAATGGACGTAGTGCGCGATACGTTTTCCGCACAGAACCATTATTTTCGAAATAAAATTGCACTATTTGCAAGCGTTGTTCAGGCGTAAGTCTATTCATGATGAATTGCCAAACGAAACTGAGAATCTTGAAAAGTAATGCCAACTTAAAGGTCTATACCTCTATAAAAAACACGCTTCATTAACTCACATAATTATATTTCAAATAACTGCTTTGCTGTAAATATTTTTCACATTTTTAAGTAAATATATGCAGTTTTTCCACTTGACAATCAGTTATTTTCTGCTAAATTTTCATATATCATATGTCAATTTCCATAACATTGGGACTTCTCTCAGTCAATGAGCTACACCCGATTATATTTTTAAACTCATTAAAAGGGACCTACAGTTTAACGCCGGCTCCGAACGCCAAATGCATTAGAGAAGTTTTCAATAATAAGTAATACTCATAACCAATTACTAGCTAATGTTATGAGGCGATACCGCTGTCGAAAAACTTTTTTTTTAAGATGGTCTGGCCTGGTATTGAACCGAGGACCTTCTGGTTGGTAGGCGGTTGTCTTACCTACCATACCACAGCGGCACTAAATTTTCAGTTCTCCTAAAAAAATTATGGCAACACTGTTGCTACATTAATTTGCTTATGCATACTTATATCGATGAAACTATTGATTTTATTTTTATTAAATATTTATTTAATAAAAGCCCCATAAATTTATTGAAATTTCAATATACAATAATTTACTTGCATACGGAGAGAGAGAGAGAGAGAGCATTTTTCCCGCATGTAAATATTGTTTATGGCTTGATTTATGGCCTAATATTTCAATGCTTGGCTACAATAACACAAATGGTAGTTTATTGTGGTCTAATATTCGTTCAAATTTATAGAGAACAGGAGGTTTATAAATATTTTAACACATTATTTGTTACCACCAATTATCGTCATCATCATCATCATCATCATCATCATCATCATTATCATCATCAATATCATAATCGTGATGGAAAACACGGCAATATTTGTTTAAATTAAAAATATTTTATAGACGCAACAACAACAGCCATAAATTAAAAACAAATCTATACAAATTAATATTTGATTTTTTGTTTGCAAACAAATAGAGAAAACATTTAAAATAATTGTTTTCGAAAATAAAAATATTAACAATATTGACTGAAATCGATTGCAATAAAATAAATGATTTTTTCAATATACACAAGCATATATTTAGAAACTTATTAAATTATTAAGAAACATGAGTTATAATGAAAATACTTTTCTCTTTGGGCCTATAATGAAGTGCCTTCCAATAGGGATTTTTGTACTTCGTCAGCTGAAGCCAAATCTATAAAATGGGCTGATATTCATTAAATTTTTTGTACGAGATAACTATGGACTTATAAAATTGTTTTATCAAACAACGTTCCTCGCTTTTCGCCCACTTTACGTCCGCCATAATTGTGTTACCAAGCGTTATTCTGAGTGGGGTGGCTAAATGTGTGCGCATAAGTTCAGTTAACAATAAAATAGTGTGATTGGCCATATTCTACGCCGACCAAGGGACGATATCACCACAAATGCCATCGATACCAAACGTCGATCAGGCAAAGGTAGAAGTGGGACATGAGCGTATGACATCGAGATTATAGTCAAGGATATATTTTCGGGCACTACAAATCACCTTGAAACGTATTTGTTAAGGCCCTATACTCCAATTAAGAATGGCAGGAAGATATAAAGCGTGTTTTTTATAGAACTTTAAGTTGGCATTACTTTTCAAGATGGCGACCGATTTAACAGCTGTCAAGTGATTTTTTCTCAGTTTGGTTTGGCAATTCATCATGAATAGACTCACGTCCGTCGAATGAGCCCAAAACAAGATTACCGTTGTTCCCGATTTTCATAAGCGAATTTTGTTTAGCGATGAAGCGCACTTCTGGTTGAATGGCTATGTCAACAAACAAAACTGCCGCATTTGGAGTGAAGGTAATCCTCAAGTGTATGCGGAAACACCGTTACATCCAGATAAACTGACTGTTTGGTGCGCTTTATGGGCTGGTGGAATCATTGGTCCGTACTTTTTCAAAAACGATGGTGGCCAGAACGTATAGAGCCATGATTACTAACTTTTTCATTCCTCAATTGAATAACCATGATGTCCAGAAGATGTGGTTTTAACAAGACGGCGCAACATGTCACACAGCTCGTGCCACAACAGATTTATTGAAAGATACGTTTGGTGACCGCCTAATTTCACGTTTTGGACCTGTGAATTGGCCTTCAAGATCTTGCGATTTAACACCGCTAGACTTCTTTCTGTGGGGCTATGTAAAGTCATTGGTCTAAGCGGTAAAGCCACAAACGCTTGACCATTTCGAAGACAACATTCGCCGTGTTATTGCCGCTATATGGCCACAAATGTTGGACAAAGTCATCGAAAATTGGACGTCCAGATTGGACTACATCCGCGCCAGCCGTGGCGGTCATATGCCATAAATCATATTTAAAATGTAATGCCACAAGATTATCTTTCGGATAAATAAAATTCATGTCAATCGAATAATCCATCGTTGTTTTATTGCAACTTAAAGTTCTATACCTCTATAAAAAACACCCCTTACTATACGTCAATACAAGTCATTTTCAGCCTAACTTAAGCGGTAGAGTTATGAAAAAGTAAACATTTTAGATGCAAGATACTCAGTTAAGTAGCAGCGAACATTTCCACAATATTTTTCTAGGGCTACAGTATGCATTGTAACTAAAATATGTTCGTACATACGATTTTGCATCTGACCCAAGCAAATTAATCTTTGTTTCGTCAGACCATAGCATGTTGTTCTAATTAAGACGGTACAGCTTTTGTATGCTGAAAAAAGGTACTTTTCAAGTAGTCTTATCCAAAATTCTAGCTCCACAAGTCTTGTTTTCTTATTGGCTACTCGAAACAGAAGCAATAAGTTCTTTTTTCAGGCTACGAATTGAAAGTTGTTCCACGTCTTCTTTCCTTAGTCACCGCAATTTTCTTTCATGGGACTGCATTAAATATTTTAATGGAGCTCTTCATGGTCTGAACAATTTTCGCCGAATATGGAAACGAGTAAGAATAAGTTGCATCAATAACAACTCAATACATCAAATTTTATGACATACTAACTTTAACCATCTGACTTTGCCCGGGAATCTATGTATGTACAGAACAAAAATTGTTTGTAGACTTTCCAAGAGTGATTATTTATTGATTTAAAGCCTCAATAAAACAACTTGTTATTAAAAGAGAAGGATGCCACTCCCACTTATCTAATTCCTTCCAGTTTTAAACTGATGATTCGTTTCGACTGCCAAATCATTTAGACCACATTCAAAAACTTCCTCTCAAGATGTAAAAAAAGAAATCAGTATTTACTACGTACCAGTTACGTACCATGCCCACATATCAGATTATTATATGCCCACTTATTGGATGATGATTAGTGTTCATTACGAAGTGATTTTCACCGAATTCAGAAACTTTTACTTTTGCCGTTCTTAAGATACATATACATTTTTATTCGAGGCACAATTTGCACTTATCCAACCCCGTTTATATTTGCTGCACAACTTGGAATATGTGCACTAAATCAACGTGTCGAATCTTATTCAAATATTTTTAACTGGGGCAGCGCCATTTGTTAAAAATTTTAGACTTTTCTTTTTTTCTAAGCCTTCCCGTAACAATTACGAACAAAATAGCAGAAGGAAGTATCAAATTGGGTCCAGTCGTTTTCAAGTTTTAAGTATCCGAACAATCCACAATCATTAGATTATTGAAAAAAAAGGAAAGTGTTCCTGTTATTTGTTCCAACACTGTAGGCCTTCTTTATCCATTGTCTTCTAATTATCTGCCCTCATCCCATGATTTGTCAATTTTAGACGATATTATGCTTCTTAAATAACAGAAGCTCTCTACGTATTCTATTCGTCATAAAAAATTCGAGATTCCAGATGCAAGCCAAGTAGTACAGCCTTTATTATTAACCTTTGATCATTGCATAGCCCTCGTCTAATATAGGAATTTCTGTACTGACTAACTTTAGGATGTCGATTGCTGCAGTAGTGTTAGCTTCCTAAACTCTACTTAATAGGCGTCTAGGTGCGTTTGCATAAAATGATGCAGTGCCACACAAATAACAGGTATGTGCTCTGGTAATTCAGTTCTCCTCTCTAAGAATCTAAATATTAAATTCTCCTCCTACTACCATTCTATTCAATTGTTCATTTAGTTTATAATGCCCAGTCTTTTCCTATCATAGTTGCCTTGCAATAGTTAGTAATGTTTGAAACCGGTTTAGCTTTGAAAAAATATGAGTATTTTGTGCATAAAATGCATAAAAATAAGGAAAATATATTAAAACTCCATAGCAGTACGTTTTCTGTTAATATTTTCAATAAAAGATGTAATAATTTCAACTGAGACGCAACAAATATTGAAAAAATAATAATTTCCTCTCTATGGTGATCTAGATATGAATTTCCCTTCATAAATGGCCAAATACAACACATGTATGAATAATACTCACAAATGTAAGAATAATGCAAACCTAAATGGGAACGCCACTAAAAACTTCTATTGATTGACTGTGCATATAAACAACAACAATAAAAAATCAATTGCAAGTGAGTGTGTGAGTGAATTTCCATTGCTAAAAAAAATCCCAAAGAGAGAAAAATTCATATGTATATGTACAGGCATATGCACACACTTGTATAAACAATAATGTTGTTATAAGAGAATATAAAAAAATCAAAACAAAAACTACTTTATGCGAGAAATAGAAAACAAAACACACACACATTTGGCATAAAACTGAAACAGGAAAATTTGTGTTCAAAAAGTAAGAAAATATATATATTTGAAGCTGTTGTAACGGAAATATATTTCAAAATATTGTTTTGAAATATGTATTTAAAATGCCTGCATTGCTTGGAAATGCCTGCCTGCAATAACATTGAGTTCATTGAGATTTTGAAATAAAAAAAAAAATTATAAATAAAAATAAAGAATGAATTTTTGTGCGTTTTTTCTCCAATTTCCTGTCTCTATTTTAACGGTATTTATTGTAATATAATTAAGCAGGGCAAGGATTTTTCTCCGTTTCTGTTGTGCTAAAAACATTTCATTGTGAAAAACCGGCATAAAACTATAACGAAAAGCCTATATTTTCAGGCAGATGAGCTGGCAAGGAAGGGCTCTACCACTTATAGGGACAAACCTCATTGTCAAACAAAAGGGAAGTTAGAAAAGATTAATTTAATAAAAAATTATTTATAGTTAATTAACCAGATTTTACATAAATGTAAATGTGCTTTTTGAAGCTTGTAATTTCAATTTATCTTTTATTGTTACCGCACGGGCAGTCAGGACCTCTGGACGACCCGTGCTTTTTGAGAAAATTTTGCACAACACCAAAGATCGTCTCAGTTTTTTCGCCATTCCACGCATATTCAATCCCAGCTCTTAAACTGCCACAATTTGTCCTTGTTCATAAGGTGACAAAGGTTTCTCGTGACCCATATCGCGCAGATTTTTTTTGAATTATAAATTATTACAAGAAAAAAAAAATAATAACATTTGTGATACCTGCTGATTAGATTATTTGCTTATTAATCACTGGCCTCATCATTTTGACGCATTGAATTTTGCACTTATTTACATAAATTTAAATAAACATAATACAACGGTACATCTCTAAAAGCAAAACCGGCTTATTATTCACTTATTTGAACGTAGAATTTTTTTTTGAATAAGGTGACCATATGTAACATTTTATAGTTTGGATGAATTGAGTAAATATTAAGGTGACCTTATCATTTTGAAGCACTTCTTATATAAGTAGCTGACTACACGACTACAAATGCTGATAACGACAATTGAAGTCGTGTAGCCTGACGTCGTCTATGTGTTTATAGCATAAAATATCAAATTGTATAGGATGCGCCAAAGTAAGTAGCTGACTACACGACTACAAATGCTGCTAACGAAAATTGAAGTCGTGTAGCCTGCCGTCGTCTATGTGTTTATAGCATAAAATATCAAATTGTATAGGGTCCGCCAAATAATTTTTGTTTTTTTTTTTGAAAATGCTATAAAAAAAAACTACCGAATATTTTCTCAAATTTCTTTTTTATTTGAAAGTACAATCCTTCCGGTTAATAATGGAAAATAATTGCTGTTTCGGCTGGCCATGCAGTAGCCTACATGATAGGTCTAATTTTTAAGCACATTACCGATTGTGTGCAGCTGTATTTCACCAATGGCTTCACGAATATTGTCCTTTAAAGCGTCAATTGTCTCTGGCTTGTTGGCGTAACACTTATCTTTGACGGCACCCCACATATAATAGTCCAACGGTGTCAAAACGCAGCTCCGAGGTGGCCAAACGACATCAGCTCTGCGGCTGATAATGCGATCTTCAAAAATAGGGCGCAAGACATCGAGTGTAGCCTTGGCTGTGTGGCACGTAGCGCCGTCCTGTTGAAACCAAATGTTGCTAATATCCTCCTCTTCAATTTTTGTGAACAAAAATTTGTTCAACATGGCCCGATAACGATCGCCATTGACTGTAACCCAATTATGCCTCTGGACCAAAATCTGCACCAAACAGTGACTCGTCTTGGGTGTTTCGGCCTTTCAATGTATGCGTGCGGGTTTTCTGTGCCCTAAATGTGACAATTTTGCTTGTTTACATACCCGCCAACATCAAAATGAGCTTCATCTGAAAACATGATTTGTTGTTGGCAAAATCGTCATCTTCTGTAAGTCGATCGCAGGCCCAGATTCCCAGCGTTGTTCAAGCGTATACACAACCATATTCGTTCAGCGGAAGGATAAAACTAATTATCTGTCAAATCAGACATAAGCTAAGTGTTACCATTCACGAAATAAGCATTAGTTGAAAAAAAAAACGTTAGTTGGCGGACCCTTTATAAAATGTAACGCTCAAAGTAATTAAAAAATTAAATTTAAAAAAAAATTATAAACTATTTACTTTTGCCATCGCTGAGAATCGAACCTGTGCAGCTTTGTGTGCAAGGCGTTTAAGTAAATGCCGAGTATTTTCTTATAAAAAATACAAGTTTCTTATCTAAATCTTATCTGTAAAAATACTCGTTTTAATTTTTATTAAAATTTAATTTTTATGTTTACCACACGGTTAATATATTTATATGGACTCGTATATTAGAAAAAAAAATATAAACAATTTATCCATCGTTTCCAAATACAATTCAAAGGGAAATGTAAAACAAAAATTTAATTTATGAAACCGTATTTGCTGCTGCCTCTCACATGCATAGCTCTTTTGAAAAAACAAATAAAAAAAAATATTAAAAAAAGAAGAAGAGAAAACTATAATTTTTGATAATAAAAACCAAAATCCATCTGTATAATCATAAATAAAAAAACGTTTTTTTTTCTTTTCTTATCGAATTATGGTCAAAAGCAGTATAAAAAAGAAAAATCAAAAGCATAAACCGCTTTTGATAAAAAAAGTGCATAAAATGAAATTTCAATAAAAGAAATTAAAAAGAAGGTCATTATTAATTATTGATAATTTTTATTTTTTAATTAAAAGATTTGTTTTAGTGGAGAAATAACTCCCAAAAAATTATTTTCGTTTTCAAAATCAATATAAAATATTTTTTATGCGTTTAGTTTGGGTCCGCCATCTAACGTTTTTTTTTTTTCAATCAGTGCTTATTTCGTGAATGGTACTAAATGTTACCATCATGTCTGATTTGACAGATAATTAGTTTTACTCTTTCGCTGAACGAATAAGGTTGTGTATACGCTTGAACAACGCTGGGAATCTGGGCCTGCGATCGACTTACAGAAGATGCCGATTTTGCCAAAGAACTCATCTTTTCAGATGAAGCTCCTTGTGATCTTGGCGGGTATGTAAACAAGCAAAATTGTCGCACATGGGGCACAGAACAGCCGATACACGCAAGACGAGTCACTGTGTGGTGCAGATTTTGGTCCAGAGGCATAATTGGGCCATTTTTCTTCGAAAATGAGCAAGGAGTGGCCGTTACAGTCAATGGCGATTGTTATCGGGCCATGTTGAATGAATTTTTGTTCACAAAAATTGAAGAGGAGGATATTAGCAACACAGCTGAAGCTACACTCGATGTTTTGCGCCCTGTTTTTGAAGATCGCATTATCAGCCGCAGAGCTGATGTCGTTTGGTCACCTCGGCGCTGCGATTTGACACCGTTGGACTATTATTCGTGTGGTGCCGTCAAAGATAAGTGTTACCCAACAAACCAAAGACAATTGACGTTTTAAAGGACAATATTCGTGAAGCCATTGGTGAAATACAGCTGCACACAATCGATAATGTGCTTAAAAATTGGACCGATCGTGTAGGCTACTGCATGGCCAGCCGAGGCAGTCATTTGAATGAAATTATTTTCCATTATTAACCGGAAGGATTGTACTTTCAAATAAAAAAAGAAAATTTGAGAAAATATTCAGTAGATTTTTTAATAGCATTTTCAAAAAAAAAAAAAAATTATTTGGCGGACCCTATAGCATTTAAAATTTAAATTAATTTTTTAAGAAACATGTACAATTTAAATAGGATACAAAATATTATTTTTTAAGGCATTTGTTTAAACTTTTTTAATACCATCTTCACGTCATCCAAGCTCTATGCAGAGATTTTTGTATCCCTTCCGGTCGATAGTTTGTTTAGCAGATCTGCTCCCTTCCTAATGAACACCAGCAGATCCAAAACCATAATGGGTAGATATTTCACCCAGTGAGACCCTACGTCTACTCAAACATTTCCACCTCAACCTACCCAGAAACCCACATTCCGATGCCTGTGAGCCCAATCTACAGGATGGGCAAATTTGAAGTTAGGAAGTAAATTGGCTATCAAATGATGAAATGTCAAGAATTGAACTGTCAACCTTAGACACTTATTTAGTAAAAAATAGGGAAATTTGAACTATGGCACGCTGCACACTTGCACAAATAACTTTAATTGTGATAATTTACTATCAATATGGTGATAATTTTACTCTATAACTTTGTAAAATTCAAGCAGTTTTTCCTTGTTATCAGGTACCTTCTGCAACCGCTGTGCAAAATTTAATCACTAAATTCGAGGCTCTCGGTACTATTGCAGACAATAGATCAAAACAATACGCTCGTAGTAGTCGTGTTGATACAAACATAACCTTTGTACAACAAGGTATGGAAAATGAGCCTGGAACATCAACTCATCGACGTTCGCAACAACAACAAGATTTTGCTTAAAGATCTTCATCATCGCGTTTATAAAGATCAAGTCGTTCAAGACGAGCATTGTTTGCGTCGAATGTTAGTGAATTTGCTGTTTGAAAAACTGAACGAAACGCATTTTTCAACAAAATTATCTTTAGTGATGAGGCCTATTTTCAATTAAGCGTTTATGTAAACAAACAAAATTGGGGCTCACAAACAGTCCTTGAAAACCATTACATACAAAGAAAGTGACCGTATGGTGAGGTTTGAGGTTAGGCGGCATCATCGAACGTATTTGTTCAAAATACGCATTCTCTGCGCTACCACACCGTGATAACCAATTCTTTGTGGCCACAATTGGCTAATATTGACATCAGTGGCCAGCCTAACAACCCAGTTATAGCATCAGAACTTTCCCGGTCGTTAATTTATCGATTTGGCGATGTCAATTGGCTGCCTCGTTTTTGTGATTTAACGCCGCTGGATTAATTTCTCTGGAGTCATTTGAAACACCGGGTTTACGGTAACAAACCACAAACAACTGATACTCTCAAAGATGAAATTGGTTCAACATTTTGTGAAAAGAGCGGACGTTTGCCGACGTGCTAGAGGTGGACATTTGGTATGAATAAAACATAATTTGTCGAAAAAAATTGTTTTAAAACCAATTTACTTCCTAACCTCAAATTTGCCTACCCTTTACAAACATGCACATCTGTGACCTTCATCCTTTTTAGATGTGTTTTTAGTCTACAGTGGTCCTTAAGAAACTCGGTTAGGACTTTAAAGTCGGGCCTGCCATATTTGAGAACAGCAGTGGTCGCCCTTTGTGCATCCAGTGTTCCAAGTATTTGGCAATTTCTCAAATCGTTGATTAGATTGAGGATGGCAGTAAGTGGTGCTGCTCAGCAAGGTTTCTGACCGATATAGGATATCATATACATTCCACAGCGTCCAGGTATCCAAAACAACTGATTCTTATTTTCAAGCGAAAGCTTTTGCAACGTATCGTAGCAGTATTTGGCCACTCTAGATATCATACGATTCGTTCCAAATGCCATTAAGGCAGCTTGGAAGTCAGAGAATATGGTAATGGTCTTACACTTGATTCCACTGCCCAGGTTGATCTCCGCACATATAGCAATGGCCACGATCTCAGCCTGGAAGATACTCTGTGATTTTCCCAAAGAGGTCGACAAGTCTCGGCTGGGTTAATGAACCAGCACCGACACTCATTCATTTTGGAACCATCGGTATACCAATCATCACACTGCCGGTCCGGAAGTTCAAATCTGAATCTCCTGCCAAAGCGCAGAATCTAAGCCCTAGCATACAGGGTCAAAAATGGTTCTTCGACTTCCCAACGAATTTAGGGATTATTTGGTCAAAAATTTTGACACCCTCATCATATGAATGTGAAACGGTGTTAAGCCAATCAAAGCCTGCAAGGCCGCTGTTGGACTTGACCGTTTCGTATCGCACAGAAGAAACCATACGCTACAAAATAGAGTGGAATATAGTATTTTCCCTTCAGACTTTATCTTTAGGGTCTCGCATAGACTGACCTATCATAGCAACGTCTTTCACACGGTGGTGACGGCCATTCGGGAAGACATTAATTGTCTTGTAAGATACATAACCACGATGGGGGCATATGCGTTTATATCGATACTTAGGCGGTAATCAAGTCGTTAAACTTTATGTTCCGGACGGTGTGGGAATGCTAATCATCATTAGCTTTTTTTCCAGAGATTTTGCTTTTCCGGGAAAAGCGGGAAATTCTAAATTTCCGAGATCTCGGTCTATGAAAGTATAAACCATTTAATAGATCTGTTCCTCTTCTTTCTTTCTGCCAAGAATCTTAAAATCGCAGCATATGGATTGAAAGCAATTCACAACAAAGTAAGTGTAAGTCTTCACTACAACTAGAAAAGTGCACGCTTTACACTCTGGTGGCATCATACGACCTTATTTATTCAAACGTAACTGAATACTGTGCTACTTAATTAATATCAGGTGTTTTTTTAGAGGCTCATGACTTAGAGTTGGCAACACTGTTTTATTTGACAACCAATTTAATTAGAGCCAATCGACCATTGTATGCGCCACATATTCGGCAAACAGATTAAGCACAAATTAATATTGATATTGAGTTTCCATTCAAAATTTTTCTATACAATGAAGCCCATTTTTTTGTTGAACAAGTACGAAAATAAGCAGAATTGTTGCATTTGGATTGAAGGTAATCCACAAGATTTTATCGAAACACCGTTACATCAACAGAAAATTACTGATTGGTGCGCTTTATGGGCTGACGGTATCATGGGTACGTACATATGACTTTAACAACAGTGATGGTCAGAATGTTACTGTCAATGATGAACGGTATAGGCACATGATAAGAAATTTTTTCGTACCTCAATTAGCTGGCATTAATCTTGCTGACATATGGTTTTAGCATTACACAGTGCGCACTACATTGATTGAATTACTCAAAGAAACTTTTGATAAAAGATTACTTTCAAAATGGTATACTTTAAAGCAGATTCAGGCAAAAAGCTGCTCTTCTCTTCTATTTTCACACGTACGTAGTCACACGCATAGGCAAAAAATAAGCAAAAAATAAACAAAGAGAAGTAAAGAGAAAACAATTGGAAAAATACGGTGTAAAGTGGCCTGAGTAAGAGAGTGTCAAACCACACACAATTGTAAAATGCATTAATATTAGTTTGCCGAACGCTGATTTAAATCTTTTCGAATGTTTTCTTTAGAGTTATGTAAAGTCACTTGTCTACGTCGATAAACCAGAGACAATTGAACAGCTGGAAATCAATTTTCGAAGAGTTATTGGCGACATACGGCTGCATATGTTGCAAGAAGATTGTGAAAATCGTTGTTCCAAATTACGTTTTGTGCTCGCGAGCCGTGGCGGTCATATTTAAACATTAATGCCATACAATTTTTTAACCAACACCAACAAAGCCCGTTTCATTGATATTGAAAATATATTTCTTTGTTGTATCTGTGTAGCTGTTAAAAAAAACACCCGATAGATATAAGTAATAATTAATCCGGCGTTACATTTCGGAGGAAATGCCAACACTATACGGGAATTTTTTTAATTTTTTTTATTTTAATTCAATTTTATTTTAATTTACTCCCTTTAAAGGGTTAAAAATCTTATTATATTCTTATTTACTTTTACTTTGATTTATTTTTAGGATTTAACATGTTTATTTTGTCTCAATCATTCGCTCCATCTCTCCATCTCTCTCACTCTTACTCTTCTCATCAATTTGAATGATAGACATGTGTCATTTTCTATGTGTGTATTTAGCATAAGTTATTGTTGGCTAGTAACAGTCAGACATATAGAAAAAACAATAACAACAACAACGATACTGAACACATGTGTTCTCGTACAACAACACAATAACCACAACAGTTAAAATGAAAACAAGAAAAATGGCTGGCTAACTTATTAGAATTACAAATTAAATTATGGTTACACATTACAGACATTACAGACATTACAACTACGCATTAAAGCAGAGATTAACAAACTGTTGCAAGGAAATTATGTAGGTATGTATTTAAAATATTATTTATTTTTTTAAGTTTAGGCAGCTTGCTTTTATTATACATATGTATATAAATAAGGAAGTTAAGCAAGGCTCTCTTTAAAATACACGTACACATATTTACTTAAGAGCAGTAGTTATTAAAGAGTGAGAGAGCCCAACAGCAAGAGAATAAAGTTAAGTAACTACCGAAAAGACAAAACAACGGGGTTTTAAACAGACAAGGTTTTACATGAGTGTTGAGGGTGTTTCAGCGATAGTTTAGTGGTTGCATAAGCACTGATATATTTAATGAAATTTTTTTTTTGCAATCTATTGCTTGTGCTTGCTGGTTTGTACAAGTCGTTGGCATAAGTAACTTTAAACTTTACATGAAAGATAGTTGTGTCTTGGCACATAACTTCCAGTTTGTAAAAGCAGTTTGTGCAATCAACTTGTACAAGCACACAGAAGGTAAAGCATTTACTAAATAAAAAATTAATTCACAATCTATTCCTTGTACAAACGGTTTGTACAAGCGGCTTGTACAAGCAGTTTTTACATTGTATTGCTCAAATAAGTTAAAAATGTAAAATTTTTTGCTTGATAAATTATTTTACAATATATTGCTAGTGACGACGGCTAGTAAAAACAGTTTCTACCAGCAATTTGCACAAACAAACTAAAAAAGTCTAGGTTTTTGGACTGATAGATTTGCAATTGCAAAAACAATTAAATTTTTTATTGTTTTATAAATTAATTTACATACCAGTGTTTGTACAAGCGGTTTGTACAAGCAATTTGTGTAAAAGATTTGAATTTCTTGTATTATAAATCAGTAGCTTGCACATACGATTTGTGCAAACGATTTGCACAAGCTAGTAAACAATTTTGAAATACCTTTCTCAGAAATTAATTTACCATCTATTGCTTACACATGTGATTTGTACAAGCAACTTGTGCAAGCAAGTCATGAAAATTTTAAATTTCCTGTTGAAAAAATATTTTACAATCCAGTCGATTTGCACAAGGCAATAAAAAAATTTTAATGTCTTATTTTATAAATTACTTTAAATTTCATTGCATATACAGGCGATTTGTACAAGCGGTTTGTGCAAACTATTAGCACAAGCAGAGCAAAACTGTTGTATTTTCTGTTTGATAAGATATTTGACAATCTATCGCTTGTTCAGGCGTTTTGAACAAGCAATTTGTGCAAACGATTTGCACAAGCAAACCTAAAAATTTTTGCTTGTATAAACGGCATATTATCTGACGAATAAAAGCAAAGAAACGATTAGTAGCCTTCATTAACAACAAATCTTCAAAAACTGTCGGCCTTTTATATTTTGTTGACAACTAACGACTCGCTTCACTTGTATGCAAATAATCTCAACTTCTTTGTTAAAAAAAAACTACTTTAAGGCAGTAAATGAAATTCGGTTTTTGTTTTTTAGGCCTTATAGCCTTTTTAACCTTTTAAAATTTAATTTGCCTGCAAAAAATTTGATATGGAAAAACTTTGTAAAAACTTTCTTTCTTTTATCGAAAACTATAAAACAATTTTACGGTCTATGAAAAAAATTTAGAGAAAAAAATTTTAAACTTTAAAAATAAACATTTAAACATTACAAAGGAAAACAAGAACAACAAAAGTTGTATATTTAAAAAATCAAATTAAACACACATTCTGTTTTTTTGTTGTTTTTTTATTTCAATTTTTAAACAAGTTCATTGATTGCTGATGATGGGTGAAAAACGTAAATTACTTGGCAGGCCTTAATTTTCCAATATATTGTTGCTTTATTTTGTGCAGCATTTATTTTTATATATAAAAAACAGCAACAACAACACTAAACATGAGTGCAATAAATGTGTGGTAGTACTCTTGGTACGAGAACAAAAACGAATAAACTCTACACAATTATTTAGTTGTTGTTAGTATATACTCCTTTAACCATAACAACAACAACAGCAGCAGCTTAACATTTGTTAAAGGGACTTGCTGATGATGCTCTGTTCTGTTACTTCGTAACTCTATTTGTTCGTACATAAGTTCGTTCCTGCTGTTTTTTGTGATGAGATGTTATTACGTCCTCCTCGCCTATGTCTGACAATGGCGACTACATTCTGTTTATGTTGATGATATTAAACTGTTAATGGTAGTAATAATGTATGTTTGTTTGCGTGTGTGCGTGTGCCTGTGCGAGTTTATGCCCACATTTGACTGGAAGCTAAAATAATATTAAACAACTGAAATGCATACAAAACATATGCTATGTTATTACTTACAACAACTATATATACACACACACGTATACATACAAACGTTATAACAGTTTGGTCTCTTTGCTGCTGCTATTTTTTATAAAGTTTTGTTTTTGCTTTTTTGTATATCAGAAAATTACTACTAACGAAAAAAAAACTGCAGACAGATTTGTAAAAAAATGTGCGCTGTTGAAAAGTACTAAACTAAATAACTGAATTAGTGGGTAGGTGTGATAGTCACACAACAAAATGTAATGAAGTTGTTAGGAATATAAGGAAATAGGGCATGTTTTGTAATAAATTTCGAGTTTAAGTTAATCAAGAGGTGTTTTATAACTATTTAATAAATACTTCCATATATTTTTATTGCTTAAAGTGGTATACATCGCTCCCATACGCATTCTAGACATTTCAGTTGCAGTAAAATTGGTAAAACTTATTTGCAACGAACTTTAATAAAAAACAAGCTTTCAAGATGCAGTTTAGTTGCTATAATACTGGCAAGACTTGTTATGGATTTATAATAATATTAATATTTTACATTGTTGTTTAGATTATTTTCTTTTAAGCTAGTAAATGTATTTTTTTCCTTACCCAACATTCAACAAGCATTTTAAAATCATATCGTTTCAATAATCCTTATAAAAAAAACCAAGGAATGGAAAAAAGAGGAAGAAAACTTAAGAAGAAACATTTTAAAATTATAGAGTCTTTGATTTGTTGTTAAAACGCCCCTTTTTTGCCTACGGTCTTACAAAATAAAACCGATACAGCTTTTTTCTTTTTCTTTTTGAGGTTTTAATACCAATATAGACAACAATAATTCACTTTTTTCAATTCCTTTAACGTTTTATTACATTTGCTGACCATAATTCTAATCGCATTTTAAATACTTGTTGTACATTATAAAACCCAGCCTTACTTGGTGCTTAGAAAAATGAAATAAAAAATTAATATTTTAAACACAAATCACTTATTAACAAGTGTCAACACGTTTATGTTTGTTTTTACCTTAAAAAACTTTAAAAAAAATATATGAAAAAACTAAGCGATTCTTTTCACCTTTTATTTAATGAAACTCAAGGAGAACTTAATTAAAAATTCAAAACATTTTGGTCGGAATTGAGAAAGAAAAAAGAAAATTGTTTTCAAGCCCACTATAATTTTGAAAAATTAAAATGAAAAATACATAAAATATATGATAAAAACTTAATAAAAATGAAAAAACCTAATTGGCGCCATTTTAATTAATTACAAACGACATTTATGACAATTTTTTGAGATTTATTAAGAGTTATGCTAAGTTTTATATTTAAATAAAACCGTTACATTGAAAAGATTAATTTTTCCTGAATATAAACTACCTATAGTTTATTTGTATTAGTTATCAACTTACAATTTTTTCCATTTTTTATGAATTTAAATAGATAATTTGTTTTATAGATGATTTTCCAGAGAACCAGCCAATGCTGAACGTCCTTCAAATATTTGCAATTTCAATTACATACAAAAAAAAAACGTTGCTAAAAAGATAAAAATAAAGAAATTAATTAAAACTTGTTTTCAAAATAAACTAAATTTCTTGAAAAATTAATTAACTATTAATCTTAAAAGCAAATATTTAAAAATTAACAAGAAAATATAAACAAAACTTTTAATAAATCTGAAAAAACAGAGTAAACAAAGGCATTACTTTGTAACAACCGCATTTAAACAACGCTGTGTAAGTTACAACTCAACACTATACTAATATTAATACACCTATACATGTACAGAAGACATTCATTGGCCTATAAATATTAAGACCTATGCAATAACAACGCTTCATAACAATACGAAAGCAAAACATAACATTTAGTTTTTGCCGAAGTATTGCCAAAGTAAACGAAGTTATTAATTATTAAAATATAGTGGAGCATTTTCTTCATTTGTTTATTTAAAAGAAAAAGGGATATACTCCTCAAGAAAAGAAAATTAAAGCATAGAGAGAGAGAGAGAGGGGGAGAATATAAGCAAACTTTATCTCCTTGCCAAAAGTGAGAAGAGATTAGTTGTTGAAGTAAATTAAACAGATTTTATTTTTACTTTCTTTTTGTACAAGAAAAGTTAAAATTACAGAACAAACACACACGCACACACGCAATAACTAGAGTTTTTATTTAGTAAAAGTGCGGCAAAATATTTTTTGTAATTATGTTTGTATGATTGTCTACACACATTGAAAGAGAGATTATTTTTTTGTCATTGCAAGTTAATTTTGTTAGACATACAATTACATATGAGAGATTAAAAGTTGATTTATACAATTTAATTATATTCTATTTCTTTCGAAAAACTTCTTATTTCTTTATTAAACGTTAGATTAGAAAAAATAGTCAATTGGAATGGAAGATGGGAAAAAGCAATGTCTTAAATCAAAAAGATGAACTCGGTATTTAAATTTTAAAAAATAAACCAAAACAAGACAGACGGAAAACAGAGATGCCGTATGAAAATTTTAATGAAAAAGCAGGGAAAATATGGGGAAAAAATATATTTTTAGCAAATTGTATACCATACAGTATATTGTTACAAAAATCAGGTTGGGCACCCTTGTCGTTTAAAAATAAATAAAGAAAAGGCATAAAAACAACTACGTGCCTGTGTACAGATAATTAAATCGACAACAACACACACAGATAGAAATGTTAACAAATAAAAATATACGGCAACAACAAAAACACGCAGAAAATAAAACAACTAACAGACAATAACAAACAACAATAGCTAAAAGAAGTAGATGCTTATATTCGAAAAGCCACATAAGAACTAAAAAGAATACAAAAAGAAATAAATAAAATCTACCTGAAATATCGACAGGTTCGAGAATTTTCGAAGTATTGTTTACTTAGCCATATAAAGAGCACATCGGTGTGAACAACAATCAGTTTTGCATATAACACACATACAGCTGTTTACGTATGTACGTAAAGTGCAATTGGGTTCGCTCAAAACGTAAGCAAATGAAACTGAACGAAATTTGACGAGAAATTTGTTAAGTACATTATGATTATACGCATTTGATTGTGTGTATTTGTACAGTCGTTGAAGCTAGCCTATGCATATTATGATTAGGCCTTTAACCTTCACAATCGACTTGACGTGGAGGTAGATCAATAATAGCTTCGAAGGAGACAATTCTTAATGAAACTGTTAAATCGTTTAATGAGTGAAGACAGATGGCAAAAAGTTTAACTAGTTGTTTCCTTAAGCACCTAATAAGTCAATTAAAATTATAATTTTTGCCTATTTTGAAAGTAAATATCGGCGATTAATACTTATTAAATCAATTACTTGAGGAACAACAATCTTAAGTTTTAGCAGAACATAAACCATCCCATTTAATCATAAATTTTATGCCCTAAAGGAAATATTAGGGTCCAACATTTATTATCAAAATAACTGAATACTGAGGTACATATGTATGGTATGTCATTTCATTGTTTTTATTACTTTAAGCATTACATAAAAGAAGAGAACAATTTTTCAAACATACATTATCAATTAGATATGGCATCTCTACGCTCTCTTATTACTTACAACATTGCTTAGAAGAGGGGGAACAGTTTTGTGTAAAGAGTGATAGCATAAATTGAATTTCCCTTTTGTATGCTGTTTAAGCTATAAATGGCAGGACATTAATTTTCCCAAGAAATATTAAATCTGGCAGCTTACTATCTCCATCATCTTTTATTTTTACTCTTTGTGTATTGTAAGCTTTTAATAAACAAAGGGAAATAACACTTAATCACAGACTTACGAGTATGTATGTATTAAAAGGAGGAAAAAAAATACCCTCTAAGCACAGAACTAAGCTTTGAGTTTAAAACAACAAAAGCCAAATAACGGTTTTCTTTTCTTAGCATATACACGTGTAACTGTATGTGCGTGATATTAGAGAGTTAGAGGTTAAATGAGTAATAGTAATAGAAAATTAACTGAGTGGGTGGTTTTGATTTATCTTAGATTTATATAGAGACTAAAACAGAGCAATAGTTTAGCAGAGACAAGAGGTGTCAATGCTAAAACAAAAACAACAACAACTAATATAGAGAAGAGATAAGAAAAGTAACAGTTGTTTGATGCTGCTGCTGTATATTGTTGTTGTTGTCGATGCTTTTGATTTTGTTTTTATTATAAATTTCCTTTGTACGTACCGTTATTGTAAATATTATTGCTGTTGTTGTTATTATTGTTGTTGTCTTTACCATTTAAGCATTTGAAAAAAAAAATTGTCGGCATTTTTACTTTTGATTTATATTTTATGTTGTTGTGCTATTGTTGTTTTTGTTTTTTTAATTTTGTTTTGCTTCTCTATCGTTTTAATTTTATAGACCGTGTAACTGTTTTTAAACACTCAACGAATTAAATAAATAAAGATGTTGTTTACAAAACAGGAATTGCTCAAGGGGCGAAAAAGAGATAGAGGGAGAGAGAGGCAGAACGCAACTATGTAATAATTCATATTTCTTGTTTAATTAATGCTTAAACTAAATGTTGCCTAAATGTGAAGACTAAACAAACAAGAGTTACCATATGACAATATTTTTATAAAAATAATAGATATTTTTTAAACAATATAGGTAAGAAGTGTTTAATAAATATTTAATTTACAAATTGTTATTTCAATATTTGTTTTTTAAATAGCGAATATGTATGTTCCTTTGCATTTTAAAGCAATTTTTCTAAGAATTCTTTCAAAAAAAAAAAAAAAAACAATAACAAAAAAACCATAAATTATCCATAAATTAATTTAAAAACCATCTGCGGGCGCTTAATTAGTCGTTTATGTTTGTTTCAAATATTTATTTATTTTTATTTTTATTTTTTTATAATATGCTTGCCTGTCTTGTTTAAAATACCCAACAATAATACGAGTATAATAATGAAATACAAAAAAAAAAAACAGTTAAACAGGTTGTTGTTTATTTTAGTGTCTGTTGAAAAAAAACAGAGCTGGGGTGTCTTATTTGTACGAAAAAGCTATAAATTATTTGGGTTTAAAAACAAACACAAAAAACGGTTTGATCCGTCTGTGTGTTTTAAAAAATTCTCTGAATGTTTGTTATTTAAGGGCATAAAAAAGCTGAAATCAAATAAAAAACGCTTTTTAAGAAAGGTATTTTTATAAAATAAAGCCATTAATTTTATGTTTTGTATGTACATTCCTTTTTAGAAATTGTCAATTTTATGTTTAAAAAAGTATGGTCTTTTGTTTTGCTTCAAAAGTTTATGTCATTTAATGTTCAAAATAATTCAGGGAATTATGATTTAACACATGTGGTGTCATTAATTAATATTAATGGCATTTTTCCCACTTAATCCTAATTTTTTTATTTACATATTTAAATACAAACCATAATATAATCTAAAATTTCAATAAGCTTTGTTTAAGTCTTTAAGTTATGCATGGTTTTTCCACAAAAATTTAAATTAAAAACACAAAATCTTGTTTAGAAAGCCATTAAACATATTATCAAAGCACTGAGGAATTGTTGTTGTTTTTGCTAAAATACTTTTAATTTTTATTATTAATTTATAGTTTATTGAAATATTTTTTCTAATTTTATTAAAAACGTATTTAATTCAAATGTTTTTCTCTATTACAAAAGCAGTAAATCAAACAATTAATTTAGTTTTTACGAGGGCGGTTTGATATTGAAGCTACCTAAGTAGGAAAAAAAAATTTTTTTTTCAGAAACCATTCATTTCTCAACATAGTCTCCTTTTAGCTCAATACACTTAGTAAGACGATTTTCCAACTTTTTTATACCATCTGAATAATACGATTTTGGGAACTCCTCAAAATACGGAAAATACGGTAATCACTTCTTCGTTTTTTCAAGTTTGGAAACAGGAAAAAGTCACTAGGGGCTAAATCTGGACTATAAGGTGGATGATCAACTAATTCGAAGTGCATTTCGCGTAGTTTTAGCATCGTATCTAATGCTGTGTGAACCGGTGCGTTGTCTTGAAGAAAGAGCACTCTTTTCTTGTTTAAATGTGGTCGTTCTTCCTTGATTGCATTAACCCATTGATCAAATAATGCACGATAATACTCTTCTGTGATTGTGGATCCCTTTTCAAGATAATCGATGAGCAATATTCCGTGTGCATCCCAAAATACAGTGGCCGTAATCATGCCAGCCGATTTCGCTGTCTTCGCCTTCTTCGTAGCACTTCCACCAGCTTCTATTTGCTTCTATTGATTTTTGGTTTCAGGTGTGTAGTGGTGGAACCACGTTTCACCAACAGTTATTAATCTACGCCAAAAATCAGCAGGATTATGCTTTATCATATCCAAACACCGCTGTGAAGTGATCTGTTGAACCCATCTTGCCGATAGCTTTTTCATATGCAAATATTCATGCAAAATGTTGAACACACGTTCATATGATATGTTTACCATTTCAGCAATCTCACGGATTTTGACCCGGCGATCATTCATAACGATATCGAGGATTTTCTTGATTTTTTTTTCAGTAACCACCTCTTTTGGCCTTCCTGTTGATGGTATTGTTGCAGTCCAATATTTTACCATATAATCTGACGTAGCAGATTCGCCGTAATGTTTATCAAGCTTTTCTTTTGTCTCTTTCGCCGTGTTGCCTTTCAAATAATAGTGTTTAGTCACTACACGAAATTAACTTTTTTCCATTTTCCAAGAAACTCAAAAGTTGCTTACTTCAAACGACTACAACAAATAAACTAATCGACGAATTTGGCTAAAATTTTAACACCTGACGTTTGACAGATCATAATTTCTAAGAAAGAAAAAGTTTTTGTGTTTGTGCTGCCATCTAGCACTAGGTAGCTTCAATGTCAATCCTCCCTCGTACTTAATTTTTTAATATTTTAATTTAAAATTATTATTAGTTTTCTTAAAAACAAGGCTATGTCGCTACAATTAACTACAACTGGCAATACCGTATGCTTTTAATATTAGCACAGGCATAAAATTCATTGTAAACAAAGAGATACAGTGAGATACCGTTATATTTGGGATTTCATTTTTTAAATTTCCTTTACAAAGCAGGTGACTGGACTTTCGTTTACAAAATATTTTAGTGCAAAAGTTGGATGGAAATTATCACTATACTGAGAGAGATAGAGAATGAATGGCAAGGAGAGTAATAATTTAAAGCGAGAGAGAACCTGTTAACAAAGGACTATAGTCTAATAAGAAGTGAATTAAAGGTAATCAAATTAAATTCAATTTAAAAACATATCAAGGATAGTGGGGGTGAGCGAAAGAGTGGCAAGAGTATGCATGAACAGCATAGGGTTTCCGTTCGAAAAGATGTTGTTTTATTCCAGTCTAATAAGGCTTTTAAACAATACAGGGAAATTAAATACTACTTAAGTGTTGTTTTTGTGCCGCTGTGATATGGTAGGTAAGACACCCGCCGACCGAAGCCAGACCATCTGAAAAAAGAAAAAGTTTTTCGACAGCGGTATTACCTCATAGCATTAGCTAGTAACTGGTTATGAGTATCACTACTATTAAACACTTCTCTAATGCATTTACCGTTCGGAGCCGCCGTACCGTATAAATTGGGCCTCAGTCTCTAGCCGAAATATATATCAGTACCCCATTAATGGAAGATTTAAATAACGCACTAAGATTGGATAGTATGTATGTAGCTGCCAAAGAATATGTTTCTTTTGACATCTAGGGCTTGGCATTCACAGAGAAGATGGAAAATCATTTTCATATCTTCTTAGTCATTGCAACTGTGACAAGAGTCCTTAAACGCGAGTATAAATCGATTCAATGTCCAGTTATTACAGCCAGTAACTTCGAGATATGCCTTCTATTAAGGGTTTTAGGTCGCATAGTGCGTTTTTCATTAAAAAAGGGACATATTGATGTGGCCATCCTGCACATGTCTAAATAAAGCCATCTATTTTCAGCCATTAAAAAGGTGTCTAAAGATACTGCGAAAAAACGACAATTGCCAGGCAATCCAAAATAGGTTTGGCTCAACTAAGATCAGGATAGTGCAGCCGCCTCAATTAGTACTTACTTATATGACACTACAAAGGTCTGACGGTTTTGGCGATTCCAAAAAAGTACGCCAGCTGGATCTATTCTGCGCTAACTGACGCCAGTTTGGGATTCCTAAGGCCTTCAGGCTATGCAGCACTTGGTCTCTGCAATGAAGATTTGGTCGTCCTTTTCCCAGCTTTTCGCCTTGTGGTACTGTATCTGCCTTATAATGCCTTCATCCATACGAGAAACGTGGCCGTCAGCGCAGCCGCTGACGCACATTAGCGTCACTATATCCACGTGCCTGTACAGATCGTACAGCTTGCTGTTCTGACGTGAGCGGGTAAGGTAATCATCTCCTACTGGTAGAGGACCGACGATCTTACGAAGAATTTTTCTCTCAAACGCTCCTAAAACATTTTCATCGTTGTTCGACAGTGTCCCTGCTTCTGCGACTTATAGTAGGACAGGAATGATAAGCATTTTGTACAGTGTGAGTTTGGTTAGTCGACAGAGTGCTCTGCTGCTCAGTTGTCTACTAAAACCAAAGTAGCACCTGTTCACGCTATTAAGGCTGGTACCAAGGCAGACAAAGTCCTTTTCTTCTTTAAAGCTATGGTTTCCTACAGTGACACTCTGTCCAAGGCGCGTGGACTCTTTACTTGTTGGCAAAAGATGCTGAGTCTTGTCTTCATTCACCATTAGACCCACTTTAGACGCTTATCTCTCTAGACTGGAGTAATCAGAAGATATAAGGTGGATATTAAGGCCACCAATGCCGATATCGTTGTCGTATGCCAGCAGCGAATAACTTTCTCCACTAAAAGGCTAAAGAAGTCACATAACAGGGAATTGCCTTGTCTAGAAGCCAAACAACTCTTACAGGTTCTTCTTGATTCCGACAGAGCTTAAAGTGGCGCTCAAAGTCATACTGCATGGTTGTATAAATTTAGCTGGGATACCAAATTCATACTAAATTGGTGGTGTAGAGGCAATTTCTATCTGTGCTGTCGAATTCGGCTTTAAAGTCGATGAATAAATAGGTGGCGTGTGTCTATAATTTTCTCACGGATCTTCCTACTGGACCCGAACTGACAGTACAACACAAAACATTTGCCCAGTGTGAGGAACGGGTCGACTTCACCTGCTGCACTTTCATCAGTTAACCAGCTAAATCTTCTAAACTCACTGCGGAATCACAGGTTGCACACACACAGGTTGCTTTCATTTTGGATATACATGCAGAAGCTAAACCGTACTAATAGGATACATTATTAGCTGCTCCAACAACAACAACAACTACTACGTTTTAAGAAGTTTAAAGAAAAACTAAACCCTAAACCTAAAAAAACGCTTAAATACAATAAAAATGTTAAAAACCATTACAAACAATTTTAAAATTCAAAGAAAATGCTAAGAAACATAAATAAAAAATTTTAAAAAATTGGCATAAAAAGGGTATAATTCCACAAAAACTTAAAAAAACCAAAATAAAAACGCTCTAAAAAAATGACAGAGGAAACGCAATAGTTACTTTCTTTGTTTTCATTTGATTTCTTTTCTTATATATGCTATTTTTATTAACTTCACTGTGGTTTTATTGCTTTACTTAAATGGTCTTTGATGCTTATAAGCACAGCTAGGGCTACTGCTGTTTTGGTAATTCCAATGCATTTCTGTTGAAATCAAAACATTAATTAAAAAACGAAAAAAAAAAAATTAAGAATATATTACAAACATATACGCGAAGTACATATTGTATCTGTTGTAGCACACTTTGTTGAAACTGTTTCTTACTCATTGCTGTTGAAATATACCGGATAAATTTTTATTCTTAAACAAGCAACAGCGGCAACAGCAGCAGTCAGCCAAACAAGACAACCTTTTTAAAGGAAAAAATATAAAAAAACAAAATAAAGAAGAACCAAAGCAAGAATACCAGCAGCAGCAGCCATAACCAACTCCACCAGCCAGCCAATACAGTTAAATACACAGAATCAAAATAAATATTATGGTTTGAACAAGAAAAGAAGAAGAAGAAGAGACGAAAAGAAACAAGAAAGAACAATAAAACAAATAGAAAAAACGCAGTAAAACAAACAATAAGTATCTTAAAGATATACACGTATATTAATGTCTAAAACACTTAATACTCGGAAAACGGCCTATAGATACATAGTATGTACATACTGCTTACTTATAAAGGATTAAACACAAAAGCACAGCAAGCTACCGTCGACAAGCCATACAAATTAGTATAAACAATTTAGTATGCAGGCAATTATTTTAGCGACAGTCTAATCAAAGTGTGGCCAGAGACAAGACTACATCTGTAGTAATAGTAGTGCAAAACTTGTGTAGTGTGCGTTCAAGAAAAAAATCAAAAAAGTAGACAACAAAACTAACAAACTGTTTCAATACGCAAAGCGATTTACGTCGTGGTTTCATTAAAAGCTATCACACAACTCAATGAAATTGTTGTTTATTTGTTATTATCTGCTGAATATTATTGTTTTTGTTCGGGTGTATACATATATGGAGCCAATTAAATGTGTGTACTTCTGTGCGACTATGGTTAATGTGGCCTAGCCTACCACTTTTGTAGCTGCTGACAAACTAAGGCTAATGTCTATCTAATGCCACTACGATATGAAATGTGCAACAACATTTTTCTTACGCTGTTACCGGGTATTTCTCTAAGACTTTTCATTTTTAACAGCCCGCCATTTTAACAGTTGTCATAAGCCAGCACGTAACTACTTGATAGATAACAAGTAAGGCTTAAACAACGCATTGAAATTATCAAGAATCATTACTCAAATGGTGGAAATTTCACGGTTACAGTTCGCTAAACTAAAATATTTTTAGTTCAACGTAAGGCACCTTGACCCACCTTACAATTGTGAAATTGGAAAAAAATTCGAGTTGTTGGATTCAAGTTAGTGTTGCAACGAATCGAACTTGAGCCTACCGCTCAAAATTAACTGAGAATATTGTTGTTGTAGCCCATAGTGTTGATAGAAAACCTAGGCGTATCCATTTGTCGTCGATCTTTAGAACTAAGCATTCAAAAAATGACATTCTTGCGAATTTTCTATTAAGATTTATGTCTTAAGGCTTTTAAAATTTACTTAACACAAAAACTCGCAATTACCGACCATAGGTTAGGTTAGGTAGCGTGGTCAACCCCCTAGAGGAAAGGAGTTCCACTTAGGACAGATACCACAAGCATAGAAGCTACCCCGGGGATTAAACAGTCTTCATAGCAAACCATTTTGACTTCAAAATAAATCTCGCAATTGCGGTGGTCTTCATTCTGAAAATTTAGCCAAATATGACAATAGGAGGCAAAAAACTTTCGGCGTCTAATAACAAGGGCATGGTACTGACATATGAGGTTAAAGACAGTCTCATCCTCCTCTTCAGAGCTACTCTCACGTCTTCAAACATCATGCGAAGGAATGTCAATGTCATGAGGACTATAATTGTGCAATGGAGGGCCATGCGACTTAGGAAAAGAAGATATTTAGTTCTCTTTTTATCGAGGTCGATATAGCAGAGCCTACCGCCAACGAGATTTTACCTCGTCATGCACTGACCGGAGAATATCCAGCCTAACTGAGGCAATCGGAACACTAATGATAGGCCCTGGTTCGAAAACATCGAGTTCAGTCCCCGCTCTAGCCAGTTCATCAGCAACACAATTTCTGACGCTATCCCTGTGTCCTGGAAACCGTATGAAAGTGACTTTCGAATGAGACGATATTTTCATGATAAACCTGCGGCGTTCATCGACGAGGATAGATCTCGAGGTAATGCATGCAAGGTCCCTAATCGCAACCTGACTGTTCGATTAAATTAGAAGATTTTCAGGGAATATATCGCCACTCAACAAGCACTGCACAATTCCTCCTAAAATACACTGCAGTGGTCAGACAACCTATAAGACAGTCTAGTGAATTGAGAATTTTTCTATATGGGGCTCTCTTAAGCCAAGAATTATTATTGAAAAGCCTTTAATCTCAATTTGCGACTTTTGGAGCGGTTTTTGATCTATCGCGACATTACCTTCTCGAAAATGAGGCTGATCAAGTGCTACGGTAAATGTTTTGCGGAATTAAACGATAAGAAATGATTTTCGATGGCCGATATTGGATGATTTTGATCTGGATGAAGTTTCTTTTTAAAAAGATGGCGCTATATCACTCTTTTGTGCAAAACATTTTCTAAACGTGTGATTTCTCGAGTAGGTGTTCACAATTGGTCACCGAGATCTCGTGCTTTAATACCTTTAGGTATTTTTCCTTTGGTGTTACGTGAAAAATTAGTTCTAAAAAAAATATTTTTAACAAAAGAACTGCAACCGTTGCATCCTTTCGTACAATATCTCCTTGAACTTCTTCTCTAAGCTTCCCTTTTAAGTCCACAGAAGGGCTCTGACATCACTAGCGTCATTAAAAATTATGATTATGATTATAGATGAGCTCAGATTCACAACTTCGAAAGCCTTGTTTATATTGTTGAACTGTCTTGCGGTGGACACGCGTCGTAGGGCCATTGAAAAATCCTGGGGTGTCAATCCTAGGAATTCTAGGTCGATTTTTGACACGGTGGTTAAGCCCATACTAAGGTCCACAACTTCGAAAGCCTTGTTTGTATTGTTCAATTGGCTTGCGGTGGACCTGATGGCTAAGCAGATGGCTATTATGTCTGCGATAAGGTTGAGGATGGCGAAGACATGGTCTGACAAGAGTCATGGGACTGCGGCCATCTTGCGATATTTGAATACAATCACTGGTGGGGTGGATTACTGTACATTCAAATCCTTACTGGATAGAATGTTCTCTGTGTGCATCTCACCAGAGTCGGTAATGAACGCGTTTCTGTTGAGTTATGCACGGAAGTGTCGAAAATCTGGGAAGGCGTAGGGGGAGGTGTCTTTATTCCTGCATACGGGGTGACTGGCTGATGTACTATAGAGTATTTGTTGTTGATATCCGCATCTGTATGGACAATCAGGCTACGATTAGGGCGCTCTCTACATCGCGACTGATATGTGAATGCCGGGCATCTATTAAACGAGATGGCAAGATATTCAGCCCTATGTATTAAGGGGTCACTCTGACACCGGGGGAGTTGTATGGCGGACGAATAAGCGAGGGAAGGCTTTCCTCTTGCAGATTTCTGGTTCTGCTACACATGTTGGACTGCGAGTGTAGGAGTCTATCTTGAAATTGCCGCGGAATAGGCTGAGAATCCTGTTAGCTGTTAACACTGGTCACTGGGTAGCTGGTGTGAATGTTAAGAAACTGTTCAATGTGTTAGTGGAATGAGGAAGAAGAGGAAACACGATTTTTTCCTATATCAGTGTCCGAATCTTGCGGATATTAGGACTTTTTTTCCTGGCAGACTGTTTCTTTATGTCATATCAGTACTGATGTCAGCAGGCTTTCTTCTTTTGTGTTTCCGTCTGGTTGCTTCGTTTCAGGACGCGGCGCGGACATGTAGGTCCGCTTTGACACTGTCTACTGTGGGCATCATTGTGGGATGAGTATTGGACCCAAGTTAGCTAGACTAGTGAATGGCTAACCTTTGTAACCAACTAACTAAGCTTCTCTGCCAATGACCTCAATCAATTCAAGTGAAGTGAAGTTAATGGCATAGCTTCCTCTTTACAAATGAAAAAATATACGATGATTTCGCTTAAAAATACTCGTTTTTTAACATAACCAAATAGTTCTTCAGAAAATAGCTGTTCATCAGTTTGCTGCCTTACTGATTGTATCTGCAAAATAATTATGTTTTTAGCCGGGTATACGAATTCAATGGCAGCCAACTGCGCATTTGTAGCCGTGCAGTCGTGTAGCCTGTTGTGTTCTATGCACTTCAAGTTTAATAAGTGAAACAACTAATTATAGCCGTTTAAAGAGTTTTTAGTGTTTTAATAAATTTCATTTGAAATTAAACAAGCACCACCATTTAAAGACACTGTGTATAGGGATAAAATACAGCGGCAGCGGTGGTAGTGGAGGTAGCGGCGTGCAAGAAATCAAGTCAGTATGAATGAGTCTGAGACTTATTGTATCGAAACATAATTAATTTTTGTTTGTTTTTATTGTTTTTTTTCTCTACTTTTTTTGGTGGCGCGGCAGGCAATAATGCCTTGATCATATAAACAAAAATGTGTTGTTTTTTGCCCGATATTTAATTTCATTACTTACCATTGATATAACGAAGGGAGAAAGTGGGAGATACTTTAACAAAATATTTTGCAATATTCACTTATTTTCTTTCGAAAAATATAAAATTAAACAAAAATAACATATCTTAAGGGAAAAGGTAAAGAGAGGAAACAATAAATTTTCATGTTGTCAAAATCTCATAAATTAAACATTTTGATTTTGTAACAAAAAACAAATCAAGAAAAAACTTCTATAAAATAAACATACATACATACACACATATAAGAAAACAAAAAAAAAAGAGTTTTTCTTTAAAATTGATTGACACTTGACTCAATAAAACATGATTTTTAAATAAAATTTCTAATTTTACAGACTATATTTTGTAAAGAAATGGCTCCATAGCCATTAAAATATAGGAAAAACAAACACCTGTCAAAACAGAATGTTTTTAAAGCGAAAGCTTTAAAACTATATTTAAGCGATTATTTCTTTTTAAATGGACAACGAAATTTTCATCTTATAGAGGTATAGAACTTTAAGTTGGCATTACTTTTCAAGATGGCGACCCATTTAATAGCTGTCAAGTGATATATTCTCAGTTTGGTTTGGCAATTCATCATGAATAGACTCACGCCTGAACAACGCTTGCAAACAGTGCAATTTTCATTTTTCATAAGTGAATTTTTTTTTTTCAATTTTCAATTTTCATAAGCGAATTTTGTTTAGCGATGAAGCGCAGTTCTTTCTAGTAGAATGGCTACGTCAACAAACAAAACTGCCGCATTTGGAGTGAAGGTAAGCCTCAAGTGTATGCGGAAACACCGTTACATCCAGAAAAACTGACTGTTTGGTGCGCTTTATGGGCAGGTGGAATCATTGGTCCGTACTTTTGCAAAAACGATGGTGGCAAGAACGCTGCAGTCAATGCTGATCGATATAGAGCCATGATTACTAACTTTTTCATTACTGAATTGAATAACCATGACGTCCAGGAGATGTGGTTTCAGCAAGACGGCGCAACATGTCACACAGCTCGTGCCACCATAGATTTATTGAAAGTCACCTGTGAATCGGCCTCCAAGATCTTGTGATTTAACACTAGCTAGCCTACTTTCTGTGGGGCTATGTAAAGTCATTGGTCTATGCGGTAAAGCCACAAACGCTTGACCATTTGGAAGACAACATTCGCCGTGTTATTGCAGATATACGGCCACAAATGTTGGAAAAAGTCATCGAAAATTGGACGTCCAGATTGGACTATTCCGCGCCAGCCGTGGCGGTCATATGCCAGAAATCATATTTAAAATGTAATGCCACGAGATTATATTTCGGATAAATAAAATTCATGTCAATCGAATAATCATCCATCGTTGTTTTATTACAACTTAAAGTTCTATACCTCAGCAAAAAACACCCTATATTAAATAAAATCAACAAAAACAAAAGAATTTTTTTTTTAGCCATCCATGTTCTGATAAAACCCCAGACTGTGCATATAAGCATTGAAAATAAGAAAAATCTTCCTCAGCGTTTAGTTTTTTATTTTCGATAAAGTTTAATAAAAAAAAAACTAAAAATTATTGGAAATTACACAGTGCGACAAAAAAGATACCCGGTAAGCGTTACTATTTCTCTGATAGGCGTTAAATAACCCAATTATTTCAAAATGTTAAGCGCCAAACGGAAGGTGTCATGACTGGTGTAGGTTGCTATAGGGATGAACATGGAAATTTAGTAGTAGATGTCAAGGACAAGCTTGGGTTATGGATTGTATAAAAAAATCCGAGGCCCCAATCGCCAATAACCTGATCATATTAAGGTACGGATTAATACAGGGTGGGCAAATTTGAGGTTAGGAAGTAAATGGGCTGTCATATGATGAAATGTCCTTTAACACTTATTTAGTAAAAAATTGGGAAATTTTACAGAAAGAATTTTAATTGTGAAAATTTATTGTTTGAAAAACGCATTTTTTAACAAAATCATCTTTATTGATGAGGCCCATTTTCAATTAGCATATGTGGGTCATAAAATCCACAAACAGTCCTCGAAAAACCATTACATCCAAAGAAAGTGACCGTATGCTGCGGTTTGTGGTTAGGCGGCATCATCGCCCCGTTTTTTTTCGAAACTGAGCAAGAAAACGCCGTCACCGTGAATTCTCTGCGCTACCAAACCATGAAAACCAATATTTTGTGGCCAGAATTGGCTAATGTTGACATCAGTGAGCTTTGGTTTCAGCAGGACGGTAACACAAGCCACACAGACAGCCACACAATTCGGTTATTGCATGAGAAATCAATGTCAATTGGCCGCTTCGTTCTTGTAATTTAACGCCACTGGATTATTTTCTCTGAGACCATTTAAAAGACCGGCTTTACGTGAACAAACCACAAACAACTAACAATCTGAAAGATGAAATTCGGCGCTGCATTGGCGAAATAAGTGAACCTTTGTTGCTACAAAGCGGACGTCTGCCGACGTGCTAGAGGTGAACATTTGCCCGACATCATACTCCATTATCAATTCCCATTTTTCTATTTTATATTGGAATGAACAAAACGAAATTTGTCAAAAAAAGAGATGGGTTTTTAAGCCAATTTACTTCCTAACCTGAAATTTGCCCACCCTTTATATCGGGGAAGAAAAATAAAGCCGCTGGAGCCGACGGACTGCCGGTTGAGCTATTAAAGGCTGGTGACGAATAGTTCGAAGAACGCATGCACTAGCTGCTTTGCGCTATGTGGTCGTATAAATGTATGCCAAGCGATTGCAACCTGAGCGTGCTTTGCCCTCGCACAAGCTACTGAAGACTGAAGCCCAACGTCAGCAAATTGATCGGTCCTTATCAGTTCAAGCCTGGTAAGTCTACCATCGAACAAATTTTTAAAATAAGTTAAATGCTGTAGAGGAGCCATGAGAAGAATATTGACACACACTAACTATTCGTCGACTTTAAAAACGTCATCGACAACACAGACAGGAATTAGGTATCCCAGCTAAACACCACTGAAAGCTTTGTCATAATTGGAAGCAATCTATCCGAGTCATTTTGTACTGAACGAGGTCTTAGACAAGGCAATTCTCTGCCGTGTGACTTCTTCAATCTTTTACTGGAGAAAATTATTCATGCTGCCAAGTTAAATCGCCAGGGCAACATATTTTACAAGAGTATGTCGACGATATCTACATTGTCGGCCCGAGCTATATCTACACAGGTTTGAAGTAGTGAAGGACTTTGTCTTTCTTGGTACCAGCCTTAACAGCGTGAACAACGTCTGTCTATAGATCAAACGGAATTACACTTGCCAACAGATGCTACTTTGAGCTCAGTAGAAAACTGAGGTCGTGAACCCTCTCTCAACGAACTAAGCATACGCTCTACAAGACGCTCATCATCCCGGTCCTCCTATAAGGAGCAGAAGCATGGACACTGTCAAACAATGTTGAATATTTTTAGAAGCGTCCGAGAGAAAAATACTTCGTAAGATCTTCTCCTACTCTACGAGTAGGAGAGCGTGCAGCGAGCAGTACAGGGACTGGATATAGTGAAGCGCATTAAGATACAGTAGCTGCGTATGGATGAAGAAACTCCGGCAAGCCAGGCCTTCGATACGGTATCCCAAGGCAGAAAATTACGAAGAGGACCACCAAATCTTTGTTATAGAGACCCTACAGGGAGATGCTAAAAAGAACGTTGTAATTTGCGTGGGAAAGGCGCGTTCGACGTTAGCCAAGCTAGGGAATGTATAGTGTGTAAATAACATAAGCACTGCAACTAAATGCCAAATTTTAACAACTGTGTGAAATCTGCGCTTCTTCTTTATAGCGCAACGTCAAAATTTTATAAACCGTTGCCTTTGAAATTAGGGTGAGCAATTTAAAAGTTTAAATTTGAACAAGCGGTTATTTCGAATCTGGCAATACTTATGTCTTTCTATTCTGTAACAAAACTCAGTATGTTATCTCCACTGGAAGACAAGAATCGATTTACGCTTGAACAACGTTGGGATTTATTGGAAATCTATTTCCAAAACAAGGGTGGCGTGGTGTAGTGATTAGAGCACACGTATAACAACACAAACGACCCAGGTTCGAGCCCCAACAGAAGACATGACGCAGCAAAATTTGATTGTGGTTTCAAATGGTTAATAAAGAGACTTCAACTTCACTCCAGACAACTCCATCCAAAAACAAATAAAAGTAAAGAAGAAGCACCAGCATACCTCTGGCGATAATGACAAACATTAGACGAATGATCAGGGAAAAAATTACAATGCTAAAGTAAAGATCACCACCAATTAGAAAGGATCTTCACCACTACGCAAAATCATATGGAGAAAGCTAAAGTGGATTGATCATCTATTTACTTGGCTTGAAAGATCAAATTGATTAAGAAAACTGAAACAATGTAATGGATGGCTTTGTGAAAAGCCAATATGCTCCCTAGAGGAGCGACGGAGAAAAAAAATTCCAAAACAAAGACAAAAAAAATTTCAAGTTTCAAAAGTATTTAGGGTTCAGAAAACCCAAACGTGACTATTTGGTGAGGTTTGTGGAGCAGAGGCACCGTGATAACAGATTTTTTTGTACCCGCTCTTCATGCTGTTAATGTGAACGATATTTGGTTTTAACAGGATGCTGCGACTTGCCACACATCTCATGACACAAAATATTTATACGCTTGATGGCCGTTTAACTAGCCGTAATGGGGATGTCAATTGACCGCCAAACAGCTGCAAATCAGAGACCATTGAGCATTTGTAGGCCAACACTCGTCATGCCATTGCTGAGATACGACCCCATACACTCGAAAAAGTTCTTGAAAATTCTTCCGATTCCCATTTAAAGCTTTAAATTGCCCATCTTATGTTATTGCAGAGCTATCAACCAGCATAAAATCTAAGCCGAAATAAGAAGGAGGCAACATGGCTGAATTGGTCGTACTGTACAAAAACCCTATGATTTGTCTTCCCTGACGTAAAATCCAGAAGATGTGCGGCGTTGTGGCGTAACCGACAAAACGTTTGGCGACCAGACACACTTGCAGGACACTACTTATGGGATCTATTGTATTGCTTCAGGTATACAGTTTGTTTAGTAGATTTGCTGCCTTGCTAATGAACACCAACAGATCTGAAACTCGAAAGGTAGATAGATATGTCCCCTAAGACCCTAACTTTTAAGAAATTCTTCAACGACACAGGCTTGCAGTCTAAATTTACTAGTACCCAACAGAGATAGCTTTTGTAGAATACTAATAAGACGTTTTTAATCAAAATTATTTTTTTTATTTTTTTTTATTTTTATTTGATGATAAACTCCAATATGGCCCCTTAGTTTGTCTTATTTTGCTGCTGTTAAGAAAGCAAGGAGACCGTATATATCGTTTTAAGTTGAAATTGTTGAGTCTGTCTGCCGTATTGCCCTTTTATTTTTTCTCATTTTTTGCTTAATTTAAATTAATGTTTATGTTGTTGTTTTTGTTATTATTCTTTAAAAAGATTTTAAGTTTTTGATATTTTTTTAGTTTCCAAAAGGGATTTCTTTTAAAATTTTTTTTTTTTTTTGGAAGAAGTTTCTTGTTTTAATTAGCTTGACAATTTTTATTTTGTTGTAGTTGTTGTTGTTGTTTTAGTTGATCGTTTTTAAAAATAAAAATTCTATCCAACCAACCATCTAGTATGTGTCTCTCTCTATCTGTGCTATGTTTTTATTTTTCTTGAAATTAAACATTTATTTTCCTTTTTCCTCGTTTTTTTCAAGCTGTTGTTGTTTTTGGCTTGGGTAACAACATTGTCAACGTATGTGTTAATGCTGATGACGTTGAATTATGTTTTTTTTTTTTTTTTTTTTTTGAAAGGGGAGACAAAACAACGTGACTTTTTTTTGGGTAAAGCAACCAAGCAATTGCATTGAGAGATGAGTAGAAGAGGATGCTGCTGCTGCTGCTGCTGTTGGAACAACAATTAAAAACAAAGAATTTTTGTGGTACCATTTTCAAGAAAGGGGTTAAATACTTTTAGATTGATATCATTCAAGTTCATTAGTTAAACATGTTGTGGCAATGAATGCGAATGCGATGCTGCTGCACACAGCATGTGATATATTGGCTGTCTTGTTTTAAAGTCTTAAATCATTAAATGATTAAGAAAATTTATCAAGAAAGTTTCGAAAGAAAGGTCTCTAAAGGATTTATTTAAATATTTTTTTTTTTTAGATACTGAAAGCTGTTCTTTTTTTATACATAAACATTTTATTTATGTCCATACATACTTTTAGTTTTCTATCAGGTACTATAAAAATGATATTTTAATTATTTTTTAATAAATCATTACCAAACGCCTACTTTAGAAAAACAAGTATTTTTAAGTTTAAAACAAATCTGACAATACAAGTCTAATAAATTAACATATTGAGCATGACATCATGGTACTTTAAGCTTGTAACGCAATTTTTTTTTTTTTACATCCACCTACACTGACAAAGAATTTCATAAAAAATAATTTTTACAATAATTATAACGGGTCCGCCATCTAAAGTTTCTTTTTCAATTAGTGCTTATTAAGTGAATGGTAACACTTAGCTCATGTCTGATTTGACAGATAATTAATTTTATCCTTCCGCTGAACGAATATGCTTGTGTATACGCTTGAACAACGCTTCGCTAAGTGGGCCTGCGATCGACTTACAGAAGATGCCGATTTTGCCAAAAAAAAATCATCTTTTCAGATGAAGCTCATTTTGATCTTGGCGGTTAGGTAAACAAGCAAAATTGTCGTAGTTGGAGCACAGAAAACCCGCACACATACATTGAAAAGCCGATACACCCAAGACGAGTCACTGCTTGATACGGATTTTGGTCCAGAGGCCTAATTAGGTCATTTTTCTTCGAAAATGAGCAAGGAGTGGCCGTTACAGTCAATGGCGATCGTCATCGGGCCATGTTGAACGAATTTTTGTTCACAAAAATTGAAGAGGAGGATATAAGCAACATTTAGTTTCAACAGGACGGCGCTACGTGCCACACATCCCAAGCTACACTCGATGTTTTGCGCCCTGTTTTTGAAGATGACATTATCAGCCGCAGAACTGATGTCGTTTGGCCACCTCTGCCTAATTGGGTCATTTTTCTTCGAAAATGAGCAAGGAGTGGCCGTTACAGTCAATGGCGATCGTCATCGGGCCATGTTGAACGAATTTTTGTTCACAAAAATTGAAGAGGAGGATATTAGTAACATTTGGTTTCAACAGGACGGCGCTACGTGCCACACATCCCAAGCTACACTCGATGTTTTGCGCCCTGTTTTTGAAGATGACATTATCAGTCGCAGAACTGATGTCGTTTGGCCACCTCTGAGCTGCGTTTTGACACCATTGGGCTATTATTTGTGGGATGCCGTCAAAGATAAGTGTTACGCCAACAAGCCAGAGACAATTGACGCTTTAAAGGACAATACTCTTGAAGCCATTGGTGAAATACAGCTGCACACAATCGATAATGTGCTTAAAGATTGTACTGATCGTGTAGGCTACTGCATGGCCAGCCGAGGCAGCCATTTGAATGAAATTAATTTCCATTATTAACCAGGAAGATTGTACTTTCAAATAAAAAAAGAAATTTGAGAAAATATTCAGTAGTTTTTTTATAGCATTTTCAGAAAAAAAAAAATGTATTTGGCCGTTTTTGTTGTTGTTGGCCAGTTATTGTCATTTAGATATAATGGTAGTTCATGCCATTACTGATTAAGTAAATAAAAAGGAAAATTTATCTATCGATAAACCCAAACTAAGTGTTGTTGTTTAAACAATTTTTTTCTCCAACTGTTGTCTACACTTAATAGTAGAGAAAAAGAAAGAGAAAGAGAGAGAGAGAGAGACAGAAAGAAAAGATTTGGTATGTTCAACTAACCATTACAACAATTGTACTCGTCGATTATAATTATTAGAATCCGTTGTTGTTGTTTTTCATAAAGTAAACCATAATAGCAATGCAAGTAGCAGTAGCGGTAATGGTGGTAGTAATTATAGTAGTATGTAATAATAAAAGTAATAATAGTTGTAGCAGTAGTTAGTAAATAATTCGTTTAAAAACTACCTACACTGCAATAACTGCAGTAAGTAAAAGGCCAATATGAAAACGTATTGAAATAATCAACGTTTTCATCAATTAACTTAAAATACAATAATGCACTGTGAGAAATTTACTAAAAGAAAAGGCGACAGTTAATAAAAGAAGAAGACAATTTCTGAGTTATATTAAGGCAAACCGAAACCTCTCGTTACAACAAGGTTAGAATTGAAACTATGGTCAGTATGCAACTGTCTGAGAAGATGGTTCTTTTGTCAAACGTGATAGTGGGCAGAACCACAACAATCCTATGGAAAATTTTCAAGTTGGAAAAGGCCGAATGACCTGCTCGAATAGAGTATAGCCAACATTAAAAGAGCGCTATATATTTTGACTGGGGGCTGGCGTGGTGTAGTGGTTAGAGCGTACGCATAACAACACAAACGACCCAGGTTCGAACCCCAGCAGAGGACATGACGAAGAAAAAAATTTAATTGTGGTTTTGAATGTTTAATAATAAAAAAGGCTTCAACTTTTTAAAAAATAAAAAATAAAGAAGTAAAGAACAAAAAAGACCTTCCCGCATACCACTGGCGATGATGGCAAACATCAGACGAATGATAAGAAAAACCACGCCACCTACTGGGAAAAAATTAGAATGCTAAAGTAAAGATCACCACCACTTAGCAAGGATCTTCACCACTACGCAAAAACTCATATGGAGGAAGCTACAGTGGATTAATCATCTACTTGGCTTGAAGAGATCAAATCTATTGCTTTGTTTCAGTTTCCCTTGACGAGTGACGGAGTTTTTTTTCTTTTATAAAGGCTCCGCCATCTAACGTTTTTTTCAACTAGTGCTTATTTCGTGAATGGTAACACTTAGCTCATGTCTGATTTGACAGATAATTAGTTTTATCCTTCCGCTGAACGAATATGATTGTGTATACGCTTGAACAACGCTAGGGAATATTGCAACATTACTTTGAAAATCATGGTAATGTTGCAGAATCAAAAATCATCTTTTCACATGAAGCTCATTTTGATCTTGGCGGATATGTAAACAAGCAAAATTGTCGCATTTGGGGCACAGAAAGCCCGCGCGCATACATTGAAGAGCCGATACACCCAAGACAAGTCACTGTTTGGTGCGGATTTTGGTCCAGAGACATAATTGGGTAATTTTTCTTCGAAAATGAGTAAGGAGTGGCCGTTACAGTCAATGGCGATCGTTATCGGGCCATGTTGAACGAATTTTTGTTCACAAAAATTGAAGAGGAGAATATTAGCAACATTTGGTTTTAACAGGACGGCGCTACGTGCCACACAGCCGAAGCTACACTCGAAGTTTTGAGCTGATGTCGTGTAGCCATCTCGGAGCTGCGATTTGAGACCGTTGGACTATTATTTGTGGGGTGGGGTCAAAGATAACTGTTACGCCAACAAGCCAGAGACAATTGACGCTTTAAAGGACAATATTCGTAAAGCCATTGGTGTAATACAGCTGCACACAATCGATAATGTCCTTAAAAATTGGACCGATAGTGTAGGCTACTGCATGGCCAGCCGAGACAGCCATTTGAATGAAATTATTTTCCATTATTAACTGGAAGGATTGTACTTTGAAATAAAAAAAGAAATTTAAAAAAATATTCAGTAGTTTTTTAATTATTAATTATTTGGCGGACCCTTTATATTTTGACGAGACACTACTATGTTTCATATAGAACAGGCTGTATTGATTCTCATGAATGTAGTATAGACCCAAAGCAGCACAATAGATCTTATAGTTCGTTGCAGGGTTTTGCAACTGTGTTCAGTCTGAATCGTTAAGCATAAGCATAAGCATAAGCTAAACTGTGCTTAATTATTTAAGAAATAAGCTATGCTTTAGAGAGTAAGACGTATAGTTTTTTTTGTTTTTTTTGTTTTTTTTTTTTTATTGAAGAGAAAAATAAAGCGTTTTTTGAAGTTTTGGTGGGGTTTTTTCTGTTTTTAATTTTTATACAAATTATTTGAAGTGATTTTTATAATTAATATTGTTAATGAAATATGTTATTGGTTTTATTAATTTTGTTTTTTTACAGATTTTTCAAAATAATGATTTATAGGCCCTTTGTTTTTAAAACAAAAATTGTAAGTTTATGTTTTTGTTTTCTATGCTTTAGTGCTATAGGATAGCCCCTCTTCAATAGGTTGAGTTAATTTATGCCAAAACCAGTTTGTGCCTGCTCTCTGAGTACAAAAAAGTTTCGTTTCATTACTCTTAACGGGCTAAATGTGCTGCCTGACTGGCACTGCTGTTAAAGCCTGGTTGAAATTAATGTTTATGTATAAACGTATGTCTGTAAGTGTGTGTTTAAAAGCCAACATGATAACGAGCCATGTTTAACTTAAAATTATGTTTTAGCTGTTGTTGTTGTGGTCTTTAAACGCTCTTGTGCGCTCTTTACCGCTTTAAACACTGCCTTATGAATTTTTATTAATTTCTTTTTCTGAGTCTTTAGACGGTTTTTGGTTTTCTGCTGCTATTTGATTTCAAAGAATTTTATCTGCTTGTTTTTTTCTGTTTTTTTTTTTTAGAAAAAAACATTTAAAGAAATTAAAATTTTTACCTCCTGATTGTAATTCATCATCAATCATCACCAGGGGGACTACACAGCAGTTATAAATGATTTATTTTTGGGCGTTTTTTTTTTTTGTTCTACAAAGTTTTCTTGTCTTTTTGAAGTTTTTTGCTTTTTTTTTTGTTGTTTCTTTAACAAATTTTTGTTTAATGTTTATTTATGAAAAACAAATAAATTAAAATAAAGTAGCCGTTGTTGGTCTACCACATTTTTTCAAATTGATTTTCTCTTTTTTTTAAATATTTTTCCGTTAAATAAATATTGTCCCTTGAACTTGTCTAAATATTATTAACCAGATTCAAGCCACGGCTCATTTAAGTTCTACTTTTTTTTTGAAAAACAAAAAACTGCCATTAACTCTTTCAAAAGCTTAACATCTTCAAATTGTTGGTAATGAAGTGTTAAGAAGCTTTTTTATGCAAATGATTATTGAAATAAAAAAAACCATTAAAATCTAATGACATTAACTAGCGTATCTGTGTAATAGTTAACCACTTCTAAAAACCATTTAAATTATGTTTTAAAGTAATGATCATTAACTATTTTTATTGTTTTAGTGTTTAAACGAATAAATTTTTATTGAAAAAATTTACTTTAAATTTTTAAATAAAACGCGTTCGTCAAAATCTCTTTAAGGCCCAAATTTTGTAAGTAAAAGAATGAAACAAAAAACAAACAAAATTAAACCCCAAACAACGTATAAAACCTATAAATCTTGTACAGAAATAGCTTTAAAAGCAAAAACAAAGAAAAAACAAAAAAAAAAACGCTCACAAAAAAATGTTAGTTATCACGAAAATAAAGCTTAAACTGTGTTTAGAAAAAATGTTTCGTATTCCAGTAGCCTTATCTACAGTCATGAAGACACCCAGAAAGTGGCAGAGCGTTAAGGGACTGAGCGGCAAGTGGCTTTTTACTAAACATTATTTCTGAGCTGGTTAGTTGTGAAAATGCCATTTTTAAAGTTTGTTTAGTACTACTACGCGAAAATCGTAGGAAAATTGCAGAAGTGACTGTGGTAAACCCATTTTAATCGGAGAAAAGTGACTGTTTGGTGCGCATTATAGTCTAAAGGTGTCATTGAGCCGTATTTTTGCGAACATGATGGTGGAAGAACCTTTACCATCAATTCATAGCGCTACATCCAGAGCCAGACATTTAAGTGACATTGTATTTCGTACGTAATGGCAAGATTCAACCATTACAGTGAGAAAAGTTTTTAAAGAAATTCTTAACTTCACTTTTGAAACCGAAAAAAGGCCCCTGCGACTCACAGGGAACTGTTATGTCCCTTCCGGTCTATAGTTTTTCAGCACATCTGCTGGCTTCCTAATGAACGTTGGCAAATCTGAAACTATAATTGTGGATATGTTTCCCAATGGAAGGCATTCGCCAAATATTTCCATCTAAACCTATCAAGAACCCTCGTATTATACGGTTCGATGTACCATTGGTAAGAGATGGGGTCTTCGCACGTTGATGGTGAAGTAAATCTATGACTCCATAGTCATACCTCCTGTCCTCACCTAAGGCTGTATGGTATGGTGGATGGCTTTGGAAAATGCCAGTCGGAGGAGGCTTCTATATAAGATACAGAGGTGTGTTACTATGGGCATATCTCGTGTCTTTAGAAGTACTCCTGAGGCAGCGCTGGTTATTGTCCTAGGCTTAACCTCCGTGAAGGTTGCAGTGAAAAGGAGGGCTGCTAGGAGCTCTTAAGGATTTTAGAAGGAGGTCTGGCTAAGGCTCTGGTTTGGTCATTTTGCCATTTTAGGGGGGGAGGGGGGTTGCGCATTCGGTGAACTACGCTGGTTCTACGGACTACAGGGTCAGGGAATACGACTTTAGTAGATGCCCTTTGGCAGTTTTTGCGGACAGAGAGTTTTGGCAGAATGTTGATAGACTACTGAATGGCCATGCCATCTTTACAAATGGATCTAAGACCAAGCGGAGGTCTACCGCGTGGACTGTGACATTAAACTGTCCTTTAGACTACCGGCTGAGTGCAACGTTTTTCAGGCTGAGATCTTTGCTGTCCTCAGGGCATCTGAGCGTTTTTGCGACTTGGCTACTGAGGGAGATGGTGTGGTCTTTTACATAGACTTGTCGCCATGTCGGCTCAAGACTGGTTGCATTGTACAGGAGTACCCTCACGTCGCTCATGGATGTGAGTAGTGTAAAACTATGCTGGGTACACTGGTGTGCGGGTAAATGAGATTGCAGATGAATTGGCAAGAGCGGGCGCGGCTAAGGGAATCGAATTGGCGGATGCGCCGCTTGGTTTCTTTGGTAGCTTGATAGATAGGAGGAACAGACTCTCCAGGTTGCTTTGGCCTAGACCTGACCACTCTAGAACGAATTGGGTCATCAATTTGAGGAGGGAATCTTTTAGGATTCGGATAGGTTTTGTGACTGTGCACTGTGCTTTGAGGGCAAAGACGGGGATTTTGGAAGCAGGCATCTCAATTTTCTGCCAAGTTTAAGGCGATACGGGGGAGCCGGAGGCTGTGAAACATATCCTTGCCAGGCTCTTCATGGATGCAGGCTCAGTATGCTAGGCCGAGGCGTTTTAAATGCATTTTCTGTCAGGTCTAGGCTGACTCATTAGGTGATGCCCGAATTTTTTTGGGCGTCTGTTTTCTCGCATAGTCTTTTTAATTTTTTTCTTTTTCTTATGTTTCTCCCTTTGTCCTTCTTTTCTCTCTTCCTTTCTTTCTTCTCTCTTTTCTTATTGTATCGATACCATCGGATTCTTTTAAATACTCGAAAATTGATCAGACCATGAAGTGCTTCAAAACTAACGTAAGTAATAAGATTCAGTGAAGGAAAACTGCAGACTATGGGAATAAAGCGTAAAAAAACTGTCAACTTTTAAAGATTAATCTCTTCAAGTCATAAGAAAGCCCTAAAAATGGACCTATTCACCTATTTAGAGTCGCGCAATAAGAAAAAAATCTTACGGAAGCTAGACTTATGGTAAGAGTCCTCGAAATGTATAATTTCTCAGCAAACGGAAGCAACACCAGCACCATAATAATTGCAACCACATTATATGGTCTGACAAAACGAAGATTAATTTGTCTGCGTCAAATGCAAAATCGTATGTACGAACATTTTTTAGTTACAATTCATAATTTGAGTATAATAAATAGAAATTTAAGAAACTGTTAAACTGTGTCCATATGTAACTATAAAAGTTTATAGACGGCTGACAACACGCGTCGAACAAATTTTTACAAATGTGACTTTAACTGCATTTAGTGGTCTCCGTATATGCTCTTAGAATTTGACGATAGTATCGATAATGAGAAAAAACTATTGATGGTCAACCGATTGTTTTGCAGCTCTACTACGAGGGCGGATTGACATTGAAGCTACCTAGCGCTAGATGGCAGCACAAACACAAAAACTTTTTCTTTCTTAGAAAGTACGATCTGTCAAACGTCAGCTGTTAAAATTTTAGCCAAATTCATCGATTAGTTTATTTGTTGTAGTCGTTTGAAGTAAGTAACTTTTGTGTTTCGTGGAAAATGGAAAAAAGTGAATTTCGTGTAGTGATTAAACACTATTATTTTAAAGGCAAAACGGCGAAAGAGACTAAAGAAAAGCTTGATAAACATTACGGCGAATCTGCTCCGTCAGATTATATGGTAAAATATTGGATGGCTGAATTTAAACGGGGCCGAACAAGCACTGCAACAACACCATCAACAGGAAGGCCAAAAGAGGTGGTTACTGAAGAAAATATCAAGAAAATCCTCGATATCGTTATGAATGATGGGTGCCGCGTTTGCTCAGTGTGTTAAACAAAAACGAGTTCGACAGATCACTTCACAGCGGTGTTTGGACATGATAAAGCATAACTGTTGATGAAACGTGGCTCAACCACTACACACCTGAAACCAAAAATCAATCGATGCAAAGGGTGGGAGCTGGTGGAAGTGCTCCGAAGAAGGCGAAGACAGCGAAATCGGCTTGCAAGGTTATGGCCACTGTATTTTGGGATGCACACCGAATATTGCTCATCGATTATCTTGAAAAGAGATCCACAATCACGGGAGAGTATTATCGTGCATTATTGGATCAATTGGTTGATGCAATCAAGGAAAAACGACCACATTTAAACAAGAAAAAAGTGCTCTTTCTTCAAGACAATGCACCGGCTCACACAGCATTGGATACGATGCTAAAATCCACTTCGAATTGGTTGATCATTCACCTTATAGTTCAGTTTTAGCCTCTAGTGACTTTTTCTTGTTTCCAAACATGAAAAAATGGCTCGCAGAAGTGATTACCGAAACTAATGCGTATTTTGAGGAGTTCCCAAAATCGTATTATTCAGATGGTATAAAAAAGTTGGAAAATCGTCTTACTAAGTGTATTGAGCTAAAAGGAGACTATGTTGAGAAATGAATGGTTTTTGATAGTTTTTGATGAATGGTTTAGGTAGCTTCAATATCAATCCGCCCTCGTACAAGGGCCGTAATACAACTATTATTTTTACGCAAACCAGATTGCCGATCAGTAAGTGTAGCCTCAAGAAACTATGTGACTTGATTATGCATCAACCTTTCAAAAACCTTTAATAAAAATAGCAATATCGCTATCGGCCTATATTCAAAGATCGATTTGGGAATAGGAATAACTTTCGCAAGCTTCCACATGCTAGGATAGCAATTAGTAGTAAACAAAAGTAATGAAAGGAAGAAGTTGTGGAGCGAGAATCTTTAAAAACCTGGGATCAATACCATCCACGCCCATAGCATTGGATTTTATCGACATTATACAAGATAATACATCATCACACTGTTTCACACCAACAAAGCGGAAATTATTGTTCGGAGCATTGTCACAGATATTATAGTAATCAGGTATTAGGTGTATTCCAGATTATTTCGTTACAGAAATATAAAATTTAATTTTAAAAAAGTTGATAAATTCTTATGTTTATCGCTTTTTAAATTTAATTTAACAAAAAATACATTGTAAAGGGTCCGCCATCTAACGTCTTTTTTTCAACTAGTGCTTATTTCGTAAATGGTAACACTTAACTCATGTCTGATTTGACAGATAATTAGTTTTATCCTACCGCTGAACAAATATGTATACGCTTGAACGACGCTTCGCTAAATGGGCCTGCGATCGACTTACAGAAGATGCCGATTTTGCCAAAAAAAAAAATCATCTTTTCAGATGAAGCTAATTTTGATCTTGGCGGGTATGTAAACAAGCAAAATTGTCGCATTTGGGGCACAGAAAACCCGCACGTAAACATTGAAAAGCTGATACACCCAAGACGAGTCACTGTTTGGTGCGAATTTTGGTCCAGAGGCATAATTGGGCCATTTTTCTTCGAAAATGAGCAAGGAGTGGCCGTTACAGTCAATGGCGATCGTTATTGGGCCATGTTGAACGAATTTTTGTTTATAAAAATTGGAGAGGAGGATATTAGCAACATTTGGTTTCAACAGGACGGCGCTACGTGCCACACAGCCAAAGCTACTTTCGATGTTTTGCGCCTTGTTTTTGAAGATCGCATTATCAGCTACAGAGCTGATGTCGTTTGGCCACCTCGGAGCTGCGATTTGACACCGTTGGACTATTATTTGTGGGGTGCCGTCAAAGGTAAGCCAGAGACAATTGACGCTTTAAAGGACAGTATTCGTGAAGCCTTTGGTGAAATACAGCTGCACACAACCGATAATGTGCTTAAAAATTGGACCGATCGTGTAGGCTACTGCATGGCCAGCCGAGGCAGCCATTTGAATGAAATTATTTTCCATTATTAACCGGAAGGATTGTACTTTCAAATAAAAAAAGAAATTTGAGAAAATATTCAGTAGTTTTTTCGAATTATTTGGCGGACCCTTTATTATATTTTTAAAATGTTTTAAAGAATTTAATTTGTCTTCTTTAGAGACAGATTGTGTGTAGGAAACTAACGCATGACATTTGTATTATTTGTCTTTCTGTTTTATTCTAAATATTTCAATTAAATTTGTCATGTTCTTCTATTTCATAAAATAAAATAAAATAAAAAATAAACACGGAAAAGAGTACTATTTTAATAAAATATCATATCAAATTAACCCAAATCTAGTGTGGTTTTGTTATTCGGTATTTTTTGATTTTTTTTTGTTGGTTTTTTCTTTTCGGAAAACAAAATTTATTACATGTTTTCCGAATCTGTGGTAGTACTTAGACCTCCTACTACCACCACCTTTTGCTTTTTTTCTTATCTAATTGTCAGAGAATATTTGATTAATAATTTCATTTTGCTTTTCGATACTCTAAACAATAAATGATATTTTTAAACGTTTCACTACCTTGTTTATAGTGGGGTTAGGGGAGTTTTTTTTTCGATTTGAAAGAATATAGGGTCTTTCGTATCAGTTGTTATATATAAATATTTGTGATTAGTTTTCTAATTTCGTATGTAGAATTTTTTATTTTTTTATCATTTCGCTTCTAGTAGTTGAAATTAAACATTAAACCGTACAATTCTTATCAATAAAAGTGTAATTTTTTGATTTTTGATTTTTTGTTTATTTAACCGAAATTGTTTGTACATTTGAAGGTTTTTGACAAACTTGTTCAGGCATTTTTGTTTATAAAATTATGAAATAATCTTGGCCAAAAAGACTTTTAAACAGCATTTTGGAATGCAAAATTTCGTTGGCAGCGCTAGGGCTACAGCTAGGCCCTGTTAGATCGCCTTTTTAAGAAAAGTTTTCTTTAAAGCGTAGGCTATTAAGCGCATATTTGCGTTTTCATGAGTCTATACTCCAACTCATATGTCAGCGCCCATCTCTGGTCTCTCACTTTTTGTCATCTTTAGCTGAACTCTTCAAAATGAAGGTTACCAAAATAACGGACTATGTTTGTGCCCTGAGTTAGGGCAAAACCTACTATATAGACCTTTTACCTATGACCTACAACAAATAAATGCAATGCCAGCATTCACCACCACTATTGCTGGTATTTAGAGTTTCATTGTCTATTTTAATTTTTACTCCCTTGTTCAACAGTTGCCTGATCATTTGAGCTGGTTTCACATTTGACTGTATTGGCTTGCCAAGCCCGTTTGTTAAGGTACGAGAAAAAGTATCAATTTACATGCAAATTTTGCTTTTTTATTTGTATTTTTTCGATATCATTTCATCTGATATTTTATGCCCAACGAATGACTTTTTTAAATTGAAAAGCATTTTTTTTTGTCCGTTTGTTTCTTCCCAAAACATGTGTGTGTTTCTCGGACACATGCTGGTTTCTCCACTTCAGAAACAAAAACAAAATATGAAAAATGAAAAAAACAACAACAAAAGAATCTCCAATCAAGCAGTAAAAGTTAAGAAAAAAAAATACAACAAAAATTAAAAATAAAATATCCTGATGCAAAATCAGCAACGAAAAATGAAATAAAAATATTTTTTTGTTTTTAAAACAGTATGTAAAGTAATGTAAACTTCATTTAACTTTTCTTTCAGGTGAGCTAGTGATTTGTAGGGATAAAACTCAGATTGTAGATATAAACAGCTGACTGTAAGATAAAAAAGTAGAGTAGCTTACATAAAAAGCTATTTTAAAGATCTCAGATTTGATGCTTTACGAAGTAGGCGTGTTAACTTACTCAATTTCCATTGAATCTAAAAAAAACCAAATATCACTCATTGTATTCGTAACTAAACGTATATCTCTAATCAATTTATACAGGGAGCAAGGTGCTGTATTTACTCTATTTCGCATCGTAGGTATTCATCAAATATGTTGAATCAGTTCTACTTTAGAAGTTACAAAGCACAAAAACTTTGCATATCTTAAAGCGCAATATGTAAAAGTAACATAGTCGCCTGTAGCTTATATTTTAAAAAAAGCAAGCGTAGAACGTTTTGACTTTTGACGAGTATGAACCCGGTAAACTTTCAATTTTTATTTGTATGCATTCATCATAATCGTGCTTTTAAATTGCGGCAATTTTATTCATTTATTATATTTATTGTATTTGTTGTTTTTTTAAACTTATACGCAGGAGTTTTTGTTTAATAAATTAGAGTTTTATTTAAATGATTTTAAGTACACAAATCTACTTTATAAATGTTGGAAATCTTGTGTTTTTCTTTAAGAAATTACTCTTTCTTATAACTGCTTCTGTGTTGTTGATGTTGATGTTATTCTTTTGTCCGTTTTGCTGTTATTGAGAAGACACATTGAATGTTTTGTATTATTTTGTTTTTATTTTAAACTCCCGCTGCTTTTTGGTTTTGCTGGTGTTGTTGTTGTGTTTGTTCTTATTATACTCCTCGGGTCCTTTATTTTTATTTTTTATGTCATTCGTTAACAAACGTATAATTGTTGTTATTGTTTTTGTAAACTGTATTGTGTGAGCTGTTTAAAATTCCTTGAGCACAAAAACAGGTGATCTCTGTTCTGTTATTAACTCTCTGTCTCTCGCTCTGTTTATACCTGACTTGTTGTTATTTCAAAGGTCTTTTAAATCAGAATCTCTGTGTGTGTGTCTGTGTGTGTGTGTGTTTTAAGTACGAATGTTGACTTGCATATCTTAACTTTAAAATCTCTGTTTGGCTTGTTTTATTTTGCTTTTTATATGTGAAATCAAACCATAAATTAAAAATTTTATTAAGTAAGCCTGTGTACGTGTGTGTGTATGTGTGTGCGTCTGTAAGCAAGAGTGTCATGTTCTTGTTCTTGTTTTTTTCCCTATATTAAGGTGACAATAGTTTATTTTCCTTTATTTAGCTCATCTTATTTGTGTTTAACTTGAAACATTTTAAAGTTTTTAATTACGGAGTTTTATTTTTCAAATATTTCATAGAATTTTAGTTTTTTTCCAAGTTCTTTAAAAAAAAAATGTTGGTAATTTGAGTGCTTTTCTAAATCGCTTGTTGCTTAACTAATTTATTTTATTTTATTTTTGTTTAAAGTATAGTTTTATGATATTTTTTTCAATATTATATTTTTTTCTTAGAATTCTCACTTTTAAAATAAATGGTAATCAAAATCCATTAGAAAAAAGCGCACTTTTTGTAAGAAAAAAAAATGTTTTTATAGGCCAATACTTATTTATTTATTTTAATTTATTAAAAAGTAACTTAATTCACATTTAATAATAAATTAAGGAACTAGCTGCCAAGGCCTTCGTCCTCTATATACCTAAGGTGTATATATATGTGTGTATATGTATTTACATAAAATAATACAATTATAATATATATTTATATATGTTTTTATGATTATATTTTAATTTTTTTTTTTAATTTTCGTAATCAAAGTTCTGTATAGATTGCTTCAATGTATATGGTGGCAGCGAGTTCTTTTCAAAACAGATTAGCAAGTGGCTCAACCCACTATCAAGGGTTGTAGCAATTTTTACACAGTGTTGGCATTGAATTTTTCCTTAAAAGCTGTAGGTGCGTGTATTTGGAGTGTCCCAACCTTAAAAGCATAAATAATCTCTGTTGGTTCTTTGTAAAGTTAATGGGATATATAGCTTTTCCTTGAACAGGATTTATATTTCTGTAGTAGGCATTAGGTATGCACGTAGTATTATGGGATAGATGTTGTCTACTTAAATTTCGTTTGCCTTTTTCTGTGTAGTTATTTATTAGAAATGTCGAAATTCTCTGAGCTTTTTTGGCAATCTTATCAGCATATTCGTTTCCCGGAATATTCATATGAGCTGGAGTATATACTACTTTTACATGTTTACTTCGAAGAAGGTTTTCTTTGACTCGTATTATAAAAGGTTCAACGTTTTTATATGACTTTAATGCATTAATAGCAGAGAGACTATCCGTGCCAAGAACTAGCTTCATCTTCTTCAATAGCGGTCAGTTAGCGGAGGTAGCCCTAATTTAGTTATTGTTTTATTTTCGTCAACTATCGCAAAGGTGTTTGCACTTTCAGTTTTTGATCCATCGGAATACTATATTCTGTAGTTGTTTAGCTGTTCTAGATGATATTGTTTTACTTGATCCGGACTAGAATTTTTTTTACTGATATTTAGAGTTTTTACGAAGAAAGAGTTCATGTTAGACCAAGGTGGGAAAACAATTTTGAAGGGTGGAGGTTTGTTTAATGTGATTGATAAGTTATTGGCTGTTTGAAGGATTGATGCTATTGTGTTGTGAAATTTTGGTTTTCTTTTTAATTGTATATAGTTTTTTGCATCTCCAAAAATCACATTATCCCTCATTTGACTTTTTTTAATTATTTGATTACAGAGAAGTTTGTAATATCTGTCCTCTAAAGATGGTAGGCCTAGTTCTGTTAGTATATTGTTAATTGGTGTGGTTCTGAAGGCTTGGGAAATAATTTTTAAAGCTTGATTGTAATATTTTTTGCTTTTGTGTGCGATATTGAAGCACCGGATGTGTTACACCAGATATTAAGATCCCTTTTTATGTTATTTAACTCATTCTGTACCTCACGAGGGTTTTTCGGTTTTGCAAATAAATATAAATCATCAGCATATAAGCAGGGTCTTGATATTTTTATAATTTCCCATCAATCTGTTGATATATTCAAATGCTATTAGAAACAGAGCTACGGATAAAGTTGATCCTTGTGGGATTCCATTTTCTAGTTTCTTTAGTTTCGAAGAACATCCATTGACATTTACAGAGAAGTATCTATTAGTTAAAAAGACCTTTTATATAATTATATATGTTTTTCCCTATCTTCCATTCTTGTAGTTTTTTTTATCAAACGCTTTGTCAAAATCAATACTAAATATTGAGCAGTGGGTATGGCAGGACAGAGTTTTTGCTAGAAAATATTCAAGATGCATTAGGGAGTCTATTGTCGAAGAGTTTTGCTTAAATCCAGTTTGCTTTATGTCAATGAATTTGTTTTGAATCAGAAACCAAGATAATCTTTTGGCGATAACCTTTTCTAATAACTTGCTTGTACCTGAGATTAATGAAATTGGTCGGTATGAATCTGGTTCTGTTTTACTTTTTAATGGCTTTGAAATACAAATTATGTTAGTTTTTCCAATATTTATTAATTCATATATCGTTTAATTAATAAAATTAACATTTCGTTTAAGTCACTCCTAGTACCATGCTACTATACAACTATTTTCAATCTAATTAAAGATTTAATGAATCGGTGAATGCCTCACAAACGGTTGTTGTACCTTTTACAAGGCGATACAAGTTATCGTTTGGCTGCATTTCTTTTATGGTTACCACTATCAACTTTCCTTAGGAGTTTATGTACGAGTATCTATGTATCATTCTGAATATGAGGCTCAGTTGGAACTCACAGATCGGTGCCCTCCAAAATAAGGCGCTGATAGCACACTGGGCAAGTCACTCTTCCTACGGTAAGACAAGGACTCTTTCACTATGGATTTCAAGCTATAGCTTGGGGGTAAATGGCTGAGAAAGCTACCACCATAAATAAATTAGGCAGGTCCTATCTCTGTATAACTGGGACAATGAGAACATGTCCAAAAGCGGCCTAGGAGGCCTTGATGTGATGAGAGCGAGGGCATGCTAAGCAGAGGATCCCGAAATGCGATGAAAAGTCTGTCCATTCTACGCAGGGTGGTCGGAGAACCATCTTCGATCCTGGATGTTATGCCTTTGGATATGCGTTTGGCATGGAATTCAGGTTTGAGTTCCCGAACCGGTATTGTTGGTCTAATTAGGCCTTAGTTCGGAGTGAGTTTGAACTAAACTGGTATACCGAAGACTTCAAAATAAATGACTGTGTTGGTGCTGGTGTTCATGGACCCAACCGAGACTTGTAGATCCTACTGGAAAGATCACTAAGTGTTTTCCAGACTGAGGTCATGGCTACTGCTATGCTATATATGCGGAGATCAACCTGTTCAGTGAGCTCAAGGATAAGACCACCTGACAGTCAAGTTGCCTGGACTGGTCAAATATCGTGGGAATTAAATTGTTGAAGAGTGCACTACTACTAAGGGGCCATCTCTGGCTTTCGTGCACGTAAACGAGCATGCCCCTCTGGTTGCGTTGCCGAATTTGATAGACAAATGGGAATACTATGTGCCTTCTCTTTATATAGAAAGAACTAAGTATCTTTCTAGGTTTGGAAGGGCGATAGTCGGGCTTCTTTCGCCCTGGTTATGACTACCGTAGACTCTGCAAGGATGAGGAGAAAGAGAAATTGGAAAAACACATTTCCTGTGACTGTCCAGCTCTATGGAAGCTTAGATTAAGGCATGATTTGGACTGTCTTAGGAATGTGTCACTGTCGAAGTTCATTGACTTCGTCAAAAGTACTGGGTGGCTCACGGAAGGGAACTGAAATGTATGCGTCTTTAGGTGTGGTTTTTTTAGGACAATCTCATGTCCAGTATTGCGGCCTCTTTAATGGCTCTGTTCAGTAAAGGATAGCACCATGAACTCATCAATCGTGAACGACCCACGTAATCAAACCTAGTAATCTATGATAAACAGGGAGGTTCTTCACCACACTACATCGATTAAATAGTGAGTGCTGTTTCAGGTAACAGCAGATAACAGCACCACCAGCCATCCTGGATTTGTTACAGTAGAACAATTACATGCTTAAGTGGAAACACAAAGGAACTGAAAGAAGGTAAAGATATATTGGAGCAAATATTTGCAAATATTTCTAATCCAACAATTTGATAAGCGATCGCCAACCTGGCAACCTGCTGGCGGTACACTCCGAGGGGTGAAACAAATCCATTCATGGTTTTGGTTCTTGATATTTTCAAGGCGTTTGATAGAGTTTGGCATGAGGCGCTACTGCCTTTGGTGTCGGTAGTCACTTCTCTCTATTTATAACAACCAATCTCAGACATCGCTCTATAAGAATGGTTATGGGATTGGATCTCATTCGACGAGTTCAGGATAGATTCAGGGCTACCGCCAACTCTATGCCTAATATTTCTTAATGACTTACTTCTTCCCACTTCCAATCCTATCTATTCTTTCGCAGATGACAGCAGCATTTGTCATTCATATTCTTTGGATTGGAGGTCGATATTTTGAAAATTGGGGCGAAAAGGCGGAATATGAATCACACACTCACGAGCGACTTCTCCGAGTGGGGTCAATTTTAATGCGCCCAAGATGCAATGTTGTTTTCTGACACACAGACATGATGGTGTGGTGTTGTCTGTAACTATGGGTAATGTAGATATTGAGGAGTCAGATGCTCTTGATGTTCTGGGCATGAGGATTCATTGTGATGTACATACGTTAGAACGATTCCATTTTTTATGCGTCAAAAGAATCATTCAAGTGCCTCAATTTTTTAGACGGTGCAAGAAATACTTCACTTCATCTGCCCTTCTCAATATTTACAACATGTGTATCCGTCCCAAAATGGAATACAACTCTCATGTAAAAGCTGGTGCTTTAAAGTCTATTGTAGGGCTTCTCGATTGTGTACAGGAGAGGGCGCAGGTTCTTATTAATGACGGTAGTATAGCCAACTCTATCGATTCCTTAAAGCATCCACGCAATGTGGCGGGTGTTTCATTGTTCTATCGGTACTATAGCGGAAAGTGTTCTAACGAAATAAAGGAATTGATTCCGTATAATCATATATCTTCACGCTCGTTTTTCGCGTGTAGCACATCCCTTTGTAGCTGATTGTCCAATGAATCGCACAACGTAGAAAATTCGTTCCTTAGCCACACCACTCGTTTGAGGAACGATCTTCCCGGGAGGGTTTATCATGTCACTTATGATATGGGTGGGTTCAAATCAAACGTCCGTTAACACTACTCCCTCCTTCCCACAACATATTTTCCTAGCACCAGCACAATGCACTGCATGAATAGGGGTCATCCCCTGAGTACTGGCCTTAAGTTAAAAGGAAAAAGAATTATAAAGAAAAAACAGCTAAAACAAGCTGTTTTAGTCAAAGCATGGATTCTATTTTTCATTTCAATTAATTATTAATATTATTAGACAGTCTACTGCCAACAAATTATTGGTAACGATCACCTTTTTTAGACAATTTCTATTAAATTTCAATTTTTATACTCCGTTCGGTTTAAAATATGAGCAGAAATCTACCTGCATACATACTTTAAATGACGACCGTATGTCTTACAAATTTATGTTTGTCTGTTGAAATAAAAAAAAAAAAAATTGTCATTTGGTTACTTTTCATTATAATTCTTCTTCTTGATTCTGAATTCTATTAAGAACCTTTTTTCTGTTCTGCTTTTTCTAGCCTATAATTTATCTTGTTGGAAGATCTTGTTACTCGACTAAAGATCATTATCATAATTCTAACATGAGACATATGTTTCGCCATACCCCTACACAGCCGCTCTCTTCTTCGTCACTATCATTTATGTAAAATGGTTTTTTGCTATTATGGAGAGCAAGCATTCTTGGAGTGTATCATCATTGTCATCGTCTAGTTCATAATGTGGTCTATAAATTATACGAAATTATGCCACGACAAGGTTTTAATTACACGTTCTTTTCTCTTTATACATACGATATTGCACAGGTTCTTCTCCTTCTTCTTCTAAAGAAAAAGGGTTTTACTTGTGGCATTAAGAACTTTTACAGCATGTTGCATGTATGGTATTGAGGTAAGTTAGAGTCTAGGCTGGGAGTTTTTCTTTTTTTTTGAGTTTAATTTTGGTTCTTTTTCTCTGTGTTTTTTCTCGTATACTGTGGCAACACATAAATTATGCGTAACGTGACACCTTTTTCTTGTTTAGACATTAGCAGGACAGACAGAGAAACACATATACGATCTCTTGTTGAATATGTTTTTAAAAAAAGTTTTGTTTTTATATTTTTAACAGGTTTTTTTTAAACTTTTTTTTTTGGTCAAAACAGGCCAAGCCAAGTCATTAAACACAAGCATTAAATATTTATTTATTTTTTAAAACTTTCAGCTCAAATTACAAAATGAAATGTTTCAAAAACAGAAACAATACATGGGCTGAAAAGTCTCGGGCCTAACACATGGATGGAGCTAGTTTTATAGCATTCACCTCTTTTTCAGTTAGTGCTAACCTTCAAAAGACAGCTGTTAAAATTTCATGATCCCGCTTGACCACGACATTCGATAATAACATCAGCTTCGAAAGTTTAGCAAACATTTCTCTGATAAAACATTCGAAAACGGCTATTGGAAGCAAAACGAAAAAGAACTCATAGAGTTCACCCGTAGCTCAGTTTGTGGCAGCAAATCTTTCGATATCGAACGGTTGCCTATAATATCTAAAGCAAACCTTTAGCGAACCTTTATCTAAAGCAGTCATAAGCTTTTCATGGGACTTATGTCTCCGATCAACTCACACGTATTCTTACGCTCTTGCTTTTAGTCGTCAAAGAGAGAGCGACTAATGCACATGTATGGTAAATATACGCAAATTTTTTTAAGGCCCAGACAAATAATTTATTTGTTTCAGTGACGACTAGAAGCAATAGCATAAAAATATATGTGAATTGAGAAGGAACAAAAGACTTATAAAATGAATAGCACTGTTCTATGCTCTGTGAAGTATTTTTGTTCGGCAAAAGCAAATATTTTTGTTTCGAAAATTCTTCGCTGATGACGAACAATCGATTGTTGCAAATCGCAGGCCAAGCGGGGAATAGCAATGTTCTATGCTCTGTGAAGCATTTTTGTTCGGCAAAAGCAAATATTTTTGTTTCGAAAATTCATCGCTAATAGTTTGTGAGTTATTATGCTAAGAGTGATGCTACTTTTGTTATTTTCGTAACAATGGATCAAAAAGAATTTCATATTTTAGTTCTACACTGTTTCTTGATGGTAAAAAATATTGTTCTAGCAAAGCAACTGCTTGAAAAGTGTTATGGTGACAACGCTCCGTCAAAAACAACAACAGAACACTGGTTTGCTAACTTCACCGATGATGCAGAACGCATTGGACATTGAAATGAGAGACGGTTACACCAGAAAATAAAAAAAATCCACAAAATCATTTTGAATGGTTGGCTTTATAGTGCATGAGCATTTGACTGTGAGAAAGCTCTGTTCAAAATGAGTGCCGCGCTTGCCCATTGTTGGACAAAAAAAGCCAATCCGAACAATGGCAAAACTACATGGATTGAACTTCGAAATGCTTCTACATTAACCGTATTTACCAGATTTGGCTGTTCGCAAACCTGAAAAAAATGCTCGCCTATAAGAAATTTCTCACGATTGAAGAGGGTATGGCTAAAACTGAGGCCTATTTTGAGGCAAAAGATCGTTCTACAAAGAAGGTCGTGATATGTTAGAGCGGTGCTGGAATGACTACTCTTGATGGAGATTACGTTGGTGTATAAATTTTGAACAAAAAACCCTGAAACTTTTCACCCATGTGTTAGCTGTTTGTTCCTCTAAAAATTTAAAGATTTTAAAACAAACATCAATCGCAATAAATTTGGTCGGTTTTTTTTCACGCCACATATTTGAATATCCTGCGGCCTGTTTTAACACGCGCAACTACGGAGCCATATCGCAAGAAGAAAGGAGAAAATGTGAAAAGCTTAAAGTGCTGGACGACAGGAAAATGACCTGAAAATTCTTCCAGAATGTTAAGCGCCAGACGGAAAGTTTCAGGACGGATCCGGTTCCTGTAGGAATGAAGATGGCCATTTAGAGACAGATGTCCAGGGCATATTTGGTATATGGACGAATCACTTCTTGCAATTACTGCTTTATGGAAGCAGTAGAGTGGAGACAGCAGAAGAAGAATTCGAAGCCCTAATTGCTGTTGACGGAATTGTCATACCACCGCGTTATATAATGCGTTTTGCGAGTTTTTGGACAATCAACTAGAGATGTGCAATAAGAATACGTCAGAATATATGATTACTAGGAATTTATTTCTTAATATCGTCAGAACACATTCCGTTATAGCACCGATAGAACAACGAAACACACACCACATTGCGACGATGCTTTAATGAAATGATGGAGTTGGCTACGCTATCGTCATTAGTAAGAACATTCCCCCTCTCCTGTACGTGGTCGAGAAGCTCCAAAATAGACTTTGAAACACCGGCCCATACATGAGAGTTGTATTCCAATTTGGATCGGATGTAGGCCTTGTAAATATTAAAGAGAACAGAGGGAATTAATGAATTAATTCCTGTACCGTTTTAAAAAACCGAAGCACTTTAATGCTTTTTTCGACATTCGAAATGTGTAATCGTTCCATCGTTCACATCACTGTGAATTCTCATTTCCCAGAACATCAAGAGCATCTGATTCCACAGTATTTACATTACCCATAGACACAGATGACAACACATCACTACGTCTGTGTGTCAGAAAACAACTTTGGGTCTGAGACTTTCGCTAGCCCGCTTGTAAGCGTGTCGTTCATATTGCGTCTTTTCGCCCCAATCTATAAAAGGCTCGGCCTACGATCAAAAATATATAAATGACAAATGTTGCTGTCATTTGCAAAAGAATAGATAGGATTAGAAGTGAGAAAACGAAAGTCATTAAGAAATATCAGAAATAGAGTTGTAGAAAGAACAGAGCCTTGCGGTACCGCTGAATTTATCCTGAACTCTTATAGAGCGATTTCTGAGAAAGCTCGATATGAATCGAGAGAAGTGACTACCGACACCAAGAGCATTAAGTTTCGCAATGAGAACCTCGTGCCAAACTCTATCGAATGCCTTTGATATATCCAGAGCCGTAACCTTACTCTCACCAAATCCATGAATGGACCTATTCAACCTCTCGGAGAGTAACGCCAGCAGATCAGCAGTAGAGCGACTTTTACGGAAACCATACTGGACTCTAAATACTTCACAAGGTGGTGATTAATCATACTTTCCATAACTTTCGAAAGTGCCGAACAAACTGCTATTGAGCGTTAGTTTTCAGGATTACCTGTCTCATCCTCTTTAGAGATTGACGTTTCACTGACAACTGTTCAGCAAAATGTAAAATCACCCGCACGATAAGACGCACTGAAAAGATTAGCTAATGGACGTGCAAGTGTCGAAGAGTACTGCTTCAGGACCAGCACTGAAATGCCATCCGGTAGAGAAGATTTATTAACTTCGAGATTTGCAAGAACTCTTTTTACTGCAATGACTCGAAAGAATATAGTCATATACTAGACATAGTCACTGATACTCTTTCCAGTTCGGGCAGTTATTGAACTCTCTCTGGTTGGTTCGAATTTCTTGCTAACATTTCAGCCAGAATGTTTGCCTTTTTAACCGGATTAGTTATAAAGTTTGTCATTCTTTATAAGGTCTGAAACCGAACTTGCGCTGTTTCTAATTCATTTAATGAATGAATAAAAGCTTTTACTTCTACAAGGAAAAGTAAGAACTTTAGCACGTAAACACTGCTCTTAAAGAGCCTTTTCGAGTCTAAATATTGCGGCACACGAAGATCTCGCCTGTTTGCGTAGCGAATCAGTATGATCGCATTTGTTACTACGACAATTTCTGAATGCTGCCTCTCTGTCTCTGACTGCAAGTTTGCACATGTGATTAAACCAAAATTTATTTCTTGATTTAAACGGCAGCTTTCTGATGGAATGAGAGTATCCATCCCTAGCTTGATTATATCGACAACCATTTCGGCCATGACATTCACATTAGGATCAAGGAAACAAAATTTCCAATTAAAATGCCCGTATAAATCGTTCAGCTCGGCCCAAAAAGTAAATATTTTAATTAAAATAAGGCAGAAGCTCTTTTATAGTCTAAAAAAATAAATTCCAATTTTACCTTATTTTAGTGTTATTTTCTGGATATTTTAATCCTTTTTCAACATTTGTTTTAATAAATCCATTGATCTAGAGTTGCTTGGCTGCTACAGATTTAGAATTTTTAATCCCCATATGACACATACTTTTATGTTTTTTTTTACTAGAAATTTTTTCGAAATAAATTTTCAAATTGTTTTCTTGTTGCTTTTTTTTGTATGTTGCGTGTTCACTCACTTTGAACTTATTTTGGCACTTTTACAAAATTGAACATTCTTGAGATTTTTTGAAATGATTAATTTTCGAATTGAAACAAAAATCTAAGAAGTTTTAGCTTAAAAAACAAATTTTCTTTTTTTTTATAAATTCGTTTGAAACGATTTTTTATGATTTCTAAGGTGTTTTTTAGGCAAATTTGTTTGTTATTCGTTTTTGAAAATTCACAACAAACTTGTTTTCCATAACATTATATAGTGCACAGTACTCTACTCGTTTTACATTTATTTGACTCCAGCATTTGGCTCTAAAACAGCCAAAAGAAAAAGCTTGACGAGTTATGAAAAACCAACCACCAAAAGTAGCGTTTAAAATCACTTTTTCGCTTGTTACTTTGCTGCCATCGATACATTTAATTTAAAAAGGAACTTTTTTTTGCTTGAATTTATTTATTTATGTATTTACAAACAATTGCTTTTATAAATTCACATTTTTGTTATAAATTTTAATCAGAAATATTACACAGCCATGTGTGTATATTGTTTTTCCTCCAAGAGTGTTAAACCATAAATACACACATTCTTTAAAAGCAATTTAAAAAAAGTTTCCCCTACTTTTCACATTTTCCGCTAAACACCACCAAACGGCACGATCGTTTATTTAAAACTGATTTGAAATGGGAAAATATTTTGTTGCTGCTATATTTTCTCTCAGACTCTGGCTAAGTAATATGCACACGCACACTCACACATATAAATCTTTACTCTTTATATTTTTTGTACAAAACACAGAGCATAAACAGCACCACCACCACTACCACCTCTTTAACAAAAACAACATCATAATAGTACTGAGAAAAAAAACCTGATAAACAAACAATGTGTTTCAAAGTAAAAGATACTAAAAATACAATAGCAATGCCAACATACATACTTGCACACATATCCACACACACTCTCTTACACTTGCTCTTTTACGAACATAGCACAGGCCTGCCATATTTGCCGATTTATTGTCATTTTGCCGATTTTTTGCCCTCAAATTATCAATATGCCTATTTGCCGATTTCTACTCCAAAAATGCCATTTTTCAAGGATATCTAAAAACACGGCAATTTTATATGTTTTAGTAAAATTTAAAATTTTTTAAGGCACTGAAATACTTGCTACATAATATAATGAAATTTTTTAAATCAACGCGTAATCGCACAAGGTAAAGTTTGAATACTTAAAATGCAATAATCGGTCAATTAATAACAATTCTGATATCCTTTGTAATCTAGAACAGACAGAAAGTTTCTTAGAATTGATTTTGACGAATTTTGTCAAACTTCGGCTCCATGGAGTTCAATATTTCTCATAAAGTCACTTTCTGCCAGCGTTGGTAACCAACTGGGTAACACAATTGCAGTCACTTAGGTTTTATTGGGTATTATATTTTAAAAAATACGGGTAGAATTTTAAGTTTGTTTTCTTATAATCAGTAAAACAAATTTAATTTAAATGTTTTTACGGTATATTTACAAAAAGGTAAATATAATGTATGAAGAAATTTCTTAATTTTTAATGAATTATCTAGTAAATCAAAATATTGTTCATCATTGCTAACAACTTTCCCTCACCTCTCTAGTAATTGTCGAATCTCGTCTCGAAAAAACATCTTTTTTTTTTAGAGAACCAATTTTGAAGCCAAACGAATATTGACTTAAGCAAATGTGATCATTGTACTAACAACCAAATGCGATTTGTTTGTGTAACTTTTATTTTATATTTTTATATTATCTTGTATGATATAGACATTGCTGCATTGTTCTATTTTGTTAGTTTTTGTTAATAAAAATTAATTTACCAATTTTTTTTAAATCGTAGTGCCGATAATGCCGATTTTATTTTTTAAATATGCCGATTTTTAATCAAAATTATCTGGCACCCTTGAAGTAACATAAAACAAATGTGTGAATCGCTAGTGAGTGTAAAAGAGAGTGAGACATTTTTTTATGAACAAATAAGTAAATCCAATCAACACTCTTAATGGGGTAAATAATAAATAGTGTTACCGTTGTTCATATTTTGTATGCTGTTAAGGGTGCTACAAAAAATGCTCAGATTTGGTTTAAATTCAATAAAATCATACAGTTCATATTTTTTGTAAATGTTTTTTAATGTCAAAAAGGGATTTATTAGAAATAAAAACCATTTCTGTTCGTTTAGATTTGTTTTCAAAATCAAAAATTAGGTATTGCCACTGAGGAAATTTTGCTAACTGGGGAATATAGCATCTGCAAATGGAGGTTCGGTTATTGAAATCCTTATAAGAAATATTATATTATGATACTCACATACGAAAATTGCGATATTTAGCGCAATTGTGAAATAAACATTTCTTTATTGTTGCGAAACCTAGTACGCTTCGACCCGGAATATGGAAAAGTTGCCAATTTTCGTAAATCGCTGCCTGTGCGACAACTGTGTTTGATCATATGCTTTAATTAGCGTAGAATATAACTAAAACCATTATAGATTAAGTTAGAGGTGCAAATGGAAGCAGATTCATGACACTCTTAGAAGGCAACCTATCATTATTGGCATAATTACCATAGATTGGCAACCGCAGTGAAGCAAATGAAAACGATGCTAAGCACGTACATAAAGAAGACAAACGGAGACCGAGTTGAACAGATGCGGCAAGAGTTGAAGAGAAGTAAAGGCGTTAGCACAAAACACAGAATTGTTCAGAGAATTTATTGAAGTTCCATGCTTCTTTTAGGATCGGGTGCAACTTATTATTATGTATTTTGTAGATATAATAATCGGAATTAAAATAGTATTCTTTTAAGGCTTAATAATTCAAATACAGTAATAAAAACACCCACTGATACATAAAGAAAGCTGATCCTAAATCTAACATATCTTCCAATCAAGACTTTTAAGCTTATAAAGTCTACTCGTATAACCACCATATTATTGAAGCTACATCGGCAAAATTGGCTGTCACTTATTTGGTTTACTTTGCCAAATCGTCATGAAACAAAATCTAGCCTGCAAAAGATAAGAGCGTTTAAAGTTTAGACCAACCGGTCTTGGCAATCAACCATAAGCACAATTTTCTAGGTTAAGTTGGAAATCAGTTCAACAGGCTATTAAGCTGATATCAATGTTCGATTAATCCGATAAGCCAACGATAAAGAGCGTCACAAATGGAGAAATCTTTGGGGAGCAAGAGACGGATGTTAATAAAAGAAATGGTAAATTTTCTTCTTTTTCCAAGCCGAATCACAGTCTAGACAGAAAGCATTTGCAGGTAATCTGTGTATCTATTATACAATGACAGATGCAGCATAGGAGATGCTTCAGTTTTAAACAGTTAGTTGGTATGCTTCCTATCAAATCTAGACCAAGTCAGCCTAGCAATGTATAAGGTGCGAAAAAATTTTACTGACCATCCTATGTCCTCAAGTACCACCGAAATACCAGGGATAACCGAGCCAGAAACAAATTCCTACCTATTAGGAATCATGATATGGAATTCCCTATACAATTTCGGTCCAGGATAGAATAGACCAGCGGTTCCCAGATAGAATAGAGGAGTGCCCCGAGAGAATAAAACTCCAGCGATCCAGTCAAGTATCCCGTATGAAACCCAGCTAAGCATAACAAAAAGACACTTTGTGTGGATGCTATGCAAAGCACTTCAGATTTAGATCGCAGAGATGATATGGATGGTCCAACAAATGACCACTATATGGAGAAGATAAAATACAATAACTGTCGAGTAAATCTAGCAAATAATACTAAGACTGAGTCGCCAACTTGCGCCCGCTGCTGGTGATCCCACTGTGATGCCCATAGAAGGCAACGAACCTACAAAAGAAGAAAGCGCGCTGATAGTCACATTAACTAGGTCCGATTGCTAAGAAAAACAATCCTTATATCCGAAAGATTCGTACACTGACAGAAAAAAAAGAAAACTTCGACAGTCTCCTCCTCTTCCACATCTTGACAACTCCTACAATAATCATTGAACGGTAGAGCCAGTCTCCTAGCACGTGCAGTAGCCGCTCAGTGCCCAGTGATGACAATTACCAGGATTCGCGGCCTATGTCGCAGCATTCCTATGATTACGATCGAGCCGGGTCGTATAGGAGGCAGATTTGTGTTGACACAGCAGTTGGTTTCATTGTCCACCATATTTGTGACCTGCAAACAAGTCTCACAGAACCGGCAGTCTGCAAAAGGAAAGTAGCATCGCCACTGGATTGTCAATCTTCTGGCTAGATCGTCCGCCACAGAGTTCCCCCGGGTGTCAGAATTACCCCTCACCCAAAATGCAGTGCTCACTCAAATACAATGATATGGCAAAATTGAGCTGGTTCGTCAGTGTCTGTGGACAAATATAAGACACTGCAATAGCGATATCGTCTGATTAAGCGATAACTTTAATAATCAAGGAATAAAGCCAAGTAAGAAGGGTGTTAACCGCAAGATTCCAGAGGAACGAAATCTGGCGCAGTGCATCCTCGAAAGAGAAAGTAACCAGTCGAAATTTAAAAAGGAGCTTTATTAACTTATTAACCTCGGTTAGGACTCACAATAAGCAATCATGTAATCCCTGGCTTAAAAGAATACAATGGGATAAAAACTGAGAAAAATGTTCAAGATGTGAGAATAAAAAAGTATTTGGTCAATGGCAACACTTGCCGGTATACTACACAGTCAACAATGCATAATGCTGTCTTATTGTTGTTGCTGTTATTTTTGTTGTTATTGTTATTGATAGATAAGCATGTGTTTCGTGTAGTTTTGGTTTAAAAAATTCAATTACAAATTGATTTATGATAATAACAAAGCCAACAACAATAAAAATATGCAGAGTAAAGAGAGAGAGAAATAGAGAGAAAAAAATAAAAAACAAAATACTAAATAAAATAATTGAATTTTAAAGAGCATAAATGTACTCTTTTATTACGTTTTATCTCTTGTTAAAAATATTGTAAAACATTACTTCTTTATAGCATGATAGAAATTTTTTGTTAATTTGACTCACCTTTGATTGTATTTGCGTTGTGTTTTGCTGTTCAAAGATCACCTGTAAATGGAATAAAAATATAATTAATGAATAAATAAATATAAAATATATATTCTTATTAAAATTATCATATTACAGTATAACATGTGGTATATTTGTAATAATAAATTTAAAAAATAAAGGCTTCATTGACCTTAAGTCCCTTGATTACTTGGTTAAGCATACAAATACTTTGGGAAAATTATCTTGTTTTTAATCTTCTATACATTTTGTTGTTGTTTAGGGATAATATTTCCTATTTCAATAACCTTATACGCTAAAGTAGATGAGAGATAAGCCGGAGGATTTTATAAAAACATATTAATAAGCCATTAAAGAAAAAATCCTATTTTATCTTACAAAAAATCTTTGTTTTCTTTAAAGAAAAGCAGTCTGGATTTTGTAAACTGGGGTTTTCCATGAATTCTTTAAAAGCCAGGATTACAAATAGTGGTCAAATAGTGAAGTGGTTTCTTAATAACTTGTAAGCCACTAAGCTCAAGTTAAGAGTTTTGTTTAAAATATAAGCGGGCTTTCCAATTCATGGAATAACAACAGCTGATTTCTTTTATTTTTACGCTCATGTTGCAGCTAAGCATGAAAACTGTTGTTAACAATAGCTTGGTTTGACAGCTGAGGATGTCAAACTGTCATGACAAGTCGTCATGTAGCGTTAAACGCCAGAAATATGCTTCGAAACTGTGAAGATTTATTTTGACAAAAAATAAATGTGTTTGTTAAGTCTGTAGGGTACTTCGGTCAACATAATCGGCCTAGTGAGCAAGCAATTCGTGCAGTTATTGATCGTTTTCGTTAACGAATCACCATTACATCCATTAAAATTTACTGTTTGGCGCGGTTAACACAATGGCGACATTATAGGTCCGACTTTTTTCAAAATTGGCGAGCGCTATTGAGTTATGCTGATAGATTTTTTTTTCACAAATTAATCAGCTAAACGTCAACGACATTTAGTTCCAATAAGACGGCGCAACTTAAAAATCGGCTTAAGGCGAATCAATTTGATGGCAACTTTCTTTCCCGAAGCGGCTATGTTGACTGGTCTTCATGTTCCTGTAATATAACGCCGCTGAATTAATTTTTATGCAACTACGCCATTGGTTTGGGGATGGCGTGGTGTAATGGTTAATGTACACGCATAACAACACAAACGACCCAGGTTCGAGCCCCAGCAGAGGACATGACGAAGAAAAAATTTAATTGTGGTTTCAACTTTCCTCCAGACATCCATCCATCCAAAAACTAAACAAAAGAGCCCCCCTGACCCTGCCCACATACCTCTGACGATGATGACAAACATCAGACGAATGATCAGGAAAAACACGCCATCTACTGGGAAAAAAATTACAATGCGAAAGTAAAGATCACCAACAATTAGCAAGGATCTGCACCACTACGCAAAGAAATCATATGGAGGAACTACAGCGGATTAATCGTCTATTTAGCTGGAAAATATCAAATTGATTAAAGAAACTAAGACAAAGCAAAAGGTGCTTTGTGGAAACCAAATATGCTCCCTAGAAGAGTGACGGAGAAAAAAAAATGCCATTGGTTTATGCCGACGAAGCAGCAACTAAACACTGTGAGCCAATACCAGCATACCAACTTGATCAAAAAGTTCCCGGAATTTATTCAGAAAATTAAAAATACAAGTTTTTTCATCCAAATCTATAGTGTGCCCTTCAAAGTTATCTCCATTGATTGCAACACACTTATGTCAGCGCCAACACACTTATGTCAGCCAATCCTCGAAGCATTTTTTATATTCGGTTTTCGGTATGTCTATCAGTGCTTTCTGCGATTTTTCCATTATTTTCTATAGGCTGCTGAAACGCGTTCCCCGTAATGGTTTTTTAACTCGATTGAACAGAAAAAAGTCACAGGGCGCCAAACCAGGTGAATTCGGTGGCTGTTGGATGATATTTGTTGCGTTTTTGGTCAAAAAACTTCGAATAATGAGTGCCATCATGCGATAATGCCAATCCATGAGTGCTCTGCTCACAATTCTGGTCTTTTTTTGGCGAATTGCTTCACGCAAACGTCTCATAACGCCCAAATAATACTCTTTTTTTACTGCCTGGCCTTCTGGTAAAACTACATGATGCACTACACCGTCGTAATTCACGAAAACTGTGAGCATTGCTTTCTTTTTTGACTAAAAACGACTTGGTTTTTTTGGTCTCGGCTCATTTGGTGAACGCCATTCACTGGCCTAATGTCTGGATTGCGTGTTGTACTCATAAACCCACGTCTCGTCTCTAGTAATGCTACTTTTAATGAATATGGAATCGGATTCAGCCTTCAAAATCATGTCTTTTGTGTCTTTTTGCACCAAGTTTGCTGCTACTGGACGGAAATCGAAATCATTAACCAAAATGTCTTGAACGGATCCATAGGCAATATTCAAGTCTACTGCTATCTCTCTGAGGGTTAATTTGCGCTTACTGACAAACATTTCTTTTACTTTATTCTCACTGAGTGTTGTGTTATGGGTAGATAGGCGCCAAGGTGGCGCTACCCGGCGAATGATTTCTGAGGAGGTTGTAGATCGATTGAGCAAGAGGTCCACTTTATTTGGCAGTGTCCATCTCTACCTCGACGTAGATTGCTCCTACTTGGCTCGATAGCTTATAGGAGCTAGCGATCAGATTAATAGCGAGGTTCATTAGACTGTCTTACTGATTAACGACTTGATCTGAAGTAATGTGCTTCTATCTGGGGTCACTGGTTAACTGTCAAGAGCAGCTTTCTAATTTATGAAGAAACATCCTATGATCAACTCTATCAGCAGCCTTACTAAAATCGGTATAAATAACATCAGTACGAGCACCAGCGACAAAATCTCTAAAAACCTTCGTAGTAAATTCAAGAAGATTAGTTACTTTAGGCCTACCCTTTACAAAACCATGCTGAGAGGGTGACATTATAGGGTCCGCCATCTAACGTTTTTTTTTCAACTAGTGCTTATTTCGTGAATGGTAACACTTAGCTCATATCTTGAATATGGTTGTGTATACGCTTGAACAACGCTGGGAAATATTGCGATCAAATCATCTTTTCAGATGAGGCTTATTTCGATCTTGGCGGGTATGTAAACAAACAAAATTGTCGCATTTGGGGCACAGAACACCCGCACGCATACATTGAAAAGCCGATACACCCAAGACGAGTCACTGTTTGGTGCGGGTTTTGGTCCAGAGGCATAATTGGGCCATTTTCGTCAATGGCGATCATTATCGGGCCATGTTGAATGAATTTTTGTTCACAAAAATTGAAGAGGAGGATATTAGCAACATTTGATTTCAACAGGACGGCGCTACGTGCCCTGTTTTTGAAGATTGCATTATCAGCCGCAGAGCTGATGTCGTTTGGCCACCTCGGAGCTGCGATTTGACACCGTTGGACTATTATTTGCGGGATGCCGTCAAAGATAAGTGTTACGCCAACAAGCCAGAGACAATTGACGCTTTAAAGGACAACATTCATGAAGCCATTGGTGAAATACAGCTGCACACAATCGATAAGGTGCTTAATTATTAATTAATTTATTATTAATTATTAATTAATTTATTAATTAAATTATTTTCCATTATTAACCAGAAGGATTGTACTTTCAAATCTAAAAAAGGAATTTGAGAAAATATTCAGTAGTTTTTTTTATTGGATTAAAAAAAAAAATTATTTGGCGGACCCTATAAATCTCGCCTGAAAAGAAGGCTTAGGAAAAGCACTAAGCTTGACAATAACCCTATAATTCGATATATTCGATTTACTACCCGGCTTAGGCAAAGGCATAATAAACGACCCTTCCCAAATAATAGTTTATTAAAGATAAGCGTCAAAGGACTGCTCAAAACAACAGGACAGCAGCTCAAGGCAGAGATTGGAACCCTATCAGGCCCTGACAAGTATGTAGGTATTAGCTTCGATAAAAAGACTCGAGAACAGATTCAACACCAAATGCATGAATATTAGAAATTGTCACACTTCCCACAGAATATGGATACGACAAATTACTTCCCGAATCCGAGACTGAGGATACCTTCCCCCTGTTATTATTTAACATTAAAAAAACAAAACATTTTCTTAAAAAAATTAAAAAGTTTTCAATATCTGTACTCGTATCTTTGCCTATCTTTCCCTGGTTTGCAATGTTTTATATAGGGATACCTTCCCCTTATTATTATTATGAAAAATTTTTTTTTTTTACAAAAATTAAAAAGTTTTAAATTTCTCTCTTTGCCTACTGTCTCCTGTAAGACTTCTATTGCCAGGCACTACATTTCTTAGTGGCTCTCTGTCAAAACTAATAATACTCGGGTATCTGTTATGTTACAATTAAATTATAAAACGAAACGAGACAGGAAAACTAAATTCGAGTAGAAGAGTAGAGTAAAAAAAAAAAAAACTAAACAAGCGCCTGGTTTTTCTATTTTTTTTTCGTAGATTTTTTCGTCTTTCCATTGTTCACTTCATTAGCGCAATGCCGCACGATTTCGTTTGCAACAACAAGAACAACAATAACGACAACACCGACAAAATTTAAACAATGCATGTTGTTGCTGTTGTTGTTATTGCATATACCCGTACATACTTGTATAAACAAACTTTTTTCTTTTCAAAATTAATTTTTTTTTTTTTTTGGAAGACATTCTGTAAATTTCACGTGTGCTGCTGGCCCGCGTAGCGCAGTTTCAGAGAATTCTGTGCGGTAAACATACAGAGTATAGTGTGTTGAATGAGTTACAATAGCAATTCATAAGCACCCTGTTGATTTTATAGGAGAGCAATAGGAAAGCTCTACAAACATGTCTTAGAAGTGTAATGAACCTGCAAATGTCCATCAGTTGCTTGTTAAAAACATGCGAAATGTCAACGCTCCATTTAAACCAGCAGGCGATCATTATACAAAAGGTTTTAGTCGGCTAGAACTTCACTGATAGTCGATTTGCAGGCAGAGCTATACAGTGACTTAGAAACATACATCTTAAGTCTATAAAACTGTAGAGGCTTATGCTTCAATAATATCGGCTTTAAAACTCACCTGCCACAACCATAGTAAATAGTGCTGTTGTGTAGAGTGTTAATTGTGCGTTTTAGTTGGCTGAGCGGCAGTAAGCATTTTGCTTGCTTACCTGAGTCTATGTCAAGTGTTGGTCAGTTAAAAGCCCAATATGAATGAAAACTGGATCGCGGCTCAGCTCCTATACTGAGCTTGGCTTATAAAATAAACCAAAAAACACAAATTTTTTCCTGTGAATCGTATATGGGCAATATTAGATTGCATTCACTGCGCTTTAAAAACCTAGCAAGTCATGTTTGGTATATACAAGATCCAGATATTTTCCACGAGATAATGTAAAATGTCGATTTAATGCCGGATTTACAAAATCCACCCTGTTAAAGCTTTTAAATATGACGTTTTGGACATTAAGCGGGTACAATACAGGTATTTTAATATCCTTTTCTAGGTTTGGCTTTGTATAGCCCATTAGTTCTTCTTCGTCTCTAAAAGTCTTTACATATGAAATAATTTGCTTGAAAACCGGGGAGACAGAATAAAAATTTGCTGCGTCTAACAACGCCATTAGAACCTTAACTTCTAAAGATATACAAAATGCGATTTAGAGCTATACTGTGTGGTGGAACTGGACCTTAAACACCTTTGCTGCTCCATTGGCAACATTTGTTACACGGCAGTTTTGCATACAGCCAACTGCTTCATACTGCGAATAGATTTACACTGCAACAACAACATGCATTTCCCAAAGTGACGTTGGGTCAACCACAGCTAAGTTTAAGTAGCTCGAAAGATATTCTGTATAAAAGCGAGTGTCATAAATTCGGCTCTGTCATCAGGTGAGGTCGCCAGATAAGCATGGCCATTTTAGCATTTCTAGCGCATACCTCACGAAAAAACTTAAAGATGACCCATGATCAGACAACGACAGATAAGGGAACACAAAAGGCTGTATTACGGTAAACATAACATGGGATTACTAGTTTGTATCATTACTTGGCACAGTATGATTGTGTAGATATACTACCTTGACCAAAAAGTTTCCAGAATAACCCCCGTGTGACGGTTCCATCGTTCCGATTTGAGTTTTTTTATTATGTTGGTACATCTGTTATTGATATTCCCGCTAAATCTTAGCGTCATAGAGTCTATATCTATCTCTATGTGCGTTGGCGATATTTTACAAAAATTTCCGAAAACTTTTTGATCACGATAGTATTAGTTTAGAGATAAAACGAAGAATAATACTGGGTTTTTCGGTCTCAGCAAGCAGGTTATGCACAAAGCTCCCTCTCGTCAAACGAAAATTACACTATGCAAGACGCTGATACTATGCGTGTTGTTATACGACGCAGAAGCATGTCTACTTGTGCAATCAGCTGAAGCTGCTCTTAGTGTTTTCGAGAGAAAAATTCATAAAATATATGGGCCAGTCTGCGTTTGTGGCGAGTATAGACATCGAAGCGATCAGGAACTGTATGACCCTACTGTTGATATTTTTATTTATTTATTTTTTCAATAAGACCAGCACTCAGGGGATAACCCATACTCATGTAGTGCATTGTGCTTTTACTAGGAAAATAGGTTGTGGGAAGGAGGATAGATAGAATAGTGTCAGTGGACGTTCGATTTAAATTTGCTCATGTCGTAAGTGGCAGGAAAAACATTCGCAGGAAGATTGTTCCACAAACGAATAGTGCGACCAAAGAACGAATTTTCCCTATAATGCGTTGTGCGGTTTACTGGACAATCAACTACAAAGGGATGAGCTCTACGAAAAATACGAGTACTACGTTACAATATATGATTACTAGGAATTAGTTCCTTAATTTCGTCAGAACACATTCTGTTATAGTACCGATAGAATAATGAAACACACACATTGCGACGATGCTCTAATGAATCGATAGAATTGGCTACCCTACCGTCATTAATAAGAACCTTCGCCCTCTCCCGTACGCGGTCGAGAAGCTCCAAAATAGACTTTGAAGCACCGGCCCATACATGAGAGTTATATTCCAATTAGGGTCGGATATAGGTCTTGTAAATATTAAGGAGATCAGATGGAGTGAAATAATTATTACACCATTTTAAGAAGCCGAGACACTTGAATGCTTCTTTCGACACTCGAAATATATGCTCGTTCCAACGAACGTCACAATGAATTCACCACCAAGTTTGTGTGTCAGAAAGCAATATTGGGTCTTGCGCGCATTAAAGTCGACCCAATCAGAGATTTTCGACAGGTCGTTTGTAAGTGTGTCGTTTATATTCCGCCTTTTCGCCTCAATCTCCAAAAGGTTCGGCCTACGATCAAAAGAGTATGAATGACAAATGTTGCTGTCATCGGCAAAAGAGTGAGAAAAAGAAAGTGATTAAGAAGTATTAGAAAATTAGAAAAATTGGAGAAAGAACGGAGCCTTGCGGTACCCCTGAATTTATCCTGAACTCGTCGGATGAAATCCCGTTCTATAAACACTCTTATAGTACGATTTCTAAGAAAGCTCGATATGAATCGAGAGATGTGACTACCGACACCAAGGGCAATAAGTTTGGATATGAGAGCCTCGTGCCAGAGTCTATCAAATGCCTTAGAAATATCCAGGGCCACAACCTTACTCTCACGAAATCCATGAATGGACTGTTCTACCCTTCAGAGAGTAACGCCAGCAGATCACCAGTGGAGCGACCTTTACGGAAACCAAATTGTTGGACTCTAAATATTTCAAAAGGTGATACTCTCCATAACTTTGAAAAGTGCCGAACAAACTGCTAGGGATTGGCGTTACATTGGCAATCTTCCAGCAGAATGGGAAAATACCCGTACGATAAGACGCACTGAAAAGATTAGCCAATGGACACGCAAGCGTCGAAAAGCACTGCTTCAGAACCAGCGCTGAAATGCCATCCGGCCAAGAAGACTTATTAACGTCGAAATTTGCAAGAACCTTTTTAATTGCACGGGCTCGAAAGAATCCTTAAACGCATCAAAGTATACCGTTTACGTTGGCTTTGACATGTCGAGCGTATGAATGAAGACGCTGCGTCGAAAGAAATTTTTGGGCTTTTACCCTATTGAAGGCTCAGATGAGGACGACCGAGACACCGATGAAAAGATAAGTTTGAAGACGTGTTTTTAAATGTTGGTGTGAGAAATTGAAGGAACAGCGCACATCTATTTTAATTCAGGCTAAAGACCACACGGCTATAATATAGCCAACAAAGAAGAAAAACTGCTGTATAAGTACACGACTCTGTGCAGGAGCATGCTTAGTTAACTGAGCGCTTCTAACTTGCCGTACCAGCAGCATCATGGCGTATATAATACCCACTAGGTTTGTGTAGTCCTTAAACGTCGCTGGTTGAATAGTGTCGATTTTTCTCTTCATCCGCTGATCACTAGATCAACATAAACCATTCGAAGTTCCGGAAAGTTCAGTTTGAATTTTATTGTTGTGCACCCAAACTGGCTTAAAGCTAGAGCTGATAAGGCATTCCAACAGGAACACTAAACCCTAATTTTATAAAATTTTAATTGCATTTCCCTGATAAAATAATTTTTTTTTTTTACTGATGATTATTAGCACACGTTTATCAGATTTTTCTGTGACCAAAAAAAACTTCCTTTAAAATCCAACATGACCAAGTTAATAACTTAAAAAAAGTGCAAAAAAACATATCACAGTCATATTAAACAGCCAGTTAACCGACCAGTTAGTTAGCGAGAGTTGTTGTCTCCCTTGTTGCTTTAATTTCTTAACAACTTTGGTGCTTAACAGGCACACACAAACACTCACAATTCATTTCAAAATCATAACAACAACAGAATCAAGAAAATATTCTTTAAAAAGGTTTGTAAAAAATACCAGTTTTATTAAAACACTTACCTATACACACATACACACACACACAGTGCTGCTGTTGTTGTTTTATTTATTTTTTCTGGGTTTCTCTTTATCTTTTTAAGGGTCTTGTTAAAAGTAATTCGTAACACGTTGTTACCAGATAATAACCGCCTGGCTGGCTTATAAAACAACGACGACGACGAACGATATATGCAAGAGAAGATGAAGAAAAGCAAAATAAGGTTTGGCTGGCTAAACAAGGCTTGTTAAGAAATGCAACATTACCAACAACAGCTGCAGCAACAACAAATATAACAACAGTAGCACGAAGTCTAGCAGAGCTTTACTAAGCAAGGCGAAAACATAGGGAAGGAAGAAAACCTAAACATAAAGAAGCATAAGAATAAAAAATAAAAACTGGTATTGAGCAACTCTCTCACATGCTTATTCGCACTCTCTCTCTCTCTCTCTTAAGTCCGCTCTCAATGCTTTTCTCTCTCTAATTATCATAACAACAAGAGGTCTTTGGCATGCTCTTGATGAAATCAAAACTTTTTTTTAACCCTCTTGCTACGAATGGTACACATATGTAGGTATTATTAAACCATAAATTTTTAGAGAAACGTCTCGCAAGGGTTAAACGGTGATTAAACTGTGGTTAAATTTTAAATATTTTTTTAACCTCTAGTTAAACTCCGGGATACAAAATTGTTTTAATAAAATCCTAAGGTTTTTCCCACTCAAGCTGTCATTTTAAGATCATTAAGGCTGAACAAATTGGACTTTAAACTTTTTAATCGAGCAGTCCACCACTCTTTTTAGATTGCCTGCCTCGTCTTTTTTTTCTCCGTCACTCTTCTAGGGAGCATATTGGCTTTCCAAAAAGCATCCATTGCTTTGTTTTAGTCTCATTAAACAAGTTGATTTCTAACTAAGCAGAGGATTTACTGTAGCCCCCTCCATATGATTGTGTAGTGGTGAATATCCTTGATAATTGGTGGTGCTCTTTACTTTAGCATTGTAATTTATTTTCCCATTAGGTAGCGTTTTTTCCTGATCATTCGTCTGGTGTTTGTCATCACCGCCAGATGTAAGCTGGAAGTTCAGAGGACTTCTTCATTATTTTTGAGATGGAGTTGTTTAGAGGGAAGTTGAAATTTCTTTTTCTTCAACACTCGAAACCTATCTCTTCTAAATTTATTAAAATTACCAGCCATTATCTCAGAGTCAAAAATATCAATATTCAACCAAGTTTCCTAAAACGCTATCACATCGAAATCCAAATCAAAGGTCTTATTATATAGCGCAGAAAGCTTAGATCTAAGGTCATGAATATTCTGATACACAATACTAATATTAGAGGACAAAATCGTAATTAGTTTCTACGAGAAAAGTAATTCACCACATTCTTAGCAATAAAAGTCACAGCGTCGTTCCTTTCATTCCTCCTATATTCAAACTCTCTTTCGAACAATTATTCCCTACGGCCAAAAATTAAGATCCACAGTATCTTCAAACTTCCCACCAGGAACAAGTAATTTGAATAAAGCAATACTATGCCGCTCCAAGGAAGCATTCACCTTCAGACAATCAAACTCAAATAGCTCCCTAAATTTCGAATCAATAAAATATCTAATGCCCTCAACAGGGGAAATCCTGGCTTTCCTACAGACAAACCCCTGGGAATTGATCATTGATCTGGAGTGGTGGTGCTCACACAGCTGACATACTGAATGTATCTTCTCTTAAAGCCAAGTGGCCGTCAGATCTCTTACGGCTGTTACTTTCAACCAGCGTTCGGTAAACTAATATTAATGCATTTTACAATTGTGGTCGTAATTGAGTCTCTCACTCAGGCCACTTTGTATTGTTTTCCACTTATTTTCTCTTTACTTCTCTTTGTTTATTTTTGGCTTATTTTTGCTTATGAGTCTGATTACGTACGTGTGAAAACAGAAGAGAAGAGCAGCTCTTTGCTGAAATCTCCTTTCAACTCTAGGCTGCTTATGGACTGTCGCGATTCCGTTTGTATACTCTCACGGCAGTTTTATGTTCGCGTAATTGTCAGAGTAATTGTGTTGCTGATGAGCTTGCTAAGGCGGGCACACTTCTTTCGGACAGCCATCTACCTACAAGGGTGGGAGTACCGCCGTCCCCCATTAAGCTGTCTATTAGGCAGAGGTACTTATTGGATGCTGACAGATCCTGGGCAAAGAGCGAGTCTTGCTTCGTTGCTACACTCACTCTGTCTTATCGTTCGCTGGAATCTGTAAAAGCAAAAGAACTTTTCCATTACGAATTGGTGAAATTTCTGTAGACCGAAGGAAGGAATTGACAGATAATCTAAAGCATCCTAGCTCATAGCAGTAGACAGGGTATAAAGGAAGCCTTCATTGGTCTCTACGCTTGCCACAAAAACGAAGCTGACTCATTGGATTTACATAGCATTGGTCAGAACTACTTTGACCTACGCATGTCTAGTGTAGCAGCAATCCCTAAGCAAGACAAATAAACTTAACCTAGTAAAGCGATTACAAGGATCGGCCTGCATTATTATTACGGTAGCATTATGTACTAGACCTACGTCGGAGCTGGAGATGATCATACATCCCTTTCTATACTGTTAGAGTTCAGTGACTAGTATGGCTCAGAGCATATGAGCGACTGGACAATGACACAAATCGAATGTGGGTCTCTCGAAGATTCTGATAAAATTGGAATCTCTTACTGGCATTACATAACGCCGCAATATGATTCTCACTGAGATTCGGGACAACGAGCTCACCTCGCTTACAACTCTGATCAGATCTTTATGGACTGCTCTAAACTGGAAGGAGCAGTAGTTCGAGATTCCTTTCGGAGTTGGCGAATAAAGTTCATTCGATAAGGCCATAACAACTGGTTTGTTGTGTATTGGAAAAAGCAGAGCTTTTAAGGGAAATATTGTTGTACTTTCGGATAGTCAACCGGCAGTGAAAGCTGTGGGATCTCATAGCATGATATAGGGAGATGGCTGAGCAGTACAACATTTATATTACTTGGGTCACATTGATATACTGAGGCATACTGAGGAACAGATAAACTGGCCAGATGTTGCACAACCACTGAACTATCAATTGAATTTTCCATATTGGGAATCCGTAAGAAACTTGTGGGCTTAGGATTTAGTATGACGTAGTAAACTCTATTAACGCCGTAAGGGCAGCTTCAGAAACGGGCAACGAGTGTACAATTAGTCTAATCAACCTTTAAAGAAGTACACTCTGCGTTATTATAAGAGTAAACACATAACTAGGGTACCTGGCCAATCTATTCTGCTGAAATTGCAGAAACGAAGAGGAAGAGAAAATAATTCTTCACCTACTGGTTACATGCCCAGTGTTATGTTGCAGTAGGTAGAAGGTCCAGATTTTCTAACATGGGTTTGGCGAGCTATTGAAAAAGGACATTGGGAGCCTTGCAGGCTTCATCATGAGCTCCGACTCACGGTGGTAGCACAGAGTGCCGGTTTTGACTTTATGGCATTGTTCGGTATACGAGCAAGCGACATAACTTCAATTAAAGCGGACAAACCACTAAAAACTGTTTTGAATCTCTTGTTTACTGTTGATAGGTGACAACATGAGTAAATGTGAAGATGACGAAAATGTTCGGCTGGCTCACAGTGGCAGCTTTGTGGGCCATTGCTTTATGGGGACAACTAACTACTTAACCACCCACCATTTTCTTAAAATATTGTAAGCCAATGCGTTTGGCAGTTGTTTTCACGAGGTTCGCCTATCGTCACTATCTTGTTGCCCTTTATTAAAATACATTTCATATGCGCAACCAAAAACATACACTGAGAGTGTGAGTGTGTGCACACAAGTCTATTCATTATATAACAATTTTTTAACATTAGACGACACAATTTAATTGAGAAACCCTTATGAACACACACAGACACACACTCGTTTCCGAACGATTAATCTTAATCGATCATATCCCCTTGAAAAAAAAAAACAAATCTAATACAGAGAAGAGAGTGTCTCTGCTATGTGTTGAGGAAACAAAAAAGGGATATTCTGCGGGTTGCCATCATTATTTATGACGGTGATAAATGTTTCATTGCTATTTTGTATAAGATTTTCAATTTAATTTTTTAATTTGTTTAAATTTAATTTTCAAATTTTTTTCAATTGATAATCACAAGCAGAGAACTGCTTGTAGGGAAACGGTGTATGGACGGGCAATAGACCAATTTTGTTTTCTAAAGAACTTTGAAAACTAAAAAAAAATTCTTTGGTTTTTTTTATATATGAGGTTTGTTAAAAAAATTAAAGAAATGTTTAGAATATTTAGTAAAGGGTGCGCCATCTAACGTTTTTTTTCAACTAGTGCTTATTTCGTGAATGGTAACACTTAGCTCATGTCTGATTTGACAGATGATTAGTTTTATATTTCCGCTGAACAAATATGGTTGTGTATACGCTTGAAAAACGCTGGGAAATATTGCGACATTACTTTGATCAATCGACTAACAGAAGATGCCGATTTTACCAAAAAAACCATCTTTTCAGATGAAGCTCATTTTGATCTTGGCGGGTATGTAAACAAGCAAAATTGTCGCATTTGGGGCACAGGAAACCCGCACGCATCCATTGAAAAGCCTATACACCCAATACGAGACACTGTTTGGTGCGGATTTTGGTCCAGAGGCATAATTGGGCCATTTTTCTTCGAAAATGACCAAGGAGTGGCCGTTACAGTCAATGGCGGTCGTTATGGGGCCATGTTGAATAAATTTTTGTTCACAAAAATTGAAGAGGAGGATATTAGCAACATTTGGTTTCAACAGGACGGCGCTACGTGCCACACAGCCGAAGCTACATTGGATGTTTTGCGCCATGTTTTTGATGTTCCTGATCTTTTGAAGCTTAAAAGGGATGAACTTTCTTAGGCTCTTTTGTTAGGAAGGTGATCGAAGCAAACTGTTAGGAAAATTTTAGAATAAAAACCAACTTAGCATGTTTTTTGATGCTTCCAGCTCTTCTGCCATCGTCTGTCGCAACAATTTAGCTTTGGTTTCGACTTGAAAGTTTTTAAGTAAAATAAAATCATTATCAAAGTCCCCACAAATGTTCTAGTCGATGCTTTAGGTTTAAATTTGGCGATTTCAGAACAATTTCTCTGACCATCCAGTTTACATCTGCCGATGATGACAAACATCAGACGAATGATCAGAAGAAAACGCCATCTACTGTGAAAAAATTCCAATGCCTAAGTAAGAAACACCAACACCACCTAGCAAGCCTTACCGGTGACCAGTCCGGGGCTGTTGTGGGGCCGAAACTGGAGGCGCCAAGTGTTTGTATTTACACTCACGTGTCACTAAGCCTGATCAGAGGTATTCTGTTGCCACGGGAATCGGGAGCCCCAGGGATTCCGATCTCTGCCCGATTGTTGGGTAGGCCACCTTGTGTGAGCTTCGTGGTGGCTGTGGTTTAGACCAAAAGCGCAGGCGGAGCTGCGACCCATATCACAGCAGGAGTTTAGATAGTCTCCGACTTCTCACCAAGGTGTGAATTGGTATTATAGGTGGGGGCGTTGGTGGACGCATCGTATTCACTCGTGCCATTGGGGCAATGTGGGGTATACCAGCGCGGCAAAGACTTACGTAAACCCAGATAGCACCACTTAGCAAGGTTCTTTTAGCACTACACATAATCATATGGAGGTGAGCTAAAGTAGGTTAATCGTCTACTTTGCTTGAAAATCAATTTCATTAAAGAAACTGAAATAAAGCAGTGGATGCTTTACGGAAGACCAATATGCTCCCTAGAGGAGTGAATGATAAAAAACGTAAAAAACTGACTAATCAATAGCCTTGCCCTGTGCTTTAGGTTTATAAAAAAACAACACCAGATGTGTTCCTCCATGCAATCACCGGGTAAAACCTTAAGCGCCTGAAACGCCCGCTACCTGTAAAGTCAAAATAAAGATTCCTTTCAAGTCACAAAGATTTTTTTCTTTCTGTCCCTCTACCAAACACTAATTCCAAAGGTTCTCACGTATGTAGAAGAAAGTACATCCATGCTGCTGAAAGGAATAAACTCTACGTGTAATTCTTATCGTTTTCTAATTTTTTAAACAGACCTCTTATACATTTCTTTCTTTTAAACAATTTTAAATATTTCAACATTTGTTGTTCCAAATAGTTGTTGTATTTATTTATTCAAGGTTCCCAATTGACACCCCGAATTCTTAAGCTTAAGGGAACACCCAGCAGCAGTAGTAGCAGCAGTAGCACTAGCAGCAACAGCCGTATTATTTATCGATATTTTTGTGAAATGATTATTTAGTAAACATTGAACATATTGCCTGAACTTTATATACTTGAACTTATTATAGACTACGTCCCCTTTTCTCCTTTAAATACCCTCTCTGCACTCTTAACTTCTTTACCATCGAATGCATAAAAACGAATCTTTTCTATCAGCAGAAGAAATAAAATAAAAAAAATTATAGATATTTGACTGGGGGCATGTTTAATTTCTTTTATGTATAAGAGTGTGTTTGTGCCACAACAATATGCAACCAGCAACCAGCAACCAACATAAGTAGCAGCAGGGTGCTGCCATAAATTACGCACGTTTTTCTTCTTCTCTTCAACGAGTGCATACGAGCAGTTTTCAAGTCAACCAAAGAAGAATCTGTTCAAGAATCAGAATCAGAAACAGAAACCTGAAGTCAGTCAGTACGGTTTATATGTACGTGCGTAATGTTGCATTCTTTTTTCCTGTTATTGTTGTTGTTCTTGCTGCTGTTGTTGTTGTTTGTATTTTATTTCTAGTATTGGTAAAAGAAATATTTCAATTTCTTGTTGTTGTTGTTGCTGCTGTTGCTGTTTGTAATTCCATTTCGTATGCAATTCACATAAAATTGTTGAATTTCAAATGAATTTTGCATTAAGAGTGACCAGATGCACTTTTATTGCTGCTGTTCCAATACATAGCAGTGGAGGAAATATGAGATTCATCACATGGAGGTCAAAACAACTTGTCAAGTTAAAAAAGCGGATCAATTTTTTAGTCCCGACACATTAACTCTACATAAGTGGGGATTTCCAAAAAAAGTTGCATTAGATACAGTTTAGTTTATAGAGGAATAAGTGACAACCGCTCTAAACCAAGGAACACTTGAGCACACGTAGCAGCCCGTTGTGATACCACACATGAAGCGAAGTGCTAGTCTCCAAAACCCGATTAAATGGCCTTGACGGTTAACTGGAGGCTTCACATAGAAGCACAATCCTTAGGTACTGAGCCTCATTTGAAATTTACTTCACCTAAGGCAGAAGATGTGGATGCACTTGTGAAACTTTTTAGCTTCACAATCCATGCTGGCATAGTTTTGGGAATTATTCACCAATTTTGTGAAGTTGTGGAAACTTATGGATGCAGAGGGTAAAGGCCAGGTCAAATGAGGGTCTTGCTATTCCCTTTAATGCTACAAAGAAGCATGTTCTTGAATCTCTGTCAAGTCAACCAATTGATAACAGGACAGCTACTAAAGGGACAGCTTCCTTGCCTCTATTGATTCTGCCGAATGATATTGGCACAGCTTCTTTACCCAGGTCTGCCACTATTGTAAACGTTTCTGATTTGAGTCTTCTTTGCCGATGTCTAGGATATAGGTTACGAGGAAGTGGTAGCCTCGTTAAATCGACACACTTGAGCACACGGGCCAGCCCATTGTGATACCACACATGAAATGAAACCCCCGTGCAAGTCTTCAAAAAAAGATTAACCGGCCTTGACAGTCAACCAGAGGCTTCACACAGAAGCACAATTCCTCAAATCAATTTGGAAATCCGCCCGACAGTCTACTGATGTCAAAGCTCTATAGCTCCGATAAGCTATTGAGGAAGAGCGAGCTAAGTGTGAGCAATTTACGTCGAGCTAAGACATACACTAGGAAACGAAGTAGGACATACTCTTCTCTTCCTTCATAATGCAATGCTTAGGAGATGCTCCCAAGATTCAATTTACACAACTGGTTGGTTAGCCTACTATCCAACGTAGCGTCCAATAAGTACTTCTTAATAATAGACAGTTTAACGGAGGACACCGATACACCCACCCTCGTGGGTAGATGACTGTCCGGAAGGAGTCTGCCCGCCATAGCAAACTCATCAACAACACAATTTCTCGGAATGTCACTGTGCCAAGGGACTCCAATAAGATGAACATAAAATTGCCACGAAAGTATATCAAAGCAATCACCACACTCTCTTCACCATCAGAGAAAATGAATATGACAGCTGTATGAGCACCACTTCGAATCAATTTCGCAGCATAGTACATAGCCAACACTTCGGCCTAAAACACTCCACATAAGATACCCAGATGTTGAGCTTTTAGGAAAAAATCCCACTGACCACACCCTGTTTACAAATTTAGAACCGTCACTATAGATCACCACCGCAATACCATGGATGAACGAGCCAGGTGCCAAGTCGTCACTACGTCAGATCACGAAATGTAATCCCCCATCCAGCGCCGGTCCAGATGGGACAGAGTCGATATCATCCAGGATTCCAAGTTCCTCAGATAGAATAGAGCAGTGCCCCTAGCGGACAATATGTCACCGTGACAGAACATTAAGTCTCACCGCTATAAGTTTAGCCTGTTGTCCGGCAAGTATCTCGAAAGAAAGCCAGCCAAGCCTGACAATCGGGCTATCGCAGACTGCTTTATAGTCAAAAAAATATGACAATGGTATTTTGAAACAATTTTTTTTAGCTCTGGTCACCTTTGACAGTTCCTCTCTATTTGCTTAAAGTCAAAGCAGCAAGAAAGCAACACAAATCATAGTAATTCTCTGGTTATATGATAAATTCTCTTAAGGCTAAAAAAAAACTACCGTTCTCCCTTTGCATTTTGTCTTCCTCTCTCTTAAACGCTCTCTCACTCTTCCTAGATATTGTTAACCCTGTTAGGTGTATGTGTGTATGGTCGTATGTGATTTAATTTATTCGTTTGCCATGAAAACATAGAGTTGTTACTGTTTGTTTGCTGCCGTTGTTGTTGTTTTTCTAAAACTGTCAGAATGACATTATTTGCGTAGTTGTCAGATTTATGTGACATTGTCAGAGAGGATCTGTATAGGATTTGTTAGAATTTTTCGTTTTCTACACGACTATTTGTGTGTGTGCCTGTGTTGATGGTTGGCTGATGATACTTTGTTACACAAATTTATTAAAAAATATTTTATTTTTTTCGAAATTGCTTGAAAACAACGAAATTTATCAGAAATATAAATGCCTGTGTTAAGGAGTGTTACCATGTGCTTTTCAGTGGAATTTAAGTGTCAAGTTTAACATGATGGGGCTAATTATTCAAAATTTTTTGTTATTCAGTTATAGCGTTTAATTCTATTTAATTAGAAATTCTATAGAAATTAAACGAGTTGTCCGATTATTTGAATAGAAATTTGTCACAATTTTTGCAAATTTTTTCTCTTTTTTGAAAACTTTTTCAAAAATTGCGTTTTAAGTTTGGCAAAGTAATCTGATACGACCCATAAAACAAGAAAGAAAACAAAGAAATTTCGTCTTGTTGGAGCAGAAAAAAACCTTGTGGTCTCCATAAACAGCAACAGTGCATAAAATCGATATTAAAAAAAAAAAATACAGTTGGTCTCGGACGATAATATAATACCTTTACTTTTTGCCGGAGATACACAGAGCTTGCCCGGCAACAGTGGCGAAACTTCTTCATCCGGTTTTCGACGTAAATTTGCGTAAAGGTTAATGGCCTGACGACTAGTTGGAGGATATCCTGATTAAAATTCGTAAGAAGGGTGATCTTTCGCAGTGCAAGAACCTCTAAGGTTCTAACATATATTCTTCTTAGTCGCATCAACACAATTCTTGATCGCACTATTCATAAGCAACAAGCGGGCTTCAAAGTAAATAGATCATATATTGATCATATAAATACCCAGCATACGTTAGGGGAACAGATAAATAAATGGCGATCTTTTGTGCATTTCTTTTTGATTGATTTTCGAACGGCCTTTGATACTATCAATCGGGTATAACTATGGAATGTACCGTATAATGTTGGGATACCGAAAAAAGTAATAACTCTGATAAAAGTTTATTACGACGGCTTTAAGTGTAAAGTTCTTCACAATGGTCGTCTGTCTGGTCCCATTGAAATAAACTGTGGAGTTCCTCAGGGCTGCAACCTCCCACCAATATTATTTTTAGTGGCCATAGATGACATCCCCAAGAAATGTGTGGATGAATGAAGCAGAGTCTTACCTTTAACATTTACTGAGCAGCTTGAAGATCTCGATTACGCCGAAGACATTTGTCTGATGTCGGAACCTGAGAGTTAATGTTGATAAGACAAATACCATCAGCATCGAGTCAAACAATTTCACAAATTTTTACATAAAAAACAGTCCCGTTAAATCTGTGGACTCCTTTTTTTTTGCCTTTATAAATTACTTTAACAATAGAACTTGAGAAGTGGTCGTTAATATAAAATTTTGTTCTTATTGGTTCATCGAACCTATCAATAGTTGCCAATAACTAAAGCACATTAACTACCACAGTATTCGAGAACTAATCGTTGCTGATAAAAAAGTTATAAAAGTTTACACTTATTGGTCCTTCGAGCTTATTTATGGTCGTATAATCGAACAAAAAATCTGATCGTTGTTTTATAATTTTTCTCTTTATTGGTCCTTAAAAACGATGTTTGGTTGTAGTTTTTAAGCAAGATTGCCATTGTGCTAAGCACTTTAACTATTGCAGCGTTTAAAAACTGATGACAATACAATTGTAATCTAAACAATGGTCTTCCGAACCCAATTCTGGTGCAGCTGACTTTAAAACTTACCAGTGAGAAAAAGGCACTGTCGACATTTGAGGACTATTGCCTACATATTGAATTTACGAACCTATGACCAGTTTAGCGGTTTTAATATGGTCAAAACCCGTAAAAACAAGCAAACGCTTTATCGAACTAAAGAGAAGCAACAGAAACTATTTTACAAGTAAATTTTTATTAAGATGCTGACATTGCAGCCATTCCAAAATTATAAAAATTCGAATTGAGAAGGCAAGAAGCGCTTTAACAAATGTGAAAAAGTTGCTGTATGGATATGATTTATCGTTAAACTTAAGAACATGAATACTCATATGCTACGTATTTTCTTTTCTACTTTATAAAGCTGACGCGTGGACTTTATCAGTTAAAATTGGAGCTTTTGAAATGTACTGTTACAGAAGGATGTTAAAAATCATCTGGCCGGACATATAACCAACACTGAACTTACGTATGCAAAAAGAACGAGAACTTCTTTATATGTATCATTAAATGCCGTAATTTTGTATATTTTGGTCATATAATGCGACACCCAGAAAAATATGGACTACTTAAATTAATAATCGAAGGAAGAATTCAAGGAAGAAGCGTCTCATGGCTTAAGAACTTACAACAATGGTTCAACACAAGTACAAGACTACTCTTCAGAACAGCTGCAGATAAGGTGAAGATTTCAATTATGGTAGCCAACGTTCGAAACGGATATGGTACATGAAGAGCAAAAAGAAGATACATTTATTATTGGTCCTTCGAACCTAAACTCTAAATGTCATATTTTATAATTGATAATTTCTTGAACTAAACAAAATTTTTGTGTTAAAAATGAAATCATTCCTTCCGATCACTGCTTTTTCGTTTTGTAACGAATTATTTTCACTTAAACCCTGAGGTTTTCAAAAGGTGAGAGAATCATACTGTGGCTGACACTGTTCGAAATGTTAAAAGCTATTGAGAATAATAAACGAGAGATATTACCAGTGGGCTTATACAGAGTAAATGTTCAACAGAATTTTATTTAAACTTAAAAGGAATCGGTTGATGTGGTGCTCTTGTTGTTGGGGTATATCTTGATTACTAAAGCGTGTTTTTTATAGAGGTATAGAACTTTAAGTTGGCATTAATTTTCAAGATGGCGACCGATTTAACAGCTGTCAACTAATTTATTCTCCGTTTGGTTTGGCAATTCATCATGAATAGACTCACGCCCGGCGTAGATTCGTCGAATAGGCCCAAAACGAGATTATCGTTGTTCCCGATTTTCATAAGCGAATTTTGTTTAGCGATGAAGCGCACTTCTGGTGAATGGCTACGTCAACAAACAAAACTGCCGCATTTGGAGTGAAGGTAATCCTCAAGTGTATGTGGAAACACCGTTACATCCAGAAAAACTGACTGTTTGGTGCGCTTTATGGGCTGGTGGAATCATTGGTCAGTACTTTTTCAGAAACGATGGTGGCCAGAATGTTACAGTCAATGGTGATCGGTATAGAGCCATGATTACTAACTTTTTCATTCCTGAATTCAATAACCATGATGTCCGGGAGATGTGGTTTCAACAAGACGGCGCAACATGTCACACAGCTTGTGCCACAATAGATTTATTGAAAGACATGTTTGGTGACCGCCTAATTTCACATTTTGGACCTGTGAATTGGCCTCCAAGATCTTGTGATTTAACACTGCTACACTACATTCTGTGGGGCTATGGAAAGTCATTGGTCTAAGCGGTAAAGCCACAAACGCTTGACCATTTGGAAAACAACATTCGCCGTGTTATTGCCGATATACGGCCACAAATGTTGGAAAAAGTCATCGAAAATTGGACGTCCAGATTGGACTACATCCGTGCCAGCCGTGGCGGTCATATGCCAGAAATCATATTTAAAATGTAATGCCACGAGATTATCTTTCGGATAAATAAAATTCATGTCAATCGAATAATCCATCGTTGTTTTATTGCAACTTAAAGTTCTATACCTCTATAAAAAACACCCCTTATTAGTAATTTGATGCTGCAATTTTATCTTAGAAGTTCTCGAAATTTTCTTTTTAAGTAACATATATTCGTTTAGCCGCATATACAGTGAGTCACAGTCTCCTCTTCCACTTTGACAGCCCGACCGGGTCCATCTGTGGCCCATTTATTTAGAACCTCCTGATGGATACCCTGTTAAGGCAACTCTGACTCTCAAACTGTGTGTTTATGCGGATGACTTACTTATCCTGGTTGAAGGCCAGTCTTGTGCTGAGCTGCAGAGAAAAGGTGTCCAAGTCATTCGTATCGCTTGTGAGTGGGGTGCAGAAGTTGGTGTAAATGTCGCAAAGGAAAAGACGGTGCTGAGGTTGTTTAAGGGCACATTGTCACTCTTGCGACCCCGCTCATTAGAAATGGTGAAAACAGCATACGCTATGTGACTGAGGTCAGGTACCTCGGAATAGTTAATGGAGGAGCGTGTGAGCTTCCACGTTCATCTCACGCAGGTTAGGCACAAATTGATAGCTATTGTTGGAAAGATTAGGCGCATACTAAGAAGTGATTGGGGTCACAGCAGGCGTGCCGTTCGTGTCATATATGATGGATTGTTCGTATGGTTGTTGGACGGAGCAAAATTCTCACTTGTCAGAGAATTGCGCTCTTGGCATGTGTTCCGGCGTGTATAATTGTATCTACCAACGCTTTGCAGGTTCTTGTTAGTGCGTCACTTGATCTAAAGATAATACGTCGTAACTGAGTATCTGCTTCAGTTCGTGACGTGGGTAGGTATAAGGCCCTTTTGCAGGTATGCCTCGTAGATAGGTGGCAGACAAAATGGACGAACGGAACGGAGGAAAAAAACCCAAACATCACGACTTATGGTTTTGGCTGTGCAATGACGACACCGACAACAGCATCAGCAACATATGACCATTTTGATGTGTGCAATACAGCTACTGCAAGGTTAATATACACGGGAGGACATTTATTTGGTAACAGGTTCGAAAGTACTTTGGATTTCTTTTCATCGAAATCGTTAGGGGAAGACAGACAGAGTGGCCGTGATCAGCCACAAAGATCTTTTAACTTTTGTTGTTCTAAGAAGGAGCAAAAGACTTAAGACCTTGTACTCTTAAATCGTTATTTCAGTCTCAGATAGAACCCAGAACTAACGTTCATCATCTCTAAGCTGAAAGTGGAATTTAACAAATTCCTTACTATGAAGCCTACTTTGTAGTTATCCCGATTAGAGAAGTAAATATCATGTGTGAACAATAAATTGTCATTTTCTGTGCTATCTTAAGATTCGATACTTTTCTCAGATATATGCGAACTATAGACCTAGACATTTCATAGAATATAGTTCCCCTTTGGACTCATACCGATTAGAAAAGTAAAAGCTCTGAGTTAATTAAAAAATGCGTTGTAAGGAGAAATAAACCATGTAAACCAGGCTACTTCCCAAAAAGACACAATTTTACTATGATTTTCGAAGTTTTAAAAAGTAAGGCTTGGCTAGAAAGGGTTCTATGATACCCCACATCGCTCCGGAACCTTGCTGTGCAGCACCACTTACTACCATCCTCAATCTAATCAAGGATTGGGAAATTGCCAGATGCTTGGAAGACGGGAATGCCCAAAAGGAACTTCGTCACTCTAGGTTATCAAACTTGAATTGGCGTGTGAGCTTCCACGTTCATCTCACGCAGGTTAGGCACAAATTGATAGCTATTGTTGGAAAGATTAGGCGCATACTAAGAAGTGATTGGGGTCACAGCAGGCGTGCCGTTCGTGTCATATATGATGGATTGTTCGTATGGTTGTTGGACGGAGCAAAATTCTCACTTGTCAGAGAATTGCGCTCTTGGCATGTGTTCCGGCGTGTATAATTGTATCTACCAACGCTTTGCAGGTTCTTGTTAGTGCGTCACTTGATCTAAAGATAATACGTCGTAACTGAGTATCTGCTTCAGTTCGTGACGTGGGTAGGTATAAGGCCCTTTTGCAGGTATGCCTCGTAGATAGGTGGCAGACAAAATGGACGAACGGTGACACTGGGTGGGTAACATGTGAGCTTATACCGGATGTGACGTTCGTACGGAAACACCAGGCTTCGTCTTCGGCTTAAGCTTGGGGACCATACTGACGGTACATGGCTCTTTCAATGCATTTTTGTATCGGATTGGCCAGACTCGATTTGCAGGCTGGCAACTAAGAACTGAGGACTGGAGGCATGTAGTGACTGCATGCCCGGTCTATGCCAACTCTAGGGACTTATGGGTATAACTCATATTGAGCGGGTTTGGGATTTCAGTAGGTGTTTGCTGGATAAACGGACAGTTCCAATGCTAGGGCTAACTGAATTGCTGTTTTTGTCGTTTTCCAGCTTGTTAACATATAGCTGCATGCATTGGTTTGTCCGGACCACCAGTCCGGAGTCGTTCCGGACTGTCACTGGTAGTAGCATTTATGCTACGAAGCCCGACCGGAGGCTTAATTCTGGTACCACGGGTGTCGTGAGCTTCAGTGACCTTGGTCCCTACCCGACTATGGTGAGGCCACCTTGTGGGAGCAACGAGGTGGTTGTGGTTGGAACTAAAGGGGGTCATGTAAAAACAACATGGCTTAGTACTCACTGGTGGTTATAATCATAGGTCGGTGCGTTGGTGGACACATTTTATTCATTTGTTCTTTGGCACTATCAGCTACGGTCCTAGAACAGAAACTGACGTTAAGCAATTGTATCCTTGACAGCCCGACAACTGCAGCGGTAGTCCTTTAATTAAAACTGAAGCCTTCTAACATTGGCATATATCAACCAATGGCATGTCAAAACGGACACCGTCGGTTCCTCGATCTGGGATTATAAATTAAAATTAAACTTAATTTAACGCTTGAAAATTTCACATTTTTTAAACAAGTACTTTACGTTACCATTTTGTATTCATCATTTACCACTTTTTGCTCCACTGTTCAAGAGTTTCATTTTCTTCTGCGTTTTTTATATTCTAAACAAGAATACCTAACGACATGGGGTAACACCTCTTGTTAGTTTAACTGATCTTGGCATGTACTTTATTTTCAGTTGCCTCCTTTCCCGCTCTTCTACCCCCATCATTAACACGACTTTATTACTTTGCACAATTGTTTGTGTGGCTGCTATTTGTGGCATTGTACCATTCAATTCGCCTCTCCCATACACCCTCCTTACCTAATCAGGCATCTCATGTTTTTCACTGCCACAGTAACGAGATGTTCAAAAAGCTTTTTAATGTCTCCTCCCCTCTCTCTTCCTCTTCTTTTGCAGTTAACAAATAACGACCCAACACGACCATCAAAAACAACGACATTAAGCAACGTATTGTTTTGTGGTATTCAACGAAAAATAAAAAAATAAAAAACGTTTCATTGCTGGCGTTGCCTCTTTTGTCAAGTTTCTGCATTTGTTGTTGTTGTTTTTTAAGCGAATTTTGAAGATCATATGACTGCTGGAGCAAAACAGAGAGAGGAAAAAAACCCAAACATCACGACTTATGGTTTTGGCTGTGCAGTGACGACAACGAAAACAGCATCAGCAACATATGACCATTTTGATGTGTGCAATACAGCTACTGCAAGGTTAATATACACGGGAGGACATTTATTTGGTAACAGGTTCGAAAGTACTTTGGATTACTTTTCATCGAAATCGTTAGGGGAAGACAGACAGAGTGGCCGTGATCAGCCACAAAGATCTTTTAACTTTTGTTGTTCTAAGAAGGAGTAAAATCATTATTTCAGTCTCAGATAAAACCCAAAACTAAAGTGCATCATCTTTAAGCTGAAAGTGAAATTTAACAAATTCCTTAGTATGAAGAGAAAGATTAATTTCGGAAAATAGAGTTCCTTAAGCCTACTTTGTAGTTATCCCGATTAGAGAAGTAAATGTCATGTGTGAACAATAAATTGTCATTTTCAGTGCTATGTTAAGATTCGATACTTTTCTCAGATATATGCGAACTATAGACCTAGACATTTCATAGAATATAGTTCCCCTTTGGACTTATACCGATTAGAAAAGTGAAAGCTTTGAGTTGACTATAAAATGCCGTTGTAAGGAGAAATAAGCCATGTAAACCAGGCTACTTCCCAAAAAGACAAAATTTTACTATGATTTTCGAAGTTTTAAAAAGTAAGGCTTCAATCCCCCTCTAGGTAAACCATTCTTGTAGGAAGCTATCTGAACTAGTTTTCCCTGAGGAAGGTATAACATCAACAGCAATTGCAATATCAGCGGAAGGTGAGGCAACACCATCTATTGGGGAAAAGGAAAGAGTAAAATAAAAACTGAAAATCTATGATAAGTGGAGTTCCTCCCGATGAATTTGCTATTATTTTCTGATGGTCAGCTAGTTAGCTACAACGGGTAGCCCAGCTCACTTGGATCCAATATTGATCCCACTGTAATGACATTGTAGTAGCTTCCAAACGGACCTACATATTCGCATCCCGGTCGGAAACGAACCAACCAGATGCATGCGCAAAAAAGGAGAGCTCACATCAGATATATCTGATATGGTTTGCAGAAGCGGACTGCCAAGGAAAACAGTTCTACTATCCGAAAGATTCAGACACAGACACAGAAAATGCTTGACAGTCTCCTCTTCTTCCCCATCTTGACAACCCCTACCACTAATTATTGAACGGAAGTCCCAGTCTCCTAGCATGTCTACAAGCTACCCAGTGCAAAGTGATGACAGCCACCAGGTTGCGCAGCCTCTGTCGCAGCAACCCCAGATTAATAGACTCGTAAGAGAATTCGAACGAGCCCGATCGTAAAGGGGCAAGATATGTCTTGATAGAAAGCACATGGGTGCAATCACCCACCTTGACCAACATGTTGGTATTTTCTAACCAGGACTTACCACTAGGGTCTCGCTTAAATTGCCTTACCTCAACAGCGTCTTACAGGCGATGGTTACAGCCATAATTGGCTTGCAAGGAACATAATCACAATTAGCTGGGTATGCATTTATAATGATAATCAAACGGTAATCAGTCTCTGGAATCTATATTTTCTAACTCCCAGACGCTGTGACAGTAGTATTCGACCACTAATGCTGGTGACGGAATATTGCGACATCAGGCTCATATGGGTACCAGGACACTGTGTTATTCCGATGAAAGCTGTGGCACAATGTGGAGGGCGTGGCACGACAGCACAGGTTTTTCCAGCAAAATAAAATATTTGTATATGTACTTGTCATCAGTATCTAAGATGCTGGCCAGCAATATGTTCCCCAGATGGGAATAGTTTGCTTTCTGTAAACAGGCGAGAGAACTATGGTAGATTGTAGATCGAAGGAAGACTAGTCAACTAGTAAGCCTACCAAGACTTAGGATTTCAACACCTTATGGACCCTAAATTATTTCTGGAAGTACCGGTGGGTTATATCGATTGCTTTTTCTTCCAGGGTCATTGTATTATGCGGTAACGCAATGACCCCTATGACATCTAGACTGATGTATTGGCCAGAAAGGGTTCTGTGATACCCTACATCGCTCCCGAACCTTGCTGTGCAGCATCACTTACTACCATCCTCAATCTAATCAAGGATTGGGAAATTGCCAGATGCTGGGAAGACTGGAATGCTCAAAGGGGACTTCGTCACTTTAGGGCGGCGATCAGTCCACAATTTGTACGTCGTTCTGAGGTTATCAAACTTGAATTCGTGACGGAGTTTCTTAAGGGCCACTGTCGGTTGTGCTCACAGGCATCAGACAGAGCTGAAGACATATTGTATAAACGTCGTATTTTTAATAGGTTAAGGAGGAAATGCTTAGGTGGACATAGGGCCTCACAGGGAAACATATACACCATTATGGTTTCAGATCTGCTGGTGTGCATTAAAAAGGCAGCATATTAGCTGAACAAACTAAAGATCGAAGGACCACAATAGATTCCATTGGTCGCAGTGTCTTGTCTGGTCGATATGATGATAATGATAATGATGATCACAATGATCGCTTTTGGCTTAAGTGGGCTGGTCTGAGGATTGCTGCCGGTTTTAACCTAACCTAACCTAAAGTTCCACCACCACTGTAGCACATATTCCAGTTTTTAGACATGGACGGATGGCAAAGCTATCATTTATTTTAGAACTTGCTAAATTAGTTCGATAACTTGGAGGAGGTAAAAATTGTTACAACGAAATTAAAGCAGCAATGCGTGTATGCAAAAATATGCACAAAATTGTGACAGAGAAGATAAACAAATCGTGAAACAAACTGTAGCCACGGATAGAAGAGGAATTTATGTTAATCATTTCAAGCGTTTCAATAGCGTTGATTTAATTCGTTATAAGCTTAGCTAAGACCTGTTTTTTTGTGCAACACAAGAAAGTTTTTCATGATTCGTAAATGATTCACAATATTTGCTTAGAGAGTCGCACTTAATCATGTCGTTTTGTTGTCCAAAGTCTCACTTTAAGATGACAGACAGTGTAATGTGTGTGCTGGCTGGTGTTTGGGTTTTAAGGTTTGGTTAGAAAAATGATGCCTGGGTACCATAACTCCGTATTGTGTTGTTGTTGTTATTATTGCTGTTAAACTGCAATTGATGCTGTGGCTTGACTGCTTGCCTTTTTTCTCGCCTGCTGTTTGTGAATTAAACAGCGCAGTTTGTTAGCTGTTGCTTTTTGTTGCTTGTTTCTTGTATGTGGTCATAATATTGTTGTTGTTGTTGATGTTGTTGTTGCTGTATTATTATTAAACTTTGGGGAATTCTAAATGAGTTATTTTTATAATTTTTTCTCTCTCTCTCTCTCTCTGTGTTTCCATCTTGAAAAATGCAGTTTTTTGTCATTTTATTTGATTTGCAATTGTTGCTTTAGATTGGCAACATGCGTGGGTTTTTTTTGTTTCTTTCTAAATAAAGCCTCCAATTATGTGTACACTGTCGTGTATTCATCCGTCCATTTGCTTGACTCTATAAAATAAGTTCTCAGTCTGAACAATTAAATTAAAAAACATGATTAATGACTCACTCACTGCTCACTCACTGCACATTCTGTTTTTCTTATCAAAAAAATTTATAGAAAAATTTGTAGCTGATGCTGTTCCATTTATTTATGAAGCTCTCCTTTCTCCCCTTTCTGTTTAATTTTACGACTTTTTAAAAAAAGAAAAGGCAAATAAGTTTTATGACTAGTATTTAATACTTTTTCATCTTCTTCTTCAGATAAAAGATCCATTAAAAGGGAAAATCTGTTCAGATGGCATTTGATTTTTCAGGCAATGCATGTAATTAATAGTTTATTTAGAGGACAAGCGATAACTTTATAATCCCAAGGGTTTTATTTTAGTTTAATAAAATGGGTGTGATGTAGAAAAACAGCTGCTCTTGTGAGTTATAAGTTCTCTTTCCTATTTTCCCTTTACCATTCTCAGAAGCATATGGCTTTTGAGAAGCATCTCCATCTTAATCGCGTCTTCTTTTTTCTTTGTCTTATTCGAGTCAAAAACATGGTTCCTCATAACTTTCTCTACAGAGATTACGACTACAGACTTCGGGCTTAACAGGGCCTTGAGGTTAATACCGATGGCTTCAGAATGTTAAGTAAGTTTCAGCATTAGACCGTCTTATAGATTGCCTGCCCACAGCAGTGTATTTAAGCCTGCTTAGGGCAGGCAGATTGTGCAAGGCTTGGTGAGTGTTTAGAACTTACCCTAAAGATCTTCTAATTTACTCAGATAGCCAGGCTGCAATCAAGTCCCTTACGAGCATCACCTCTACGTCATACCTAAATCATGAATGCCAGAGGTTTTTTTTTAGGGAAATCTTGAATCATTCGGAGATATTATTAGAGAAAAGTCCACCACATCAGTTTTTGATTGGGGGATTTTTATCTATAGACTTTATTGGTTTGTGTCGGGGCTTGCCATCGTTGCCATAATTACCTTTACTAATTTAAGAGTACTGCCGCCTGCGTACATAACGGTGTTGCCAGTTCGATTCTTTTTGGATATTTTGGTTTTACATTTGAATTTAACGAAATATGTAGCAACTACAAGAACATTCGAAATTGATAATGAAATGCTATAAAAGGTGGCGAATTGCGATTGGTTAGTTAGTGACCATTTGGCTGTTAATAAGTAAGGTCGCTTTCAGACGTAAATAAAAAGTGTTGTATAAGCGAATTTGTTACAGTAGACTTAATAAAAAAAGAGACAAACTGTAAAACAACAACAAAGAAGAGTTTTATTTTATTTTAGCGCAATATAAATGAACTCAAACGTTTTAAAAAGGTTAAAACGTAACAATATTAATAGTTATAGTTAACCAACAAAAGTTTAGATTGTCTCAGATCTGTACGGTCATTATCCTGCTGAGTATGCCCTTCTAGGCCGTATTTCCCAGTCCCCAAAAAGAGTTTGGCCACACCAGTGAAGTGAAACTTTCCTTTCTGGCCAGTTCATCGGCCCTTTTATTCCCCGGAATTCCTACATGACCTGGGGCATTCGAGGGTGACTCTCATGGCGCGTATATCGGTTCGCGACGTTGATGTGCAGCACCATTTACTATTATCCTCAGTCTAATCAAAGATAGGGAAATTACCAGATGCTCAAAACACTGGAATGCTCAAAGGTAAATTCGCCACTCTATGGCGGCGATCGGTTCACAATTTGGGCGTCACTTCGAGGTTTTGAAGTACGGCAGGATGAACTTAAAACTTCTAAGGGAGTTTCTTACTAGCCACTGTGGATGGCAATCACGGATGTGAATACTTGTAGACTGTTCTCACAGTTATAGGAGACAGCGAAACATATATTGTGTGTATGTGGGGTTCTTGGTAGGTTTAGATCAGTGACGTGCAAAAGTAAAAATGTAGTTGTGTTAGTGAGAACATGGAAATTACTCTCTCAGAGAGAGTTAAGTTAATGTTTTAAAAAAATTTAAACAAAATCAATATGCATCCGCTCCACATGTGTCGCTGTTTCAGTGACAATTCAAAGCAAGAACGTAAGAAACTTCTTTAAATTATTTGTCTTTGCCTTAAAAAATTTGCGTACATTCGGCATACATGTGCAGTCGTCGCTGTCTCATGGGCGACTAACAGCAAAAGCGTAAGAATATGTGTGAGTTGATCGGGGACAAAAATCCTATGAAAGCTCATGACTGGTTTAGATGAAAATGTTTAGGTAGACATAGGGTCTCACCGTTGAGACCACCATTAAATTTTCAGATCTGCTGGTGTTCATTAGGAAGGCAGCAGATCTGCTGAACAAACTATAGACCGGTAGAGCACAATAAATCTCATGGGTCGCAGTGACCTGCAATAGTGCTTGGTCAGTACAATGATAATGAATGATAACTCTCTTTGCATTTGCATCACTAATGAACTAGCTAGAGCGGGTACGGTGCTGGCAGTTTTCGTACAGGAACCATGAATACTCGCAAGTATACCGATTGCCTCAGTCAGACTAAATTGGCAGCAATTCCGTTTACTGGCTTCTTTCCTTCAATTACATGGCCATTTACCACACTCTTCCGTTGTTCACGGCATTTCATCGCAGGGCTTTTGCAGGAGCTATGTTACTGAGGAGGAGGAGGAGAAGACTGTCTATCACCTTAGAGGTTTTTGGCCGCTTATTTGTTGTCTTCTTTGACTGAACTCTCCAGAAAAAAGGTTACGGGAATAGCGGGATTTGTTTTGAAGTCATTTGTGATATCAGAATTGGCCCAACCCTCGGCATAATTGGGGCTCCATTCTTCATTCAATTGAAGGTGGCGCGGAAATGGTCTGGCAAGGATCAGAACAACCATCGTGTGGTATTTGGATACGATCCCTGTTAGGGTAGATTACTGTAACCCTTTTTGGATATAGTGTTCTCTGTGAGCATCACCCCAGAATCGGGCATTGGGTACGGTTCTGTCATGGACTGGTCGAAATCCTCTGAAGGGCCCGAGGTGAGAGTATCCTTTAGTCTTCCATACCTTTCAGGTGTCTTACAGGTGGAGGTTTCGGCAATAAAGATAGCAGTGGATGAGTTGATGTACTACAGGGCATTCGATGTTGATATCCGGATCTGTACGGACAGTCAACTCTATATTGCGGCTAATATATGAATATCAGCCATCTTTAAACGAGATGGTTTGTCTGAATGAGGGTTCACTCTGACACCCGGGAGAATTGTGTAGTGGACTGCCCAGCGAGGGAGAAGATTGACCATGTAGTTGGGATGCCATTTTTCTTTTGCATACTTCTGTTTCTGCTATACATGTTTGGCGGGCCACAATGGCTACTGTAGGCCTATGTCAGTGTATATATTTTAGATATTGCGACTGTTTTCTTTGTAGTTCATTTCTGCATGACATCGAACCTGACTGATGTAAATGTCAGCAGGCTTTCTTCCTTTGTGCATGCATCTGGTAGGTTCGTTTCGGGCCAGGACTTCACACTGGAATCAGTATTAAACCCAACTGAACTGGACCAGTGTCTGGTTATGCGTTGTAACTAACTAATATAAAAACTGGTAGCATAGATATCACATTAAAAAATGTGCATTCGTTACACTATTAGAGAAATCCCCATATTGCTTATGGTTTATTGCCATCTACTTTATGGAAATGCAATGTCACAGCAAGTATTTCTTTAAAATGTTGGAAAAACTCAAATTTATGATCTCCAAACAACAGGTTCTTCCTTTTGATCTTTTTATATACAAATTTTTTGTTATTTAATGGTGGTTCCAACCAAATCTAAGCGTCTATCAGCACCTTTAATTCACATAAAACAATACAACAACACTGTGCAACAATTTAATATGTTTTTCCTTCCTTTTGTTATCTCTTTAGCAATATTTTATAAAAATAAATAGAGAAACAGAATTTGAGTAATTTTAGCAAACAAAGTTTTTCCTTTTGTACTTAGAAATATGAAGAATGAAAATTTAAATTTAAATAAATTATACGAAATACGAGTCTTTTCTTAACAACAAGACAAAATATGTACTATGAGCGACAAAATTAATTGTACAGCCTTATTCGCTTTACCATATAGCCAATAGTTGCTATTTTCACCTGATTTTGAAAAATGATTTCAATACTTTAATAAATCCATCAGCAGTGCGTTAAAACGACTCTAGACTTGGAAAATTTGAAAAAAATGTGTTTGTTTAAGAAATATACACATATTCCTTAAGTTTACTTAAGTAAAGTATACATCATTTAATATGTCTGTTCCTCTTCTTTCAAACATTTTTAAAATCGGCTATCCTTTAGCTAACTTGTAAGTATATGAAGGTATGAAAAACCAGCTTTTTACCCGTGACTCAAGATTCCGAAGCTGTTACGAAAATTTTAAAATATATCAGCCAATCTTTGTTTGCTTCTCCTGTGGTTTTGTCCTAGCCCCTGGACAAATGAAATTAAGGTGACCAATTGTGTAGTAGTAGTTTGTTGCAGACACATAAACACGGGCGGACCTACATATATATGGTAAAAGATTAGCCACTGGTTTGTTACCTAATCAGTTCGCTTTACACAAATTTCCCGTAGAGACTCAATACTAACAATATGGTAACCTAAGTTCCGCCAACGCCGGGCACACCAATATGTTTTGTGGTGTCCTTATCCTCCTCTCATCAGCACATTCATAGGATGGAGTCCCTATGACCCCGTAAGTGCTTCTATTAACGCAGATATCTTGCCTCTCGGCAATTTAAGCAGCTGCTTAGACCTCCTCTTTTCCATACTCGGCCAGAGAGTTCCAGCCCGTCTACAAGTCGAAGCTTGTCATCACTTCTCATTAGTGATCGGTATACCAAACCAAACCTATGGCCCCGTAAGTGCTTCTATTAACGCAGATAACCTTTTTCTCGGCAATTTAAGCAGCTGCCTAGACCTCCTCTTTTCCATATTCGGCCAGAGAGTTCTAGCCCGTCTACAAGTCGGAGCTTGTCATCATTTCTCATTAGTGATCAGTATACCAAACCTTTCCCTCCCCAAAATAATCTAAGCCACAGTGCCTTATCTAGCCAGCTCATCCGCCGTACAAGTGTCCCGATCCCGGTATTGAAATACTCAGACAGCACACCTAGTGATGAGTGACATTTCTTTACTGTCAGGCGATTAGACGATCTAGCACGGTCCGATGAGAGAGAGTGTTTTGCTGCTACACGTGCCTATTGACAAAAACCAAATATCAAAAATTGTTGAAATTCATCAGGCAAAGTTTGACAAACATGCTATTGCAAAAGCCTGATGACGTGCCATCAGGTCGCGCTGAATTGTCTAATCGCGCCAAGTATTTAATAGCTGACTGACTGTCTCGGACCGTTGTAACACTATCTTATTTTTATATGTCAGGAACCTCACCAATAGAGGCCAACTCTGCCTAAAACACACTGCAGTGATCCGGCAACCTATAGAACATGCTGATTAAAAAAATCTTATCACTTTCCAGGTATTTTTAGGTTATTCTTTTTATGCCACAGTTTCTTTCATGTACACTTTATTTTGACGCGTAAAAAATAGAGTAAAATTTCCTTTTTGTTGTATAATTTAAGTTGTTGGTCTTTATGGATCTCTTAAATATAATGAAATGTTTAAATTGATCGTATTTGAAAAGACTTGATTCTAGACAATAAGGTTGTACATTTAATTTTAACGCTCATGGTATACATATGTAAAGGGAAATGTTACAAATATTTATTGATAAAGGCATAGGGAAACCAAATTTTTAAAACGCTACCACTTCGTCTAACCTAAGACTAAAAAAGAAAAAAAAAGGAAATTAATGTGACATTTAAATGGTGAGTCGAAATGACAAAAAAGGCTTTTTATCTTATAAAATTAATAAAAATTTCGTGGCTGTTGGGTCTCACATGTTGCTGTCAATTTATGATATAATAAATTTAAATATTCGATATCATATTTTCAATTTTCCAATAACATTCTGCCTTCTTTCGTTTTCATATGTAATTTTTCTTCTGTTTTTCAAAATTTTTCATACACATGAGCACTCATATGTATGCCTATGGGTCGCCATCAAATAAAATAATGTTTTTACGTATTTTCCTATAAAAAAAATCTACTTAAAGACGACAACAATTCAATTATCAATTGAGTAGGGTTATCACTTTAAAAGCTCAGGGAAACAAGGTTATCTATCGTACAATATTATGATGATGATGACTACGTTGTTGCAAACAATGAAAAAAGAAAATAATTGAAATTCCAAGAAAAAAAAAGTACATTTTTATGAATACAAATACAAAAATTAATTTTATTTCTTTTTTAAAAAGAGAAATGATTAAAGTAGACCATGTTTGGAGGTTTAAGGGTAAACATAAAATTGGAAAAAAGAAATGCAAATTAAAAACAAAATAAAAGTTTTCATTCGGTTCAATACCAGGCCAGACCAGCTTAAAAAAGAAAAAAATTTCGACAGCGATATCAGCCCATAACATTAGTTATGAGCATTACTAACTATTGAAAACTTCTCAAATGCATTTGCTGTTCGGAGTCGGCTTTAAGCTGTAGGTCCCTTTCAATGAGTTTAAAAATAGAATCGGCTGCAGCTCATTGACTGAGAGAAGTCCCCATGTTCCTGCATGGAATGTTATGGGAATTAATATACTCGTATATGAGTTTTTCATAAGTTAGTTTACTTAAAAGCTTAATACCTCCGCTAATGTCCAATGGATGTCTTATTTTATTCATAACTTAATATACATCCGCAATTAATTTATAAAAAGTACGATTCCTATATAAAAAAGTGCACAAAACCGCATCCAAACGTGGAAACTTAGTACAAAATTGAAAAAAATATGTTTAATTGAGGAATGCATTCGAATTCGTTAAGGCTACTTAAACGACATATGTGTACATCATTTAAAAGGTCTGATTCTCTCGTATCCCAAATCTGGAAGAAACTTAAATCGGGTGATATTTAAGTAAATAGCTCATAAGTGCGTGAAGGTCCGAAAAACCGGAACTCGCCTAAGATATATTCAATATGCAATCAAAACTGAGGGACTTTGAACGATTGGTTTGCTATATTGGACTTGAGATAAAAATCTCAAAGAAAACCCTGACCACGAGACTAAAAACATCAGGCTGCAAACATGCGTAGACAACAGGCTTCATAAAGCGGGAGCTGAATGTGTAGAAAGTCATAGTTTCATTACAAAATTTTAAACTTTTTCGTAAAATACAGTTTCAAAGTAATAAAAATAATAATTTGCTGAAAATATGATTTTGCCATGAGTTGCATTTCGAAAAAGCCAAGGGATTTCTAAACTATAAGTCTCATTTTATTCATAACTTTATAAAGGGTCTGCCAAATATTTTTTTTTCTTTTGGAAAATGCTACAAAAAAACTATATTTTTTGTCTAATTTCTTTTTTTATTTGAAAGTACAATCCTTCCGCTTAATAATGGAAAATAATTTCATTCAAATGGCTGCCTCGGCTGGCTATGCAGTAGCCTACACGATCGGTCCAATTTTTAAGCACATTATCGATTGTGTGCAGCTGTATTTCACCAATGGCTTCACGAATATTGTCCTTTAAAGCGTCAATTGTCTCTGGCTTGTTGGCGTAACACTTATCTCTGACGGCACCCCACAAATAATAGTCCAACGGTGTCAAATCGCAGCTCCGAGGTGGCCAAACAACATCAGCTCTGCGGCTGATAATGCGATCTTCAAAAACAGGGCGCAAATCATCGAGAGTAGCTTTGGCTGTGTGGCACGTAGCGCCGTCCTGTTGAAACCAAATGTTGCTAATATCCTCCTCTTCAATTTTTCTGAACAAAAATTCATTCAACATGGCCCAATAACGATCGCCATTGACTGTAACGGCCACTCCTTGCTCATTTTCGAAGAAAAATGGCCCAATTATGCCTCTGCAGCAAAATCCGCACCAAACAGTGACTCGTCTTGGGTGTATCGACTTTTCAATATATGCGTGCGGGTTTTCTGTGCCCCAAATACGACAATTTTGCTTGTTTACATACCCGCTTCATCTGAAAAGATTATTTTTTTGACAAAACCGGCAAAGTAATGTCGCAATATTTCCCAGCGTTGTTCAAGCATATACACAAACATATTCGTTCAGCGGAAGGATAAAACTAATTATCTGTCAAATCAAACATGAGCTAAGTGTTACCATTCACGAAATAAGCACTAGTTGACAAAAAAACGTTAAATGGCGGACCATTTAGTATAAGCAACGACGTTTTTTGCTTTGATTGCTCACCAAGGCTTATCCTGAATATGTTCCATCGATGTCAACATGCGAGTGATGATATTGGCATGAAAAATAAAGTTCGCTCAGCTCAGGCAAAACTGTTTGGAGAGAATGAATTGAGGGCATTACTCTATGAAGATTATTTTCAAATTCAAAAAGCTACGCAAACAAAAAGCAATGGAATTAAGTACCGCGCGGCTCGAGATAATGCCGAGAAATATTGAAGGATAAAATTTCGTGTCCGAAATGTTGCTGGGAAACCATAAAAAGATGTCGCAGCATCAAATCATTACTAGCGATGAAAAATAGATGCAATAGCACAACGCTAGGTCCAGTGTTGCAAGATCAGTTAAAATTATTTAGAAAATAGTTCCCCAGCCACCTTATAGTACAGACCTTGCCCGTCCGACCACCATTTGTTTCGATCTGCGTACATTTCACTTTAGAACAGAGAACGCGAAATTGGCTCGATTCGTTCTTGGACGCAAAAAATTAGCAGTCTTTTATCACGACATCCATATTTTACCAGAAAGATGGAAAAAGTGATAGCATACTCACGACAAAACCCCAGTTTGCCAAAAATTCAGAGTTTTACGTGGATACACTCAATAAGAATCTGGGTAAACGTTAAATCAATTTCTTTATATCTTAACATCGAGAAAAAAGTAACCAAAATAGTAAAAACGTACACATCTACACATCAAAGAAAAAATAACCAAAACGGCAACACTGGTTCTGCACCTAAAAAAAAATGTGCGCACATTCTCTGTCTCATTGACGACTAAAAGCAAAAGCGTAAGAATACGTATGATTTGAATGTGAACAATTGTTCTATGAAAAGCTCATGACTGGTTTACAGGCAAAACTCATATCATATAGCTCTCTATGCGTTAATGGCACTCAACTGATTGCTCTAGGCAGGATATAATTTATTTTAGTCCCTATACGTAATCGCTTTAAATAATATTGATTTTCTCTTTAACTGAATGTTTTTTATTACTTAAAAAGATTACGCTCCTTTTTCCTAAACGATTTGAACTAAAAATCCACTTAAAAACTAAGAGTTGATTTCAAGTAAATTTTCAAATATTTTTTTTCTTTACAACGTTTTTCATGAAGTTAAACTCGCTTTCACAAAAAACAGAAAGAAAAAAGCATTACAATTGAGTTTCTTTTCCGTTGCATTGCAGCTTAATGTTGTAAGAGAGTGTATGTGGCACAGAGTGGCAACAATTGTATTACAAGCATTTTGATTGTAATACCGTGATTTCTATGGTTTTTTTTTTTTTTTTTTTTTTTGGTTTCAAAATATTATTTCTATTCCGTACACTTCATCATCATCAACATCAACATCATCGTCTTCACATTTGTTTGATAAACCTATTGTTGGGCTCAAAAAAAAGAAAATATTTTGAAGCTCTTTAGACCACTTATAGCTGTTGCAACATAGCAATATCAACAATGTGGCAACTGTTGTTGATAGTTTTTCTATTTTATTTTTTTCTCCTTTTTTTGGCCCAAAAAAGGAGTTCAGCCAGTAAAAAAGGAGTTAGAGAGTAAAGAGGAAACCTATTGTTACTTCCGTTTGTTGTTTATAGAACATTTTTTGATTTTTCATTTCCTATAACACACTAGTGTACAACACAACTCAATGATTCATTCAGTCAACCATAGAGTCATTCATTCATTCATTCAGTTTTACGTGCATTCAATCGTTTTGTGTTTTTTTCTCTCTTCATTTTTCTCAAATGCATTTACTTGAATTTGAAGTTTGACTTGCTATTATGGGAGAGAGAGAGAGAGAGAGAGAGTGATGGAGTTTTTTCTTTTAATTTTTTTCCGTTTAGCAAAAGTGAAACTTTGGAAACAATTTTTTAACTCTTGGCAAAGGAAAATAATTTTTTTTTTCTTTTTTTTAGAGTAGTAGTCCTTCTTCTTTCATTATGTTAAATATATAGTTTAACAATGCAATTGTTCAAAAACTTTTTCTGCACAATTTCATATTTTTGTGCTTTAGTCAGCAATAAAACTACAAAAACACGTGCAAAAAAATTATTAAAAAAATTAAAAGAAAAATATTTCTTTCTTTCCTTTTCATTTCTCTCTTATCGACCACCGCCATTGTTCGAGTGCATTTAGGGTTTATGGAGAAAAAAGTTTTTTTTTCACAGAAAATAAATGCTTTTTAGTTAATGAATTGGAAAGAAATTACTGGATTTACAATTATAGTTAAAATGTCTAAAACGAGGGTAGAGTGAGAAGTTTTAAAAACAAACTGGACGACAATTACATATGTGTCAACAAGTAATGGGGCACTAACAGTAGACGTGTCACCATCTTGCGGCATTATTTTTATTTCTTTTCGTGAAGGAGGTGAAAACCCTCAATTGGTTCCAAATGTCAGTTGATATGTTGAATTTTTATCGACTAAGATCAATATATAATAATTTACCTCACGATGGGATTTACCTCACATCCCATCGTTCCCATCTGTTTTTTTTTTTTTTTTTTTGTTTGTTTGTTAAGTCCCGCTAAAAGATCAAAGAAGACGGTCAAAATTCGTCCGAAAATATGGCAAAAATTTTTTATTTTAAAGGCCAATAATGACATCAGTAACCTTTGGTTTCAGCAGGACGGCGTCAGAAGCCAAACAGCCAGCCAAACAATTTAGTTATTGCATGAGAAATTTCCCGGTCGCGTATTTTCTCAATTTGGCGATGTCAATTGGCCGCCTAGTTCTTGAGATTTAACGCCGCTGGATTACTTTCTCTGGGGCCTTTTGAAAGACCAGGCTTACGTGAACAAGCCACAACCGACTGACACTGTGAAAGATGAAATTCGGCACTGCATTGACGAGATTAGCGAAGTTTTGTTGCAAAAAGTGGTTCAAAATTTTGTGAAAAGAGCAGACGTCTGTCGACATGCTAGAGATGGACATTTGCCCGATATCATATTTCAATTTGTCAAAAAAAATTTGTTTTTAAGCCGATTCACTTCCTAACCTCAAATTTGTCCACCTTTTAGATGGCTGCCAAATGAATGTAATATAACCTATCGATTATGTCGGTGCGACATAGTGACATGCAGCAGAAATTCAATGATCTGATAGAATAGACAGATAGACAGACCACATGGCCTAAAAGTTAGTGTTGATAAGATAAAGTACATCAGCATCGGGTCAAAAAATCCCACAAATTTTTATATAAAAAACAGTTCCGTTGAATCTGTGGACATTGGCAGTGTTATTACATCAGTCGAAGGCTCAAGAACTGATGTGAACGCTAGAATAACTAGGGCTACAATGACTTTGCTTGGGAAAATCTGTTAGTCAAGCGTTCTCTCAAGAAATACGAAATTTCGAATATTTCGATCGAACTTGATCTCTGTTTTGCTCTATGGTTGTAAGAACTGGTAGACTACAGATGCTATTTTGCCGAAACTTCAAACGTTTGTCAACTAAAGCCTTCGACACGTTTTGAAAATCTTCGGGCCAAACCTCATCTGTAATACGGTGCTGCTCCTTAAGTATAAAATATGCCCAGTGTCCTATATGATTGCTAATTTCAAATGGGGTTGTGTTGGCCATACCCTCGGAAAATCGCTATATGAGGTACTGGCATCCACATTGTTCTAGAAGAAAAGGAAGGCAACGCAGAACAGTAGCAGTGCCATGAGTTGAAGGGGTTAGCGCAGGGGCATGCCGTATATGATTTAGATGTTTCTCAGAGGCCCTATGCTCTTTAAGGAATTAAAGGAATAAATAATGATGATGATGATAATCAACCAATACCAGCAAGGAAGTGCTTTGCCATGCCAACGCCCTGACAAAAGGTTCGATTTCATTTCATTAAAAAAAAAAAAAAACTAAACCTGTTCTTACCCTTCTATGTATAGTCGTAAAAGGTTCCCTAGAGTTAACTGTTAAAGATAAAACCTTTAAAAATTAATTTGACATAATAAATTCCTATTCTAAATAGGCTGTTAAGAACCTGTCAAAGACACTCGTAATGCAGAAACAAATTTCTTCACACGTTCGTGTCAAAAGATGACAATTAATTGGAAGGCAAACAAAGAGAAACCAAAGAAAAAAGTATTTTTCCATGCTTGCCTTTGATTTACTTTAATTTCAAGGATTTTAAGGTCATTGATTTATAGGAGTTTTTTTTTACTCTCTCTCTCTCTCTCTCTCTCTCTCTCTCTCTCTCTCCTCTCTTTCTCTTGCCTTTTATGATGGCATTTCAATTTCAAATGCAAAAAACTATTTCTAATGCTTTGCTTTGCTAAAAGCTACTACTGAGAGTCTTTTTTGTCCTTTTTCGACTTTTTTTTGTTTTTGTCAAATGAAGTTTTATTTTCCGATTTTTCATGATTGCCAATGTGGTGTAATAAATTTCAATTTATATGCACAAAGTCAAGCCAACAATCAGCCAACATTTTCAACTCAAAGCCAATTGCAAAACAAAGTCACCAACAATAAACCAACAGCCAAGTTTTCTTTGGCCTGAAATGGAATCACAAATAAGAAGGAATTTTTAAGAGAGAGAGAGAAAAAAGGATATTCAGGGAAGGATATAGATTTTTATTTAGCAAATCAAATGATGACAGTTTTTTGGTATTTTTTATTTTTTATTTTTATTTTTTTGAAAGGGGGAAAGTAATAGAGAGGAGTATGTAGAAGAGTTGCTTAAATAAGTATGTAGTTGATGTTTTAATAACGTAAAGCAATAAATCTCAATTGGTAGTTGTATTGCTAAAATCGAAAAATGGGGGAAAGGGACTAGAAACTGTATCAAAAAACCAAGGCATTGAATTGGAAATATGGCTTTTAAAACAAGGATACAAGCAACAGGAGAAAATTTTGCAGTTTTTTTTTGTTGTTATACCTAAAAGGCAGAGATGTAATAGGCCAATCATAGACAAACTTTTTCTGTTATCCTACTGGGTGTTTCAATAAGACGTTTTATTTTCAAAAGATCGCCATTTTAATAGTTGTCATGAGTCAAGCTGTGAGTAGTTAACGGCTGGTAAGTAAAAGCTACTCCATTAATAAATATGTAACGATATATGCTTCCACAATGCATTCAAATTCTCAAAAATTCACTACAAATCCGGTGAAAATTTCTCGGTAACAGTTCGCCAAACTAAAATACTTTTGTGGTGTTGGGCAGCATTTTCTGGGCCAGCAATCGTCAAACTGGTGGCAAACTTTTAGCTCCTGCATCAAGATATTTAATATATTTTTACGTTTAAACCTTATTTAAAACGTTTGAGTTCTTTTGAATTGCGTCAAAATAAAATCAAACCACGTTGTTGTTGATTTACAGCTTTTATTTCCTCACTTTATCTTTATACAGTTTATCTTAATACAGCAACTTAATATTCGTTTACACAACACTTTTATTTACACCTAAAAATGACTTTACTTTATGACAGCCAATCGATAACTATCTTCACTGCATATGACGCCGCCTTTTATATATACTTGACATTAATTCCAAATGTTCTTGTTCTTGCTACAACATTCGAATTATTTCCGTTAATTCAAATGTAATATACAAAGATGGTCGAACTGGCAGTGCTGGGCAAGGTGACACAATAATACAAAAAATACCAAAATCCCACAATACAGTTTTAAAGGCGCTGATGTGGTGTGTTTTCTTTGTAGGCATTTTTATTTTCGTAGTAATATATTTTTATCGTTCTGAGAAGGAGCATAGGACCCTAACTTGCTAACTTGCTGTTTATTTGTTTTTTCCCTGTATGCGTAAGTCGATGTCACCCGCTTCTATCGGCAGGTGTGGCCTAATTAATTTAATTTGCGCCCATCTCACAAATTGTACTCCGACATCGTTTGCCGCTAAAATATTTGTAAGAATATTCTAAGACTTCGACCGCAAGGGTATAGAGAGCCTGTATATCATTTGTGGACCAATTCCACGTTTCGCACCCAAACATTAAATTATAGAGTTCACTTTAAACCCTCAATGATTGAGTTGTAGATTTCGATGTCTTGCTGAATGGCCCATACGCTTGTGTGGATTTTTCTAGATGCGATTGTTGATGGGTTTAATCGAATCATATGGTTACTCATAATTTTCTCGATAGGACATTTGTTTTCGATATACCCACGTTAGACTTCTGGACTAGCAAGCAGGAATTTGCGCAAAATGCCCTTGAAGTCTATACCGATGGCTCTTAGATGCCAGGCAGAGTGGTTTATGATATAATCATAGAGGATTCTGGTCATGGCTATACTGAGTGCTATACAGTTTATTTGAATAGTCGTGCTGCGATGAGGTCCATTGAAAAAATTGCCTCTACGTCTATTCTCGTTCATGAATGCCGCAGGTTTCTCATGGAAATCAGAGCTCATTTGAAGGTAACTCTCATATGGGTTCATGGACATACGTCGGGTATTGCGTTGCTGATAAACTGACACTGAGCTCGAACGAGAACCTATTATTGGTGTCCTGATTGACTCGATTAGGCAGGATATTCTCTGGTCAGTGTATGGCAAGGCTCACTCACGTTGGCGGCACGAGGAAGCGTGCGGTATCGTGTGGTGTCATTGTCCAGCCCTTGCTATCAGCCGACGAATATTTTTGGCCTCCTATTTCTTGTCATCTTTGACTAAACTTTCCAGAATGAAGGTCACTGCAATTGCGAGATTTATTCTGGAGTCCAGATGGTTTCCTATGGGGGCTGTTTGTAGCCCGGATTACTTCTGTACTTGTGGTATCACAATGAGCCAAATCTCCGATTTAAATGAGACTTCTTTCCTCTAGGGGGGTTCATCACCCTACCTAACCTAACTTAATAGAATAACCAGTTTTTGTTATAATAGCTTTGAAGTTAAAGAATTGGTCGATTTTCCTATAAATATGTTATTCTTCCTCGAGTTTGCACGCATACTTTAGTCTTTTCTATAACTATCTTAAGGTTGATTTTGCTTACCTCGTCGGCGTTGCAGCCTTTTGCTCATATCGGGGTAGAAAGAAGATCAAGGTTACCCAGTCTATCCTGAAGACTCCAGCAATTATGTATATACGGGTCAATGTTAAACAGCAATGGTTGTCATGCTTGTCACACTCTTAAACCAACGATTATTTCCTTGCCCAAGCTTACTTCAAAAGAAATACGGCAGCTTGCACTGTTGTACATTCTCAGGGGTCGAGTTAGTGATGGGAAAGACAGAACTCGTTTACGTTGCTGCAAAACAATTGAGAATATTGCTGCTGTAGTCCACGTTGCTGAGAAAAATCCGCGATCTTGTTTACTCTGTATTTTGCAAAAAGCCTTAGATCATAAGGTTCATCGATTATCAACAATGTCTAACGTGGTTGTTGGACCTTAATTTTTCGAAAATTTGTTGACGTAACTGTTACGGAGAAGGGATTACACTATTATCGAATGATGATTAACGATTTTGTATGGCCAGAATTAAAAGATCTTGATAAGTACGACATTAATTTCCAACAAGACGGTGTCACGTGCTAAAAAACTAAACGTTACTATTGCTCTTTTACATGAAGTGTTTCTCGACTGTATGATTTCTTGAAGAGGCGATTACAAATAGCTACCGAGATATTGCAATTTAACCCCTTTAGACTTCTTAATTGGAACTAAGTGAAGGGCCTATATCAATGGCCTACAAATCCATTCAAGTCCTTAACTAGAGAATACGTAAACTTATAGAGGACATACAGCAGCAAATATGTAAATTGGTGGTGGAAAATTTAATGAAAAGAATTGTATGATTCTGCAGGTGTAGCTATGGACACTATTAGGCTGATATTCTTTACCACTATTAAAAGCATATTTTCATCTTTTTATACAACCAAACATTCGACGATTTTGTTATACATATCAAATGAAACCACTTATTGGAAGACCCTATAACTAATATATTTGTTTTTTAACAACTTGACCATTTCTTCTTCTTTCTCCCTTTTTTATAGTTTAGTATTTCCTTGTTTTGGACGATGGACCTGTGTATCCATCGGCCTGCCCGAATCTATTGGACGCTCGTCCAACCAAGCTTATTTGCTTCAAGTTTATATTGTTTTTATTATTATTTGTTCCAATTTACTACTATGTTTTACTTACATAATTCTTCGTAAATTCGCAAATTACTTGCACAAATAGTTTGCACAAATGGTTTGCGCAAAAAAGATTTGTATGATTTAGTTTTTTTTTAACAATATATAACACCTGCATTTTAATAGCTTAGAGCAAAAAAGCGGTCAATTATTATATTTATATCCAGACTTTACATGCATCACCCACTACATGCATATGGCCCAACGTACTCGTACATACATGGGCTAATTACACAAATTCCAAGCAATTTTGTTTTCTTGATAAACATTTTTTTTTTTTTAATAATATTTTTTAATGAAACAAAGGAAAAAATTCCATTTCAGCGGATATTACAAATGTATTTCCGACTTTTAAATGCCGTTGTTGTTGTTGCTGCTAGTTTTTTGCTGTTATTAAATGCCTCATGAAAAACATGACATTTCCTGTTCGATTTGCAAAGAAGTTCTCTTCACAATTTTTATAAATATTTCTGACACTAAGTTTTTAAAGGGAAGGGGGGAGACTAATCAACGTTGAGCACAGTAAACATTTATTTCATAGAAAATCGAACACATTTATAGGCTTAGGTTATGGGGGGTAATTGTAAAAGTGACTGTGATATGATCAAACGGTATGTAAATAAAAACAAAAAATATTTTTACATTTTATGATCGCTTTTTAAGCTTGTACAAGCCGTTTGTTTAACTGTACAAGCGGCTTGTGCAAATTAACATATATTTTTTGAAACTTTTGTAAATTTTTTTTGTAAAATATTGAGTACAAAAGAAATATTGCAAGTAAATCTTGGGATCCTACTTCTGTGTGTCGCTGTGGTATGGTAGGAAAGACATCCCCGTCTTTGGTTCAATCCCTGGGCAAACTATCTGAAATGCCCAACAAATTTGTACATCATTAGCTGTAGGTAACTAGTTATGAGTATTATTAGTAATAAAAATACTCTTCTGGTGCCTTTAACGTTCATAGCAGGCGATAAACTGTAGATCCCCTTCAATGAATCTAAAAATAGAAATGGGCGTAGCTCATTGACTGAGACAAGTCCCCGTGTTGCTCCATGAAATGTTATGGGAATTGATGTATATAATATACATCTGTGGAAACGGTTTGTGCAAAATTAAAAATATATTTTTCGCCTGTTTTTTGAGTTTGAGCCTTTAGGTTTATACAAACAACTGCACAAATGGCTTGTGCAAATTAAAAACAAAATATATAATAATATCAGGTGTTTGCTTAAGAGCTGATAGTTGCTGTTTGTTTAGTTTAATTTGACATTTCATTATGGATAGACTTATACCGCCACCACATCGGCGAGTGGGTTGGAGTACAAATTGATATTGATATTGAGTTTCCATTCAAAATTTTGTTCTCCGATGAAGCCCAGTTTTGGTTGAATGGGTACGTAAATAAGTAGAATTTTCATATTTGGAATGATAATAATCCGCAAGCTTTTGTTAAAACACCATTACATCGAAAGAAAATTACTGTTTGGTGTACTTTATGGGCTGGTGGAGTCATTGGTCCATATGTCTTCAAATACGATGATGGTCAATATATTACTGGCAATGATGAACGATATAGGAACATGATTAGACATTTTTTAGAACCTCAAGTCGTCAACGTGTTCAGTAAGCCATATCTTCGTATGTTTATTTTTGTTCCGTTTCATTAATCACTTAAATTCAGGTAAGCAATCTCTGCGATCTCAGATGACGCTGCTAATTCATAGCCACCATCCTGGCTAATGATGCGCATTTGCATAGAGGACCGCTTGCTGCAAGACAGCCGTTCGCTTCTTGATCTGCCCTTAGGTCGAATATGCCAAAGTGACCTTACCAGCGAATCGACCTTCAGTTAGAGTTCAGTTGGCTAGGATCGTGGGACTGGAACTCAACAGCAAGAAAACACAGGCAATTCGCATTAACAGCAACAAACCAGGTTTTATTACAACTGAATATTGACGCATAGCAGTGTTTATTACCTGTGCTGCTTAATGTCGGCAAACGGTATAGACGATGATATATCTAACTGACTCGGCGTGACAGGGTCAGCTTTTGGACGACTACGGGACATTTAGCGATCAAATAAGATATCGAGTAAAACTAAAGTGCAATTTTTCAATGCATGTGTCAAATTAACAATATTCTACTACTTTACACTACTCTACTGTGGAACCTGGTTAATATCTAAAGCTAGGATCACACGATTGTCAAAAATGTACCAATATGACACAATTTCTATTCTGTTTTATTGTCGTAAAATGTCAAAATTATCGTAATTTATACTGCGAAAATAAATTTAAACATTGATACGTATTATCAACTTCGATTGTCGCACAAGAACACAATAAATATTGGTGCATTTTTGATACTTTTGTTCTTGCATTATTACTTATTGGGCGATCACACGATTGCCGTGGCAATAATTGACGCATTGCGGCAATCGTGTGATCCCAGCTTAACGTATATATCTACTCGAAAGCTACAGACCTTTGTTAATAAATGCGAAGCGATGCCAACTTAAGGAAAATAGCTAATGGAGAACCAATTCTGCGATAAATATCAAGGAGAAAATAGAAGTGGTTAGGACATACCCTTAGACAATCCTCTTTGAGCATATCTGGAAAAGAGCTGGAATGAAACCCTCAAGGTAACGGCCGCCGAGAACGTTCGAAGAGTGCATGGCGCCGAACGATGCTTCAAGAGCTTTCATATAATAAAAAATTGTGGGAAGAAAAAAAATTTGCTCTCAAAATGGAGTAAGTTGGAAAGCTCTTGTTGAAGCCATATGATCACAAGTGGAATATTAAAGGCATAAGAATAAAATCTTGCTGAGCCACATGCGCCAGAGTAATTTCAGTAATTTCAGGTAATGAACCAAATAATTGGCTATCAAGATCATGTAATTTAAGCCCATTGGATTATTTTCTCTAGAGTTATGCAAAGTTTAAAGTCTATGTCGATATATATATAATATACTACCGCACTACTGAATGTGTCTTTTAAGCGCTAGCGTTGGCGGTTACATGGCCGAAATCAGATTTAAACATTAATGTCATAAAATTTGCTATCTAACAAAGCACGTTTCATTGATATCAAAAATATATATTTTTATGTTATTATGGTTTAAACTTGCGTAACTGTAAAAACTACACTCGTTATATATAAAGTTAAATAATATATTTGTTGTACAATATTGTCAAGCCGATAATTTTTCTTACCTTATTAGGTTAGGTTACTGGTAAACACCTGTAAATAAAAAATAAAAATTAATTAAAAAATTTTATTTTTTTTATATATTTTTTTTATAAGTTTAAAAAGAAACAGTTTTTTTAAATTTAAATTTTATTTTATTTTTTATTTGCTTTTCTCCGACGCACAAAAGTATTTTCTATTGCAAACAATTTAAAGTTTAGGTTTTATGAGCAGTGTGTAGCTACTACTACTGCCTTAAACACACATAAAAGAGAAGCAATTGCAACACTGTTTTTTCTTCTTCTTATTTTAATTAAAAACACCATTACAAGCAAATGATGAATGATTCCCTTGCATAACAGACTCCCAAAGAAGTATAAGAAACACAAAGGCATTGAAACAAAAAATTATTGAAAAAAGTTATAGCAGGTCAAAGCCGACACCATAGTAGATTTTCAAACAATGCTGATTAAAATCTATATAATGGGCGCTCTAAGTAACTACCGTGAAGGTAACCAAGTGTAAAGTGGTCATATTTAATAAATCTTATCACGTCTTGTATTTCAAGATGTCTGTGGCCATTATTTACATTATTCAGTCAGAGAATATCAGAATACGGGTTCTGGTATCACTCTGTTTCAAACTTTTTGTGCTAAAAATGGTATACGAGGGCGGATTGACATTGAAGCTACCTAGCGCTAGATGGCAGCACAAACACAAAAACTTTTTCTTTCTTAGAAATTACGATCTGTCAAATGTCAGCTGTTAAAATTTTAGCCAAATTCATCGATTAGTTTATTTGTTGTAATCGTTTAAAGTAAGCGACATTTGTGTTTCTTGGAAAATAGAAAAAAGTGAATTTCGTGTAGTGATTAAACACTATTATTTGAAAGGCAAAACGGCGAAAGAGACAAAAGAAAAGCTTGATAAACATTACGGGGCCGAACAAGCACTGCAACAATACCATTAACAGGAAGGCCAAAAGAGGTGGTTACTGAAGAAAATATCAAGAAAATCCTCGATATCGTTATGAATGATCGCCAGGCCAAAATCCTTGAGATTGATGAAATGGTAAACATATCATATGAACGTGTGTTCAACATTTTGCATGAACATTTGCAAATGAAAAAGCTATCGGCAAGATGGGTGCCGCGTTTGCTCAGTGTTGAACAAAAAAGAGTTCGACAGATTACTTCACAGCGGTGTTTGGACATGATAAAGCATAATCCTGTTGATTTTTGGCATAGATTAATAACTGTTGATGAAACGTGGGTCCACCACTACACACCTGAAACCAAAAATCAATCGAAGCAATTGGTGGAAGCTGGTGGAAGTGCTCCGAAGAAGGGGAAGACAGCGAAATCGGCTGGCAAGGTTATGGCCAATGTAATTTGGGATGCACACGGAATATTGCCCATTGATTATCTTGAAAAGGGATCCACAATCACAGGAGAGTATTGTTGTGCATTATTGGAACAATGGGCTGGTGCAATCAAGAAAAAACGACCATATTTAAACAAGAAAAAAGTGCTCTTTCTTCAAGACAACGCACCGGTTCACACAGCATTAGATACGATGCTAAAACTAAGAGAAATCCACTTCGAATTGGGTGATCATCCACCTTATAATCCAGATTTAGTCCCTAGTGCCTTTTTCCTGTTTCCAAACTTGAAAAATGGCTCGCAGGAAAAAGATTCATCTCAAACGAAGAAGTGATTACCGAAACTAATGCATATTTTGAGGAGTTCCCAAATACGTATTATTCAGATGGTATAAAAAAGGTGGAAAATCGTCTTACTAAGTCTATTGAGCTAAAAGGAGACTATGTTGAGAAACGAATGGTTTTTGAAAAAAAAAAAATGTTTTTTTCCTACTTAGGTAGCTTCAATATCAATCCGCCCTCGCATATGCCAAAAAGATCTAGAATTTTTTGAAATAATCGATGCTTTTAATGAAATGTATACAGAAATTGGTGTGCCTGGGCAGAACTGAGAAAATAAGAAACTGTTCCATGGCTGCACTCGAAGTTCTGGTATATTTGGTATTAATGCGTCACCCTGTCAATACCGTACTTATCTGTGTATTTGGCAGCATTGCCAATACAACCATCTTTGGGTAACACAATCTTACATTTATAAAATTAACGGATAGAGGATATGAGAGCATTTGAGACAATTGTGTAACTCTCCAAACTGTAGGCAATTAGATGTATAAGGAGGCTGCTTTACCTACGTCACATCGTTTTGCTATCATAAAATAAAGTCGTGATTAGGTGTAAATAAAAAGTGTTTTATAAACGAATCTTAAGTTGTTGTATTAAGACAAAGTGTATAAAGATAAAGTAAGAAAATAAAAACTGTAAAAAAACAACAAATTGGAACTCAAACGGTTAAAAAGGTTATAACGTAACAATATGCGTAGATAATTCCCGCGATATCCCAAGTGTAACAAGGGAGAACTTCTCTCAATCAATGAGCTGCATCGGACTCTATTGAAAAGTTCCTACAGTTTAATACCGGCTCCGAACGGCAGATGCATTAGTCAGAGAAGTTTTTCATGTTATGAGGTGTTGCTACTTTAGAAAATTCTTATTCTGTGTGCTGGGATTGAACCGAGTACCTGCTGGTTCCTACCACATAGGAAGCGCCACACCATAGAATATATAGAGGGTCCGCCATCTAACGTTTTTTTTTCAACTAGTGCTTATTTAGTGAATGGTAACACTTAGCTCATGTCTGATTTGACAGATAATTAGTTCTATCCTTCCGCTGAACGAATATGGTTGTGTATACGCTTGAACAACGCTGGGAAATATTGCATCATTACTTTGAAAATCATGGTAATGTTGCAGATGAAGCTCAATTTGATCTTGGCGGATAGGTAAACAAGAAAAATTGTCGCATTTGGGGCACAGCACGCATATATTGAAAAGCCGATACACCCAAGGCGAGTCAGTGTTTGGTGTGGATTTTGGTCCAGAGGCATAATTGGGCCATTTTTCTTCGAAAATGAGCAAGGAGTGGCATGTTGAACGAACTTTTGTTCACAAAAATTGAAGAGGAGGATATTAGAAACATGTGGGTTCAACAGGACGGCGCTACGTGTCACACAGCCGACGCTACTCTCGATGTTTTGCGCCCTGTTTTTGAAGATCGCATTATCAGCCGCAGAGCTGATGTTGTTTGGCGACCTCGGAGCTGCGATTTGACACCGTTGGACTATTATTTGTGGAGTGCCGTCAAAGATAAGTGTTACGCCAACAAGCCAGAGACAATTGACGCTTTAAAGGACAATATTCGTGAAGCCATTGGTGAAATACAGCTGCGCACAATCGATAATATGCTTAAAAATTGGACCGATCGTGTAGGCTACTGCGTGGCAAGCCGAGGCAGCCATTTGAATGAAATTATTTTCCATTATTAACCGGAAAGATTGTACTTTCAAATAAAAAAAGAAATTTGAGAAAATATTCAGTAGTTTTTTTTAATAGCATTTAAAAAAAAAATTATATGGCAGACCCTATAGTTAGGATAAGACAAGATTAGTCAAACACATTACTTTTCAGAGGCATTCTGTTGGACGGGACAACTCTATGCCTTTGAAAAGGGGCTTGTGACAAAACTGAGTGATAAGATTGAATGGAGCTGTCTGGAGTTTATATACTTCTACAAAGAAAGAACCAAAAAGTCAAAAGTGGTTCAGTAGCGTGGGTAGTTGGGTATTTAAACTTTGACAAATTGGTCAAGCGGCCATTCAAGCACTGAGCTGCTATGAAATTGACCTAAAACTTGGTACCAGCATATGGGCTAAAAAGTGCCAGTCAGTAGATTAGCTTTGAAAATCAATTTGATTATTGAAACTGAAACAAAGTAATGCATGCTTTTTGAAAGTCAATGAGCTCGCTAGAGTAGTGGAGGATATAAAAACATATAAGCCTATAACTAAGCTGAACATTACCCGATTTTAAGTTTCTTTTCAGATTTGGAAAGAAGAGAAACAGATCTTTTAAATCATATATATGCCGTTTAAGTTGCCTTGAAGATTCAAGGAGTATTTCTTAAGTGAACACATTTCTCACCCAATTTTTTCCGATACGTTTTTGCTCACTATTTTATTGAATAATGAATAGAAAATCCCTTGAAAATTGATGGAGTTATTAAGGTTTTTAGTAAAGTAACTTATGAAAAAATCAGTGCAATTACGGGTATTTTAATTTCTGGCTGATGGCTGATCAGTTATTAGCCACGAGTAGACACCTTGTAGGGTATAAAGACAGAACCATAAAATCAATTTCTATTGATTGTTATACTCAAAGAAACCCGTAGTAAAAAGAAAAAAATTGATTGCTACAACAACTACAACAAATATATAAAATAATTGTAAATTTTTACAAAAACAAAAAGTGACTTTGCACGAGGAGTAAATGATTGTTTTTATAATTCTCACTCTCTTACAATGGTTTCTCCTGTGCTTGTGGTTGTTGTACCAAATTAACGCATTTTTGTGGAGAAAAAGAAATACATTTTAATTGAAAAAACAACAACTACAACAACAACCATATTGCAGTGTTGAAATATAAAGAGTGTAAAAGTAGCAACAACAAAAAACAACAACTGTTAAAAGATAAAGGAGTATGTATAAGTGTGTGTGTGCACCTATACTCGTGTATTAAGGGGTGTTAAAAAGGGTTAATTGATCTGACTTTGATTGCTTTTTAAAGCTTTTTTTTAATACATACACACATACTCCTTAGCCAACACATTAACAAAAACAAATTGTTATAAAGCACAACTCTTTTGCAGTAGAAAAGAAAACATGCCTTACAGTGAGTGCGTGCGTTAAATGCAGTTAAATTTTCTTAATGTACGTTGTTGGATGGGGGTTAGCAATTAAAGGGTAAAAAAATGTTTTCAATGTAAAACTAAGCAGCTAAGCTCCATTCGACTAATGCAATCGCTGAACAAGCGCAAGCAGCCAGCAAGGTTTTCATTTTAACTAAGATTGTGACAGACAGAAAGTATTATTTTTTAGAAGTGGCGAAGAGGCCCAAATGGCCATGGCACTACTACCTACGAAGATCCGTGAACAGAGCTACTAATGTGCAAGCTGCAGCCAGTGGTAATCATTTAGAAGAAAGCCATAGAGTCAATATCCATGGTATCCATGGGCAGATGAGGACTTGTGGTGAGGATGATAAAACCACTGAACACTACCTAAGTCCCTGTCCAGCCCTTGCCAGTAATAGATCATGGTTTCTTGAAAACGACACGATTTCTGACGTTTCTAACATAAGAGTTATCAAGTGAAACACACTAAGGGTCACTCAGATATTAAAATAATCGGTTTTCGCTTTGTAGCTGATGACGCGGCAGAAACTGAAAGAATTTGGTTGGGTAGTTTATTGCATTCAAAATATATATTGAGGGCCAGAGTGTGTATGGTTAAAGTAAATCTTCTGACTGGTTTCACTTGGTGAACACTTTTACACTTCAAGAAGAAACCTACATATGGTGGCCCTTGGGTGTTGTTCTTAAAACACATCAATATGGGGAGATCTGATACCCTTTTCAGACACGGAGCGAGAGAAGAGCCCTGAAAACCATTCTCGGATAGAGTATTATTCGCGAGGTTTTGTAACCGTGCTCACAACCTCACTTGCTTCCAGAGTTATTCTCAAATGGATGCTGCTGAAATGGAGAACCCTTGAGTAATCAAGTAACTCATTAAACTCATTAAGGGTTTATTTCACAATGCATCTGGCAAAGTTAGACATGACAAGCTATTAAGCGGACCTTTTTTTCCCGTCACTCCTCTAGGGAGCATATTGGCTTACCACAAAGCATCCATGGCTTTGTTTCAGTTTCTTTAATCAATTTGATCTTTCAAGCTAAGTAGATGGATGATTAATCCACTTTAGCTTCCTCCATATGATTTAGCGTAGTGATGAAGATCCTCGCTAATTGGTGGTGATCTTTACTTTAGCAATGTAATTTTTTTCCAATAGCTTTTCCTTTTATTGGTCTGATGTTTGCCATCATCGCCAGATATATGCGGGGGTCAGGGTAAGGGGGTCTTTATTTTTTAGATGGAGTTGTCTGGAGTAAAGTTTAATCCACTTTATTTAAACATTCGAAACCACAATTAAATTTTTTTCATCATGTCCTCTGCTGAAGCTCGAACATGGGTATTTTGTTTTCATATACATACGTGCACTCTAACCACTACATCACTCCACCCTATTTAATTAAAAATTGGACAATATTTATTGTGTTCTTGTGCGACAATCGAAGTTGACAATACGTACCAATATTTAAGTACAATAGAAATTGTATCAAATTGGTACATTTGCGACAATCGTGCGGTTTTAGCTTTATACTGTGGTTTTTGATGGTGCCTAATCGCTATACAAAGAATTGAGTTGATTGACACATTCTTGTTGAGATAATCCACGTCGACAGGTTTAAAAAATAATCCAACAAAAACTTTCTCTTGAAATTTCCTTTTTTTGGCCAAATTGATCTTCTTAACTCACATTATAAACAAAACAAATACACTTGTAAAGGGTCCGCCATATAATTTTCTTTTTTTTGAAAATGCTTTAAAAAAATCTACTGAATATTTTCTAAAATTTCTTTTTTTATTTGAAAGTATAATCCTTCCGCTTAATAATGGAGAATAATTTCATTCAAATGGCTGCCTTGGCTGGCCATGCAGTAGCCTACACGATCGGTTCAATTTTTAAGCACATTATCGATTGTGTGCAGCTGTATTTCACCAATGGCTTCACGAATATTGTCCTTTAAAGCGTCAATTGTCTCTGGCTTGTTGGAATTACACTTATCTTTGACGGCACCCCCCAAATAATAGTCCAACGGTCTCAAATATCAGCTCCGAGATGGCCACACGACATCAGCTCTGCGATCTTCAAAAACAGGGCGCAAAACATCGAGTGTAGCTTCGGTGTGTGGCACGTAGCGCCGTCCTGTTGAAACCAAATGTTGCTAATATCCTCCTCTTCAATTTTTGTGAACAAATATTCGTTCAACATGGCCCGATAACGATCTCCATTGACTGTAATGGTCCAATTATGACTCTGGACCAAAATACGCACCAAACAGTGACTCGTCTTGGGTGTATCGGCTTTTCAATGTATGCGTGCGGGTTTTCTGTGCCCCAAGTGCGAGAATTTTGCTTGTTTACATACCCGCCAAGATCAAAATGAGCTTCACCTGAAAAGATGATTTTTTTTGGCAAAATCGGCATCTTCTGTAAGTCGATCGCAGGCCCGCTTAGCGAAGCGAAGTTCAAGCGTATACACAACCATATTCGTTCAGCGGAAGGATAAAACTAATTATCTGTCAAATCAGACATGAGCTAAGTGTTACCATTCACGAAATAAGCACTAGTTGAAGAAAAAACGTTAGATGGTGGACCTTTTACATCATAACGTTGTGAGTACACTCATGCTAAAAAATGATAAACTTTCTTATAGAGTTGCCAGATTTTAGCTATTGACAATAATGATTGGTAGAAACAAATTTTGCTAAGTTTTTCTAAATATTTAACTGAATAAAAACCATATAAACACTCATTTAACCATTCATTTTTACTAAGGCAACAAAGCAACCAAATCACCAATTATGGGCATTTTTCCATACAAAAAAAAAAAAAAAAAATAGTAATAATATGGTTTTAAAGCCCCTAAATGGATCCAATTAGAGTAGTGCTCGACTAGAACCGATGATAATGGTAACTTTTCAACACTGGGCCATTTTTCTTCGAAAATGAGCAAAGAGTGGCCGCTACAGTCAATGACGATCGTTATCGGGCCATGTTGAACGAAGAAGAGGATATTAGCAACATTTGGTTTCAACAGGACGGCGCTACGCGTCACACAGCCACAACTACACTCGATATTTTGCTCACTGTTTTTGAAGATCGCATTATCAGCCGCAGAGCTGATGTCTTTTGGCTACCACGGAGCTGCGATTTGAGAACGTTGGACTATTATTTGTGGGGTGCCGTCAAAGATAAGTGTTACGCCAACAAGCCAGAGACAATTGACGCTTTAAAGGACAATATTTGTGAAGCCATTGGTGAAATACAGCTGCATACAATAAACAATGTGCTTAAAAATTGGACCGATCGTGTAGGCTACTGCATGGCCAGCAGAGGCAGCTATTTGAATGAAATTATTTTCCATTATTAAGCGGAAGGATTGTACTTTCAAATAAAAAAAGAAATTTGAGAAAATATTCAGTAGTTTTTTTTTATAGCATTAAAAAAAAGAAAAAAAAATATTTGGCGGACCCTATACATTCTAGTGACACCTCTGCTTCTTATATTCTGTTTATTTTACTGCGTTGATTTCCAAAGGTTTCCACTGTAAAATCTCGAAGTGTGTCTGTGCTTTAACGCTGTTTTTATACATTTTTCCCCCACCCGTTTAATGGTTATTTATTTGCCTTTGTTTGTTGCTTCTCTTTCGCCTTTTATTTTATTGTTACAAAGGGTTTTCATCGTGTGCAGTTTTTTTCTCTTTTGCTTTCATCAATTCATTTGTAATACTTTTTTGTATTTTTTTTTTATTTTTTAAATCTTTATTTTTATTTTCTTTATTTTACTTAATTTTTTTATCATTTTTTTTATTATTTTTTATTGTCGTGTTTGATTAAAGCTGTTTCAACAAACGGCCATAAAATAATGGAAAGAAAGAAAAGAAATAAAATTGATTTATTATACGAATACAATAAATTACAATTAAAACTTTAATAATAGAAAAGAAACGATTATTGGCGGGCAATTATGGTGTTTAAAGCGGCCCATTTGTTAAATGACAGCCAAGTAAGTAAATTTTAGAGGAAAATAATTTTTTTCAATCAAAATAAAATTTATAAAAATTGAATGGCAAGTAAGACTTGAAGAAAAATTCATTTTCAATTGATTGAAGATTTTTTTCGATTTGTTTTGGTTAAATAAGTAAACAAAAAAGTTATGTATCGACAAGACTATCGTCTTACAAAAACTAAAACAATTATTTTCAGAGAAAGAAAAAAATAAATGAAAAGAATATCCTCATCATTGTGTTGACGTCTTACGAAATTAAGACAAAAAATCCCTTAAAAAAAAAAAGATTTTCAAAATTCCCAGCTGCTTTAGAATCTCTCTCTTATGCCACCTCCTATTGTTTTTATTTGGTAAACACACGTTTCTCTTTAGAGGTCGTGTTTGAAAACATTGCATAGCGATGTATGTCTGCGTGACCCTGCTAAAATCCTGGCTTAAGGACCACCAAAGTCATTTGAAAAATTAATTTTCTTTACAATTCATTCATAAGCCTGTAATTGTTTAAAAACGAAATTTTTGCGTAAAATTCCTACACACAATTGCTATGAGAAAACAATTTTTTTTTTTTTGATCCTGCCTGTGGTATAAACACAAGGTTAAGAAATTTTAGCCTTTTGTTGAATATTTAAGATGATTATCTTTAATTACCTAAAATTCTCAAATAGATTCAAGGAATTAAAAAAAAATTAAAGAAATTTTACAAAAAAATTGATTCAGGCACGCAAGAGGTCACATACCAGAAGACGACACATTGAGGCCGTGTTGAACGCTAGCGGCAAGAGTTGGAGAGACCTGAAGGCGTTAGCACGAAACGGATAATTTATTAAGGTCCTATACTCCTTTTCGGATCCATTGGAACTTATTAACAGATTAAAATTGTCAAATCTGACTTGTTTATCTTTCTTCCTTAGGGCTTAACTTTCCTCACAATTCTTTTCCATCTTTCGCTATATTTCGAAATTTCTTTCAAATTTTCTGTAATCACTACTTGCGTTCTATTAGATTCTAAAAAAATATTTTCTTGGTACAAATCTTCACCCTTTCGGCTTTTAGGTTAGGTTGGCTTACGTTAGGATCTCACTAGACGACCTCTCTAGACGGAAGGAGTCCCACTTAGGCCAGAGATTTGGCCCATTGTGATGTTACAAGCAGAAATGCTTACGCAGTGATCAAACAGTCTCCATAGGAAACCATTTTGACTCCAAAATAAATCTCGCAATTAGGATGACCATTATGCTAGAGAGTTCGGCGAAAGATGGCAATCAGTGGGAGGCCAAAAACTTCCGCCGTCTAGCAGCAAGGGCTGGACACTGACACACTGACACTCCTCTTCGGAACCACAACTCCTGCAAAAATCATTCGAGGGAATGCCAAGTCTATCGGCATGCTTTCCAATCAGGCAGTGACCCCTGAGGCCGCAATTGTGCGATAGATGTCCACGCGACTCAGAGGAGAGAAGACATTTTCCCACTTGCATCGAGTTTGGTGCAGCAGAACCTGTTTCGGGCTTTAAGGTTGTACAGTGTAACCCTCGAACTTAGCGAGGAGACTTAATTTTAGGCGCTAATATTGGACATGAAGCCTAATATATACAACAGGGTAATGAAGGCCTTCATTGTCATCTCCGTTTGTAACAAAATGCTGGAGAGGAAATGAACCACAGACCGTGGATGTGGTCAAATCTATTTTGATCTATGGATGCCTTGTATTGTGGGAGTCCCTTTGCAAGATGTCTAATCGTAACCTACTAAAGCGGGTACAAAGATCCGCTTGCGTTATTGACACGTGGGCGCTACGTACTACACCCACGTCGGCAATGGACCCTTTATTATAAGGAGTCAGCAGCGGCTACAAGTCAGCGTCTGTGGGCGGCTGGGAACTGGTAGAATTGCCTACACAGCACCACACTATGACTTCTCAATGAAAGAAAGGATTGGCCGAATGGTGTGATGCGACTCATTAAAGATTCTGAGCCGATCTTTACGGACGGCTCTAGGTTGAACGGAGCGGTGGATGGAGGCATCTTCTCGGAGTCGGCGAATTAACACATTTTCTAAAAGATCACCAGACCACTGTAGCGTTTTTCAGGCGGAGGTCTGGGCTTTATGAGCTGTTTCGATGATCATTGGAATGGGCAACGTCTCCAAGAGCTCTGGAATCTCAAGTGTTGATCTCAAGAACGGTTATAGATTGCCGAAGATCTCTCAACGAGATGTCTGGGCAGCATAATATTCACTGGCCAATGACTTCTGCAGCAGCCGCAGGGATAAAGAGGAGAAAGAAACAATTCTTCACCTACAGTGTGCATGCCCGGCGTTATGTGGCAGGAGAAGGGGGCATCTTGGCTTCTACCATGCGATTGGGATCTCGGAACTTTCGGTGTTATTATCAGTTCTGGATAGTTCTAGCTATAGGGAGATGACGCTTCATAGTCGTATTACAACAGGCTATTTCTTGGCCTACTTGTATCCTTTCTTGGGGCAAACACTTCTACGTACCTACCTATTAAATGCTTAAATAGAACTCACATTCTTTAAGGTTTGATTTGCGCTGATAGCGTTGAGTCGCTTAATGCAGTTATTAAGTAGCCAGGCTGTACCACTAGGATAACTTATATGCATAACTAACGCACTTGGATCTGGGTTACTTGAAGAGAAGAGAACAAGAAAAACAAAAAACGAGAACACAACATAGTCGGTATTTGCTTTTTTCAATGTCCACGCTTCGTGACCATATGTAAGAATAGACCTGATCTCTAATCTACAACACAGTACGACGAAAAAAACATTTGGCAATCGGTCCTTATTTTCTAATAGGCACTATCGAGCAGAACAAAGATATGTTTTTGAAATCTTCCAAATCCCTCCAAAATCTCGAGTTACGGATAATAGACCGACTTTTCGAATCTTCATGCACTTATAAGCTAGTAACTTAGCTAATTATTAACCGATTTTAAATGAATTTTGAAAGAAGAAAAATAAACCTTTTAAATGATATATATATCGTTTAAGTAGCCTGGAAGAAACTGGGTGTACTTCTCAAGCAAACACGGCTTTTATCCAATTATTTCGATATTTTTCAACTTTATATACGTTTTTGTAGACTCATTTACATATATGAGAACCATACTATTTATGAATTAAGTAGGAAACTACGTTTAGTTATGAATAAAATAAGTCTGCAATCAGTTTCATTAAATTATCAATTTACCTTCGCTAGACTATTTTAAATTCCATTTTCAAACTACATAGTGGACAAAGAGTATTTGTTTAAAATATCTGTCAATATGAGGGGGACTATTTTAAGTAAAAAAAAGGAACAAATTTATAGTCATTTGCGATAAATTTGACATCTACGATATGATATTCAGCGATAGCATTACCGCGCTTAATGCGTAACAATAGAAAAATGGTATTTCATTCTTCGCTTCTGACACTTTATTGACAGCCAGTTGTTTGCTTAATACGAGTACTGTCAACACACTCTCGCTCAGGTAAATAATCGTTCGTCTACATATGGTTTATGATGACAATCAAATGAAATCTTATCTGACATTTAAGACAAAAACAAAACTGATAGAAAAGTTGTCTAAAATTTCTAAATATGAGTATATTGTTATAGAAGGGGTGGGGTAGGAAATATTGAAAAGGTGAGATTTATGACGGCCTAAAAGATTAGGATTAAGAAATATTTTGTTTTGTTTTGTTTTTTTGTTTTTTTCATAATAAATTATGATGGATCACGTTTGACAATCATTGTTCGAGCAAAAAAAAAGAGGACAAAAGACAAAGTTTTAGTGATTATTGGTATCAAGTATTGTGGTGAATCAAAAGCTCCGTTATTGGTATATACTGCTGTAAGGACGAACATGATGGTGGCTGTAATGAGGATATGTTAAGAATACTTCTGCTAAAGATTGGAGCCTAATAAACCAGTCTATGGTGGCTCTTAATGCCTACCAGCCAATCAGAAAGAGATAAAGCAGTGTTAGGACATTGCCAACAGAGCTGAGAATGATAATTCATCAGCTGAATAATATTTGATTGCAGAAAGACATAATCAATGATTAGAACCTGAGTGTACAGTGTCTTAGACATACAAAATTTGTGAAAACCATATACCCCAACTACGGCGGTATAAATCTCCTTCCCATTACATATAAAATACTGACAAGTGTGCTGTGTGAACGATTAAGCAATAGAATCAACTATAACACTGGACCGTTCTTATCAATGTGCATTTACCAGATATTCCCATTGCGCCAAACTCTGCAAAAGAACCAAAAAAGACAAACTTTCAACTGTATTTCTGTATTTAGCTGTGGGGTAGTGTAGTGGATAGGTGCTTGCATACAAAACTTAACAGTTTAGGTTCGAATCCCTGTGATCGCGAGGTAAATTTTTTTTATCTTATAAGAGCCCAATATAGACCAACAAGTTGTTAAATTTTTCATACAAACAATTCTTTGGCTAAGATTGCCAGCATTTATGGGTGTGAGACAGGACTGCGTTATGATCACAGCGATTATCGATTATTTCATATTTCTCAGCTATAAGTCGGATAGATAGTGTTGCCCAATGCGCAGACAGGACACGATTGAGAAAGTAAAGAGAATAAACAGCGTTGTTTACAGAGCTTCTACAATAGGCGACGATACTGTTGAAGAAGTGGACAACTTTCGCTACCAAGGTAGGTAGAGAAAGCATAAAGTCTGCAAAGCAAGCTTTTGCTTGATTGTCAAACGTTTGAAAGTCGTGCTTAATTTCAAAGGGCACCAAAATTATAACATTTATTTCGGACGTCAATACTTTTATATGGCTGCGAGATCTGAAACGCCTCATCTAGCAAAATCAAGGTTATCATGATAATCGGTTTAAAACCTATCGCAACCTATCAAGGTTATCATGATAATCGGTTTAAAACCTATCGCACAGGCTAAAAGTAGAGACAAACTATGGGGCGATATAGTACAAAAAGCAATAAATTGGAATCCACAAGGTAATTGCGTACCGCTCATACCTGGAGATCGATATCAGATAATAGGATCCTTATCAGATCGATAAGGAAGTTGCCAAGCTTGAGTGAGGTTAACAATAGTTTTCATCATATTAAACTCAAGTCCGTCCAGATCTTCTAATTTTTCTACACATACATACATAATTCCCATAATCTCCCAACTGAAAAAAGGGAGACTTTCCTCAATCAGTGAGCTGCACTCGATTTTATTTTAAGACTCATTAAAAGGGTTAAGCTGCCAGTTACGAACGGCAGAAGCATTAGTTCGAGATATTTTTCATAACGTAAATACTCATAACCTGTTACTAAGTTATGTGGTGGTGCCAGGTCTTGAACCCAAGACCACGTAGTTGGTAGGTGGGTGTCTTAGCTTACACACTACAATAGAAAAATACTATCCATGTGATCCAATGTAATTTCTCTCGTCTCAGCACAACTTTTGCGCATGATATCAGTTGGGGTGACAGAGAACACGTTTGCATTACTCCGGCATTGGTCTAAAATAACTGACTAATGCTCCTTTACTAACGATTTAAATTATTATCTGGCATATTTCTTCCCTTTCAAATGCCTTTCATTAGACAGTTCGCCTGATGACATAAAGGTTTACTTGAAATTAATAAACAGTAGATAGTGAGTAATATTCAGGTCGGCATGGTGTAGTGGTTAGAGCCCAGGCAAGAATCCTAGCATAACATCACGAAATTTACTTACGGTGTAGACAGTTTACTAAAGAGGCTTTAACATCACTCCAGACATATAAAGAAGCCTCCCTGGCCATCTAGCTTACCACTGGCTATAATAACAAACATCAGCTGAATATCAGGAGAAAACGCCACCTACTGGGAACAAAATTACAATGCTAAGTAAGGACGTCCACCACTTAGCAAGGATCACCGGTGACTCGTCCGGGGCCGTTGTGGGACCGAAACTGGAGGCGGCACGTGTTTGTATTTACAATGACGTGTCAGTAAGCTTGACCAGAGGTATTCTGGCGCCACGGGAATCGGGAGCCCCTTGGATTCCAATCTTTGCCCGATTGTTGGGTAGGCCCCCTTGTGGGAGCTTCGTGGTGGCTGCAGTTTAGATCTAAAGCGCAGGTAAAATGCGAGCTTGGTGGTGTTGCTATGACCCATATCAAAGCAGGATTTTAGCAATTTACAAACTGATTACCAATCCGAAGGCGAAAAACAACTGAATATTTTCTCAAATTTATTTTTTTGTTTAAAGTACAATTCTTCCGGTTAATAATGAAAAATAATTTCATTCAAATGGCTGCCTCGGCAGGCCATGCAGTAGCCTAAACGATCGGTCCAATTTTTAAGCACATTATCGATTGTGTGCAGCGGTATTTTACCAATGGCTTCACGAATATTGTCATTTAAAGCGTCAATTGTCTCTGGCCTGTTAGCGTAACACTTATCTTTGACGGCACCCCACAAATAAATGTCCAACGGTGTCAAATCGCAGCTCCGAGGTGGCCAAACAACATCAGCTCTGCTGCTGATAATGCGATCAAAACATCGAGTGTAGTTTCGGCTGTGTGGCATGTAGCCCCATTCTGTTGAAACCAAATGTTGCTAATATCCTCCTCTTCAATTTTTATGAACAAAAATTTGTTCAACATGGCCCGATAACGATCGCCATTGACTGTAACGGCCACTCCTTGCTCATTTTCGAAGAAAAATAGCCCAATTATGCCTCTGGACCAAAATCCGCACCAAACAGTGACCGGTCTTGGGTGTATCGGCTTTTCAATGTATGCGTGCGGGTTTTCTGTGCCCCAAATGCGAGAATTTTGCTTGTTTACATACCCGCTAAGATCAAAATGAGCTTCATCTGAAAAGATGATTTTTTTTGGCAAAATCGGCATCTTCTGTAAGTCCATCGCAGGCCCACTTAGCGAAGCGTATACATAACCATATTCGTTCAGCGGAAGGATAAAACTAATTGTCTGTCAAATCAGACATTAGCTAAGTGTTATTATTCACGAAATAAGCAGTAGTTGAAAAAAAAACATTAGATGGCGGACCCTATAGTACCATGAATAGATTTGAAGCATTCGAAATATGGTGCTACCGAAGGGTGCTCAGAACACCATGGGTAGATAGGGTATCTGATGAAGAAATATTATGGAGAATGAACAGCGATCGTTAATTACTTTTATGCATAAAAGAATAAAAATTTCTTATTTGACCATATTATGCTTAGCGAAAAATGGGAACTCTTAGAACTGGTAATTCAACGAAATATAGAAGGAAGAATAGAAGGAAGATTAGGTATGAAGAGAAACCAAATGCCTTAACTAAGAACAATTGGTGATCAAGTACACACAGCAAAAAATCGAGAAGCATTTGGAGAGATAATTCACAATTGAAATGAAATTATTTTGGTAATAAAAGAAAGCTTAGATTAGAATAAAATCTGTTATAATTTGTCCCTAAATATTTCCCTACAAATTTTAATCTTTACATCTGAGTGTTGTTGTCTTAAAACTGTCTAACCTCTGCATGACCCTAAAAATGAACCTTTTCTTTTAACAAAAATTGACACATTTTGTCAGTCATTACTCCTAAATCATTAATTTTAAAAGCCTATTATCGTAAAAAACAACATGTGCATCACTATGCATTTATTAAATGCCATTAATTTTGCATGTCTATCATTATTTTATTGGAAAACCATTTAAAAACACAATTTTATAAACGAATCGATTGGCAAAGAAGTAATTTTCAACAATTCGTACCGCAAATAAATATCCAATCAAAGACACAGAGAGGGAGAGGGAGTGAGAGAAAAGCGTACTACCTCCCCTTCATTAATTTAAGTTTCTCTTTAAAGTTTTTACAGGTAGAAAAAGGTAAGAAGGGAAAAAAGTTAAGCCAAACCCAGTCAAGCCAAGACATTCATTTATTTAATGTCTGCTTGTCATTGCTGTCACAAGTTGTCAATTTTTATGATTTAAACGAAATGTAATTGAAGAGAAAAAAACTAAAAAAGAAAAACCAATTTAAAGGATTTTTTTTCTTTTCTTGTCAAGAAACATTTGAGCATGTGTTCTGTGGTGTTCTGCTATGAAAATTCTGCGCTAAAAACTTAACGATAATTTGTCATAAATTTATACTAAAATTGACAAATGCTTTTCAGAAAAATTCTTATTTTTTCTTTGCTTCTCGATTTAGCATAACGTTTTGAGTTTAATAGCACATGCACATTCATACGTCTGCTCAACTTAAATCCTTAAAGGCGAAGTATTGTTTAAAACGTCAAAATTGACTGTAGTGATGTCAATATTATTATTATTAATTCCCATAACATTCCATGAAGGAACATGAGGACTTTTCTCAGTCAATGAACTGCACCCGATTCTATTTTTAAACTCATTGAAAGGGACTTACAGTTTAACGCCGGGTCCGAACGGCAAATGCATTTAGAGAAGGATTGACATTGAAGCTACCTAGCGCTAGGTGGCAGCACAAGCACAAAAACTTTTTCTGTCTTAGAAATTACGATCTGTCAAAAATCAGCTGTTAAAATTTTAGCCAAATTCATCGATTAGTTTATGTGTTGTAGTCGTCTGAAGTAAGCAACTTTTGAGTTTCTTGGAAAATGGAAAAGAGTGAATTTCGTGTAGTGTTTAAACACTATTATTTGAAAGGCAAAACGGTGAAAGAGACAAAAGAAAGGCTTGATAAACATTACGGCGAATCTGCCCCGTCAGATTATATGGTAAAATATTGGACTGCAACAATACCATTAACAGGAAGGCCAAAAGAGGTGGTTACTGAAGAAAATATCAAGAAAATCCGCGATATCGTTATGAATGATCGCCGGGTCAAAATACGTGATATTTCTGAAATGGTAAACATATCATATGAACGTGTGTTCAACATTTTGCATGAACATTTGCATATGAAAAAGCTATCGGCAAGATGGGTGCCGCGTTAGCTCAGTGCTGAACAAAAACAAGTGCGACAGATCACTAATCCTGTTGATTTTTGGCATAGAATAATAACTCTTGATGAAACGTGTGTCCCACCACTACACACCTGAAAGCAAAAACCAATCGAAGCAATGGGTGGAAGCTGGTGGAAGTGCTCCGAAGAAGGCAAAGACAGTGAAATCGGCTGGCAAGGTCATGGCCACTGTATTTTGAGATGAACACGGAATATTGCTCATCGATTATCTTGAAAAGAGATCCACAATCACAGGAGAGTATTATCGTGCATTATTGGATCAATTGGTTGATGCAATCAAGGAAAAATGACCACATTTAAACAAGAAAAAGTGCTCTTTCTTCAAGACAACGCACCGGTTCACGCAGCATTAGATATGATGCTAAAACTACGAGAAATCCACTTCGAATTGGTTGATCTTATAGTCCAGATTTAGCCCCTGGTGACTTTTTCCTGTTTCCAAACTTGAAAAAATGGCTCGCAGGAAAAATTTTCATCTCAAACGAAGAAGTGATTACCGAAACTAATGCGTATTTTGAGGAGTTCCCAAAATCGTATTATTTAGATGGTATAAAAAAGTTGGAAAATCGTCTTACTAAGTGTATGGAGCTAAAGGAGACTATGTTGAGAAATGAATGGTTTTTGAAAAAAAAATGTTTTTTTTTCTACTTAGGCAGCTTCAATATCAATCCGCCCTCGTATTTATACTCATAACCAGTTACTAAGCTAATGTTATGAGGTGATACCGCTGTCGAAAAATTTTTTCCTTTTTTTTTAAGATGGTCTGGCCTGGTATTGAACCGATGACCTTCTGGTTGGTAGGCGGGTGTCTTACCTACCATACCACAGCGGCAGTGATGTCAATATAACCAACAACAAAAAAAGTTAAAAAAATAGAATTACTTGGTCAGAAAAGGTTGCTGTAGAAAACTATTATAATCTATATATTTTCTATCGGGTGGGCCATCTATCGGTTTAAATTTGAACCAGCGGTTATTTCAAAGCTGGCAATACTTATGTCATTTTATATTGTCACAAAATTCAATATATTATCTCCACCGAACGAAATGAATCGATTTACGCTTGAGCAATGTTGGGATTTATTGGAAATTTATATCCAAAGCAAAGACAACAGTGCCCGCTAAACACAAGTCTATTGCTAAAGATCGTGAAACTGGTTTCATTGTTGATGTGCCAAGACGTAAGCGTGCTCGTACAGTGCGTACATCTGAAAATATCGAAGCTGTGGCTGAGAGTGCGCGTAAGAATTTATCAACATCAACTCGTCATCGTTCTCAAGAATTGAACATTTCACGCACCAGTTTACGTCGAATTTTGCGAAAAGATTTCGGTATCACGCCTTAAAGTTCAATTGGTTCAAGAGTTGAATCCGCATGACCATTCGCTTCGTTTTCGCTTCGCTAAACGGGTCAACGAGAAACTGCACGATGATGTCGATTTTGCCAAGCAAATCATCATTTTGGATGAAGCTCATTTTCATCTTAGTGGGTGGGTGGTGGCTACGGTAATAAACAAAATTGCCGTATTAGGCCTCAGAAAACCCAAACGTGGTCTTACAGAAGCCAATGCGCCCATTACGAGTGACTGTTTGGTGTTACTTCTTTGAAACTGAGGACGGCGCAAACATTACGGCCAATGGAGACACCCATAAACTATGATAACCGATTTTTTTGTGCCCGCTCGTCATTGTATTGATGTGAACGATGTTTGGTTTCAGCAGAATGATGCAAGTTGCCACACATCTCATGCCATAATCGATTTATTGTGTCAAACTCTTGATAGCTGTTTAATTAGCCGAAATGATAATGTCAGTTGGCCGTTCGACTGTTGTACTACTTTCTGTGGGGCGCCGTTAAACACACAATTGAGCATTTGAAGGCCAACATTCGTGATGTCATTGCTGTAATTCGACGAAAATTTCTCGAAAATTGATCCGATCAAATGGGCTACTGTAAGGCCAGCCACGGTAGTCACATGAAAGAAATAATATTTCATTTCTAACAATTGTAAAGGGTCCGCCAAATAAATTTTTTTATTGAAAATACTATAAAAAAAACTACTGAATATTTTCTCAAATTTCTTTTTTATTTGAAAGTACAATCCTTCCGGTTAATAATGGAAAATAACTTCATTCAAATGGCTGCCTCGGCTAGCCATGAAGTAGCCTATATGATCAGTCAAATTTTTAAGCACATTAACGATTGTGTGCAGCTGTATTTTACCAATGGCTTCACGAATATTGTCCTTTAAAGCGTCAATTGTCCAACGGTGTCAAATCGCAGCTCCAAGGTGGCCAAATGACATCAGCTCTGCGGCTGATAATGCGATCTTTAACAACAGGGCGCAAAACATCGAGTGTAGCTTCGGCTGTGTGGCACGTAGCGCCGTTCTGTTGAAACCAAACGTTGCTAATATCCTCCTCTTCAATTTTTGTGAACAAAAATTCGTTCAACATGGCCCGATAACGATCGCCATTGACTGTAACGGCCACTCCTTGCTCATTTTCGACGAAAAATAACCCAATTATGCCTATGGACCAAAATCCGCACCAAACAGTGACTCGTCTTGTGTGTATCGGCTTTTCAATGTATGCGTGCGGGTTTTCTGTGCCCCAAATGCGACAATTTTGCTTGTTTACATACCTGCCAAGATCAAAATGAGCTTCATCTGAAAAGATGATTTTTTTGGCAAAATCGGCATCTTCTGTAAGTCGATCGCAGGCCCAGAATCCCAGCGTTGTTCCAGCGTATACACAACCAAATTCGTGCGGCCGAAGGATAAAACTAATTATCTGTCAAATCAGACGTGAGCGAAGTGTAGTTGAAAAAAAACATTAGATGGCGGACCCTATATTTCATTTCTAACAATTGTTAAAAAAAAATGTCAAAATGGATGGCCCATCCGATATAAAATTTATACATCGGAAATGCCTGTAATAAATAATGTATTGGTTGCAACCTACGCTGATGATACTGCAGTATTAGATGCCAGCACATATGATGGGATGATGGATCACTAGAACTACAAAAGGAACTAGACCAGATAAAAATATGGTTAAATAAATGGAACATAAAAGTAAACACTGAAGAATCTTCATATGTAACATTTATATTACGCCGAGGAAATTGCTGAATGTTCTGCAACATGATACAGCCAAATATGTGGGCCTCCATATCGATCGTAGACTTACTTGGAAAACAGCATATAAGATAACAGGCGACTACTTAGCCTGAGATTCAAACATTTACTTTGGTTTATAGGCCCTAAATACAAAGTTATATGTGTACACTTCCATATTTTAGAGGAATGCTCATACATCCTCCCAAGCATTTTCAGATTTTTCAAAAAGGCGATTTTTTAAAATTGCATTTACTGAAATCCCGCGATATTTTCAGACATATAGTGATATGGGCTCTCTTGTAGACCTCTTGGACAACAATATGTATATAATGGTAAATGGGAGCAGCTGCATGTCCACTTATCCTCTGAAGATATTTCACATTTTGTATGTAGTCGCTGCTAATCTCTTAACAGTACTCTGTTAACGCAAAACTTGTCTATGCTAAAAATATATGGTTGCTGTGTTGACTTTTCAAATTCGAATTTATCATTACACACATGAAAAAGAGGACGACCATGACTCTGCCTGGTAGCTCAGGTTGAAGAGAACTTATCGACTTATCAACTTTAAAATCTTGTGAGTTTTTTTTTCTCAAAAACTACTCGCGAGTTTTAATATTTACGCTGTTTTGGGAGGTTATTTTTTCTAAAAACTACTCAAGAGTTTTATATTTTCGAAATCTCTCATTTATTTCTTCGAACTCTTTTATACGTTTTTTCTTCAACTCCTCGCGAGTTTTATTTTCCTGAATTCGGAAAATTTTAAGATTTTTCTTTGCTGTTCTTCATTTAACAATGAACTGCTTTATGGCTATACTTATATGACGACAACAACAACAACAATAACATATTTTCTCTAGCATACAATTTAATTTCGAAACCTGCAATTGAAATATATTTTCGTCTTAATCAAATAAACAGCCACAGCTTTAACATGCCTTTCTTAACGCCATTAAATTAAATGTGGCAACAAACAACCTGCAACAAATTGCAACAAGCAGGCAAGCAGCAGCACAGCATTACAAATGAAATTTTCAAAACTTGTTTGCTGTGGAGAAATAGATTAATTCTCCTGATTTCTGTGCCAGCTTTGAGGGGTTTTATGCCTTAAGATTATTAAACGAGATTTGATGGAACGTTTTTCGTGTGTCGCATCATATGGTGTGAAAATAATTGAAAAAGTATTCCTGCCACAACAGCATCATCATCTGCAACACATTTAATCATAAAATATAATGAAAGAACTACCAAAAGAAAAAAAAAACATTTTCTTGAGTTTTAATCCGTTTTCAATATGAGTTTTAAATTAACCCTACAGTGGTAAGGAAGGGCTTATGTGGTTATGAAGTTCGTCAATCGATCAATCAAAAAAGATAACGTTTTTAGTTTTTTTGAAAGCTAGCAAACTATTTTGGTCTGGTACGTTTGAGGGTTAATAATATTGATAGGCTGCTATTTATTTAAAGACTTGCATTCAGTTCCTTTAATTTTGTTTATGTTTTGTTAATGAAAATAAATTTAATTTTTTTGTTTGTGTTTTTTGAGTCCAAATCATGATCTCTTTTCAAAATTCTGTGTGTATAAGATCTTTTGATTGCACAGCCAACCAAACAGCCAGAGCCATTCATTCATTCATTCTGTAGCCGTTCCCCATTGCATTGTTTTGTGTCGCTGGTTTTATGTTACATGAGAAATTGTCGTTGCTTTTCTCTCTTATTTGTATAAGAAACTTAAGCACAGATGACACAAAAATTATTATTAATTTCACAAAATGAAATAAAAAACGAAAAAAATAAGAAAAAATGAAAAAAAAAATTATTGGAATTCACAACGTGTGTGGGTAACAAACAACATTGTTTGGTTTCGATTGCGCCTCAGGAATGCAACAGCATTCAGTTGGTTTTTTTCAAGAAAATTTTGTCTCCGTTTCTTTTCTGTTCTTTTTTTTTGGGCAGTAAATTATTATCAGGGGTTTCATTTCATGTTTAATATTTAAAATTATTAAAAGATTTTTATCATCCCATCTCTGGAGACTTAAAATTGTAGTCAATATTGAAACATTATTTCCTAAAAAGAAACGTCATTTTCTAAGAAAATCGATTAGTGATTGGAAACCAGAGATTTAGAAAATATTTAAATGAAAAAATTAAAATATTGAATATGATTCTGATGAGTTTCTATATCTTTTATCATTCATCAGCTTAAGAAATGCTTGATTAAAAATATAAAAAAAAATAATTCTTGTTTTTTGTAGAAACAAAACGCCATTTTCAATAAACATATTCAAATTTTGAAGAAAAGACTGAGAAATAATTAAAACTCAGGGTGCGTTTTTAGAAAAGTCTTGCGTGGAGTGCTAAAAAAGTGGAACAAGAAAACTTGCAAAAGAATAAAAAGTAAAATAAAACTCGCAAGGAGTTCTTAAAAGACTCCTAAAAGCGTTGAAAAATATAAAGCTTGCGCAGAACTTAAAAAAACCCCCAAAAGAAGCGTACAACTAGAACCTGCTATGAGTTTTAAGAAAACTTTTCCAAAAGAGTTCTCCCACGAGGAGTTTAAAAAAATCCCAAAGGAATTGGTAGAGAAAAACTCACGAGAAGTTTTTGAGATAATCTTTTAAAAAGTTTTTAAACAAAACATTTCAAAAAGTGTGAGAAAAATAAAAATCTCGAAGAGTTCTAAAAAAACATTGAACTTCGAGCTAAGATTTTATAAAAAAAACTCCACAATAAGTGTGAAATTATAAAACCAACGAAGAATTTTAGAAAAAATAAATTCAAAAGAGTTCGATAACATGAAACAGGCGTTGAGTTTGCTTCAAATCTCCAAAACAGTGAGAAGATATAAAATTTGGTATCAAAAATCCCAAAAGAGTTTGAACAGATTTTTTTTTTTAGAAAAATCTTTTAAGAAAATTCTAAATAACGAACTATCGAAAGAATTCGAAAAAATAAAATATGAGAAGACTTTTTTAAACTTCCAAAAGAGCTTAAAAAAAAAAAATACAATTCGTGTGGAGTTTTTACAAAAATTTCTGAAAGAGTTCGAAAAAATAAAACTCGTTATGAGTTTTAAGAGAAAAATTAATTACAAAGAAGTAAAACTTATTAGCAGTCCTTAGAGGAGTTAGAAAATATAAAACTTAAGAAGAGTTTTTGTGAAAAACTTCAAAAAGACCAAAAAAAAGTTTTTAGTACCAGCAAGGCTCTGTTTTTTCTCCCACTCTTTTTCTAATATTTCTTAACGACTTTCTTCTTCTCACTTCTAATCCTATCTACTCTTTTGCGGATGACATTAACATTTGTCACTCATATTCTTTCGATCGTAGGCCGAGCCTTTTGGAGGTTGGGGTAAGAAGGATGAGTATGAACAACACACTAACAAGTGACCTGGTGATGGCCTTCGAGTGCGGTCGTGCCAACACTGTCGATTTTAATGCAAGCAAGACTCAATGTTGTTTTTTAACACACAGGCGCGGTGGTGTACTGTCGTCGGTGTCAAAGGGTAATGTGGATATTGAGGAATCAGATGCTCTTGATGTTCTGGGCATGAGAATTCACGGTGACGTTCGTTGGAATGATCACATATTTCAAGTGTAGAAAGAAGCATTCAAGTGTTTTGGTTTTTTGAGACGGTGCAAGAAATACTTCACTCCATCTGATCTCCTTAATTTTTAGAAGTCCGACCCAAAATACAATACAACTCTCATGTATGGGCCGGAGCTTCTCGACCGCATACAGGAGAGGGCGAAGATGCTCATCAATGACGGTAGGGTGGCCAACTCTATCGATTCATTGGAGCACCGTCGCAATGTGGCCTGTGTTTCATTGTTCTATCGGTACTATAACGGAATGTGTTCTAATGAAATTAAGGAATTAATTCCTAAAAATCATATATTTTTACGTAGTACTCGTATTTCTCGTAGAACGCATTCCTTTGTAGTTGATTGTCCAGTAAATCGCTCAACGCATTATAGGGAGAATTCGTTCTTTGGTCGCACTGTTCGGTTGTGGAATAATCTTCCAGCGAAAGTATTTCCTGCCACTTACGACATAAGTAAATTTAAATCTAACGTCCATAAACACTACTCCCTCTGTCCTCCTTCCAATAACCTATTTTCCTAGTACCAGCACAATGCACTGCATGAGTAGAGGCCATCTCCTGGGTGCTGGTCTTATATATAAAAAAAAGTTCACAAGACGGTTTTCGAAAAAACCTGTCAAAAGTGTTCGAAGAAATAAAACTCGATAAGATTTTTCAGAAAAAAACTTCCTAAAATAGTGCGAAAAACTAAAACCCGCAAAAAATTTGTAGAAGAAATTATCAAAAGATTAAAAAAATAGAACTTGGAAGGATTACAAAAACCAAAAGAAAATATAAGACTCGCGAGGAGTTTTTAGAAGTAAACTTTTTGCCATAAAGAGCTTATTGGACCCAGGGCTTTCAATATTACTGAGAAGAGCTGATTTAATTTCTAAATTATTTTGATAATTAATTCCAATACACTTGTTGAGATAAAAGGTGCCTACATTCGTTCCAATTCGATTTCGGTCTGTTGTCAATACGTTTGCCTTGTGGGTTCAGTCTATAGCCTGTTTAAGTAAAGTATAGGCGAGCCAACTCCACTTATGCTTTCGAACATATTATGTGATTGGTATCTTCCGACGAAAACTGTCGATTTGAAATTGTTCGTGGCCAGTATATGCGAAAGATCTTCTATAAAAACTTGTATCGCCTGCAGTTCGCGTGTTGGTGTAATATAGGTCTGGCTTGCATATAACAAAGGGTGTCCCACAATTAACTCAAAATTTGAATTTGTCATTATTTTTGCAGTAAAGTTCGACAGCTGACAGTTTAGAGTTAGTAACGAATGGAGCGTAACACGAAATAATGAAAGCTTGACGGCCGCAGTGGACAAGAATTGAAAATTTCAAAAAACTTCCTACAACGTATACTCACAAAAGATCTGTGTCTCCATGTTAGAAAATTCAATTAAAACAACAACAACAGCTTAATGACCATGCACAGCGAAGAGAGTTCGTTGAATGGATTATTGAACATCACGACATGGATGCTGATTTTTCGAGCAAAATCATTCGAAGCGACGAAGCACATTTGTTGGCATTTTTAATCGCAAAAATTGCCGTTGTTAGAGCTCTCAGAACCCACATGTGATTATCGAAAAACAAATGCATTTACAAAGTGTCGCTGTATAGTGTAGATTTTGGACTGGAGTCATAATTGGACCATACTTTTTTGTAAATGAGGCTGCTCAGTCAGTGACTGTTGCTGGTGCTCGATATCACGATATGATATTGTCTTTTCTGGCGAAATTGGATGATTTTGATGTGGCCCATATGTGGTTTCAACAGAACGGTGATGCATGCCATAAAGCCCGTGAAATAATTCAATTACTGCATGACACATTTATAGGTCGTATACTCGCTCGTTTCGGTGATCCAAATTTAACCCCTAGATCGTGTGATTTAAGACCATTAGATTTCTTTTTATGGGGTAATTTTAAATCACAGGTGCATGCATTAAAGGAGAAGATTCAACGTTGCAGCAACGAAATTCAGCGACACTTATGCAAAATGGTCATGAAAAATTTCGACAAACGAGTGCGTGTATGCATGCAAAGACGTAGAGGCCATTTGCTTGAAGTGTTACTCCATAAATAACCCTATACTATGTACTTTATGATTCAATACAAAAAATAACAATCAGAGGACTAAGAAAATGTGTTTTCTATTTGATTCAAATCTTGCGTCAATTTAGGGAAATTAAATCGACCGAATTCTTGATGGGCTTCAATTAAGCGCCAGGAGATATCATATCCAAAGCAGCCACTTTTTCCCAGTATGACATCCTTTCCTTAGTTATATGTGTTTAAAGTGGTGCTGCTGTGGTATAGTAAGTAAGATATTCGCCTACCAACCAGAAGGTTGTCGTTTTAATATCAGGCCAGACAATCTTAAAAAAACTAAGTTTTTCGACAGCGGTATCACCGCATAACATTAGCTAGTAACTGGTTATGAGTATCACTACTATTGAAAACTTTTTCTAAATGCATTTGCTGTTCGGAGCCGGCGTTTAACTATAGGTCCCTTTCAATGAGTTTAAAAATAGAATCAGGTGCAGCTCATTGACTAAGAGAAGTCCCCATGTTCCTTCATGAAATGTTATGGGAATTAATAAAGTGTTTAGAGCGCTGAATATAAATAAAAGAATCGGTTTTTGCTCAACTGACAAAAAGACAAGAAGATCAATATCCCGATTTTTGTACAGCAATTCGTATCAATAAATATTTTTTAATAAAAATTAAGACATTTTTCTTAAGTCTTCGAACAAGTTTCAAATATATAAAGTCAAGTTTGGTCTAAAACGTTTAAGCTGTGAATCCAGTCTTATCACAGCTTCTGGTAAAATTAGGCAAAAACTCATTTCTTGACCCTTAAGTAAGTAAAAGTAACACATGGGCTGAAAACTCCCGGGTCTAACACATATATGGCGCTAGTTTTATAACATTCACCGCTTTGTCACCTTCAAAAGACAGCTGTTAAAATTTCATGTTATCCTGTTTGCGAGTTATTGCGCTAAGAGTGGTGCTACTTTTGTTATTTTCAAAACAATGAATACAAAACACTTTCGTGTTTTAATTCTACACTGCTTCTTGATGGGAAAAAATACCGTTAAAGCGAAGCAATGGCTTGAAAAGTGTTATGGGGACTGACCTCAAACATGGTGGTAGACACCGATGATGCAGAAAGCAGTGGAAGTCCAAATGAGGCGATAATACCAGAAAACATAAAAAAATCAACAAAGTCGTTCTGGATATCGAAAAGTGGAGTTGCGAAAGTTCGCTGACGTCGTAGAGCTTTGAAAATAACAACTGCTGACTTTATATGGCATGAGCATTTGACTACGAAAAAGCTCTGTTCAAAATGGGTGCCTTCTTTGCTCACTGAACATGTTGATACTTTTGTAACAATGACCAGATTTGGCTCCGAACGTCTACTGGTTGTTCGCAGAGATCAAAAAAAAAAATGCTTGCCGATAAGAAATTCCGCACGAATGTAGAAATTATTGCTGAAACTGAGGCCTATTTTGAGGCAAAAGGTAAATCGTTCTATAAAAGAGTTATTGAAATGTTAGAGCGGCGCTGGAGGATTGCATTGCTCTTAATGGAGATTAGATTAAAAGTGTTTTCTTTGTTAGGCCCGGGACTTTCCAGCCCATGTGTTATATGGCAATTAAGTAGTGGTAGTAGGGTATTAGATATTCAAGAGGCTTGTCTTTTTATTCTTATAGTTTTTATAGCTTTGGTGGTACTTTTTTTACATATTTTTCCTGTACTTTTCCCCCCAATTTCTTTCCTTTTTTATTTCACCATTTTTATCTTGAGCTAATAATCAGCAGATATCACTACTGTGGATGATACATTTGATTTGAATTGATTTTGATCCTCTAACAAGTATTACATGTGTTTTTGTCTATTTGTTGTCGTTGTTGTTGTTGGTATTGTTGGTGTAATAATGCTGGTAGTTGTTGTTGTTTAAATAAATATACAATTTTTTTTATAATATTTGTTTAATAAAAAACAAATAAAAAAATAGAAACACTCATCCTATAGACGAGTATACGATATACTGATTGTAGAGTTGTAGCCATATTTAGTTTTTTTATAAAATAATACAACAACACCACAAACATTAAAAAGATATCGAATAAATCTATAGTTTATCAAACAAACAAGCAAACAAGCAAACATACAAATATCCCAATACTAATAATAGCAGTAACAACAACAACAACAACTACAACATTACTGCTAGAGTTTACTCGTATACGAAAAACATTATAATTTCTTTAAGTGTGCCTTGATTTATGCTTTTTAGTGTATGTATGTATGTATGTATACATATAGGCAATAGTGTATTTGATTTACTTTTTTAGCCAGCACAACAACAATATCCATACAATATTCAAGTATCTTGTAAATACACATTTTTTAAAACCAATATTAATGCAGTTACACTCTGTATTATTAATATAAAAGCACTTCAGTGGATTTTCTAGTATAAGCTATAGAACAAAAGCATCTAAAAATGACAAGAATTATATATGAATTTTTTGTATAAATTGCTGGCACAATTATTTATACAGACTTGTTTTGGATTTTCTTATGAGAATTAAAATTTAAAAGTTTGTACAAACTGCTTGTACAAGCACTTGTACAAACTTTCGCTTTTCAAATTTTTTATAAGGCCTACATGGATAGCCTAAAGCATTTACAAATTACATGTTTGTACAAATTGCTTACACAAGCATTTGTACAAGCTTTATTTTTTTTAATTTCTTACAAACCCTATATGGATATCCTGAACAATTTAAAATTACAGACTTTAGTAATTAAATATTTGCACAAATTAATTGTGCAAACTCTTGTGCAAATTTATATTTTCCAAATTTGTCATAAAGAAAATATTCATATTTTGCACAAGCATTTGTACAAACTTTAGTTTTTCAAATTACTTATAAAACCTATATGAATACCCTAAGGCATTTAAAAATGACAGGCTTCAATAATTAAAAGTTAAACACACACATTTGTGCAAATTGTCATTTTCAAATTTGTTATAAAGAAAGTATTCATAGCCCAAGGCATTTACAAATTACAGGTTTTAAAAATTACATGTTTACATAAAATTGCTTGCACAAACATTTGTACAAACTTTAGTTTTTAAAATTTCTTATAAAGCTTATCAGAATAGCCTAAATCATTTAAAAGTTACATATTTGCACAAATTGCTTGCACAAGCATTTGTACAAACTAGAGTTTTTTCAAATTTCTGATAAAGCCTATATAGATAGCCTAAGGCATTTAAATATGACAGGCTTCAATAATTAAATGTTTGCACAAATTGTTTGCACAAACATTTGTACAAACTTTAGTTTTTAAAATTTCTTATAAAGCCTATATCAATAGCCTACGGCATTTAAAAATTACAGGATTTAATAACCAGGGCATTTGAAAATTACCAATTAAAAATGTTATTTTTTGCACAATTTGCTTGCGCAAAAATTTGTACAGGTTTTTGTTCCAACGTTGTCATTGGTGTAAAACATGTTGCAAGTTTATCCAAAAGAAAGAAAAGAAACTTAAGTCAAATGTTGTTATTAATAGTCCTTTTAAGGATTCGATTCTTCAGATATTGTAGAAACGTGAAAGCTCCCCTTGACGCCATAAGCATATTTCTCAATTACCCCTTTTGAGAGCCTATTGCTTTTACAAAGAATTGCCTTGTTTCTGTTTTCTTCTACCTGTTTTCTCTTTTCTCAAACTAAGCAGCTGATGCTGAATATGCTGAATTTTGTGACAGTATAGAATCGCATAAGTATTGCCAGATTCGAAATAACCGCTGGTTCAAATTTAAACCGATACTTGGCTCACCCGGGAAGGATGATCAACTAGATGATCAAATACTCATAACCAGTTGCTACCAATGTGATAGTGATGTGATACCGCTGTTGAAAATTGTCAGATGACGTGACTTGCGATTGAACAGAGAAATATAAATATTGCCAGATTCGATATAACCCATGGTTCATATTTAAACCGATAGATGGCCCACCTGATAACATTCTTTGACGGTCTACTCAACAACTTTGCAATTAGTTTGAGTGGGATTCCCCTACATGCTAATGCCAGCCAAGTCTACAAAATATAAATACAATGGTCAACATTATTCAACGGATTGTTTCGTGATCACACGAAGATTGTAAACGCGGTCAAAGCCTCAAAATAATATGGTCTGAATTTAGTTTGCTTCCGCCACAATGTTGGTGTCATTCTTTCGGGACACAAGAAGTTTTAAAATAATTGTTTTTAAAGGGTGGGCAAATTTGAAGTAAGGGAAGTAAATTGGCTTCAAAGCACATCTTTTTTTTGACAATTGAAATATGATATCGGGCAAATGCCCACCTCTAGCAGATCGGCAGACGTCCGCTCTTTTCACAAAATTTTGAACTATATTTTGCAACAAAGCTTCGCTTATCTCGTCAATACAGCGCCGAATTTCATCTGTCAGAGAGTCAGTTGTTTGTGGTTTGTTCACGTAAGTCTGGTTTTTCAAATGAGCCCAGAGAAAATGATCCGGCAGCCTTAAGTCACAAGAACGAGACGGCCAATTGACAACGAATTGTTTGGCCGGCTGTGTGGCTTGTCGCCGTCCTGCTAAAACCAAAAGTCACTGATGTCAACATTAGCCAATTGTGGGCACAAAAAATTGGTTATCATGGTTTGGTAGCGCAGAGAATTCACGGTGATGGTGTTTCCTTGCTCGCTTTCGAAAAAATACGGGCCGATAGTGCCGACTAACCACAAATCGCACCATACGGTCACTTTCTTTGGATGTAATGGTTTTTCGAGGACTGTTGGTGGAATTTGTGAGCCCCATATGAGAAAATTTTGTTTGTTTACATGACTACCTAATTGAAGATGGGAATCATTACTAGGGATGATTTGGTTGAAAAGTATGGTTCAAAATTTTGTAAAAAGAGGGGACATCTGCCCGATATCATATTCCATTATTATATCCCATATTTCTATTTGATATTTAAAACTGAATTTGTTGAAAATAAAAACGTGTTTTTAGGAAAATTTACTTCTTAACCTCGCCTAGTCTTCCTACAATCATTGTGCACAAATTACCATTTTTCATACATACTTTAAACTCGGAACTGTATTTAATTTTATTGCAGCCACTGTATATGTATGGCGTTCCATTCAACAAGACAAAAAGTCATGAATTGCATTTGAATTGCCTGGCTTGTTCGTTGTTGTTCGATCGATGGCTGTTTGGTTGGTCTTTCTTTGTAATCATTAAAAAAACAAATTTATTTGTTTTTCTTTTTCTATTTCTTTTTTTCGATTTTTTTTCTCAAATTCTACTGTACAAACGAGGTTTTTATGACTGTTGTTGTTTTATTTTATTTTATTTTTTTTTCATTTCTGTTTAAAGTTAAAGTTGTTGTTTAAATAAAACATAAAAATCAGTTTGAATTCTCTCCTATTAGAAGTAGTCCATTCTCGATATGCAATTGAAGAAGAAAAATAGGAATAAAAAAAAAAACAAAATAAATAAATAAAAAAATATTGATATGAATGCCACAGAGAAAACGTGTCCGATATCGTATCAGGAAAACGGTTGCAATTGCATTTTTTTTAATTTTTTTATTTTATTCTGTTTACTAAACCATCAAGAAAAGGAAACAGAATTTATGACTGGTTTAGAAAAAAAAAACAAAAATAAAAATAAATAAAAACTAAATATTATAGAGAAATAGATATACAGTAACATAGAGAAGAGATACAATAAATTAAATTAATGGCTTTTGATTTTATATTTTGTTTTTTTTTAATTCAATTTATTGCAGACAATTTTTTTTTAATTACAGATACGTACGTACGAAAGCAACAAATGCAAATGTTTTCAAATAAAACAAAAAAAAAAGAAAATAAAAATAAAAAAAATATTTAGGCACCACAATAAGGCGTTTGCAGCTTTATGTTATCACAGCTTCAAAAATTTACAAAAACTGGCTTCAACTATAGCACAGGCAAGTTAATGGATGATAAAGTAAGTAAAGTGCCACAAACTGCAGCCATTTCAATCGATTACTGTGTTTAGATTACCTAAACAAAACCATAAACTTGGAGCGTTCTTTCAAAAAAAAAAAAAAAAAAAAAAAAAAAAAAAAATTTGTCATTTGTTGCCATTTAACAATTAAAATGTTGCCCTTTTTCTTGTCAGGAAAGAATATAAAGTTTTTTTTTTAATCCACTTTTATTGCAGACAATTTTTTTTAATTACAGTTACGTACGAAAGAAACAAATGCAAATATTTTCAAATACAAACAAAATAAAAAAATAATTAGGCACCACCATAAGGCGTTTGCAGCTTTATGTTATCGCAGCTTCTAAAGTTTACAAAAACTGGCCTCAACTATAGCAAAGGCAAGTTAATGGATGATAAAGTAAGTAAAGTGCCACAAACTGCAGCCATTTCAATCGATTACTGTGTTTAGATTACCTAAACAAAAGCATAAACTTGGAGCGTTCTTTCAAAAAAAAAATGTCATTTGTTGCCATTTAAAATGTTGCCCTTTTTCTTGTCAGGAAAGAATATAAAGCTTTTTTTTTAATCCACTTTTATTGCAGACAATTTTTTTTAATTACAGTTACGTACGAAAGAAACAAATGCAAATATTTTCAAATACAAACAAAATAAAAAAATATTTAGGCACCACCATAAGGCGTTTGCAGCTTTATGTTATCACAGCTTCAAAAATTTCCAAAACTGGCCTCAACTATAGCACAGGCAAGTTAATGGATGATAAAGTAAGTAAGTTGCCACAAACAGCAGCCATTTCCATCGATTACTGTGTTTAAATTGTGCCGCTGTGGTGCGGTAGGTAAGACACCGGCCTATCAACCAGAAGGTCGTCCGTTCCATACCAGGCTAGAGCATCTTAAAAAAAAAGATTTCGACAGCGGTATCACCTCATAACATTAGCCAGTATTTGGTTATGAGTATCACTACTATTGAAAACTTTTGTAAATGCATTTGCCGTTCGGAGCCGGCGTTAAACTGTAGGTCCCTTTCAATGAGTTTAAAAATAAAGGGTCTACCAAATAAATTTTTTTTTCTGAAAATGCTATAAAAAAACTACTGAATATTTTCTCAAATTTCTTTTTTTATTTGAAAGTACAATCCTTCCGGTTAATAATGGAAAATAATTTCATTCAAGTGGCTGCCACGGCTGGCCATGCAGTAGCCTACACGATCGGTCCAATTTTTAAGCACATTATCGTATGTGTGCCGCTTCATGAATATTGTCCTTTAAAGCGTCAATTGTCTTTAGCTTGTTGGCGTAACACTTATCTTTGACGACATCACACAAATAATAGTCCAACGTTGTCAAATCGCAGCTCCGAGGTGGCCAAACGATTCAGAACTGCGGCTGATAATGCGATCTTCAAAAATAGGGCGCAAAACATCGAGTGTAGCTTCGGCTGTGTGGCACGTAGAGTCGTCCTGTTGAAACCAAATGTTGCTAATATCCTCCTCTTCACCTACACAGAGTTTCTCTGGCCGAACTTAATGGCATGTCTGCCCACTAAGCAGTGACCCGTAAGTGCTCCTATTACCGCAGATATCCTGCCTCTCGGCAAGTTAAGCAGTTGCCATGACTTCCTTTTGTCCACTCATGGCCAGAGAGTTCTAGCTTGTCTACAAATTGGAGCTCGTCTCCATCTCTTATTAAATACACCATCAGCATATTATCTTATACGTAGCAGGCAGGTAGAGATCGGTATACCAAATCCCTCCGCCACCAAATTCATCCCAGCCGCAGTACCCAGCTCATCAGCTACACAGTTGCCCGGAATATCACTGTGTCCCGGTACTCATATGAGATTAATATCAAAGTATTCGGACATCACTCTCAATAATTCGTGACATTAACTTACCGTCCGCGACTTAGTATACATAGCCGCCAGGGATTTAATAGCGGACCGACTGTCCGTATAGATCCAGATCTTCCGGATCGTCGTGGCACTATCTCTCAGTAGTTCAGCAACCCCACAGATAGCAGCCATTTCTGCTTGAAACTCACTGCAATGGTCCGGCAGCCTGCCACAACTTACTCCACCATCAAGCTACTACTACTCATGTCACCCTCCATCGACCTTTTCCAGGTATTCCTATTCGGAACATATGTCCACAGATTGGTCGTTGATAATAGACAAGTAGTCCGTCCTAACGGTAGACAAAACCTTTCGGTACAGCAGCTTGGCGGAATTCTCCGATAGTCTTATACCAGCAGAACCATGAATGCAGTCGATTCGGCCATAATATCAGGTGTTTAAATATCCATAATGACACTGAGCACCAGACCTGGCGTCGTACGCAGTGCTCCCATAACACCAATTAGCGCCGACCTCTGCACCCTTATCAGGGAATTATATACTTCTTATACTTCTTATGTACGGAACTCCATCAACCATAGAAAAGTATAGGTATGATTATAGCCGTATAAATCCACATTGTCATTTTCGGGGGGAATCCCCAACGCCCTTCAATTTCCCTCCTGCAGCAGTATAAAGCAACTGACGCCTTCCTCACTCTGTCGAGAAAAAATCCCTAAAACCGGACCTGTTCCCTCAACATCAGTTCTACGGTTAAAAAAACGTAAATTCTCCGTTTTTTTTTTTCTTAATTTTAAGGGAAGCAAACGCAACACATATTCACCTCGTTTAAAAGCATTTCGATTTACATTACAGAAGCTATCAGAAATACAAAATCGGCTTCCAAGTTGGAGCGCCTTAAAAGACGAGAAATTTTTCTGAATCGGGATTTGAAAATTGCCTCAGAGGTGGTGAAAAGATGTAAGTAGTGATTTAATAAATTTGTGATTTCGATATCTTTTTTAAGGTCAAAAACGGAACAAATAAATTTGTAGTCCCAATATGTAAATTACACCTACTTTTGCTGTAAATAATCTACGAAAACCTTCAAATGAAGAAACCCCCGGGTTTTTTTTTTTAATATAATACCCAATAAAACCCGGGTGGGTGCCAACCCTATTGTACAACCACGTTTAAGTTCAGCAACCTAATTTTTTACTGTCGCATAGGAAGGAGCACCATATCATTATGATTGTCGTGTCCCGATAAACCTTTCGAATTTTTCCATTATAACAAATTACTGAAGCGCCTTTTTTGAACACCTGTTACTATATGAATGAGTTGACAGATCTAAATGAAATTTAAAATGGGTTCATATGACGGATGGAATTTTCCTTCGTATGTTTTTGACAACAAAATTGGACAAAATGATTTCGAATAATAAAATACTTGAAAACTTATTCCTTTCTTTGTTAGTTGATAATATACGTACACTTATAACACCTATACCCAACGTAGCGTATTTTTCTTAAATCACAAAAATATTAAAATTTAAATTGTTTCTTAATTTGTCAATTGAAATGAAAAAATTTGATCTCAGGGAAGACAAAGCATATTTGGCCATCAAATTTGTTAAAAGAAACGTGACTACAGACTGTTAAAAAAATAATAATTTTATTATCTATTTAATTCGAAATTATGTACTACATACATACATATATAGATTCCTTTTTTTAAGGCCAAAGCTTCTAACGAAACACCCGCCTGAAAACAAAAAAAAAAAAAAAATTTTTTTTTATTTTAAATCGAATTTTAAATTTCTTTAGAAACTCTCAGATGACATTTTAAATGATTTTTCTGTTTTCGTTTTCAAAATTTCAAATTCTAAAAATCAAAATGAAAAACATCGTTATTTAAAGTGGCCATCACTACTCCGTATAGTATGTGAGTCACTCTATTATGTAAGTCACGTTCTAAATGTAAAATCAATGGTTAGCAGTGAGTAGAGTGAAGTGAGCTGTTGTGTTGTGTTATGTGGTGTAGTGTGGCGTAAAGGCTGGAGCGAAGTGATTAAAACATGGTTTGATGGTGATTTTTTTCTTTTTTCTGTAGCCTGGTCTATATAGAAATGGTTTATAATTTAAAACTGAAATATAGTGGTTATTGGCTGGTAAAAAATGGTAATATTAGAGCATTAAGGTGGTTCAATATTAATTAGAGAGAAACTTAATAATAACATGCTCTGGAGTGTTTACGACGGCAGTACGACATAGTACATAGACATGACGGTATACACAATAAAAGGCATAATAGAAAATTTCATCCGTCATATGAACACATGTTAAATTTCACTTAGATCTGTTAACTCATTCGTATAGTAGGTGTTCAGAAAAGGCGCCACAGTGATTTTTGTGTAAAAGATGATTAAATATCGGCACACGACAATTATAGTGCTATGGTGTATGACTTAGGTGAAGTACTCCTTCATATGCAACATTAAAAAAGCGAATTCCGTTACGAAATCCAGAAATCATAGTGTTACGAAAATAAAAATGCCTAAAAAGAAAATTCATCACATCAGGGACTGTTTTATGAGATTTTAGTCTATTGTTTTGTGTCCAGGTTTTGAATGTGTTACCTTAATAATACCGTAGTGATTTGTGTATTTGACGACATTACCAATTCGACCATCTTTGGATAACACAATCTTAATCTTAAGCTTAACGCACATCAAATAGAGGATGTGAGAGCGTTCGAGACATTTTCGGAACGTTCCAAACTGTAGGCAGTTAGGTATATAAGGAAACTGCTTTGCCTACGTCGATATAGTTATCGTTTCGCAGTCATAAAGTCGTGTTTAGGCGTAAGTAAAAGTATTGTATAAACAAATATTAAGTGCAAGATAAATAAGTTGGAGACTGTATAGTTATAATTGTATACTGTAAAAAGTGAGAAAATGAATACTGTAAAACAACAACAAAGTGGTGTCTATTTATCTTGACGAAATTAAAATGAACTTAAACATTTTAAAAAAGTTAAAACGTAAGAATAGCTAAAGGGCACGACATGGTATTAGATGATTGACGAGTGAAAGCGCGTGATATAGATAATGATTTATCATAGGCATCTCATATGTTCCAGTGCATTTTAGTTTGCATTAAGATGGGTGCCGTATTTGTTAACAGTTGACCAAAAACGCAGTCGAATGAAAATTTCACAAGCTTGTTTAGATCGACTTAAGCGAAATAAAATGAATTTTAAGTGTCGTTTAATAACGGTTGAGGAAACATATATCCATGAGGATCCAAGCAATGAACTGAATGAACCAAAGCAGACAAAAACAGTTTAAACGGCCGATTTATTGATTGACTATCTTTAAAAAGATTAAACAATAAATTAGGAATATTATTGTAATATTTTGGATCAACTGAATTGGAGAACTCGAGTAAAATAACCTGGTTTACAACACAAAAAATCATTTTTCATCAAGACAACGCACCATCCCACAAGAGTGTTCTAACAATGGCAAAAATTCAACGAATTTAAGTACAAATTGCTTGATCATTCACCTAAAACTCCTTGCCAGTAACATATCACCCGAAAAGTTCCGGGTCTAACATAAAGAAAGACAGCTGTTAAAATTTCATGTTATCCTGTTAGTTAGTGTTTCAGTTATTGTGCTAAGAGTTACGCTACTTTTCTTAGTTTTAGAACAATGGATCAAAAACAATTTCTTAATGTTTTGAAAATGTCTTGAATGTCTTGAAAATTGTTATGGGAACTCCGCTGGCTTCAAACACGGTCGTAGAGATACCGATGAAGCAGAACGCAGTGGACGCCCAAAACAGCAACAAAAATCCACAAAATCGTTTTGAATTATCGAGAAATGAAGTTGCGTGAGTTAGCTGCCACTGTAAAGATATCAAAAGAACGGGTTGACTTTATATGGCACGAATCTTTGAGTATGAGAGAGCTCTGTTCTAAGTGTGGCACCCACTCACTTGCTCAGAAGTGTTGATGATTCTGAAATAATGGTAAACTTCGAATTGTTCCCATATCCACTGTATTCGCCAGATTTGACGCCCACCGACTACTTTCTGTTCCCAGAACTCAAAAAAACTGCTCGCCCATAAGAAATTTAGCACGAATGAAAGGTTATCGCTGAAACTGAGAACTATTATGAGGCAAAAGATAAATCGTTCCACAAAACTGGCATTGAAATGTTAGATCGGCGCTGGAATGATTGCATTGCGTTGAATGTAAAGCTAGATTTGAACAAAAAAGTGTTTTCTTTGTTAGGCCCGAGACTTTTCATCTCATGTGTTAAACGTTCTATGTCGGCTAGATGGGGCCTCAAATCTAGAGTTATTCGCTGGATCTATTCAACAGTTATTGAACCAAATATTCTATACGGAGCGGTCTTTTTGCTGACTGCCCTCAATAAACATTGCAGCATCAGGATCCTGGATAAGGTCAGGAGGTCTACGGTAATTCAGATTACAGGGGTAATTCAGATTACGTACTACCACTACAATAGCGCTTTTTGTCATGCTTGGTTGGCTTCCTTCGGGGATAAGTATCAGACAACAGCAAAACTTGTGGCCGTGAAGCTTAAAGTCCTGTCACCGTGGCTTATTAACCCCACGGAGAACTCTTCGATTTTGTGAGGAACACCGAGGTTTGGATGATATTGATTATGTCACATCCAGACCGGTGCTGGATATAGGATTTCATTCTGTGATCCTTAGCAGAGATGACTGGGCTTCTGGCTCGTTCACAACCGACGATGTAGTGGAGATATACTGACGGTTCTAAATGTGAGGAATAGGTGGGCAGCGGAATTTTCTCCGAAAAGCTCAATCTAAGGGTGTCTCTCCGACTTCCGGACTACGGCAGCGTGTTTGCGATCGAGGTGATGGCTATCTACCATGCTGCGGACTTGAAACGGAGAGGCGGTACTCACACAGCTGATATATGCATTCTCTCTGATAGCCAAGTAACTATGAGATCTCTCCCTGGTCGAAATGTCAGCTCCAGGCTCGTTAGGGACTGTCGTGATTGCTGATTGTCTCACTACAGTTTGGTGCCCATGGATCCTTGATTACAAGGACTTTCCGGGTAATTGTGTGGCTGATTAGCTTGCTAGAGCGGGCACACTCCTACCGGACAGTCACCTATTTGTAAGGGTTGGTGTACCGCTGACCTCCGTTAGGCTATTTTTTTTTTTTGCAGAAGTATTTATTGAACGCTGATAGATAGATTGGATGGCAGGCGTACCAATCAGTTTTTTAAATTGGATAGTGGAAGCTACTACTCTACAGTGTCTATTCTCACGAGGCATTGTATTCTGTCTAGACACACGCAAAGGCTGTCACTACCGGTGAATAATTTCTGTCACGGATGTAGATCAATTGAGGAAGAGGTCAGTGTAGCCCATTTCATTTTCCAATGTCCGTCTCTAGCAAGACGTAGATTAATCACACATGGCTCGCCCTTTCTCGATAGTCTATCAGAGCTATCGATGATTGATGTCAGGATTATAGCCAGATTCTTTACTCTGTCTGGCTAGTTTCCGACGTGATTTACGGAAATGTGCTTCTCTGGATGATCGTCAAGACCGGTCAGGGGGCCGGTACAGGGATTTCGCTTCATTTTTGGTATCACAAGGGGCAGCTATGTGTGCTTAAGTGTGTTTTAACTAAACCAGGCTGCCACTTCCTGCTAACCTAACCTAACTTACTTCGGATGAAGATGCAATAGCAGCTATAAACGGTTATTTTGAGAAGCTTCAGGAAAATTATTTTAATCAGGGGTTAGAACTGCTAGAAAAACGTTGGACTAAGTGTATTAAAGTTTAAGTAGATTATATTGTAAAATAAAAAATAATTTTTATAATCTAGCTCTTGTTCTTCATTGCTAGGCTAAGAACATTTCGAACTGCCCTCGTACGACAGTTTTTAAATTTTAATTTTATTTCTACATATTTTCCTTTGGTTTTGTACCATCCTAATGTCTGGCTGTCTTTAAAGTTTTAACAAAAAAAAAAATTTTTTTTTCGGTTTAACATTTATTTTGGATTTCCATGTATTTGGTTAGAGCAAAAATAAGCGCAATACCTGAAAATTTGTCTTAAACTTTTTCCCCTTTAAAGATACTCACTCGGTAATAAAACATTTGAAATTCATGTCATATTGCTAAGCAAAAAACGACAAACAGCAAGAGAAACTTTAATAGAAAATAATTTAAAATAAAAGTTCTATAGAAATTATATTTGAATATGAATCAAAAAAGTTTATTTTTGACTATTTTTAAAGTTATTTGACTACCCTACTATATACAAAAAGACAGTTACTTAACTAGTACCAAGTAGACAATTTGGTGGACAATTAAGATATAAAATTTTTATAAAAAAAGAAAAAATTAAAATAAAAACATATTTTAATAATTTAAAAACATTTCTTTTTACTACTGCTTTATAAATTCTTAAAATTTGATTCTCTTGTCTAGGCCACTTGAATTCGTTTCATCTTTTGTTTCCATTTTTAATCGATTGTATTACAACAAAACGTGCCTGTTTTTATCTGCAACATAATTTGTTTTATTTTTCAATTTTAAACGAAATATATTTCTTAATGGGCAATCAGAAAGCCCATTAAAAAACCATTTTTTTTTGTTCTAAAAGCTTTTGCCACTTGTTTCAAGTTCTAAAAAATAATAAAAATTATTATACTTTTTAATACAAAAACGTCTTGTTTAATACCGACTATATTTTACCCTAAACCACAGAGATCTGTTAGCAAGCAAAATGGACCGTACTTTGTCTAGATGAATGGCAGAGGTCTTTCACACTACGAGCATATCTGTGAAAACTAGTGAAGGAAACGAGAATATAAATATCAACAAAACTAGAGGTTTCTCACATGGGTGGTCCTATCGCGAATGTGGAGTCCAGTTATTGATGAACTTTTTAGGATACTATCTATCTATCTACAGCGGGCATTGACTGCCAGAGGTATGCGGTAGACACTGAATGATAGTATGGGGCAAATTCAAGGACACCTTTTGTGAAATTATACAGGGAATAGTAAATCGAAACATTAACCCGAGTAATGGTACCATTACTATGGAGGAGGACGAATTTTCAACTCCTGCGTGGGGAAATATCAACACGCAAGAAGGTAAAATATTTGGGAATACCGGATAGTACATAAGCTGCCGTGAAAAGCTCAAGTAGAATCTGCTTAAAGAAAAGCCACGCATGCGCTAATGGTGTGTAGGTATATACTATACTGGATGTATATCATTATATCCAGGCCGATTGTGACATATGGGACCATTGCAGGGGCGGTAAGAACGAGTTTGATAACAATCCAGATACACTGAGAAGCATGCATGGAATATTCAACTCCTGAGTGGGGAAATACCAAGACGGAAGGAGGTAAAATATCTGGGAATACCGGATAGTACATAAGCTGCCGTGAAAAGCTCAAGTGGAATCTGCTTAAAGAAAAGCCACGCATGCGCTAATGGTGTGTAGGTATATACTATACTGGATGTATGCCATTATATTCAGGCCGATTGTGACATATGGGACCATTGCATGGGCGGTAAGAACGAGTTTGATAAAAATTCAGGAACAATGAGAAGCATGCATAAACGTAACTGTGGCTATGAGAACTTATTCCACAGCTGCACTCAAGGTTCTATTTGATCTTAGTCTGCTGCATTTGGCAGTGATAAATAGGGTCATAGTGACCATGACGGGGGCAATGGGAGATAAGTCGGGCAAGAAGTTATACGGTGGTCATGTTAAGTCGGTTGGCTGAGTGGTCGATTACTCCCCACTTGGCTGTCCTGTGGACGAGAATCATGAAACTGTGTGACTTTGGCAAATCCTTCAGGGCTAGACTGGGTGATAGAAGTTAATGGAGAGGTTTGGAAACTACATACTGCTTTAGAGAAGAAGCCATTATATTGTACACGGATGGGTCAAAGATGGAAAGAGGTACAGGCGCGATAGTGTTTGGCCTAGGAGAGAATATTCTGAACCTATAGGGAAACTCGCCAGCATATTCCAAGCGGAAGCTTTTGCATTTGAGAAATAGAGGACAGGCAGTAAGTCAAGCATTTGGCTGCTAGGCTAGAACCAGCTTAAGCAAGGACCATAGGTTCAGCTTATGCTGGTTCCCGGGTCACATAAGAAGTCCAGGAAATGAAAGAGATTGATGAACTGGCCAGAAAGGAGCTTCCACTCCACTGGTGGAGTGGGACAGAGAAGGGGGCTATACTCAACGAAAATGAGCATAATGAGAGGCCGGTACTATTCTCTGGCCATACGTTTCTGAGACAATATAAACTTTGGTTGGGTAACTATAGGAGGAGATTTGAATTCCACATAGGAATGTCCAGAGATGACCTGAGGATATTTTAACCGGCCTTTTGATCGGCCATTGCAGACTAAACTGGATATTTAAGTTATATGGGAATAGCCTCAAGCCTGATGTGCTGATTCTGTAACAAGGAGACCGAATCAGCAGAGCACAAACTGGGTAAATGTGAGGCTTTGATGCCCTCTAATGGGATATATCTGTGAGCCTCTCAGATACTAGGTATTGAGTTATGGCGGTTGGCATCAACCGACATCATGAATAAAAGGCTATGCAATAGATCAGGGGGTCGTTGATAATAACAGTTATAAACTAAACCACATTTCAAATATGAACAACCTTCACTTCTGGCTGTATCACAATAAAACCTTGTTCTTCGACCCAAGGCGCTTATTAACCATTTATTTTTTTCACGATTACAATCAAAAGTTACTATTTATTAGCCGGTATTTACATATTTATACGACATTGTTCGTTTATTTTCCAGAGCTCTTTATTCATGATCGTTAACAGGCACTATTTTTGCATTATGAGTCATAAACAGCGGTTGACGAACGATTGCAGCTTTGCTTTTTTTCCAGCACTTGTGAGCCAAGCTGCAGAGCCACGTTGCAGAACCGTGGTTCAGAACTGATTTCATTACGCGTTAATCGCGTGCTCGTGTGGAGGTTGTTATTGTGGCAATTAAACCACCTGCCCTTCTTATTCAGTGGTGAATGTCCTTTTCTATGTCTGTATCTATTGAGAAAATACTTCCAAGATAAGTAAAACCTCGACGATGTTTATATCTGTTTATTGATAAGAAAGCGAGTTGAATTGAGTTCGAATTTAAAGTTAATGCATTGGAAATTTCAACAAGTCACAGTTGTTAAACATTGTTGAATTGTAATTGAACCTGATTGAATAATGACAGTCGAACTTCTATAATTTGAACGTCTATTACTTGAATTTTCTATAAGTCGAAGCACATCTCGTGGCAACAGTATCTTGGATAGAAATTCTATCAGGGTTTGTTTCTTTAACTTGAACTTCCATAACATGAATTCCTCCATAACTTGGAGAAAAACAGTAGTACAACGTTTCTATCACTTGAATTTGTTCGATAAAATATTCTTCTTTGCTGGCAAGAATTACCGAATTAGCCGCTAGTAGTGAATATACGTACTTTTCAACTTAATTTGCTATAAAAATCGCAACATTTTATGCAAAATTACATTAAATTGCCAACACTGAAATTTATACATACTTAAGGCAGTACTATTGTGTTAATATTCCGGTAAAGTCCCTAAATAAAGTTCATGTGTTTGCGTACAAAATTCTTTGAGTTTTAAGAAGAAAGGACAAACAATATTATGATAAAGTGGAACGGCACCGAAACGTAATTTAACAACTGAAAAAAATGAAAAGTTTAAATTAATAAAAGAAATAGGCAGTGGATCAAGGAAAAAAGACGTGGCAGGAAAATATTACAGAAGATGCCAATTTTGCAAAAAAAAAAAATCTTCTTTTCAGATGAAGCTCATTTTGATCTTGGCGGGTATGTAAACAAGCAAAATTGTCGCATTTGGGGCACAGAAAACCCTCACGTATACATTGAAAAGCCGATACACACAAGACGAGTCACTGCTTGGTGCGCATTTTGGTCCAGAGGCATAATTGGGCCATTTTTCTTCGAAAATGAGCAAGGAGTGGCCGTTACAGTCAATGGCGATCGTTATCGGGCCATGTCGAACGAATTTTTGTTCACAAAAATTGACAAGGAGGATAATAGCAACATTTGGTTTCAACAGGACGGCGCTACGTGCCACACAGCCGAAGCTACACTCGATGTTTTGGGCCCTGTTTTTTAAAATCGTATTATCAGCCACAGAGCTGATATCGTTTGGCCACCTCGGAGTTGCGATTTGACACCGCAATGCAGTTTTTGCTACAGAGAACATTTCTGGAGGAAGTTATGGCCCAAACTTAAAAAAGCACATCCTATAATGGGCGAATGTTGCCTATTGCAATCAAACTAAGAACATTCCGAATGTCACGCATTGTTTTCCAATGTAACCACCCAGTTGATAAACAAATGCGCAAAATCATACTTTTTTCTGCAAATTTTTTATTATCAAGATAGTTTTGCAGATACCAAAACAAATGGTACTTAGACGATATAAGTTCCTGTCTACACGGTGTGTGCAACAAAACTTGAAAGTTAAATGTGGCCGGGCTTTGACATGGTAAAACACAACACTTTTGCTTTGGCGAATTTTGGTTGCTCTTACTTGACTGTTTCATTTAAACCGTCGAGTTGTGAGAAGTAGACAACAAACTCAAGATAAAACGATTATTGCCATCGGTATTTAGTATTTTCCTACTTAACTAATTTTTCTATCGCTCGTTATGATCCGCTTCAAAAACGGTTGAATTTCATCATATCGTTTTAACACCGTTTCATTGGTGGTAATCCAGTCCAGTTCGTTTAACCTCAAATATCGAGCTACTTTATGTAGGCAATCGGCACCGTGCCGTCAAAGATAAGTGTAACGCCAACAAGCTAAAGACAATTGATGCCTTAAAGGACAATATTCGTGAAGCCATTGGTGAAATACAGCGGTACACAATCGATAATGTGCTTAGTATTTTCCATTACTAACCAAAAGGATTATACTTTCAAATAAAAAAAGAAATTTGATAAAACATTCAGTAGTTTTTTTTATATCATTTTCAAAAAAAAATTTTTTTTGGCGGACCCTTTATTTATTTAATTTGGAACGATCTTAAATTTAATTCCCAAATTTGAAATTTCTATAAATTGAAGTTTTTTCTGGATAATGGCGGTCCAATTTATAAAAGTTCGACTGTATTTTTATTCATTTAAATTGTAATTGAAAAAGTATTGCATTATCATCAAATAAGCCTTGAATTTCAGTAAATAGTCCTTACTTTCAACATAATATTTAAAAAAAAAATCTATTTAGACATTTGAATTCCTTTTTTATGAAAAAATAAACGATTTTTACATCTAAGTATGTACCCACATGAACAACGCATAGCTCTCAAAGTTGGCTATACTTCTTCTTTTATTTTTCAATTGAACAAGAAAAGAGTAATAGCGTTAAACGAATTTGTTGTTATAACTAGAATTGTCACACCACAAGGTGAGCTAAGGCATGATAATCTTTGTTGTTACTCCTTTTTTTCTTTTTTTTTTCTTTCTTCTCAATAATAATGTTTATTGTGTTGTTTTGTTTATGAACTACAAGAATCTAAAATGACAGATTTATGTATTGCCACAATATAACAACAAAAACCCCCAAAAACAGTCATAAAGATTTTCAAGATAACCAAACTACAACTACAAACCAACAACAGTAATCATACACAATATGTTAAAAAGGAAAGCATTGAGAACCTGAGAAGATTTCAATCTCTTGCTGTGTTACAACAAAACATACAAATTCTCTGGTGTTTGTTCTGTTTAAAAAACGAAATAAAACAGGCAACAACACAACAAAAAATTGTAAAATAAATAAGAACACATGTACATATAAATGGCTGTGTGTGTGTAGAAGAGAATTTATCCCAGTGTGGTATTGATTACTTTGTGACTTCAAGGGAAAAACAAAAACGAAAAGGATCATATTTATTTGAATATTCTCGTACTTGTACTCTTGAATGAGATATTGAATTCTCAAGTTTATAACTATTTTGTAGTTGCGATAAACACACATGGTTCTTATTGAAAACATGTTAACACTGCACACACACACATACACTTACAATATAATGACAGGTAATATTTGTTTTGTGTTGGAAAAAATATGATGCTGGTACTCCCTCTCTTTCTCTCTCTCTTTGAAATGGAGCATGCAAGACAGGCGTTGTGTCATCTGTTTATAAACACATTAAAATAATGATATGCATGCGTTTGCATGTGCTATATGCATACGTATGTATGCCTGTGTGTATGTTTATATATTGTGTGGGCTGTGTGTTACATTAAGACAAAGCTAAACTATAACAGCAAAGACATTGAAGGAGTCATTGTTTTTTTTTTTGTTTGTGCAGGAGTATTAATTCAATGAAATTAATTTCTTTTTTGTTTTTGTCTTTTGGATTCATACTGACGTAGTTTGTGTTGGCGTTACATATTTCCTAAGTGCTGCTGTACTTGGAATGCGTATAAAAGGGTGTACAGTTATTAGTGGTGTAGAAAAACAGTAATTTCGTTGTAAAGATAAAAACTTGTACAATAATTTGTGTATTAAATTCAAAACTACACAATTAATTAAAAATTAATCACAAATCTTATAGGTTGAATGTACCAATAGTCGGCAATTTAAGACTTTTGTTTATATAAAGGTACGATGACGGATTGGTATTGAAGCTACCTAAGTAGGAAAAAAACATTATTTTTTTCAAAAACCATTCATTTCTCAACATAGTCTCCTTTTAGCTCAATACACTTAGTAAGACGATTTTCCAACTTTTTTATACCATCTGAATAATACGGTTTTGGGAACTCCTCAAAATACGCATTAGTTTCGGTAATCACTTCTTCGTTTGAGATGCATCTTTTTCCTGCGAGCCATTTTTTCAAGTTTGGAAACAGGAAAAAGTCACTAGGGGCTAAATCTGGATTATAAGATGGATGATCAACCAATTTGAAGTGGATTTCTCGTAGCTTTAGCATCGTATCGAATGCTGTGTAAACCGGTGGGTTGTCTTGAAGAAAAAGCACTTTTTTCTTGTTTAAATGTGGTCGTTTTTCCTTGATTGCATCAACCCATTGATCCAATAATGCACGATAATACTCTCCTGTGATTGTGTATCTCTTTTCAAGATAATCGATGAGCAATATTCCGTGTTCATCCCAAAATACAGTGGCCATAACCTTACCAGCCGATTTCGCTGTCTTCGCTTTCTTCGGAGCACTTCAACCAGCTTCCACCCATTGCTTCGATTGATTTTTGGTTGCAGGTGTGTAGTGGTGGACCCATGTTTCATCAACAGTTATCAATCTACGCCAAAAATCAGCAGGATTACGCTTTATCATGTCCAAACACCGCTGTGAAGTGATCTGTCGAACTCGTTTCTGTTCAACACTGAGCACACGCGGCACCCATCTTGCCGATAGCTTTTTCATATGCAAATATTCATGCAAAATGTTGAACACACGTTCATATGATATGTTTACCATTTCAGCAATCTCACGTATTTTGACCCGGCGATCATTCATAACGATATCGAGGATATTCTTGATATTTTCTTCAGTAACCACTTCTTTTGGCCTTCCTGTTCATGGTATTGTTGCAGTCCAATATTTTACCATATAATCTGACGGAGCAGATTCGCCGTAATGTTTATCAAGCTTTTCTCTTGTCTCTTTCGCCGTTTTACCTTTCAAATAATAGTGTTTAATCACTACACGAAATTCACTTTTTTCCATTTTTCAAGAAACAAAAAAGTTGATTACTTCAAACGACTACAACAAATAAACTAATCTATGAATTTGGCTAAAATTAATTTGCGATGTTTGCAAACAAATGTTTGCCAATGTATCACCCCCTTAAAGATGTTGAGCAGATCCTCAACTGCGCACACACACAGTGTATATGTGTGTTTGTGTTATTAAAATGCTGGTGTTTATTGAAGGTGTGCGTGTGTATGAGTAAAATTACTGATTTTTTATATTGCTTTTGTTGATTTTTTATAAGAAATAAAAAAGGAAAAAGAAAATAAAAATATTTACATTAAAACAGCAGGCGTTTTATCAAAATATTTACATTTGCATAGCGTTCTCTTGGTGCCTAAAGAGCACACAAACAAACAAACACACAAACGTATCCAAACAAATCTATATAAGAGTATAAGTAAATTGATATTAAACTTTATGATTGATTTCTACTTTTCTGTGATATTAAAAGGAATCGTAGAAGAAATACAAAAACAGACCAGCCTAGCAGGAGTAATCAAAGGAATGGAGAGTGTAATAATGATAATAAAAAAATATTTATTACTAATAAGTAACAAAATATTTAATATTTTCTATAACAATAACAATAAAAGGAAATACAAATCAATTTACTTTGCCTTCGGTCTACTCTTGTTTTCATCGTGCACTTGAATTTATTTGTCCTTTTTTTGTTGCTGTTATTTTAAAGAGTAAAATAAACACTCGCACTCTGTTGTTATACTCAATAAATCACTTCTATTGACAGATTTATATGACGTTTAATGGCATTTTTTTAAATTAAAAATCTTGGAAAGAAAATGAAAGAAAAATAAACAAAATTGTAACGAATTTTTTATTTTCTTTTTTTTTTAAGGGAGCAAAACCCCCAAATGACAGAGAAAAGAATATTTCAAATTAAAGGGATAATGTGGGAAAATGAATAGAAATTTGGTTTTTAATTTTTTAAATGATTTATGACTTAAAGCGAAGAAAAAATGGAAAACTTATATCGGTTCAAATACTTATAACAAATAGCAGGATAACTGCGTTGAAAAAAAATATAAAGGATCCGCCAAATAAATTTTGTTTTTGTCCAACGGTGTCAAATCGCCGTTCCGAGGTGGCCAAACGACATCAGCTCTGCGGCTGATAATGCGATCTTCGAAAACAGGGCGCAAAACATCGAGTGTAGCTTCGGCTATGTGGCACGTAGCGTCGTCCTGTTGAAACCAAATGTTGCTAATATCCTCCTCTTCAATTTTTGTGGACAAAAATTCGTTCAACATGGTCCGATAACGATCGCCATTTGCTCTAACGGCCACTCCTTGCTCATTTTCGAAGAAAAATGGCTCTATTATGCCTCTGGACCAAAATCCGCATCAAACAGTGACTCGTCTTGGGTGTATCGGCTTTTCAATGTATACGTGCGGGTTTTCTGTACCCCAAATGCGACAATTTTGCTTGTTTACATACCCGCCAAGATCAATATGAGCTTAATCTGAAAAGATGATTTTTTTTTACAAAATCGGCATCTTCTGTAAGTCGATCGCAGGCCCACTTAGCGAAGCGTATACACAACCATATTCGTTCAGCGGAAGGATGAAACTAATTATCTGTCAAATCAGACATGAGCTAAGTGTTACCATTCACGAAATAAGCACTGATTAAAAAAAAAACGTTAGATGGCTGACCCTTTACTTTCAGGAGACATGTGTTACTCACGCACACCCCACCCAAAAACCAAAAAAAGAGTTACAGTGTGTATATCTTCAAGATAGGATAGAGATTAGTATAGAAAACAACAATAAAAGAGAATAGAGTTGAAAGAACCGATCAGAAGTCAAAAATGAAATTAAAAGATGAAACGTCCTCTCACCAGGTCAGAAATCCTGGCAGACACAAGCTCACTAAGGCCACTAACAAAGCCCTTGACCAACACCTTGAGACTTTGCCTCTAAAGTCTAGGACAAAAACACAGTATGCGGTCAACCATCTCAGACGCCCCTTCAGCGCCAGTGCATCACCACCACCTGGTTCTTGCTGTCAGAGGTCAATGCCAAGACAGAAAGCCTACGAAAGTTCTAAAAGACTTCCTACCAAAATTCAGGACAAACTTTGTCCTTGAGCAGTCACGTTTGCAAAATAGCAGCTTGGAGATTACACTGTCACCCCTGTTTCACCATGAGCCATCCACACTTCCCATAATCCATAGATCAATCAAACCAACAAGGAAACTCATTAAGAATCTTACAGCCAAATTCACTAACTTAGCTTGGGTCTTGCCGGATCATATGCAGTCTCATTCTCCAGAACGTCATAGTGTTTCATCTCAGTTAACACAGTACCTATCCGAATGTGCCGTGAAGTAAAACGCTCACCATTGATTTTATAGCAGTTTGACAGTTCACATACTTCCATTTCATTAAATATCAGTCATCGGAAGTGTCATTTATTTAGTGAAAGCTTTGCCATTTAAGATTTCAATACAAGTAGACACACAAATGCGGTTACTTTTTGAGCAATACGAGCTAATTATGGCCATCACAGTCGACCTACTGTGCAAGAAATTGACAAGATTATAAAGAAATTTAAGAAGACTTGAAGCATTAGAAATGTAGCCAGGTCTGTGCATTATCGCAATGTACGCACTGCTGAAAATAGTGCGCAAATACTGTGTAAGATACTGTAAGATAATACGAGTTTATCGATTGTACGGCGTTTTTAGCAATAGGACCTTAAGGTTCATTAGCATTTAAATTTGCACCACCGTCCGTATAGAATCCAACTTATGCCCGCTGACCATTTATAACAACCACAAGTGACCAGTCTGGGGCCGTTGTTGGGCCGAAACTGGAGGTGGCACGTGCTTGTATTAACACTCACGTGTCACTAAGCCTCATCAGAGGTATTCTGATGCCACGGGAATCGGAAACCCCAGGGATTCCAATCTCTGCCCGATTGTTGGGTAGGCCTCCTTGTGGGAGCTTCGTGGTGGCTGTGGTTTAGACCTAGGGCTCGGTGTGGTGTTGCATCTTCTCAACGGAGTGCTGTGACCCATATCACGACAGGAGTTTAGATAGTCTCCAACTCCTCACCAGGGTGTGAAGGTTATGAGTGTCCTAACAACACCCTTGCGTTGATGAACGCAATGTATTCACTTGTGCCATTGGGGCACCGTGGGGTATGCCAGCGCGGCGAAGACCCACGTACACACAGATGACACCTGACCATTCACAACATCGCAGTTATGTTAATTGTGTGCTAGAGCGACCAGCTTTTAATATTTATTTTTCGATCAAAACTTTTTTCCTCATTTTTAATTCGCAAGCAAAATTAACGTGTATGGCACTCGGAGAACCCAGAAATGTTTGTGGAAAAGCTACTGCTTACGGAAAATTACTGATTAGTGCTCATAGTGATCGGAGGTGTCATTGGCACATGTATGAAAAATGGGTAACTCTGTTATTTGGTAACGCTATTCAGATGGAGGGCAATGGATGTACTAAATTATTGATAGACCACAAAGTAAAGGACGTGTACAGGTTAGTGGCTGTACTAATTGGGAATTGAACACTTGACGACCATGATTTACGTAGGACATCGTGGAGATATTGTGCACCGATATGGACGACAACCTTAGGGTACCTAAATATGACGCAATGGATGTAAGGAAGGGCACACACACTTACAAGTGTTGTGGTTTCTCTGCTGTGTCTCTGCACTTTTTCATAGTCGAGATCTTAACCCGTGCAAGAGCCATTTGTTTTGTTCAATCAGTAACACTTTTACTAAAATACGCTTTACTTAAAACAAACGAAATGGATGTAAATGGGGCACACTGTGGTTACGAGTATTGTGGTATCTCTGCTGTGTCTCTGCTCTTTTTTATAGTTGAGACCTTAACCCGTGCAACAGCTATTTGTTTTGTTCAATCAGGAACGATCTAACTAGAATACGCTTTACTTTAAAACAAACGAAATGGATGTAAGGGGGGCACACTGTGGTTACGAGTGTTGTGGTATCTCTGCTGTGTCTCTGCACTTTTTTATAGTTGAGACCTTAACCCGTGCAACAGCCATTTGTTTTGTTCAATCAGGAACGCTCTTACTAGATTACGCTTTACTGTAAAAAGCATATATTACATTGGTTTGATATGTTGTTAAGTTATAACGTGAAAAAATTCATAAAAGAAATCTAGGATCCAGATACTCTGAGTCATTTCTTAGCATGTAGAACCTCAACCATGCTTTCTTTAGAAAACATACCAATCTTTGCAGAGTTTTAAGGTTAAAGCAACAATTTTCATTTCCCCCTTCTTTAAAAATATATTAAAGACATTCAATACTTTTCTCTTTTTTTCAAATACAATAAAAAAATATATTTAATTTTAATACAAGGAATGGAAATATTTAAGATTTTTATCTTTCTTTTTTAAAGGAATAATAAGAGAAACAGACACCAAACAAATTATTAAATTAAAGAAACAGGAGAAAAAAATACGTTGCTGTCTTACCAACATCGTATCATCTTATTATGTTTATTAAACTTCACGTATGACTGTGTTTGTAGTTTTGTAGCCTGTACGCTGACATTCTGTTTTGTTCTTGCATACTATCTATGCATTGTAATCTACGTATTTATGTGTACGTGTATTAGTGAGTGTGCAATTTGATCTGTTTGTATTCGTATTGAAGATAATTTTTCTCATTCAATAAATTTTTCAATTTTATTTTTTTCTTATTTTTTTTTTGTCTCCATATTGAATTTTATTTTTTCATACATACAAATTTTAAATCTGCATATGGAAATGTGTGTGTGTGTGTGTGTTGTTAGAGATTCAGTGAAGCTTAACGTAATTCTTCGTTTTTATGTCTTTTTTTATTTGATTTTGTAGTTGCATGTTTTGAAAATAAGAGAAATAATATTGGAATCAAATTACCCACTGATGACATCAAGTTAAAGGTGTAAAAAATAAATAAAAAAATAAAAAATTCTAAAAAAATTGATTCTTTACACTTCGCTTCTATTCATGGGAATAATTTGACATCGTTGATGATTTAAAGGAATTTTTTTTTTGTTAATAAAGAAAAGAAAATTATAAAAATTATTTTATAGTTTTCCAAAAAGGTTTGCGCAAGTGACTTGTGCAAGGTTTAAAATTTGTAAAATATATTTTTTTAAACTCAACTGTAGAGTTAATCCAGTCGCAGACAGAAATTAAAAGTAAGAAATTTTTTACACCACTATTTCTACCCTAACTTGTGCAAATTTTTGTGCAAACAGCTTAAAAAAAACGTACAGTTTAAATTTAGTACAAGAAAAGATTAAAAACATGGACAATTAAAATTCTATTTTTTATAGAAGGTTTGCGCAAGTAATTTGTATGAAAATGTAATTTCTTTAACAAAATTATGTTAAAGCAACACGCAAAGTTTCTTTAGATAAACAACAAACAGCGACCAATTCGTTCAAATGACTTGTGCAAGCAAATTTAAAAATAAGCTACAGTTCAAGTCGCTTTAAAAAGTTAAAAAGAACAAAAAAATAAAAATTTTAACTTTCAAAAAAGGTTTGTCCAAGTAATTTGTACAAACATTTTAAAAATTACTTCAGATTAGTCAAAGAAGGCCGCGGAATGCTGGGTAGGAAATGGGGTCTCAGACTGGGGATAAATCACTGGATACACAAGGCTGCGGTTAGAACTTGTGTGGTGCCTGGTCTTAGCCTGCTACAGCGGGTACAAAGGTACGCTTGCATTTTTATTATAGAGCTGTTACGTATTACACACACATCGGTGATGTAGGTGATTCTGAATATCCCTCTGCCGGGATTGTATTGTAAGGGGTCAGCAGCTAATACAGATCAGCATCTACGGGCGAATCACTCAAAGGTAATAACAAGTTTGGTAGTTGTTGTAAGATTTGACTACACAGCACCGCACTATGACTTCTCGCTGAAGTTTCGGCTTTTTGATTCTGAACAGGAAGCAATGAGCAAATGATGTAATGCATCTTATTAAAGACTCTGAGCAGATTTTCACTAATGGTCCCAAGTTAAGGTTACCGAATCACTATGGCGTTTTTCAGGTGGAGGTATCGGCCATACGAGCTGTTTCGATATTCATTGCAAAGGGCAACATCTCGAAGAGAGATATTAGCACACTTTCTGGGATATCACAAGTTGACCTCAAAAACAGCTTTTCATTGCCGCAGATCTTTTAGCGAGATGGCTGAGCAGTATAATATTCGTATTATAGAGGTTCAGAGTCCAAGTGATATTTCAAAGAACTGTAGGACTAATGAATTGGCCAGGCATAGCAACACTATCGAACTTACGGGCGAATTTTCCACGTTGTTAATCCCATTAGGAACTTGTAAGCTTATGATTCACAATGAGGATACGCTTGAGATGGCTCTCAAGCGCACGGAAGATCTGCTAAATCCTCAAAGAAGCACACTCGGCGTAGTTATCGATGTCATTACTAAGCATTGTGTGAAGGACACTCATGTGAGGCGGCTAGGACAGGGTCACTTGGCCAATGATTTCAGCTGCCGAGGCGGAAACAATTCCTCACAGTGCACAAATTTCTTCCTTCGTCACTCTTCTAGGAACCATATTAGCTTTTCATAAAGCATCCATTGCTTTCTAATCCATAGCTAAGTATATGATTAATCCACTGTAGCTTCCACCATATGATTTTGCTTAGTGATGAAGATCTTTGCTAAATGGTGGTGATCTTTACTTTAGCATTGTAATTTTTTCCCAGTAGATGACGTGCTTTCCTGATCATTCGTCTGATGTTTGTCATCATCGCCAAAAATTTTATTTTTTTATTAATTCGCTTGCCCAGCTTTTAGAATCAATGATGTAAAGCGATTAATAAATTATGTTTTGTTAACAAACTTTGAGTTTATAATTAATTATTACATAAAAATATCCTTTTCATAGAACTCTAAGCAAAATAAGGATTAAAAGAATTTGTTTCTCCTCCAGTATTAACAACAATATTAATTAGTGTTAAGGACATTGACAAAAACAGAAAATAAAATAACTTGCAATTCATTAACTTTAACCACAATAAACCTAATCAGCAAACTAATACTACTATACTACTAAACTACACACAGTATGTAGACCCTTTATACACACAGTTAAACTTTTGTATGTAGACTATTAAAACGTAAACAAAATGCTGTTAAGATATCCAAAAGTCATTATAATTATTTTTTCATAATCTCTTACTCTCTATCTTACTCTTTTAATTTGTTGTACTTTCGTGCTGTGCTATATGGAGGTGGAAGCTTAGTGGTACAGTGATAGTATTGTCATGTAGTCATATTACAAACGATACGACAATGTACACAGTCATTAATAATAATGCTTAAATGTATAGCAACAATAACAACAAATAGTACAATTTTCTTTAAGGCTTTGAAAAGACACTCTTTTAATGGACGAAAAATTAATGCCCTTGAAAGCATAGGTATGATAGTAAGAGTGTGTATAACTATACTACAACTACACACATATGCAGCTACGATAGCAAGAGCGCTGAGCAAAGGCTTTAATAGCAGTTGTTTAATATTGCTGTAGCTTAAGAAAAATCTCCCAAAAAAGACTCTATTTTTCTCCAGAGCAAAAGTCAAAGTTCAAAAACCTTCTTTTTTATTTTCATCGCACACACACAAACGCACTTATACACCAAACATATAAACAAAAACCTTGAAAGTATAAAAACACTAATACAACTACATTTCTTTGGCTGTACTGTTAACTAGCAAAAGCAGTGAAATTTCCCACCATATTACTTGTTTATCTCTCTTTCTCACCCTTATAATGTTTTGTTAGTGCTTTGTTGTTGCGTGCAAAGCACACAAAATATTAAGCCGACGAAAAAATAATTTCCCTTTTAGCAAGATAAGCTGAAATAATAGTATGTAAGTGTGTGTGTGTGTGTGACTAGCAGAGAAATATTCATAAGAGGACTAAATTCCTTTTTTGGAGAGATACACTAAAAAACAAAAACTACAAAAAAGTAGTGTGTGTTTTTGATTTCTAAGGAAAAATAGATAGAGAATAGGGTTTACTTTTAAGCCGACGGTAGACTGGCAAATATGCTTGACCAATATTGCGTTTGTGTTGTGTTTGTGTGCGTTAAAAGATAAGACATTGTCACACACACACAACCTACAGTGGTGGACACGAATTTAAGACAGGATATGTAACCCTGCTGCAATGCTAAAAACGAGAGAAGTTTACTGGTTTCTTTAAAGAAACAAGAAAACACGAACAAAAATCGAAAAATTTCAGCAAACTACCGATACGCATGTTCGTTCTTTCAATGCTGTTTCAGTAATTGTGAACTGAGAAGGAACAAAAGAATAAGAATAATGTCTCTATTCAACACAGTTAACAAAAGCGCACATTGGTGGAGTCGCAAAATATACAAATAAATATATAAATATGTAGTGTTTTTTTATCCTTATTTCTATATCTTGGAGGAACTTCGGAAATTTCAAAATATTCTTGTTGTACTCGCTATCGCCACTCAGAAAATTAATTTCACTTTCCAGGTATTTCTACTTTTTGCAACGAAATTTCGCAAAAAATGATGGTTTGGAAGCATATTGTGTTTAGAGGATGCTAGAGTTGGCTTTACCGAGTACGAAAATGAATTCTACAGTGTACACAACACACGTCCAGATTAAACTGTGAAAGAAATCTGGGAAAAAAGATGTTTCCGCAGTTGCCAAACTCACATATTTTTAGAGGTGCAAAATATACCCCAAATACAATTGAAAGCATAAAGTGTGCTTCAAAATGATGAGCACAATATGAAATTTCTTGATTGGCCAGCACGTTCCCTCGACTTAAACCCCATGGAAAATTTATGGGGACTGCTTGTGCATAACGTTTATGCAGACAACAAACAGTCTTATGAAATGAATAGCTCTCTACTCTTCGCTTTTAAGCATTTTTGTTCGGCAAAAACAAATATTTTTGTTTAAAAAATTCTTTCCTAATAGCAAACCATCGCTTATTGCGAATCTTAGTTCAAGCGGCAATAAACAGTGCGAGAAATGTAAAATAAACTGGTATTAGTTTGCCTGCCACTGCTGTAAAGACAAAATGGATGTGAAAATTTTCTTTTTTTTTCTTCGTTATATTTTGTTTTTTCTATTGGAATTTCTTCTTGAAAATCTTTAGACTTTTAGTCTATTCGTTTCTTAAGGATTTCTTAGAGCAATAAATGTCCTTTATAATAAATGATGTATGAAATAAGTACATTTTTAAATGCCTATTTTCTTAAGGATCTTTTAAAAATTGCATTTTTTTTTTATAGAAAAAAAATTTAAATTTTTCTTAATCAAAGTGAAAAAGCCAGACTTTTACTTACAGTTTATAAAACAAAATCCTTTTTTGTTCCTTTTAACGTTTTATAAAGTTTATAGTTGTTGTTGTTGTTGTGGTTGGCTGAAGAAGTCCTTTATTTCTGTATATTTTCTACAATTAGAAAAGAGAAACGGAAAAAACAGGTTAATTAGCAGCAGCAGCAGCAGCAACAAAAAAAAAAATATTTTTTGTAATTAAAATCCTTTGAAAAAGTCAAGAGAAGGAGTGAAAAAGAGTTTCTATACAAAAACAAATAAAAACTTTAATAAAATTTGTTATGTTTTCATAATAAAATCCTTGTTTTTCTATGTATTTTCTTTGGATTTAAAGTTATTTTAAGAGTTTTTCCTTCTTAATTTCTAAAACTTAACTGTGGTCTGTAACATAAATTAAGAGACTGCTTATACCCTACTTTCTTATTTATTGTCATTTTCTTTTAAATAAAGAAAAACTCTGTTTCATACTGTAGTTGTTTTTAATACTTTTTAATGAGAGTTTTGTTTTTATTGGGCTTTTGCTCCAATTACTGGCTTTGTTTTTTTTTTTAATTTTTTTTTTAATTCACAAAATTTACTCCTTGGCTTTGCTCCAAAAAGGTTTTAAATTAAAAAATAATAACAAAGAAGCTTTTAATAAAATACATTTACAGATTAAATGTTTAATTTACAACAATCTATTGCTAAGATATAAAAACCAAAAAAATTTAAAATAATTATTAGAAATAGAAGAAGCGCTGACAACGGCAGTGACCACTAGCTTATCACAGACGAAATCAAACTCAAACTGAAATTTCGAAGAAAAACATGGCCAGCAACGCATTAGCCATGGCGATACACGAACAGTTGTTAACAGACCAACACCATAGCTGGGGAGATATCACAGTAACACTTAAGCAAATAACAGAAGAAACACTGGGCGTAGTGCAAACACATAGAAAAACATGGATATCAGTCTACACTTGGAACCAGAAATCAGCAATGAATCGTTTTTTTTTTTTTTTGCTACTCATACTCCCTCATAAATTTATAAGCATAAGTCATCAGTACACATCAGTATTCAAATTTAAATACTCATACGAATTCATGCTCATCAACGTTATTGATTCATAAGTATAAGTAGCAATCAGTATAAAGCAAACGTAGTACTCATATTCATATCATTCATTCACTAATTTCTTAGAAAATGCTCATAAAACTCATCAAAGATTAGCATGATTCAAGAATACTCATGAGCATTTATGAATATGGGTACTATTCAAAAGAAAAATAAAACACACAAACACACAACCTTATAATGAGTATTCAAATGTGCATATTCGAATCATGCTTATTGGTTTGCTTAAATATATGTATGTATATACACGAGCTTCTTGTAAATATACGTTGCTGTTCTTCTTATCGATACACAATGAGGATATTTTAGCTAAGGTACTCGGTTGTGTATAAAAAAATACATCGTCTACGCACAATGAGTGCAGATAATGAATCAATAGCATCATTAATGACTATAAGTATGAGTATGATTAGTACTTCAAGCTTTAGAGTATGAATGTCTATGATGGGAAGATATCACAGCAACATTTAACCACGTCACAGAAGGAACACGGTGTATAGTGCAAACACAGACACTCAGAATCAGGGATCGTTTTTCTGCTACTCATACTCACTCATGAATTTATAAGTAAAGCGTGTTTTTTTAGAGGCATAGAACTTTAAGTTGGCATTACTTTTCAAGATTGCGACCGATTTAAAAGCTGTCAAGTGATTTATTCTCAGTTAGGCTTGGCAATTGATCATGAATACACTCACGCCCGGCGTAGATTCGTCGAATGAGCCCAAAACGATATTACCCTTGTTCTCGATTTTCATAAGCGAATTTTGTTTAGCGATGAAGCGCACTTCTGGTTGAATGGCTACGTCAACAAACAAAACTGCCGCATTTGGAGTGAAGGTAATCTTCAGGTGTATGTGGAAACACCGTTACATCCAGAAAAACTGACTGTTTGCTGCGCTTTATGGGCTGGTGGAATCATTGGTCCGTACTTTTTCAAAAACGTTGGTGGCCAGAACGTTACAGTCAATGGTGTTCGGTATAGAGCCATGATTACTAACTTTTTCATTTCTGAATTGAATAACCGATGTCCAGGAGATGTGGTTTCAACAAGACGGCGCAACATGTCACACAGCTCGTGCCACAATAGATTTATTGAAAGACACGTTTGGTGACCGCATAATTTCACGTTTTGGACCTGTGAATTGGCCTCCAAGATATTGTGATTTAACACCTACTGCTTTCTGTGTGGCTATGTAAAGTCATTGGTCTATGCGGTAAAGCCACAAACGCTTGACCATTTGGAAGACAACATTCGCTGGCCACAAATGTTGGAAAAAATCATCGAAAATTGAACGTCCAGATTGGACTACATTCGCGCCAGCCGTGTCAGTCATATGCCAGAAATCATATTTAAAATGTAATGCCACAAGATTATCTTTCGAATAAATAAAATTCATGTCAATCGAATAATCCATCGTTGTTTTATTGCAACTTAAAGTTCTATACCTCTATAAAAAACACACCTTATAAGTGAAAACAGATCATTCAAATTCATACTCATAATAACGTTGATTCATAAGTATAAATATCCATGAGTATGAGTTAAACGTAGTACCCATATCATTCATTCATTAATTTCTCAGAAAATACTCATAATACTCTAAATGATTGGCATGATTCAAGAATACTCATGAGTATTAATGAATAAAAGTATTGGCTCTTATAAAAAAAAGAAAACACACATCCTTATAATGAGTACTAAAATGTTCATATTCGAATCATGCTCAGTTTGCATCGTCTATGCACAATGAGTGCAGAATATGAATTATAAATGACGATAAGTATGAGTATGATCAGTACTTCATGCTTTGGAGTTCGAATGCCTATGAGTAGACATTACCATCAATATGAGTATTAGAATTTACGAATCATGTTTCGAGTAAACTCATGTTTTCAGTATTCATTGGTGATTTTTGTTACGTATTCGAGAATAATTCAGCACCTAAGTCCATTACCACAGTTCATTGTTTTTTTTATAGATTTTAAATAAAAACAAAAGCCTCAAAAGAAAAGCCCTCAAAGTTTTTATTTTGTTTAGTTTTTTAATTGTCATACCACCCACAAATACAATTTTTTTGGCCTCCAATTTATCAAGTACTTTAACAAAATATTTATTAAGCCATTACGTCGAGTTTCTTCTTGAAAGAAAACTTTGACATGCTGGGAAAAAAGCTATTAAAAATGTCTTTAACACTTTAAAACTAAATTAAACAAATTTAAAATTAAAAACATCCCACTGTGCGTTGTTTATGTTTAAAAATAACTGAACTCGCTTTACATTTCACATTTTAATTATGAACTATAGTTAGTATATGGCACACACTAAAAACGCAAAAAAATTGTGGTGATACAACGAGAAGTCACATTAAAAAACGAAATTTTCTACGATCTCTCTTATTCGCATATACACACCTCTACTCGTTAAACTTGTTTGTTTTAGTGTGTTTATGTTATTCTTTGCCATTTTTTCATTTATTAGCCGTTTTTCTCTCCAGTCTATAAAAGAAAGTATATTTTTATGCATTTGAGTATGAATATGAGCTATTATTGCTAGTGATGAATGAAATGTTCATTTGCATGCGAGTGTGTGTGTGTGCGGTGTTGGGTTGTTTTCTGTTTGCAAATACTGGTGTTACCATTGTGGTGTTTTCTGACTGTGCTTAAGTAGCCGTTCGTTGAATTGCATGACAATTGAGCTGTAGAAAGCAATTGCTTTAAAATGGAGTTTGAGAGGTGGCACAACAAAACTGTAAAGGCAATTGTAGTGGTTTTGTTTAGAAGAAATTGAAGTGGATTAAAAGCGACATTTTTGTATAGAATAGACCATAAACCTAAGGCAACTTCGTAAGAAACCCTAACCGCAGTCAAATTTTCAATTGATTACACGGTTCGACAAAAGAGAACGAAGTTGAAATACCTTGGAAATGATACTACTTTTCTGATGGGCGTTGTCGAGTAGAACAAGGATCTTCGAAACACCTCGAGTTACGGGTAAAAAACCGTTTTTTCTGACCTTCATGCACTTATAAGTTTATAAGTTAGTTAAATAATAACCGATTTTAAGTTTCTTTTCGGATTTGGAAAGAAAAGACTAATTAAAGTTCGATAAGCCCGTAATTCGAGATTTTGGAGGTGTTTCGAAAATTTCAAAAAACAGATCCTTGTTCTACTTGGCAGCGCCTCTCAGGTATTTTTTTTTATCGCACCGTGTTATTAGTCAAGCAGTTTTTTTGATAAACGCTGCACAAAAACCTTCCAGTCCTACATGGGATACTGATTATTAAGCCTTATCGTTCGACTATAAAGATACTACAGGAATGATTTCCCATGACATAATAGTCTAACGAAAGAGTCCAATAATTTTAAGGAATATTAATGGTACACACTAAGAAGTAATCACTGATGACACTGTCGCTAGGAAAATAAAAAGAAGATAGTTTATCATTCTAAGAAGACATTTTTGAAGCCCAGTCAAGGCTCAGTTATTGCAGCTGAGGCTAATGAGGTTTTTAGTCAGGTTCTGCAAGCATTTTTACAGTAGAAATTTACGCCATGGAAAGATGTGTACAAGTTGGGCAGGAAGGACATACCCATACTAAAAGTTAGTTAGTGCTTGGATGCTGCAAGCACTTGAATCAAAACTAATATGCGATTGTTTGGGTTAGTTGAACCAACTAGCTATGACTAATAAGGACGTGGCATAGTGGTAAGAACGTACGCATACAATGCCAGCGGCTCAGATTCGAACCCCTAGCAGAGGACATGACGAAAATATGTAATTGATGTTTCGAGTGTTTAATAAAGAGACTTCAATCCCTTTGTCCTTCCAGCTTTCTTCTAGCAATGACGACGAACATCAGACGAACGATTAACCCCTACAATGCTAAGATGCAATGATCTTCACCACTACACAATCAAATGGAGACGAGCTACAGTAGATTACTAACTGTTAGTAGGGCATCATTCGATCACTTGACTTCAAGTAAGTATGGGATTGTTGGGGTAAATTGAATCAACTGGTTATGATCAAGAAGAGGGTGGGGTGGTGTAGAGATTGAAGCGCACGCATACAACACTAGCGGCCCAGGGTCGAATCCCAAGCATAGGATATGACGAAAAAATTTAATTGCGATTTTGAATGTTTGGTAAAAAGGTTTAACATCTATCAAGACAAATCCATCAAGAAAAAAGCATCTTCCGACCATCCAGCAAACCTCTAGCGATGATGACAGACATCAGGACAAAACGCTAACTACTGGGATATATATTATAATGCTAAGTAAGAATTATCACCAGCACTTTGCAAGGATCTACACCATTACGCAATTAAATGAAGACGATCTACAGCAGCTTAGTTATATAGAACTAAAGCAAAGCAAATAGATGCCTTGTGGGAAGGCAAAATGCTCCTTAGGTGAGTGACGGGAGAGAGAGCTTCCATGCCACTAATGGGAACCTTTTTTAAAAGAAAAATAAGGGTTTAAACAAGCTTACTTAGTGAAAGAGAGGATAACGTGAGGCGTTTGTTTTTCTCAGGTCATACCAGTAAAAGATCGTCTAAACATATGCTAGGAAGCTATGAAGGAGGGAGCTATGAGAGTAGGAAGATATCTCGGAAATTTATACGCCTAATGAAGGGTTTATATCGGAATGTATCCTGCAGAATTAAACATGGCAGACTGTTGAGCAAACCACTGAAAGTTGGAACTGGTATTCAAAACGGTTGTGTCTTATCACTACTGCTATTTAATATAGTTTTGGACACGATCCATTCTTAATGGCAGAGGGATAACAGGGGCCGCTTAAACGTTCTTGACTATGCGTACGAAATTTATCTTTTGGTTCACAGTTTCCAAGACCTTGCATCGAAACTACGGAGTTTAACGCGTAAACAAAAACCTGCCGTATCAATGCTACGTTCCAGGAGCAATTTACAATTGCTACGAATGAAATGGAGGATGTCGATCAATTTTGTTATTTTGGGAGCATCATAACTACAAACGGCGGCTCAGGTGAGGATATAGATATTCGATCACAGGAAACCCACCAGACATTTGGTCGTCTTAAATCCATTTGGAGCGCGTTCTTCTTATCTCTGAGTACGAAAAATGCAATCTTTAATGCGCATAGAAAATTCATCCTTCAATATCACGGAGGAATAAAAGTATTCGTGAGCCGTTGGCTTCGCAAGATCCTGCGCATATTCTGGCTGAGGACTATTTCCAACCATATGCTGCGGTGAAGGGCAGGTCAACAGCCTCTTTCGAATGAAATAAGTAGGCTTAAATCGATCTTGATCGGACATACCTTTGGAAGACCACCTAACGATATCACTAGATATGCCATAGATTTGAAGTCGCCAGGGAATAGGAAAAGGAGCGTTGGCACAAAATGGAGAATTGTTCACGAAAATTACTGAGGCCCAATGCTGCCTGTGGGAAATTACATACATATGAATGGTATGAGGGAATGTAAGTCCTGTATTAGACTATCTTAGTTTGAGAAAGATTACCGGCCTTATGATTGACCATTACAGAGTCAATAAACATTTGAATCGAATCGGGGTAGTTTCAAATCCAATTTGCAGATTCTAGATGGAGAAACTGAGATATTAGAGCGCATACTTGGTGCTTGTGTAGATTTAACACATTTTCTGAGATGGCACCTAGGCACTAATCAAGTAGTGGGAACGGAAATAACACGACTGGCACCAATCTACAGCATATAGTATAGATCGTCATTGCAACGAAGTTAGAAGAGAAACCCTATAATACTAGTCGACCATACATATAAATGGTATGAGGGAATGTAAGTCCTGTATTAGACTATCTTAGTTTGAGAAAGATTATCGGCCTTATGACTGAGCATTACAGAGTCAATAAACATTTGAATCGAATCGGGGTAGTTTCAAATCCAATTTGCAGATTCTAGATGGAGAAACTGCGATATTAGAGCGCATACTTGGTGCTTGTGTAGATTTAACTCATTTTCTGAGATGGCACCTAGGCACTAATCAAGTAGTGGGAGCGGAAATAACACGACCGGCACCAACCGACAGCATATAGTATAGATCGTCATTGCAACGAAGTTAGAAGAAAACCCCATAATACTAATCGACGGCTGCACAATAAATCTGAAAGTCGTAGTACTCCAACATCATAATAATAAATATGGGTTAAAAGAGGATAGTGGTACAGGCTTTACAATCTAAACTATAGCCAGAGTACATGGCTAGATGGCAGAATAGCGAGATTAAGAAGCACACTATGATGCAAAAACAAATAAATTTCGAATATATGGCAAAAAAATATTTTAAAATAAATTTCAACTAATATGGTGACAAAGTTAGAAATTCACCCTCAAACATTAATTTTTTTAAACGCAGCCTAACTCTGTCAACTTTTTCTCCCACCTACACACGTACCTTCCTCATCCTTTATGCTGCGATTGCATTTGAAAAAGTAAACAAAAACTGTTTTTCTTACTCGTTTTGCGATGTTATTGTTGTTTTTTCACCTTTTGAGCTTTCAAATGAATTTCAAAGCACGTACGCAAACAACAACAGCAAGAAAAAACAACAACAAAAACATTTGGCGGCATTTTACAATGAATTTTTCACTTGATTTTAAAGCGCTACAGCCGTTATAGGTAATTGGGGAGTAGGTATGTAAGGTTCGAACAAACGATTGTAACAACTTCCACACATCCCACTATGAAAAGAGAACATAAGCTTTGCCCTTACAGTTTAAACAAAAACAGTTACATTTGAATGGTGGTAAAGTCTACGTTATAGTTGTACTAGACTGCCTTTTAGACAACAACAACAACATAAGCAAACATATTGAAATGCGGAATAAATGTTGAAACAATTTGCGTCGTCATGTGGTTGCAACAACATGACAAAATCGCTTTTTGTTTCTCTCAACTCTAAAGAGAATTTCAGTTGCCTGCCTGGCTTGCCCTGGCCTGTTTGTTTGCTGTATGAGAATTTAATTTTTGATGGTTTTACTCTTCGTCTCTCCTTTCTAACTCTTAAAGGATTTAAAAAAATGTGATTTGAATTGCTTTTATTTTCGTTTTTATACTTTGGTGTTTGTTTTGGCGCGTGTCGAACGAAAAATCAAAAGGGGAGCCCAACAAAAAAGGGATGTACACACAATTGTTAAACAAACACTTTGACAAACAAACACATTTCTGACGATTTACGTATAAATATGTGTAAACGTAAGAGAAATGTTTTGAAAGTTTTTGTAATAAACAGCTGGTAAAGAAAGTTTTTCAATTATAAAATAAATTGTTCTTTTCTTCAGCAAAAAGTGTTTTAAAAATTTTAGAATATTTAAGGAAAATTTGAGTAGAACTTTTTATTTCCTAAAGTTTGATATATCACATGCCGGACTTTTTTTTACTAAAACGCCTATAATAAGTGTAAACAATGTTTTCACTTTTTAGGTGAAAATTTCTTTAAGTGTAGCTGTGCACAAAACGTTCTTTCAATAACTGTTTTACTGTTGTTGTTTTCGTAGTTAAGCTCTCTTGTGTTATTTTGGTAGAGGTATTTGTGGGTACATTGTCTCTTGCGCTCGCTCTCTCTCATATAACATAATTACAGTGGTTACTGTTATATTAAATGGTATATCAAAACACAAACAACAACCACTTACCTATAAAAGCAATGCTTGTAGTAAAACATTTGCACGCATTCTCTCCCTCAACACATACCCGCATACATACCCAAGCATTAAAGCACTTATTGAATGAAAATGTTTTTATAATACGGAAAACAAGAAAATTAAATAACCCAGTAAACATTTTGTAAGAAATTCAAATTATGGGTTTAAAAAAATGTGTTGTGTTTCGCTTGCAAATCATGCTCTGAGATGTTGAGTATGGGATACGTGCACTTACTTAGTTACCACCACAATGCTACATAATGGTACACTCTTTGGTTTCGAAAGAGTAGGGTAAACATGAACAACAACAACAACAACAACAAAAACAACAACAACAGCAACGATAGGCAACGCTACAAAGTAAAATTGTAAACAAACGTTTCAAATGCATAAACAGAACGACAGAACAGTTGTTGACATTTTTATTTTGTTTTTGGTAAAACAATCAAACTCAAGCCGAAGATGATGACGACGACCGCCGTCAAAATCTCTTTGAAAGGGTGAGAGAGAGAGAGAGAGAGAGAAAAGAAAACAAAATTCCCTAAACAGTTGCACGAGATTGCTTAAGCTGTTTAGCCGTCGTGTATACTTATGTACGTGGGTTGTTTTTTAAATTCATTCATTTATTTGTAAATCTAACGATTAAACATTTAATCAGACACTGTTTTCGTTGGTTGCACAGCTTTATCCTTTTTTCCCACTTTCCGTTTGTGTGTAAGACGGTAGTTTTAAAAAATAAACGTGACTGGCATTTAATTTGGAATGACGCAGCTCATCAGCAAAGTAATGACTTAGTAACACAGCAGCACAGTAGGTGTAGTGGAAGGTGGTAAGCGGTATCAAAAGGGAATTTTATATGCTATTGAAGTTCTCTCCCTTTCTCTCTCTCTCTCTCTCTCTCTCTCGCGTTTTTGTGGCATTCTATTGCAAAAGGTGTCGTTAAGGATTTTTTGATATTGTTGTTCTTGTTTTTGCAGTGCAATTGCATTCATTTGCATTCAGGACGAATTTGTAAAGCTTTTGAAGGATTTTGCAATGTGTCTGTGAGTGATATTTTACTGCAATTAGTTGTGAAAGGTTATGTTGTTAAGTAGAAGTACAAGAGATAAAAAGAAATGCCGACTTTCACTTCATAATTATACCCTACACTACACTACAACAAAGTATGCAAACATGTTTGGTTTGTGTGAATGTTTGCCAAACTTCATGGAATTTACTCCAAATCTAAGTCCATAGTTTTGCTGATCGACTTAGTAGCTTAGTTTCTGAGTAGAATTTGGTGGCATTTATTCTATGTACGCCTGGTTATCACACTTTGGGATGCAAAAAAAAAATAAATAAAATGATAAAACTTCAGATATGATAGATGGAAGTGGTCACTTTGTTAAGTTAAAGCTCACTTCAGCACGTGTGAGGCATTGTCTAAAATCTGGCTGATAAGCCCGGATTTACAGCCCGGTTGCGACAATCAGCAAAAGCCTTCACTTAACAGCACAACTCGCCTAAGTTATACTCAAAATTTTTCCTGATATCATGACACGTTAGCTCCGTTACACTATCGGGAAAGGACGAAACAAATAAAAGAAGTCTATGACAAGCCAAAGACTTCGATCGATCTACAATCTCGACATAAATCATTTACAGCTAAGTACAGCCTTTCGCATGTCTTCATCCTCGATCGATATACAACCTCGACAGAAATTATTCACAGCTAAGTGTAGTCTTTCCGCATGCCATTACATTTAATTTGTAAGTATAGAGACGATCAAGCTTCAGTAGTTCATTGCTGATTTTATTATCCAATTTCGACCAGATGAGATAAGTAGTAAAACATAATTTGCACTCAGTCCAGGATCTGTCAGCGTCCAATAGATATTTCTGTCTAATAGCTAGATTGACGTAGATAAGAGGAATAGCAATAATCACAAATGGATGAACAACCGGTAGAAGTTTGTCCGTTCTAGCATGTTCATCGGTCATACAATTTCCGGGAAGTCCCTCTAATCACAAACTCATATGGGGTGTTCGTTCAAAAAGCTGCTGTGAAACAATATCAATTTCCATCTTGAGTTAATTTTTATACACGAAATGAATCTGATAGCCACTTCGAACCTCGAGTGCTAGCTCTTCTATACAAGCACTTTAACCACCACACAATGCCACCTATTTATTGATGGTTCTAGTGACGAATATGGGAGTTCGTATAATGGTCAGAATACGTTCGCTGAACCTCTGAATGTGCGGCTACTTCGAAAGTTTCTTATATCCTTTCCTGACAGCCCTTAATCAAATATTTAGAATACTCTGCGTATAAGCAAATGGCTCCAAAAGAGACGGTAAGGTTGACAGAGTTGCGCACATTGAAGGGTTTAGCATCAGAATGTCTTTTAGAAATCAAACACCTGTCTGTCTGGTCTCTTAAGCTTGATAATATTCTTTGTGAGTGTGCTTACAGCTTTAGTACTGTTTAAGAAAACTTTGGTGTAGCTTATGTGATGATAACCCGATAATTTGAGCCTAACCGCGATGTGTGTGGAATATGTAATGACGGACAGCTTGTTGAAAGCGTTTTGAGTTTAATTGAAAGCGAAGTTTAAATACGCCTCTGTATTTCTGTATTTAGAAGATTTCAGGAGATAGCAGGTAGTAAAACAAGCCTCTGCGATTTTAAAGAGCCAAAGGCAATCCTTTTCGTCAAACTAAAAGTTGACTTTTCCGTGTATCATCCTGCAGGAATAGCAAACAATGACTCAGGCCACAGTTGTTCTCATGTTGTGTGCATTCAGAGGGCATACTGAGAATACCTGTGAATTAACCAAGATTCTCGACCATACATTGATAGATTTGGGATTGCTTAGCTTGTGTTACTTCCCAGATCGTGCTTTACGGCTTCTTTTACCCCTAAACGACTGATGTCTTACTTCTCTTCGTTTTGGAAAGGAGCAGAGGTATCGTTTTGCTTTCTGGGCGATGAGTTCTGCAGAATTTTTCTAAAGCCCTTGTTTAAAAGAATGTAAGCTAAGGTATGGTTACGAGCTTTCTTCTTATTATGTACGTCATGTTTACAAACCGTTTCAGACGTGTGGCGCTTATCACTTGATCTCACGTCGTCTCTTTATCTTCTCAATACCGAACTAAGGTGGCAGACGCGTTGCAACAAAGTCAGAATAACATATGATTTCATACTGAACATAAATTTTGTACTAAAGCGCCCAGACTTCAGCTTCGGCCTAAGTCTGAGATTTTTACTGACGTGACATGACTCTCTAAAGGTATTTTTACATAAGAGAGACTTAACCCTTTGACGACCAAACATTTTCGGCTAAAGCGATTTAATTTTCGCGATCTGTGGCCTAATAGTAGTTAAGAAAATAAGTTTCCATCCTCTATATTCTCTAAAAGTCCCCCAGTTAGCTTGACATATATAGTTGAATTGAAAGGAAAATTAGTAACCGAAATTATTTAACTGCAGAAAGGACTTAAAAATTGGCATACTTGTCTATGGTCGTCAAAGGGTTAAGCGCGACTGTTCCTTTGCCTTTTCAGTGCCGAACTAAAGTGGCAGGCACGTTGGACTAGTTGCGGCAATGACAAGGTGATGTATGAGTTCATGCCGAACTGGTAAGTAGTTGACATACTTGCTGTTGTTTTCTAGCTAACTGTTGCCTATTGGCCACCAGTCGGGAGTCATTTGGGAGTCAACTGGTAGTAGCTACGACAAAAAGCTTATCTCTGGTACTATGGGTGTTGGGAGCCACAGGGACTTAGTTCGCTGGCGGAATATGGCGAGGGCCGTTGTGGAAGCAAAGTGGTGGTGATAGCTAAGACTGAAATCGCGAGAAGAGCTTTGGCTGTATGTGGTGTTACACTCTTGACCGGGTGCCGTGAATCATGATTGGTAGGGGCTTGGATAGTTATCGATACTCAACCAGTCCAAATACATGGTTTCAAAATTGGTACTCACATATTAGTACATTATATTTGAAGACATTAGTAGACGTATTGTATTCACTCGTGCTTTGAGCATCGTGGAGAGCACCCCAGTGACCATACTTACGTTAAACTTATTTTGAGAGAACCAGGAGCTAAGCCGTAACTGTGATTTATGACCAAGTCGTGGGAAGCACGTGATTTATAACATCATACGTATTCTCTCTGGTCGAAGCATTATTTTTGCATGTATTTTAGGTATCATGGGTAGTACTAATGTAGCGTTTAGCCTCCTCGACTAGTCTTCTTGTCTTCTTCATTCGTTCCTATACTTTAATGACTTTCTTCTTTTCTCTTTTGACACCAATGAGATGTAGAATCTTCTTTTCGTCATCATACCGTGGCGTTAGCGAAATGTAAACCTGACTTAACTTACGTTTACATAAGAGACATCTCGAAAAGTTTGCTTGAAAATCCTATTTGTTTCAAGTTAGACTTTTTATTTAAATATTATGCTTCTTAAGTAACATATTTTCTCTCATGTTATTTAAACACATAATTTTCACCATTTCTTGTTTTGTTTTTTGTTTTCGTTTCCCATTTATCATTATTTTTAATCACATTTTCATCATCAAAGTAACTGCACGATAAAAGCATTCTTTCTTTATACGCATGGAGCCTCTATTTTGTGCCCCTAGCATAGAGGCTATTCTTTATGCTTTACTTTTTGTTGTCTTTGTTTGTTTATTACTTGGGAGGCTGTGGTGGTGTTGTTGGTAGGGGAGCGCCTTTTGCTGGAATTTTAAGTTTACTTTTAACTGTTGTGTTCAGAAAAACTCAGTGTTTCTCTCTCTCTCTCTCTCTCTCTCTCTCTCTCTGCTTTTTCTTAAGCCATGAATGGTTCTTACGGTTTTTGCATATGATTTTCATCTTGTGCCGGTTTTTATATTTTTTAATAACTCCTGAGAATGCAACAAAATAAAAGAAAGAAATAAAAAAGGCGGCAAAAATTTCTTTAAACTTTGTTATTTGTATTAAAAAAATGTCACATGCGTGATAAGTTACCATTAAAAACCTTTTTTTCTATTTAATTTCAGTTTTAAGTGAATACTTTTCTTTAAAACTTTTTACACAACCCACGTATTCAGATGCCTACAAAGCTTTATAATATATTACAGCATAGCATCTTAAGTACTCACAGTCTCGTACTTGTGTTTGTTTATATGCCATTTTTTTCTTTATTTTTAATGCGTTATACTAGCTTTCACGCTCAATCTCTCTCTTTCATACACAAACAGTCTTCTTTGCTCAACATTATCGTTATACAGGCAAACGTATACTCTTAGAATATTTACACAGGTAAAGGGAACTTTTTTAACTCTTTTTGCCTTTTTAAAGCAATACTTACAATAATGCATACACACATACACTCAACCTCTTACTCCTTCTCTTACAAGAAAGCACTCTTTTTGTGAGTGTATGTGTGTAAAAGGTAAACAAATTGTGTGTTGTTGCTTTCTGTTTATGTTGCCTTGCAATTAATTTAAAAGGATTTAAAACTACAATAGCATAAATGATAATAACGTTTTCAATGATAATAACGTATAACAGTTAATGTAGATTTTCTTATTTCTCAATGAACCACAGACAGTTGGTTATAAGGAGTAGTAGCAGTAGGGCTTTTGTTTGTAAAGGTTAAACAGTTTTTCTTAAAAAACTTTCACTTTCTAAAATAATTATTTAATACATTTTTTAAAAATAAATAAAAAAATCTATAAACATACAGTGCGCGCCATCAGGCTACCGCCCCCTGATAAATAAAAAAAAAATTAAAATTTATATGTACTCGTAGGAGAGTCCTATCAATTCCCTTTAAAATAAAACAACAATGACTGCTGTACCATTTAAGATAGTATAAGGCTTGTTATCCACGAGGCGAAGCCCCATGCAGGACAAGTAGATTAGTTTGTGAATATGCTCCGAAAAATATCAGTAGCGCATCAATGTCAATAAACCAAAAGTCATGAGAGTGAACAACTCACGCACTGAACACATTTTCCTTAATGATAAACCTGTTGAAGAGGTACAGAGGTACACCAAATGGGACATTTGCTAGCCTTATGGCGATGCCGGCAACTATCATCTGCAATCAAATTTCGAGTATTCGATGCGAATGTACTCCTTTATGGAAGTGAAACTGGGCTTGTGTCAGTAGAGGCAACGAACAAGCTACAGGATTTCGTCAACCGATGTCTGAGAAATATTCTGTGTATTTGGTGGCCCAGCAACTGGATTTCCAACTCGGAACTTCACAGAAGGTGCAGACAAACACCCATTGCCCTGGAGATAAGATTGCAAAAATGACGCTGGATTGGGCACACATTGCGTAAGCCGACGGACAATGTTGCAAGAGAAGTTCTCTCGACCGAGAGGCACATGACGCAGAAGCCAATTGGACCAGATAAAGTCTGTTGATGAGGAACTAAGTTGAACGCAGATCAAAGTTCTAGCTAAAGATCGTAGTAAATTCAAGAAAATTTGTACGGCACTATGCGACACTTAGCGGCAATAATACTAAAAACGCATTGAAAAAATTGGTTATCAGGACAACGCCATCAGCTATAACTTCAATTTAATTTGTATTTTAAGTAACTATATAGCATTTCAATTCTTTAATACTATACTTTAAATAGCATTCGTTAGGACTCAGGAATAGCGCTAGTTCGATTCCAGTTCTTTTATGGAATGACCAAGCATTCACGAAACCAGTTGATAAAGCAAACCTTTTGGCTGAATTATTTGCAAGTAATTCTAGCTTCAACCACTGCCCACACTCGAAAATATATAAGTAACTATGCTTAGAATATTCTTTCGAGCCTGTGCCGTAAAAAAGATTCTTGAAAATCTCAATGTAAACAAGTCTTCTGGGCCAGATGGCAATCCAGCACTACTCCTGAAGCAGTATTATTCGACGCTTGCTGGTCCATTAGCCAACCTTTTCAGTGCAGCATATCGCGCCGGTATTTTTCCATTCTGCTGGAAGTTTGCCAATGTAACGCAAATCCCTAAAAAAAAGTGAAGCCAACAACCCCGAAAACCACCACCCATTTGCAGTCTGTTCGGAACTCTCCAAGGTTATGGAGAGTATGGTTAATCATCACCTTGTCAAATATTTGGAGTCCAACAATTTGCTAAGCGATCGTCAATACAATTTCCGTTCTACTCGGGACCTGCTGGCGGTACTTTCTAAGAGATGGAACAAATCCATTCATGGTTTTGGTATATCTCCTAGACGTTTGATAGAGGCGTTTGCCAATAGTGTTGGTAGTCACTTCTCTCGATTTATATCGAGCTTTCTCAGTAATCGCACTATAAGAGTGGTTATAGATGAGATCTCATCCGACGAGTTCAGGTTAAATTCAGGGGTACCGTAAGGCTCTGTTCTTTCTCCAACTCTGTTCTCACTTTCAATCCTATCTACCTCTTTCGCAGACGACAGCAACATTTGTCATTTCTATTCTTTTGATCGTAGACCGAGCCTTCTGAAGATTGAGGCGAAAACATGGAATATAAATGACATACTCACAAGTGACTTGTCAAAAATCTCCGAGCGGATTCGTGCCAATCGGTTCGATTATAACGCGCGCAAGACTCAATGTCATTTTCTAACACATGGAGGTGGTGTGGTGTCGTCTGTTACTATGGGTAATGTAGATATTGAGCAATCAGATGCTCTTGATGTTCTGGGCACTTTTCGAGTGTCGAAAGAAGCATTCAAGTGCTTTGGTTTTTTAAGTCGGTGCAAGATATACTTCACTCCATCTGATCTTCTCAATATTTACGGATATAGGTCTTATCTGACCCAAGATGGAATACAACTCTCATGCATGGGCCGGTGTTTCAAAGTCTATTTTGGAGCTTCTCGTCCGCGTACAGGAGAGGGTGAATATGCTTATTAATGACGGTAGGGTAGCCAAATCTATTGAACCGTTAGAGCATCGTCGCAATGTGGTGTGCGTTTAATTGTTTTCTCGGTACTATAACGGAATGTGTTCTGAAGAAATAAGGGATTTAGTTCCTGATAATCACATATTTTCTTGTTTTTCCCGTGGAGCTCAACCCTTTGTAATTAATTGTCAAATGAATCGCACAACCCTTTGTACGGAGAATTCGTTCTTCAGTCGCACAGTTCGAAAGCGAAAGGTTTTCCTGTCACTTACGATATAGGCAAATTCAAATCAAACGAACATAAAGACTATTCCCTCTATCCTCCTCCCCATAACCTATTTTCCCAGTACCAGCGTAATGCACTGCATAAGTAGGCGTCATTCCCTGAGTGCTGGTTTCAAATTAAAAAAAATGTATTAAAGATAATTAGTGATTTGTGGGACCGCCTTTGTACGAAATATACTCGAAAATTCGATTGGAAATTGAATTGTAAAGTTTTTCAATATAATTCAACGAAATGTTGAATCAAGTGTGTATGACTCCTTTCATTAATTCCAGTTTTGTGTTGTATTGTTTTCCGGAATCGTACACCCATCTCCATATGTTTTTGTTTATATTTAGGCCGGGCAATATAGTTCAACGAAATGTTGAACCAAGTGTGTATGATTCCTTTCATTAATTCCAGTTTTGTGTTGTATTGTTTTCCGGAATCGTACACCCATCTCCATATGTTTTTGTTTATATTTAGGCCGGGCAATATAGTTCAACGAAATGTTGAACCAAGTGTGTATGATTCCTTTCATTAATTCCAGTTTTGTGTTGTAGTGTTTTCCGTAATCGAAAACCCATCTCCATACGTTTTTGTTTATATTTAGGCCGGGCAAATAAGGTGGCCATTCAGGCACGTCAGCTTTTTCGCTCTGAGTCCACGATATAAGGGATCAGACTGTATTCTAATAAGTTTTTCGTGTATGCCGCTGTGGTATGGTGGGTAAGATACCCGCCTACCAACCAGAAGGTCTTCGGTTCAATACCAGGCCAAACCATCTGAAAAAAGAAAAAGTTTTTTAACAGCGGTGGCAGCTCATAACATTAGCTAGTTATGACATAACATTATGGTTATGAGTATTACTACTTCTCTAATGCATTTACTCGTCGGAACCGGCATTAAACTGTAGGTCCCTTTCAATGAGTCTAAAAATAGAATCGGGTGCAGCTCATTGTTCCATGTTTCTTCATGGAATGTTATGGGAATTAATATATTAATAATAGCACATCACAGCCCACCTATTTTCTATTGCATTATAATTTGTTGTGAGAATCACTATGTGCGATCTCTCCTATAAGAAATTAAAACGCAATAGCAGATGGGGTGGCTGTGATAGTGTGAGAATACGATACAGAGAACTGACGCGCAGTGTATATATAAATGAACTGTGATTTGTTCGGATGCATAAATCCTGAAAACGACTGGACCAAATTGGATACTTCCTTCTGCGAATTTGTTCGTATTTTCAAATAAAATATTTTGCATCAATCTTACTTATGTGTATGATTACTTAAAAGTAACCTGTAACTTGATTGAGTAACCAGTTATGTGGTATTTATTTGCTTTTTTTATTTCAAACAGTGCTTAACATTTTAGCCTTGTTATTCACTTAGATATCGTTGACCTTTTGTTTATTCTTACAAAGCGTCTTGCAAAATAATTTTAAATCCTTCTTTTCTTTTTTCACTACTTATTCGCTTTTAATCGAACAAATAAAAATAGTATTAAAGGAACTTAGTTTGCTATTCATATCAGTTAAACTACGGCAAACCAATAACTTGTACGGGAATTTAATCAAAGCAAGTTGATAAATTGTTAAATCAAGTAACCACCACTACGTCTAACCAATTTCTTCTGCTTCTTTTCTTCGAAATAGAATCCGCAATTGAGAAAAGAAGACTAAAGAAGTTTTCAGGGATTTGCAAAAAAATTCGTCTGTTAATCTATTGACTCTAAAAGGTTATTGAATACCCCCACCCATAGATGAAAGAAAGGAAGGAAAGAGGAATGTCTACTAAAAGCACACAAAATAATTGTTGAAAAGAATATTTTATTTTATTTGGAGTATTAATTACGAGTAGTCGTGGTACAATAGGAAATGAATAAAAATCTATTTCTTTTCTTCGATTGTCATTAAAATGATTTCCAAAGAACATTGACGAGTGGGTAGCAAATATTTACAAAATTCTTGTTACTTGTCCATCATATTCATCGCCATCATCGTCATCATCATCATCGTCTTCTTATTCTGGGAAATTCTAAAATTTTCAAATGTCAATATTTGTTTAAATGCAGGCAGACTCTGTCTATTATTTGTAACGAATGAATTTGTTAAAGTAATTAACGTTTCGAAAAAATCATGCAGTCAGTACTTGCATGTATGTTTAGTTGCATAAAAAACACCTACACTTTCGACATCAAGAGAGCATGGCGAAGGTGGAGGTTAGTCCAAAAAGTACTCTATAAACGGTATAGTATTACTTCTTTTTTACATATAAGTAAACGGTTACTTTACTCTAAGTAACCGATTACTTATTTAAAAGTAACTGTTTACTTTTTGTTGAAACGTTGTTAGAAGGTAACAAGATAGCTGTTAACGAAATATGAATATGAATTACACAATAGTTTTTTAGCCAGTAATCGATTACTTTTGCACAAGGCACAGTTACGGATTATATAGCGTGTTTTTTATAGAGCTATAGAACTTTAAGTTGGCATTACTTTTCAAGACCGATTTAACAGCTGTCAAGTGATTTATTCTCAGTTTGGTTTGGCAATTTACCATGAATAGACTCACGCCCGACGTAGATTCATCGAATAAGCCCAAAACGAGATTACCGTTGTTCACGATTTTCATAAGCGAATTTTGTTTCGCTATGGAGCGTACTTCTGGTTGAATGGCTACGTCAACAAACAAAACTGTCGCATTTGGAGTGAAGGTAATACTCAAGTGTAGGTGGAAACACCGTTACATCCAGAAAAACTGACTGCTTGGTGCGCTTTATGGGTTGATGGAATCATTGGTCCATACTTTTTCAAAAACAATGGTGGCCAGAACGTTACAGTCAATGGTGATCGGTATAGAGCCATGATTACTAACTTTTTCATTCCTGAATTGAATAACCGATGTCCAGGAGATGTGGTCTCAACAAGACGGCGCAACAATAGGTTTATTGAGAGACACGTTTGGTGACCACCTAATTTCACGTTTTGGACCTATGAATTAGCCTCCAAGATCTTATGATTTAACACCGCTAGACTACTTTCTGTGGGGCTATGTTAAGTCATTGGTCTATGCGGTAAAGCCACAAACACTTGACCATTTGGAAGACAACATTCGCCGTGTTATTGCCGATATACGGCCACATATTATGGAAAAAGTCATCGAAAATTGGACGTCCAGATAGGACTACATCCGCGCCAGCCGTGGCGGTCATATGCCAGAAATCATATTTAAAATTTAATGCCACGAGATTATCTTTCGGATAAATAAAACTCATGTCAATCGAATAATCCATCGTTGTTTTATTGCAGCTTGAAGTTCTATACCTCTATAAAAAACACCCCTTATTTATTGATCGATTCTTCATTCAACCATATTATGGTTCTTGTTTTTCGACATTTCGACTCGAGTATATATTTGCTAATTCAATTTAATAATGAGCTATTCACTATAAGTGAACAAGTGAATAATTTGAGATAAAATTTAAGACAAACCGGTTATTTTTACCCAATTTTTAACTAAAATTTAGGCTTAAATGAGGTTTTTAATGCAAATGGTATATTATTAAAAATATAGTAATCGATTGCTTCCCTAGGAATAACCGGTTACTTTTTTGCATATATTAACGCAAGTAATCAAGAACACAAACTTTTTATATTTGATAAAAATCTAAAGTAAATACGTTGAGAAAAACTTTAAAAGTAACCGATTATTTTTACCTAAATAGAATTAACTAAGCCGCAGGCTAAGATCTGATATACAACGAAAACAGTATAATTATTATTTTTATGAAAAAAATTTGTAATCGATCACTTTTCTTGAAGTAACCAATTACTTATTTTAAAATTTTTTTAAAAAATTTAACAATGGACTACTTTTCTTAAAGTAACCGGTAGGTTATTGGAAAAAATTGTCGAAAATAACCAAGAACTCTAATATTTTCTGTATAATGTCAAAATCTTTAATGAAAAATCTAAAAGTAATTGATTCCTTTTACCAAGAGAAAGTTAAACAGTATATGCATGTCTTTATTCGACGACTATTTCCTCGATTTGATTGTATTATTTCACTTTTATTATAGTTTAAAAATAATAATGCATTATATTTTTTAGATAATCACTTGCTTTAATTAAAGTAATCGGTTCTGTTTTTTCTGTTTAACATTTTAAATACTAAACTAGATTTACAAGATTTGCAGAGTTTTTTGTCATTTACATATTCTATGTCGAAAACTCAAATTTATTTTAGAATTTTAATAGATTTTTTAAGTAACCTGGTACACTTTTAAGAGTAATCGTTTTTTTTTAAATATAATTTATATAACTTTTTAAAATAACCGGATTCTTTTTTTGAATAACAAAACGGTTCTTAATGTTTTTCAGCAGAGGATTATATATAACCTTGTAATGCTTAAATTTGACTTAAAAAAAATAAAATTAAATAAATTTCTTTTAAGTAACCGAGTAAATTTTTAAAAGTAACTGGTTCTTATGTTGCATTAAGTAAAAGTTTATTAATAAATCAAATAAACATTATTTCTGTTAGTGTTGAAGCTTTATTTTAAAAATATTCTAAGCGCAGCTCTTTTTAAATAAACGAGTAAATTAACAAAAGTAATCGATTCTCAATTTTTTACTAAATATCTGCTAATAAATAAAATTTACATCATTTCTTCTTGTTTCACTTTTATATCAAATATTTTTTGAATACAAATCTTTTTTAAGTAGCCGGTTACATTTTCGGTAATCGGTACTCCATAATTTTGTAATTTGTTCGGTAATTGTGTTATAACATTTACTCAATTACTGACATAATTTTTGTATAATTAAAAAAAATATTTTTTTCCTTTGTTTTAAGTAACCGGTCACTTTTGCAATAACTTTTGTCAAAAGTAATCGGTACTTTAGTTTCTGAACAATTACCTATAAATATGTATGTGTAATCGAGGTTCCTAATAGGATTATAGGGCAAACAAGTTCTAATGTGATTTATCTTAGCTAAGGAAGTTTATCTCGGACCACATTCTGTTCATAGCTATAGTCTCGTTAGCAATTTCGGCGCCGCCATGTATGCGTATTTCTCTTCTTTCCATGGCTGCCCTGCGGATATTAGTGTTCTAAATAGAACGTGGTCAGTCGTCTCATTTTCTCAGTATTTACCGTTGTCTTGTTTCGGTCTATAAGTTGCTGCTTTTAATTAAGTTGGGGCAGAAGATGCGTATTAGCCTCAGACAGCTTTAATTAACAAGCAACTGCAATTTCTAGATATTTTGTTCAGCCTTAAAGTATGATTAATTACATGTTTGTAACGAATATCCTAACTTTCGATCTGTGGCAAAGGGCTCGAGGTACAACCGACCCAAGATTTTTGGCTTGAAAATTTACACCTTTTTTTACAAGTTTTTAAGTTCGAAACAAAATAACCGGTTTTAGGGTAAATCATTATATTCGTTGATGGAAAAAATCGTTAAGTAATCGTTTATTTTCTTTATAAAAACTTTATTTCATTATCCTGCCTTTATAGGGTACTTCCAATTCCTTTTGTGTACCCCTTTTCTATTGTATTTCTATTCATATGGCCTAGAGTTTGGCTCATTTCCCACTACTCATTTACATATACCCAGACGTACGGACGGACTCACACACACACACACACACACACACACAAAACTCACTTTTTTAGTCGTGTGCATATGGGGCATTGGCTACCAATAACTCACAAATGACTTCCTAGTCAGTCAATTCTATTTAAATTATTTGTAACGTGGCATTTATAATTGAAAATAAAACATCGAACAAGAAATTCCCAGAATTTGTATTATTTTCTTGAAAAAAAAAACAAAAACAACAATGAGCAATAACATTAGCCATACACACACTGCATTAGCACTAAATAATAAAAATAACAAGAGGAGGAAGAAGAAAAAGTAAAAGGAAAATATAACGTGAGTTTACAAATTAACTCGTTCTCTTATTTTAATGCTAAGCATCCTAAAGTAATAAAAAAAAGAAAAGAAATACTGACAATATAACAAAAATTACAACAACAATAATAATAAAATAACATAGAAATCAATCACTGGATGTTAATGATGTTAATAATTATCATTAAACATAATTATAATATGAATGCAATAAAATTTTGTTTTTGTTTGTTTGTTTTTCCTTTTTGCTTTTTAAAGTAACAATATTTTAGTTGTTGGCTTTTAGTTGCCTAATAATAAACACAAATACACATACACACACACTCACGTATAAAGAGAAGCATAGTTAAGAAGGAGTACATGGAGAAGAGAAGGAGGATTACACCTCCACTCTTAAGGTAAATATTGCATGTAGAACAACAGACAGGCTTTAAGCAAGCGTAGCATGATTTGTTTTGTTTGTTAGTAAATGTTTATTATTGTTTTGTTGTTATTATTTTTCATTTCTTACTACAATTCTTTAATGCTTTTCTTGTAAAATTTATTTATTTTCCAGTCAATATAAATGTTGTGAATTTAAACGGTAAACATTGTAAATAAAAAACAACAAAAACACAATGTATATTAAGTGAGTAATTTAAGGAATAAACTGAACTCTTTCTATATTAATTACATACCTACCTACATACACGTGTATGGATGTGTATGACAAGTAGTCATAAATAAATTTAATGTGTTATACTCAGTGTTGCCGTTGAAAATTTCGAAAAAATGTCATAAAAAGGGTATTTGAGAAAAAAGGGTCAAGTTTTTTGTAAAAAAAAAATTAATTTACTTCAATAAAAAAAAAACAAATTTAACAATTAATTAAATACATTAAACTAAACGAATTTGGTTGTGTATACGCTTGAACAACGCTGGCAATCTGGGCCTGCGATCGACTTACAGAAGATGCCGATTTTGCCAAAAAAAATCATCTTTTCAGATGAAGCTCATTTTGATCTTGGCGGGTATGTAAACAAGCTAAATTGTCGCATTTGGGGCACAGAAAACACGCACGCATACATTGAAAAGCCGATAAACCCAAGACGAGTCACTGCTTGGTGCGGATTTTGGTACAGAGGCATAATTGGGCCATTTTTCTTCGAAAATGAGCAAGGAGAGGCCGTTACAGTCAATGGCGATCGTTATCGGGCCATGTTGAACGAATTTAAGTTCACAAAAATTGAAGAGGAGGATATTAGCAACATTTGGTTTTAACAGGATGGCTTTAAGCTTAAAGAAAATTAATAAATACAATTTTCTGTACACAGAAAAGTATACATACTCTGCAGTATTAGGTAACTAATTATCCCTAAAAACTTTTTAAAAATTGTTTTATTGTTAATTTATATTTTATAGTCATATTTAATCATTAAATTTAAATGAAATTCTTTTTTTATCCTAGTTTTACTTGAATTATTGTGATATCCTTTAGGAAGAGCCGTCTTACAGCCTTGATTTTGTTTAATCGCACTTTTTGTGTACCACGTTATCCAATTTATCAAAAAATAATCTGTGTGACTTATATCAGGTGACCAATAAGAAGAATGAAGCCGTCAAGTCAAGTTTTGATGTCGGAACTTTTAGTTTTTTTTAGTTTTCGTCACACTTACATATAATACTCCTACGTTCATCGCTCAAAACAACTTTACTCCAACATTAAATTTTAATACCCGCGAATATATATGGTGTGCTTCAAAATGATAAGGTCACCTTAATATTTACTCAATTCGTTCAAACTATAAAATGTTAAATATGGTCACCTTATTCAAAAAAATTCTACGTTCAAATAAGTGAATAATAAGCCAGTTTTGCTCTTAGAGATGTACCGTTATATTATGTTTATTTAAATTTATGTAAATAAGTGCAAAATTCAATGCGTCAAAATGATAAGGCCAGTGATTAATAAGCAAATAATCTAATCAGAAGGTATCACAGGTGTTATTTTTTTGTAATAATTTATACTTTAAATAATATCTGCGCGGTATGGATCCCGGGAAACCTTTGTCACCTTATGAACAAGGACAAATTGTGGCACGTCATGCGTGGAATGGCGAAAAGACTGGGACGATCTTTGCGTGTTGTGCAAAATTTTCTCAAAAACAGAGAAAATTATGAAAAATTAAAGAGCGCGGGTTGTCCAAAGTTCCTGACTGCCCGTGACTCTGCTAATTTCACGAAAGGAATCGAATTCCAAGAAAAGTGCGGTAACAATAGAAGAGGAATAGAAATTACAAGCTTCAAAAAGCACAATTTTAAGAGCTATCAACGCCTAGCTAAACCTTATTCGAGCAAAATTAAAAAAATTTCCTGTCTGACTAAGCAGAGTAAGATTAAGCGTAAGACGCTTGCGAAAAACAACATGGCAACTAATTGGCATCAGGTAAACATTTTTTTAAAAAGATTACAAGATATTCCATACATTTTTGGGTTTGTAGGTAATTAATAGGATGAACCAGATGGTTTAAATTGCTATTAGCGAGATTTAAGGAAGGAGCCCTTGTTTTTTTCTCAAACGAAATTTCGGCGGTGGCAGTTTGATGGTTTGGGCTGGCTTTAGCTTACATGGTACCCTGGAACTCTACTTTCCTTCCACTCGAATGGATAGCTTAGAGTAACAGGGCATTCTGTCTGAACGTTTGCTGCCTTATTTGGCCCAAAATACTTACAAAACTTTCACCTTTTAGCAAGATAACGCAGCAGTTCATGTCAGCAAATCGACCAGACAATGGTTTGAGGAGCACAATATTAAGTACTTAATTGGCCAGCACGTTCCCCCGACTTAAACCCCATGGAAAATTTGTGGGGACTGCTTGTGCGTAATGTTTATGCAGACAACAAACAGTACCAGACAAAAGATGAATTAAAAGTGGCAATCTGCAACAGCTGGTGCGAAATCCGCTCCAACGTTCTAGACAATTTAGTTAGTGCGACAATAAAAGGAAATGGGAACTGCATAAATTAAAAATAATTGATTAAGGCTTAGTTTAAGCAAAAGCTTGGAAAATGAATCACTGACCTTATCATTTTGACGCATCGAATTTTGCACTTATTTATTTAAATTTAAATAAACATAATATAACGGTACATCTCTAAGAGCAAAACTGGCTTATTATTCACTTATTTGAACGTATAATTTTTTTTTACATTTTATAGTTTTATAGTTTGGATGAATTGAGCAAATATTAAGGTGACCTTATCATTTTGAAGCACACCTTATGTTAGGCAGTTTTCTTATGGTTTTCCATATCGCTTGATAAACCACAAACAAACAAATATATTTTTATACATAAGTTAGATATTTGGGAATGTAATACTTACTCGTCTTAACTTAAACCGAAACACATGCTCGTACATAAATCATGGCATAATCAAAATTGATCATGAGTTCATTTTACACAATCGTCAAACTTTATATGAAAAATGAATATGACAGTTGCATAAAAGACAGTTGTAATAAAAATATCGAATGAAATTTTTTTATATATGTTCACAAAACTCATGCATGTTATGTATGTATATAACATACATATACTCGTATATAAAAGCTAAGGGTACTGAGAATTTTCGTGAGAAATTTTAGACCTTTACTCGTTTTCAAAAATGGTCAAAAAGGCCATTGGCATGAAAAAGGGTCTAAAGTGATACTTTAGTATCACAACGGCAACGCTGGTTATACTTCTTTGATATACTCTCTCTGCCTTCAACACTCTCTCTCTCTCTCGCAATTAACTGCAACAGATTATGTGTTTGATTGCAGTAGTGTTATGTAGTTGTTGTTTTACTGCTGCTGCCTGCTGCTGCTGGTGTGGTAATTATAATTAAAATAACAATTATTTTAAGCATGTATGTGCCTGTGTGTAAATAGGTTTTTTATGTTTTCCTTATTATTAGTATTACTCTCAGAAGAGCGAGATACCGAAACATTATTTGCTTAACAGAAGCTCATAAAGAGCAAAAGCAATAACAACAATAAAATCAAGAGTAAATAAATAACAGTATTTTAATACACTGAGTTTGTATTAAAAGAGGAAGGAAGAAAACAAACATAAACATTTTTATCAATTTTTTTGGAGGGAATAATAAATAAAATTAAAAAAAGGAAGCACAGAAATAAAATAATTGCTTAATATAATTACTTTTGTAAAGTGTTAAATGTTTTGGAAATTATAAAGAACCATGAAAATATAATTAAATAAATCGAACTGCCCTGTAACAATTAAGAGTTAATGAAACATGTTCATATAAAATATTGTTACGAAAATAAAAATGCCTAAAAAGAAAATGCACCACATCAGGGACTGTATTGTGGGATTTTTGTCTACTGGTTTGTGTCAAGGTTGATAATGGGTTACTCTAGAATTGAAGTACTGATTTGTGTATTTGACGACATTGCCATTTCGATCATCTCTAGGTAGTTATCGTTTTGCAATCATAAAATAGGCGTAAATAAAAGTGTTGTATAAACGAATATTAAGTGCAAGATAAATAAGTCGGAGACTGTATAGTTATAATTGTATACTGTAAAAGTGAGGAAATAAAAACTGTAAGACAACAACAGCGTGGTATTTATTTTATTCTGACGCAATTAAGTAAACTCAAACGACACAATACCTACATATATTATTTCAGTACGCAGGCATGTAACAAAAGCTATTTTAAAAGCATTTCCATTTCAATATATGTACATACTTACATGGTTAAGTGTTTCAGAAATCATACATTTTACATTTTTATTTCACTAAGTTGAACTCCCATAAGAAAAATTAGTGGATTTCAAAAACTTATCATTTTTACATACTTTGGTACACAAATTACAAATTAATTTGAAAATCAGATCGACAGCCTAATAAACCAGGCTATTTAGCTGAAATCAAGGGCTGGAAAAGGGGAGTCGACACTGGCAATCGATCTGCAACTTCTCAATCGATCTGCAACTTCGACAGAAATCATTCTTAGGTTAGACGCAGCAGAGGAGTTCTCTTGCGATTCAGTTTATTGGTATGCTTTCCATCAAATCTAGGCCAGGTGAGCGTAACAATGAAGCAAGATTCTTTCTCTGTCTATAATCTATCAGCATCCAATAAATTTTTCTGACTAATCGACTGCTCAACAAAGGCGAGAGGTATGCCTACCCTCTTAGGTGGATGGTTGCCCGAAAAAAGTATGCCCGCCCCAGCAAGTTCATCAGCAACACAATTACCCGGGGTGCCCCTGTGACTCAGAACCCAAATAAGGTGGACAAAAATGCCATGAGAGTAACCAAATGGAATCAAAACAGTCCCCAAGCTGAAATTCACAGAGCTGAAATTCACAGTCACATGTCAGTAGTGTAAGTTTCCATCATTCTGGATCTACTCCGCAGCATGATAAGTAGCTATTACTACGGCTGAAAGCACACAGCAGTAGTCCGGATAGCAGAGAGACAGCCTAAGGTACTATTCCACTGCCCACCCTATTCCCAAGTTCAAAGCCGTCAGTGCAGAATTCCACCGCAAAATCGAGGATAACTGAGCCAGTTGTTCAATTGTCCATACTTGGAATCACGATATGAAAACCCTTATACAGTTGTGGTGCAAAACGACATAATCAATTTTACCCAGAAACCGGGGTGCCTCAGATAGAATAATGGTGTGGTCCGAAGCATAAAACGTCAGCGTGACAGGTCATTCAGTTTCACCGCTACAAGTTTAGCTTGATTTTGGCAAGTATCCCAAGCATTATAAAAAGCGACTTTGTAGGAGTACGTCGAGGCAATAATATGCCAGCGTAACAGGACATTCAGTCTCCACGCTACAAGTTTAGTCTGTTTTCATTTAAAAAGACAGCCAAACATGATAAAAAGGGAGTGATACTGTAGGAGTGGTTCGCAACGCACCTGTGCTCTAAATTGCAAAGGATTTTCTAACCTTATCCAGGAGTTCGACATTGCAATCTTTATCGAAGCTTTAGCTGTAGGTCAGTAATAAGTCCCAGTTTGAACTTGTACGACAGTGTCTTTGGACAAATACCAGACACTGAGATGGCGATATCGTAAGCAAAGCGACAACTTTATCACCCAAGGAATGAAGCTGCGTAAGGAGCGTGTTAACTGTAAGATACCAGAGAAACGGATATAGGACCCCTGAGAAGAGCCCGTGCTAAGCACTCTCTGGCTCTGTGCGTCCCCGAGAGAGAAAGTTACCAGCCAAGATCTGATCAGGCCAGAATGCATGTTAGGTTCACATAGAGGGTTAACGATATGTTTGAGACAAAAAAAGCCTCCTCGATATTAAGATAAACAGCAAGCGTATAATTCCCGACATGTAAGACTTTTTTTTACCTGAGAGTGAAGGACTGATGAAGTTCCTAATATGTGGGTTGTATCTTAAATAGAAAAGAACTAAAACTGATGGATTTAAAGTCCTCTGAATTAGTGTGTGATGACATTGGGACTCCTCTAACACAGAGGAATATAAATGATATTGTCAGCCAGAATAATGCCATCTAGTTGATCAGAGGTTATCTGAAATGAAGAGTGGACTAGTTGAATGACCACTTGAACGGTAAAGGGAAGATTACCAAGAGTAGATCAAACAGCGATTTAGGTAGGCCACCCAGTACAATCGAAACAGAGTCAATTGGCCTCAAAAGAGAATCCAACGCTACCACAGAAGTTCCTTAAAGGTATTTGTCGCATACCTAATCGCATAGTAGACGTAGTATGGTAGGTAAGAATTCCGGCTACCAACCAAGAGATCCTGGGTTCAACCCCAGGCCAGAACATCAGACAACCTTTAATAGCGGTATCATCCAAACATTGCTAGCAACTGATTATGAGTATTAACGCTATGAAGAACTTCTCTAACTAATGAAACCGACCTTTATAGCTGGCGTTTAACTATAGGTCCCTTTTAATGAGTCTAAAAATGGAATCAAGCGCATTGAAAGAAGTGCACTTTGTTTCACTTGGTTTGTAACGAGAATTATGTATATGTATGTGTGTAATTGTAAACTTCAGCTCCTTCCTCCTTGACTTATTGCAACAGACATGGAAGCCAGAATAATGCCATTCAGTCCAAGGGACTTGAGAGGTTCAAAGGAAACAATAGCCCAATGTAGTTGATCAGAGGTTATCAGCTTAAAAGAGCGAAACCCATATGTGGGCAAGTTGATTGGCAACTTGGTTCGTAAAGGAAACACCCACGAAGTAAGTGGAAGTGAAACACAACGCCTTGCGGAGTAAACTGGCCTCAAAAGAGGCCAACGCTCTCGCAGAAGTTCTTCCATGAGTTCGTTTTTGCCCACTTTATTGCATATTTCAGCTCTCTCTTTTTAGACTTATAAAATTCTCATTCACTGGTTGCTTTGGTACCGTTAAAGAGCTTGACACACATTGGGCGAAGATCCTCAGTTTCCGCGGTTCCAGCAGGGAGGCCTAAACCTACCTCTTCCACACGGGAAGTCTAGTAGAGGATACAACAGCCGAGTTAAGTGCAGCAGATAGTAAATCCACTGCTCTATGAACATCCTAAAAGTTGCGGATGACAGAAGGAGAGTGAATCGCTTGTCCGTCGCCTCCTACTGAAAGTGGACTAACTAGTACCCTTCCTGTTAGCAATAAGAGTCTTCCTACGAAAATAAACTGTCATATTGGTCATAAAAGCAGAAATTTTTCTTTTATAAGAACGTTTTATAAAACAAAAATGGCACTCTAAGCCAAAATTTCTCTGTATATTTTTATATATTCTCCCTTTTGCTCTCTTAACACTGCTATAAGCCAGCACTCTCTCACACTCACACAAACACTTCTAAAAACAATAACAACAACAATAGCAACAATCTTAAGTAGATTATTTTGATAAAATTGCGAAATACAGCCTGACTCAGGCTGTCTCTGTGTAATGATGGTAAGCTGAGTACATAATACAACTACAGTATGTGCAAAAAGTAGCCTTTAGGGCACTTAAACCAAGACTTAAAGTACCTATAGTGCCTTGTTTAGTAGTCTATTACTATGGTATCTTATAAATGAATGAATTTATGTTGTGTTGTGTTTTACATGAGACTGAGGGCAGGCATAAGCTTATGTTTGTTTACTTTAATGGAAATTGATGTTAAACTAATAGCCATGTAGGTAGGAGGAACGGACAATACAAGTAACTTCTACTAAACAAACACAAAATTTTAAGCCAATTGTTAAAATAGAAGTTATATAGTCAAATAAGAGAAATATTCTACAAATTTCTCTAACTCTTCTTTCAAGCATAGCACTGTGTTAAGACCCTGACCATGAGTTAGTCGAAATGTTCCAACTGACTCATGTTGACGATGTTATAAAGACATTAAAGTCTGCAAACAAAAGGACTCTTTTTTATATCAATATTTGCTTGAAATTGTTTGCATTGCTGTTGTTGGTTGCAAAAGCTGATTGATTAGAAAATTTGGGGGAAATCACATACAATACGGCATAGCGTCATCTTGTCATGTGTTTGTTAATCATTCAATTAACTAAAGCAGCCTTCAACTGACCACAACTCTTACAAAGCTTATGTGATTGCTTTAGAGGTTCTTACGTTCATTGCTAATGGTTTGTCAATTTTTTTTCTTATAATTGTGGCTCTTTTTTATTTGATTTTTAGTTCTAATTTATAACGATTTCATAAGCTCATACAGATGGAAAAAATTCGATTTGATTCGGTTATTATTCGAATATTTTTTATGTAGAAATCCTTAAGTTTTATGAAATAATAACACAAATAACCGGTTAATGCAAAAAGTAATCGGTTTTTTATATAAAAACTATTTTTATTTGTTTATCTCATATATAAAAATCGCTTACATTGTGTTTCTTAGCGGTTTTAAAATAATGTTTTATAATGAGTAACAGAAGATGAGATGTTACCAAAAGTAACATTCAAGAAAATAAAGCATGGAAAAGTAAAAATTAATACAATAATAATATACGTAACCGGTTACTTAACGAAAGTAACCGATTGTTTTGGTGTACGCAACACTCAAACCTGTTAATTACATACGTAAAAAATTTATAAGCTTCCTTAGCGAATATGATACAATATTACAGAGCGAAAAATTTAAGAAGTGCCCGAAATTAATAAAATAATAAAGAATACCACGAATAATTGGTTACTCAAAAAAAAGCAATCGATTGTTTTTGTACGTAAATCATAAAGCATTTTTCGTAAATACGTAAGAGATTTATAGTTTTTCTTGTTTCTTATGAAACAAAATTATAAGGCGACTAGCTACGTAAAAAAAAGTAACCATATTGTTGCATATTTTTTTAAATAGTTAAGAAAAGTCTTAAATTAATAAAATAATAAAGATTAACATGAATAATCGGTTACTCAGAAAATTAATCGATTTCCTTTGTACGCAAATCGTAGAACCTTTTTATTAAATACGTAAGAAATTTATAATTTGTCTTAGCAGATATGAAACAAAATTATAAGGCGATTAGTTTGGTAACAAAGAAGTAACCAATTTGTTGCATGATGTTTTTAATAGTTTCTTGTATTTAAAGGAGTTCAGAAAAGTCAGAAACATGAATAACAGGTTACTCAAAAAAGTAACCCGTTGTTTTTTATAAGCAAACCATAAAACCTATTGATTACATGTGCAACTTTTCTTAGCGGACATAAAAAAAAATTATAAGTCGAATAAAAAAGAAAAAATAGCGGTTACCAAAAAAGTAACCATTGATTGGTTGTTGTTTTTTTTAATAGTTTCTTGTATTTAAAAGAGTTAAGAAGTATAAGAAATGACTAAAATACTAGGTAATAACATGAATAACCGGTTACTCATAAAAGTAACCGATTAACGTACATAAAAAATTGTATTATTTTATTTAGAGGATACGAAGCAATATTATAATGTGAGTAAAAAGAAGAAAATAATCGTTACCAAAAGAGAGTTTTAAAAGAGTTAAGAACCGTAAGAAATCGAATAACCAGTTATTCGCAAAAGGTAATCGGTTGTTTTTTTTAATTCAAAAAAAAAACTGTGAAATATATTTATAAGCTACATATAACATCTCTTAGCGGACTTGAAATAAAGTTTGAAGACGAAAAACGAGAGGAAAATTAATGGTTACCAAAAAAGTAACCATTGATTGTATATTGTTTTTAATAATGTTTTACACTCGTGAAAGCAAAGAGAAGTTAAAAATCAACAAAATAACATTTTGACTGGGTTACTCGAACAAGTAACCGGTTACTTTTTAACAAAAGCCTGTTTCTTTAATAGCAGATCATACTTACAAACCGATAAGGAATTGAGAAGCACTATGACACTAATAGGGCTTAGCCCCTTAAATATATATGAAATTTCGTTCACGTATTGAAGGATTAGTATAAGATTTTAATATTTCACCTGTCGATTATGAATCTTTTAAGTCCATTAAAAAAGCCTTAGATATTAAACAACGATTGTTGATTTCCAAATGCAGCAGTTCCTTTAAACCTTATACGCTTGGCTTAGTAGGCATAAGCTTGTGGTGTAGGGTGATTACAATTTTTATTTTAAATTTTTACATTTTTATCAAGACTTTACCAACACTTGACACCTTTTTTCCGTCATTTCTAATCATATTCAAATAAAACTGGCCACTTAATGGCCATTATCTTGAATTTTAATTGATCGTTTAATGGTACAAGTTTTTTTCCAGTAAAAAATTTCCTTAAAAGGCACCTCAAGCATTAATTTTAAATGAAAAAACAAGATTTAATAGATTTTCTTAATTGCATGTTTAAATACAAAAAAAAAAAAAAAAAAAAAAAATAAGAAAAAAAATTTTATTCAAATAATATGCACAAAAAACACAAACACGATTTATTAAAATAATATTTATGCTCTTAAAGCATACATATGAATGCATACATGCATAACAACATATATACATATGTATGTATATGCATCATATTAAAAAAAAATCCAACTTAATTTCTTATCGTTGGTTATTGTAGATGCAGTAGACGATGTCGATTTGGTCTAAAAATGTATTTATTCGGGGCCATAAAATGTGTAGAGGCGCTTGTATATGTCACAGTTTGTGTTTTTTTGCAATGCATTTGCATATGCAAATTTTGCACAGAATATGACAGCATGCCACACTTTAAATTAAATACATCTACACACACATACAAGTGTAGGCAATATTATGTAAATTTAACGAGGGATAGCAAGGAAATTTCATTAATAAATAGACAAACACTATAGGTGAAGCAAACGACGAGCATTCCAGTGTACGTATGTATATATATGGGTGGTTGGTATAGGCTATTGACAGCAGGCAAAACAAAAGTACTAAAAGAAATCTATACCAGCATATATTGGCTATAGATAATATAAAAGTACCAAGTAAAGGAGATATTAAATGAAAAATGTTATTGAAAATAGTACCAAAGAAAGGACACATTAATATAAAAAATGTAATTTAAAGAAAGTAACAAATAGAAAAATACTACAAAATACTAAATCAAAAAAGTATTAAATTAAAAAATTAGTAAATTTAAAAAGTACCACATCAAAACGGTATTTTAATTAAAACCCTGAATGGAAAAAGTACAAAATAAAATAGTCTCAATGAAAAAAAGTTACATTACAATTGCAGGTCGTGCGCGCCCCATGGGACCTATTGTGCCTCTTCTGGTCTATAGTTTATTTAGCTTTGAGGCCCTATATATACCTAAACATTTTCAACTATTCCTGTTAAGAGCCTCACATTCATACAATAAGTTTTCCGCTGTCTCTACTGCCTGTGTGCAAGCACAGTCTACAAACAACCACAGCTGTGAACGCCTTTCTCTTCAAAGACACTCTTAGTTTATAGTGGCTCGTAAGAAACTCCGTAAGGAGTTTGAAGTCCGGCTCCCATACTTGAGAACCTCAGAGCGACATCTAAATTGCGAACTGATTTCGTCCCCTTTGAGCATTCCAGTCTTCCTAGCATCTGGCAAATTCCCACTCCTTGATTAGATAAAGTATAAAGTAGGTGGTGCTGCACAGTGAGCTTCCGGACCAATAAAGGGTGTTGTGGAACCCCTTCTGTGTACGCGTCCGCTTTTCCGCTATTTCATTAAATCTATTCCACAATGTCCAGGCACTCACCACAACTGGACCTAATATCTAAGCGAAAGCCTTTGAAACGTATCGTAGCAATATTTGACCGGTCTAGACGTCTTCGATTCGAGCCAAGTGACCTTTTTAGGTTATGGAAAGGAGGACAAAGAGAGTAGTGTTTATGGACGTTAGGTTTAAATTTACTCATGTCGTAAGTGGCAGGAAATACTTTCGCTGGAAGATTATTCCACAGCCGAACAGTGCGACCAAAGAACGAATTCTCCCTATAATGCGTTGTGCGATTTACTGGACAAGCAACTACAAAGGTATGCGCTATATGAGAAATACGGCTACTACGTAAAAAAAAATGATTTTTAGAAATTAATTCCTTAATTTCGTTAGAACACATTCCGTTATAGTACCGATAGAACAATGAAACACACACCACATTGCGGCGGTGCTTCAATGAATCGATAGAGTTGGCTACCCTACCGTCATTTATGAGCATGTTCGCTCTCTCCTGTATACGGTCGAGGAGCTTCAAAACAGACTTTGGAGCATCGGCACATACATGAGAGTTGTATTCCATTTTGGGTCGGGTATAGGTCTTGTTAATATTAAGGAGATCAGATGGAGTGAAGTATTTCTGGCCCCGTCTTAAAAAACCAAGGCACTTAAATGCTTCTTTCGATACCTGAAATATGTGATCATTCCAACGCACGTCACAGTGAATTCTCATGCCCAGAACATCAAGAGCATCTGATTCCTCAATATCCACATTACCCATACATACAGATGACAGCACAGCACCACGTCTGTGTGTTAAGAAACAACACTGAGTTTGGCGTGCATTAAAGTCGATCTTAAGGCAGCTTGGCTATCAATGAATATATTAATGGTCTTACCCTTAGGCCCACCACATACAGCAATAGCCATAATCTCAGCCCGGAAGACACTCAGTGACGTCCAGTGGAATCGACAGGTCTCGGTTGGGTCGATGAACAACAGCACCGAAAAATATTGTCACGGGACATGCCGCTACCCTCATCATATGGGTGTGAATTGGTTTTAAACCTTCCAAGGCGGCTGTTATTCTGCCGAGGCAGGGGAAATCGCAGTACCATGCCTAACTTATTCATGGTGTTGGCTTTCTCAGCTTTTCTTCCCCAAGCTATCGCCGCATAAGTGATAATGGGACGAATTACAGCGTTATATATCCATAGTGTGTGCCGCTGTGGTATGGTAGGTAAGGCACCCGCCTACTAACCAGAAGGTCCTCGGTTCAATACCAGGCAAGACCATATTAAAAAAAGGAGCGTTTGGAGCCGGCGTTAAACTGTAGGTGCCTTTCAAGGAATTTAAGAAATAAAATCGAGTGCAGTTCATTGACCGATAGAGGTCCCCATGTTCCTTCATGGAATGTTAGGGGAATTAACATATCCATAGTGTCATTCTCGGCGAAAGACCTCATGTCATACCGTAAGAGGAGTGCTGGTGTGCTCTTATCACCTTATTCTGAACGGCACCAATGGTTGGTTCCAACTAAGCCTCCTATCAAGAATGACACCTAGATATTTAACCTCTTTAGAGAAGTTGATGGTGGTACCCATAAAAGAGATACCTTGTAAAAGAGAGAGAAAAAAAGTACCAAATAAAGAACAACATAATGTACAACGAGCCTCGGTCCAACTTAGTGTTGGCTCTCCTTGTTTTCAGTCGCCAGGTTACTTAGTCCTGCGTCGTTACATCTTCTACTTGTTGTTCCCTAATGTCGCCTTTGGATGGTGTTTAGCCGGGTCGCTTGTGCTATGTTTTTCGTTCTTCTAGGCTCTATTATATTCATAGCTGCTTTAAAAAGTCGGCGTCATCTCCTTTCATTACGTGACAATACCAAGTTAAGTTGTTTTCTCTCATTATTTTGCGAATGGTGTGACCTTACTGTCATCACGCACCTTGTCATTTCTAATCTTTGTCTTATAAGTTATACCAGTGGGCGAGGCATCAAATTGAAAAAAGCTATATAAAGAAAGTACCCAACAAATTATGTGACAAATCAAGAAAGTACTGTATAAATAATAATACGAAATACAAAAAATATGTATATTCTTTAAGGAAATAATTTGGTACTTTTTGTAATTCTGGTACTATTCTTGGAAATATTGAAAACTTGCATATTTTTTTTTTTTTAGTTTTAGCTTTAAAATATAAATATTTTAAGAAGCAGTTGGTACCTTCTCTGACCTGGTACTTTATTAAAAATACTTTTTTTTCAGTTTATTACAAATAGGTACCGGTTAAAAACTAAAAATAATGTCGATCAACTGAACCCTCCTACTAGCTCAGCAGGCGCTCAATCTTTTAACAAAATTATCAATTTCGTTTTTTAAAAACTGTTTTAGTTGCTTTTATTTTCTTGGTACCTTTTTTAAAAAAGGACTTAAATATAATATTTTTGCAATACTTTTCATTACACATGTCCTTTATATGGCTATTTATTTTCAGTTATGTCATAAATTCTTAGCTAAACAATAAAAAAATCAATTTTGAAGCTACTGATTGAAATAAAGGGTACATATTTAGGCCCAACAATGCTCCGCAACACAGTGAAACCATATATTTTGTTATATATGGCCTGGAACTAAAACAATACCACACAATTTGTCAATAGGCAATATACACAGAACACTTTTTTTTGCCATTTTTTATGATTTTTTTATTACAACTCCATAAAATACGAGTAGGAGATCATCAACCACATCATGTGGCAATGAAATGAAATAAAAAACTCAACAGGGATGGGAGTGTTTTATAAACAATAGAAAAAACAAAACCTACTAAAGCGAAAAATATTTTTTTATTATTTATATATTTAGGGAATAAAAAAATTTGCATTTGTATTGTATTTGCTTTTTGTTAATAGTGAATAGAGATTGGGATTTTTGTTGTTGCCCTTTTTTTCTGTCAACCAAAATGTGTTTAACAACGAAATAAACTTCAACAGGGTAATATCATATAAAAATAAAAAATAAACATAAAATATATTTCATAAGCAAAATATGGTAATTTTTGGTATATTATTCTATAGACATTAGATTGCCAGGAAGGAGCCTGCCTACATGTACTAGTACATACATATACAGCCTACACTGTCTAGGATTTACTTAACATTTTTTGTGGCTGTAAGATTTAGGCCTATATGTGAACACAAGCAACTAAGCGTGTGTGTATTTCTAAAAAAAATAACAAATAAATGCTAGACATCAGCACCACTAACACCCACACAAAAATTACTCATAAATATTAACCCTCAGAGTATACCCGTATATCCACATGTTTATTGTTATTATTATAGGAATGTATGTGTGAGTGTTTATGCGAGCCAATATTTCTTGTTTATTTGTTTTCAATGCCTTTTAACGCATAGGAGATGTTCAGCAAAGTATTGTTACAAAAAAGTTAGTGTATGTGCGATTGTTGGAAAAAGTGCATATGTATCGGTGAGTTTAGTTTTCCTCTTTTTACTTCTCACTTTGTACTGTGTTTTGCGCTAACTATACGGTAGAGAGTGTATGTTGCTTATGAGATTCTTTTTTCATAACTTAAAAATAACGGTTTCAGTATTATTGTTGCTTTTTTATGGCGGATGCGTTTTGTTTAGGGGCAGATTTTTCTCTTTTTGTTCTTCTTTCAAATAAGAGAAGGTTAGCCTCGGGAAGTATATTTTCTTTTGCTAAAACTTTGGATTCTAAAACGATTTGGTACTATAATTGGTACATTTTTTCTTGAGTTCTTAAAAATAAAAAATAATTTTTCAGAAGAAGAATTTTTTTGGTACTTCTTTTAGTATTTGTATTAAATACTTTTAACAATTTGATACTTTTTTAATATGTTTAGCACTTTATAGCATTTGGGTTGATTTGGTGCTATATTTTGTACTACTTTTTAAATCTCATATACGTATATTATAGAATTTCTGATTGTTGTGGTAGTTTTTGTAATTTCACAGTCGTGGTCTATATCGAAAGCTCGAAGACGGAAACGGATACAGGGACGGGTTTCTACTCTGATAATCCGGACTTCAGGGCCTCTTTAACCATGTTTTACCTTAATGATAGGGCCGGTAGGCATATCTAGGAGGCCTTAAGGAATATTATGATCTGTGTAGATAGTATAGCCGCAATCAGTGCTTTCAACTTGCATGTGATTAAATCGAAAACTCTCCTCAGCTGCATTCGTTCACTGGTTCGGAATGGTCATATCGAACTGATATGGGTTCCGACGCATGCAGAAATCAAATTGCTGATTAGTGCGCTATGAGGACGTTCTCTCTGTCTCCTGTGCGAAAGGAGGTGCGTTGTAGAGATTCAAGATGGAAAACAGATGGAGAATTATCATCACTTGTAGAATAACCAGAATGCTTTGGCCTTTTCTTTCTACAGAAAGGACTAAGTCTCTTCTTAGGTTTGGAAACAGGTCAATCAGAGTGTGCAGGACACCCTGATCATGGCTACTGTAGTAGCTGTCAGAATGGGAAGGAAGATAGTGACATCTTCTCTGCGACTGTCCCGTTCTATGGGAGCTCAGACTAAAGCACTTGGGTGCATGTTACTTCCATGATCTGGACAGTTTTAAAAATATGTCACTGACGAAGTTGATTGACTTCGTCAAGGGTACAGGTTGACTCAAGAGATGGAAACAACATTTTTGGGTATTCAGGTGGGGATCTTTTTTTTTTTTTGAACTCTCCCATGACAGGCCTTTCGTCCTAACTGCCCTGTAATATTTTAATATAAAAGTCTTTGGGTACTATTTTGTATTTATTTTTTGCAGTAAGGTACTGTTTTAATATTTGATACTTTTTGTAGGTTAGGAAGAATGCAGTTACATTATCTTTGCAGTTTGGTACTTTATTATTATTCAGTACTCCATTAAATTTTGGTACTTTTTGTATTTCAGTACTTTACCTTAGTAAGTTTGTAACGTACTTTTTTAGATTTCAGTACTTTTTTGTAGGAGGCAACCTTTTGTAATGTGGTACTTTTTGTAACCCGACCCATATACCTAACCTAACCTACCTGAAATTTTGTAATTTGATATACTTTTTGGATACGATTTTGTATTTATTTTGTGCAATAAGGTCCTATTTTAATATTAAATTTGTAACGTACTTTTCTATATTTCAGTACTTTTTGTAAAAGAGTGTTTTTTCGCAATATTTTACTTTTTGCTGTCTCACCCACATAGGTTTTTTGGGTATTTTTCTTAATTTTAAAAAAATTTTTTATTTTCTTGATTTATTCGCCATAATTCTTTATACATCTTTCATGGCTTAACTTCCCCCCTTTTGCAATGTTAACCATGTTTTATTGCCATTTTTTTTAAGTACGGGCATTAGTGTGTGCATATATATGAGTAAGAGTTGTTTTTGTGATTTTATTATTATTGTTGGCTCTGTTGTATACATATATTAACCAACACAACAAGAATGATGACACTGAGCCTATCATTTCTAAAACAGTTAAAAAAAGGGATTTTTTATGTGCGTATAACAACGTATAATACAAAATACAATGGTTAGGTTCTCTTTATATTTTTTCTTATTTATTTATTTAGTGATTTATGAGTTTTCTTCCCTCTTTACTGTTTCCTGCAATAATCTTTTTCTATTATCATTAACAAACACACACGCCAAGAAAACATGGTTTAATTCAGCAAAACGGCAAACTATACACATATGCAAACACACATTCGTTTTTAAGCCTTTATTAAGGCAAAAAAGGTTTGTTTTTGTATTACTCTCAACAGGAATGGGAGGAGAGCGTGTTATTTTGTGTGTGTGTGTGTGTGTGTGTGTGTGTGTGTGTGTGTGTGTGCTTGAGAGTAAGAAAGTAATTGTGTTGTGATTTTGTTCCATTTATTTATGGTTTATATTAGAACCTGTTTGTTATCAGTGTCAGCAAATTTAACGGCTTTAAACTACCGAAAAGTCGCATTTTTTCAAAAAACGCGCTAAGTTAGCGCTTTTCTATTTGCAACATTTTGTAAGAAATGGAGAGTTACTAATTCAATAAACTTGTTTATTTATGTAAACTATGGACTTAAAACACTTTATGCTGAGGAAATTGCTTTGTTGAAGATAGTAAAGGGTCCGCCAAATAAATTTGTATTTTTTTTTTAAAAATGCTATAAAAGAAACTACTGAATGTTTTCTCAAATGTTATTTTTTATTTGAAAGTAAAATCCTTCCGATTAATAATGGAAAATAATTTCATTCAAATGGCTGCCTCGGCTGGCTGCGCAGTAGCCTACACGATCGGTCCAATTTTTAAGCACATTATCGATTGTGTGCAGCTGTATTTCACCAATGTCTTCACGAATATTGTCCTTTAAAGCGTGAATTGTCTCTGGCTTGTTGGCGTAACACTTATCTTTGACGGCACCCCACAAATAATAGTCCAACGGAGTCAACTCGCAACTCCGAGGTGGCCAAACGACAGCAGCTCTGCGATCCTCAAAAACAGGGCGCAAAACATCGAGTGTAGCTTCGGCCGTGTGGCACGTAGCGCCGGCCTGTTGAAACCAAATGTTGCTAATATCCTCCTCTTCAATTTTTGTGAACAAAAACTCGTTCAACATGGCCCGATAACGCTCGCCATTGACTGTAACGGCCACTCCTTGCTCATTTTCGAAGAAAAATGGCCCAATTATGCCTCTGAACCAAAATCCGCACCAAGCAGTGACTCGTCTTGGGTGTATCGGCTTTTCAATGTATGCGTGTGGGTTTTCTGTGCCCCAAATGCGACAATTTTGCTTATTTACATACCCACCAAGATCAAGATGAGCTTCATCTGAAAAGATGATTTTTTTTGGCAAAATCGGTCGCAGGCCCAGACTCCCAGCGTTGTTCAAGCGTATACACAACCATATTCATACAGCGGAAGGATAAAACTAATTATCTGTCAAGTCAGACATGAGCTAAGTGTTACCATTCACGAATTAAGCACTAGTTGAAAAAAAACGTTAGATGGCGGACCCTTTATATGTACAAAAATCAATAAAAAAGTGTTTTTGAAACATATCTCTAATCTGAGGTCCCATTTTTCAGGACTTATAAGTTGTTTTAAGAAAATAGAACAAATTAAATAATTTAAAGTAGGCTGGAAATTTTAATTATTTAATTACAATACTAAACTTGCGACATAGGGCCATAACAAACTCTTTCCATCTACGCCGATCTAAAGCCAAAAAGCTCCAAGTCATAGCTTGTTTTCCTGAGAGTAGTTTCCGGTTTGGTTTCCATTACCTTCTCACAATTTCCTTCATTAGAGGAACTTGATGTAATTTCGTTTGTAAAATGCACCATCGTAGATAGCGGTTTATAAATGTCTGAATGAAATTGACATCAATCACTGTCGCATTCCATAACTCACAACCATACAAAAATAAACTTTACACGCGAGTTAAAGATTTTAATTTGCGTCTTTAGAGACATCTGTGGAACGCCCTATAGCATTGAGCCAGCAAAGAGATTGCCTGCCAAGGTTCAATCTGTTCCGAATATCAGCACTGGAAACGACGGACGTCGTGAGAATACTGCAAAAAGACGGAAAATCTCTCTAATTTCTGTTTCAGAATTCCAAAGATCGTTGAGTTATTAGCTTTGATTCGCATAATTGTGATTTTGGTACTGTTCATAGCAAAGAGACGCAACATCTCTCAAATTTCTGTTTCAGAATTCGAGAGATCGTTGTGTTATTAGCTTTGATTCGCATAATTGTGATTTTGGTACTGTTCATCCACAAAAGCACTTCCTTGCATTTGACAATGTCTGTGAGCCGGGATATAGTTGTCGTATGCATAGTCCAGCTCTTCTAACTTAGCCTTAAGTCCCCAGGCTTACACAATTGAGTTGCAACACACAATTGAGGCTAAGGAGCACAACCTTGCCTGAACCAACTCTGATAGAAATTTTCTTTGTATTACACTTGAACCCAAAAATTAAGAAAAAGTTCTTTTTGAAGCAATTGTTCAAATTGTTAAAAAATCTTTGTTAAAGTGGAGATTTGAATGCAAAAATATATTTTCTTTTTTTAATTGCAGTATATTTTTCTATTTTTAAATATTTTTAACGTGTTCTGCAGCGTATTTTGAGTAGAAGGTTTGTGCGTTTTGATCATCAAAAGTTGGCAACACTATTTGTTATATATGTTTTCTGTTATTGCTATAAATTATTGTTGTTACGGTTTTGTGTTTTTAGTACAAAACACAATGAATAGATCCATACATATACCAACACGCACACACACACACACACACACACACACACACACAATTTAGTAGTGTATATGTATGTATATTGTTATTGTTTTTTATTTCTTTATAAATCTTATAAAAATTGTGAAAATTGATTTTTTATACTCACTGTTAATATGAATATATGCTCTCTCTCATACGTTATCGTTACAATAAGTCCTGTAAGTAAAGAATAAATGGGAGAGTAATTAATATGATATGCTAATGGCAAAGGGAAAGGGAAAGGATGAGAACGAGGAAGATAAATTAAATATGTTGAAGACTTAATTAAAGGACTAAAGATTACATTAATTTATGCAACTTTCATTAGAGAAAATTCTTTTCATTATTTAATTAAAACAGTTATAGGAAAAAAAACAGGGAAATTGTTATTTTTTGGTTGGTACCTTTTAAGACAATTTAAATAAGCTAAGCCAAAATTATTTTTTAACTTTTATTTCTGAACTTAGAAGTGTAAAATGTATGGTACTTTTTCTTTTTCTTTTTTGGTAATATTCCATAAGTCATACTCTTTAAATAAACGGTTTAAATACAAATCTAAAACAAATGGTACTTGGTACTGAAAATTACTTTGTCTTAAGGCCTTAAGGCTATGCTTTCTTGGGCAAAGAATATTTTAAGACGAAAGAAGTCTAGTTTTCTGGCTAAAAAAGGATGAAGGTCTTTGATAGTGGACACATGGTAACATAATGAGACGTACTCTTTGAATTCAATTAGGTTGTGCCGTCTACAACTGCCAAGCAGAGTATATTGGTATAAAATTTCGACTGAAGGGACAGAAATGGTATTAGATATGTATGTTAAAAGTACCAACCTTTTGTTGTATTGGTACCAACCTTTTGTTGTATTGGTACTTTTTGATATTTCATGAATAACTTTTTGATATTTCATGAATATTTAATTTTTTTGTGCTCTTATAGCGAATAACGACGAATGGTTTTAATCAAATGCACTGAATTTTTGTGTGGTACTTTTTACTGTTGGTACTTTTCTACTCTGGGTACTTTCTGAAGGCTTTTGCAATCAGCCATTTTATTAATATTTTCATTTTTAATTAAGGCTAGAAGTAATAAAATATTTTTAATTTTTCCAGAAAGAAATATCTGGTACTGTTTTGTTATGTTTTTTTTTTTTTTTTTTTGGTACCCTTGATATATTTTTCCAATTATACATTTATATAACGATTTTTCTATAAAATTACAAGCGAAAAACTTGAAATGCAACTTGGTACTTTTTAAAACGTTGGTACTTTTTTATTACCCTAAAATATTTATGGAATATTTCACTTTCTCTTGAGTTTTTATAAAAAATAACTACTAGTTAATAAATATTAATTATAATCAAACACACTCAAATTGTGTTTGGTACTTTTTAGATACATTTTTATATGTAACCACTTATTAAAATTTTCATTTTTAATTTATGCCAGAAATATTAAAATACTTTTAATTTTGGTAAAAAAATTACCTGGTACGTTTTTTAGTACTTTGAAAATATTTTTACAATTATATAATTATTAAAAGGTTTTTATATAAAATTAAAAACGAACAAATTGAAATGCAACTTGGTACTTTTTATTATGTTGGTACTTTTTTTAGAACCCTATAATATTTAGTGAATATTTTAATTTCCTTTGAGATTTTATAACGGATAACTACTAATTGTAACCAAACACTCTGAAAAATTGTATGGTACTTTTTTGTTATTTGTACTTTTTAGGTACATTTTTATATGTAACCATTTTATTGATATTTTCAGTTTTAATTTATGCTATTTAGAAATACAAAAATACCTTTAATTCTTCTAAAAAGGAAAATTACAGGGTACTTTTTTAGGTACTTTTTTTATTACTTTGAAAATATGTTTACAATTATGGAGTTCTTAAAAGGTTTTTATATAAAATTACAAAAGAAAAAATAGAAATGCAACTTGGTACGTTATATTATGTTGGCACTTTTTTTCTTTTGAGTTTCAATCGCACTGAAATTACGTATGATACTTTTATCCTATGTGTACTTTTTTGATACATTTTTATATGTAATCATTTTATTAACATTTTCATTTTTAATTTAGGCTAAAAATATTAAGATATTAATTAAAAATATCCCGGTACTTTATGTTTTTAGGTACGTTTTTTAGTGCCATGAAAATTTTTTTTTTACAATTAAAGAATTATTAAACGATTATTGTATAAAATTACGAACGAAAAAGTGTAAATGCACTTTGATACCTTTTATTATGAAGGTACTTTTGTATATTTTCCGAGTACTTCAATTTATTTTATTTGCTATCAGTGCTATTACTATAGTTGTACTCAAACACATTGAAGTTTGTTATGGTACTTTTTTGTTCTGAGTACTTTTTTGATACCTTTTTATAATTAACCTTTTTATTAGTTCCATTTTTATTTTAAGCTGGAGATAATAAAAGACACGTAATTCTTATAAACAAAAGTTGCCTGGTACTTTTTATTACTTAATCCAGGTATTTACAAATAAATAGGCCTTTTCCGTAAAAAACAAGTTATCGATGTGTTTATTTATGTTTAAGAGACTCCTTAAAGAAAAATAGCATAAAACTTTTTTTTAGTACAATCAAGTCTATTAAAAACGAGCCATAAAAGAGATAAAGTTTATGGATTTTTTTTGTGCCTGCTTTTCACTTTATAGCCATTTACAAATGCTGTCAGTGTCGTGTATAAGAGTACCATATAAAATAAGAAATTATATATAAATTTTGTTGTTGATTTTCTTTTTGAATTTTCATTAATTTTATTTTATCTGAAGCGTAAAATTAACACCTTAACACCACCCGGCTATAATTTTTTTTCTTTTGATTTTTTATTTGCACAATAATTTTTGTGTGCCATCTCGAGTAGTCTTTTGATAATATGCTTAGGGAGCGACGCGTTAAATTTCTTTTAGCGCGGAGTAGTGGGAGGGGATTAAATTGCGAAGTATACTTCCTTATTATTTAATGACATTTTTTAAATTTTTTTTCAATTTCAATTTTCACCTTTAATATCTAAAGAAAATAAAGAGTATTAATAGGGCGGTCCAAATGCTGAATGACTTAACATTAATCTGTTTCCTTCATTGTATTAAAAATTATTTAAAAAATATATTTAAAAAGAAATATTGAAGAAGTATGCAGCTGGATTGTATGTAATACAATTAGAAAAAATAGTTCCCTTCTAAATATGCAAAACAGCACTTCAACCCTTTTGGCTAGGAGCCTAGTCAATTTGATAATGGAATGATACTTTGTAGCCTCAAACGGAAGACTGATTATGAACCCTTGATGACTTGGTTATCGAGCTTACTGGAGGAGGACGGGGAGCTAAATGTTTTTAAAGTATTCTTTGAGCAAGAAAGGATAGCCTTAAGGCCTTAAGACAAAGTGATTTTCAGCCTTTGAGCGTGTTTAGCTATTGGTCAGTTGTTGCCCTTATAAGGCTACCTACGTACAAAACTTGTACTGCAGTATATTTTTACGCGTAGAGTACATCTGAGACAGTCCAGCTTCGATACAAAGGTCCAAGTGCCAAATTCAGCTTATTGTATAGCCTATAACAACAAAATTGAAGATTTAGGATAAGGTGCGCATTGATTTACTATCTGGATAAGTATGTATCAGTGTTCAGCGATGAATACTCATAGGCATTCATACTCTAAAGCTTAAAGTATTTATCGTACTCATATTTATCAGCATTTATGACGCTATTGATTCATAATCATCTGCACTCATTGTGCATAGACGATGCAAAATGAGTATGTTTCGATTTGAATAATCATTATAAGATTGCGTGTTTGTGTGTTTTTTCTTGTATTGGTATGACGTTTAATTCATACTCATTGCTACTTATACTTATGAATCAAATTTATTGTGAGTATGAGTAGTTTTGATAGTTTGATAAAAGAGTATACACTCAGTATGAGTAGCAAGAAATCCATTCATTGATAAGCTCTGTTATGTATATGGTAAGGTATGATTACAATCAGGTGATAGATTATCTAGAACGGTTACAATCTGGAAGGGATGCTATCTTGTTAACAGCATGGATGCCGTCGAGTGTTATGCTGCGGACAGTATCTCAAACGGGTGGCTTGTGTAAGTACGATTATTAAACTAATTCTAGAGTTTTTACAATCGACGATGACAAGAAGAATGCTGGACTTCTTATCACGGTTCTGGTTATTACTGAGTGTTAATAGTTGCAACTTCTAGACAAAAACTTTGCATTGATGCATGAAGCTTCAGAAGCTGCCCTGTTTGGTCTTAGCGGGTGCAATGGAAACTTGTTATACTATAGGCTTTTATCGGGCTAAGCCCACTGCATGTTTTTATTATGAAATCTGCAGCTCTGTGGGTTAACCACAGGGGTTACATGAGTATCTACGACCTAGAGCTACTGTTGAGTAGGAGCGACGTGTGTACCAGAGACTTAAGCATCGGATACAATTTCGGGGTTATTATACATGATTATGGGGAGTGCGACCAAGGGGTACCTAATGTTCACCTCGACTGTTTGCAGTGGAATACTGATAGATCAGAAATGTATTGGTGTAGGCGCCGGGATTTTCGAACCCAATACCAAAGTTTGGGAACCCATGGACAAGTGACCCAGCGCTTTGGCTTCAGATCAGGGGCGCTTATATATTGCAATAGGCAATCGGCTAGAGTCCTCTCTTCGGAGATTGGTACATGAGTGCTACATGGTAGTCAACACACTGGCATTGGGAAATAGGGTAACGCATTGTTGAGTCCCTGGTCACACTGGCATTATAGAGAAAGAGATCGCTGACGAATTAGCAAAGCGGGGTACTGTGGTATTAGCTAGCCAGGGGAATGATCGATGCATGTGAGCATAATCTACGCTCTTTATTTGGGTACAGTGCCTGGGTCTAAGGCAGGCGAAGTGGGTAATCAAACTTTACACCTATAATAACTAGTTGCACTTCATAAGCAAGGCGACCATGAGAAAACTTATTGGCTTCCTGACAGGCCATTACTATTTTAAATATCACCTCTTTAATCACTATGTGGTACCTGATACGTAGTGTGGCCTATGCAGGGAGGAAGAAGAGACAATGGAACATATTCTCTGTGGATGTGTTGCTTTGGCAGACATTTGGAGATTACATTTTCTGGAGCCATTTATTGGGCCTGAACAAGTTCGTCGGCTGTACATTGAGGATATTGCGATCTTCATATACAAGGTAGAGGCTATTCTCCTGTAGATTGTTCTGACTGGTGTTTCCGGTCCTATCAGACAGTCATCCGCCAAATGCTATTCAATCAATAGGATTTGGCAAGTTTGGTCTCTCAGGCCCAATTTAGTAATAATAAATACTTGATACAAGGAGAGGGCTCTTGCTCTTGATAAAAAACAAAATTACTATTGAGACCTCAATAAGCATGTGTCGTATCATGGCAATGGCATCACGAATATTGGCCTTCAAATGCTCAATTGTCTTTAGTTTGTAGACATGAGACTTGTCTTTAACGGCGCACCACAGAAAACGGTCTTAAATGGCAGCTTCTTCGCGGTCAACTGACATCACTATTTCGGCTCGTTAAACGGCCATCAAACGCTTGACGCAATAATCCGATTGTGGCATAAGATGTGTGGTTACACCATCCTGTCAAAAACAAACATCGTTCACATCAACATCATGAAGAGCGAGCTCCAAAAAATCGGTTATCATGGTGCCATAGGTGTCTCCATTTTAAGAGATATAATGTCCAATGATGCCTAAGCTCTACAAGCCGCAGCAAACGGTCTCTCGTAATGGGTGCATTGGCTTCTGTAGGACCAGGTTTGGGTTTCTTGAATCCCAAATATGGCAATTTTGCTAATTAACGTACCCACCAAGATGATAATGAGCTTCATCCGTGAAGATTTTTATTTTTTTATTTTTTTTTCAAATTTCCGACCAATTGTCTATATTTTGGATATAAATTTCCAATAAATCCTAACGTTGCTTAAGCGTGAATCGATTCATATCGATCAGTGGAGATAATATACTGAATTTTGTGACAGAATAGAATGGCAGAAGTATTGCCTGATGCGAAATAAATGCTGGCTTATATTTAAACCGATAGACAGGCTGACCAGCTCTGTTTTAGTCGAAAAAACCCATTTTTCGGAAAACTCTCTAAGCTCAATGAGAATTAAAACAAGTTATGGTACGTGAAATGACGTTACAAAGTCAGGAGAAATATTACAATGCTAAGTGAAGAACGCCACCACCACTTAGCAAGGATTTTCACCGCTACACTCAATCATATGGAGGCGAGCTACACTAGATTAATTATCTGCTTAGCTTGTAAACTTGATTACTGGAACTGAAACAAAGTAGTGGATGATTTTGGAAAGACAATATGCTCCCTAGAGGGGTGTCGGAGCAAAAAAAGGAAAGAAATGATACGTGAAGTGCTCTTCCTAGTGTTTTCCATTTCAATTACTCTCAACGTCTAGAAATTCATTTTAGGGCAACCGTCAAAAAACTGGGTATCTCCTTCAGAGACATACGACATTTATCAACAATTTTCCATGAACTATATTTAGTTCCTCGAGATCCTTTGACAGCTTTGTATTCAGTAGATATGAAATCAAAATGTTCTCATTGAATGTCCTTTGTTTATTATCTTTTAAAACTTTTCATAATGATTGCAGTAGAGAAATATTAATAAAAGTGTCCTTCCAAACATTTTGAATTAAGTTTGAAAACATTTTTTCTACTATGACCCCATTGGTTTTATTTTTGTTTTACGCTGACACTTTTGGTTTTCAAACACCAAAGGATATTCAAAAATAATATTAAAAAATGAATTGAAATTGAAATTAAAATGGAAAGAAAAAAGTCGTTGCCAATCTCATTAAATATTCAATTCATTTAAATATTCAATATTTGACCAGAAAGAAACAGAGAAAGGGGGTAGTTTCCGGCAACTAAACTTCACACTTTTATTAAATACTTTGATAAATTTTTTGTCTCTCTTAGCCTTTTCTGCTCTTCTCTCTATATATGCAACTTTTTTTGTGTGGCAGCTACCAAAAAAAAAAAATAAAAAAAAAAATTACTTTTAAATTTATTGTCATCATGCATCAGAACATCATAGTCATCAGGCGGCACTAGCAGCAACAGCAGCATCAGCATTACCAACATCATCAAAGAGCCAATGGTAAAGTTTATTGGTTCTCTTTTTTAACACTTTTTTTAACAAGAGTGTACAGTGAGGTGTGTGTGAGAGGAAGAGGTTTAGCCCAGCTTAACTATCTTCTAATTTTATGCTGTAGTGCAACACATTTTTTCTATTTCTAGTATGTACTCGTATTTGTGAACCAATTTTTTTGGGTTATTTTTTATGCCTTTTTTTCTGTAGCCTCTCTTAGTTTGTTCATGATAAACTTCCTTTATTTGCAATTTGCTTTATGTCTGCATCTACTTTTAATGCTTCTTTTTAAGGGAGGGGGAGGGTATAGACCATGAGATAGGTTAGCGATAGTCCCCTAATGCAAGTCGCTTTTTCATAACCTTTTTTTAGGTGACACATCTCTAACCATTTTTCATAGTTTGCGCGGCGTGCAAATGCATTATAATGCCAGTCATTGTGTGTTTGCCTCTCCTGTGGTTTTGTCCAGTGGCTATATTCACAGTAAAATTGAATCAGGGTGACCATTTGTGTAGTAGTCGGTTTGTTCAGACACGTTGGACACGGACGAATCTATATGTGGTTTTAGGTTAGTTTAGGTTAGATTAAGAGCGGCCGCCGGACAAACTTCTAGCTTATGCTTGATCGAGCCTTTGTTATACCCATAGTCTCTACTTGACAGGCTCTGGTTAGTTATCTGCCGAATCGCCCTATACGAATTTCTAGTAGAGCCCGTAGAGCCAACGCCGGGTACTACAGAGTTACACGAACATCCCGAGACGTATCACCAACTTTGAGCTATTGTTGAGTAGGAGTGGCTTATGCGCCAAGGGCTTAAACATCGTTCGCAATTTCGAGATTATTATACATAATTGTAGGGAGTCAAGTGTGTCAACTCCAACTATTTACAGTGATTACGGATGGATTTACAATGGATGGTCGATCGCCGGAAATATCGTGCCTATCTGTGCGCGCATCTATTAATATATATTTCGGTAGTCAAACCTCACTAAGGACTCGAGTATTACACGAATATCAGCATACTGGCATTGAAGAACAAGGTAACACTATGTTGGGTCCCTGGGCAAACTGGTGTTATGAGGAACAAGATCACTGACGTACTGGCAAGGCGTGGCTCGCCCACTGGTGTCATGAGACCATAGCTTACTTTGGTCTTTCTAAAAGATGTAACATTGTCTCCTCATCCTCTTCTAAGCAGCTTCTATATAGCATGGAGTCCCTATGGGCCAACCCAAGGTCGTGTCTTCCCACTAGACAAAGACCCGTAAATGCTCCTATTACAACAGATATTCTGCCTCTCGTCAAGTTAAACAACTTCCTTCTAATCGTTCACCCTCGGCCAGAGAGTTCTAGCCTGTCTATAAGGCGGAGGTTGCCACCACTTCTCACTAAGATATTATCGGCCCGTTGCCCTATACGTAGACGATAGGTAGATATCGGTATACCAACCCTCGTCCTCCGAGCTACAGTCCCATGTCTATTTAGCTCATCCGCCCAAAAAATACTGGAAATACTCAACCATCACCCATAGAGATGAGTGACATTTGTTTAGTCAGGGACTAAGTGAAATAATTCCCAAGGATTTAAAAGCATACTGACTGTCCGTATAAATGCAGATCTAAAGTATCGTTGTAACACTATCACTTTATAAGTCAGCAACCTAACCATGCGGTCAACTCTGCATAAAACACACAGCAGTTATCCGGCAACCTGTAGAACATGTTGATATTAAGATCAGGAAAATGGACACCATAGTCTAGCCCACCATCCAGCTTTGGCGCATGCGTAAAAAATCGGATACTTTCCGTGTCCCCCCAATGACATTTTCCAGGTATACTCGAAATAAATGTCCTCAGATTAGTAACTAGCAATAGGCACGTGATACAGTAGTCACTCTCTCAAGAGACAAGCCAATCCGCTGCAGTAGCACAGCAGAGTACTATCAGAGTAAGATCACATTCCCTAATTTTCAGCAGATACATGGAAGCAGTCCATTCGCCTATGATGTCAGGGGTCCAGATAATCATAAAGCCATTAAGTGCCATACCATCACCATCGCAAGTCAACGCCGACCATTGTACTCTTATGAAGAAGTTCAGTATGTACTTACTATGCAGTGACCTCCACCAAACTATAACACTGTTACGCAAATAAAAATGCCTAAAAAAAAGAAAATACACCACATCAGCGCCTTTAAAACTGTATTGTGGAATTTTGGTATATATGTTAATTATATGTCACCCTGTCAATGCCGTACTTATTTGCGTATCTGGCAGCACTGCTAATTTGACCATATTTGTGTGTTACATTTGAATTAACGGATATAAAATAGAGAATATGAGAGCGTTGGAGACATTTGCGGAACTTTCCAAACTGTAGACAATTAGGTATATAAGAAGGCTGCTTTACCTATCGTTTGGCTGTCATAAAGTAAAATCGTCTTTAGGCGTAAATAAAAGTGTAGGTTAAACTGTATAAAAGATAAGTGAGGAAATAAAAACTATAAAACAACAACAAAGTAGTCTTTATTTTATTTTTGGCGCAATTAAAAAGAACTCAAACGTTTTAAAAATGTTGAAAGGTAACAATGCCATAGAAAAGTATTGGTCTGACTACAGCCATATAAATTCACATTGTGGCCTTCGGAGAGAGCAACAGACGCCTTACTGACTCTCTCCACAACATAGGATTTTCACGACAGTTATCTGTCGAGGATAATCCCCAGATACTTGAACTGTTTCGTCAACCACAATTGAACCTTGTTAACCGATGGCGGTTCAAATAGCGGTATCTTATACTTCCGAGACAATGGCATAAGACCGGTCTTAAGTAGATTCAGTGACAGAACGACTTTAGCGGCTCAGCTCGATATTAGCCCAAGTACGCGCGCTAATCTAGTCAATGCAGCGCCGAATTTCATCCTCCGTAAACCCGGCCTTAAAAAAGACCTCAGAGAAAATAATGCAGCGGCGTTAAATCACATGAACGAGGTGGCCAATTGATATCGTCAAATCGAGATATTACTTGACCGAGAAATTTCTCATGTAATAACTAAATTGTTTGGCTGGTAATGTGGCTTGTGGCGCCGTCCTAAAACCAAAGGTCACTGATGTCAACATTAGCCGCAAAAATTGGTTTGGTAGCGCAGAGAATTCACGGTGATGCCGTTTCCTTGCTCATTTTCAAAAAAATGTGGGCCGATGATGCCGTCTAACCACAAACCGCACTTTATATACACTTTCCTTGGATATGATGGTTTTTCGAGGACTGTTTGTGAATTTTATGAGCCCCATATGCGACAATTTTGTTTGTTAACACAACCGCCTAATTGAAAATGGGCCTCATTACTAAAGATGATTTTGTTGGAAAATGCTTTGTTTTCGTTCAGTTTTCCAAACAGCCACTTTCGACGCGAATAATCGTTGGCTGGCTTTAATTCTTGAACGATTTGCACTTCATAAGCGTGAAGATGAAGATCTTTATGCAAAATGTCGCGCTAAGTTCCTATGGTGATGTCCAATTGTTGCGACCTTCAACGAGTTAATGTTTTAGACTCATTCTCAACACTTTGCTGTACAGCGGTAATATTTGCATCACTACGGCCACTACGAGCGCATTGTTTTGATCTGTTGTCAGTAGCAGTACGGTAAGCGATTAAATTACGCACAGCGGTCTCAGAAGGAGTCTGAATACGAAGTGATACAGTAAAATTTTCATCATTTTAATAGTAAATTTTCACAATTAAAATTCTTTGTTAAAGAGTTTAGCGTTCCTCAGTTAAAATTTCCCAATTGACAGGCTGACAGCTCAATTCTTGACATTTCATCGTTGGACAGCCAATTTACTTCTTAGTCTCAAATTTGCTCACTTTGTACTATGATAAGCGCAGGATATTTTGTTTAAACAGAATTACTTAGATAATAACTTTGCTTAGCATCTAAATTTTTTTCAGAATTCAGCAGCGTGCAATATGTAACAGAACAGAAGGTGAGCAGTCCAACCAACAGAAGAAGACTAGCACTCCAACCAACAACCCTCGCACTACCTAACCAGTATACTAACCACGGGGACGTTTTTCTTTATATTTTCCTAAAAAACATTTAACTACAGCTGGTCACCTTGACATACTAAACACACTGTAAGCATGTGTATGTGTGTGTGTTTGCATTGCAGACCTCGGTCACACTCCTCTAAGCGGAGGGATTTTATTTTAATTAATGTAATAGTTTCTTATCTTATTAAATTTTCTACTTTTTTTACTTTACTCTCTGTCTCTCTTATACTCTCTTCTCTTTTATAATAAAAAAAAAAATGACAAAATTCAGTTTTGGAGAAAATAAAATCAAAAACACTGGTGTCCGCCGTAAGTTGAAAAAAATTTTAAATTCATAGAGAAAGACAATTAAAAACTTTTTTATTTAAAAGTTTATTTCAATTTTAATGATGTATGACAAATTGAATTATAATAAATAAATATTTAAACAACAAAATTATTGTCAATAATCTATTAAAATATTTCACAATCAAGTTGTTTTCATATTGATTAGTAGGCTGGGCAACTTGTTAGACAAGTTGTTTTATTAAAAGGAACCCATAAAAAGTGTCATAAAAATTAATGATGAAATAAAATAAAGAAGAAACTAATAATCTTAGGGCGCCATATAAAAAAATGAAAAAAAGAAATCAACAAAAAAACAATTCTGCTAAAAATATGACAAAATTATGCATATACATACGAGTACATACATATATACCGTTAGCGTCAAAATAATGTGTACAACCTCAATCTCAACAATTAAGTATTCATTTCAATCTATTAAAATACGATGATTTTGAAAATTTTATATTTCTTTAGGAGTGTATTTAAAGCTTTATAAAATCCATAAAAAACAACAACAAAATTCTTCCAAAAAATTAAAATTAAAAAGGGTCCGCCAAATTATTTTTTTTTTTTTGAAAATTCTAGAAAAAAACTACTGAATATTTTCTCAAATTTCTTTTTTTTTTTTGAAAGTACAACCCTTCCGGTTAATTATGGAAAATAATTTCATTCAAATGGCTGCCACGGCTGGCCATGCAGTAGCCTACACGATCGGTCCAATTTTTAAGCACGTTATCGATTGTGGGCAGCCGAATTTCGCCAATGACTTCACGTATATTGTCCTTTAAAGCGACAATTGTCTCTGGCTTGTTGGCGTAACACTTATCTTTTACGCCACCCCACAAATAATAGTCCAACGGTGTCAAATCGGAGCTCCGAGGTGGCCAAACTACATCAGCTCTGCGATCTTCAAAAATAGGGCGCAAAACATCAAGTGTAGCTTCGGCTGTGTGGCACGTAGCGCCGTCCTCTTGAAACCAAATGTTGCTAATATCCTCCTCTTCAATTTTTGTAAAAAAATTCGTTAAAGATGGCCCGATTATTATCGCCATTGACTGTAACGGCCACTCCTTGCTCATTTTCGAAGAAAAATGGCCCAAATATGCCTCCGCACCAAACAGTGACTCGTCTTGGGTGTATCGGCTTTTCAATATATGCGTGCGGGTTTTCTGTGCCCCAAATGCGACAATTTGGCTTGTTTACATACCCGCCAAGATCAAAATGAACTTCATCTGAAATGATGATTTTTAATGATTTTAATGTCGCAATATTTCCCAGCGTTGTTCAAGCGTATTCGTTCAGCGGAAGGATAAAACTAATTATCTGTCAAATCAGACATGAGCTAAGGGTTACCATTCACGAAATAAGCACTAGTTGAAAAAAAAACGTTAGATGGCGGACCCGATACAACAAAACCTTCATTTTAAACGTGTCAAAATAAAGTTCACAAGAAAAAAAACCATCCTACGAAAAATAATGAAATAAAAATACCCGGGAAGTGATACCTTTTTTTTGAAGGCGCTGTCGCCTACAACACCAATTATATTTTGGAAATTTAGTAACAGCGCCTAAATTTTGAATAACGAATAAAGAAGAGGTTTTTACTATCTTCGTGCACTTATACGTTTTATTAGCTTAGATCTATTAAATGGTGTACCTATACTTTACTTAAGTAAGCTTAAGGAATCTGTTTATTATATTATATATATTGTTACGTTTTTACCTTTTTAAAAACGTGTTTTTAAGAGTTCGTAGATTGTAGTTAAAATAAAATAAATTTTGTGTTTGGTTTTAATTAAAAATCCTTTATTCAACACAGTTTTGTGCACCACTGCTTGTAATTTTTTTACAGGCAAGAACAACTTTATAAACAACAACAGTTACTCGACAGATCTTTCTTCCTAAAGATCTTCCAACCCTTTTGAGTTATAACTTCGGTTCCATTACAACCTTTTCAACCAGAGGTTATCCACATTTAACTCTCTTTACTGAGTTAGCTCCAACTAAGCTGGTTTTTTTACTTCACTACTAGCTTCACGAGTTTACTCCTCATAAGCTCTCTTCACGCCAATAACACATTCGTTGAGTTAACTTTACTTAAACTGTACTCGCTGAGTTTACGACACATAAACTGATTGCTGTTCGCATCGGTGTGCTTTTTATATGGCTGAGTAAACAACACATCGACAGCTCTCGAACCTCTCGATATTTCAGGTAGAGCCCATTTCTTTCTTTTAATGCCTTTTTAGTTCTTTTGTACCCATGCGTATGTGAACATCTGCCTCTTTCAGATCTTAGTATTTGTTGTTGCTTTTTTATTGGCTGTTACTTGTTTTCTGTGCTGCTTAATTATTGTTGTTGCCGTGTTATTTTTATTTACTTTATCTCTGCTAATGGTTGTTGTTATAGATTTGGTTATGTGTAAACAGCACATATAGTTGTTCTTGCAGCTTTAGTTTATTTATTTTAGCGATGTAATAAAAGCTGTGGTGCCCAACCTTATTTTCGTAACAATATTGTTACGAAATGTGTTACGATGTGTGTTTTTATTTCTATTTTCGTAACAATATTGTTACGAAAACAATACTGTTATGAAAATAAAAATAAAAACACACATCAGCGCTTTTAAAACTGTATTTTAGGATTTTGGCATATTTGCCATTTAAGTGTCACCCTGTCAATCCTGTACTTATTTCCGTTATCGGACAGCACTAACAATTCGACCATATATGTTACATTTGAATTAACGGATATAAGAGGATATGAGACATTTTCGGAACTTTCCAAACTGTAGGCAATTAAGTATATAAAGAGGCTGCTTTACCTACATGTCAGTTAGTTATCGTTCAGCTGTCATAAAGTAAAGTCTGTTTAGACGTAAATAAAATGTGTTGTATAAACGAATCTTAATTTGCTGTATTAAGAAAAACTGTATAAAAGTTATAGTGGAGTAAATAAAAGCTGTAAAACAACGACAAAGTGGTGTTGAATTTTATTTTAACGCAATTTAAACGAACTCAAACTTTTTAAAACTATATTATATTATAATACCATACCATTCGCATCCACATCCAGTTGATATAATTTTCCATAACCATGACATGAAACATACACAGGGTTTAGTTTGACCGATTAGGTATGTTGACATTGAAGGCCGTTCTGATATGGAGCTTATGCGCATAGCTCTTCAATTCAAGAAAATTACACGGGAAAAAGTCTAACGGGTACAAATTTCATGAATTCGGTGGCCAGTTCATATCATTTATACGTCAGATGGTGGTGCCCTGTAAATTTAGCCGCGGAATTTTAAATATGGCATGAGCTTTGTGACACATAACTTCAACCAGTTAAAGAAGCTGATAGCGATCAACCTATAGATCTTACCCTTGGCGGTGATGGTTGTCAGCCTAATGATGAATGAATGAATCGGCCTCATATACGTGGTTTTATTTAATTTCATATGGGTGTTTCCAATATAAGTGAAAAAGACAGAAAAGTCAGCGATTAGCATTAAATGATGCCTATATTACACAAGAAGACTTTGCCTACTTCCTGAGAAGGTTGCAGTAGCTGCCATTTTTCATTGCATTATTGTAACTTCTAGAGCAGTCCTTATATGGGAGACTTTTTTTCCTGAGTATTATTCCATATATGTATAGCGTTTTCAGACCATATTTTCTACGTTTTATGGATAGAGAGGATCTAAGAACACTTACAGGTCTCTACAGAATGAATAACAACACTAGCACTTGCAGATGCTGCTGTAAGGAAGAGATGTCAGTGGAGCAAAGGCTACTACTATACATATATATTTTGGGTGAGCAGAACTGCTTCCATTGCAGACGGCGTTTTGGTACCTAGACCCAGTGAGCCTGTGAGTAACAAGGCGAGGCACAAAAGATCAAAGGTGCAACGGGCTGTTTTGGGTTTGACCAAACTTAACCGAGCTTCAAAATTTAAGCTCGCTTCAAAGCGAAGTGAAATACTTACAAGTACCACGTTACCGCCTAACCAAATCCGAGTTATTTTAGCACATGTCAAGGTGTACAACAACGGTGACTATAATCTTTAAATTAAAATACAGAACATGGAATTACTTAACCAACAACTATAAAATATATACCATTAGAAGAAGGTGGCGTGGTTAAAGTGCTTGCATACCATACATAACCTAGCAGCTCAGGTTCTAATCCCAACTATGACAGGGAAAATTTGCGCCATCTGCTCAAAAATTAGAATAATTAATTACCTTGAATCCTTTTCAGATATCCGACACACCGATAAAAATCTTTCACCAAACAAATTGCACTGCAAATGATAGATTCTGAAACCGCTAAATGGATAATCATTAAAACAGTGTTGTTGATACAAAAACTACGTAAATTTTTTAAATACCTTTTGAAGCATGCAAATACAGAACAAATACTAAACAGTGAATAAAATACAAAATATTTTAATATTTTTTTCACTTTATATACGAAGGCAGGTTGACATTGAAGCTACCTAGCCCCAGATGGCTAAACAAACACAAAACCTTTTCCTTTTTCAGAAATTACGATCTGTCAAACGTCAGCTGTTAAAATTTTAGCCCAATTCATCGATTAGTTTATTTGTTGTAGTCGTTTAAGTAATCAACTTTTGTGTTTCTTGGAAAATGGAAAAAAGTGAATTTCGTGTAGTGATTAAACACTATTATTTGAAAGGCAAAACGGCGAAAGAGACAAAAGAAAAGCTTGATAAACATTACAGCGAATCTGCTCCGTCAGATTATATGGTAAAATATTGGATTGCTGAATTTAAACGGGGCCGAACAAGCACTGCAACAATATCATCAATAGGAAGGCCCAAAAAGGTGGTTACTGAATGATCGCCGGGTCAAAATACGTGAGATTGCTGAAATGGTAAACATATCATATGAACGTGTGTTCAACATTTTGCATGAACATTTTCATATGAAAAAGCTATCGGCAAGATGGGTGCCGCGTTTGCTCAGTGTTAAACAAAAACGAGTTCTACAGATCACTTCACAGCGGTGTTTAGACATAATAAAGCATAATCCTGCTGATTTTTGGCGTAGATTAATAACTGTTGATGAAACGTGGATTCGCCACTACACACCTGAAATCAAAAATCAATCAAAGCAATGGGTAGAAGCTGGTGGAAGTGCTGCGAAGAAGACGAAGACAGCGAAATCGGCTGGCAAGGTTATGGCCACTGTATTTTGGGATGTACACGGAATATTGCTCATCGATTATCTTGAAAAGGGATTCACAAACACTAGGAGAAATCCACTTCGAATTGGTTTATCATCCACCTTATAGTCCAGATTTAGCGCCTAGTGACTTTTTCCTGTTTCCAAACTTGAAAAAATGGCTCGCAGGGAAAAGATTCATCTCAAACGAAGAAGTGATTACCGAAACTAATGCGTATTTTGAGGAGTTCCCAAAATCGTATTATTCAGATGGTATAAAATAGTTGGAAAATCGTCTTACTAAGTGTATTGAGCTAAAAGGAGACTATGTTGGGAAATGAATGGTTTTTGAAAAAAAATTTTTTTTCCTACTTATGTAGCTTCAATATCAATCCGCCCTCGTAGAACAACAACAATAATAATACGGCATGAATGACCACCGTAAGTGAAACTGGCATGCCTTTTTCAGCAGGTGGTCACAATATAGGTCATCTATGTAGCCATTCTTAATTCACATCTAAATTTCGCTCCAAATCATTTCCTTTTTCTTTAAGCAGCTCTTAATTATTACTCCCATTATATGAAAACCGACAGGGTTGGGTATTAAGCTTTACTAAATAAATAGCAAAAAACCAGTAGCAAAAAAAATAAAACATTCTTGTAAGTGGCTACTGCATAAAGATATTAAGTGGTTAACCGTTATTTACACCAATAAAAACAACAACAACAATAACAACTGCACTATATAAGAAAGAATATGATTAATGGCTTAAATAATAATAATTTATTACAGTTTATCCATAGTTGTAATGCAAACAACCCTGTAAGAAAACAATATGGCGTCAGCCAATTTCCCTCACCTCTTTTCGTTCAAAATTATTAACTAAAAAGATAATTCTTAAGAAATTTCCTATTAAAGAAAAAAATGTTTTCTTAATTTATTTATTTTTTTTTTATTCAGAATTATTACAAAACATGGTCAAAGTGGTTAGGCAGAGGAGCATTAGATTAAGGGGGTTAGAGGTATAACAAAATGATTAATACTATATTATAAATAAAACAAGAAAATAATACAAAAAGTTTTAAGTTTTTAATTGGAAAATATGTTTCCTGTAGAGTGAAAAAGGTTGTTAAGTTTAAAGATAAAATTAATAAATAACTCCCAGCTGTGGCTACACAAAGATGAGAGCAGTTTGATAACAACGATGCTTAGGAACAAACTAAAAGGGGTGATACATTGCCAAACAATTGTTACAAACATCGCAAATAGCCAATCGCATACATGAATAACTTACTTTTCCTTGCGATTGGTTATTTGCGACGTTTGCAAAAAAATGTTTGCCAATGTATCACCTCCTTAAAGAATTTTTCGTAACTGGAAATGAAATATGGATTCATAACATTTTGTATTTAAATATCGTAACCTTTAAACTGCTTTTTATTGAACTGCTGACCCCAAATAAAATGCAAAGGTTAACTTGAAAGATAATGAAATCAGGACACTACTACTTCAAAATCGAGCCAAACTCAAAAACAATTGTCAAGACTATTTGGTTAGGTAGGGTGCTGAGATTCTGCCTTAGAGGAATGGAATCCCACTTAGGCCAGAGGTTTGGCCCATTGTCATAATACAAGCATCAACTCGGGGATCAAAAAGTCTTCATAGGAAACCATTTTGAACCATCTTGCAATTGCGGTGACATTTTTGTAAAGTTCAGTCCAAGATGATAAGAAATAGCAGCCCAAAAACATCTGTGGTCTGATAGAAAGTGCTGAACACTGACACATGAGGTGAAAACCAGTTTCCTCGCCCTCATCAGAGCTACAACTCCTGCAATAATCATGCAAGGAGAATGCAAATCTATTAGCATACTACCAATCAGACAATAACCCGTGAGAACAACAATTGTGCGGTGGAAGGTCATTCGGCTTAGGGAAAAAACATATTTAGTCCTCTTTTTATCGAGTTCGGCTCAGCAGAGCCTGAAGATGAAGCATGTTCTCGCGTGCTCCCAATGAGATTGAGCCACACCATATACCGATCGAAGAATATTCATCTTAAACGAGACAATCAAGAAACCAATGATATGCTCTTGTTCGTAAGTATCCAGCTCAGTACCCGTACTAGGCGGACGTGGTGTAGTGGTTAGCGCACGCTTAATAACACAAACGATCAAGGTTCGAGCCACAGCAGAGAACATGACAAAGAACAATTTAATTGTGGTTTCGAATGTTTAATAAAGAGGCTTTAACTTTCCTCCAGACAAGTCCGTCTAAAAAATAAAACAGAAGAAACCCCAGACGAACATCAATCGAACGATCAGAAAAACACGCCATCTACTGGTAAAAAATTACAATGTTAGAGTAAAGATCACCACCAGTTAGCAAGGATTTTCACTACTACGCAAAATCATATGGAGGAAGCTACAGTGGATTAATCATCTATTTAGTTTGAAAGATCAAATTGATTAGAGAAACTGAAACAAAGCATGCTTTGTGGAACGGAGAAAAAAACGCACTAGCCAGTAAATCAGCATGTATGAAACTTGCCTTTGAATGACCCAACATTTCCATGAGAAACCAGCGGAATTAATGGTCGAAAATAGGCGTCCAGGTGACGCTAGTAAGAGACTTGATGGCAGCTTGACTGTCCACGTAAATAAGAAGATTTCCGGAGAAAATCCCGCCACTTAAGAGACATTGCATAGCCCTCAATATGTCCGTAACGCTGGCAAGAGACTTGATCGCAGCTTGACTGTCTGAGTAAATCAGATGACTTTCGGGGAAAATTCCGCCACTCACCAAACATGGCACAGCTCTCAGTAAAGCTGTAACCTTCGTCTGAAATACACCACAGTGGGTAGGCAATCTATAAAACAGTTTAATGTAAGAATCCTCTATGTATATACCACATCCCACTCTGTCCAGCATCTTGGAGCCGTTGGTATAGAGCAATTTGAGTAAATTCCTGTTTGCTAGATAATAAGTATCTCGTGGGTATATCGAAGTCAAATCTCCTATAGAGAAAATTATGAGGGAACATGTAAACGACCCGAGTATGTCTGTGGTCCTCAAAGATCGCTGTGTGTATATATCGGGTCCGCCATCTAACGTTTTTTTTTCAACTAGTGCTTGTTTCGTGAATGGTAATACTTAGCTCATGTCTGATTTGACAGATAATTAGTTTTATCCTTCCGCCGAACGAATATGGTTGCATATATGCTTCTTTCGCTTCGCTCAGTGGGCCTGCGATCGACTTACAGAAGATGCCGATTTTGCCAAAAAAAATCATCTTTTCAGATGAAGCTCATTTTGATCTTGGCGGGTATGTAAACAAGTAAAATTGTCGCATTTGAGGCACAGAAAACCCGCACGCATACGCCGATACACCCAAGACGAGTCACTGTTTGGTACGGATTTTGGTCCAGAGGCATAATTGGGCCATTTTACAGTCAATGGCGATCGTTATCGGGCCATGTTGAACGAATTTTTGTTCACAAAAATTGAGGAGGAGGATATTAGCAACATTTGGTTTCAACAGGACGGCGCTACGTGCCACACAGCCGAAGCTACACTCGATGTTTTGCGCCCTGTTTTTGAAGATCGCATTAGCAGCCGCAGATCTGATGTCGTTTGGCCACCTCTGAGCTGCGTTTTGACACTTTTGGACTATTATTTGTGGAGTGCCGTCAAAGATAAGTGTTACGTCAACAAGCCAGAGACAATTGACGCTTTAAAGGACAATATTCGTGAAGTCATTGGTGAAATACAGCTGCACACAATCGATAATGTGCTTAAAAATTGGACCAATCGTGTAGGCTACTGCATGGCCAGCCGAGGCAGCCATTTGAATGAAATTATTTTCCATTATTAACCGGAAGGATTGTACTTTCAAATAGAAAAAGAAATTTGAGAAAATATTCGGTAGTTTTTTTATAACATTTAAAAAAAAAATTATTTGGCGGACCCTTTAGTTCAGATTAGGCCAGGAATGGATCTCTGCTTCAGAAGAAGATCGGTGAAGTGCCAGTTAACTACGTATAGCAAATCTGGCTTTGGTTGGAGTGGAGTATAGTAGTGCACTGGTGATCAGGACAGCTGCCTGTCTGCCCACCCTGTTTATCAGCTAACAAATACACTGAAACTTAAACATCGTCCATCAAATATGAGCTCCGTAAAGTAGAGCAGGTTCTACTACAAACTCCAGCAGCATTTTTAAAAGCATTTGTCAGCGTTAGAAATTCGAGCAAAAGCAAGAAAATGAAGTATCACACAAGCTAAAGCCACCAGACGCTAAAAGATGCGTGGCATGGCTGAAAAGCGACTAGAACGTCATAGAAGGAAGTCATTTTTGTATGGAATCATTATCAATTTGAAGCAATTTAGGTCAACAACAACAACTGTCCGTTTGAACAGTGCCTTTGATCTTGAAAATCCTCATTAATTTTTTTGTTTAAAAATTTTTTAAATACTTAACGAGTGAAGACTAACTGTAACAAATTAAATCATGATTAATTTAAAAATATTAAAAAATTTTTTTCTTTTTAATTCTCATCGAAAAACATTTCTATTCCGACGACTAGACCCCATCGCAAAATCAAATAAATTTTCAAATATTTTAAAATGATTTATCAGGCATTTTTATGCGCTCTTCCTCACACAGAGCTGGAAATGTAAAATCAAATGTTAAATGATTTTATCAATCATCTGCTACCCCTTTATACCAAACTCACACGTCGTACACATATACTCCCTCATAGAGAAAGAGGTGTAGAGAGAGAAAGGGAGAGAAGGTATAGAGAAAACTGATTAAGAGCTGATAAATCAATTGCTTCAAAAATCAAAGACTAGATTGTTAAATGAGGTGTAAATACATTTTATTTTTTCATCATTCTTTTCATTTAAACTGCTAAAAAGGCAAAAAGCGTCAGACCAACTTTTTTTCCTCGATTTTCTTTCATTAAACGGCATAATTATTTTAACTTTTTTCTTCTTCAAACAATAACAAAAATAAAATTGCTTTCTATTGAAAAAATTATAAATAATTTTTCAATAAAAGAAGAAAAAAGAAAAAAATCAATAAAAAAAAACCGAACAGGCGCCAGTGTCAGTACCATAAAAACATACAAAATAAATTTCTAAATAACTCAGCCTTCAAGCGACGGCCAACAATTTTTAACACATTTAGGGCCAATAAAAATGTTTACAGTTTTACTCCGAATTGCTTAAAAATTAAACGATTAAAAAAAATAAAATATTTTTTACAAATTTCCTATTACTCAGGTTCATATAGTAGAGTCAGTTGTGTAACCATGTGTCCAAAGATCTTGCATCGCTTGGCCTTGTCTCATTAATCAAGCACTTGCTTTAACCAAGGCGGTGACAATATTCTAAACACCCGTTGCAAAACTATTTTTGTCGTTGAATTTTCTATGACCAAGGCAGTTCAATCTTCTCTTCCTCCTCTTCTCTTCCTCCACCGAGTCATTGCAGCTTTAGTAGAAATTATTATATGAGATAGCTCTTGAACCGGTCTACCAAGATGTAGAACGAATATACATAATTCCTTGCAACTAATCTGGGCACTTAAGGGGTGGCGTGGTTTAGTGGTTAGAGCGAAGGCAGACAACACAAGCGGCCCAGGTTCAAATCCCAATAGAGGACATTACAAAAAAAATTTATTTGCGGTTTCGATTGTTTAATAAAGAGACTTCAAACACCCTACAGACAAATGCAAATAAAAAAGTCTCCCTGACTTGGCAGCTTACCTCTGGCGATGATAAAAAACATCAAACGAATGGTCGGGAGAAAACGCTGGAATAGCCTCCGAGTGACGGTCCCAGCGTTGCGATTTGAGTTTTTTTTTTTTGTTAAGTTGGTACATCTGTTTTTGATGTCCCCGCTAAATCTAAGCGTTATGGCTTGACATTTGCAAAAGCTACGTAGCCAAGAGTACATCTATTAATTTTAGAAATGGATTTAAATTTGCAACAAAAAACTTGTATTAAATTTTGCGTAAAACACGGATTTAATGGTGGAAAAGTGTTTCGGAAACTATTCGCTAAAGAAAACGGTAGTTTACCAGTGGCAGGAGCGATTCAAAAGTGAGCGTGAGTCAATTGAAGATGTTGAACGCAGTGGCAGATCATCGACATTAAAAACCGACGACAACATTGATAAAGTAATAGAAGTGTTGGTGAATAATCACAAATTAACCATCAGAGAGATAGCGGAGGACTTAAACATCGCCTATGGATCGATCCAAGATTGTTTGGCTAATGATTTGGGTTTCCGTCGTGTAGCAGCAAAGTTGGAGTCAAAGGACCTCAATTTTATGCAAAAAGAAAGAGACCGTGTTAAATTCGCAAAAGACATGAGTACGACACGAAATCCAAACATTAGGCAAAAGAGCTGAGAACAAAAAAAAAGTCGTTTCAGACAAAAAGGAATCATGAATTTTTACCAGAAGGCCAAACAGTAAACAAAGAGTATTATTTGGGCGTTTTGCGCGGAGCGATTCGCCGAAAGAAATCAGAATTGTGGACAGAAAACTAGTGGATTTTTCACTGTCGAACAGTGCCATCATTATTCGAAATTTTTTGACGAAAAATGCAACAAATTTGGCTACCTGTGACTTCTTTCTGTTCAATCGAGTTAAAAAACCATTACGAGAAACGCGTTTCAGCAGCCGAAAGGAAATGATGAAAAAATCGCAGGAAGCACTGATGGACATACCAAAAACCGACTATAAAAAATGCTTCGAGGAGTGGATCCAGCGTTGGTATAAGTGTGTTGTAGTCCATGGGGATTACTTTGAGGGGGACAATATAGATTGAGATGAATAAAATTGTATTTTTAATTTTTTGAATAAATTCCGGAACTTTTTGATTACGGTGGTACTGGGAAAAATTACAAGCACCACCGCCACTTAGCAAGGATCTTCACCACTATACATAATCATATATGTATAAGCGAGCTGATACTGATACTGACACAAAGCAATGGATGCTTTGTGGAAAGCCAATATGCTCCCCAGAGGAGTGAAGGAGAAAAAAAAAAATAGGGGCACGTTAACACTTAGCTTATTCTTCTGCCATGCAAAATTTGATAATATATTTCAGGTTTTGCAACGAGTTACCGAAATATTGAGGGTAAATAAAAAACGGACAAACTTGGCTAGGCATGGATCAATAATCTACATTACTCATGCGGAATCGGTTTTCCCACTACATACTAGTTAGCTAAGGCAAAAAGCAAATTTCCACAGAATATCATCGAATCAAGGGCCGTAGGTGGATTAGTCAGACAAACCTGCAGAATCAGCAGGCCGCTTTTATCATAAAGCGAACTAGGAAAAACCTCAACTTTATTGACTATAAAACATAATAATGCTGGCAGGTAGGGAGCGGTGATAACTGATTCTAGTGCTACTGGAAAGCAAGCTACCAGAACGAAAACTTCTAGTTGTAATCTTCCTTTATGAATGCCCTGCCATGTGAAGAGAAAGAGAGATTAAATCCTTGAAAAACTTTGGATATTAGCCGACTAATGACGTTTCTCAGCCGCACGGACTGAGTATAATCGTGCATTACATAGCCGTTTTAACAAGTTAGTAGCGAGGTTTTGGCAACAAAAAGGAGTGGAAGTGTTAATTGGATTTTTCGGATCACTACACACATCAACCAATCAATCAAAATTTGTATGACAAACTTCTTTCGGAATAAAAATTTTCTTACCACATTGTTCACACACATGTGTTCCTAAGAAAATTTTAATTTTTATATATTTTGGTCTAAGTAAATATATTTATAAAAAGTTTTTTCGGAGTAAAAATCATACAAAAAATTCGGAGTAAACATTTCATTAATTTTATTTGGAACAAAAATATTGTACAAGGTGCAGAAATGCTAATTGGATTTTTCGGATCACCATTCATATCAATCAACCAACCCAAAATTTGTATAAAAAAAAACTTCTTTCGGAGTAAATATTTTCTTACCAAATTTTTCTCAAAGTAAAAATATTCGTAGGAAGATGCATTCCTTAGGAAATTTTAATTTTTATGTTTTTTTTTGTCGGAGTAAAAATATTTATAAATTTTTTTTCGGAGTAAAGAATTAAAAAAAAAAAACAATTTTCGGAGTTAATTTAGGAGTATTTGAGAGCAAAGTTCTTTGTGAAATTTTTTGGACCCATCTGAGTTGGCGGAAAACATCGATGTTGTATGAACAATGAGCTGTATGCCGATATTGCCATAGTTAAACGTATTACGTTGCGACAATTACGTTGGCTAGGTCATGTTGTGAGAATGCATGTACATGCTACAGCTTAAAAGTTATTTGAGTAGGCACCTGTTAATGGTTATCGCAGAAGGGGAAGACTGAAATTCTGATGGAAGGATCATGTAGAGGAAGACATCTCGAAACTTGTTGGCAGAACTTAAAGAAGTAGTGCAGAAGATCGTAAAGCTTGGAGATTGATCTATCTTGGGCCACTGGAACAAACGCTTTGTGACGACCGCCCAAGTAAGTAAAAAATTTTATATATTTTTTTTTTTTTTAACTTAAACATTTTCTTATAGAATGAAAAATTTTCTGCACAATAGTTTTTTCCGGATAAATAGTTAATAATTTCCTTTTTCGAGGTAAAAGTTGTCTTCCGATTTTTTTCGGAATAAAGTTTTTCATAAAAAAAAAATTTTTTTTTAAGTAAAAATTTGTGTTCTGAATAAGATTTTTATGCAAATTTTTTCGGAATGAAGATTTTCTTTATATGTATGTATAGCGTGTTTTTTATAGAGGAATAGAACTTTAAGTTGGCATTACTTTTCAAGATGGCGAACGATTTAACAGCTGTCTAGTGATTTATTCTCGGTTTGGTTTGGCAATTTATCATGAATAGACTCACGCCCGGCGTAGATTCGTCGAATGGGCCCAAAACGAGATTACCGTGGTTCCCGATTTTCATAAGCGAATTTTGTTTAGCGATGAAGCGCACTTCTGATTGAATGGCTACGTCAAAAAACAAAACTGCCGCATTTGGAGTGAAGGTAATCCTCAAGTGCATGTGGAAACACCGTTCCAGCCAGATAAACTGACTGTTTGGTGCGCTTTACTGGCTGGTGGAATCATTGGTACGTACTTTTTCAAAAAACAATGGTGGCCAGAACATTGCAGTCAATGGTGATCGGTATAGAGCCATGATTACTAACTTTTTCATTCCTGAATTGAATAACCATGATGTCCAAGAGATGTGGTTTCAACAAGACGGCGCAACATGTCACACAGCTCGTGCCACAATAGATTTATTGAAAGACACGTTTGGTGACCGCCTAATTTCACATTTTGGACCTGTGAATCGGCCTCCAAGATCTTGTGATTTAACACCGCTAGACTACTTTCTGTGTGGCTATGTTAAGTCATTGGTCTACGCGGTAAGGCCACAAACGCTTGACCATTTGGAAGACAACATTCGCCGTGTTATTGCCGATATACGGCCACAAATGTTGGAAAAAGTCATGGAAAATTGGACGTCCAGATTGGTATACATCCGCGCCAGCCGTGGCGGTCATATGCCAGAAATCACATTTAAAATGTAATGCCATAAGATTATCTTCCGGATAAAAAAAATTCATGTCAATCGAATAATCCATAATAATAAAGTTCTATACCTCTTTAAAAAACACCCATTATATACTGTATATACATACAGTATGTATATACTGTATATTTGTACATATGTACATATTTATATATTTTTTTTTTGAGTAAAAATTTTTATAATTTTTTTTCGGAGTAAAACTTTTGACTACATTTTCATAAACTAATTTTCATTATTATTTTTTTAATTTTTTCAGAGTAACTATTTTTCGATATGTAGACATACTTTCGGAGTAATTTTCAAAGTTTCAATTGGTTTAAATTTTGTATTCAATGCTTTTCACTGTAAATAACTTTTTGTTAAAACTTTAAACATTCTTTCAAAAAATTTTCGGAGTGGCTTTTAATAATTACTAAAATATATTTAAAAGATATTATAAAAATTGAAGAGCACTATATACAAAATTAGCACCAATTAAAACTATTAAAATTACTCCGAAAATATGTCTACATAGCGAAATCTATTTACTCCGAAATTATCTACAAAAATTATAAAAACTTGTTTATGAAGATGCGGTCAACAAAAAAAATATGTTTATGCAATAATACAAGTTTTTACTCCGAAAAAATTATTTGCGATTATAATTACAACTGAAATTTTACTTAATTCATTTTAGTTGCGATTGAATTTAATACTATTTTATTTTTTATTAAATAAATGTCCCATATATGTCATATTTTATCTTTTAGTTTAAAAATAATCTTTTTTAGGAGACTTTATATGAGTTTTTAACGCCTTTTTCGATTTATTTGTTTGGCATAAACAGTTTTCATTTTATATTTTTGTATGATAAAGACTACGTACACACATACATTTCTGTCTTAGTTTGACTTTCATATTTATTTATGTTTTCTTTTCCAAAAATGTCATAATTTGACATTTTTATGTGCAGTTTGACTAATTCGCTCATTTGCTTTTGCCTCACAAGAATAAAAATATAAAAATTAAACAAATAATTTCTATACTTATAGCTCCCGAATGCTCTTTAAAGAAATGCAACCAACCCACTGTAAAAGAAGAGAAACGTAAACACACCACATGTAGGTGTAATACTCGCATAAATATATAGGAAGTAGGAGAGTGAAAGAGAAAAAAGTGCATGCGTTTTTTGTGTGTATGTGTGTAAGCACGTGTAAAAGTCAGTGTGACCATCTTAGCTTTTTTTAAGCTAAATTTAGCTTTTTTATGTGCGATTTAGTTTTGAAATTTTTCATTTAGCTTTTTTTAGCTTTTTTAAGATATTTATTTAGCTTTTTTTAGCCCTTTCTGGCATATCAACAAAATAGTACAAACATTGTAAAGTCTGACATCAAAAAACACTAACAATAGTTTCTGCATTGCTTACATACTTATAGAAAATTGATATTCTTTTTCATATGCGTTGGACAGAAAAGTTAAAAATATTGCTTTTTGTTGCCCTTTTTATAATTTTTTCTTTTCTTAAATTTAATACAAAAAAGAGGGTTTTATGTTTATCTCTGAAAAAGTTGGCTTTTGAAATCCTTGATATTTCTTAATTTTAAACGACGTTTAGTTACATAGAATAGAAGAAGTGCGACACTTTTTGTCAGAAAAGAAAATGAAACAAGAAATTAATTTGATTATAGATTTGTTCCATTTAATGTCTCAAAAAGTGTTGCCAACTTAGTTAAGAAATTTAATATTTCTCTGGTTTTGTTTCTTAGCCTGTTGTGTTTATTACTCAAATACAATTTTGTCCCATAAATCGGACAAAAATAATTTGAGTGTGCAAATGGAGCACTTGCTTGAAAGATGACATTTCAATTTACATTTCTGGTCAATGAAGTTTTTTAAATCGTCTCTAGTGGTAAATTCATACGTTTTAAGTAAATCAGTACGGGGAATAAAAAGGGAAGAGGAATGAGGATATTAAAGAAATCTTAATTAAGGTTAGATTATTTCACTGCCAGTGGACATTTTTGATTCGTCGAAAATTGGCTAAGAACTTTCAATTCATGCACCCTTGAGAACGAATTCTGCCTTTTTTCAAGTTCTGCTCAACTCTCATAAATATAATATAAAATATAAGCCAATGGCTAATAATAAAATTGACTTAATAAAACCAAAATTTACCAGAAATTTTTTCTACAACCTTATTTAAGACTACCTACTGCCCGAGAGCTTATATACATATAAATGGTCCGCCAAATAAAATGCGGACCATTTTTTTGAAAATGCTATAAAAAAACTACTGAATAAATATTCTCAAATTTCCTTTTTTATTTGAAAGTACAATCCTTCTGGTTAATAATGGAAAATAATTTCATTCAAATGGCTGCCTCGGCTGGCCATGCAGTAGCCTACACGATCGGTCCAATTTTGAAGCACATTATCGATTTTGTGCAGCTGTATTTCACCAATGGCTTCACGAATATTGTCCTTTAAAGCGTCAATTGTCTCTGGCTTACCTATGACAGCACCCCACAAATAATAGTCCAACGGTGTGAAATCGCAGCTCCGAGGTGGCCAAAAGACATCAGCTCTGCGGCTGGTAATGCGAAATTCAAAAACAAAGCGCAAAACATCGAGTGTAGCTTCGGCTGTGTGGCACCTAGCGCCGTCCTGTTGAAACCAAATGTTGCTAATATCCTCCTCTTCAATTTTTGTGAACAAAAATTCTTTCAACATGGCCCGACAACGATTTCCATTGACTGTAACGGCCACTTCTTGCTCATATTCGAAGGAAAATGGTCCAATTATGCCAAACAGTGACTTTTCTGGGGTGTATCGGCTTTTCAATGTATGCGTGCGGGTTTTCTGTGCTCTAAATGCGGCAATTTTGCTTGTTTACATACCCGCCAAGATCAAAATGAGCTTCATCTGAAAAGATGATTTTTTTTTGTTTGGCAAAATCGGCAAAGTAATGTCGCAATATTTCCCAGCGTTGTTCAAGCGTATACACAACCATATTCGTTCAGCGGAAGGATAAAACTAATTATCTGTCAAATCAGACATGAGCCAAGTGTTACCATTCACGAAATAAACTCTAGTTGAAAAAGAAACAACGCTAGATGCCGAACTTTATTAGAATCGAGGTTAACATTCCCCTTTATCCCGATCTTTACAGTTTTTGAGCCACCTATCTGTTTTTATAAGGAAAATGCAAAAACGTTTGAAGTAGATGATGATGACTGTTGGCAATAAAAACCGGCTTTTAAAAGAAAAAATACATGTCATTTCGGATGAAAAGTTACTGGTTTAGTCGCCTTGGATGTCTAATAAAAAAAAAAAATAAAAAAATCCCCGACTGCATTTTTGTAAGTTTGATCTCTGTACTTATGCTTTTGATTGCAACAAAATCTGTTTGTTCATTTACACATGATTGGCTCATAAACGAACTGAATAAAAAATATTTCTTAGTTTTATTCGCATACTTTTAGGTTTGCCAATTTGATAAATTTTTAATAAAGGGTCCGTGAATGGTAACACTTAGCTCATGTCTGATTTGACAGATAATTAGTTTTATCCTTCCGCTGAACGAATATGGTTTTGTATACGCTTGAACAACGCTGGGAGATACTGCGTGCGATCGACTTACAGAAGATGCCGACTTTGCCAAAAAAAAAAAAACCATCTTTTCAGATGAAGCTCATTTTGATCTTGACGGGTATGTAAACAAGCAAAATTGTCGCGTTTGAGGCACAGAAAACCCCCACGCATGTATTGAAATACCGATACACCCAAGACGAGTCACTGTTTGGTGCGGATTTTGGTCCAGAAGCATAATTGGGCCATTTTTCTTTGAAAATGAGCAAGGAGTGGCCGTTACAGTCAATGGCGATCGTTATCGGGCCATGTTGAACGAATTTTTGTTCACAAAAATTGAAGAGGAAGGAGGATATTAGCAACATTTGGTTTCAATAGGACGAAGCTACACCCGATGTTTTGCGCCCTGTTTTTGAAGATCGCATTATCAGCCGCAGAGCTGATGTCGTTTGGCCACCTCGGAGCTGCGATTTGACACCGTTGGACTATTATTTGTGGGGTGCCGCCAAAAGATAAGTGTTACGCCAACAAGCCAGAGACAATTGACGCTTTAAAGGACAATATTCATGAAGCCAGCTACACACAATCGATAATGTACTTAAAAATTGGACCGATCGTGTAGGCTACTGCATGGCCAGCCGAGGTAGCCAGTTGAATGAAATTATATTCCATTATTAACCGGAAGGATTGTACTTTCAAATAAAAAAAGAATTTTGAGAAAATATTCAGTAGTTTTTTTTATAGCATTAAAAAAAAAAAATATTTGGCGGACCCTTTATTAACCTTATCTAATATCCAACTCAAAAAATATATGTTAAGAAACAATTTAAAATTGTAGCTTATTTTTTTTAGCCGAAAACAGAATTATTTAGCTTTTTAGCGTTTTTTAACTTTTTTTTTAACGCGATTTAGCTTTATGTCATTTTAAAATCTAGTCACACTGGTAAAATTGTTTTTGTAACATCATATGCGGGTATTTAATTTCTCCATAGCATATGCTTTAGTTACTCCGTCTCATCTGTTTTCTCTCTCTTTCTTTCTCTCTTCCTCTCTCCCTTGCTCTTGTATCTGTATTTGTTTTTTGTAAGTGAAAACATTTCAATAGTTTCTTTAAATAAACAATTATAGCAGCAGCAGCAACAACAATAACAACAACAACAACATTAACATTAATATTAATTTGTTTATATAGTTTATTTTCGCCGTTATTGTTGTTGTTGTTGCTGGATTAGAGCAACTCTATAAAATTTTTAATGCATTTTTACTTTATTGACACAACCATTAAGCTGTCATTAAAAAACATTAACGAACTAATGTAAATGATGAATAATTTTGTTCGTTTTATGTTTTCTTGCATAAACCCCACCAACTACACAGCTACAGTGTGTAGAAAAAAAAGAGTAAAAGAAAAAAACGAAAACGAATTTATTTTTTTTTTCCTGTAAAGTAGAGGAACTTAAAAAAGTCATAAAATAATTTCAAGTAATTAAATGGTTTTAAAAATAAAATTTAAAACAAATAAAGCAAATAAAGTGTAGCACCACTTACCGGAAGTTTAACGAAAAAACTTCGATTTTTTATGTTTTAAGAAAGAAAAATATTTTTTTTTCTTTAATCAAAATGTAGATAAAAACTTTCAATTTTATTTTTGTACAAGATTTTATTGAAATTGTTCGTTTACAAGAAACAGTAGCTTTATATTGGGTGTATAACCTAAGATGACTTGTTCTTGACACATGGTTTGTGTCTTTAATAGCTGCTTATATTCGCTTCAGTAAGTAGGTTAAGGGTAGGGTAGGGTTTCCCAATTGCATACTTACGCCGCAGCCGGAAGAGCTGGGCCACATGTAAGCTCGCAATTTATCTATTAAAGAGAAAAAGCAAAATCCGAGAAACCCTGCTATGAAAGTCAACGGTCACCGAGTACCACCCATACAAGGGCTCTTGTTGCAGGTTTGGCAAAAACGCAGCTCGCCAGGTTTTATTGAGGGGTTTTTGGGTTTTATAACTGCTTCCGAATTTCGTTCAATTCGATAATATTTTCTGTCTGTTAGTAAAATTACGTTGTTTTAGTATTTGTAATGAACTTTTACACTCCCGGTCGGATAAAGGAAGTGGTGGGTACTATCGGCTGCTAAAGCTGACTGCAATTACTGCGTTTGAACCGTGCATTATGAGAAAAACGGCCGGAATACAAAGACGTGATTAAGTTATTCTTTAGCATGACAACGCTCGGCCTTATATCGCAAAAGTTACCAAACGATTGTCAGAAACGCCTAAATGCCGCATCCGCTGTATTCTCCGCATATTGATTCTTCTGACTATTGCATGTTTCACGGATACAATATCTTTAATCAATTCACAGCCTCACTTCTTTTCAAGAAATGTAAAATCAGCTTCAAAGTTGGAACGCCTTAGAAGATGATATGTTTTTCTAAACGGGGATTGGGAAACTGGCTCAGAGTTGTGGAAAAGTTGTAAACAGTGATTTCATTAATTTGTCACTTCATTATAATTTTCGAGCTAAAAATAGCGGATCAAATTAATTTTTACTCCCAATACGTAATTAATACTTATTTGTGTTGTAAATAAACTACGAAAACATTTAAATCAAAACCCACTCGGGTTTTATTAAATATAATACCCAATATAACCCAGTTGGGTTTAATTGGGTTACCCTGTGGATTGCCAACCCTGCCAAAAAATCTGTAGTCTGATAGCAAGTATTGGACATTGACACATGAGGTCTCAGACCTCGCCTTCTTCAGAGCTACAACTGCTGCAATAATCATGCAAGGGGATGGCAAATCTATTGGTATACCTACCAATCAGGCAATTACCCGTGAGGACCGCAATTGAGCGATGGAAAGCCCAGGAAGGTTGATTATCTTGTCTTTTTGTGGTGCTTGGATGTCTTCCATCGATGATACTTGTCAGGCAACTGGTAAAACTTGTAGCGGTGATACTATTACGCTGGCGTAATACCACCTCGGAGCGCTGCTCTATTCTATCTAAGGAACCCCTGATATTAGGCGATGTCGATTATGCTTTATCTCGACTTGAATTGTATGGCAGATACCGTATCATGATTCCTAGTAGGGAAGATTCGACCTTTGGCTTTCTTATACCCACCGATTCAATGGATGTCTATACGCACGGTTCTAGACTATAGAACAGGGTGGACAGTGCATTTTTTCCGGTGGGCTTAACCTTGATGTTTTTCTTCACCTTCTGAACTACTGCAGTGTGTTTTAGACCAAAGTGATGGTCATTTTTCATGCTTCAGAGTGGCTTCGTGGCAATAGCGCTGCTACCGACGATATACACTATTGGAACAAATAATAGGGACACTTTCTTTTGTTCCAATAATGTGTCGTAAAATTTGATGTATTGAGGTTTTGTTGATGGAAAACTGTTCAGATCTTGAATTGCTCTAAAACTAAAGTATTGAATGCAAAACTGCAGACACTAAGAAAAGAAAGGCTGGAACAACTGTCGGTTTGGATAAACTTTCAATTCGTACCTCACTTTTAAGTCATCAAATAGCCTGAAAAATGAACGTATTGCTCATGTTACAAGTCGCTAATAAGAGAAAAACTTGTAGAGGCTAGACTTATGGATGAGAGGTCTTGAAATGCATCTTTTGCCAGCAGATGAAAACAACAACTGCACCATAATAGTAAGAACAAGATGCTATGGTTTGACGAAACGAGGATTAATTTGTTTGTGTCAGATGCTAAATCGTATGTACGAACATATTTTAGTTACAATTTATACTTTATTTGAGTATACTGCGTCCCTATTATTTGTTCCGCCACTGTATATATCTGATCGGATAACCAGGCGGCAATCAGATCTCTTTCGGGTGTGACCTACAAGCTGGTTTTGTATACATCTAAACTGTGTTCCTGGTCACAAGTACATCCCGGGTAACTGTGCTGCTGATGAGATCGCTAGGGCGAGCACACTTCTTCCGGACTTCTTCTTCACGTGAGGGTGGGTGTACCTCTAACCTCCATTAGACTGGCGTTCAACCTGTGCGGAAGGTGACTCTTGATCTATTGTCAAACTTACCTTTCCCATGTTGGATATGAAGCGTAGCAATCAACTGTTCAAGCTGGATCGTCGGAGCATCTCCTCTGGTTTATCCTTTCTCACGGTCCACTGCGTTATGGGTAGGCATGCACAAAGGCTGCGCTCACCTGCGAATGACTTTTGATGTGGCTGTGTATCAGCTGAAGAGGTGGACAGCGTGGTCCACTTTATTTGCCGCACAGCGAAGTCTCCTCATACTGCGATCTCCCTTTCTCTATGACTTATCGGAGTTATCGGTTAGGTTCATTAGACTGACCGGCAGATTTCCGATCTAATTTAGGGAAGTGCTTCTGTGCGGTGATCACTAGAACTCTTCTGGCTATAACAGGGACAACGCGTTATGTACTATCACAACGAGCTGCTATGCATGCTCAAGTGTGCCTTGGTTTAGCGAGGCTGTCACTCCCTCTTAGCAACCTATCTATTTTATGTTATGGGTGGGCACGTAGAAAGGCTGCGTTTACCTGCAAATTATTTCTGTTGAGGTTGCGAATCGATTGATTGTCAGTGTCTATCCCTGACACGAGGCAGACAGGAATTGTGTCCTGTGCGAAGCCTCTGGTTGATTCTAAAGATAGGTTATTCTGAATTTGGCACGCAATCATCTTTTCTGTGGACATTACTAAAGTGCTTGTTAAACACTGTTATAATTTATGACCGCCATAATACGAGTATATGATCTATCGATTGCCATTTTGGCTGACAAACTTTAGAGAACAGATCAACGTTCCGTATGCGATTCGACCACCATATACCTTAAATCCACCGCAGACATTTGTTTCTAACGGTTTGCAGGATCGCGTCGGTGACGCTTGTGTTTCTCAGCCGTAAAAAAAGGTAGGAGGACTATGCGTAGCTTAGTTGATATTTGCCGAGATCTTCAAAAAGACCGGAACATTCCAATTGCAGCTTTTGCCTTGTTAATACGCGCTCAATGTCCTCGTTAGCATTAGTTGAAGGTGTCTACACATTGCATGACTTCGTAATCCACGTAGGTGTCTGATAACGAGTTTGTGCCGTAGCCAGCATGCATAGCTTTAGTCTTGGAAATACTGACTTACAGTCCAGTTGCCCGTTATTTTATCTTAATGGCAACAATATTCTCCTGTAGATGTCCCGGAACTTAGCTTCGAAGACATACGTCATATTCCAAGACATAGTGCTTGAAGGGTGCCAATTGGATACCGCGTTTGCCAGTCGACCGAGCGCATTATGCCGTTCATGGCAAGAATGAAAAGTATTTGCGACAAATGAATCTATAAGTTTACCGTTTTACGGGATTCGATATTTGAAATCCTCGTACAAGTTTGGTTTACATAAGGAGTCTCCGGTGGCATTCCACGTCTTTTCAATATTCTTTACATGCAACGGCTTCTACGCTATAGAAGACCCTCATAAAGACGATATACGTCAAGTAAAAAGGAGTGGAGAACTTATAGCATAACTATAAACCTATTGATAAGACCAACGAAGAGCGATTAGATTTTCTCCTCACGCACACTCTCTCTCTGGAGTGGCGTACTGGTTGGAGCGCACTCACGTAACACTAGCGGCCCAGGTTCGAACCACAGCAGAAGACAAGATGAAAAATAAAAAAAAAAATTAATTGTGGTTTTGAGTATTTAATAAAGAGACATCAAACTGCCTCCAGACAAATCGACTTGAAGAAACTCCTCTGACGAGCCAACTTGTCTCTGGCGATAATGACAACCATCAGACGAATGATCAGGAGGAAAAGGCCACCTACTGAAAACAAATTACAATGCTAAGTGAAGATCACTATCAGCACTTAGCAAGGTTCTGCACCACTACCGAATCATGTGAAGGCGAGTTACAGTAGACTAAGCATCTGTTTAGCTTGAAAAACCAACTTCATTATTGAAACTTTCGGTCTGGAAAATCGAAGGATATTTATTCATAGGCAATGCCATCGAAAGTGGAAATCAACCACATCGGCTGAGTTATTAAACCGAATGTTTGTTTAAAAATTTTCTTATTTTCACTTTTTAATTTTATTTTTTTTAACTTTAAACACTTGTTGTACTTTAGGTTTAACAATTATTTTATAAAAAGATTGTTCGTTACTGGTGATAAAAGCACCATATTCAAGGACATAAAAAGGAAATGTTTTTGTTTTTCTTTGCTTTTAATGGCAATAAAACATGTTTTATAAACATTAACAGAGTGACCAAAAATAAAGGCAACAGTTATGTTAATAGAACTTAAATTAGAATCAATTTTAGGCAATTAATCTCTGGTAGCATTTCAAATATCAGTGTGAGTGTGTGTGTGTGTGTGTGTGTGTGTGTGTGTGTGTGTGTGTGACTGACTGTATAATGTGCTTGTATTTCATTTATTACTGATTGTATTTTATGGTCGCTTTAATATTAGAGTTGTAGCCGGTGTTGTATCGTGCAACCACCTTTGTAGTTGGTTCCCTTTAACATTGATATATGCCATACCATAAAACAATTTCCCTGCTAAACATTTGTGCTACATTATTAAGCAACACGCATTCGACTGCCATCGAAAATTAGGGGGGTAAACAAAACAAAACTTTTTCAAATTTTATTTCCTTTAGTGGGTAACAGACGAAAAGTCTATTTTTAAAACCATAAAATATATATTTATAACGTTATATAAGACTTTAGCCTATGGCCCCATTTGGTAATAAAGCTCTTCTCCTCTCTCTCTCCATTACAGTAAAAGCTATACCTTTAGCCACAAACACGCTATACATTTGGAAGATTAATGACATTTTTGACAAGGAAAAATTAGATACATTAGATGCCAGCCATTGAAAGGTAAAACACACTTATGTACGTACATATACATCAGGCAGACAGACACACACACACACACACACACATACAAACAATATCTAAATACTTACACGGTCTGACATGGCACCCATACTCTTCATTATAACCAAAGTCATTTAAATGGTTTTGGTCGAGCACACAAGAAATAATATAAATTGCTGTTAGTGATTGTGAGAGAGAATATCTATGTGTGTGTGTAAGTGTGAGTTTTTTTGCTCTCTCTCTCTCTCTCCTACAACATGTTTTTGTATTTCCTGTTATAATTTCATTTAATTTTCTTACTTGCTATGTCTTCTATTATATAAATTGGTTTTAATGTTTAACTATAGCATACTTTTAGGTAATTAATCTTAACAATATTTCTAAAGAGATTATTGCCTACATTTTGGGAGGGGTTCTAAAAAGGAGTCTTTAAGGAATCACTTGATTTAAATAATTAATATGCTTATAGAATTTCCTGGTCATGTCCTGGCAAAAGCGCCTAAAAGAGGTTTTCGTTTTTAAGAGAATATATTGTGATTTGGTGGTAACAGGACTAATGTTATTTAAGAATACCAACCGCTTGCTGTTTTTCTTGGTATGAAGGTGGCTTTCTATAATCTTTGTCTTAATTAAATAGTTATTACTCTACATGACCTTAGCATTGATACTGGCTTGGTGGCGTAATCTAAGATCCTTTTTAGTTCTCGGCTTTTTTCCTTCCCTTTCGGAACGTACGGCGCCAAAGACCGGTCTGTGGGGGTACTCTATAAGGGTAAGTCCTGTCTTTGTTTTTCTTATATTTCATGATTAACACGCTCTTTACTCGATTTGACTCGAACTTGACTTAGAGAGCTGGTAATGTGGTCTCAATTCTAGCATTATTCGCTGGATTTATTCAGCGATTATTGTCCCGAATCGTTTGTAGAGGACTGCCCTCGATAAAGATAGCAATGTCCAGTATAGTATCCAATCACAGGTGCGTTGCGTACCACCCCCACAGGGACTCTTTTGTAATGCTAAGCTTGCGGCGGTGAAATTGAACTCACTGACTCGCTGGCACTTCTCTATTTCATCTGAGTTACACCGGGTACTGGATAACAACGACTATGTCTCATCTAAACCTGAGCTGTATAGAGAATTTCGTATCGTTAAATCCTAGAAGGAATGATTGAGCCTTTGGCTCTCTCATCTCCGATAATTAGTTGGAGGTGTATACCGTTGGTTCTAAACTCGGAAACAAGGTGGGCAATGATATTTTTTCCGAGGTATCGCTCCGTTTCCCAGACTACTGCAGTGTTTATCAGGCCGAATTAATGGCATTTAACATGCTGCGGAGTGGATCCAAAATAATTGGGCTCCTCTCAGTGGCATTTTTATCTTCTCTCATAGCCAGGCGGCGATTTATTTGCCGTACATATCCTCTCAGGTTATAGTGTTATAGGTAGACATGCGCAGAGGCTGTGCTTAAATGCGAATAAGTTTTGTCGGGATTTTGTGTTAGTTGTAGGCATTCCGGGGAATGGAAGGGCCGATAAACTGGCTAAAAAGGAAGCTTCCGCTCCACTTGTGGGGCAGAATCGTTTTTTTGGACCAGGAAAGGGGGCCTGGAAGAGCATAATCAACAGAAGTGAAGATAATGAGAGACGGTTACTCCTCTCTGGCCATATGGCTCTAAGACAGTCTAAAATTTCGTTGGGTGACTATGACAGAAGATCTTCTTCTGCCGTATAAGGATGTCCAGAGACAACCTGAGTATACTGACAACCTGATGCTTTTGACCGCTCATTGCAGGCTAAATGGACATCTGAGTAAATCATCGCATTACCAAAGCTCATGCTGGGTACATGTGCGGCGCTGATGCACTCAAGGAGAGGTTGCCTAAATGCCTATCAGATGCTAGGTAGGTAGTTATCGCGATAGCGGTTGGTATCAACCGACATCCTGAATTTCGTCAGATCGACTAGATTGGGGGAGATATTATAGGGAAGCCATATATAGATGGAGGGCTGTACAAATGGATCAGAAAGTCACAGTAATTTTATACCTCGATAATAATAATAAAAGAGAAGAAGAGCGTGGTACACTTCATTGAACAGTATCACTTTCTAGCTCGGCAGAGACTTTTCACGCTATTCCCTATTTCTCGATGGCCTGTTGTAGCCATCGATTCTTGATTATCAGGATGACTGCCAGTTTTATTAGACTGTCGGTCTGGTTTATGACTTTATTTGTTTGAAAGAACTGGTCAGTCTGGCTTTTGATAACAAGTAAAAGAATAGCGCTTCATTAGGTATCACAACGGGTTTGCGTGCTCAAGTGTGCCTACATAAGGTTGTCATTGAATTTTTTGCAGTCTCCTTTGAAATACTGGCGTTTATTAAAAACTTTCGATGTCCTTTATACACTCTATGGATCTTATGGCCTCTTTACTGTCGGTTACTATGTCCATATCCCCGTTGAAGGCTCCGTAATATAGGTTACACTAAGCAGCAATGCTTATAACCATTTAGCCTTTTTTAATTTGGCCAGATACAACGCTTTACCGCACTTTGTTTTAAAATATCTAAATTTTGAAGAGAAAAATCATTGCGTAGCATCGCTCAGCATCAAACATTTTATAAAATGCTCTTATACAGCTTTAAAGCATACATTTAGGCTGCACTTAATTTTACATGGTTGTAGCATACTTTAAGGAACCAATTTAAACTCAACTAACTTTTAATATTGCTTTTAAGTTTTGTATACAATATAAGTTACACAAGTGGAACCAATGCTATTGATAACTCTACCCACCATTGATAACTCTATCCTTACAAGCCTTTTTTAGCCACCGCTTTATTTGAAATGGTGGTTGTCTGTGCTTAACAGTCTTGCTATTGATTTTCTTCTGCAATCTCCGGTTTTTTATTGGTCGTTTTTAGTTTTTTAATCACTTTTATTTATTATTCAAAACTTAAATATATTAAGAACGGCTTGCGCTTTGGGAATTTATAATTTTATTCATTTCTTATCTGTTGTCATACCATTTTCATAACCAGCCTCAGCCTCCCTTGTGTATTGGATTGCCTTCTTTGTTTGGTTTTTCTTATTAAAAGAGTACTTGTTGGCGCTGCTTGCAATTTACTTTGAAGTGTATTAATGAAGCAATTTTGCTTTTGTTGTTGTTGTTGTTGTTGTTGTTGTTGTTATTGTAATCTTGTGTAATTTGCATAAATTATAATTTTATTTATTTGCTTTTAATATTAATGTTTGCCGCCGCCGCCTGAATGCCTTAATTTCCATTCGCCATTAATGATGGCAAAAGAAAAAATGTTTTGGGCACAAAATTATTATTAATTTTTAAATTATTGTCAATAAATTTATTTGAAATTAAAAGAGGGAAAGGAGAATGAGGAGAAGGAGAGAGAAATTATAATTTAAAAGTGGAATATTAATTATGAACACGTTGTATTACATTTTGTGCCGCTGTGCTGTATTAGCTGAGACAACCGCCTACTAACCAAGAGGTCCTCGTTTCAATGTCCGTCCAGATACTCTGACAATTTTCAACAACGTCATCACTTCATAACGTTGCTAGAGATTGGTTATGAGTTTTCCTTGTTTCAGATACTCTGTAATCATTTCTGTTAAGCAGGTGCTCAGTCCACTTTAGCAGAAGTCTAGGATATTTTACGTTGAGTTGGTTCGAAGTCTTGCTGTTGCTGCTTGTCATAGATTCCTGCCTTTTTCGTTTTTCCCCATGAGGTTAAACGACCCTACCGGTGATATTTCTATTAATTGCTAGTTTTCCTCCGGCTTCTTGGATATACAACCTGCAGAGAGGCTAGAGCCTCACAGTTGTTTACGATTCAAAATTGCATTGAAAATTTGTCTATTTCTGGCAAAGATTAGAGCATGGGATGCTTGTGAGAGCATCTTAAGTACCACAACATGCCACCTGGTTATTCATATAGACCGGTACTTTAAGAGCAGATCTTGGCACAGTAATATCTTAGTTACCGCTAACCATACAAGCACCAAGGCATCCCTGGTAGCCGTTCTTAAATCGTACGAATGAATTCTTCCTCTAATTTTCAATGGAACTACATATGTCAAGAAATGAGTCTAATTATTTCCTATCAACTAAGGCTATTTATTGGTGGCATGGTTGTACTGCAGCCCAGGTTCAAATTCCAGAAGAAAGGATGATAAAAAAATTTAACTGCCGTTTCGAGTATATAATAAAGAGACTTCAACACCCTCCATACAAATCCATCTAAAGAAAACCGCTAAACCTCCAGCTGGCAATGATGACAAACATCAGACGAATGATGAAGAGAAAACAGAAGTAAGGATCACCATCACCACTTAGCAAAGTACCGTCGACCAGCCCGAGGCCAAAACTGGAGGCGGCACGTATTTGTATTCACACCCACGTGTCACTAAGCCTGACCAGGGATATTCTGATGCCACGGGAATCGGGATCCCCAGGGATTTCGATCTCTGCCCGATTGTGGGGTAGGGACCACTTAGCAAGTATCTTCACCATTATACACAATTATATGGAGGTGAGCTACAGCAGATTTATCATCTACTTTATCATCTACTTAGTTTAAAAATCAACCATGATTACTGAAACTGAAAGCTCCTTAGAGGAGTGATGGAGAAAAAAAGGACATCGCGGATACTTTTGAAATAGATAGATAGCTGTTATGGAAGAAACTACGTCTCAGAGCAATCGAACGATGACATAATGAAGCCACCAGTTTTGAGATCATAAAAATGGTAGAAAAACGGAGGGAGAGTATTGAGAGTACTTACTAAGTATTTTTGTTCTCATGAGCGCTCATAAAGCATTTTCGTCGTTGTCTATGCTTCTGCGCTATATAGCTTTAAAAAAAAAAAAAAAATTGTGTAAAAAAGTATAAAAAAGTAAAGGAAATATTTTTTTAAAGTAAGAAAAAAAATTGTTAAACAAAGGGTCCGCCATCTAACGTTTTTTTTTCAACTGGTGCTTATTTCGTAAATGGTAACACTTAGCTCATGTCTGATTTGACAGATAATTAGTTTTATCCTTCCGCTGAACGAATATGGTTGTGTATACGCTTGAACAACGCTGGGAAATATTGCGACATTACTTTGCCGATTTTGCCAAAAAAAATCATCTTTTCAGATGAACCTCATTTTGATCTTGGCGGGTATGTAAACATGCATAATTGTCGCGTTTGGGGCACAGAAAACCGGCACGCATACATTGAAAAGCCGGTACACCCAAGACGAGTCAATGTTTGGTGCGGATTTTGGTCTAGAGGCATAATTGGGCCATTTTTCTTTGAAAATGAGCAAGGAGTGGCCCTTAAAGTTAATGACGATCGTTATCGGGCCATGTTGAACGAATTTTTGTTCACAAAACTTGAAGAGGAGGATATTAGCAACATTTGGTTTCAACAGGACGGCGCTACGTGCAATACAGCCGAAGCTGCACTCGATGTTTTGCGCCCAGTTTTTGAAGATCGCAGAGTTTGGCCACCTCTGAGCTGCGATGTGACACCGTTGGACTATTATTTGTGGGGTGCCGTCAAAGATAAGTGGTACGCCAACAAGCCAGAGACAATTGACGCTTTAAAGGACAATATTCGTGAACCCATTGGTGAAATACAGCTGCACACAATCGATAATGTGCTTAAAAATTGGACCGATCGTGTAGGCTACTGCATGGCCAGCCGAGGCAGCCATTTGAATGAAATTATTTTCCATTATTAACCGGATGGATTGTACTTTCAAATAAAAAAAGATATTTGAGAAAAAATGCAGTAGTTTTTTTAATATCATTTTCATTTTTATTTGGTGGACCCTTTATATTTCCCTTAGAAAATCCTTTATTAAATAAAAAAAAAAAGCCATAACTATAGCCTACTTATAGGCTATGTCGGTTTTAATATTAAATTTTCAATAAGTCCATACCAAACCCATAACAACAACAAGCGGGAAAGAGTCAAAATTAAAGATTCAATAACTTGGCAATAAATCTTTTCAACAATCGGAGGCGAATAAATAACAAAAAATAACGTCACATTTATAATGACATTTATCATGCAACACAGTAGCGGAGAAAGCTTACACACACAAGCATACACTAAACAATTCCACAAATACAAACACAATATAATGCTACTGTTGCATTTAACAGCTGTTGCCCACAACGATTTTGAGAGAAAGGCCAAGCAATCTAACAATAGCATAAGCAGCCTTGTAAAGATTTATTGTATGTATGGATATGCCAGTTACACAAAATATAACAAAAATGTATTAAAAAAAATTTAGTTTCTTTCTGCCTCTCTCTAACACACAGGCAACATATATACACACATGCGAAACAGAAGCAATAATAAAAATAAGAAAAAAAAACAAACAAACAACAGTAGGCGAAAACATCACATGTTTTAACAAAATTCATCTCCAATTGTATGTATGTAGGTGCTCCTTTATGCATATGTGTGAGTGTCATAAATAAATCTTAGGCATACATATGTGTATTAAAAAACAACATCTCTTCCATCTATAAAAATATATGCGATTAATATGATATGAGCAGTGGGGAAGAGAGTGAGAGAGCAATAAGCACAGGAGAGTGAGTTAAAGGTTGAGTAAAAACGTACATTTAACAATTTTTGTTGATGCATGCATTCATATATACATTCATAATAATATACCGTTAGAAACACAGCCATCATACATAAACAAATACACAGCCATTGATATTAGACGCCTATAAACAAGCTAAACTTATATTACCTATACAGACACAGATTCTCCAAAAAAAGGCCATGACACATGTAGGAATGTTTGTATAACAGCTTAAAATAGTGTTTATGCTTTAATGCCTGTGTGTGAGTATATTTAAAAGTGTCCCTTGAATATTTTGCTTTTTTTAGTGAGTGTTTATTTCAATTTTTTGTTTATATGCGAGCATTTTTGTCTAGGCTATGAAGAATGTATGCATAAATGTGAGGGCACAAGATTTTTTTTTTTTGTGTATTTCATTTCATTTCGTTTTGTTTCGGTTTCTTTTTTGCTACCGGCTTGTCTAAGTGGGTTTGTTATTGTTTTATTGCTTTTCTAGTCGTTATAACTGACTGTTAATGAAACGAGAAAACAATGGAACCAACTATTTTTTCCACAAGCAAAAAATGTAACATAATTCATTTGTTTCTCTAATGTTAAAAAAATTTTGAAAAAATAAAGTTTTTCAATCTCAGTTGTGGCATTCAAAGAAGTGAGCAGGTCACGGGACGTAACGGAGAGTAGATTCGTTTGTCGTCGGAACTAAAAAACACTGCAAGAAACACTTTAGTATATGAGTATGGCAAGCTTAAAAGGAATGAAGTCTGAAGGTAAGCTGTGGTGAATACAGAGAGCTGAACGAAAATTATTGTTGAGCCTCGGATCTATAACAACCTATAGCGCCAGTGAAAGTAAAGTGAGTACTTTCGGCACAAAGCGAATATAAAAGTAGCATTTTTGCTCTCTCTTGTAGTATCTATTATGAACACTAACATAAATCCATGCTCGTAGGCTGAGCATCTTTGGGATTCGGGTGAAAAGGATGACTATGAACGCCGAGCCCTCAAGAGACCAGAAGAAAATTTCCGTGTGGGGTCGATTTAATTGCACAAAAGACTCAATGTTGTTTTCTAACAAACGGACGTGTTGGTGTGGCCTCATCTGTGTCTACGGTAGTATAGATATTGAGGAATCAAATACTTTTCTGTTCTGGGCATGAGAATTCACTGTGACGTTCGTTGGAACGATCATTTATATTTCGAGTGTTGAAGGAAGCCTTCAAGTGCCTCGGTGCAAGAAATACTTCACTCCATCTGACCTATACCCAACCCAAAATAGAACACAACTCTCATGTATGGACCAGAATTTCAAAGTCTATTTTGGAGTTTCTCGACCGCGTGCAGGAGAGAACGCAGGTACTCATTAATGACAGTGGGGTAGCCAATCCTATCGATTCATTGTTCTATCGATCAATAATGGTTCTTTTGTTGTTGACTGTCCATTAAATCACACAACGTATTATAGGCAGATTTCGTTCTTTAGTCGCTCTGTTCGTTTGTAAAACAATCATCCAGTGCAAGTCCTCCTTGCCACTTACGACGTGAATGTATTTAAGTCGAAGGTCCATAATAGACACTACTCTATCTGTCCTCATTCTCACAACCTATTTTCCTAGTACCAGCACAATGCACCACATAAGTATTGGTTATCCCCAGGGAAAACACATACTTGAAGGACAGGGTACCACTTAGACTAGAAGTTGAGCCAATTGTAATATTACATTAAATCAAGACGTTTTATAGCAACAACTGGGCACTGACAAAAGAGATGGAAGACAGTCTCTTTCTTCTCTGTATAACCACAGCTCCTGCTGAAGTCTTGCAAGGGTATGCCGAGTCTAACAGCGTGGCTTTCACTAAGGCAGTGGCCCTTGAGAACAGCAATAGTTCGATAGGTGATCCAGCAATTTAAAGAAAAAAGGCAGTAAGACCTATTCATAACCATATCGTCTAGCTCTCACGCTGCTAACGTGTTTAAGCCTGCCTATACATCGAACACGGGATATTCAGTTTAACCAAAACAATTGGAGTACCTATGTTTGATTCCATTTCAAAAAAAGTGAGCTCTGATATCCCTGTGTCCTACAACGTGTACACGGAGGGAAAAAAGACGTTGCAAAATCAACACCGCTCATAGTCAATTTAGTACCCTGCGTTGTCGATTTTTTTTTTTTTTTTTGAGTATGTGACAACGGACACCATGTTATCGATCTGAGTACAACGTGTTGGCAGGTCTTAGCCCCAAATTCTGCCTACGGCTCCCTTACAAGTGTAAAGCGCTACGGTCGTCTTCTTTTAATTATCCATTACGTTCTTGCTTTAGAAGGGGTCCAAAGTAACATCCAGATACTTCAACCTCGTGAACAGGGAGAGTTAAACGCAGACAAGGCTTGGAAAATCAAGGGCATATACGATATCTTATAACATCACATCCGTCTTAAAGTATAAAGGCTTGATTAAGTGAAGGCTGCCAGTGCGAAAAGACCATCAAGCAACGTAAAGGCGTGTTGTAGGCGTGTTGAACACTGTTAGCAAGAGGGGAAAAGAATTTGAATCATACTTCGCCGTCTAATTAAAGAATAAATGAAGTCTAACTTATGGGCCTAATTCCCTTCAGGGTGGAGGTTTTAATGCTTTGGTTCTCAATAGTTTGTGCCCTTGTTTTATTTGTTTTCTGTTCTTTTTATTGCTTTTCGGTTTTTATGGTGAAAGTATGTAAGTAAAAAAGTAAAAACTATGCTTTCAAGTAAAGTATAATGCAAAAGCATAGCTAAGCAGAGTTGGCAAAAAGCCGAATTTTTTTTTTAAACCCAGCCACCGGGTTTTATTGGATTTTTTTGGGTTTTATTAGGTCTTATAAGTAATTCCAAAATCCGTTCAAGTCGACGATATATTTTGTTTGTTTATACAATCACGCTGTTTTAGTATTTATAGTGCAACTTAGCACTTTTGGTGGCATGATGGCAGCATTGTGTATTATGAGCTGCTAAAGCTCGGTGAGCGAAGCGGACTGCAATTACTTCGTTTGAATTATGCATTATGAGAAAAACGGCCGGCATATAAAGACAGACATGATTAAACTATTCTTTTGCATGACAACACCCGATCACATGTCGCAGAAGTCTCAAAACAATTATTAGAAACGATCAAATATCGCATCCGCCGTATTCTTCGAACATTGCTTCGAGGGCTGTTGCGACGGATACTATATACTCACACCTGTTTATACGGGCTTTCTTTACATGGCACTTTGTTATAACGACCTGTTTGAAATATGCAAGACATTCGTCTTAAGCACAAATTTTCACGTTCTACGGTAAAAAGCCATGTATTCTCCCATTATTTTTTTTGAACAAAATGTGTAAGGAAAGCAAACGCAACTCATATTCATCTCGTTTAAAGGCATTTCGTTCAACATGGCCCGATAACGATCGCCATTGACTGTAACGGCCACTCCTTGCTCATTTTCGAAGAAAAATAGCCCAATTATGCTTCCTGACCAAAATCCTCTTGGGTGTATCGGCTTTTCAATGTATGTGTGCGGGTTTTCTGTGCTCCAATTGCGACAATTTTGCTTGTTTACATAGCCACCAAGATCAAACTGAGCTTCTGCTGAAAAGATGATTTTTTTTTTGGCAAAATTGGCATCTTCTGTAAGTCGATCGCAGGCCCACTTAGCGAAGCGTATTCGTTCAGCGAAAGGATAAAACTAATTATCTATCAAATCAGACATGAGCTAAGCGTTACCATTCACGAAATAAGCACTAGTTGAAAAAAAAGAACGTTAGATGGCGGACCCTTTATATAGAATATTTTTTATGTTTTTAACTCGTGGTAATGATAGTAAATAAATAAAAATAAAATTGGCTCAGAGGTGGTGAAAAGTTGTAAGCAGTGATTTGATAAATTTTTTATTTCATTATCTCTTTGAGCTAAGAAACGGAACAAATAAATTTGTAGTCCCAATACGTAAATTACACTAATTTTTAGTGTATACTTATGTATAAATCCACCCGGGTTTTTTTTATTAATATAATACCCCATAAAACCCGGGTGGGTTTAATTGGATTACCCAGTGGGTTGCCAATCCTGATAGCACCAATTTTGCACCAATTTGCAAATGCTATAATGCAAGACCTTATACACAAGATCCTGAATTGGGCTATTGTGTTCATTTACTTTTCATTTGTCTGAAAATTTTGTCTATTTTTTTTTAACAAATATTGCCTTCTTTTTAGATTCCTAAGTTGGTTACGTTAATATCCTTGCATTTGTGTACATTTGTTTCTCTTTTCATGTGTTTGTGGTAAATTTTCTTTCTCTATTTTTATGCTGAATTTTGTACAGAAAAGAAGAAGTTGTTTTTGTTGTTTTGTTTTACTCTCTATTTATTTTAATTTTCAGTCAGCAACGAAAAAAAAAGAGAAAAACACATGCAAAATACAAAAAAAGAAAAAACAGTTCCTTTGCACACTCACTTAAAGTAAAAGTCTCTGAGTGTGTGTGTTACACATTATTACGTTGTCGTCATCGTCGTCGTCTGTTCATTTCTCGTTGATTGTGAAAATCGTATAATATTATTGCTTTTGTTATTCGTTAACGTTATTGTTGTGTTTGCGTTTGTGTTTGTGTTTTTAAATATTATTTCGTTTTATGTGCTGTGTTTGTGTTGTTAGGTTTTTATATCGACGCTCATTGTTTATGTTTATAACGTCTGCGTAGTTGTTGTTGCTTTTATATTTCCACCATTACGTTTTCCTTTTGCTAGTGCTGTTGTTGTTGTTTCTATTTGTATACGTTTGTGGTTTTTTCTACTGTTATTTCTTGTACGAATCACACACTGTAAGCAAAATTTGTATGTTAAAAAAGTGTATGTACGTACATATTATGTATGTGTGTGTATGTTTTTTTTTTTTGGTTATGTTTTCTTTTTATAATTTTCTATTATTACCTCCTCCCTTGAAAGCTTTGCTAAAAATGTATTGTTTTTCCTTTTTTAGTTTTGTTAGTGTTACATACACACATAAGCAGACACACACATACATTTAAATATTTATTAGTCGCCTTACATTGTTGCCACATTTCATTACATTTACTTTTACGCAATTTTTCCGAGTTTTCCTTTTTTCTTTTACCGAGTTTATCATTAGATAGCGTGCGTATTGTTATTGCTGCTGTTTTTATATTATGATAATGTGTCTTGTATGTGTATTGGGTTGTTGTTATTTTTTTATTACAACAAAGAAAGAAAAAAGGCAAAATAATTTTAAAAACTTGTAAATAAGTAAAGTTTTGATAAACTTAAAAAAACTCTCTCCTGTCTCTCTTTAACGCTTTTTATGCTTTTTGCTCTTTACTTAAGACGCATAGATTTACATGTATGCGTGTATGTTCATTTATTTAAATGTTTCTCTTGTACTTGTGCCGTTTTCAAAAGTTTTCTTCTTCTTATTTTTGTCGTAAAAATTTGTTTCAGAGTTGGAAAGTTTAAATTGTCAATTGAAAGTGATGAAAAGTTTTTCTTGATTAATTTTTATTTTTTTTAAATACACACACTAGAGATAACAACAGCTACTATTACTGGTGACGTAAAAGACATACATAATTTGTTGTTTTAGAGAAAGAGAGAACAAACTTAACTGATAACATTTGTCAGCAGAACATTACTTGAAAACTTATTCTGAGTTATGGAAGTAGAAATTTAAAAAGTAACTAAAATTATTAAAGCATATATTAAGGGGTCTATTAAAGACACTTTATCAAGTAGATTGTTTATGAACTAAAAAAATACAAATTCTTTTACTATTTAAAGAATTTTAATTAAACGAATAATATATTTGCGAGGTATGTTTAAAAAATGTGGTAATTTTTTAAATTTGAAATATCTACACATTCGGTTAATTTACTTAATGTTGTCTTATCGAGCGGATGAATATCGAATGCACGACGTACTTAATCATACCGCATGTGATTTTTATACTAAAACTCTTCTCCGCATAGTTGCTAAGTTTACGTCATTTCATTAAGTATACAGTTAAATAAAAAGACAGCACACAGCCTTGACGAATGCCTGCTTTGTTGATTATTCCCTATCGATACGCATCAGGTACGCCAACGTAAACAGACAAGCCAATCTAATGAAAAATATTACAAATCATTGAGCTTTAACACTTCAAAATGCTAAAGGTATAAAGAAAATTACATAAAAAACGCCATCAATATGGTCAATTGAACATTTAAGCGCCAATAAAGTACGTAAAAGCTGGAAAAAGGAAAGAAAAGGAAATAATTTGTTTTTAAGAAAAATACCACAAAAGAGACACGTTCAAACATAAATTTTTCCGAGTGGAAAAAGGCACAGAAAAATAAAATAAAAGTAAACAAAAAAAAAAAAATAATTTAAATAAAACGGTTTTATGCTGAATAATTTATATAAAACAGCCTAAAAGTATGCCTTAGATATGGGGTGTATGACATAAATATGCGAGTTTAACAACAGATAGCGTATCTGTTACTTATGGTTTATAAGTTTAATAGCTTTGCGAGGGCATATAACTGTTATTTTTCCGCACTTAGTCATTGAAGAAAAAAGGTATTTATTGCTCTTGAAACGTAGAATTTTGTGTCAATAAAGCATGCATTTTGGAAAATTCTGCTGATTCTTAATATTTTCAATTGATTTCGATGCGCGAGAGATGACCTTCATATGGCAACAGCCTAGTTCAGCCAAAAAAAGTTCGAAGATAATGAGCTTGAAGCATTACCCTATGAATCATGAGGAGCCGGCGATTTTTCATGTTTGAAATGCTGCTTAAACGCCATAAAAAGAAGTCATTTTTACACCCAATTATTACTGGTGAGTAATCGTATGTGAAGCACAATCAATCAACGCTTAAGACGAATATGCCTGCGCCAAAAGTAATGCTTGGTAGTTGGTAGAACCAGAAATAGTTCTCTTCAGAAACTTATCTAAATTGCTATCTGTGACCGTGAAGGCAGGAGAACCAACTCTATCTACTTAGAGCTGTGTTCTCAGGCATATTGTTTTAATGGGTCCAAGCTGGATAACAGTAGAACAGTGACGAGAATAATTGGGCTCAGTTTTAGAAAATCTATTCCGATCGATTTTTCGGGTAGAAATTATGCCATCGAAGTATGTGTGTGGAAAAGCTCCGTTGTATGGTGAATAATGTCAGGTAGTCAAATAGCTATAAAAGCTCTTCATTCGACCATGATTATCTTGGTATCCAAGTACTAAGGCATTTTTAACCAGGTACATTGAGCTGGTGTCCTAGACACTTGTTTTATGAGGTTAATGAATTGGCACACTATCTAGCGGAACAGGGGACAAGTTTGCCGAGCCATTTAGGATCTGGGAAAAGGAAAAATTTGCTGCTCACTGGTATAATAATGCCGGCTAGCGCCAGCTTAAATGCTCGTAATTACTAACTGGGGCATCTCAGATAATCTGAGTTGTGACAAGCTTTTTCGCTGAGTACTTTACGGGTTACTGCAATCTAAGGTACCACTTGAACGAAATTTGTTTTTCCGAGACCAATGTTTTTCTAAAGTGGCACTAAAAATTCAGAGCATATACTTTGCGATTGCCAGGAACAGGTTAGATGCTTAACTATGTTGCTGACAATGTTATGCCTCCACATGAAATTTCCTAAAAGTCTTAATATTAGAGCTCCTTCCGGACTATTACAGTGTGTTTGAGGCCAATATGAGGACCATTTTTACTCTGTAGATTGGATTCGCGGCAGATTGGATCGGCGGTCCAACCGATGATATATATATCTGTTCTGATAGGCAGGTGGTGATCAGATTTCTTCGGTTATGACTTTCAACTCTAAGCTGGTCACGGACTGCCATAAGTCCCTTCACACTGTTACGGCAGAGTTGTTTACACTTTGTCTGGGTTTCTGGTCGCAGTGAAATCCCGTATACCATTTGATTTGAGCGATGCAGAAGGAAATATTGTTATCACCATATCAACCAGTCACTATTGCAGAACACTGCGACCTATTGTGCCCCTTTTGGTCTATAGCTTGTTCAGCACAACTGCTGCTTTCCTAATGAACAGCATTAGATCTGAAACCATAAGGGTGGATGTCACCCAGTGGATACCGAGTGGATGTTTTCCTAAACATTTCCACCTGAACCCATCAAGAACCTCGCATTCACATAATATGTGTTCCAGTGTGTCTGATGTCTGTAAGCACAGTCTACAAACATCCGTCGTCCTCTTCAGATGCATTCTTAGTGGCCCTTAAGAAACTACGTAAGGTGTCTCAAGTCCGGTTTGCCATTTTTAAGAACCTCAGAGCACCGCTTAAATTGCGGACTAATTGTCTGTTTAGAGTGGCATATTTCCCTAATAATTTGAAAATTATTGCTTAAATTGTGGATGGTAGTAACTGGTGCTGTACAACAAGGTTCTCGTTTACCAATCCGGAGTAGTTTGGGACTGAAACTGGCAGCAGCATTTATGTAACTAATGGTAACCAGAAGTATTCTAGTGCCACGGGTGCCAGGAGCGTCAGCGGTTTCGGTCCCTGATTGACTTGGGTCGACCCCTTCTGGTCAGACATGGTGCTACACTTTTAGCCGGGTACCATGACCCATTAGATGGTTTTCAACACTCTCCCTAGATGTGAAGGTTTGCGTTTAAACAACACGCCTTCGAATTAGATACGCACTGGTGATTTTCATCATAAGTGGGAAGAATATTTCAGCCGTGTCTCGGGCACAGCGCGGCGAATACTCACATAAAACCTTGGATTACTTTTACAGCAAGGTTTCGGACCGATATAGAGTGTCATAGAACCTTTTCTAGCAAATGCATACGCTATTTCATCACCACCTATTGCAGTGTCCAGGTATCCAAAACAACTGGTTTTTACTTTTGAACAAGTTACTTAAAATTGGCTTAGGTGGTTCATACCTTCGAAAAATGATCAGTTATCCAAATGTTGCCAAAAAAATTAGAAAACGTCAGAGCTAGTGGTGACAAATAGTTTCAATGAATAGTGTGCTTTTGAAGCTCTATAGAAAAGGAAAGGGTTAAATGCTTAATGAACTGTTACACTGCGCTCATTTCTGACATTTATGATCAGTATACTTGGCAAATCATTATGAACAGCAAATTACTCAGATTTACTTTGAATATAAGTAATCAATAAGTGTAACTTATAGGCGATGTTTTCTGTGGGAACACATGAGTTATTTGTGACATAAGGCTAGCAATGCTCAAAAAAAGCTCAAAATTGGACGACCAGAATGTGCTTCGCTAACAGTCGCCATATCCATACTTAATTTTCAAATGTTAATGACATGTATCGATCTTACTAACAATTTTTGTAATAAAATTTATTTTTTGATGTTACTTTTCACAGTTTAAAGTTCTATCAGGCTTTAAAAAACACCCTATATAGGATTCTTTAAATTATGTTTTGTTTTATGTTTAAATTTGTGTAAAATGGACATAAATTTGGTATAAATTTAATTAATGAAACCTAAAAGTATGCTTGAATAATTTTGAATTAAACAGTATCCTTGTGGGTAGGCTTCAATTTATTTAAATTTTAAATATACATCGTTTTTAAATAAATTAAAGCATTATTACCAATTATCCACGAATTTATTCTAACCAAAAGCTGTTTTTTTCTGCTGTCACTTTTGTATTCGTATTAATGGCGTCTGTAAATGACAAATAATTTCTTTGTCATGTTAATTTTGTTTGTCATACAAATAAGGGTTAATAAAGGTGTAGGTGGGTAGATGGGTGCGAGCGAGTATTAAATATACAAAAGGATTCTTATTTTTTGATTTTGATTTTGATTATAAATAACATTTTATGTGTTAAATATTAATTGCCTATAATTAGGGGTAGTTCGCTTAGGGCTTAAGTGTCATTGTATTATTTGTTTACACAAATAACACCGAAAAAACAAAGGAATACAAATAAATATAAAAAGAAAAGGCCAGGCAAGGAAATTTGTATGATTTTGCGCTGAGAAAAACAGTAAAAGCTAAATGAAAGGGAATTTTCTTCAAATATAAGGGACAGACAAACATTTTTCTTTTTCAAAGTTAAGGCAACTTACCTTTCTTTTATTTGCTGGATATTTTGTTTTTGTTGTTGTATTTGTTGTAATTTTTATACCTGTAATAAAGGAACAAATTGGAAATAAGTGGTTTGAAAGGAAATTATTACGAAACAAAATAATTTTTTTTCACTATAATTAAAATCGTGTTAAAGTAATGGCCATAATAATTTAGTTCATCATAAAAAAAAAATATGAAAGCATACCTTAAGGGAGTTTAAGCAGAATGGAAACATTTGAAATTGCAAGAAAAAATTTTTAAATTGGTTATAAAGCGTGTTTTTTAAAGAGGTATAGAACTTTAAGTTGGCATTACTTTTCAAGATGGTGACCGATTTAACAGCTGTCAAGTGATTTATTCTTAGTTTGGCTTGGCAATTCATCATGAAGAGACTCACGCTTGAACAACGCTTGCAAATAGTGCAATTTTCGTTTTTCATAAGTGAATTTTTTTTTTTCAATTTTCAATCTTTTTCAATTTTCATAAGCGAATTTTGTTTAGCGATGAAGCACACTTCTGGTTGAATGGCTTCGTCAACAAACAAAACTGCCGCATTTGGGGTGAAGGTAATCCTCAAGTGTATGTGGAAACACCGTAACATCCAGAAAAACTCACTGTTTGGGACGCTTTATGGGCTGGTGGAATCATTGGTCCGTACTTTTTCAAAAACAATGGTGGACAGAACGTTACAGTCAATGGTGATCGGTATAGAGCCATGATTACTAACCTTTTCAGTCCTGAATTGAATAACTATGATGTCCAGGAGATGTGGTTTCAACAAGATGGCGCAACATGTCACACAACTCGTGCCACAATAGATTTATTGAAAGATACGTTTGGTGACCGCCTAATTTCACGTTTTGGACCTGTGAATCGGCCTCTAAGATCTTGTCATTTAACACCGCTAGACTACTTTCTGTGGGGCTATGTAAAGTCATTGATCCATGCGGTAAAGCCACAAACGCTTGACCATTTGGAAAACAACATTCGACGTATTATTGCCGATATACGGCCACAAATATTGAAAAAGTCATCGAAAATTGGACGCCCAGATTGGACTACATCCGCGCCAGCCGTGGTGGTCATATGCCAGAAATCATATTTAAAATGTAATGCCACAAGATTATCTTTTGGATAAATAATATTCATGTCAATTGAAAAATTCATCGTTGTTTTATTGCAACTTAAGGTTCTATACCTCTATAAAAAACACCCTATATATTATCACGAATTTCTTTAATTAAAAAAATATTTTTTTAAAGATTTTGGAAGTATTACTAAGTAAAGAAATGTATGACACGCGTAATGAAACTTTTAACCATAAAATATGCGGTTAAGCTATAAAGAACTTGTAATAACCACACCTTCTTTAAGTAGGCTTAATAAAAGTATATTGGTAGTAGCGTGGTGTAGTGGTTAGATTGCATGCATACAATACAAGCGGCTAAGGTACGAATTCCTAGCAAAGAACATAAAAAAAATTTAATTGCGGGTTCGAGGCTTTAATAAAAGAAACTTCAACATCCCTCTTGACAAAGTCATCTTAAAGAAGCTCTCGTGATCTTTATATCTTACTTCTAATGATGATGACAAACACCAGACGAATGATCAGGAAAAAACGCCACCTACTGGGAAAAAAGGACAATGCTAAGTAAAAATCACTACCACTTAGCAAGGATATTCACCACTACACAATCATATGGAGAGGGCTACAGTGGATTAATCATCTGCTTAGCTTGAAATCAGCTTGATTAACAAGACTAAAACAAAGCAATGAATGCTTTTTGGAAAGCCAATATGCTCCCTAGAAGAGTGACGGAGAAAAAAAGGACGAGTCAGGCAATCTAAAAAAGGTGGTGACGTCCTTGCCGCTGTTTGACGTGGAACTCTTCAATTAAAAAGTTCAAAGTCCACATTGTTCAGCCTAAATGGTCTACAAATGACAGTTTGAGTGGGAAAAACCTTAGGATTTCATTAAAGCAATCCCGGAGTTTAACTAGAGGTTAAAAAAATATTTAAAATTTAACCACAGTTTAACCACCGTTTAACCCTTGCGAGACGTTTCTCTAAAAAATGTATGATTTAATGATGCCTACATATGTGTACCATTCGTACCGAGAGGGCTAAAATAAAGTTTTGCTTTCATCAAGAGCATGCCAAAGATCTCTTGTTTTTATGATAATTAGAGAGAGATAAACTTTGAGAGCGGACTTAAGAGAGAGAGAGAGAGCGAAAAAGCATGTGAAAGAGTTGCTCAATATCAGTTTTTCTTTTTTATTCTTATGCTTCTTTATGTTTAGGTTCTCTTCCTTCCCTTCGACTTGTTTAGTAAAGCTCCGCTTTACCACCAACACTTAGTAAGGATCATCACCACTGCACAGTCATAATAGACTAATAGACTTATCATGTACTTAGCTTGGAAATCAACTCGATTAATGTAAAACTTAACTACAAGACGTGTCATTTTCAATAGCCCACCATTTCATCAAATGACGTTGCTCAACTTCTACCTACTCGACAGATGGCAAAAAAAATCCATGCTAATAAGCAAAATTGGACCATATAAGTGTACCTTTGTGGTATCATAGGTAAGATACCCGCCTGTCAAGCCAGAGATCCTCGCTTTAATACAAGAACAGACCATCTGAAGAAGACAACAAATTTTTCCACAGCGGTATCACCTTACAGCATAAGCTAGCAGCCGGTTATGAGTATTGTTACTATTGCAAACATATCTGATGTATTTGCCATTCGGAACTACTAAACAAATAGAATCGGGTTTATCTCACTGACTGAGAAAAGTCCTCGTGTTCCTCTATGAAATGTTATGGGAATTATTATTATTAAAGCATTTTTGTGTCGTCAACTTCTTCTTCTTGGCTATCAATTGTGAAGCTGTTGAAAAAGTGTTAGCTATTGCCATAGAAGATTCGAGCGCGTACACTTAAGCAAAAAAAGATCTGGAGTTGATAGGCAATAGGTTCTGTGACGTTCTTTATCTCCACGTAATCCGCGGGGTTTGTGTGGTTACTATGTATTACTGTATTGCCCAGCTACGTTGGAAACTGTGTCTTTGTGAGATGCTGCCTTATGAACTAGTCATAATAAAATTCTCTTCTGCGAAGCCTGATCAGTAGCTCATATCTGATGTCATGGGATCATATTGGTTAGCTCATAATATATAAATTTGTTGAATTACTCGTAACGTATTGTAAGGTTTAAAGCTTTTTTAAAACGTTTAGTTCTTTTAACTTCTTAGAATAAAAAAAATGCAGCGAAACGCGGTCATTTATTAACAACAACAACAACAAACTCTGTATAGTAACTTATTTAACTTTCACTTGAAATGCAAATTAGTCAACACTTCTACTAACGCTTTGGCATAACTTCACTCTTTGACTGTTTAATAAACAAAACTGAATTGGCAACACCGTACAAAGAAATACAGCATAGGCAGAACGATAGTAGCCTTGACACAAACCGATACAATAATTTCCATAACAAAATTTATAGCTTTAAGTGTTTGTGTATATTTATAGGCGTTTTCATTTTCGTGAAAGTATTATAGGTATGAAGTTTTAGCTTTGAAATCTACACATAACCGCCCCAATTAGAAAGCCTAAGAAAGTAAGTTTAATGGCTGCATTTGAAAAATTATTTAGCACATAATTCTAAAAATCTGTCGAATCAGCCCTTTAACGCTTTTATAGTATTATGACATATCTATTAAGTTCCTAAATATCACTTTCCGTGGAAATCTTTGATATATTTGGTGACTTTTTTGTTGCCTTAATTCCTCTTTTAACCACAGTCCAGTAACTTTTAATTGGCCTGAGTTCTGGAAAGTTTGTTGGATTTGCCTCAAAAGGCACCAAAAAATACATTATTGTTATAGTACCACTCGAAAGCTGATTTGCCGTTGAGGTAAGGTAAGGTAAGGTGCAAGTTGATAACAAAAGAAAGTAGAAACTTAGTCTGTCAAAGACTTGTTCCTCTCACCACAAGTGCAGATAGTTTGCCGTACCAAGAATTTTTGGGGAAATTTTGATTGCGTTATGTCCAGTACTTGGCCTGGGAGCTGTGAGGAGTCGGCCACGATGAAGTAATTGTTTTTTTTTTAAATTTTATTTTTTGTTGTGCTTGTTATTTACAACATTCCTGTGCGGAACTTCATTTTAAAAATTTTTCAGGTCAACGTCCTGTTTAACCTTGCGTAGATAAAACTCCAATCATGCACTTTTTGAGCGATATTTCTCTCTGAAATGTTGGGACTCTTCTTCAAAGTGAAAAGGATTTTTTCACTGTAATCTGATTACAGATGTCCTTTTTTCTACCAGAACCTGCCTACGAATAATCCTCAAGATATCCTTGATATTTATTTGAACACTAGAAACCCCTTCCTGGTCAATGCTTTGTTCCCTAGTTTGTTTGTTATAGTCCTCTGAAGGATGTTTTGACAATTTTTCGCACCTTAATTTCGCTTGTGATTTTGAATCAAATAAAAGCTTCTAGCAAACAAATTTTATAGTGGGTATGTATACAAGTTAATAATGTCTCTTTGGACACCATTTGGAAGTACACATAGGTCTTTGCAATCGCTATAATAATGACGAATTTGGTGCTGCGGACTGATAACCTTCTCTCATTTGAAGAAAACGGCTGCTGAAAGTTATCGATTGTTGGTAGAAGATTACGGTCAACAGGCACCAACTCAAAAAACTTGTAAACGATGGCTTGCGCGAGTCAAAAGTGGTGATTCCGACACAGAAGACAAGGAGAGGCCTGGCCAGCCGAAAAAGTGTTATGATGAGAAATTAGAAGTAACGACGAAGATTGTTGTGAAAGCAAGAAAAACTTGCCTTATCACAAGGAGTCACACAACAAGCCATTTCCCTATGTTTAAAAGCATTGGGATTCATTCAAAAGCAAGGAACCTGGGTTCCATAGGCATTGAAGCCGAGAGACGTTGTAAGGCGATTTTGTATATTGGAAACGATGTTTGAACGCTACAAAAGAAGTCATTTTTGCATTGTGTTATTACTGGTGATGAAAAATGAATACATTACGATAACACCGAGCGCAAAGGGTCATATGTTAAGCCAGATCAATCAGCCAAATCAACGCCGAAGCCGAATATCCATGAAGACAAGGTAATGCTCTGTATTTGGTAAGATCAGAATGGTGTTTTGTGTAAAGAGCTGCTGAAATCAGGTCAGACGATCACAGCCGACTTGTACCGAACACAACTGATTCATTTGGAGAGAGCAATTAACGAAAAACGACCAGAATATTCGGCCATAATCTTACATCATGACCTGTTGCAAGTCGGATCAAAAGCTATTTGGAAAACAGTGGATGGGAAGTTTTGGCTCACCCGCCTTATAGCCCAGACCTTGCCCCTTCTGACGACCAGTTGTTTCGATTGATGCAGAACGCCCTTACTTGAATACGCTTACTTCAGACCAGGGTATCAGAAATTGGCTTGATTCATTCTTTTCCTTAAAACCGGAGCAGATCTTTTGGCGCGGGGATCTATATGTAGTAGTGACTAGCGATGGGCAATAAATGTCGACATTATTAATTTGTATACCCAATATGTGATATATACTTATTATATATATTATATTATTTTCCTACCTTTACTCAAAAAAATTATTCAATTTGTCTGAATTTTTAAAAAGCTATTGCAAAAAGATATGATAGGCAGTTTTTTAAACGCAGTCCTTTGGTCAGTTTAAGCCGGCAGCAGGTCCCAATACTGACTCACTTAAGGCCGCATTGTGATGCCGCATACTATAATGACCCTGGAAAAATATAATTTTGACATTAGACATTCCAGAAGCAAGTGTCTCGCAGTTACCATCTCCCCTTCACAGCATTAATTAGGCAACGTTGATCCACTATGTCCAAGATGAACCATAAAGAGTCTACAATGTACAGAGTGAGCATACTTGGCTCAGAAGTGTACAAACTAAAAAATTAAAAGAAAATTCTTTAAAAGGTCAAAGTGTTTTACGGTCCAAAGAGACGTATAAGCTAAAAATAGGCTCAAATATTTATTTTAATACTTTCCAAGTTTTTAAAACTTACTTTGTAAAGTAGTTTTCGTTTACCTTAAAGTATACTTTTATTCATACTCTTCTCAGCTCCTTTTAGTAGGCTTTACTTTTTTTACTTTTAATACAAAAACAAAAAAATTAAAAAGAAAGCCATAAATAATGTTTTTGATACAAAATTAAAAAATATTACTGTATATGTAAGAAAAAAACAAACAAACAAAAAATATTGCCTATTTACAGGCTGTGTTTTTTTCAAATTTTCTTTTTTCCTGTTATCAACAGCCATTATTATCTAGTTTTCATTGTTTATCTCCCCCTACTCATAATAAAATGACATAGAAAATAAAAAAAATCATATTCATTGTTGAAATGATATATAAAAAAAATTTATTTCACCAAGATTTATTACCACTTGTCAGTGCTCATTTTTCCCAAAAAACAAGCCATTGACTCAGAATCATAAATTTTTTGTGTGGTGTTGTACAAAGCTTTTTCAAGACAAATTTCTTCAAAATTTTTTCTTCGTTTCTGTGTTGAAATGGGTTTTTGCGTTCTTTCAGCAATAAAAATGAAGAAAAAGAAAAATAATAAAAATAATCTTGAAAAGAAAAATAAATAAATGAAAAAAAAAAACAGCCGGCAGAAGTTTTATGAGATTTTTCTTCTCGACTTTTTTTGATACGCCTTTTTTCTCTTTTCCATGACATTTTCAATGACGTATTTATTACGTTTGATGGTTATTTCTTGTGTTTTTTTTGTTCTTTTATTAAGTTCCTAAAAGTATGTGTTATTTTTCTTAAACAAGATTTTAGTGACGCCATTTTTTCTCTCCATATTTCTTTTTTGTTTCTTTAGCAGATTTATCATGTCTTACACATAGAAATAGTTTGAAAAACTATTGCTAATAAACAATTTATTTGGCTTTTTATTTAAACTTACAAGTTATTTTTTTCTTCTTCTTCTTTGGGTCTCAAAAATGTCCAAAAACTAAGTGGTCTGTAATGAAGAGACATTGTTGGAATTTTTTTTTAAGCAAATTAAAGAAAACTAAACTAAGTTTTATAAAGTAATTTTTTGTTTATAAAGAGTTCCCTAAAAGTGTGCCTTATTTTTATTATGATGCAAGAATAAGATTCTACCTAAAGCTTAGCTTAAGTTTGAAGAATGCTTAGAATAGTGGAGTGTTATAAATAAATAAAAAATTAAGATTATTTGTCGTTGCCTTAAAGTATGCTAAATATTACTTAAGATGGTAAGTGGACACCTTTGACATTAAAGGTTTTGATTCCATTGGTAGATCGTTGGAAGGAAAAGTGGTGGAGAAATCAATTAGAGCTGGATCAGTTCCATAGTTAAGAGAAGTATAATCAGCTCGTCGCTTGATGAACTGGAATCCACTGTGATGACGTCAAAAGGGTGCCCTTAGTGAGGAGTACTTCCCCACTGTTATAGACGCTAGTGGTTGATGTCTTGCCCACCATGTTGGCACATAGGAGTATCAGTGTAATTGGTTATGCCGATGACTTCGTTATAACAGTAAGTGAAAAATATGCGAGTACGTTTTCGTTTTTCCCCAGGAGGACGGCACTGGGCGACTTGTTAAATTGATTCACTCAAAAAGGGCTTTCGGTGAACCCCTCATAATGGTACATTTTACAAGGAGATACAAGTTGTTATGTGACTGTATTTCTTTTATGGGTACCACCATCAACTTTTCTAAGGAGGCTAACTATCTACATAGGTTTCATTCTGGACAGAAGACTTTATTGGAATTCTCACACTGGTGCCGTCCAGTATAAGGTGATAAAGACCCTCTTAAGTTGCTACTCCTATATAGTAAGACATTGGGTCTTTCACCGAGAATGACACTATGGATATACAACCTGGAAGAAAAAGTTCCCAGGATTTATTCAGAAAATTAAAATACAAGTTTATTCATCTAAATCTATATTGTCCCTTTCAAAGTAATCCCCATTGACTGCAACACACTTATGCCAGCGTTTGATCCAAACCCCGAAGCATCAGTGCTTCCAGTGATTTTTCCATTATTTCCTCTCGGCTTCACGCAAACGTCTCATAGCGCTCAAATAATAGTCTTTGTTTCCTGTCTGGCCTTCTCGAAAAAATTCATGATGCACTGCGCAGCTATAATCCATGAAAACTGTATTGTCTTCTTTTTTGACTGATAACGACAAGTTTTTTTTTGGTCTCCGCTCATTTGGTGAATGCCATTTACTTGCCTAATGTCTGTATGGCGTGTCGTACTCATAAACCCAAGTCTCGTCTCCAGAAATGATCCACATGTCTTTGTCGACCTTAACACGGTCTCTTTTTTTTAAATTTAGGTCTTTTGTTGCTACACAACGGAAACCGAAATCATTAACCAAAATCCCTTGGGCGGATCCATAGACAATGTTCAAGTCCTCCGCTATCACTCTGATGGCTAATTTGCGGCTATTGACCAACATTTCTTATACTTTACCAATGTATTTGTCGGTTTTCGATGTCGAAGGTCTGCCACTGCGTTGATCATCTTTAATTGGGTTAAGACCACTTTTTCTCACATTTCCAACGTTCCCGCACCATTACTTAATACAAATTCGTTGTTGCAAATTTAAATCCATTTCTAAAATGGATAGATGTACTCTTGGCTAAGCAGCTTTTGCAAATGTCAAGCTGTGACGCTAAGATTTAGCGGGAATATCAACAACAGATGTATCAACCTAACAAAAACAATGGTGTTATTCTGGGAGCTTTTTGATTAGGCGATATACCGCTATTATACGAACCATTATCACTTAGGCGGCAATAGCTTGGTGGAAAAAAGCTGAGGAAGCTGGGTATAGAAAAACTCACCTGCCTCGGTATAGCCGGGCAATGAGAACATGTCCAGCAGCGGCCTTTGATTGATTGGCTTAACACTGCTTCACATTTATCAGATAATCATGGCGGTAAGTTCAGCGACAAATTTTTCGTCAGGGGGTCCCGAAATGTTTCAGGAAGTCTGTCCATTCTACACATAGTAGTCGTAGAAACATCTTCTGTCCTGGATGTTATGTTATTGGATCTGTGCTTTGGCCGGAGATTCAGGGTTGAATTCCCGGACCGGGGTCTTAGTTCGGGGTGAATTTTATCCAAACTGGTATATCGATGACTCCAAAATGAATGACTGCATCGGTGCTGCTGTTCAGGAACCCAACCGAGACTTTCAATCGAACTGGGAAGATCACTGAGTGTCTTTCAGGCCGAAATCATGGCCATTGCTATATGTGCGGAGATCAACCTGGACAGTGGGTTTAAGGCTAAGACCATTAATATATTCTCAGACAGCCAAGCTGGCTTAAGGGAACTTGGCTTGTATTGTATGACAACTAAACTGCTCGCTTGGAAATAAGGCCCAGTTTTTTTGTCTACCCGGACACTGTGGAATAGATGTAAAAGCAATAGCGAATACCACAAAGGGTTTCATGACACCTTTTAACGCTCCGGAACCTTACTGTGCAGCACCCTTTACTACCATCCTGAATCTAATTAAGGAATGGAAAATTGCAGGATGCTTGGAACTCTGGAATGCTCAAAGGCGACTTCGCCAATTTGGGCGTCGCTCTGAGGTTCTCAGGTCTAGCAGTCAGGACTTAAAACTGCTTACGGATCTTCTTACAAGTACATCTGAAGAGAATAGCGGTCACGGATGTGGAGGTTTGTAGACTATGCTCACAGGCATCAGAGACAGCGGAACACATATTGTCTGCATATGTGGTTCTTGATAGGTTTAAGTGGAAATGTCTAGGGTGACATATCAATTTTTATGGTTTCAGATCTGCTGAACATACTACAGACAGATGGGGCAGAATAGATCCCATGGTTCGCAGTGTTCTGCAATAGTACCTGGTCGTTGTGATGATAATGAATAATAAACCCTGAAAGCTATACTTCCCTAAAAACAAATTTAAAATGTAAATGATAATTAAAACGCAATGCCGGCGAAGGGGCCTATTTTTCTAAACGAATCTAAGAATCCTGCGAAAGTGTAGCTCATAGTATAGAAATATTTTTTAAGATGTTTCCATGTTGCATATCTAAAACTTAAGGAGGCTGATCACTAAGCATTCTAGTCTGGGTGTTTGATATTTGATCCCAATTTTTCTTTTTTTTTCGAAGTTTATTACAGAGACTAAACGGTTGTGGATATATCCTGGCAACTTTTAATGAAAAAAAAAATTTTTTAATTTACATTTAAATTCAAAATTCACTCCAAAGAAGAAAAAAAACTTTAAAAAACATTTGATTTATTTTTAAATTCAAATTCCAGTAAATAAAGAGTAGAATTGTAAACGAGCATAGAGGGTTAAAATAAAAAAGAATAGAGTTAAACTTTGTAAACAACTCGTAAATAACATGCCATAATATTTCAAACTTGTTATCAAAGCGTCATCAAGTTCAATTCATAAAAGTAGCAGCAACGGCGAGCAGTAGTAGCAGTAAGACCTTTTCTCAACTCCAACATACTACCGTGTCTCTAAAAAAACCTGATAAATGCAAACGTTTCAATAGTTTTGCTGTCAATGAAAATAAAAACAGAAAAAAGGCTACACAAGCAGTGCAGCAGTTTTTGTGCTCTGAGTCAATACAAAGTTGTACAGAGAAAGAAAAAAGAGTGATAAAGAAATATAAAGAAAAAGCAAAACTCTTTTCTAACAACATTACAAATCTAACGAATTTTCTAATGACAACTATTCAAGTTGAAAATTTTTTAGAGAAGAAAAAAAAAAACGAAAAAACTTCAAATGGAATTGCATTGCAATAGTGGAAAAAAAGCAACATCATCATTATCATTTGCAACATATCAGCAACAACATTGACAACATCATTGACAACACAAACAACCCATCACATACGACTGCCAATGATAATCACACTCCTCCTTCTACATCAGGATGAGGTGTTGATGGCATGTAAAAAAGGAAATTTATCACAAAATATTTTTCCTTTTTCTTGTTTAAATATGAGAAAAAGGAAAAATTTTTATCTGATGGAAATATTTTGCTTTGGGAAAACAAAGAAAAAAAAACACTCACAAATACATAAAGAAAATTTGTTTAAGAGCACGTTATAGCCAATATTCAGCTTTTTTTCTTTCACTTTGGAAAGCCCTCTATAGCATAGTTAAGCTTGTAACCCCTACAACATTAAACTCTACTTGCAAACTGTTTTTATATAATTTTTCTAAAGACTTTTGCATGGCTTTTAAGAAATAATGCCTGCTTTTAGGTGTTTAATGCTACAAACTACTACAATAGCTTAAAGTTTGTGGTATTCGTGGCGTTTTAAAAATAAACACTATTTTGTAAAATCTGAATTGTTTTACTTTAAAAAATGGGGAATAAGGAACTAAATTTTCTTTAAAATACAACTGTCCACTTTCAGGCGTTATAACTTACTATAATAGTAATAAGTTTGAGGCACTCAGGGCTTATTTAGAAAAAAAAGCAAAACTACTTTTCGCTTCAGAATAAACCAAATAAATGCTCGGATACTGCGGACTTTATAGACTGCACAAAGCCCTAAAGAACAATAAATCAGCTGGATGTAAGAGAAATCCAAGTAAACAAGGAATTTTGGGACAAACTGAAGGAGGTAATCATCGTTAAATTACCGAAAAAAGAGGAATTTAACTAATCCAGGCAGTTGGAGGTTATTGTGAGCATTATCGAAAATAATTTTCCCAGAATTGAGAGCAAAACAAACGGATTTCCGATTACAGAAACAATATACAGACCTTGTCCACACTTTAAGAATAATCGTAGAGCAATCAGTGATATGGCGATCCCTTTTGCCTTAAAGATTTATAGATTTTGAAAAGGCGTTCTAAACCCTCTTACACTATGAGCCGCATTAGGAAGTAAAGACGCCTCTGGGGAGTTAGTTAACCTTATAAGTGCTCTATATAGAGAGGAAAATTGTATGATTTTTCATGAAAACAAACTGAGCTGTGTGTGTGATGCAAGGCTGTGTTATGTACTCACTGCTCATAAATTTTGTTCTAGACCAAGGATAAGCAGAATGAGAACTGAATATGTGTGGTAGTATTAGTAAATTTTTGCTGTGAGCGTTGAGCAAAGATCTAAAAAGAGAAATAACAACACAAAAAACAATTTAAATGCACAAAGCACCATACGTCCGCTTTCATCTACATCTATCACACAACTGAATGAAGTTGTTGTTTACTTGTTATTATCTACTCTCTTTCGTTTGATTGTAACATATACGGAATAGATAATTCTCAAACACGTGAGTGGTTATGCGGCCATATACATTCTAGCCATAGTTTTGCGAGAGGTCTTTGTACAGAGGTGAGGAATAGTGTGGAAGCTCAATTGTCGATTGGAAAATTTGGAAAATGCGGACGACATTTGTCTGATCTCTTATAACTACACGAACATGTCGTAGAAACTAGACAGCCAACATAGGATTAAGAATAAATGTGAGAAAATTGAAAGTACTGAGAATAAACAGCGATGTACACAAAGCCTTTACAGTCAACGAGAGTCCTATTAATGTGGTAGACAGACGACTTCTGTTATCTGTGTAGTTTAAAACGAACTTGTAGTATTATAACTCAAGTGGTTTCTCAATATATACTGAGAATCGCATAAAGTCAGCAAGGAAAGCATTTGGGCGATTGATGAAAGTTTGGAAATCATTCTTACTTTCATCGAATTTTAAAATTAAAGGATCTAACTCAAGTCAAATGAAGTTGCGGAAATGAGGAAAAGCTGGAATGAGGTACAAAGAATAATAATATGACCATGGATAGATCAAACTGTAGATCATTTACCAAATCCCTATGCTATCCGGAGGCTAGGCCGGTGATAGATCATACATTTGGATAGCAAAAATGAAACGGGCGTCTGTCTGGTGAAGGAAGATAACACATCGATTGTTGTGCGCTGACAAGGACCAGATTACAGGTTTACAACCATGAATAATAGGTTTAAAAGGGAATCAAATCTGCTCCTTTCAGAGATATACTCCACTTTTATTAAGAGGGCTTAGAAGTTGCTGTTTAAACATGGCTTTCGGCCTGCCCCTTTCCATAAAGGGAATATTTGAGTCGGTTGTTATCAGTGGATGATTTTGATTAACGGAGTATCATCTGGTGACCATATGGGCTATCTTTTGTTATGTTGGCGAGTATGGCATTAAGCAAACTACTGGCTGGTGATAATTATAACACTGTCTATATCCAGTTGATTGAGCAACTATTTTAGTACGTTTAGGCGGTATGTATTAAACAGTACAATAATAAATGTAATTGGCACTGATATTTGAGCACCTTTTAAAATAAAAACCTGAAGTAAAAAGACTGTACATATAAGATACAGGGTGTCCGCGGGAAGGTATACTACTTTGTTTTGCCGCCATTTTGGTAAACATTAATCTTGACAGTTCATATTTGGCAGTCGTGAAGTAGAGACATGGCGAATTTATTATGGAAAAGTATTCAGTAAACCGGCGTGTTTTAATCGCTAAAACACTTTCTCAAAATCAATCATCGATTACTGTGACGATGAGAAAGTTACGTGAAATTTTTGTGAGAAACAACGTGCCAACAGGAAGCATTTTTATCGTGTAGTGAATGTTTTCGAAGAAAGAGGGTCTGTAGCTGATAGGCCCAAGCATGGACCATAAGTTACTGCAAGATGGGCTGAAAACTGCTGTTCAAGAAAGTTTTCAAAAAATCCATCAACCTCAATTCGACGCCGTGCTCAGGAGCTTGGTCTTCAAAGAACAACTTTGGTCACAAATTTGCACAAAGATCTGCATTTGTTTCCATTTAAGATTCAGTTGACACAAGAACTTCTTCCAGAAGACCATTTACGCCGCCGTACATATGCCAATAGGATGTTACAACTCGCCCACGACAACCCCGATTTTCATGAAAAAATCATAATGAGTGACGAGGTATATTTTCATTTGAATGGTTATGTGAATTAATAGAATAGTCGGTCAAATTATTCATCAGTCACCTCTGCATCCATTAAAAGTAACAGTCTGGTGTGCAATTTGGTCAGGAGAAGTCATTGGACTTTATTTCTTTGAAACTGAAAACCGCGTAACGGTAACTGTCAATTTTAACGCTACAACTGCATGCTTTGGGCTTGACTAACATGTGGTTTTAACAAGACGGTACCACATCGCATACATCCAGGATTACACTGGAATTACTGCGACACCTCTTGTCACAACAAATTTTTTCAAGGGATGATAATGTTGATTGGCCTCCACGGTCGTCTGATTTGACTGCTCCGGACTTCTTTTTGTGGGGATATCTGAAAACTAAATCAGAAACGCCGGAGCAACTCAAACAAAATGTTCATGATGAAATCAATGAAATACCGCGTGAAATGTGTAAGAATGTAATGTAATGTGTGCTCAAAAGGGCTCGCATTTGTGAGGCTAGCAGAGGCGGGCATTTATCTGATATTGTATTCCATACATAATTGTCGACATTAAATAAAAAATTTATCAATATAAGATCCATTCTCTTTCATATAATCAAAAATTATAAGCAAACAAAGTAGTATACTTTTCCGGCGGACACCCTTCCCATGCTGTTTTCTTAAAAAATATTCATTAAAAAATTTTTTTAATTTTATTTACAATTTCGTTTCTATACAATGTTACAAGCGCCTAATATTATACCACATTTCTTACGTCCCCCGTCATTTTGTTAATTTCTTTTCAGCTTTTCACAGTCATTTAGTTTGATAAACTAAAACTGTAATAAAAAATTCATTAAAAAATATTTCGACAAGATTTATTTCCCTGCCAAGGAGAAGGAAGAAAGAAATTTTAGAGAAAGGGAAAGAAAAATAGAAGGAAAATGAAGAAGAAGCAGAAAAAAAAACACAAGACAGGATAAAGCGTTGAAAGTTTATAAAAAATTCAACTAAATTCTAATTACACATACATTGAAAAGACAATAGAAAAAATCTACTGTCATTACTAATACAGAGGCAACATATACACTGATAGTAATAGTTGAGAGGCAGGGAGTAAACGAGAGTGAAAAGTATGTTGATAACTACTACTACTACTACTACTACTACAAGAGTACCAGCTAAACTACCACTAACTTTAATATTTCCCTAAACATCTGTGTTACTTCCCATGACAGGATATTAAGGATTCAAGAACACACACACAGTTACACTTTCAAATTTATTTATAAACACATATACACATATTCACTTTTATTCTTATTTAAATACAAATAAATAAAAAATAATATTCGTATAGTAGAGCATAATATAAAAGTTGAAAAAAGTGTTTCCTAAAAAAAGAGGTAAAAAATTATAGGGACATTGGGTAGTGGTAAAAAGTGATTTCTTTCTATATTGCTATTTTAGAGCAAGGAAAACTTGGTGTAAATACTTGGTGTAGTGCAACCAAATAAAAGAGTTTGGATATCAGGTTACACTTCGGACCTGGTTTTTCAAAGTAGGGAATTGAACCTGCAGCTGAATAGCAACAATACCACCAGCTGGCGAAACAAGTAAAGAAAGCTGCAAGAAGAGACAAAAGAAAGTTCCTGAAACAATTAGCAACGGCAACAGAAGAAGCAACTGGCCAGAACGATATGAGAAAACTACACCAGACGATTAGATATCTCACTACTCAGAAGTGTAAAGTGTAATTTTTTTTCTCCATCACTCCTCTAGGAAGCATATCGACTTTCCACAAAGCATCTATTGCTTTGTTTCAGTTTTTTAATCAATTTGATGTTCCTAAGCTAAGTAGATGATTAATCCGCTGTAGCTTCCTCCATATGATTTTTTTTGTGTAGTGGTGAAGATCCTTGCTAATTGGTGGTGATCTTTACTTTAGCATTGTAATTTTTTCCCAGGAGGTGGCGTGTTTTTCCTGATCATAGTGGTGAAGATCCTTGCTAATTGGTGGTAATCATTACTTTAGCATTGTAATTTTTTCCCAGGAGGTGGCGTGTTTTTCCTGATCATTCATCTGATGTTTGTCATCATCGCCAGAGGTATACGAGAAGGGGTCAGAGTGGCTTTTTTTTTAGATAGAGTTGTCTGGAGGGAAGTTGAAGCCTTTTTTTTATAATTAAACATTCGAAACTTCAATTAAATTCTTTCTTCGTCATGTCCTCTGCTGTGGCTCGAACCTGATCGCTCTAACCACTACACCACGCCACATCGCAAAGTGTAATAGGAACGAATAATTAAAGAAAATAAAAGAGTACATTTCAATTAGTAACGTCACGAACACTACTGAGGACAGCGAAATGGTTGAGAACATAGATGAGGAAAACAGTTTAAGAATACCATGCAACCCTCCAAAACTGAATGAGATAAGAGGCGATTGGCAAATTGAAAATAATAAGGCGGCAGGCGAAATTCTACGGGTTGACGTTCAAACCACAGCTGAGCTTCTACTGCCTCACATCACATCAGTATGTGAGGAAGAGAGGCTGCCTCTTACGTGGAAGAAGGACATCATTGTAAAGTTACCAAAAAGTGGCGACTTGAATGACTGTAATAATTAGAGAGGAATTACTCTACTTAACACCATATATAAGATACTTGCAGTCATAATCCAGAGAAGGCTTCAGAGCAGAATAGACAACATGCTGCGGGATGACCAAGCTGAGTTCAGATCGAATAGAAGCTACGTAGATCAAGCCAACACTTTACGAATAACCATTAAACAGTCCATAGAATGGCGTACCCCCTATATCTACTGTTCGTTTGATACCATCAGGCGAACGGCTATATGGAAAGCACTAAGAACCAAAGGAGTACCCCAGAAGATAATTGGAATAATCAGAGCGATGTATGAGGATGCAGAACTTTCAGTTCTTCACAACGGGAACATCAGCCAACCATTCCACACCAATGCTGGAGTTAAACAAGGATGCAAACTATCACCTCAGCTATTCAACATCGTGCTGGAGGACTTAATGAGCAACGTCTGTTTGAAAAGAAGAGTGATCACATGGAGTCTCTCACACCAACTCGAAGACTTGGACTATGCAGATGACATTTGCTTACTATCGCATAAGATTTCCAATATGCAGTCGAAACTGGAGGACCCAGAAAGATTGACTCGTAGTGTTGGACTTGAGATAAACATCAAGAAAACCCAGGCCATGAGAATAAACAATGCTACAGGAGTACGCAGTAATAGTACGGTGGCGCAGAAACAAACATAGATAACAGGCTCAATAAAGCGAGAGCGGCATTTGGACGACTGCAGTCAGTATGGAGAAGCTCACATATATCCAGACGGACTAAGCTCAGAATATTCAACTCATGTGTTTAATCAGTACTGCTGCATGGCAATGAAACCTTGCTTGTATCGAATAACATCACACAGAAACTCCAGCTATTTTTTAACAAGTGCCTCAGAATCATATGCAGAAGATTCTGGCCTAATACCATAAGCAACAAAGAACTGTGGAGCATGACTAATGAGGAATCGATACTGAAACAGATAAGGAAAAGAAAGTGGGAATGGATCGGTCACACCATTCGAAAAAGTCCAAAGACTATCACTAGAATGTCACTCGAGTGACAAGGCTCAAGAAATCGTGGTCGACCAAAAAACACCTGGAGACGCACAATTAACCAAGAACTGACACAGAACAACCTAACATAGAAGGAGACAGTGTCAATAGCAGTAAACCGTGTTAGATGGAGATGCTTTGTGGAAGCCAGATGCTTCCAAGAGGAAAAAATGTTACAGACAGTTAGCTGAGTTCATTTTCTAAGCATAGAGACCATTATTTAACTGTTTTCATAGAAAGTCTCCATACAATGCCACAAATTATTATACTGCACCATACACCGTATTGTATATCATAATGCACTATGTTGCAAAATGTTCCATATACTGTACTGTACAATGCACATTATTAAATATAACGTGTACTTTATATACTTTACTATACATTTACTGTACCGTATTGCACATATACAGTCATATCACATGATCGTAGCGGCCAATTAACATCGCTACGACATGAGATAAAACGGCCATTGAATCCCACGCGATCTATTGTTTCGTCGGCTGTGTGGCAAGTGGCGTCCTTAATTTTTGAACACAAGAAGACCATTATCACCTCGCAATAGCGAACACCATTCACGGTAAGTACTTGGCCGATCTCATTTTCAAAGAGGCACGGCCCGCCAGCCCATAAACCGCACCAAATAGTCACTGTTTGTGGATGCTTCAGCTTTTCAACAATCGCTCGTGAATACTTATTTGCCAAAATGCGACAATTCTACTTGTTAACGAATCCACTGAGGTGAAAGTCATCATGCACTTCAACTAACCCATTCGGTGTATTTACAACGCTTGAAATGGTCAGTAGGCTTTTGCTCTTGAGTCAACTAAGCCTAGGAAGCGTGTAAATTAAAATCTTTATACAAAATTCGCATCAGTGATGTACGTGAGACGTTTAATTGTTGGCTACACTATCGTGAACAACAGTTATGTTTTCCGCAGGACAAACTGGGCGAGCATGAACAGGTGCTTCCACATTTCCTACAGATCCGGTTTGTTGAAATTTGGGCACAATTCTCTCGACTGTGGACACATTTGCTCGATTATCACGAAGTGCACAAATGCATTTTCATTTGAACGCCCATTTTCGTAATATGCTTTAACAATCTTAAAGCGTTGCTCAATTGTGTACCCCTCCATCGTTGAATTTACAAAGCAGTGAAACAAAGAAAATGTGAAATTAAGTTGGGCAACAAAATTGACGTTTAGGTGTGACTCACAATGAACGTCGTGCAAATCATGGCTTAAGAACATAGTTAACTAAACTTCTACTTACGCAAGTTTTGAATGGCCTTGAAAATGTCGTTGCAACGTTCGAAATATTCTTAAAAATCGACGATGACAAAACAGGAATATATTGCTTATGGCATTACCTACCGATGGATTACATCAAAATGATATGGGAAATGATCAGAGTACTGCAATTTTGTATCAACGAACTTCAATGCACATTTATGACAGATGCATATGCCAGTAAATAAGGAAGAAGGATTTACAACGTAACTTCAAATTTGTCTATCCTTTCTTACTGACAAATATAGTCAATTTTGTCAGGGGTACAGGTTGGCTACCGCGAAAACTAAGTGTTTTGCGCAATTGCGCAGGTTTAAGGAAGAGCTTGACTCGGTCTTTCTCTTGTCTAACTTTTTGGGTTTTTTCTTGAAGGTATCACAATGGGTCATAGGGCCTCCGACCCGCGTAATCTTCTGACCATCTAAAGCGAAAATAAAAGAAACACCGACTATAAAACAGGCAGTGGCACCTATTATGAGCAGCAGCAGCAGCAGAAGCAAAGCTCTGAAGTACAACTACACTAAATACACAGAAAGTGTTGTTTTTACTTAACAACAGATGGCAGTTCCAATATATATCCTAGACACCTAGTAGAGAAAACGATCACCTTTAGCTGGAAGATAGAAAAAATCAATACAAAGATACCTTTTGAAAGTCATACGCTTCCAAACTAAGCAAAAGCTTAAGAAATTATCAAAGTGCCTTGAAGGAATTTATTTTTTAAAACAAATTGTGTTTGTTGTATAACTTTTTCACCTACCCAATATTATTTACCTGAGTTTTGAAACACATGGTGTAAAAATGTCTGCAAGTCATCATAGAAATATTTCCATTTATATGGGAATATCGTTTTAACATAATTTCTGCGGTAAAATTAACTTTATGAACTGTTGAACACTTTTTTTCCGGGGGAGGGGGAGAAGGAGGAGGATGAGAAAAAACTTCAACTTTAACTAGTACATGTGGCTTTCATGCAAAAGAAAAGCAGGCAGCTTAGGCTGTGAACGATATCAAGCAGTTTTTTCTTTTAAGAAAAGGAGGAGAGGAGCAGTGAAAAACTCTAAAGGGTAAAATTGAAAAAGTAAGGAAATGAAAGAGTTTTAGTTTAGTTTTGCATATACTTATACTAATACACATACATGCACTCATAAAGGCTATAAAACAATTGCAAAGCATAAGAAAAAAAATAATATCCTTTTTGAAAACAATAACCGTCTCAAAATTCTGACTGAAGTCAGCAGAGTCGTAGTAGTAGTAGTGGTAATACAACTACAGGCAGACAAAAGGTGATGACAGTTCCATGAAGCAGAACAACAACAAAAGAAAAACAAGAACAAATAATGAATGAGTGAGATAATTGAAAAGTAGAAAAAACATCAGATACTAACGAGATTATAAGAAAGGCAACAATATTCCGATTTCTGTTTTTTCCTTTTGCCTTGGAATTTTCCTTATAGCTTTGAACTCTCCCCGTGAGTTTAAAGTAACACAACAGTGAGGCAGACACACTAAACGTCAAAACCAGTTAAGAAAGTAAGAAGGTGCGCTTAGACATGAAGAAAATGAATTCGCAAAAACAATTAACTAAGTCAGTTGGAAAATTTTGCAACAAACACTTGCAATTTCTATAGAGAAAGAATACGGAAAAGGAACAAAAAACCAACGAAAATGCTTGGAAATTTTGAGCTTTAATTAAGGCGTACAAATTGAAATTGGTTTCCGTGGTACGCGCAAATAGTCAAGTATCGGGTTTTTTTAGAATTACAGGAGCTTAAACCAAACACAAACAAAGAAAGACATATTTTTAATAGCAATAGAACAAACTTTGCTGGATAGAAATTTATGCCATTAATGTTTAAATATCACTTGGACTATGTGGAAGCCACGCCTGGCGCGTACAAGAATAACATGGCGTAATCTGGAACACCTATGCTCAAGAACTTATCGTAGTACATGCGGCCGTGTTTCGCCAACAACTCTTCGAATATTGATTTTCAGGTGATCAATTGCCTTTGGTTTGTCGATGTAGACAAGTGAATTTACATAACCCCAAAGAAAATAATACAATGTGGTTATATCACCCAATCTTGGTGGCCAATTAATTGGATTATTACATCCATTTAATTTGCATCAAAAAGTTTATTTGAGTAAATCAATTGTAGTCCACGCTATGTGGCCTGTGGCTCCTTCCTGTTGGAGATTAATGCCAGCTGACTGATGTATGAAAAATGTCTAATCATGTCCCTATATCGTTCATCATTAACAGTAACATGCTGACCATCATCGTTTTCGAAGACTAATGGAGCAATGATTGCATCATTCCATAATGAGCAGTAAACAGTAATTTTCTGTGGAAGTAATAGCGTTTCAAAACAAACACAAACGTTTAACGAACAGAACAATTATTTTGATAACAAATTTCAAGAATTTACAAACGTTGCTCTGGTGTAAGTCTATCAATAATGAACTGTCAAACCAAACTTGACAAAAAGCAAGTATCAGCTGTTAAGTTTGCACCCAAATAAAGCAGTGTTGCCAACTAAAAGTTATGAACCTCTAAAAAGAAACAACTGATATATGCATTTTTATATTACGAGCTATTTTTTGGGTAATTTTTTTTTTTAATTCACAAATACTATTTCTTATACGCTAAGCTTCTATCTGGTAATTTTTTAAGAGCTTTCGGATTTGATTAAAAAAAAACATAAAATTTAGAGAAATGCACGAAATCTTTACAGCGGCTGCGCCTAAAATGTTTCATGCGCTGGGTTAAATTTTGGCATACTCTCTCTAACATATCGGCCGGTATCTAGCGAATAAATTCTTCAATATTGACTTCGTGTACGTCAACCGTTGTAGGGTTGTTCCTATAGACATGAGCCTTAACACAGCCACACAAAAAATAGTCTAAAGGCGTTTAATCGCTCGATCTAGGTGGCCAATTGACCTGCCACAAACGATCACTGAACTCGTCTCTTAATTGGCCCATTGTTTCGCATGCTGTGTGGCATGTGGCACCGTCTTGTTGAAATCACATTTCAGCCAAATCCAGCTTTTCCATTTTGGGCAAAAAAAAGTTTGTAATCACCGCACGGTAGCGCTCGCCATTCACAATAACAGGCTTGCCTTCGACTTCTTTGAAAAAGTACGGTCGAAGGGCCTATAATTCACACCAAATAGTGCTTTTTTCGGCATGCACTGGCAGTTCTGGCATTGCTGCTGGCCAAATACGGCAATTTTGATTCGAGCACGAATTTTGATAATAAAATTCGATAACCTGTAAGCGTTATTCGTTTGTAAGTCGATTCATGGTTAAATTATAGACTAAATTGAATATGTTGGACAGTAACATGTTACACGAAAACAGCTGAGCTGCCAAAATTAGGGTTACTAAAAAGAAAGTTCCTAGGAAATCATATGATATGAGTGAATATGCTTCGGCGATAAGCTCTCTCGAATTTTCACCCGGGAGAAGACAGATAGGTACGACCGGAACTACAATATAAAGATCAGGTTGCAGCCTGTGTGAGAAAGTGAAGGAAGAGTGCATTAGAACGCAGCGCTTGGAACTCTATTCAAATTTAAAAGTGAGACAGAAAAAAGACCTGAGTGTCACTAAAGCTGAAAAGAAGCTATTCTCTCTATAATTTAAAGCGATATTAGTATATTTCCTTGATCAAAAAGTTTCTTGAATAACCCCGTGGGGCGGTAGCATCGTCCCGATTTGAGTTTTTTTCCTTTTTTGTTAAATTGATATATCTGTGGTTGATATATCCGCTAAATCTTAACGTCATAGCTTGACATTTGCAAAAGTACATCTATCTCCATGTGTGTTGGCGATTTTTTACAATTTTGATCGTGTTGAGTTCGCAAAAGACATGTTTTGGGAGGCTGAATCCGATTCCACATTCATTAAAGGAGCATTACTGGAGGCGAGACGTGGGTTTATGAGTACGACATGCAATCTAGACATCAGGCAAGTGAATGGCCTTCACCAAATGAGCCGAGACCATTTTCAGTCAAAAAAGTAGGCAATGCTCACGGTGCTCATGGATTACAACGGTTTAGTGCATCATGAATTTTCGCCAAAAGGCCAGACAGTAAACAAGAAGTATTATTTGGGCATTATGAGACATTTTTGCGAGTAGAAATTCGCCGAAACAAACCAGAATTGGTGGCAGATAACTCGTAGTTTTTGCACCATAATAACGCACCGTCTCAGTGCTATCATTATTCGAAATTTTTGACGCAAAATGCAGCAAATAGCCACTGAATTCACCTGATTTGGCTCCCTGTGACTTCTTTCGGTTCAGTCGATTTAAGAAACCATTTCGTGGAACGATTTCAGTAGCCGAGAGGAAACAATGGAAAACTCGCAGGAAGCACTAATCGACACATCGAAAACCGAATATAAAGAATGCAAATGTCAAGCTATGACGCTAAGAATTAGCGGATGTACCAACTTAACAAAAAAAAAAAAAAAAAAAAAAAAAAAACTCAAATCGGAACCACACGGGGGTTATTCCGGAAACTTTTGTTCAAGATAGTATTTTTTTGCATATGATACATGTTTATACATTTTTATATAACTGTCTATTTTTAGGGATTTTTTGTAATTCCCAACTACTTGTATATTAGTATTTCAATTTTTGCCAAATTTTATGTTTTTGTGTCAGTAATTTTAAGATTGTATTGTCGGCTCTAATGTTTGCTAGTCAAATTATTGTTTTTAAATTGTATTGCTTCTAGCTTTGCTTTTGAAATTCTTGCTTTTAGATTATATTCCAACCTTTCTTAGCTGTGTTGCCCATTTTCATTATTTCCCCCCTTTATTAGTTGTATTATCTATTTTTAAAAGTAAATGATGTTCCCCTTTCTTGGATGTATTAATTTTAGGCCTTTAATTTTTTAAATAAATTTTTTCCCTTTTTCTAAGTTTGTATTGCCTAATTTTACGTTTAAAAAATTTTTTAAATTGAGTTTTTCTCTTTCCTCAATTTGTATTGCCTTTTTAAGATATAAAATTTAACTCCTTTTCCCCTTTCTTAGTTGTATCGCCTACTTTTAGGTTTTAAAAAATGTTTCACTTTGAATTTTTTTCCTAACTTTGTTTAGCCTGCTTGTAGGTTTTAAATTTTTTTTAAATTCTATTTTTCCTATTTCCTCAGCTTGTATTGCCTACTTTAAGGTTTAAAATTTAATTTGCTTCTATTAAACATTATTTCTTTTACAAATTCAATTTACCTTTATTTCAATGCATATTATCATAATTTCTATTATTGTTTTTGTAGTCATTTTCATTTTGTTCTTGCTTTTCATGGAAAAAATAAATTTCAAAGAAATGTGATGAAGTTGAAAGCAAAAAACAAAAGAAAAAGAAATAAATTGCATTAAATGCATCATAAATATTTTATAAGCATACGAGTAGTAATGATGAATATAATCATCACAATAACAATGATGATGATGATCATACTTGAAACTGTAGAATTAGAATGTCTTCATAAGTCTCTCACTGTCTCTATAAGAGAAAATAAATAAAAATTATGCAAAAAACATAGAACACCACATACAACTTTAAGCATTTTTATACTCTTTGATGTTTTAAAAGCTCACAATCATAGTGAGTGGAGGTGTAAGGCAAAAAGCAGAAATTAATGTTGAAGAGGTAGAGAGTTAAGGCTGGTTGCCTATACTTTTTCAAGGCGACAATGAGCCGAAACAGCTCAGTATGCTTGGTTACTATCATTTTGCACATCAACGTTATTACATTCTTTTTTATTTCTTTTTTATTTCCCTACTTTTTATTTTCAACAACAGTCTGCATAATTTTCCTCCATAGAAATTTACACACACACACACATACACACCCACATAATAAACACTTACAGTTTAATTTATACTCTCATCTACAAAAGGATAAAAATACAATATAAATGTTAGAGAGAACTAGAGAGTGAAAGAGCATAAAAACGGTACTTGTTACCAGCGTTGCCAGAAGCTTTGGGAAAGAAATCATCATTCGGGGAAAGAAAAATCATATTTTGAAAACAAAAATCATCATTTTTTTATTCAAACATTTTGTTTCGAAAACATAAGTATTAATTTTACAAAAACAAAAAAAAATCAGATGTTTTATTATATAAATAGACTAACAACGCCTGAAAATTTAATTTTATAACCAAAATTCAGGCTGTGTGAGGAATGTGTTTCGAATGGAAAAATTAATTTTAGCGTCGAAGCTCATTTTTGGTTCAATGGGTACGTCAATAAACAAAATAACCGAATTTGGTGTGAAGAGCAGCCAGAAACAGTTCAAGTTCCACAGTTCAGTTTGGTGAGGTTTGTGGGATGGCGGCATCATCAATTAATGGTACAAGGTGCCGTGCGATGAATACCGGATTTTTTTCTAAAATGAAAGAATTGCACTTGGTTGACATGTGGTTTCACCAATATAGTGTCACATGCACGCGACACCAAGTTATCACGCGTTTTAAAGCAGTTCATTAGCTCCTAAGATCATTCATTTTGAACCCAATAGGCTAGACCATCATGTGCAGACATATTAACCACAAGTCCAGCCCAGTAAGATAACATTACAGCCACCACTGGCAAGACACCGGCAGAAATGCTGCAGTAAGTACACCCCATACTGTTTTTACACGGTAAATAATTGCGCTCCAGAAAATAAACGTGTAAAAAACCGTGTAAAGTAAAATATGCAGTGTATAGAAAAAACGGGATTTGGCATAGCCTTAGGCAAGATGAAATAATATTTAAGAAGAAGACGGCATACATTTACTTATAACACCGAACAAAATATTTCATTCATTTCATGCAAATTTTTTGTATTTTAAAATGTAATATTGTTACGAAGATAAAAATACAACACATCAGCGTCTTCAACCTGTATTGTGAAATTTTGGTATATTTGATAATTATGTGTCACCCTGTCACTGTCGTACTTATTTGCGTATCTGGCAGCACTGCCTATTTAACTATCTTTGGGTAACACCATTTTACATGTTAAAAATTAAGGGATAGACGATATGAGAGCATTTGAGACATTTCCGGTACTTTCCAAACTGTAGCCAATTAAGTATATAAGGAGACTGCTTTGCCTACGTAGTTTAGTTATCGGTTGGTTATCAATAAATAAAGTTGCGTAAAAGCGGAAATAAAAGTGTTGTATTTAAGACAAACAGAATAAAAATTATAGTGGAATATATAAAAACTGTAAAACAACAAAATAAAGCGGTGTTTATTTTATTTGAAGGCAATTTAAACGAACTCAAATGTTTCAAAAAGGTCTGGCCTGGTATTAAACCGACGACCTTCTAGTTAGTAGGCGGGTGTCTTACCTACCATACCACAGCGGCACACACGAGGAAAAAAGATGAAATAAACTAAATTAATGGGCATGACACCGCCCAATAGTGAAACCACACACCAAATGAAAGTTTAAAAAGTTGTATTTTAAAAATATTTTTTATTTCACACAAAGCTTAAATACAGTAACAGATTTCGTTTTCAAGTAACACCTATAACTCGCGAACCAATTGACCAACAAAAATGGACCATCAAAAATATAATAAAATCATCATTCTGGCAACGCTGCTTACTACAAATACGAGTAAATACGTTCAGCAAAGTGTGTACTTGTTGTATATGGTACTGGTGTTGGTATATGTCATTATAACTGATGTCTGCTGCTCTTATATTGTATTACACTACAGCACCTAAAAATTGATATTACTTTTCTTATTCTTTTTTTTTCATTTACTCACTTTGTTTATAGGTTTTTATTACAAGTCTATTTAATTTTGTTACCCACTGTTTTTTACTTACAATTTTTCTTTTACTAGTCTTTCTTTAAGCAAATATGCAAAAGAGATAATTTTTTTTCTTTTATTTTTAATTTCTTTTATTTTGTACTCCTTCATTTTAAAGATGTTTTAAAAAAGGAATATTTAAGAAGAAGAAAACGAGAAAAAAAACTATAAAGTATGGTTTTTGTCTAGAAATCTGTGTCCTAAAACAAAAGGATTTCCACAGTTGGTTTCAATTCTTTAGTTCTTTCCTTACAAAAGTGTATTCGTATTTGCTTGCAATGAATGATGACGTCTAGCCTACTTCTTAAATCAGGACTCTATGGCAAATAATAATGAGTGACAGACAAACAGACAGACAGATAAAGACTGCTTGTTCATAGTACAGTTTTTATGTTTTTATGTTAAAAACTGTTTTATTTAAAGGTTAAGTTTTTATTATAATTTTTCTCTTTTTATTGTTAATAAATAAAAATTAAAATTATAAATACCAGTCATGATGACTCCAAACTGTCCTGGTAAACAGATAAATATCTCGCTTTAAAATGGTTTGGAATAAATATTGTTACGTTTTAACCTTTTTAAAACGTTTGAGTTCTCTTAAAATGCGTAAAATAAAATAAATAACACGTATGTTGTTGTTTTACAGTTTGTATTTCTTCGCTCTATCTTTATACTTATTTATCTTGCACTTAATATTCGTTTATACAATACTTTTATTTACGGCTAAGCACGACTGTACTTTATGACTGCAAAACGATAACTATATCTCACCATACGCAATGCGCCACATTTATAGTAATTCATTATCAACTTCTATTTATCTACGTTAAATTCAAAAGATATAAAATTATAAAACACAAAAAGGAATCGAACTGGCAGCACCGTTAAACATGCATTAATAACACGTACTATGAGGACAGTAACAGATACACAATAGCCTTGACACAAACCAATAAAGTATATAGCTGAAATCTCACAATACAGTCCCTGATGTGGGGTATTTTCTTTTCAGGCATTTTTATTTTCGTGACAATATACGAGTATGTATATAACAAATATAAATAAATAAAATAACTCCTTGAGGAACATAGCACCTTTGAGAGACATTTAAGTAGTATACGGTTCTATGCCAACCTCTTCAACTCATTTCAAGAGTGTCCAGCTCGTTCCAGTTCTTCCATCACTGTTTTGCGCAACGTTGTTTTCGGCCTTCCTCCCTTTCTCGAACCGTGTGAATCTTAGAGCATGATCCTGCAGATCTCCGGTTGCGGTTTTCTGAAGATATGGCCAATCCAAGCCAATCACGTTTTTAACACCCAAGAAGCAACTCGGTATTAATGATGATGTAAGGAAGGTAAAGGCTGTCGTGCCACCATCCGATGTAATAATACTGCCAAGCTACGAAAAAAGCCCACAGATTCAGCGGGGCTGTTCCCCATGCAAAAAAGCTGTAGAATTGTTTGATCCGATGCTGATGATCTTTCCCTTATCAACATTAACTCTCAGGCTATGCTTCTCCGCCTCTTCTACCTGGTCATTGAGTTTCTGCTGTATGTCACTATGCTGAACAGACAGCAGATGAATATCGTGGGCATAATCTAGACCTTAAAGCTGTTCAGTAAATGTTAATTATAAAGCCCCTGTTTCGTTCGTCTACAGATTTCCTGAGGATGTCATCTAAGACCATTAATATAATATTGGTGAGAGAATGAAGGTAAGGTTATATCAACTAAACTTTTTTCTTCCTTAACTCCTCCTGGAAGCATATTGTTTCCACAAGGCATCTTCGCCTTCATTCAATTTCTTTTTAATATTTTTTTATTGTATAACAGCTAAGCAGATGATTGTTTTACTATAACAGGTATCACAGAAAGATTTTGGTGCTACCGTCTATCTGGAAACAGCGCCAACTATTGAAGTAGTGCTGGTTCAGAGCATTGCTGCTGCTGCTGCTTATTACCATAGGCTCCTACCTGTTTCTTCATCCCATTTTTTATCTTCTTAACAAAGCATTCATTCTTTTCCTTCAATTCTATTAATCAAGTTGAGTTGCAAGTAGCTGTATGATTGTAAGTGGTGCTGGTGGTAGTCCTTATTTATCATTGTAATTTTGTTTCAGTAGATGGCGTTTTCTCTTGATTTTACGCCTGATGTTTTGCCACCATAGTCAGAGAGCTAAAAGACCAGGGGACTTCTTTAAATGGATTAATCCAAAGAGAGGTTGAAGTGTCTTTATTCAAAATTCGAAACCGTAACTAAATTTTTTTTATGTCTTCGATGCTAGGCCAGTTGTGTTTTTAGCGTGAGCTCTAACCACTACACCACGCCGCCCATCTTTTGACCATTCATGCGCAAGAAACGACATTGCTTGATCCTTCCCATTATGTTTCATACTCGAAATTTCTTTACCTTGTTCGGGGAAGGCCTTAGAATCCTCTTAAATTTGCATCCGGATATGAGGCGAAAAAGGCTCAATAATCTCAATAAAATCTCAATAAAATCTAAGCTAAGCGCAAATGGAGTTGGAATAACGCAACTATGAGGTCTCCAGGATCAAGCTAGACCGGTATCCACAAGGTTCGAAGAAAGGTTTGCCGGAAGCAACGTAGCGTAGAACAGTGATGAAAAAAGTGGAACAAGCTTGACAATCTTAGAATAAGAAGAAGAGGTTGCCACAAAACCGTATACGACATGGATGTTTCTCAGAGACCATACGCTTCTCACAAAGTTAAAAGAATAAATGACGAAATGCTCTTGGATATTAAATTAGAGAAAAAAGCTCAATGATAAAAGATTTAAACGGAAGAAGCTTTCATTTTCTCTATTTGAAGGGCTTTGAGATGCAAAAATAAATAATAATAATGATAAATAAACTAAATTCATTGAACCAACATTAGGCACTTAAGCTATTTTTTGTCGTAGGAAATATTTTTCTACAAAAACTGCGAACTGCTAAGTGTATCACAGAAAAAACCTTCCAAAATATTTTTAAATTTTTTCATTTTCTGTAAAACAAATTAGGTTTTTCTATGTAATTTCTTACATGCAAACAGTTTTTGACTTGCCTGTACTAAATAAATTTATAAATTGCATACTTTGAGGTGTTAAATGCATTATTCCCTTAACAAAGCAGCAATTATTTCAAATAAATAAAATTAAAAGAAATTACATTTAGGAAATGCTTGCCAACACACACTGGTTTATAAAATAATCCTTTACAAAAAAAAAAAAAAAAAAAAATTCTTTTTTCCTAAACTTTAATTAAATTAAAACAATGGTTTTTCTAATTCTATCACTACTAACTATCTCTAGATGCCTTCCTTGACGACAATTTAGAGCAAAATAAAATAAGAAAAATACCCAGTAATTAATTGTATATGGAAATTTGTTACTCCTCTTTTTTTAAAAAATTTATTTTAAAAATTTTGTTGATAATACAACAGCAGCAAACAGCAACAATAACAATAAAGTGTGCTCAACTTCTACTAACTACCCTTCCCTAAAGTATACAACACAGATTTCTACAACTACACTCATATGGTTCATATATAAACCAACGCACACACATATGGTTCCTTCTCTAAGCATTTACTTGTGATTTTCGAAAACACTTCATATATACACAGACAATTTTGTTAATGAACAAATATAAACTTTGTATCTATCATATATGCTGCATATATTTAGGGGCCATCAAAGAGAGAGTGCGACCGAACTATAGAGAAAGGCACACACACAGTAAAAGTAAGGAGACAAAAGTGTTTTTAGTAACTATTAGAGCAAGAGATACAGAGCGTTTGCAGTTAATTTTTTTGTATTTTACGTAAAAAAAAGTGTTGCATACATCTAAGGCGAGTAATGGTCGAAATTGGTTAGCAACTGTAGCAATAGTTGTATTTTGTATTTGTTGTTGTTAGACAAACTAAACTATAGTAAACAACAACATTATTGTCTATTGCTTGTTTATAGACAATGGTGGTAGATCTAAACAAACTACATATTTTAAAAGCATACTTACAGGCGTATAACACACATTGAGTGCATAGTATGGCAAGTAGTTGTTTATGTTATCATACTGCATGCACACATAAAACAATGTCTGTTATTAATTGTTATGGTAACTATGTTGTATATTCGCTCATACGCACATGCATACTTTTAGGTGTACCAACAAACAGTGACATGGTTTGCATATGTAAAAGGGTGTCTCCTAAAATAAGTTTTGGTTTTAAAAGGTTTTTAACAAAAACAACAAATATTTTTTATCGATATAACGCGAAATGCTTGTAAATTTAAAAATAGTAAACCGGAAAGTGGGCAATATCACGGAACGAGGTTAAAATAGCTGGGTAATGATATTATATTGATTACAACCTGTCTTTGAAATTTTCGAAACACCTCAAAAATATTGAGTTACGGATAAAAAAACCGGTTTTTTGGACCTTCATACACTTATAAGCTAATAACTTAGCTGTTTGCTATCCGATTTTAAGTTTCTATCCGGATTTGGAAAGCAAAAAATTGATATTTTTATTGATTTATGTATCGTTTAAGTAGTCTTGAAGAATCTGAGTGTACTTCTTAAGTGATCACATTTTTCACCCAATTTTTTTACCCACTTTTTTATACAGAAAGTGTACTATTTATGAATTAATTACGGGATTATATTAATTTACGAATAAAATGAGACTTAAGACTTAACACACACAACGCGCTAGGCCGGTTTGTGGTTAGCTCTGCGGCTTCAGTGAGGTTGGAAATGTAAGTGATACGCAAATGGAAAAACCATGCATGTCAGACCTTCATGACCGCGGGAGAGAGGTCCGACGGTATAATATAGAGCCCCAAAATTAGCAGACTTGTCAGAAAGCATTGAACAGTATTCACACTGACGTAGTAGCAGAGGACATAGGGCAATAAAGTGTGAATACCATCCTCGGACACCATCCGCTTCCCATATCAGCAGAAGAACAAAATTTACCGAGGCTTAGCTCTGCTGTGATCGTTATGGAGCAGTCGACTCAACTCACATTGGGCCTATATCCGACGATACGGTTAAAAATACCTGCCCAGCGTTCATGATACGCTGTATCTATTCAGCTGCCGGCTAATTCCACTCAGCTTATGCCGGACTCACTCTGAACGCGTCCTTCTTGGGACATGACTTAGAGGCCACACAGGACTGAACGTAACATTACAACTACGAACCTGCTACAACAACAACAACAATATAAATAAATAAAAGTATCTTGAAAAAAATTTCAATTTTTATATATGTTACACAATATAACCCTGAAATTGTACTGAAAAAAGTACTAAAGTACCCAAAACTTAACTTAACAAGTAACGAAAAGCAACTTAACATTTTAGAATAACAGAATAATATCTATAAAATGTATAGTTTTTCTTCTTTAAACCATCTGTTAACAAGAAAATATCAAAAAGTACCAAAAATGTACTTAAAAAAGTGTTTGAATAAGTATTTAAGAAAAAAAAGTACTTATTTATACGGTGATTTTTTAATACTTTTCTATAAAATTAAAAAAAATTAATATAAAAATAATACAAAAACTACCAAAGTACCAAAACCTAAACCTAACCTGTATAGCGAAGCCTAAGGTTTAGACATTAAAAGTTTGCTTTAAGGACGAGCTTTAACAACTTGCTGGTCTGCTGAAGAAGTATTTTTGTCCCTTACTTTTTGTTGTTGCTTTTTTTACTTTAGAAGAACCAAAAATTAAAAAAAAATATTTTTTTTTTAAATTTGCTGCTACTTTTGTTAATAATAAAAAGTACCATATCTTATTAAGGACCAAACAAAACTGTATAATAAAATCAAAGGTTTGCACATTAATAGCTTGCTTTTAGGACGAGTTTTAAAACTTGTTGGTCCCATGAAAGAGTGCTCTTTGTCTCCCAGTTTTTGTTGTTGCTTTTTGGTTATTGTTACAATTTTGTTGTTGCTGCTATTATTGCTATTGTAGCAACAACAATTTTAGACATTTTGCTTTAAATGCAATCAAGTCAATTTTTATGTTCCCTTTTTCATAAAATTTTTTTTTGTTGTTGTCTGTCTCACTGTCCCATTCCCTCTATGTCTGTGTTTATGATTGTCTATGTTGTTTGTAGGAGTAAGTATGTGTGCAGTTGTCCTAAATGGGATTTTTCATTTTGGATTCTTTCTTTTTTCCCTCCCTATTCATTGGGAATTCGCAGTAGTATGTCACACTTGCACTTGGTTTTGAGTTCTCTCTTCTCTTTGCTTGTGTGACTATTGCAACATCAATAGCGGTGTTAAATTATCGAAGGTTTTCCTCTTTATTTTTGGCTAAATGCCACAATCATAGATACGTTTTAAAGAGAAAGGAGATAGTGAGAATATGAGAGTGGAAGGACCTACAAATATTAAAAGCAATTCATTTCATTTCACTTATTTTGAAATCTTATCATAGCAAAAGTATATTTGTTTTATGATGTCTGCCTGTATGACGGTATTTTTGGTGTTGTAGATATATTTGCTGATTTGAGGAGCCTACTTATAGATCAAAAGTCTTAAACTAAGAATAAAAAGTAAAAATACATTTCGAGTTCATGTTTATAAAAAAAGAAACAAAAAATATTAGAAAATTTAAAAAATTGTCGGATGAAATTTCCATACAAAAATTTTAAAGAAAATAGTTTTTTCAAAAGTTTATTCCTAAGGATGCATACATTTTTTAAAGACAACAATTTTGGTTTTGAAACAAATTTTTGTCGGTTTTTTATATTCAGACAAAATAAGAGAAAGTGTTTGTTTTTATTTCTCTATATTATATTCCAGATTCACAGAAAATGACTGATATATGTATAATATAAATTATTTGTAATTTTAGTCGGTTAAATGTTTTCAGACAAAAATAAATCTTTAGAACGTTATTACTTAAACACTCTAAAATTGAATTAAAAAAAAATAATAAATTCTTAATGAAATTGCCAACAATGATTGTCTGAAGTAATTATTTTTATCAGACAATTTTTTGTCGGTTATTAAACGTATACAAAATACGTTTTCGTTGCTATAACCTTTTAATAAAGTTCTAAATAGTTGTATTATATGTCCTTTTAGGATAAAAGGATAGAAGATATTTTTGATAATTTTTGTCGGTTTAATATTGTCAGACAAAACCATTATTTAAGGCCTTAGTACTTGATAATTTAAGAATTTAATTTTAAAAACTTACATTATTTCTTAATAAAATTGCTGAAAATGTGTATGTTCTAAAAAATAAGTTATATTCGACAATTTTTTCTCGTTTATTTAAATTCATACAAAATAGGTATTTGCTATACAAGCTAATAATTATATTTCGCACAATTGTCTTATAGATCCTATTAAAAGTAAAAATATCTGTAGGCTGTAAATTTTTTTATATGTGTAGTAACTTTTGTCGGTTAATTTTTGTCAGACAATATTGAATTATTAAGTATTCAAGTGCTAAAATTTAAACAATTTTTATTCCTTTCTAAATTCAATTTTCGAAATCATGTGCATACAAAATGTTTTTTGTATCAGACATTTTTTTGTCAGTTGAACTTTTTCCAACAAAAAGCTATACAATAAAATATTTTAGTATTTTAATTTTTAATAAAAAATAAGATTTAAATATAAAAAATAATATTCTGCAAACAAGTTTTTTGTTGGCCGACATATATTTTGATTATTTATTTTTTCTAAAACATGTTTAAAGCACTCACAAAAATGTATGAAATTAGTTTTATGAAATTAGTTTTATCTTATCCATAAAAGCTATTGGTTTGTCTGGTCTTAATTAATTTGCTGACAAAATGTATGCTACAAACTTATTTTTCTGTCTGTTAAAACTTTCAGGCAATGGTCAAACTTACATAAAAATTAAGGGGTTTTAAACTTTAATTGGAATTAAAAATTCTACTTAAATACAAAAAAAATGAAGACATTGCAAACAAATATTTTTCGGCCGACATACAGACATATATTAAAATTAATTAGTGGATTTTCTTTTGTCTGGAAAGCATTTAAAGAAGATAAATTTGCTTATGAAGACAAATTTGTATGAAGCAGTTATAAATCAAGTCAACTGTTATTGTTGTTGGTTTGTCTGATTGTGTGTTCTTACAATTTTTGGGTAAAAATAAAATTAAATCCACCATCGAGTAAGTCTTAACTATGAGCTCAATCCAGGAAAAGATTTATGAGTTTGGTATCGCGGCTAAACTCATACGGTTATGCACCGTGATATTAAGCGCCAGCGAAACAGTCCTCAGAATTAGGAATGACTTCATCGAGTTGTTTGGTATTAAACGAGGTTTTAGACAAGGCAATTCTCTGTCATGAGACTCCTCTTATCCTTTACTGACGAAAATTATTGGTGCCGACGAGTTGAATCGCTAAGACATTATTTTACAGCAGCGTCGAGCTGTGTTATAGTAGGTAAGACACCCGCCTACCAATCAGAAAGCCATGAGTTCAATATCAGGCCAGATTATCTGACTATTTTAAGCAGCGCCATCACCTCTTAACATTAGCTAGCGACTGGTTATGAGTATTACGCTATGAAAAACGTCTCTAACTGTTGCATCTGCCGTTCAGAGCTGGCGTTAAAGTGTAGGTCACTTTCAATGAGTCTAAAAATAGAATGGGGTACAGCTTATTGATTGGGGGGATGTCGCGCGAATAATGTATGCATGTATTTCATGCTGCTGGCATATACCAACGATATCGTCATTGTCGGTCTAAACATTCATGCTGTATCTCATGCTTACTTTACAGTTTGGAGATAGGATGAGCCAAAGTAATTATCTTCTGTGCTAACAAACAAAGAGTCTGACAGAACGTTACTGCTGGCTGCTTGCTACAAGCATTAAAGACATGAACGATGTCCACCTGGAGATCAAACGGAGAATCACTCCTACAAACAGCTGCTACTTTGGACTTAGTAGGCAATTGAGTAGCAGAGCTCCCTATCGATGAGCTTTTAAGAGGAAAATACTTTATAATAAGCTTACAAGTAGGAGATGAGAATCGTATACGTAAGAAGAGCGAGCTGTCTGGGCTATACATGGATGTGGTTAAGCGAAGCTGCTGCGCTGGCTTGGCAATGTCACACGTATAGACAAAAAACTGTGGCAAGGCAGACCTTTAAGACAGTACCCCAAGGTGAAGAGCGAAAAAAAGACGACCACATTGTCGTTGGGAAAGACCAAGTTTGCAGAACCTACCAGCCCTGGGAATCTCAAATTGGCGCTAGCTGGCGCAGGACAGATTCAGCTGGCGTGCTTTTTGGACTCAGCTAAAGCCGACAGACGGTTATAGTGCCACACAAGTAAGTAAAAATATTAAACAAACAATTCTACTTAAATACGAAAACAAAAATGTATGGCAGACAAATATTTCGTCGGCCGACATATATTTTAATATTCTTGAAACTAAAAATTCTGTTTAAAACTGAGAACAATATTAATATTTGGCAGAAAAATTTTTTTGTGGACCGACATTAATTTTAATATTCTTTTGTCTGAAATTTACTTAAAGCATTAATATAAATTTTTATGACTTAGTAGTATAATTTTTGTATTTTATCTATTAACTACTAGTTACATATTATAACTATCGATTTGTCTGATTGTCTGCTTATAGAAAAATTTCAAAAATCAAGTTTTTGAATAGCGCTTTTCTCTATACGATAGTTCTTTTGCAGTCGATAGTTTTTTTGCAGTAAAATTTTTTGTCGGCCCACATATATTTCAATATTCCTTAACCAAAATTCTATTTGGATTTGAGGAAAAAAATAAATATTAGACAGCCAAATTTTTTGTCGGCCGACATACATTTTAAATTCTTTTGCCTGAAAGTTCCTAAAAATATTATGATAAATTTTTATGACATAGTAGCACTATTTTTATATTTTATCAATTAAATATTAGTCACAAGTTATAACTGTCGGTTTGTCTGATTGTTTGTTTATAGAAAAATTTCAATTATCTTGTTTTTAAAAGCTGGCCAGTTCTATTGGCCGTTATGTTAATTCGCAGATGCTTTCTGGCTAAAGATGGTAGCTCGTATATTATTCGTTTTATTCCAGTATGTTTTTTGAAATTTTACTGCTCTCTTTGGAGTTCGAAATCTGGATAGCTTTCGTGTAAATTTCCTTTTTATGTGTTTCACATAAAAATACCAGACAAATGTTAGTTTGTTGGCTGTCTAAATGTTAGTCTGTTCTTTTTCACCATTTGTCTGTCTCTCTACAGACACAGATGTTGGTGTCAGTTTTTGCACTCAATTGTGAAGTTCATAATAATTTCCTCGGCTTTTTTCCCCCTCTTGCGTATAAATGTGTGGTTTAGTTTTGCTGCCAACAAATCGAGAAAAAAATACTATTTTTTCTTATTTCATTTCTATGCAGCAATGTCTGATATATAGGACTGAGCTTTTTTTTTTTTTTTTTGTTTTCATTATGTTGCCCACCATCACCATCGCTATTTTCGCAAGCTGTCCTTACATTCGTTTTACAAAAATTCGCCGTTGAAAATGTCTGCGGTTGTTTAAGCCATATATAACATTGTAATAATTGTTGTAAATGAGTTACACATTCGCTTAATGTTGCCAGCCATTAAGCTTAGTGTAACTATCTCTTTTACTCTGGCTTCACTCTGTATCTCTCTCGCTCTGGTTCCTTTTCGTCTTTTCCTGTTAAAAGTAATTATGGAACCTAAACGTTTTATGGTTGTCTAAGTGCACACAGACGAGCCTCTGAATTCAATATATTTCCCTGTGTTTTTGCAGTAAATAAAACAAAATGAACTGCAATATGTCCTTGTAAATGAGAATGTCTCCTCTCACCATGTTCTTTTTTAATAAAAATCCTGGAGAGGGAAAATTTACGTTTTAAGCAATTAGTTCTAATCATATTTGTCTGCCATAGTGCCAGTCAAGTCTATAATAATGATTTGTTGATGGTTGTTTGGCCTTAAAATAGTGTTCATTGCCTAATTTAAGGTGGGAAGAACTTAAAAAAAATTCTTTTAATGAAACTTAAGAATTAGTGCTTAAAAATCTTGTTAAACTAGGAAAAAAAATTTCCAAAAATTGCATTCTCTACTTCAAGGCTGGGAAAACATTTCAATGAAAAGTAATTTCTTCTAATAAATCTTATTACTTCGTATTAAAAAATCTTTTTAAACTAGGAAAGTATGTTTTTGTAATTTCATTGCCTATTTTAAGGCTACAAAGGAGTATACCTAAAAGTATGCTTAAAATATGGATTATAATTAAAAAGTATTTATTAAAACTAAGACATTCAAACATTTAAATGTTTAAATATTAGCTAAAAATATTTGTTTTTGTTGAAAGAATAATTTGTGGCCTACTTTAAGGTCAGTAAACCATTATACCATATTATACAATAAGTAGTTTACTTGCTACCATTAGCTATTAAATAAACATTAAAAATTAATTCTTTTTTATTTAATTTTTAATAATATTCTTTTGCCTATTTTAAGCTACTCATGCAAATCACACATTTTTGAAGCCTACATTTGGGCGGCCATCAAATTAAAAACAATTTATGTCTATTAAATTATTCAATCACCATTTAAATTCTTTTTTGCCCTCCTACCGCGTAAACAAACAATTTTACGATTTTACCACAAAATGAGTTAATAAATAAATTTGTCCAGGCTTTAATGCAATTAGCCATAATTGACATTTATTTCATTTTTTAGACAACAACAACAACTATTAGCCAATAACAAATTAGCCTAAAAACTATTCATTATTTTGGTTGCCATTTTATTAAAATATTTATAGACCGACATTTTAAGCAAATGGTCATACATGAGCTGGTCATACTGATAATGACGGTGTTGCAGGAGATTGAGGGTTGGGTTAAAAGCCATAAACCACCATAAACCGCATAAGCTTATTTTGGCCATAATGAATAAATTGCCTCAAAATATGTTTCTATTTTTTTTTGTTGGCTAATATTTTGTGCATTTTCAAAATGATGCAATACAGCGGCTAAGAGAGGGTAAGAGATGGACAACTAGCACATGAAATTTTTATTACCCAAAAAACAATATTATGGTATATTTTACATTAGAAAATAAAAATATTTGTTTCAAGTAATAAAATCAAATTATGTTTATGGTTTACAAAACTTACAAGCAATTATAACGTGGGCTGTCTTCAAATTTTTTGGCATACATTGTTTTGTTAGCTGTTATCAAAGTAACATACGTTTGAGTAAAAAAAGTATACTGTGGTAATAACCAAAATATTTAAACATTTTACAAAGTAGAACATATTAGAACAGATAACAATTGTACAGAACGGAGTAGAGTACAGTACACTAGTAGACAAGAACTCGAATGATAGAACCCCTTAGGATTTGAATTGAATATTGTACAGTAGTGCCGCTTATTGTGGCTATAGTAAGAGATAAATAGTAAATAGAGCAGAGTAGAGTAAAGAACTCTAGTAGACAAGAACTCGAGTGATAGAAGCCAATATGGTTTGAATAAAATACTGTACAGTAGTGAGGCTTTTTGTGGCTTAAATATGACATGTGTAGTATAGAGTCAGCTACACAAGATGTTATAGTTCCCCAAGGAAAACTATGTTAAGGTTTTATAGAATAGATTTAAGTGAAGTACAGTACAGTTGAAAAGCATATTTTAGCCATAATGAGAGTAGAAAAGTACTGTAGTCTAGTCAACATAAACCCAAGTGAGTTAGAGTGGTCTAAGTAGAACCGTGCAAAGATACAATTAAGTAGGTTTGAGTATATTACTGTACAGTAATGAAAGTATAGTAATATTGAGCAGTGTACTGAAGGCTAGTCAATACAAACCTTAGTGAGTTAAGGTGGTATTAGTAAGATTGTCAGAGATTCAATTTGATAAGCTTGCGTAAAGTACTGTACAGTATAAATGCTACTTTGGTCATAGTGACAGTAGATTACTATTTAGTAGTGTACTGTCATCCAGTCGATATAAATCGCAGTTGGACTAGTCTAAGTAAGACTGTGCAAAGATCCAATTAGGTAGGTTTGAGTAAAGTACTGTACTGTATAAAACTATTTTTGCCTTAGTGACAGCAGATTAGTACTGAGCAGAGTCGAGGTTGAGTATGGCTTGACATGGTTGATATGATTGCAGACATTCTTCGAAATTTGTACATGGTCCCTGACGTGGTGTATTACTGTACACCCAAGCCCTTCCAGGACAAAAAGTTCCCTGTAGGCATATCACCAGAACCGTGTAATAGGCCTGGGTTTGTTAAGTACACGGACCGATCGAGCTCCTTGCAAGAGATCAGCGTTGGTGTCTTTATTGCCGCATATGAAAAGAGATTTTTCTTAAGAATTCTGGACCTCTGCAGTGTCTTACAGGACACAAAGGGGCAGTGAACTGGTTGATGTAATATAAAAATTTCAATATTAATATTTGGAGCTGTACGGACAATCGGGCTGTAATTAGGATGCTCTTCGATGTCTACTCGACATCGTTGTTGGTATGTAACTGTCAGGCGTCACTAAATGGAATCGCGAGATTTTCAAACCGGAAGATTATCTGGTTGAGGTGACTACACGGGTGAATTGTGTAGTAGATAGACTGGTTAAGGATGGCCCTCTTCTGGGCAATGAGGAGACTTATCACCTTGTCGGGTTGCCACTTTCCTCTTGATTCTGCCATACTTGGCTGTTAGGTACAACGACAGTGGAAGGATAAATCTATCTATCGAGATAAAACTGGTCCATATGTGATCGGCTGTATATTGTAGAAAAGCTGAAATATTAGTTATGCATTTCTGGGCTTTATGTGACTCAAATCTTGCAAGGAGCAAAGAAATCGTATATAACTTAATTTGAAGCCTAGCAATTCTAAAAAGGGAATTGCATATGCGAAATGTTGCTTGAACTCCATTTACAAGAACTTGTATATGAGCAATCTGAATGAGCAGGCGGATCAAGTATAAAATATAAAGGAGACTATATTTTGAAATATCGGGTGAACCAACTATCGGTTTAAATTTGAATCAGTGGTTATTTCGAATCTGGCAATACTCATGTTATTTTATTCTGTCACCAAATTCAGGAAATTTATTTCCAAAAAAAAGACAATTGTTGGGAAAGTGCAAACAAACCAAAAAAATAAAAGTCAGAAAACATACAAAAGTCATACTTTCGGATGAAGTTCATTTTCATTCTGCTGTATTTGTGGCTCAGAAAAGCCACACATAGTCTTACAGAAGCCAATGCACCTATTAAGAGAGACTGTTTGGTGCGTTTTGTGCAGCGAAAGCATTATAGGCCCATATTTCTTTGAGAATGCGGACGGCGCAACCATTACGGTCAATGGACACACCTATCGCACCATCACAACCGATTTTTTTGTGACAGCTCTTCATGGCATTAATGTGAACGGCATTAATGTGGTGAAACTTGCCATACACCTCATGGCACAATCGATTTACTGCGTCAAACGTTTGTGATGCTATTGCCGAGATACGATCACATACACTCGAAACAGTCCTCGAAAATTGGTCGAATAGGGTACTTTGAGGCCAGCTGCGGCAGCCAAATAAATGAAACAATATTTCATTTCTAACCGGAACAATTGTACTTCAGAACAACAAAATAAATTTGGCAAAATTTCAAACCGTTTCTGTTTTATAGCATTTTTAACGAAGGAAAACTGAAGAAGAATTTTCTTCAATTTTTTTTTTAAAGCTTTAGAGACACTCCTCGTTTCCAAATTTTAAATATGATTTTTAATAAAAGCATTTTATTTGTTTAAAATTAAATCGTTTTTTATTTAATATTCATATAAATTTAAAAGAATTTATAGCATTTCTTTACAAAAAATAAAAATAAAAAAATCCATTTTAATTTGACCTGTTCTTTTGACATCTCAAAACGTCAAATGATTCCTTACGTTGTCGGTCATTTTGTATCATTTATTTATGAGTTCGACAAGGAATATGTCTTTTAGCCAGTCATTTGATAAAGAAAATTATGTTCATTTTTTGTAACCATTTGGATATAAAAAAACGTATTTTTTAACATTTTCTGCCATAACAATCATTGCCTTCTTGTAGGATAATACTTGAGGAATAACAGACAATATTTTTTTTCCTTCCAAATCAAATGGCCATAAACATAGAACCAAAACGAAATGAGTTTCCATTACAAATGTAAATGGATTTTCGAGTAACAATTTACAACATACGTTGAGTAGAACAAAAAAAAAAAAAAAAAAAAAAAAAAAAAAACAGGGAAATATATGAGAGAGTATGTTGATGTTAATATCCTGTATAATTCTTATAGGATACTTGCTGTGTCCATCTTCTTGTTTTTCTTCACTTTAACTACTAGTGACTACTGACCACATCTGTACAACACTCTTGTAATTTAATACTCAATGATAATAACAGGGTTTCATGTTCAAATCATATAAAATTCATTTGAAAATCCCGGAGATAAAAACGTGTCTGTGTATTTGCTACAATATATTGAATGTATGTTATGGAGGAGAGCAGTTGGGAATATATGTTATGCTCCTTTAAATTCATCTTTTTCTCTCTCGTTATTTAAATATTAAAAAAAAAAAAATAGAAAATAAAAGCAAAAATATTAAAATGGGATTAAAAGGATTTAAGAGGAAATTTAAAATGGATTTACGAAAAGTAAAACATGTTCACGAGATGCCATAATGTAAGGGATTAACTTAAAACATTGCTAAAAAACCAGTAAGAAAAAAATAATAACAAAGTGTAGTTTGAATCAGACTATCGGGTGAGCCATCTAGGGTTTTTTTGAATCAATATATTATCCCCACTGAACTAAATGAATCGACTGACGCTTTAGCAACCTTGGGATTTATTGGAAATTTATTTGCAAAACAAAGAAAATTGGTTGGAAATTGCACGAAAATGTGGTAAAAAATTTGGTCGCAGAGAAGGACTAACAGTGCCCGGTATAAGCCAGTTTATTGCTAAAGTTGGTGAAACTGGTTTCATTGTTGATGCGCCAAGACGTAAGCGTGTCTCGTACAGTGCGTACACTCGAAAATATCGAAATTATAGCTGAGAGTGTGAGTGAGAATCCATCAACATCAACTCGTTATCGTTCTCAAGGACAGAATATTTCACGCACCAGTTTACGTCGAATTCTGCGAAAAGGTCTTGGTATGACGCCTTACAAATTTCAATTTGTTCAAGAGTTGAAGCCGCATAACCATCCGATTCGTTCTGGCTTTGCAAGATGATGTCGATTTTGCAAAAAAAAAAATCATCTTTTCGGATGAAGCTCATTTTCACTTTGGTGGCTACGTTAATAAGCAAAATTGTCGTATTTGGGATTTAGAAAACCCAAATGGGGTCTTACAGAAACCAATGTACTCATAATGAGGGACTGTTTGGTGCGTTTTTTGAAGTGGAGGCATCATTGGCCTATATTTCTTTGAAAATGAGAACGGCGCAACAATTACGGTCAATGGAGACACCCATCGCACCATGATAACCGATTTTTTTGTGCCCGCTCTTTATGGTATTGATGTGAACGACACAAACATGCCACACATCTCATGCCACAATCGATTTATTACGTCAAACGCTTGATGGCCGTTATATTAGCTGAAATAGCGATGTCGGTGGACCGCCAAGAAGCTGCGATTTGACACCATTGGACTATTTTCTGTATGTCGCCGTTAAAGATAAGCGTTGTGCTGACAAATTAGAACAATTGAGCATTTGAAGGCCAACAATGGTGATATCGTGATACTACCCTATACCCTCGAAAAGTTCTCCAAAATTGATCCGATCGAATGAGGTACTGTGAGACCAGCCGTGGTAGCCATATGTATGAAATAATATGTCATTTCCAATCGAACACAATTGTACTTTACAACAAAAAAATGTATTTTGGAAAATTCCAAACTGTTTTTGTTATATTGCATTTCTAAATTTAAACTTTTAAATGTCCCATCCGATACTTTAAGTTTCAACAAACTTCTTCAAACATCTCTCTTGAAAGAGAACATGGCTATCATAAGGTATCTTTACTTTTAGTTTCTAATCATTTTAGTTTTCCAACTAAGCAGGTGATCTGTTTAGTTAGTGAGCTACAACGGGTAGCCAGACACTGGTCCAGTTCACTGGGATGCAATACACCGATATTTATGCCCATAGAAGGTAGCGTTTAAGTGGACCTACACTTCAGCGCCCTAGCCCGAAACGAGCCAATCACACACATGCACAAAGTAAGATAGCCTGCTGACATTTACATCAGGTTTGATATGGCATGCAGAGACGTATTGCTAAGGAAAACAGCCCTAATATCCGGAATTTTCGAACCCTGACATAGGAAGTGTTCGATAGTCTCCTCCTCTTCCTCATCCTGACAACTCCTACAGTTGTTATTCAGACTCAGTTGCCTAGCACGCGCACCAGTCACCCAGTGTGCAGTGATAACAACCAGCAGAAGCCTATGTCGCGGAATCCCCATAATAGACTCGTACAGGGCCAGATTTGTCTCGATACATAGCAGGTGGATTAATTCTCCCACCGTATCTGTGCCATATGCAACATTTATTGCAGAACAAGAAATTTTTAAGAGGAAAGTGGCATCCCAACTAGATGGCCAATCTTTTACTTGCCAAGGAGAGAGCCTTGCCACGGGTGTCAGAGTGACCCCTCACCCAGATAATCTCTAGGTCTGAATGTCTTGCCATCTCGTTTAGAGACGAGATTCACATACCAGCCGCAATGTCGAGTAGACACCGGAGAGACCCTGATGACAGCCTCACTGTCCGTGCAGATCCAGATATCAACAAAAAATACCCTGTAGTACATCAACCAGTTCGGTATCTTCTTTATTGCCGAGATCTCCGCCTTTGAGACACTGCAGTGGTCCGGAACTCTAAAGGCTACTTTCACCCCATGTAAGAGAATAAAATCGCCGCCCACAACCCCTTCCACGATTTTCGACTCATTCGTGTACACCTCGACATAATCGGATCCCGTGTCTGATGTTCACAGAGAACATTCTATCCAGGAAGGGTTTGAGTATACAGTAATACGCTATATCAGCGGTCGTAACCAAATACCTTAAGATGATATGTAATCTATGTTTACTGTGGCAGATATCTAGGATAGATTTTTGTCTGGAAACAATGCCGTCTTGATCTGGAATAACTCCCGTGTAGTGGACCCATCGTTCCGAATTGAGCTTTTTTTTTAAATCATCATGAGCTATATTCCTTGTAGGACCTAAGAGCATATGTAAATAAATATCTGTTTCTCCTTTCTTCAGTGGGGGACTGAGGCCCCATAATTATCTAAAATCAAAAGACGCGATGGAAATTTTTGTTGCCGTTGATGAGATTTGAATCTGGGCTGCTTGTGTTATATCCAATCACTTAAACCACTACACCATCATTAACAAATTTTTAAATGTTTATTGTAAAACATCAGCGCCATGTAGCAGAGCTCTGGATGCTTCCTGGCAAGTGAGTAAATACAGAAGTCCGACATGGCTGTGTATTTTCCCCTCTGTTCTTTAATATTGTACTCGATTTACTAATGCGGCCATTAGCAAATATTAGGTATTTGCCGATATTTTTGCAAAACCCTTTTTAATCGGAATGATTATCCTAAACTGTATTTATCGCAGCAGTTAATAATCAGCTGCCATATCTGTTATTTTTGATTAAAAAAAAAAACGAAATGTTCTTTCCAATTTTCTTTTCCATTAAATAACAGCTATTATATGCCGTGATTTTTTCTGCTTTTAGGAGCCTTTTTATTAAGCCATGTTGTAATAAGATTCTGAATAATTTATAAGCCAACAATCAGCAACATTGGTTTTTATGAGCTACCAAAACTCATGTTCATAATCACCTTATGAAAAGGAATTAACAGTTATGGCTAAAAACAAAAAAGAATGAAAACGGAAAGGAAAATAATCACAACCAAACCTTGATATTAAAAATAAGGTCGATAGGAAATGGAAATGAAGTTGAAATCCAGGAAATGGGAGAACATTTTTGACAAAAGTTTATGAAAGAAAAAATTAAAGATGATTTAGCTGTGCTTGTGGTTTAAGATCCAGCCCTCATATTAATCTAATAATCATGCCAAAACTGAATTGACAGATTATTTTTTTCTTTCCGCAAAGCATCCATTTCAGTTTGTTTAATCACTTGATTTCAAGTTAAATATATGATTAGTCCACTGTAGCTCGCCTCCATGTGATTGCGTAGTGGTTAAGATCCTTGCTAAGTGGTGGTAGCGATTCTTAGCGTTTGCTGCTGACAGTTCGTGTGATGTTTGTCAACATCGCCAGAGGTGAGCTGGAATGCCAGTGAAACTTTCTTTAGATGGATTTGGTTGGAGAGATTTGAAATTTCTTAATTAAACACTCAAAACCGCAATTAAATTTTTTCGTCTTATCCTCCGGTACTCCAGCCACTACACTACGTCACCCCCTGACTTACAGAACAAGACACTTTAATTTGGTTTATAATTTTCTGATATATTTTCTGCGATACACTCTTAAAAAGAGCAAAAGAATGCTCAGATGGCCCTTAAAATATCTTCCTAGCAAAAGTAATGAAGCTTTAAACCCGTTTGAGAACTGTTGAAGATCTCCCACTGCGAAAAATTTTACAAAGAACCTAGGAACCAATTTGCTTTTTGACATACTATATTTCAGAATAACTACTCATTTGGTACGTCCACTACAACATAGCTCGATATCGTTCAAAAACTTCGAATAATCTTGAAATGGGATACAACATTTATAAAATGGAAGAAATTTTGCCTTGCAGCTAATTAGGTTATGGGCGTCTAGAATATATATGAGTGCTTCCATCTCTCGTTACTTAAAAGCAACGCCATCTGTATATTTGGTGTAGTATTGGTTTGGAGCCTTGCTACTGCTGCTCATCATAGACTCTTACCTTTTTTCCGCAAGAGTATAGACTGATATAGAAGTATGGAGTGATTTTATTCAGTTGTAAGCACATTTTATAATGTAAACTATAAGCTGAAAATGAAGTCCAGGTCCTTGGATGCCACACTGCCTATATAGAAGCTTAGTTAGATCCATTCTACGCCGTTATATTCTGCTGGTTTAGTATTAAAGAAAAGTAATATTAAATTTACTACAGAGTGTTTCAAACTTGTTGTTTGGCAATAAGTGGCGCACTTAAGGCCACATTTCGGCCCGAACCTCAGAATTCCTATTCTCCCCACGGATATTCACGATACGAAATAGATATACGCTACAGAGCATTTAAAAGCGTTGTTTTCATCGAATAGAGGAAGTTCCATGTAATGTTAACAGTACACTCTGAACTCGTTGAATGGATATGCCTGAACGATGAAATCCGACAACATACATGAGACGAATTTTTCAGGCTACTGGGAAATGTTGATTCTAAAGGGAGAATATTAGTCGAATGGAGTCTCTAAACGGACACCCGTGGAAATAAATTGCTATAAAGAAGTGGGTAGATAAGGCAAAGATCGCTCAGGGATGGATTTAAGTTGAAGGAGAAAATGCCAAAGACCTTTTTCCACTTCCAAACCATAATACCGCCTTTCTAGCGAAAGGCTGGGCTATAACGGAGATCTAAAACTGATTTAGGGAAAATACGGGGCTAAAGGGAACTAACATATTTACCGACAGCCGGATAGCAATAAGGGATATAATGACCGATGAAGTCAAGTCAAAAACAATGCTGGGTTCTAAGAATATACTATTCGGCTATCTTAGAATCTGCTACAAAGAAGGAATTGAGACAATAGTTTAGTAGAACTCATATGACTCTTTAGACGAATGAGACTTTAGGCAGGACCACAAGATGCAAAGGGGAAACTCAGATGAAAACTAGACAAGTGAATTGCTTAAACTGAGTAGGCTCAAGTTTAAAAGGGTGGTTGCTGAGTCTGATAAATTGTAAAGCATGCGTGAAAGATGTTACGAATTTAAAACACTTGTTTTGAATGTGTTCTGCTTTTTCCGGGACTATGATGAAATGCTTCAGGCGTCACCCAATGGCGGTCATAAACCTTTTTAAAGACTTTCATACGATGTCCTGAAGAAACTAGATTCTTTGCTGAAGGGAGGTTATTGGTTTTATTTGTAACACAGAGCGCACAACCACTTATTTTGGATTAATTGTAAGTGCTTTTGACTTGAAAGAGCATAGCTGTATCTTCCTATAATACTAACCTAACCTTTTAGAAAAAAGTAACAACGTATTTAGAGTATTCAGAGCAGTTAGGAACTATCGGGAGTAGTGTGAAAGTTGGTGTAGCCAGGTTGTACGGGTTCGGACACGTATTAAGCAATTTTTTTGAACTAGTAGTAGGACGTGGCTAGCCAAGTAACGAATGCGGAAAAGAGCAGAATTTCTTAAAAGTTTCAGCAGAAGTCCTTTGACTATACGCAATATTTATAACTCAAATTAGACGTGACTTAACCTAAACTCATGGACAAAAATATTTTAAATTAAGCTCGATTTAGAAGTGACTTAACGTAACGCCATAGTTGCAACGCAACCAACCAACCTTAAGGGTAACAAAATGTTCGATTAGTGATGACATACTATAATGCCGTAATAAACCAATTTAATTTTGGTTGTCTCGACTATGGGTACGGTTCTGACATTATATTAAGTTTCATCTAATTGAACCTTTATTGGCAACAATGTGATGAATTAGTGGAGATTTACCATAACGCCATAACCTATCATTTGAATTTTGATTATTTCGACTTTAATGAACGTATAGCGTTATGTTACGTCACTTTTAATTGAGCCTTTAGTGGCGACATACCATAACTCCATAACTGACCAATTTAGCTTTGATTTTTTCGAGTATCGAACCTTAAAAGAAGCCTAAACTAGTTTGAAAGTGTTTGATGTGGTCTTAAAATGTAAACAAAGTTTGCCAAAAGTGGTTTGAAGCCGCTTGAAGTGGTATGCAGTTTAGTTTAGAGAAATCAAAGTTAGCTTACATAGTTTCTAATGGAAAGCGGAAAAATTTTGAATAGAGTGGTTTAAGATACTTTAAAAGGGAGTTAAAAAATGTTTGCTGTAATTTGAAAGAGTTTTTAATTGCAGTCAGATATTTGAAGATATAGAAGTGGTTTAAGATGTTTTAGCATAGAATTTGAATATTTGTGATATAGTTTGAAGAGATTTTTAATTGAAAACAGAAGTTTGAAGTGGTTTAAGATGTGGTTAAAGAGAGTTTGAATATGTTTGATGTAGTTTGATGAGATTTTTAATTGAAAACAGAAGTTTGAAGTGGTTTAAGATGTGGTTAAAGAGAGTTTGAATATGTTTGATGTAGTTTGAAAGGGTTTTTAATTGTAGTCAAATATTTGAAGATATACGAAGTGATTTAAGATGTTTTAGCATAGAGTTTGAATATTTTTGATATAGTTTGATGAGATTTTTAATTGAAGACAGAAGTTTCAAGTGGTTTAAGATGTGGTTAAAGAGAGTTTGAGTAGGTTTGATGTAGTTTGAAAGGGTGTTTGAAGATATACGAAGTGAGTTTAAAAATAATGTGGTTTGACAGGGTTTCTAATTGAAAGTAGAAGTTTGAGGACATACAGAGTGGTTTCAGATGTTTTAAAAAAGATTTTGAAATTGCTTTTGTAGCTTAAAAGGGTTTTTAATTGAAAGCAAAAGAAATTTTGATATATAAGCAGTGATTAAAAATGCGTCAAAAGAGAGTTTGATATGGTTTGAACTCCTTTTTATTAATAGAAAGCAGAACAAGTTTGAGGCTATACGAAGTGCTTTAGTGCAGTTTGAAAGGGTTTGAAGCAATTTGTAGCAGTTATTGATAAATTTAAGAAGTTGTAAGACTTTTTTTACCACTTCCTTAGATTTTCCAAACAGTCTTTATAACATTTAAGTTTTATAACTTATTTAAGCAAGAAAATTTTGTTGATACGATTTTTTTTGCGTTGCAGTACTATAGTAGCAGTAGTGTATACGCTTATTAACCATAGCGTGTTTAGAGCATTTAAATTGTTGAGACTCTTATAAAAATGTTCATGAATAATAAATGGATTCGATAGCATTGCTTTTTAACCAGTCCCTCCTTATCCTCCTCTTCTAAACATATAGATGTTGTGTGCAAAAACATAATATCATTAGCCAGGCAAAAAATGGTGAGAGCTATACGGCATTACGGAATGAAAGTATTGTTTGAAAGCCTAAGGGAAACAGGAAAAAAATTAAATAAATGTCATCTTACGACGAGTATTGTTATGCATAGGAGTTACGTTAAAAGAAAGTTTTAAAAAATATGTCAAAGAATTAAAATAAACGAAGCGGAGAAAAAGGAGTTTAATATCAAGAAAAATATCGATTTAACTTATGGCGAGCGCAGAAAGAGAACACATATTGAAATATACCATTGATTAATTTCAAATAGTAAACCATTTTACAAATATTTATAAAGTGAATTAAAGGTGAATGTACACGTTGAAAGTGCACATAAACTATTCCACTTTCGTACAGGTATTTTACCATAATTTAGAGCAACAGCAACTCACTAGCGAAGGTCTGATTCACAAAACGACAAAGGAAAAATAAAAAACTTTAAATAGCAGCTCACTAACTATGGCAAGTAAACAGCTTCATTACTTTTATGGTTATTGTTGTAGCCCGATGTAATAAAAAGAGCGAGAAAGTAATACTGGCTGTGCAACATAAAGTTCAAATACATTAACCTGTTCGCTCTCTCTCTCTCTCTCGCCTTTCCTTTACTAACTCTATTTCCTATCTCTATACTTACACGTATATAAATAGGATATTACCAACACAAAACAACTATACTTCCGGTACATCTAGTTGTAACCGTTTAGTGTATGTGAGTGTGTGCTTGTGTGTCTATAAGCACACAACGTTTACCTCTTTTGTATGCATGTAAAGTGCAAAAAACAAAGCCAATAACGGTAATTTGTTAGACCATTTACAAAGAATTTATTTTTCACGGTATTTTAGCGCAGAAAAAAATGGCGAACCAATTTTCTATGAATTTTTTATCATCTTCAAAGGCAGAAAGAAAGAAAAAGAAACTCGAACAAGAAATAAAATTAAACGTTTATAGAGTTGTTTGATTGCATAAAATATGAAACACAAGGATATGCCGCCATACACGCTTTGTAAAGGCACACTCAAAGGCAACGTTTTGAACATTTTTTTAAAATCAAATAAGCCCTAATGAAGCCACCTTTGAGCCTCAAAAGAAATTTCAAATAAATTGTGTACAAACAAAATGTTAGGAAAGGCAATTGAAAAGCCATACAACATGTTTGACGCAGCTTTCAAATAGATTTTTACAAACTAATGGGTTTGAAAGGCAACGAAAAATGCAAAACGACTTATTTGATGCAACTTCACTTAAGTCTTAATAAGCTGGAAGTGTGCGAAAAGGAACTAAGAATCAAGGTTCAATTAGACGTGGCCTAACATAACACTAAGCTGACATACCATAACGCCATAAGAGACTAATTCGATTTTGGTAGACTCGACCATGGTTACGGTATAAATGAAGGCTCATTTAGACGTGACTTAACCTAACAACCAACAACTCTTATTGTCGAACCATGTATGTAATTAGTGATGATATACCACAATGCTAAAAAGGCCAATTTGATTTTGCACCTTCGACTATGGTTACGGTTAGGACATTATGTTAAGTCATGTCTAATTGTGACTTTAGCTGTGATAAGTTAAGCTTAAATAATCATAATAATTCCCTTAACATTCCATGAAGGACCATGGGGCTTCTCTCAGTCAATGAGCTGCACCCGATTCTATTTTTAGACTCATTGAAAAGGACCTACAGTTTAACGCCGGCTCCGAACGGTAAATTTATTAGAGAAGTTTTCGCTAAGTGGCGAACGTGTTATGTTCGTTTTCAAACTGTCGGTAGATGGTCTCTGGTAACATTAATTTCATCAGCAACACCATTAATTTCAGACAACACAGTAGCTTGTTTGAAAAGTGAATAATTTTTTGCTTTGCTAATATGGAAAAGATAAAAATGCGTCAATTTTTTTCTGAAAATAGCATGGTTACCCCGTCTTCGAACTAATTTTTAATGTTAAATATGGATACACAAACAAGCTTGATGTTTGGTTGCCACATGAATTACCAGTGAATAATTTCAGGGATCAAATATCCATTTGAGATTTACTGCTAAAATAGAACAAAATCGAACCATTTCGGAAGCTAATGTTTATTGGTGATGAAAAGTGGATCACATATGACAAAAATGAGCAAAAAAGATCATGGACGAAGTAAGGCGAAGCTTAGAAGATGGTGGCAAAGCCAGGATTGACAGTAAGAAACGTAATGATGAGTGTCTGGTGGAATTGGAAGGGAATTATTTATTAAGAGCTGCTACAAACTGGTCAAACGATTGATTCCGATCCGTACTGTCAACAACTAACGAGATTAAAGCAAGTAATTATACTAAAACGACCAGAATTCATCAACAGAAAAGCTATTGTATTCCATTATGACAACGTCACACCTAAACTAAAAGAATACGACTCAGAAGTTTTTATGTAAAACCCTATTGTGGAGTTCAAAATGCCAAAGGCACTCAAAGCCTTTTTCATGGGTCTCTTGAAAAGTACACTCGATATATGCTACCCTTATTGGATACTATACACTAGAAATAGGATCTTGTTTTGTAAGATTCTTTAGATTGAGGTCTAATCTGTGTAGAGCAAAACAAGCCGTTTCAGTACCATTTTTGGTTTTACTATAAGGACATGTGTGCCGCTATGGTTTGCTAGGTAAGACACCCACCTACCAACCAGAAGGTCGTCAGTTCAATACCAGGCCAGCCCATCTTAAAAAACAACAAAGTTTTTCAACAGCGTTATCACTTCATAACATTAGCTAGTAACTGGTTATGCGTATTACTTACTATTGAAAACTTCTCTAATACACTTGCCGTTCGGAGCCGGCGTTAAACTCTAGGTCCCTTTCAATGAGTTTAAAAATAGAATCGGGTGCAGTTCCTTGACTGAGAGAAGTCTCTATGTTCCTTTATGGAATGTTATGGGAATTAATATATATAAGGACAGGATTTCTATTCATTTAATTGAAATGACTGAAATGAATGAAATCAATAACACTTTTTCGGTTTTTCACGTCCTGAGCGCTCAGACGAATATCAATAGTCCCCTGAGTATTTTTATGAGAAAAGATACATTTTGTTAAAATATCACTCTCGACTGAGTAAATTGCGAGATAAATTAGAACCAAAAAAAGCTTTTGTGTACAGCAATTATTAGAAGATTTGGTTAAAGTAACTGCTTATTGCGAAGGACCATTATCTTTTAACTGTAGTGCAGACTGTGATTGATCTTTGTAAGGTTGGACATAAAATCTTTTAACTTATTAGTGTTTTCGACAGTAGTGATATGTTGCCAGCCATATTTAGTCACAGTATTTACGTGCTCCGAAGGACCATTAACGCTCAACTATTGTGTTGGGTTTTATTTAACTTTTTAAGCTTATAATACAGTTTTTAAGCTCAGGTAGACTTTTAACAGGGAAGTATGACATAAAACCTTATACCAATATTAAGATTTCTCCAGCCATATTTAATAAGATCATTTACGTGATCCGAAGGACCATTAACTATGAACTCCTGTAATGACTAAAATTGATCTTTTTAAGGTTAAATATAAAACTGATTATCTTAGTTGCTAACTACTTAAAGCTTTATGGCAAAAGTGAATTTATGCCGTTCATATGTCAAAATGTATTTGCAACAAACAATTCCAGTAAAATTAATATTTTATATTATACTTTACTAGTGTATCTGACCGTCTAGTATTTGTTACTATGACCACTATTTAAATAACTTGACTTGTTTGTACGAGTAATTCATAATTTTTTAATGCACAACCCCTTCACTATAATTTGTAATAATTTTTTATTTTTGCCTCTTCAATGCAATAATTACTGTTGCTGATGATGATGATTGCGAGAATAGTGATTGCATTTATAAATAGATAGTAAGTAAGTATACAAGTATCATGTCTGTTTTTTTTATTTTTTTTATAAAAAAAAAGCTTAAAAAATATATTTATACCGGTCTATGAAATCTCTTGCCCCAGTATGCACAAAAATAGGCGCATGGATCTATTCATTCATTCAATCATTCATTCAAACATGTTGGCTTTTTATGTGATTTTTTGTATTTATATACTCTTTCGTTTTTATTATTAATTTAAGTGTTTTGTAACTCTCATGTTGCCAATCAAATTGTGTTGCCAATAAAAAAAATTATGAAAAAAAAAATAATTTTTTTATAACCTCTCTAGACTGTATTTCAAGTAGCGCTCATTGACAGAAAGCACTTGAAATACTTACAAATAACATATACACACACACACACACACACACGCAGATTTTACAAGCCCCAGAGATGGGAGGCAGTAAAAAATTATCATAAAAAATTAAATATCGCTGCTTATGTTCGACACAACAAACACTAAAAAATTCTCAAGAGGTTACAATAATAATAATAATAATGCAACAACTACTGATAAATAAGTTATTGAAAATAAAGGAAAAAAACAAAAAAAGAAAACTTATTGGAAATGAAAAAAAAAAAAAACTTTAAAATTGTTTTATACACAAACATTTCAAAACTGTTATAAAGGTTTATGGGCCACAGACATAAACATCTTTTATTCTTATCAACGTATACAATGTAATTATGTTAGAAGATCGATAGGCAAGCTGCTCAACTCCAATTAAGGCCTTCTTTGCTATACTCTGCACAGCCTCCCATCAACTTTCTATTGAAGCAGAGGGCTAAGATGGTGGTAATGAAGCTAAATGCAGTCAACTTCTGGTCCAGTCTGAAATATGTACGCTATGCAGTCTTGGAGAACCATAGACGCATTCGGGTCAATTATTGGTCTCCCATAATTTTCTCAACAGGGAGTTTGTTAGAGGTTCTCAGCAATGTGTTCTCAGGCTGTGATAGAGGGTTCTGACATTAGACTTTCGTATAGATTGCCTGACCACTGCAGTGTGTTTAGGTCATGGCCATATGAAAAGCTCTATAAAGTGCTAGAAATCATTTTATTTACTTGAACAGCTAAGCTGCAACCAAGTTTTTTATGGGTATAATAACGACGTCTATCTTTGTCCCTAAATACCGGAGGTTTGAAGATAACTCCTATATGGATTCCGGAATACATGGATATCGAGGGAACTGCATTGCAAACGGACTGGCTAAGCTCGCAGTTTTCGCACTAACTGTCTTCTTTACTTTGTTACATGGTCATCCATTCCACTATTGTGGTTAGCCATTGTCCTGTTGAAAGTTATGTCGATAAATTCGGCTTCCTTCTCCGCTAGAAATAGGTCATACGTCACTGCGTTGCCTTAAAAAAAGACCCACTGTTATCCCCGTATAAGGTTCAAATGGTGCAAAAATTAAAACTCGCAGATCATAGCTGTCCCGATTGTATCGTTTAGGCTGGAAACTCTCTGGCCGACATATAGGAAGCAAGAGCACTAACTGTCTTCTTTACTTTATTACATGGTCATCCATTCCACTATTGTAGTTAGCCATTGTCCTGTTGGAAGTTATGTCGATAAATTCGGCTTTCTTCTCCGCTAGGAATAGGTCATACGTCACTGCGTTGCAAAAATTAAAACTCGCAGATCATAGCTGTCCCGATTGTATCGTTTAGGCTGGCTGGAAATCCTCTGGCTGACATATAGGAAGCAAGAGCACTAACTGTCTTCTTTGCTTTGTTACATGGTCATCCATTCCACTATTGTGGTTAGCTATTGTCCTGTTGGAAGGTCTGTCGATAAATTCGGCTTTCTTCTCCGCTAGGAATAGGCCATACGTCACTGCGTTACCTTAAAAAAAGATTGTTATTCCCATATAAGGTTCAACTGGTGCAAAAATTAAAACCCGCAGATCATCGGCAACGTCTAAATTTTGCAGTTTAATTCCAACAGTTGGACAGAAATTTAATCAACTTTATTAAAAACCTGATTATGAGTAGCATTTGACTTTTTTCTTTAGGGTTATTTAAGGCAGCCACTATATGTGAACATGACCGAGACAATCCTTGAACTCAAGGCCAACACTGCTGCAGAAATTCGAGCGCTACAGCCAAAAATATAGAAAAATCTGGTGTAACATTACGACATTTGGCCCACCCTGTACTTCATTTGTCAGTAAACAGTTCTTCCTATGAAATGACGACGGTTCCTGATCTCTTGTTTCTTTTCATCCTTGACTGATCTCTCCCGTATAATGGTCACCGCAGTTACGAGATTTGTTTTAGAGTCAAAACGGTTTTAAGTAGGCTGTTTGATCCCCGGGTTAGCTCTGACGGTTATGGTATACCCACTGGCCATTTTCTGTCCTAAGTGGGAACTTATTCTTCAAAGAGGGTCCGCCTGTGACTAATTTTTCGACTTCTCTATGAATGCCTTTTTATGGAAACTCAGCCCTAAGAGATAGCATAGCTGAATACTAAAGATTACGATCACAAATTTCGGATAGCAGAAGGTCTTGTATACATACGAGGCAGCAGCTTTGCAGTCGTGAACATAACATAAGACGCTTGCGGTAATAAAGCGGGTATTTTACCCCTTCAATTATCCAAAGCCAGTGTCTGTTCCAATCATTGGGGCGGCTTAATTAGTTTGCATCCTAAATGAAAATATGATTAACAAATTCAAATCAAATAATTAATCCCTCTACGACAACCCTTAACTTCAAGAAATTGATTCGATTCGTTATCTAAAACGTAGAACATACATACATACATAATTTCTGCAACATCCCAAGTGGGACAGGGGGAGTTCTCTCAATTAATGAGCTGCACCCCATGCTATTTTTAGGCTCTTTGATAGGGACCTACAATTTAACGACGTTTCCGAACATCATATACATTAGTTAGAGAAGCTTTTCATAGCGTAAATACTCATAACCAGTCGCTAACAGTGCTATTAGGTGATACATGGTCTGGTCTGGTATTGAACCGAGAACCTTTTGGTTGGTAGGGGGGTGTCTTAGCTACCATACTACAGCGGCACACACAGAAACACAGAACGAAACTTCGTGGTTGGCATAGATCTAGCACAAGGAGGTATGATTAAAATGATATTTTTTTAGCAACATAATGCTTTGCGAAAGCTACAAAGTCTAGGCGATTTTCTTGTAAGAAAGAAAAGAGCGCATAACTCAAATGAGATAACAACTTTGACTATAAACCTTTGTGTGTTTTAGCCTCAGCCAAAGCCTAATACAGGTTGAGAACTGTTAGATTTGATACTACTCCTTAAGTCTGGTATGTAGTCTGACCAGCACCCATCATATAGACCACTGTGTAGGCTCGACACAGTTTGTAAGATGTTTGAGCAAACAATGTGTAAATCCAGGAATCCAAGGTTCAAATTGGTCTCTCAGAAAGACAATTTGGGTTCCACAAAGCAAGATCTATGGTTGCGAGCAAATGTGCTCACATAAGAATAAAATTTTGTACAGCAATTACACCAGCTGTCGGACCATTATTTAACTCGGCAAAATGGAACAAGGAGTCGACGTCTCTGGAAGGTTTTTGGAGAAACCTAGTACTCATCAAGAACAATAAGGAGTTATTTTAATCATTGTATTTTATAGCATGAAGTTGGAGTGGTGTAGTGATTAGAGCGTAGGCATACAATTCGGCCCAGCTTCGAATCCCAGAAGAGCTTATGAAAAAATTTAATTGCGGTTTAGAGTGTTTGCTAAATGGACTTCAACCTCCCTCCAGACAATTTCAGCTAAAGAGGCTCACAGTTTACTTCTAATGATGGCAAGCTACCAGACGAATGATCAGAAAAAGCAATGCTAAAGTAACGATCACCAACACCACTTAGCAAGGGTAGCCACCACTACAAAATCATATGAAGGCGAGCAACAGTAGAGTAATCACTTATTTTACTGAAATTGAAACAAACCAATAGAGGCTTTGTGAAAAGCCAAGAATATGATCGCTAGAGGAGTGTCGAAAAAAAAATGTATTTGTACTGTAATCAACCTTGTTGAAAGCAATGTACCATGATTTATTGAGACTTACGCACCCCTACAGTACGTCGGGGCTATGCTGAAGACACTGCTTTGGTGGCTGTGCACAAACAGCTTTACATCCTGTTGACAAAGTGCAACGATGCTGCAGACGAAGACAGCAAATCAAAATGTGTATTCATGGCTGAGTTTTCACTCTAGAAGAGGCAATAAAAAGATGCGATGTGCCAGTAAACTATTCGGAAGACAAGTTTTGCGCAACCTAGGCATAATCGAGAGACGAAGTAGGGCGCTGCTGCAACAACAGGAGCGACAACCCTACAAAGACAACTGAACTAAAATGAAAGTGACGCTTGAGCTTAACGTTCTAGACGACTTTATGACATAATATCTAATCGGTGGTTCTGAGAGGATCCTCCGTCGGTCATCGGGATGATGATAGTGGGTGGAGGTTCCACACTGACTGAGGCTTTCAACTGCTTTATACCTCATAAAAAGGGACCAAAATCTATAGGGAAAAGCAAACACACGACCTTTTCAGCTCTGAACAACTCACACACTACCCATGAGTCTGCCGAAGCGTCCAATTTGTCAAATTGTTTGCAATTGTAGAAGTTAATACAAAATCCAAAGATACTACAAATAGCTAAAATCTAGGAAGGAAATTAGATTAATGACTTTTGATAATCACTGCTCATTAATGTTTCAACCTCTAATCTCAAAGCTTTCAAAAATGACGTGTTGTTTTTTATCTCATTAATAGAAACTGCTTACGAACTGTTTATTATTTTTTTAAATAAATTTAAGCCGTAAAATACTTTAAGCTGCTGACTGTCACCAAATCTCCTCTAAAATAACAAACCAATCAATATTAGAAAAAATTATACAAAAACTGAAAGACCAACTTAAAACCAAACATAAAATTATAGTCACACACCACCAATAGCTCAAATAGCCATACATACACACAATGTTGCAACATATGTGACAACATTTTATTGAGCTCTGGCCGCCTGGCTAAATGCTCAAATTGTCAACACCTTATATGGCCCGTAAGAAAAACAAATAAAAAAGAACAGGCTTTTGTAAAAGTGCTATAAGAAGTGGAAAGAGAAGTGGTATACAAATTAATATGAGGTCATCTCATCTAACGTTTTGTACTGACTGCTGCTGTTGGGAAACGTGATTTTTATGTAAATCCTTAGATTATAAACCGGAAAATTTATACAGACTGTCAATCCAAAAAAACAAAAATTATAAAATTAATAACAAAAAGAGGTTTTAAATTAAATTTTATTATTTTAACTGTACCTGGGGTGTTACAATTCAAAACCAAGCGGATCATGTCATTCATTCTGTGATTGCTTGGTTCGGCTTTGATGTTTGATTTTGTCAATTGCGGTGGGAGTTTTTGTTGTTGTTTTTTTAGCTTTTCTTTTTTGATTAACATCTAACAATAACAAGCTAAGGTACCTTTTTTAATTAAAAATTACATTTTCAAAATAAGTAAAGAAAATACAGTCCGGAAAGTAATTCTAGGTAGACTTGTTCATTAAAGAGAGATTAAATAGAAGCAATGTGGGAGATATAATGCGTCTTTACTTCATTCACTTCATTTAATTAAACGATTTGGTAAAAAAATATTTACAAAAATTTTATTCTTAAAATACTTTCTACCGAATAGTGAAGCACAGATGCAAAGATGGAGGGAACATTGTGAGGAAATTAGCAACGTAACGGACACAGACGAAGACATCGAAATGTACCATAACAGCCCTATGCAAAATACATTGAACATAGCATGTAGCCCTCCCAGTTTAAATGAGATAAAAGAGTCAATAATATAAGTTGAAGAATAATAAAGCTGCAGGCGACATTACAAATGCAGCTGAATTACTACGGCCTCATATCACATAAGCATGGCTGCTATCAACTGAAACTACCTAAAAGTGGCGACTTAAAAGATTGCAATAACAAGAAAGAAATTACTCTACTTAACACCATATGCAAGAGCAGTCATAATACAGGGAAGTCTTCAGAGCAAACTAGAGAACATATTGCGTGACGACCAGGCCAAATAGAAGCTGCGTAGACCAGGCCAACACCCTACGCATCATAATGGAACAGTCTCTAGAATGGCGTACACCTCTAAACCTACTGCTCGTCGACTTTAAGAAAGCCTTCGATACCATCAAAAGGACTGCTATATGAAAAGTATTGAGAAGAAAAGGAGTAGCCCAGAAAATAATACGAATAATACGAGCAGTCAACGAGAATGCAGAACTATCGGTTCTTCACAACGGGAGCATCAGACAACCATTCCATACTAACACTGGAGTAAAGCAAGGATGTCCACTCTCACCTCTACTATTCACCATCATCTGTTCACAAAGAAGAGGTATAACATGGAGTCTCTCAGGACAACTCGAGGACCTGGATTATGCGGCTGATATTTGTGTTCTCTTACACAAGATCTCCAACATGCAGTCAAAATTAAATTATCTGGAAAAACTGGCTCGCAATGTTGGCCTTGAGATAAATATTAAGAAAGCTATGAGAATTAACAACAATAGCACAGAAAACATCATATTTTAGGCCGGCCAAAGCTTCTTCTTGGCAACAAACGGCGGTGCAAAAATAGACGTTAAGAACAGGCTCAACAAAGCAAGATCGGCATTCGGACGATTACAGTCAGTATGGAGAAGCTCATACATATCCAGGCGAACCATGCTCAGAATATTCAACGCATGTGTAAAGTCAATTCTGTTGTACGGCAGTGAAACCTGGCTTGTGTCTAACACCATCACGCAAAAGCTGCAGGTATTCACCAACAAGTGCTTTATGCAAGATATTCTGGCCTCACACCATAAGCAACATAGATCTATGGAATTTAACAAACGAAGAGCCCATACTGAAGCAGATAAGGCAAAGAAAGTGGAGATGGATCGGCCATACCTTAAGGAAAAATCACGGTAGTATTAGAAGGATGGCAACTGAATGGAATCCTCAAGGACCAAGGAACTGCGGTCCACCAAGAAATACCTGGCGACGCACAATTATCCAAGAACTAAGGCAAAAAAAACTTACATGGGAAGAGGCAAAGACAACAGCAGCAAATCGTGTAAGATGGAAATGCTTTGTGGAAGGCCTATGCTCCCAGGAGGAGCTTATTTTATTCTCAACATTACAATCTTTAATTTAAGTGCCTAACGTCTACAATTTACATTCTGACAAATTTTTTGCGATGTTTTGAAAAAAAAATTTCTCTCATTTTGGGCAAAAAAAAATTTTTTTTTCTCATCTAGGTTGTGAATCACTCCAAAACTGTTGAAAATACAAACAAATGATGTTTAGGTGATTTATCGAAAATTTTATTCCTAAACGTTTGGTTGCATCTTGCATTAAAATCGGTCAAGTCGTTTTCAAGTTGACATAACTACCTTATTTTGGGCGAAAAATATTCTACACCCATAAGAAAGAATTTGAGCCCGATAAAAAAAAACCGAAAACGTATTTGAATTCAGCGAATCAAAATCATTATATTTCATACAATTTTAATTAAAGGCGAAAAATTTGTCCGCTTGTTGTAGACCAGTGTTATGACTCGAATTACGTAATTCCCTATATATATTTATATTTTAAAAACGAATCATCCCATTTGTCAGTAATCCAGTTTTAGTTTCAGTTTAAAGTATAATTTACCGGTCAATACCAAAAAAATGTAGAAGTAGAAGTACCATAAACACGAATTAAGAAAAAGCCACGTGAACAAGGTAATTTGTAAAACTATTTCTTTATAGATGCAACGTGCTTCTCTGGCAAAAGTTTTTCAAAATTTTACATCAAGTAATTGATGTGTTTGCCTAGAGTAAGTACATCACATACGTCGCGAAAAAATAAACTGATGGTGTTAAGTCTAATGATTATGGCAGCCAACAAAATTTTCCCTTGGCACAAGATAACCAAATCAAAATATTCACCTTAGTTTTCTGCACTAAACAATGGCAAATGATGTGCTTCGCTATATTTAACACCGCTACATCATCACACAATCTGTAAGAATCCAACAAGCCATTGCCCCACTTACTTATCGTCTTCGTTTTCAAAGAGTAAACAGTAATTATACCCATAATGACTCTTAGATTTCCCCGATTTATACACAGCAGATATTAAGACTGTGCCAGCTTCAGACTAAAGCCATAATGCCTTAATTTATTGATTTATCCTGTCTAGAGTTAATTTCCTAATGAGGCAGCGGTCTTTGCTGGCAGCTATTAACAGTTAATGTTTATTAATCGCCGTTTAAAAAAAGACGGCTGCTATAGCCATGCCATTAGCCACACTAAACAGCAAATAAGTCATGTTTTTAACCTATTTTATTAGCCACACTACACAGCAAATTAGTCAGGTTTTGAACCTGCTTACCTGCCCTGTGGACTTAGGAGCACTACACTATCAACGCATTAGATAAATTCTTAAGGGCAGCACTATAAACATTGATTATTATTGATTGAAATAAAACTGCCCATCATGTGTATGGCCCCTTACTACAATTGCGGCAGAAAATGAAATTTCTACAAGCAACAGCATTAACTACGTTATCTATTTTCACTACTGGTAACAAAATATTGCCACTTTTTATTAAGAAAGGACACAGCTCTCAATTTCTTAACTGGAACCAGTCATAGGTGCTCCTTTGTTACACTAGGTATCCACCGGTCCGGTAGGATCTACTGGATCGACTTGGATAAGACTAACTAAGGACCTAACTGTGTTCTTTTCTTAAATCGCATGGCTGTGCATCGGACCATTGCGGTTCTTACAGTTGTCTCTATTGGAAAACATGTCGGCATTTATCCTTGCATTACTTTTGCGGAAGCTGTGAGGCTGAAGTGGTGAAGAAGACTATCTTATACCAAATGTGTCAGTACCCAGCCATTGCCATGAAACGACAAGGGTGAGTTGGCAACATTTCTTCTCATCTTTGACTGAACTCCTACTGATGAAAATTACAGCAGTAGTGACATTTATTTTGGAGTCAGAGATATATTTTGGTTTCCTATTTCGACAGTTTGCTCACCGGGTTTTGCTTACAATAGTTCTATAAGCAATGGGCCCAACATCTAGCCTGAGTGGGTCGTCATCCTGCAGAGAGTGTCCGCCACCCAACCTTACATGATCAATCAAGAAACCTGAAGCTTATCTATTTCAGACACATACCTTAGGTGAACTGGTAGTTATACTTCAATCAAAACACTGGACTTTTATAGAAGATAAGATCTCCCTTATGACAGACCATCAAGACATCGAAACGATTAGACATCCAGAATTAGGTAGCCGCCATCTACTACAACAGCCAAAATTCGTGGTGTGATAGTAGCCAGGGCTTCAAAGGGGGCACTAAACAGTTGACGCATTTATGATTGCCTACAATCTTTTGTCAAGTTAAAGTAGCAAATTTATTTGGTAAAATTGTCACTGATTCAAAAGTGAGTCACAGTGCAATAGAGCAGACACATCGACTGGTGAGTGATATAAGAAGAGCTTTTGAGAGAAAAAAAAAATATTGCTCCGCTCTCTTTATCTCTTTATCTACATTTCAACAGAACGAAAATTTATCACCATATAACTGCAACCTATTATGAGTGAATCTTACTTAAGTGAATTTTAGCTATGAAACGGCAACAACCTTACTCTTTAATTTTCACCAGCACTGTATTCGCCATAATTAGAAACAAGTTTCTTGTTATTGTTGAACATTTATAGGACCCCGTGTCGCGCTTGTTATTTTTTAATTTAACGTTTAATGTGTATTTTTTTTTATTATTTCGATAATTTTTATGTCAATTGTGTCGTTCATTAACGCTTTTCACTTTTAATTCTTTTTTTACAGAAAACAAACGCTTTATTTGGACAACTTTTGTTGGTACCCGTTTTTAGTCACATTCGACAAGAATTGGCTGCTAATGGCAGTAAAATTATTTTAAAAGAATATTAACATTTTAAAATTTGTTTGTTGTTAAAGCCATTATGGCAACAACATATTGTTGCAAAGACATGCTTAACAAATTTTTTATTTTTTTGTTAAAATATGTATAAAGATTGTGAGAGGGAAGTGACTGTTTAAATGAATAAAAAAAAAACAAGAATTAAACTCAAAAAATTTATGTTTTGAAAGTTTAACGAGCAAAATATATTTCTGAAAATTACAAAAAAATATCTATAAAAATGCACAAGCCCAGTCTGAACCCCCAACAGAGGACTTGACGAAAAAAATTAATTGTGGTATCGAGTGTTTAATAAAGAAACATCCAGTTCCCTCCAGACAACTCCATCTAAAAAATAAACATGAAGCCCCTAACTCTCTAGTTTACCTTTGACATTGATAACAAACATCAGGCGATTAATCACGACGCCACCATACAATGCTAAGTAAAGATCACCACCACCACTTAGCAAGGTTTTTCACCGATATAAAATCATATAGAGGGGAGCTACAGTGAATTAATCATCTACTTAGCTTGAAAATCAACTTACTTAATGAAACTGAAACAAAGTCAATATGTTTTCGGAGAAAAGTACTAAACATAGTTTCTTAATAAATTAGTGCGAGAAAACGCATATAAACTGAAGAAATGTGTATAAAATTGGATAAAAAAATGTGTTTGTTTGCAAATTACACACAAATTCTTGAAGTTTACTTAAGTAACGTATATATCATTTAAAAGTTCTGCTCCTCTTCTTTTCAAATCGAAACCAAATTAACCTAAAATCGTTTAAGACTCAGTGAAGTTATTAACTTGTAAGTGCGTGAAGGTACTTAAAACCGGCTTTTATCCATAACTCAAGACTTGGAAGGTGTTTGAAAAATTTCTTGTTATACTCGACAGCGCCTATCAAAAAGTAGTAGTGTTTTTTTGTCACACAGTGTTATCTTTTACGATTCACGCTTTGAGTTGGTTATTAAATGGCAAGGATGTATAAGTAGTGATTCAAGCAGTCAAATCATCATCCATTTGAATCGATCCATGAAATTTTCTCGTCTGTTTGTATTGTGTCAGCTAGTGGGCTCAAATTGTTATCAGAAAACTGTTACATTTGTTATTAGTTAAGAACTTTTAAAGCAGAATCTCACGACACTTCGAATTACTTTGTTTGCTGTTTGAATTACATATACGAATTATCTCGTTCACATTCCACTTTTGTAATCAATAGTTCTTCTTCTTGACAATTTCATTTATTAGTGTGTAAGTTTCCCGGTTTTAGAAATGGGAAAAAGATTGAGAAATTTAATAAACACGTTAAGCATGGACAAACACCCTATCAAATTAAGGGATTACATTGATTATGCCTTAATTCACAGGGTAATTGAAACTAAATTTCTCACAATTTGGGGTAGGAAGGTAGCAAGGTAGGAAGGTAAGTTGACTAGTTAACCAAGCTGTGATCACCTACAATTATCAACAAAGTGCTGTTTTGAAACCAATTGAAGACCACAAGTAATGAATTTAAAAAAAAAAAAAAACACGAGTGAGAAAGGGTTTACAGCTACACAGAGCTGTTTATGAAATAGAGACGACCAAGGGCATACAGGTTCGCGCACTGCCTCATTGAAGAAATGTATACCAAACTACTTCAATCGCATACCAGCCACACATGAAAATTAACGGTGGAAGTGAAGTGCTTCCTCAGCACTTCTGAGAGGGAGAATATATCACACAATTTGGGTGAATTATGTAATTCAGCTCATAATTAGGAATATAATTATTAAAAAAGCGAATTATGAAATATTGTTGTGCAAAAAAGGCATTAAAGGCTGTTAATGATAATAAAGCTCAAAGGCCTCATAAGTGATGACATTAAATACATTCATGCAAAATTGACCTCGTTTACCGCATTTCGTTGCTTCTCCAACTTAGACAAGGACGTGCTTTACGTTGACGCCCACTAACTTCCACATTGAACATTTCTCTCGCTGAAGCATCTTCTTCCATTCGAACGACAGGTCCTAGCCAGCGTAGTCGCTGTTAATTTGCTGAGCAACGTCAATGTCGTTATATAGCCCGTACAGCTCATTATTAGTTGGAATACAGAATTCATAGGACCAAAGATCTTTTCTCTCGAACGCATCCAAGGTAGCCACTTCGGTACGTGTCAACGTCCATGTTTCTGCTCCATAAAGAAGAAAGGGAAGAATGAGCAACTTGCAAAGTATCATTTTGAGAGAGATCCCTATTACTACACTTGATCTCCAGACTGACATCGCTGCTGCCAGTAATTGCAGTGCCAAGGTACGTAAATTTATTAACCACATCGGATGTACAGTTGTCAACCGTAACCTGGCACCCAATACGCCGCAGTTTCCTACTTATCAACAACATTTTCTTCTTCTTGACATAATTTTTTTAATTTTTTCCATTATTTGTCGTAGTGTACATATCTAGTCAATGGTGGATTTACCGAGTCTGAAACCACACTGATAAAGTCCAATCAGCTGGTCAACGGTTAGAATTGTTCGCACAAAACGCTCGTAAGGATCTTGAATGCGATAAAGAAAAGGCTTATACACCTTTAGTTGGAACAAATTGTGGGGCATCCAACCTTATTCTACCGATAAGTTGGTGCATACAACTAACCAGTCAACGGCTTTAAATAATTCAGCGGGCAAGCCCTCTGGGCTTGCAGCTTTGTTGTTTTCAAGCTGCCGTATAGCGACACTGATTTCGTCATGGCTGCTCGGCGGTATCTCCACACTGTCATCATCAATTGGGAGCGTTTCTCCAACTACTCTAATAGCGGAATTAGTGTCGTCATCGCCAAGCAATAGGGTAGAGAAGTGGTGAATCTAGAACCTCAAAACGCCTTGCGCATCAGTAATCAGATTACCGTTTTCACCTCTACAGAAAGATGTTTCCGGCTTATAATCTTCAGTCAGATGTCTGACTCTTTTGTAAAACTTTTGAGCATCATTCCTGCTTCTTTACAGCTCAATGACATTGCCATAGGATTATGATGTACGTCTTAGTTTAAAAGATAATTAGAGCAATAACTAGAAGAAGCAGGAAAAATAGTTCTTACAACTCTTAAGTCATACATCGTTTACGAGTAACAATACGTAGAAATCGCACAGAAATTGTAGCTTTCGTAGCACAATACTCTGATTAACAAATTACGCTTAAGGCACAAATAACCTTAAGGCACTATATTAACCGAATTTGCAAATTCAAAAATTTTGGTCAAAAACAATACCATCATCATGCTAATCTCAGTAACCATATTCATTAGTTTTGGAACTATCAGGAACTATCTGATAAAGGCCAAAAAGAGCCTTCACATACTGATAAATTGCTGAATATGTCCTGAAAAAATTTAAAAACGCAAATTTTTAAAACAAACCTCGTAATTTAAAAAACAATTTTTACGATTTATTTGAAATTTTTATGAGAAATATTTCTTCCTGTAATTTAAAAATAAATATTAAAATAAATTGTTTTTAATAAAACTTTATAATTATCTAAGAGCACAAAAAAAAAGAAAATGAGAAACCAACCCGGAAAACTGAAAGCTGATCCTAAAAGAAAGAAACCCCCCTTTGAAACAAATTTTACAAATTAATCCCTAAAGGATTTTCTTACCAACACTTACAGAAAATAGAAAAGATAAAACTTAAATGGTAGCCAACACATAATACAGAGAACCTATACCCAAAGCACACTAACCAACCAACCAACAATTTATACATCTCTTGTTCTGCACCACAAAAATAAAATTCCATTACCATATACCCCCGCCAACAAACAAAGACAGCAGTAGTAGTAGCAGTAGCAGGCAGGAGTAAGCAAGTCTTAACTCAAATAAAACAAAACATGCCGGGAGGCCTAAAGAAAAAAAATTTTGCGAAACGAAATCACTTTCTAAATCGACTGACACTCTCTCTCTTTTTCTCTCGCTGTCTCTCTCTGGCTCTTTATAATTTACAATTATCTTTATATTTTATTTTACCCTGCCCACACCATGCCTTGGACTAAACAATTACACATATCTAACCAACATTACCACCCAGGGAGAACAATTTATAAATTTTTGGCTGCTATTGATGGTTTTAAAGGAAAGGGAGTAGGGGTATTGGAATAGATATGAGATATGCGAATATCACAACAACGTTATTAAAAAGACAGTTATATTCATTGCTGTGCTTTGTTTTTGTTATATACGAGGGCTGGCTGAGATATTTTTAGAATTTTCTATTACCACAAGAACAATTTAATAGTAGAAGCATTGCAAAAGCTGCCAATGCAACTCGAAAATGCACAGTTTGGCGTGCATAATGGGCCGCTGGCATCATTAGCACGTACTTTTTCAAAGACGAGGAAGGCAGGAACGTCACTATGAATGGCGAGCGTTACCGTGCTAGGATTATTTTTTTGTTGTTGCCAAAAATATAAGAGCTGGACTTGGCTGATATGTGGTTTCTACAAGACGGTGCCTCATGCCACACAGCTCACGAAACAATCGCCCAACCGAGAAGCGAATCTAGCTAACAGTTGATTTCACGTTGTGGCCGGTCAGCTGGGCACCTAGATCGTGCCTTTAGACTTTCTTTGTCTGGCTATGTTAAGCCTCATGTCTATAGAGACTAGTCCGCAACGTACTGGAAGCCAGTATTGCAGAGCTATCGACCGATATGTTGGATCGGTTATGAATCACTTAGATCACTTGGACCCAGCGTATGAATTACTTAAACTATATAGATCGTTCTATTGACCCAAATGAATATTTCATACATTTCTTGCAATTTTATATTTTTTTAAATCACATCCGAAAGCGGCTCTAAAGCCTTCAATCTACCATGATCACTTCAAAAATCGTATGCGAGTATCTAGGTAATCTTTAAACGTTAGGAAACTTTAAATCTTTTTTAGGATTGGTTTTTTGACTGAGAATAATGAAAAGGTAAAATGAGAGGCAGATTTGCACCTCATTGGCACCGAGCTATTCTGTGAACTTCCCAAAAGCTACAAGAATTAAATCCTTAGAAACTGGAAGGAAACATGCTTACTGACATAGTTGTCAAGACGATAGCTAGACCTTTTCAATAAGTTATGGAACTATGGGACACCGCAACACTGTGCTGATTGATTATTATTGTTACATAACTGCACTAATGTAGAGAAGAAGCACTTCTTGTGGTAAGTAAGGGTAAAATGAAGGCATGTTAAGAGATGACACATGGATTCAATACTCAGGACAGCGACTGAAAACGTGAACTACTTAAACAGTGTATTTACAAGGGTGGCCAAAGAGAGAACTCACTAGTAGTAGTAGTAATTTTTTAAAAAAGTAAACAACAACACAAATAAACAATTTTCATACGCAGAGCGACATACGTCTGCTTTCATCAAGATCTATCACAGAACTGAATAAAATTTTTGTTTGTATGTTATAATCTTATTAATATCTATTCGTTTTCGTTCGGTTGTATACATACATATTCGGATTAAATAATTCTCATACAATGGAGTACTTGTTCATGTACGATTTACAAAATCTAGAGGGTGGTCTGGTTCCCACATTGCGAACAGAATAAAATCGGCAAAGGAAGAGTTTGGTCGTCTTGGCAACATATGTTACGAAAATCAACAAGGGTTTCTCGAAAAGATAAAAAACAATATTTTTCCAATCTCAAATCAATTATGCGCTATGGATGGACGTGAACGCACCTACTGTCGATGTTGTCTTTATGCAGGTCTTTTTAAAATAGATGTATGAGAAAAATCATTAAAGTTTAGTGGCCAAATACAGAGTTTAATAAAAGGTATTTTTCCGGTGGACGTTTACGATAAAGACGTATCTAGGAATTAAATCTCGAGGCCTCAACACCTATTAGGATCTATGTAGATAGTCTCGCTACAATCAGTGCTCTTACGTGATTAAATCAAAATGTGTACCCAGCTTCATTAGTTCACTAGTCCGGCTAGAACGGAATCATGTCCTAGTCATGCGGGCATCTGAGAGAATGAAATCGCTGATAAGTACTCTACTAGGGGGTCGACTCTATCTTTCGTGCATGGGAAGTTTCATATCCAGAATCCTTTGGCCTTTCCTTTCTATGGAAAGGACAAACAGTGTTTTTTTTTCAGACAATTTTGCACTTCTCATGTTCTTTGCCATAAAACGTCGTCAGAAATTAAGAAAAATCAAAGACTTTAAGGTAACATTTCTAGAAATAAATACAGCACCCTGTCTTTGTATTAAATTTTTTAAAAAAGGAACACATACAAAGACAGGGAAACAAAGTGTAATATTTTTTTTGAGAAAAGAAAACGCCACAAGTCACATCTAAGGTTTGAAAGGAGATCGATGGGGCTTTATTCGTTACAACAATTTCTCTATGTTTGTCCAGCACTATGGCACTGTCACTTCACTGATCTAGACTGTCTCAAGGATGTGTCACTGTTGGTTGACTTCGTGAAGGGTATCGGTTGGCTCAAGTGAGCGTACTGAAATTTTTGGTGGGTATTTTTTTGGGCCATCGAGTGAACTCGTAAATAGCGAGGGCATGCATAACATAACCTAAGCTAAGAGATTATGGCCTAAACCAAAAATTTTTCTTACAACCCTCCTTAACCTAGACGTTGTAAAACTTTGTTTAGTGTCTCTGCCACTTGATGGCAGAGAAAGAGGGAGATGTGATAAGTCATTTTTATGTGACACTTAAGCCCAGAAAAAAATATTTCGCATTTCTGTGGCCATTTACACAAATTTTCGCGTAGGAATACAACAGAGACAGCAGGAAAGACAAATCTACATACTCTTTAGCATACACCCTCGCCTTCCTCTCTCTCAAATAAACAAATATTTTTGATAAATTTCCTTTTACAGCTACATTTTGTTTGTTACACCAGGGACCAGGCTAGCAGATCAGCTTCCTTAAACTTTGAAAGCTAAACAAAGACCATTTAAATAATGTCGTTTTACTTTTAGGCTGTGAGAGTGTTAGGACAGGGACAGGGAGATATGAAGACTCTTTGCTGCTGTTGTGGCATTTTAGTGTTTAAATAGGCAAAAATATTTGGCCTGCTTTTTGTTCACACAATTTTTTTTATTTTTTGAAAAAAAAAAAACGTAGGCGTTATACAACATATATTCGCATTAAATCTGTGTTATTTTTGCCAATGTCATTACACTCTCCCTCCCAGTCTCTTTCTAACGTTTTCCCACTAACTTTTAATAGTTTTGCTCTATTATTTTGGTAGTAAAAAGCAAGCATTAAACATTTAAATCTTTAATAATATCTATTAAAATAAACGTTTTGGCATCTATAGAAATAGGCAATAAAAATGTTGTAAAAATATTTCATTATTTGTTGTGTAATTTCTTCTCTGCCCCCCTCCCTTTTACCAAATGAATTAAATCATAAATTATTGTTCAGATCTTTATTAAAAATTATAACATGCCTTTGTGTTTAAGAACTCAATTAAAGTCTCTCTCTCTCTCCTACTCTCTCTCTCTCTCTCTCTTTCTCTAAATTACAACTCTTAAATGCTTAAAAAGACCCTTTTTGCTTTTATAATTACTTACCCCTCTGCTTCAACACCACAATCTTGTCGGTGGGGTTTTGCCATAAAGTTTTCTTCTTTGCATAAAAATTATATTTAATTTTTTTTTTAGTTCAACTTAATTAAAGGAATGTATGTCAATTGGTCACAGGTCAAAAGATTTTTGGCGCATTTATAATTAAGATGCCTCGCAAAAGGAGAAAAAGAGAGTTTTTGTACGAAATAATTATAATAAAAATTGGTTCGTTAAAATGAATTTTTATGGCCGCAAATGAAAGTGAAAAAAGTATTATAAGCATAGGTGGGGTTTTAGCAAAGGCTTTCTGAGATATATATCAATCAACAGTGAGGATAACAGAGAGGGCTTTTTAACATTTCTTATTCTTCGTTAAGAAATCAACTGCTTAAGAGGTGTTACGGATAAGGTTGCCAGATGGCCTTGTTTTCGCTTGATTTAAAGGAATTTTAGCAGCTTGTCAAGAATCAAGAAAAAATATGATTTATCAAGATTTTTGGAGCACCTTTTTAAAGGGTTCCTTTCAGAAAGTTTTATGAAAAGCTATTAAACACTTCAGTTAACCAATAACGTCAAGTGTTTTAAGTGTATTTGTTTCGATAACTTGTCCTCATTTTTTGGCCGGGTGAAAAACTGATCCAAATGCGTCTTATGGTTCCTTACAGATATTAATTTACACCATTGTGCTCTGCAGAGATGAAAAAAAAGATGGAAAGTCTAAATGTGCAAGATTTGAGCATATGGTGGATGTATGAAAACTTCCCAGCCAAGCTCTTTTCCACGGTGCCCCAATGGCACAGGTGAATACTATGTGTCCACCAACGTCCGCACCTATGATACCCACGAGCGAATATCACAAGTGAGTACCAATTCGAAGGCGTATTATTAGGACACTTGGTAGGGAGTCGAAGACTATCTAAACTCCTGCCGTGATATGAGTTACAGCCTCCGGTTGAGGAGATGCAACACCACACCGAGCTGGCACTCTGCCTGCGCTTTAGGTCTAAACTACAGCCACCAGGAAGCTCACACAAGGCGGCTTACCCAACAATCGGGCAGAGATCGGAAACCCTGTAGCTCCCGACTCCAGTGGCACCAGAATACCTCTTGTCGGGCTTAGTGACACGTGAGTGTAAATACAAACATGATTCGCTGCCAGTTTCGGCCCCACAATGGCCCCGGACTAGTCTTCGGTAAGCTAAGTGTTGGTGGTAGTGATCTTTACTTAGCATTGTAATTTTTTCCAGTAGGTGGCGTTGCCTTTTGATCATTCTTTATTTTTTATATGGAATTGCCTGGAGGAAAGTCGAAGTCTCTGTATTAAAAACTCGAAACTTTATAGGGGAAAATTAGTCAGTTACTAAGATTAAAGCAATACTTTCTAGTCAATCCTCTGGTGCAAATTTATCATAATTTACAAAATCAAAACCAAATTTTACAGGAGAGCGTTTTCTTCTAATTTTCTTCGATATTCAAAAATATTTTTGGTACATACGATATTTTTGCCCACAAAGTTTTATAAGTGTATTTGTTAGGACAATAACTTAATAATTGTAATTATTTATTTAATAATATTTTAAGTATCTTTGAGTGAGTATTAAGCCCAGAACACTTCAAACCTACATAGTTCAACAGTTCTGGAAAGGACACAAACCGGGATAGAAACATATACCAACAATAAATGGAAAAAACTCATCATACTTAAGGCACACTACAGGGTACTATTCAATGAAATGTTGAAGGAAGACAATATATCTTATAGGCTTGTTATGATACTGTTATGGATTGTAATCAGGGTTGTCAAAAACCCGATTTTTTTTTAATAAAACTCAAGCTGGGTTTTATTAGCTTTTTTTATTGGGTTTTATTGGGTTTTATAACTGCTTCCGAAATTCGTCCGTCAACAATATTTTTTCTTTTAGTACAATTGCATTTTTTTAGTATTCATAATGCAATTTTGCACTCTTAGAGCGATCAAGGCATATTGTGTACTATGAACTACTAAAACTCGGTGATCAGAGCTGACTGTAATTACTTCATTTAAGCTAACGCTGATTGAAATTCATGATATAGAGAATAGTTTGGGAGAAATCAGAAGCAGAAGTTGTTTTGCAGAAATATTGAGACGGCTATGAAAATATAATTGTATTGGGTTCTGTCATTTGAATAACTCGTAAATTTTGCATATTTTTGAGAGTTAAACACTGTATTTTTTTTCCTGATAGTTATTCTTCTTGCTTTCTGTGTGGTCACTCCAAATACTCAGAATAAATTACATACTTATTCGTACGATATTCTATTTACAGCAAATATTTCTATGGCGTTTACGATAATTTTGTTCGAAAGAGAAACGACAATGTCACTTACGATAAAATATATAGCGAATATATTAATTTACTATGTGGTAAGTCTGTGACTTTGGAGCAGTGTTGCCAGCAACTGCTTTATGAATTACACATAGGAAGCAAAATTACACACAAAATTCTGCTTTTACGATTATTATATGTAGATTCCCGGGCAAAGCCGTATAGGTAAAGCTAGTGAATTATAAAAAACAATTTTCGTGTAAAATACATTATTTTTCGCTGCTGAACCTGTGAGTGTATCCAAAAACTACAGTATGACCTGCTTTTTTTATACAGGGTACGCCAAATAAATTTTTTTTTTTGGAAAATGCAGTAAAAAAAAATACTGAATATTTTCTCAAATTTCTTTTTTTATTTTAAAGTGCAATCCTTCCGGTTAATAATGGAAAATAATTTCATTCAAATGGCTGCCTCGGCTGGCTATGCAGTAGCCTACACGATCGGTCCAATTTTTAAGCACATTATCGAATGTGTACAGCTGTATTTTACCAATGGCTTCACGAATATCGTCCTTTAAGGCGTCAATTGTCTCTGGCTTGTTGGCGTAACACTTATCTTTGACGGCACCCCTCAAATAATAGTCCAACCGTGTCTAATCTCAGCTCAGAGGCGGCCAAACAACATCAGCTCTGCGGCTGATAATGCGATTTTCAAGAACAGGGCGCAAAACATCGAGTGTAGTTTCGGCTGTGTGGCACGTAGCGCCGTCCTGTTGAAACCAAATGTTGCTAATATCCTCCTCTTCAATTTTTGTGAACAAAAATTCGTTCAACATGGCCCGATAACGAGCGCCATTGACTGTAACGGCCACTCCTTGCTCATTTTCGAAGAAAAATGGTGCAATTATGCCTCTGAATCCGCACCAAACAGTGACTCGTTTTGGGTGTATCGGCTTTTCAATGTATGCGTGCGGGTTTTCTGTGCCCCAAATGCGACAATTTTGCTTGTTTACATTCCCGCCAAGATCAAAATGAGCTTCATCTAAAAAGATGATTTTTTTTGGCAAAATCGGCATCTTCTGCAAGTCGATCGCAGGCCCACTTAGCGAAGCGAAAACGCATTGGACACAACCATATTTGTTCAGCGGAAGGATAAAACTAATTATCTGTCAAATCAGACATGAGCTAAGTGTTACATTCACGAAATAAGCACTAGTTGAAAAACAACGTTAGATGGCGGACCTTATATAAAACCAGCACCCAGGGGATGGCCCCTACACATGCAGTGAATTGTGCTGGTACCAGGAAAATAGGTTATTGGAGGACAGAAGGAGTAGTATTTATGGACGTTTGATTTAAATTTACTCTGTCGTAAGTGACAGGAAATACTTTCGCTGGAACGCTATTCCACAACCGAACAGTGCGACCAAAGAACGAATTCTTCCTATAATACGTTGTGCAATTTACTGGACAATCAACTGCAAAGGTATGCGCTCTACTACTATTGTAGTTTAAATAAGCTTTTCCGCGGTCACTAGTATCGCACTTCAATACTGCCCGTCAATTTCCTACTGGCCTTTACTCAGCACAAACACAGCACAATTGATGAAAAAAAAAGATTCAATCTCTACTCATATACTTCATAGTAAATGGCATTTTTCACATTTTTATAGCCTGTATTTACCCACGCAAATTATTGTAGACAATTTCTTGTAAATCATTTAAATCTCCCTCTTAAATAAAATAGAAAAATAAAATACAAGTACGAGTACATTCATTCATTCATTCAGTAGATTCAGTAATTCATTCATCGTTTATTTCCACACAGTTTTTTTTCCAAATTATTTTCTATAAAGAATTCTTTTTGTCATGCTTTAATAAAGAGGGTGTTAAAGAGCAGTTTCGTTCGTCTTTCCTTTTAAAGTGCAAAATATTGAGCTGTAGTAGCGTTTAGTATTAATAGCCCAAACGACCATTATGTTGATCTAAAGTGGTAGCGTGGTAGCAGTAGGGAAAGCAGAAAGATTTTTTGTTTTTCTTGGCGCTGTCCCCATAGACACTTAAACGCACATACTCTTGTACAGTATACAGGCTTCCGCCACTAAAATGTATATTCTAAGACTCGTATGCTGTTCTTCGTTCTTTCTTTATGTAAAGCTGACTGCTATACTTTTATTGTATTTTATTTATTTGAATTATTTTCTTATTTTATTTTTTTTAATTTTTGTTGTAGGTGGTCACATAAGTAGTAGCAGAAAAAATAAACTGACACCGAGTGTGTTAAATATTTTATGCTGTTTTATAATAGAGTCGTCATTGTGTGTCCCTCTTACTTCTATCATGAGATTGAACATTTTTTTTCTCCCTGAAAATCTTGATATATGGCTGACAATTTAAGTTGACAATATTTTAGTTTTTTTTTTTTATTTTATTGTTTTCGCATAAAAATCTTATGAAACATAAATTTATCGCGATAAGCTTTTGGCTAAAGCTTTGTCAAGTTAAAGTCATAAATTGAAGTTATTAAATAGGCAAACAGCAATAAATTAAGGCAGATTTAAGAAATATTTTAAAATGTCGAGTAAAATTATGGCTTTAGAGCTTTAAATCAGCTTAAAGCTTTGTTTGAGCTTTTTTAAAACAAAAACACGGTAAAGCGGCCAAGATAGATAACCTATCTAATCTAATAATCTACAAATCGTCTCCAGGCACATGTGCCAATCTTTTGCACTACCTTTTTAGGGGTATACGGCAGACGGTAAGTATAACTTATGAATGGAAAGAGCCCAATCACAAACATTCAAAATCCAAAGTTAAGTGGAAATGTTCAAAATGGCAGGGTATTGTGCTTAACCCAGCTGTTGTTGAAATTTAAAAAAAAAAAATTTGTTAAATCATTTCATAAGCCCTATTGACCCACTCTCCGGAGAGAGTAAGCTGGTTTCAGCTCAGCGTTATCATTGAACAATGCAGCGAATTAAACTCGAGTTTAGACATGGCTTTCACTGATTTTGGGAACTATGAAAAGCCAAGGACATAACTCACCCTATCAAAATTCCATACGATGGTTCTAGCGCTAGAATTATACATAACTATTCAACATTATCACCGGCGTTAAACACGGATGCACACTGTCGTCTTTGCTACTCTAAAGCGTCCGCCAAATAAAATATTCTTTTTTGAAAATGCTATGAAAAAAACTACTGAATATTTTCTCAAATTTCTTTTTTTATTTGAAAGTACAATCCTTCCGATTAATAATGGAAAATAATTTCATTCAAATGGCTGCCTCGGTTGGCCATGCTGTAGCCTACACGATCGGTCCAATTTTTAAGCACATTATCGATTGTGTGCAGCTATATTTCACCAATAGCTTCACGAATATTGTCCTTTAGAGCGTCAGTTGTCTCTGGTTTGTTGGAGTAACACTTATCTTTGACGACACCCCACAAATAATGGTCCAACAGTATCAAATCGCAGCTCCGAGGTGGCCAAACGACATCAGCTCTTAGGCTGATAATGCGATCTTCAAAAACAGGGCACAGAACATCGAGTCTAGCTTCGGCTGTGTGGCTCGTAGCGCCGTCCTGTTGAAACCAAGATGATTTTTTCTGGCAAATTCGGCATCTTCTGTCAGTCGATCGCACGCAATATTTCCCAGCGCTGTTCAAGCGTATACACAACCATATTCGTTCAGCGGAAGGACAAAATTAATTATCTCTCAAATCAGACATGAGCTAAGTGCTACCATTCACGAAATAAGCACTAGTCGAAAAAAACGTGAGATGGCGGACCCATTATATTACGTTAGATGCTATTTTGGACACCGTAACAGTGGTAAGGATGGGTACCGTATCGTACTATGGAGCTGAAGAACACTATCAAGGCAGGTTTATGGGTGAACATAAGGAAAACGAAATTGTATTCAGTCACACGCACAGAAGCTGCCATTTTTAATACACGGTGGGCAAATTTGAACCTAGGAAGTAAATTGGCTGTCAAATGATGAAATGCCAAGAATTAAGCTGTCAACCTTTGACACTTATTTAGTAAAAAATTGGAAAATTTTAACTGTGGAACGCTATATTCCTGAACAAAGAATTTCAATTGCGAAAACAACGTATTTTTCAACAAAATCATCCTTAGTGATGAAGTCCACTTTCAATTAGACGGTTATGTAAACAAACAAAATTGTCGCCTATGTGGCTTACAAAATCCACAAACAAGTGACCGTACGGTGCGGGTTGCGGTTAGGCGGCATCATCGGCCCGTATTTTTTCAAAAATGAGCAAGGAAATGCTTCCACTGTGAACTCTCTGCGCTACCAAACCATAATAACCAATTTTTTGTGACCACAATTGGCTAATGTCGACATCAGTCACCTTTGGTTTCTGTGAGACGGCTCCACAAGTCACACAGCCAGCCAAACAATTTAGTTATGGCATGATTTAGAGACAGGTATAGGGGCTCTACTGGAGACTCCTGTAGGGCTGATTAGCAAAGTCTGGCAGCCCGTTTAACCTAACCTAACCTAACCTAACCTATCAGAGATGTCTTACAATTAGAGACAAGTGCCTTTAAGGCAGTTTGACTGTCAAAGAATATATTAATGGTCTTAGGCTTGAGCCTACTGTCCAGGTTGATCTCTTTAAAACATAATATGAACTTAAATTGTCGGCTATATATTCAAAATTTTTTCTGTTATGCGAAGCCTCTAAATATTAAACACAATCTGGACTGAATTCAAAAACTTCGTATTGTAAGCTGCAAGGATTGTGTATGGAAAAGCGAAGAGTGGTGAACGACATGTGAAAAACACCAGATGATGAAATGAGGCTTTTGCAAATGAAGTGAAAGAAGAAAAAGTTACATTACATCGAAGAATTATTTCAGCATCAAAATTGGAAACATGGAAGGAGTTTGAACATTTCACGCAAGAGAATTTAAGAGAATTGTCAACCTTTTTACAAAACCACAAGAAACCTCAGGACACATTCAATGTATTTTGGTGCATAAATAAAACTCCACTTTGTCTTTAAATATCTAGAAAAGTAAGAACCGTAGATTTTAAGAAAAATTATTTGCTTTCACAAACATACTTTCAGGTGGCGAAAAAAGCTAAAAATAATTTGCTCACGCACACATATTTTTTAATTTAATTTTAAAGGCATTAAATCAAAAAACTATTTATTTAATTAAACTCTTTAAACGATTTTAACTCAATTAACTTGCCTACTATTTTTTCTGTTTTGCTTCTATCAATTGCCTGTTTTTATGCAATAACAATAACATGTTACGACAAGTAAAAAAAACCAATCCGCCATTTTTAAATTATTTAATTTTTTTATCACAGTAATTTCGTAATTTTTTAGTAAAATAATTTTTTATGCTGCATGGACTACCAGAATAGACTTTCTGCAACAAACATTTCGGACACACAAAAAAAGTTTCAAGTTTTTTATAGATTCGCAAGCATTTTGTGGCATTTTTGCACAACTTTTTCTATCGAAAAAAAAATGTAAAACTATTATTGTACATTTGATAGAACAAAAACCGATGGTAAAAATTAAAATGCCATGACAATTACAACGTGATTTTAATAACAATATATTAAAGGATATTTTGCTCCGACAGATGGCTATCTCACCTCCCATTGCCGACACAACATCAGTAGTCAGATCAATATTGAACAACCCACAGGATTGAAAATTGGTCATGCTTACAGTCAATAATTAAATCCCACAAAAGGGTGACAAAAGGAAATGTTCCAACTGGAGATGTATCTCGTTGTTTCCAAGAATACTGAAGGTATTGAATGAAATTATTCTCAGTAGAATAGCAGGGCACCCTGACAAATTGATAAGTCGGGCTTTTGATTTATAAAGGGTCCGCCATCGAACGTATTTTTTTCAATTAGTGCTTATTTCGTGAACGGTAACACTTAGCCCATGTCTGATTTGACAGATAATTAGTTTTATCCTTCCGCTGAACGAATATGGTTGTGTATACGCTTGAACAACACTTCGCTAAGTGGGCCTGCGATCGACTTACAGAAGATACCGATTTTGCCAAAAAAAAATCATCTTTTCAGATGAAGTTCATTTTGATCTTGGCGGGTATGTAAACAAGCAAAATTGTCGCATTTGGGGCACAGAAAACCCGCACGCATACATTGATAAGCCAATACACCCAAGACGAGTCACTGTTTGGTGCGGATTTTGGTCCAGAGGCATAATTCGACCATTTTTCTTCGAAAATGAGCAAGGAGTGGCCGTTACAGTCAATGGCGATCGTTATCGGGCCATGTTGAACGAATTTTTGTTCACAAAAATTGAAGAGAAGGATATTAGCAACATTTGATTTCAACAGGACGGCGCTACGTGCAACACAACCGAAGCTACACTCGATGTTTTGCGCCCTGTTTTTTAAGATCGCATTATCAGCCGCAGAGCTGATGTCGTTTGGCCATCTCGGAGCTGCGATTTGACACCGTTGGACTATTATTTGAGGGGTGCCGTCAAAGATAAGTGTTACGCCAATAAGCCAGAGACAATTGACGCTTTAAAGGACAATATTCGTGAAGACATTGGTGAAATACAGCTGCACACAATCGATAATGTGCTTAAAAATTGGATCGATCGTGTAGGCTACTGCATGGCCAGCCGAGGCAGCCATTTGAATGAAATTATTTTCCGTTATTAACTGGAAGGATTGTACTTTCAAATAAAAAAACAAATTTGAGAAAATATTCAGTAGTTTTTTTTATAGCATTTTAAAAAAAAATTTATTTGGCGGACCCTTTACCAAACACATGGCCACGGAATTGTACTCAGCACTTTACCTTGCAGTTGTGAACTTCTTAAGGGCGTTTGACTAACTTAATGGAGAATCAATGTGGACAGCTCGACATGTAAGTAGGTGAACTCAGCGAAACTTTTGCTTGTCGTACAGCGGTAATACATGGCTCCAACCTATCACATCTTTTATTTAACACTGTATTGAACCTGGTGTTTGAGATCATAGAGGTACGATTGCCTGGAATAAGGTGGGGGGATGGAGGACTCCGTGTGACCTCGAATACGCCGACGATGTAATCCTGCAGGCGAATCGTCATAATAATATGCAGCAGCAATCTAATTTATTTGAAAGCGAATCTAGAAAGCCTGCGCTAGACTAAATCAATGAGACTAGACTCGAACAACACTGCAATGTTGTTCAGCAATGGTAATGGTAAAAACTTACAAAAGACACGGACCAACGGTTAATATCGATAGCAATATACATAAAGCGCGTTTAATATTCGATAGATTTAAATCGCTCAGGATATCGACAGTTATCCTTCCTATAAGAATGTGAGACCTGGCATACTTTAACTTTGTTGTAAGAAAGATACAAACCTGCGTTAACAGAAGTCTAAGACACATGTTGAGCATTTAAGGGCCAAGGATAATAAGCAATGAAACGCTATTGCAAATATGTCATCAGGAGAGCATTAAAGGAGAAATTGACAAGCGTGTGTATAATAGGATTGGTCACACTTTTAAGCCAGATATAAGGAAAATTCTTCATGAGCTGCTAGAGCCCACAGAATCGACGATTAAGAGGAAGAAAGAAAACTACATGGCAAAGGACAGTGAGATAATAAACAGGCGGCTCATTTAGCTAACTACGGCACTAGAACGCACATGAGAATATGTGTTTATTATACTATGTATGTATTTTATGTATTCTGACTGGGCGTTGCCACGCCCACACAGAGTATATATTTATTGTTCACCATCTTCAACATAGTGAGAGACCAAACAGGAGGATCATTTAGCGAACTACGGGCAACGGCACGTAAGCAAGAACAATGGGAGGCACATGTCAATTCGATAATATCATATATATAAAAATGAATATGTCTTTGTATGTATTTGTTTTAGGTATTCCAACTGGGCGGTGCGATGCCACGCCCATACAAAGTAAGTATTTATTTTTCTACATCTTTAAAATGATAACAAAAAAGTCTCTTAAGTTGACCCAAATATGTTCATAGTTAATATAAATCACCGGCAAAAAGTGAGCGGGAATGGACAAGTGTACGTGGCACCTTCTATACAGAGTAAATATTGATTTTAATATATCTTGAGAATGGTTACAGCTAAAGTTTCTGAATTTGGTCTGATTAAATTCATAATCAATACAAATCATCAGTTTAAAATTAGAAGGAACTGAACAAGTGGACGCTGTACCTACCAAACAATCTACATAATGACTTTAGTATATCTACAGAAGAGTTAAAGCTATAGTTTCAGTATTTGGTATTGTAAAGTAGTTAGTTAATTACGGGTAGCCAGACAACAGTCCAGCTCACGAGGGTACAATATTGATGCCACTGTGATACCCATATCAGTAATCCAGAAAAGAAAAACCTACATATTCGCATCACGGTTCGAACCGAATCAAATAGACGCTTGCACAAAAGATGATATCCTGCTGTTATTCATATCAGCCAGATCCGACAAGGCATCCAGAAACGGAATGCTCGACAGTCTCCTCCACTTCCTCATCCTGACAACCCCTACAGTAGTCATTGAACGGCAGACCCAATCTCCTAGCGTGCGCACCAGCCACCCAGTAATTACGCCCACAATAATTCGTAGCTTATGTCGCGGCATCCCCATAATAGACTCAGAGCGAGCCCGATCATACAGGGGACAGATTTGCCTTGATACAGAGCACGTGGGTTTATCATCCCACCGTAGCTGTGCCCTACCCTCATTTCTGAGAAGAGAGCATCGCAAGTTCCCCCGGGTGTCCGACTGACCCTTTACCCAGATAATCTCCAGGTCTGAATGCCTCGCCAACTCATTCAGAGTCGAGTAGACACAGGAGAGCCCTGATCAAATTTTGACTGTCTGTACAGATTTGGAATTCACAATCATATACCCTGTAGTACATCAACCATCGTACATCGTCGAGACCTCTGCCTGTAAGATACTGCAGTAGTCTGGCAGTTTAAAGGAATTTCTCACCTCGTATACAGAAATAAAGATACCGCCTTTATCCCCTTTTGAGGATTTTGATCCGTGTATAGCTCAACAGAACCTGGTCTAATTACCGGCTTCGGTGAGATGCATACGGAGAATATTCTATCCAGGTTTGGGTGTGCAGTAATCTATCCCATCAGGGATCGTATTTAAATACCTAAAGATGCCTGACCATGCTCCTGTCATCTTCAACCTTATCGCAGACATACCTGCCATCTGCCTATCCATCAGGTCCACTGGAAGCCAGTTTAGTAGTACAAACAAGGCTATCGAAGGACCTGAGTGCACCTATAATCACCAGTGCTGACCTCCTCAGAACTCTATCAAAGATTCTGCAATATGTGGATTCCCCAAGAGACTTCCACCATACAACCGCACCATACATAAGTATAGGCTTGACTTGTAAAATAATTAAAAAACCAAACTCCTAAAACTATATTAACCAAATAGAGTTTTAACAGCTATTTTTCTGAAGCAGCTAAAATATATTTTTTTAAATAGTATTTTTAATTATAAATTAGTTAATTTTAGCACCCTCTTGGCGAAAAAATATGATCAGTATTTTAGTCAGCGATTATTACCTTTTACCTTTAAAAAAATATATACATATTTCAGCAAAATCCGTGATGAGTGATTTTTGCGCTATGCGCCGGGTTTTAGATAGTTGTTAAATAGACTTTAATTTGTAATTTTGTTAAAATGGATATATGTCATCATAATAATAATATTAAAGGAAGTAAAGTATCAGGAGCGCAGCTTTGGAGAAAACACCGTTTTGCTAAAGAATTTAAAGAACATAAGGCTCAAATCTGCAACTGATTTGTTTGTTTTTATTTCTTTATCGTTTAGCAATATATGTTCTGACATTTACTTATTTAATTCCACAATGAAATTGTTTGTCTTTGTTTAAAATTGCATACTTTACTAACCATTCCTCGTATTTTAAATGTTTTTACGTTACTACCTTGTAGCTGATATTTAATTTTTAAAGTTTAAATTAAAAAAAAAGCATTTTAATTTGTTTTTTTTTCATTTATTTTTTTTGTTTAAATACAACCAGAAAATAATTTAAATATTTAGCCTGGCGCATTAACAGCGATTTCGGTTGGTCTAACATGTCTGGGTAAATTTGTGTATTTTTTTTTTATTTTTTAATTTAGAACTTGAAACAAAATTTTTATTTTTTATGTCATCATTGATTTTTTATAGATTTCGTTTTTTTTTTTTTTTTATTAAAAAACAATTTTTTAACAAACTCTACTGAAATTCTTTTATATCAGGGACTCTATTTCCGCTGGGTTGTTGTATATTGAAAAAAAAAAATGTTTTATTTTCATTTTCAATTTTTTTCCTCTTTTTGTTTGCTTTGACACAATTCCTCCTCTCAAATAGCAGAACAAAAAAAAAAAAAAAAAAAAATTTGCAAAACTAAAGTATTTTGATAAAGTAAAAATCTTTATAGACAAATAAAATAAAAAATAATACAACAATGTATAAAATAGTTTTCGTTTTTGTTTTTTTTTTTATTTTATTCAAAGGCAATATACAGCCTCAGTTGTACCCAATGTTTTCTATAGAGAGCACACTTTTTTTGCTGACTTTGGCAAAAAATAAAAAATATAACACAAGAAAGGAAAAAAAAACTATACGAGAATACTATCCAACGAAACATTTCAAACAATGTGATATATAAAGTATATGGCATACAATAACAGCAAATAAAATATGTAAAAATAAATTGCCAAAAAAAAACACACAAAAATTGCAAATAATGTTATAAAAGTTATAAACAATTTTTTCAATAAAATCACAAAAACTCAGCATAAACGGCAAAGAAAGGCGGCATCATGCCTTTTGAACAAAAACAAATTTGTGAAAAATAAAGGCAAAAACTTAAATGAACATTTAAAATGTTTATGAGAAGTGTCATTATGGCAAATAAATATGAAATTTTTATTAAAAAAGGCAATTCAGTAGAGGAAACAGAATGAAAACGTTAAGCGACAAGATCACAAGCAGCTGACAAATGCAAATAAAGACACGCTTTAACTTTTCAAATAAATTCTTTAACGAAAATTGCATTTAAGAAGAGCAAACAGAATGCAAACGCTAGGCGACATAATCACAAACATGTTAAAAACACAAAAAAGTCACTAAAAACAAACAAACGCATCACGCTTTAACTTTTCAAATAAATTCTTTAATGAAAATTGTATTTAAGAAGAGCAAATAGAATGAAAGCTCTAGGCGACATACTCACAAGCAGGTTACAAACGCATAAAGGTCACTAAAGACAAGCGAGCGCATCACGCTTTAACTTTTTATGTAAATTTTGACTGAAAATGGCATTTGAGAACAGGAAACAGAATAAGAGGTTGAGAATGCGAAAAAAAATAAAATAAATAAATAAAAAACTAGCAAGCACAACACGCCTTAACTTTCAGCTAAATTTTTTAATGAAAATGGCATTCGAAGAAAGGAAACAGAATGAAAGCGTTAAGCGACAAAGCTACAACCAGCTGAAAGGCGGCATCATGCCTTTTGAGCAAAAACAAATTTGTGAAAAGTAGAGGCAAAAACTTAAATGAACATTTAAAATGTTTATGAGAAGTGTCATTATGGCAAATAAATTTGAAATTTTTATTAAAAAAGGTAATTTAGTAGAGGAAACAGAATGAAACCTTTAACCGACAAGACCACAAACAACTGAAAAATGCAAATAAAGTCACTAAAAATAAACAAGCACATCACGCTTTAACTTTTAAAATAAATTTTTAATGAAAATGGCATTTGAAAAGAAGAAACGGAGTAAAAACGCTATGTCACAGAATCACAAGCAGGTTGAAATATGCAAAAACAAAATTATAAAAAACTCGCAAATACATCACGCTTTTCCTTGTAAAGCACATTTTTTATGTAATTTCGAAACCATAAAAATTAATTTTAACTAAAATGGCAAAAAATGGGCAATTTTTTTAAGTACGGCAGTTAAGAAAATGAAACGGAAGGCATGCGTTAAGAAAAAAGATCACAAGCTGGTCGAAAATACAAAAAAAGTTTAAAAAAACCGCAGTTAAACACATCTTGAAACAGAATTTCGACGTTCAAATTTGGCATAAGCTTTTACTTCATTAAAAAACCTCAGCATCTCTTAATCAAGTCACAGTTAAGCACGCATGATGGCCCGTTGTGCTATCACAAAACTCGCTGTCCTTGTTTTAGTTACCAAAGTCCTAATGATAAACGAGAGACACGGCACAAAAATACATTTCCCTAAATTAAGTCGAAAACCAGCTCTGCAGCCTAATGAACCTGAATATCAACCTGATGTCAAGGGTTGATAGCTCAGATAAGCCATAGCGAAAGGAAGAGCCTAGTATCAGAAGTCTCCGTTGTGCAAGAGACAGTCACTACAGAAGTCATTCGCATATAAGCGCAGCCTTTGAGAATGCCTACCTGTGACAAATTATCTGTCAGAATAGGTACAACAGATGAGATGCTTTCTATTCAATCTTTGCGAAGTGAGTCTGGCAATAAAGCACGAGTCATCCTTCGTCCGAACTCTTTCAGAACCCAACATATATTTCTGCCTAATTGCCAGCTTAACGGAGATAAGAGGTAAACCCACGCTTACATGCGGATGGGTGACCGGAAGAAGTGTGGCAGCCATAGCGAGCCAGAAACTAAAAAGTCCCCGACCAGCTTAAAGTTGAAGATCACACCTGAAAGAGATCTGATCGCCGCCTGGCTATCAAAACAGACATACATGATTGGTAGGAGCTCCAAAACTACTGATCAGCTATGTAGCATGAAAAATTGCCAACACTTCGGCCCGAACCACACTGCAGTCATCCGGGAGGCGAACAGACACCCCAAGGTTGAGCCTTCAAAAAAAAAATACTACTGTCTACCTTATTCTCAAGTCTAGAGCAGTCCGTTTAGACCTAAATCGAATCGCTGGTGATGGTAGAGCCAAAGGCCCAATCCTCTCTACTGGGTATCACAATGATGAATCTCTTATACAGTTCAGGGCTAGCTGAGACGTAGTCGATATCATCTAGTACCTGGGGTTTTACTGATAGAATAGAGGAGTCCCTAAAGCGATAATATGCCAGCGTGATAAGGTGTTGGCATAACAAGCATAACAAAAAGGGCCGTTGTACGGGTGGTATGTAACGCAACCGAATTTGGATTCTAACAGATCTCCTGACTTCGTCAAAGAGTCAGACATTGCTATCTTTATCGAGAGTGGTCCATTAGGAAATACTCCGTAAAGATTAGGTTAAATAACCGTCGAATAGATCCAGCGAATAACGCTCGGACTGAGTTCTCATTTTGCACCCACTGCTCTTCTACAACAGTATGTTGCACAAGCCGTTTTATGAGCCCACTTAACCAAGTTGGGCTTTCAACTTGGCTTGGGGTCGAGAATTATACCGAGATGTTTGACAGAAGAAAGGCAAGGTAAAGCGAGGTATCTTGTAACTCAGTGAAGAGCATTGTATTGGTCTTACAAGGGCTTACACAAAGTCCCTGCAAAAAGGGATTCATAAGAGGTTATTATATTTAAAAGATATGCCATTCCAGTGTAGGCCAGCGGTGGTACATGCCAACATTAACTTAGGGGTGGCGTGGTGTAGTGATTAGAGCGCAGGCATAATACAAGCGGCACAGATTCAAATCTCCAGCAGACAACATGACGAAAAAAATTTAATTGCGGTTTTGAATGTTTAATAAAGAGACTTCCAGACAAATCCGTCTAAAGAAACCCCTGGCTTTCCAGCTTACCTCTGACTATGATGACAAACATCAGACAAATGATCTGGGGAAAAACGACACCTACTGGAAAAAATTACAATGCTAGACAAGGATTACCACCACCACTTAGCAAGGATCTTCACCACTACACACAAACATATGGAGGCGAGCTACTTTAGATTGGTCATCAACTCAGCTTGAAAATCAACTTGATTGCTCAAACTGAAACAAAGCAATGCTTTGAGGAAAGAAGAGAGAAGTGACGGAGAAAAAAAAACCCACTTAGAAACTATAAATTTATTTCTTTGTAAGTCCTCAAATCTCACAAAGTAGTAGAGTGTAATTTGCTACACATATCCATTTATCCTTTTCATCCTTTCCCTAAACAGAGTTTTGCATGCACTGTTCCAGCGCACAGTTGTTTAAACAATCCTTATTTATATGCAATACTATTTACACTTTTTTAGGAGTTGATCTCTTTTTGTTTTGCCTTGTTTTTGGTTTTTCCTGAAGAGGTGTTATAACTTTTTGTATTTTACTCTCTTGACTGTGTAATGGATATATGGATGGTTATGGATTATGGTGGTGGTTACCAGAATTTATGTTCACTTTTATGTAAATTGTGATATACGAAAGGTATTTTGAACGCTTTGCTTTTATAGCTGAACTTTATTCTTTTGTTAAATAATATTATGCAATATAAACCACAATGAATGGCTATAAATTAAAGCATAAAAAATGGTTGCAATGAAAAAATCCACGTATATTGTATGGAATATTCCATGAGGAGTTAATAGTTAAGAAATTGTTCCAATAGAGTTTAAAATACTATGAGCGTTAAATGTAAATCACTAAAATCAAACAAACACATCATGTTTTTTCGTTTCAAGTATATTTTTAATGGAAATGGCATTTGAAATAAGAAAATAGAATGAAAGCGTTAAGCGACAGGATAAAAATGCAACAAAAAACACTAAAAACAAACAAACATATTACGCTTTACCTTGTCAAGTGTATTTTTAATGTAAATGGTATGAGTGTTAAAAGTACGTCACTGAAAACAAACAAACACAGGACGCTTTATCGTTTCAAGTATATTTTTAATAAAAATGGCATTTGAAATAAGGACACAGAATGAAAGCGTCAAGCGACAAAACCACAAGCAACTGAAAAACTCACAAAAATCACTAAAAACAAACAAACATATCACACTGTACCTTTTCAAATATAGTTTTAATGAAAATGACAGTTGAGAACAGGACACAGACTGATTCTCTAAAATTAAGTCTGTATTTTAGTCTTTTGATGAATTTAAACATTTTTTATTTTTTAAGAGTGTATTTAAGGCCTTACAAAATCCGTAAAAACCAGTAACAAAATTCTTACAACAACTAAAGTTATACAACAAAAACGAAATTTATTATATTTTGTACACGTCAAAATAAAGTGTACAAGGGTATAATTATGCTACAAAAATTAGTGACGTAGAAATACCTGTGAAGTGATGTCATTTTTTTAAAGGTGCTGTCTGGTACAACAACAATTATATTTTGTAATTTCCGTAATAACTCCAAAATATTGAGAAACGGGTTAAAAACGGTTTTTCGTACCTTCACGCACTTATAAGCTAATAACTCAACTTTTAAAATTCTTGAAAGATTTTGAAAAAAGGGAAACATAAAGAGAAACTTACTTAAGTTAACTTAAGAAATCTGTGAATATTTCCCAAGTACACAAATTTTTTGTGCAATTCATTAAAAAGTTTTTATGTTTAGAGACGTATTTACATGCTATTTTATATAAGACCCGTACTATTTTTTGATTGAAGTAGTATGTTTAGTTATGAATAAAGCGATACTTCGAATTGGCTGAGTTATAGCATATTCTGATGGTCAAAGTATTTTACAATTAAGTCACTTTAAATTGAGGTTAGAAAAAGCTTAATATGTGGTCTACCATGAAATGATGGGTTTTGAAAAGTGTATAAAAATGCAGCGTGTGCCGCTGGGAAATGGTAGGTAAGACACCCAATACCAGGCCAGACCATCTTAAAAAAGAAAAAAGTTTTCGACAGCGGTATAACCTCATACTACTATTGAAAACTTTTCTAAATGTATTTGTCGTTTGGAGCCGGCTTTAAACTGTAGGTCCCTTTGAATGAGTTTAAAAAATAGAATCGAGTGCAACTCATTGATTGGGAAAAGTTCCCATGTTCCTTCATGGGATGTTATGGGAATTAATATATCTATATGAAGCTGCAGCACTTATATTTCTAGTCTCCGAAATGCTATACTTTATAGTTTTACTTGGAAATTAAACATAAAGACTTATGTAAAGTACTTTTGGCTATTGAGCAGATATTTTTTCAAATCTCCCTTCAGTAAGTTATGATCTTAAAAGCTTTTTCATTTTATTTAAGAGTAACCGCTAAAGTTTTGGTATACATTAGCTATGGAAAGACCCACATGCTTCTTCTCTTCTCCAATCCAGTGCGTGCGTAAGTTTGAGGTAAATTTTACTTAAGCATGCGGTTGAAAAAATACAAAAACAGAAACGCAGAGTGTCTGTTAACAGTAAAATAAACAAAAAGTTAAACCTTAAAAACCAGCATTGAAAAAACTGGGTGTGCTTGTGCTTTACAACTACAATACGCCAACCAACACTTTATAAATTTTCCATACCTGGACGCAAGAAAAACTCAGAAAAAATAATAACAAAATTTCCATATAACATTGCCAAAAACAACTTGTAATCAACAAATTTTCCCAAAGTAATTATACAACATTTTGAAAAAGTTTATCATGAAAAACCACTCGAAAACAAACTTTTTTTTGATGTTTTTCTTCTGTAAAACATATCAAATATGTAAATGGCTAAAAAGTATGTAAAAACATGTTTAAAAAGAAAAAAAAAACAAACAAATGAACAAAATCGTTATGCTTTTTATGCCAAATACAAGGTATAAAGAAAAAGTTATGCTGGTAATTGATTTTGAAATTGATATAAGCTCAGGAAGAAAACCGCAAAAACCAAAAGAGATTCTTTCAAAACAAATTTTAAAAAATTCTGCCCAAATACCCAAGAGGCTGCACACAACAGAGAAAGTATTTTTCTATAGAAATTAGAATTAATATGTAAAAAAAAAGCTTTCAAACAACACACCTGAGCTTAAAAACGTACTTATATTTCGGAAATGCATAAAATAGTAATAAATCAAGAAAACAAAACGAAAAAAATATTTTTAAACATATTGTTTTTAAGAAAACTTCCCAAAAACTTATAAAAAAAAAAAAAAAAATTAATTTGTTTTAAAAATCCATTATTTCACTATAAAAGTAAAAGTACTTACGATTATTGAAAATCCTCGAAAGTTAGTTCTGTAAGCAGAAGAAAGAATAAAAATTAAATTGAAATATTTGGGGAAAAAAAATAAAAAATTTAAAATAAAATTCAAAAAAAAAGAATAAAATATTGGATTTTAAATTTTGTCTTAAGTGTATAAAATTTTTTTTAAATTTTATTCTTTTTTAATTCCTATAATGGAGAAACGACCACGAGAAACGATTTAATTGTGGTTTCGGCCCGAAACACACTGCAGTCATCCGGGAGGCGAAAAGAAACACCAAGGTTGAGCCTTCCAAAAAAAAAAAAAAACTGCTACTGTCTACCTTATTCTCAAGTCTAGAGCAGTCCGTTTAGACCTAAACCGAATCGCCGGTGATGGTAGAGCCAAAGGCCCAATCTCTCTACTAGGTATCACAATGATGAATATCTTATACAGTTCAGGGATAGCTCAGACGTAGTCGATATCATCAAGTATCTGGGGTTTTTCTGATAGAATAGAGGAGTCCGGACGGAAGCCAAACAAGCATAACAAAGAGGGCCATTGTATGGGTGGTATGTAACGCAGCCGAGATTTGGATTCCAATAGATCTCCTGACTTCGTCAAGGAGTCTGACATTGCTATCTTTATCACGAGTGGTCCATTAAAAAATACTCTGTAACGATTAGGTTAAATAACCGTCGAATAGATCCAGCGAATAACGCTTGGACTGAGTCCTCATTTTGCACTCACTGCTTTTTCTACAGCAGTATGTTGCAAAAGCCGCTTTATGAGCCCACTTAACCCAGTTGGCCTTTCAACTTGGCTTGGGGTCGAGAATAACGCCGAGATATTTGACAGAAGAAAGGCAAGGTAAGGGCATTTTATTGGTCTTACAAGGGCTTACACAAAGTCCCTGCAAAAAGGGATTCATAAGAGGTTATTATATTAAGAAGATATGCGATTTTTGTGTGTTAGAGGACATGACGAAGAAAAAATTTAATAGTGGTTTCGAATGTTTAATAATAAGAAAACGCTTCAACTTCCCTCCAGACAACTCCATCTAAAAAAAAAAATAAAGAAAAAAAGCCCCCCTGACCATTCTCGCATACCTCTGGCGATGATGACAAACGAATGATCAGGAAAAATACGCCACCTACTGGGAAAAAATTATAATGCTAAAGTAAAGATCACCACCAAGTAGCAAGGATCTTCACCACTACACAAAAAAATGGTTAGAGCGCACACATAACATTACAAGCGGCCCAGGTTTGAGCCTTAGTAAAGGTCATGACGAAAAAAATTAATTATGGTTTCTAGTATTCAATAAACAAACTTTCTCCACTTCCACCCAGACAACTCCATCTAATAAATAAAAATAAGCCCCCTGTCCTTCCAACCTACCTCTGGCTATGATGACAAACAGCAGGCGAATGATCAGGTGAAAACACCACCTACTGGGAAAAAAAATTACAATGCTAAGTAAGTATCGCCACCACCACTTAGCAAGGATCTTAACCATTACACAGTCATATGCAGGAAGGCTACAGTGGGTTAATCATCTACTTAACAAGATAAATCAACTTGATTAGTGAAACTGAAACAATGCAATGAAAGCTTTTTTTTTGCTCCCTAGAAGAGTGACGGAGAAAAAAACATGGATGTCCCAGCCAGCCCTACTCTACTAAGTCCTGTGGATTTATAGACTCATTTAGTTAAAGAAGCTCAATTTCTTGGCTTGGAGATTTAAGTAGAATCACCAACTTAAGATCTGTATATAAAATCGCACATGTTCTAGCTGTTAAAACAACAACTTTTAAGCTAACTTATCCTCGCGTAATGTGTGGCACCCAAACCATCTCAGTCTTTTGTACTGAAGCCCTAGACAGTGGTGCAGTAAGTACCAGCTGCCTCTATCTCCTCTTAATCTTCATATCTGCTTCGTTATGGACTATACTGCAACCATTTGGTCCTTAAATAGAAATAGAATTGCAAGCGCTCAGACCACATGCGCCCTTCCCCCAATTTCTCACACCAAGTCTTGGAGGATTGTCTTTAACCTAATCTTTCCTAATCTTGAAGTTTCGCTAGTCTTCTTCTGCACCTCTTACTTAGGGTAAAATTCGTAAAATCTTTTCGCAGTAGCAAATCTACTTGCACGCATGACATGTCCAAGCCAACGTAGATGTTATATTTTGATACGTCTAAAAAGGTCGATATCAACATAAAGCTCTTATATCTACATTTTTATACAAACTGCAAAAATCCGCTTGTCATTGCCCCATAAAACGGAGTGAATAATAATAGCGGAAATCATGACTCTTAGACCATTTCGAGCCACATCCAGAGGAATTTTTGAATCTGGCATCCTCAAACTAGACCAAAATGTTCAGGAAACAGAAAGCAAAGAAGCATTCACGATCGGTTAGAAAATGGCAGCGAAGACGGCAAACTCACCACAGCGGCAGATGGACATATACTCTTACCCTGTGTCTAAATATGGATTACGAAACGTCACGGCGAAATGGATTATTATCTTACTGACCACGGGTGGTTACATCAATACCCACATAGCCTCATCGTCGGTCCAATATGCTTTTCCAGACATAATTCGTCCCCTTTCGTAATGTCCCTACAGTTAGACTGTTAGCGGGTGAAAGTTAACCGCTGACTGAGGCTCTTAACTTCTTAAATAACACTCTATAGTCACTCTATAGTCCACCCACTGTGCCATGATGATAACCTGCGGTTTCCTGTTGCAAGTCAATTTCAAAATTGCTTAAAAAATGCTACAGAAGTAGCTTTTTGTAGGTAAGTCCGTAATTCGCTAGAAAGTATATGGCCCATACTATATACTATCCAACATTTATCAAAATTCCTACCGTCTTAAGTTATACACCCAATATTAGCAGTAAACAAGACATTTGAGTCGAGATTTAGCAGTCGTTGTAACTGTTCACTGTTTTCGCTTATCTGCCAAACATTTCGTTTCACATTTCTCTCAAAAACCATTTCACGCTTCCGTTAAATCACTGCGCTATGAAAACACTGCAAAATTAATTTATTTTGTCGAACACACACACACACAGACCTACAAATGGTCTTTTTTAATTAAATATAGCAGGCCAAATAGAGTTAGTGAATGAAAAAGCGAATGCGAATATCTTCAGCAATTTTTCTTCTTAAGACGACGATACATTTTTCAAGATTTTCCGGGGATGTTGTTGCAAAAGCCAACGTTACAGTTACAATTTTTTATAAGCTCCCCTCGCTTTACTCTATTTTTTTTTTTTATCCTATATCTTGCGCCGCCATTACATGTTTAACGGCCAGTTTCATGCGTTGTGTTGATAGCAGAGAGAAAGAGAGACAGATACCCCCTATTTCTATGCTATTTGTACTGCTGGCTAGCAGCGAAGAGGAGCTGTAATGATGTGAGAGGTAAAAACGGGAAAGAAAGTGCGAAAAAAATGAGCAGAAAGTGTGATAGAAATTTTCGCATGTAAAAATGAAATAAAATTTAATTATGCTTGTCGCCTGTCACTCCTCATTAAAAGACAAACAAGGATTTTTTATAACATTTATTGTTGTGCCATGGTGTTGTTGTTGCTGCTGCTAGTGTTTTATACAAAGTAAGCAATTGTGTTATTGCTGTTGTTATTGGATTTTAGTATAGTCAACTGTAAATGTCAGTCAGAGGCAAGCGAGCAACCAACCAACCAACCATACAGGCAGGCACACAGAAAGGCAGTTTTCGCTCTGTCTCAGCCTCATTTGTTTTAAAAAATACTTTTTTTTGCTTTTGCTTTTATTTCTGCGCTGTTGCCTGGTTGATTTTGCAGAGTTGGGTGTTAAGAAAATGAAGAAAAACATTGACACTCTTACACTGAAATTTTTTTTTTATTCCCGGTTTTCTTTACTTATGAACCTGACAATATTGTCATTGTCATTGTGTGTTTAAAATTCAATTATACGCTATGACAAAAAGTTGTTCGTTCATTCGTTTGTTCCATTCATTCTTTCATGCGCTCCTTTTTAAAATTGTACTTTTTTTCCTTCTTAACAATTATGAAAATATTGTTCTTCTCCACCAATACCTAACTCTCTAATGCTGGCTCTTTTGAAATGGTCATTGGCAGCCTGGCAATAGGGTAAGATGAAATTTAAATAATTAAATTTGTTTTTCTCTCTCTCTCTCTCTCTCTCTTTTCTTCGCAATTTGTAATGCATAGCCTCTTCTAGAAATTAATTTGAACGTTCAAATCAAAAGCAATTAAAACCGGCATAAAGAAAATTGGTTTAAAATAAATTGAAAAAAAAACACTGGCTTTAATAGGTTTAGTCGTTTCAATTAAAAACATTTTAAAAGGGAGTAGGGGAGAGTAATTGATAATAGGAATTTCTTTACAAAGTAGCATAACCTAAAAAAATATAAGTAATGCTGACAAAGTTCTTGACTCTACGGAAAACTGCTCATTTTTCACTATGGACCCTACTAGAAAAGTGAGAGAGCAATTACAATACTGTTTATGGTTTTTCGAACTGGTCGGATAAAGCACCAAATTTTTGACGTTAAACTATATAGAAATTGTCTGTAAAGATAACAAATATATTCAACACAAAGTTGCTCGTATTCCTTTGCAGATCCTGAAAGAAATTTTTATTTAAGTCAATAAAGAGCAATTACAGTGAGAGAGCAATTACAATACTGTTTATGGTTCTTCGAACTGATCTTTCGAGCGGATAAGGCAACAACTTTTGACGTTTAATGAAAGTTTAAAGAAATCTTTTAATATCTGCGATGATGCACAAAACGAAGCCTTTACTGCTTTATTTTGATGCGAGAAATTAACCTAAAGAATATAAATAAAACTGACAAGGTTCTTGGCTGTACGAAGGCTGCTCGTATGCCACACAGATTCCGAAAGAAATTTTCAGTAAAGTAAAGACAGAGCAATTACAATATTGTTTTTGGTCCTTCGAACTTCGAGCAAATCAAGCAACAACTTTCAGACTTTCAGTGAAAGTTTAAAGTTTTAATATCTACAATAATGAGGCCATAAATGAAGTCTTTACTGCTCTGTTTTACAGCGTGATATGAAAAGTAACGGTTTTCTGCTTGCTTTTTTTTGGGTAAAAAGTGTCATGTGACAATAACAAAAATGTTTAGTATGGTTTGCCATTTCACCACGAATAAAACAACAAACATTAAAACAAAGCTTCCAAAACATTCGTCTTATGTGATAAACGTGTTTCGCACCTCGACAGAAATCATTCGCCGGTAAGCGCAGCTTGTGCGTGTGCCTACCCATAACGTAATTCCCAGTGAGGATAGACACAGAAAAGGAGATGCTCCCATGATTAAGCAATTGATTAGTGAGCCTACTACCTAATCTAATATTTAGCTGGCTCGAAAAGGAACTGTTTTATTCCATCTTCAACATTCACAAGTCCTCATTTCAATGGAGGAGATCAGATAATGTTTATGGCTGTAGCTTCTGTAACAGGCGAAATGTAGATAGAACGAAACGTCTGGCTGGGTGTTTAACGTGGCTACCAGCAGCTACTAAGAGTGTCAAGTAGTGTTCGTAGGCAACATATTTATAATTGTCACAACGCTCGAACCTCAGGCAATACAGCTTCGCGATCCTGCAATCTGCACGATCTGAGATAGTTAAAAGTGAGCATGCTTCCCTAATGACCAATATTTCCGCCAGAGAAACACTCGAGCCATGAGAAAAACTATAGTGGTTAGTCTTCGCCGAAAAAAAAGCGTCTACTTGATTCATTTTTTAGAAAAAAGACCGACACTCTGATGAAATTTTCAAGAGGAAATATTTCCCGGATTTTGGCAGACAGCACTGGGCACTAGCCATGTGGAAATCGTGAAAAACGTGCCTAATTCAAGCATTTCGAGGAAAATCTGGCTATCGTATAGAAGAAAGACTAACACTCTGATGAAACTTTCAATGAAAAATAATTGCCTGATTGTGGCAGACAGCACCCGGCACTGACCATTTGGAAATCATGCTAGCCAGTGAGGAATCAGAGGCTTAATATTGTGTATGAATGCCAAGCTCTGTGCAGTAGTAGGCCTAGTATACTGAATCCTTTAAAGCTTCTAGAGCTTAGCAGCATGGCAGATATAGTCTCCACTAGGATTGTGAAGTTTCTGGTTTTTCTCTTTCCCTCAGTCACTCCTCTAGGGAGCATATTGGCTATCCACAAAGCATTCAGTTTCATTCATCAATCAAGCTGATTTTCAAGCTTAGTAGATGACTAATCTCTTGCAGCTCGCCTCCGTATGATTGTGTGTAGTGATGAAGATCATTGCTAAGTGGTGGTGACCCTTACTTAGCTTTGTAATTTTTTTCCAGTAGGTGGCATTTTCTCCTGATCATTCGTCTGACGTTTGTCATCATCGCCAGCGGTAAGCTGGAATGTCGGGGGCTTCTTCTTTATTTTTTCGATAGAGTTGTAGGGAGGGAAGCTTATGCATCTTTATTAAACACTCGAAACCAAAATTCAATTTTCTTCCTCATGTCCTCTGCTGGGGCTCGAACCTGAGCCGATTGAGTTGTTATGCGTGCACTCTAACCACAAGATTTAAAAGCAACTAGAATTATGAAGTTTCTGAACCTCACTGGCTGTATACAGTCCAGCGATCTTTTTCTCTTTTTCTCTTCATTAACTGATACTAGATCGACACTAACCGTGACACTTCTTGGCCTTAGTCTTCTTTATTTTTAGTTGTGAGTTTTTGTTTCCAATACTGAACAATGGGCCCAAGGTACTTAAATATTTAGAAACACAGATCATATCATATAAAAGATGCACCATCTGTTGTGAATCCCTCATATTAAACTATACACCCAATTGTTTGCTTTTAGACTTATGATAGCTGCTGTGCAAAACTGTGTCACAAAAATGTCTCACAAACCAAGTGTTAATTACTTTTCACGATAGTATAGCCCCCATCTAACAACGCACTATAAAACAAATCATCAAATCAAAGAAAAATTAATTAATTTTCCACAGCGCTCCAGCAAATCTCAACCCACGATTGAGTATATTTTCATTCCAATTGATGGAGATTTTCTTTACTGTCAAGCATTTGCAATAGAAAAGAAATAGGAAAAGATATTAAATAATTTATCAATTCGTTATTAATCGCTTACACAATCAATAATCCGTCAATAACAATAGCTGAAGTGACATGTTGGAAAGATGTTGGTGGATATCGTCTTAGAAATTCAACACCCCTACTACACAAACGGTTGGTAGAGGGAGATGGTGGGGTTAGAGCAGTTTCATGAAAGCGATGACAAAAACATGTCAACGCATACACATACATCTGTGTACACACGTTAAAGCTCCAATATTTGATTTATTGATTGAATCAGAGAAAAATTTGTTACAATTTCTGGTTTAAAATGCTGGTCTTGCTGTCGCTGCTACTGCTATTGCTTTTATTGTCAGCTTTTGTTGTCTGTAATATGTTGCAGGCATATAGAAAAAAACATCTGGATTTTTTATTGATTTTATTCGAAAAATAATCAATAAGAGGATTAAAATGTCAATAGCATCAACAGCAATAGAGTTATAAAATGAGCAGCAGCAACATCTGCTGCATTGAATAATTTAATGAGAAATGGGAGAATAATGATATGAATATTTGGAAAAAAATGTCATTTTCAACAAGGTATGTATGAGAAGTTTTAAGACAAAGAAACCAAACCATTTCCTATTTTCGAAACCTCCGGTCTGGCAGGGCTGTCAGCTGCTAAATATCTGTTATCTGAAGTGTCATTTATACATCGTTTAACAGCCGAAGAACGCATAAAACTTAAACTTATTACAAAAAAAAGTGATGATTCAAACGTGGTCACTGATTTATCGAATAAAATTTTTGACAGCGACGAAACTCATTTCTCACTCGGTGGTTTTGTCAACAAGTAAAATTGTCTTATATGAGTCTCGGAGAACCCAGACGCAATTATCGAAAAGCTATTAAATGCGGAAAAAGAAACTGTTTAATGTGTACTGGTCTGGAGGTGTAATTATTTCTTTTGGTTTTTTTTTCCATCACTCCTCTAGGGAATATATTGGCTTTCCACAAAGCAGCCATTACTTTGTTTCAGTTGCATTAATACAGTTGATTTTCAAGCCAAGTAGATGATTAGCTCGCCTCCATATGAATGTGAAGTGGTGATGATCTTTGCTAAGTAGTGGTAGTGTCATTTTTTTCCAGTAGGTGGCGTCTTCTTCTTAAGCTAGAAGGTCTGGCGAGCTTCTTTAAATGGAATTGTCTGGAGGGAACTAAAGTTCTTCTTTAAACACTCGAAACCGCAATTTAATATTTTGTGTTGTATGCGTGCGCTCTAATCACTATATCACGCTACTTCCGTAAGTTTCACAGGCCGTATTTTTTAGAAAATGGTGCTAGAAGTACCGATACAGTCAATTCAGATCGCTATGGCTGTAATGATAACTAATTGTATTGGCCTGCAATTGAAGATATTGCACTGTACGATATGTGGTTTCAACAAAACTGTGCCATGAGACACACGAACTTTTTTGACTTTATTGCGTGCAATACTTTCTGGTCGTATAATTTCTCGATTTGGCGAAGTAAAACTTCGTATAGTTATAGCTTAGCTATAAAGCGAAATGTGCATAAACAAAGTAAAGAACTACCCCAAAAAGTATCAATGGCTACCTTGGCGATGTTGTGTACACTAACGATACATGTTTTTTGGCGCACTGCTTTGCATATATGATGGTCGGACTGGAACGCCTGTCTGAAAATGCTGCTTAACTCGATCTGAGGATAAGTACCAGGAAGACCAAACTTACAGAATGGGCAGAACAAATCTAACTCTGCTTAGAATAGACGGGCATGTCGTTGAAGATGTTGACAATTTTTGTAACTTTGGCAGTAGGATAACAAAAAACGTGGAATCAGTAGCAAACATCCGTGATATTCTCAACAAGGCCAGAATTTATTTTCTTAACAAAAATAAGAATTTTTAACTTTAACGTTAAATCTGGTTAATTATATTGCACAACTTGGACCTTAACACAGACGACAACTTTCAGGATTCAAGTTTGTATTAAACGTTATCAACGCAGCGAGGTGTAGCGGTTAAAGTACAGGCTTGCAACACAAGTGGCTCATCTTCGAATCTCCAGCAGAAGACATGATGAAAAAACTGAGTTGCTATTTCGACAAACTGCATACAAATCCACCGGAAGTCCCCCGCCTGGCCCTTCCAGCTTACTTCTGACGATGATGATAAGTAATCAGACGAATGATCAGAAGAAAACACCACCTACTGGTAAAAGTTACAATTCTAAGTAAGGATCACCACCACTTACTTAGCAAGGATCTTAACCACTACACAATCGTATGGAGGCGAGCTACAGTAGATTAATCATCTACTTAGCTTGAAACTCAGCTTGATTACTGAATTTAAAACAAAGTACTGGATGCTTTATGGAAAGCCAATATGCTTCCAAGAGTAATGAGAAAAAAATCTACGCCAGTTATTACGAATTATATAGCCGACCCGAATTTCGAATGAACACATTTTTGCGGAGAACGAACACTAGTCGTGTGGAAATAGAATGGATATACTTGGAGGGAAATTGTTCTGCTTGGGCCATATCTTACAACGACCACACAATAATATCACTAGAACATACTGCGCATACTAAAAGAAAACTGGAGTCAGCCCAAATATTCTAAAAATAGGCAAATGCTTTAGTCCACGATGCAGATAGAAAGAACTTCCTCCTTATGTTCACTTTAAACTTTTTTACAATTATTAGAATACAATTATAAATTGGGGGTGGCGTGGTGTAGTATAAGAACACACTCGTACGACACAAGCCGCCCAGATTCGAATTCCCAGCAGAGGTCATGACGAAAAAGTTAAATTGCGGTTCTTCCAGGTAAATCCATCTAAAAGACTTTCAAGATTACCTCTGGCGGTGGTGACAAACATTAAGCGAATGAGCAGAAGAAAACGGCTACTACTAGGAAAAAAATTACACCGTTAAATAAGGATCACCACTACCACCACTTTACTTCACCGGTGAACAGTCCGGGGCCGTTGTGGGGCCGAAACTGGAGGCGGCACGTCTTTGTATTTACTCTCACGTGTCACTAAGTCTAACCAGCCACGGGATTAGGGAGTCCCAGGCATTCCGATTTCTGCCCGTTTGTTGGGTAGGACCCTTTGTGGGAGCCTCGTGATGGCTGTGGCTTAGACCTAATAGAGCGCGAGGTCGGTGTAGTGTTGCATCTACTCAACCGGGTGCTGTTACCCATATCGGGGCAGGAGTTTAGATAGCCTCCGACTCCTTATCAAGGTGTGAAGATTATGAGTGTCCTAACAACACGTCTTCGAATTCGTACTCACTTATGATATTCACTCGCGTGTATCATAGGTGGGGGCGTTGGTGGACGCATCGTATTCACTCGTGCCATTGGGACACCATAGGGTATACTACAGTAGATTAATCATTTACTTAATTTGAAATGTAATTTAATTCGTTAAAGAAACTGAAACAGAGCAATGGATGCTGCGTGGAAATCCAATATGCTCCCTAGAGGAGTCACGGAGAAAAATAGCAAACAGATAACTAAGACCATATATTCGGAGTGATAACCAAAGCCTCTATTGTGAATCAAAGCTACAATTCGCTAGTTAACGGACAAGCAAACTACATATTAGCCTATCGGGCCATCTTTTTTACAAATAATTTATTATTTTATTGTATTAAAATCTAAATTAAGGGTACATATGTGTATGACAAAATACTTGTAAATAGGCCGCTTCAATAAAAGTTTATTTTACCACTTTAAACCTTAATTTAAAACTAAATATTTCGTTTAAGTCTGCCATTAACTTTTGGTTTTTTTAATATCTGCCAACTAATTAATCACAGCTTTAACATAAAATGAGACTTTATGAGCCTCCCCTTCCCATTATAAATAAAATACACTTTAGTCGCTTTTAAATTGTGCTTGAGTATGCGACTGCCAGTGAGCAACACCCACAGTGAGCCAAAGTGGCTGTCAAACTCATATGTCAAGTGTCAAATGAGGGTCGGTTTCACTGCACAAGTACAACAGCGCTATGTAAGTGCAGGGTAAAGGCATGATGAAAGAAACCGACAGAGGGGATACAGAGTCATTGAAAAATGTAGAAATAAGGCAAAAAATAAAGCAGACAAGTAAAAACTCCGGAATGTAAAGAAAAATTAGCGAAAAAATATATAAAAGAAAAGGAAAAACTAAATCAAAGACTATCTTAAAAAACACTGCACAAATGTGACAGGTTCAAATGTCACATCATAAGAAACAGCAGAGAGGAGTTTGAAAAAAGTTAAAAAAAGAATGAAATTGTATAAAGGGAAGACGTTTTTATTATTCTTAATTTAACAAAAGAAATAGATTTAAATATGGAAAAAATGAAAACAAAATAAAAATTTGAAAGAAAAGCACTCAAAAAATGTAGCAGGTGTTCTATACTTCTTTTGTTGCCTTTACACTGGCAACACTTGCAGTAGACAGAGACTGATTTGCCTTTTTTCTTTTCTAAGAGACACTCTATTATTTCAAATTCTTATTTTTGTCTTAATTTTCCTTTTTTTATACTTTATTTTTATACAACACAGACAGACAGTTGACAATTTGATTAATCAATTAAATTGCTAAAAATTTATTTAAAATAATTTTTCCCCCCTAATCGTATGGCATTAACTAATTAAATAAAATGTATTTAAAACACACATGTTTCGTACTCTTGTATTTTCTAAAACCATCCCCCTCTTTAACATTTATTCTTCTCTCTTAAACGGCATATTGCAGGGAGATGTACTTTGCCTTAAGCGTTACACTGTGAATTTTAATTTGTTGCCTTGTTTTGTGTTCGTGTGAATTAAAGAAAATCTATTTTTGAAAATGTGATAAATTAGTTGAATGGATTATCGATTAATTGTCAAAGTAACATACAATTGTTTTAAACATTTGGTGTTAATTTGTGTATGTCATGGGACCGATACGAAGTCACCAGAGAGATGCAGTAAATTATTGAAAAAATATAAAGTAACTAAATAAGAAGAAATTAAAACTAAATTTTATACGATTTTTAAAGAATTGGAATTAAATATATTGTTTTGTTTTTTAATTAGAGGCCTATTTATTAGAACCTTTACGTTTGGAGGTTATAAAATAATGGCAATGTTCAAAACCCATAAAACTCTATTAAAACAAGAAAATAAATGAATTTGCAGTGAGGAGCGTATGCCAACAGATTGAAATGTGAGTGAGCTCTGCTCGATATACAAGAAAGACGATCGAATAAGCTACGCTAGCTATAGGGGGATTAGCACAGTTATTTAATCCTACTAAAATTCTGTGCGGGAAACAAAAACTTTATCTAAGTACACTGATTGAGTTATACCAGTGCGGTTTCAGAATTGGAAAATCCACCATAACCAGATCTTTACATTGAGCCAGATATTAGAAAAAACCACGATACGTAATATTTTCATCAACCGGCCCGAACACCAAATTACCATTGGTAATTACAACTTCGAGATGTTGATAACTTTTGTGTACTTTGGATACAATTTCATCACTGACAATTCGTTAAGGTCTCATGCGATAATTGAAAAACTAGGACCCTCTCTCATCTTCTTAATGTATCTGAAGCCTGGACATTCACAAGAATAGATGGGCAAGCACTGGGTGTTTTTTTTTTTTGCCTTTTTCCTTCACTTCCCTAGGCAGCATATTCGTTTTCCACAAAGTTTCATTAATCAGGTTGATTATCAAGCTAAGTAGACGGTTAATCTACTGTCACTCGCTTCTATAGGGTCCGCCAAATAAATTTTTTTTTTTTGGAAATGCTATAAAAAAAACTACTGAATATTTTCCCAAATTTCTGTTTTTATTTGAAAGTACAATCCTTCCGGTTAATAATGGAAAATAATTTCATTCAAATGGCTGCCTCGGCTAGCCATGCCGTAGCCTACACGATCAGTCCAATTTTTAAGCACATTATGGATTGTGTGCAGCTGTATTTCACCAATGGCTTCACGAATATCGTCCTTGAAAGCGTCAATTGTCTCTGGCTTGTTGGCGTAACACCCCACAAATTATAGTCCAACGGTGTCAAATCGCAGCTCCGAGGTGGCCAAACGACATCAGCTCTGGGGCTGATAATGCGATCTTCAAAAACAGGGCGCAAAAACATCGAGTGCAGCTTCGGCTGTGTGGCACGTAGCGCCGTCCTGCTGAAACCAAATGTTACTAATATCCTCCTCTACAGTTTTTGTGAACAAAAATTCGTTCAACATGGCCCGATAACGATCGCCATTGACTGTAACGGCCACTCCTTGCTCATTTTCGAAGAAAAATGGCCCAGTTATGCCTCTGGACCAAAATCCGCACCAAACAGTGACTCGCCTTGGGTGTATCAGCTTTTCAATGTATGCGTTCGGGTTTTCTGTGCCCTAAATGCGACAATTTTGCTTGTTTACATACCCGCCAAGATCAAAATGAGCTTGATCTGAAAAGATGATTTTTGATTCTGCAACATTACCATCATTTTCAAAGTAATGTCGCAATATTTCCAAGCGTTGTTCAAGCGTATACACAACCATATTCGTTCAGCGGAAGGATAAAACTAATTATCCGTCAAATCAGACATGAGCTAAGTGTTACTACTCACGAAATAAGCACTTGTTTGAAAAAAAAAAAAAAAACGTTAGATGTAGGACCTTTTATACAATTGTGAGTAGTGGTGAAGATCCTTGCTAAGTGGTGGTGGTGATTCTTACTTAATAGAGTAATTTTTTACCATTAGGTGGCGTTTTCTTTTAATCATTCGACTGATGTTTGTCATCATCGCCAGAGGTAAGCCTGGCATTAGGTGTATTTGAGAAAAAAATTTTTCGGAGTATTTTTGGTCTTGTTTGGGATGGATGTATTTACCGTAGGAGACGATCTTTACGTGGATGTGGAAGATATAAGATTAGTTAAGGTCCAAAGGCTTCGATGGCCTACTTATCTGACACGTATATATGACTAAGAATTTAAAAAGCTAATGGCTTCTGAATGCTGGCAAAATTTAAATTAATTTCTAGGAAAAATGAATTGAAATAAAAATTCAGTTTTTGGATGATAGGCCTACTTAATAAAATATCTGCATTAGCTTAAGTTTTTAAGAGCCAACTTCTGTTTTCATTAAACAAGCTTTAAATTTATTTTATTTTTAATAAAAGGCCCTTTTATGAAGGACCAAATACTCACGAATAAACACGTACAATACTTTAAAGTTTTCATTAGATAACAGAGAAATTTAGAACGTACTATAATTTTTATAACAGAGCAGCATCATATCGGTTACTCACAACAGGATATAGCAAGCCGCATTAAAAGGGTTTTCAAAGCTATACACGCATAGCGCTCTATATGCCGGAGATATGTTCTGAAAATGTAGGTCGTAAAACGAGTTGGGTTTGCTTGACTTACATTCTTTCATTTGACGAGGTAATTTGTGCCGTTAAACGATGGTGTTCCATAAACCAGATCGGCCATTACAGGGAAATGTCATCAAGTGAGAGGCCGTATAAAGAGGTATGAGTATACAAAAAATGTGGAAATCACCACAAATCTACATAATAACCACCATTCGACTTTTGTGATCCATTGTTCGACCTGTCGTACTGTACAGATGTTCATCGTGGAATATATTTACTTACGGTATACAGTCTCTACAACAATTCGCCGACCACTGCTTAAGGAAACTACTACAAATATTCTGGTATAACATTATCTCTAACAAAGACCTATGGATAAAGACGCGATATAGCTAAACATACTCAAAACTCAGTGCCAATACCAGAAGAAGACAAATCTAAAGTGAAGCTAACTTTAAACGACTAACCTGCCATGAAGTGAAAGTGTTTACGCACTATAGGTCAAGATAAAAAATGTTTTTTTTTAGCAATATTGTATTATATTTATATAAGGAAATATGAATATGTACCATAAAAACAAAAACAATTAGTTGTCATATTACACACACATACACGTCAAAGAAGGATCATCTGAATATTTGTAAAGATATTTTAAGTAAAATAAGAGTAGCGTTACTAGCTTTGCATTAAGTGCTCAACATGAAGTTGAAATATAGGTAATGCACACAAGATATAACGGTAACCACCGCTGTATTCAAATGTAAGCTAAAAATGACTATTTTTGAGTTAACTAGCCGAAATGGGTTTATATATATGCTAAAAACAAGAAGTTAAGAAACAAAGTTGCACACCGAATGAAGAATACTGCTTAAGGTCAATCACTTTGAAGTTTTATTTAATGTAATATACCGGATGTTTTTTAGATGTTCCCAACTTTGAGTTGGCAATACTGCTTTCTTTAACAACCAATTTACCAGCTGATAGTTGCTTTTTATTTAGTTTGGTTTGATATTTCATTATGGATAGACTTACACCAGAGCAACGCTTGCAAAATGCTGAATTTTTTTTTAACAAAATAATGGTTTTGTTCGTCATACTGCAAAATTCAAAATTTTGTTCTCCGATGAACGGTATAGGGCCATGATTAGAAATTTTCTCGTACCTCATTTAGTTGGCAATAATTTTGCTGATTTGTGACTATAACAGGGCGGAGCCACATGCCGTACAGTGCGCATTGCAATTAATTTAGTCAAAGAAACTTTTGATCACATAATAGCCCACCTAATTGGCCACTAAGAGCGTGTTTTCAAACCTTATTGGATTATTATCTTTGAGGTTATGTAAAGTCACTTGTTGACGTCGATAAACCGGAGACCGTTGAACGCCTGGATATCAACATTCAAAGAGTTATTGGCGATATGCGGACGTATACATATACCGCAAAAAGTTTGTGAAAATTAAAAATATATTTTTTATTTTGTAATGATTTAAACTTGTTTAACGTGTAGCGTGGTGTAGTGGTTACAGCGCACGCATAACAACACAAACGACCCAGGTTCGAGCCCCAGCAGAGGACTTGACGATGAAAAAATTTAAATGTGGTTTCGAATGTTTAATTATAAAAAAAGGTTTCAACTTCCCTCCAGACAACTCCATCTAAAAAAAATAAATAAAGAAAAAGCCCCCCTGACCCTTACTCACATACCTCTGGCGATGATGACAAACATCAGACGTATGATGAGAAAAAAAAGCCACCTACTTGGAAAAAAAATACAATGCTAAAGTAAAGATCACCACCCATTAGCAAAGATCTTCACCACTACGCAAAACATCATATGGAGGAAGCTACAGCGGATTTATCATCTACTTAGTTTGAAAATTGAAAAAATTGATTAAAGAAAAAGCAATAGGTGCTTTGTGGAAAGCCAATATGCTCCCTAGAGAGGTGACGGAGAAAAAAAAACACCCCATAGAAACTGTAAAAACTGCTAAGATTTGTGTCTTGTATTTTATTTGGAATTTTGAATTCTGAAAAACACACATTTGCAAAAGGTAAAAAATTCAAAATGTATTTTCGAATAGCAAGGCTTTTTGTTTGTGTGTCGCTGTGTCTGCCAAACAGAAAATCCTCGAATCAATACCAGGCCAAATCATCTGAAAAGAAGAAAATGTTTTTCAACAGCGGCTTCACCTTATAACATTAGCTAGTATCTGGTTATGAGTATTACTATTATTGAAAACATCTCTTAGGCGTTGGATGTTCGGAGCCGGCGTTAAACTGTAGGGTGCCTTTCAATGAGTCTAAAAAAAAAAAAAAATAGGGGGCAGCTCATTCCCGTATTCCTTCATGGAATGTTATGGGAATTAAATATAAAAAATATAAAGGTTTGTTTCATTTGTTTTGAAAATTAGGCCTAATTTCTTTTACTTTAAATACATAAGCGACAGCAGGCTACACGACTACTATTGTCGTTAGCCGCATTTACAGACGCGTAATATAGAAATAAGACTTAGTTGGCTACAGCAGCTAAAGTAGTCGTGTAGACCGGCAGTAGTAGTACTTATATAAACGAGTTTATTTTATTTTTGCCAGGTTGTAGTCATTAGCCTGCCGTTGTTTATGTGAGTCCTAATGCCTTTAACAAATTTGTAATTTAAAAAAATAAACCCAATATTCATAAAAACATAAAGTCATTTCAAACTCATATTTAATTTTATGAATATGGAGGTAAAAATTTATTTTAATATAGTAAAGATACTTTTTTTGTTTTTAATTTAAAAATATAGGGTGATCATATAACAGTGTTTGTCTTTTTCTCAAATTAACCAAAACATATTATAAACGAATTCATCTGCAGTCCTCTTTTAGTAACGTCTGCTTGTGTTTAAAAGTATGTTTTATGAAAATCGATTGACTGTAATGACTCCCGGCTATATACCATCACCACCCCAAATGAGACTCTTAATGACTTACACACACGCTGTGTAATTGTAACAGTAACAACAGATGTTTGTGTGTGTGTGTATACGACGACAGTATATATTTGTATTGGTAAATTTTTACCAAAGTAATCAATCATTGTCAATGCTCTGTCAATGCCCTACCGAACAAAATAAAATTCTATTTATTTGCTGTTGTTGTTATTTTAACAGACAACAACAATAACCGCTATAACTAACACAGTAGCCAAAAAAAGCCAAATATTTTTTTCTCTTCTTTTTTTGGGAAAATTGTAGCAGAGACGCAACAACAACAACAGAGAAAATTGTATAGAAAATTACAATTCTATTGTTCAAACACATACGATTGATGATCATTTTTTTGTCATACATACACGTTAGTGTGTCTGTGTGTGTTTGTGAAAAATGAAAATGAATTGATGGGTGTTATCAAACCCGTACATTGATTACACCACTGATTACAGGGTAATGTTAACAGCAAAGAAAAAATAGACTGAATTGGTAATAGAAATGGACAATAGCCAACATAAAATAACCACTATAAGTGCTGCATTTAAAAAAACTCCCCCATTTAAAAGGGGGTCATTTAAGTAAAATGGCAAAGAAAAAATAGGCAAAATTAGAAGGTATAGGCAGTTTGGATATCATTACAATGTTCTAGACAGATAGACAGAGAATTTAGTAAATGAATTGAAATAAAAATAATTAAGGAAGAGAGAAAACAACGGTGTAACGGTGTGATATCTAAACTATTTTCAGCTTAACTGCAATCATTTCAACTTTTGATTTTTTAAATAAAAGCGCTCCGTACGAATGCTCTTAAAGTCGGCCTATGCATCAACCTTAGCAAAAGAACACTAATGAGATTAAATACCTGGAATACTTCCTGCCTCTCTATCTATGACTGGGAGGATGAATTTCTTTGTGATTATCTAGAGGATAAAGCAAAAAGTGACTGGAGTGAGAGGAGAAATCAAGCGTAGCGTTAGTAGACGTGTAGTATGCGCTATATGCTGTGGACTATTTGTTGCATGTACAACATATTATGCATCAGTGTAATACGAGACAGTCAAGTCTGTTAACGTTCATCGTTGGACAATTAACTGTCAGACAGTGAGCTTACTGGCAGTATGTGCGTTTTCAGGATGGTGTCGACTGACGCCCTGCAGGTGTTGGTAGACTTAGCATCCCTTAACTTTGAGGTAATACATAGTGCTATTACTTTCAAGGTCAAGAAGGGAAATACGCTTCTGATCTGGCAAAACGGTAATAGAAAGCTTTCGTCAATTTTAATGCAATTCTCATTGAGTGGACACGGTGAACGGACGTGTTTGAGCCAGACATTAGGTTCGTATGGAAGCGTCCTCACCTTGACTTCAGCTTGAGTCTATGATTTTTACTAACGGAACATAGCCCGCTCAATGCATTTTTGTACTTGAAGGACCTTAGTGGGACTGCTGATTGTAGGTGTGGTATGTGGCTGAAGGATTTCCTGCATGCTCTGATGGCGTAAACACTCTACGATGACATTAGGGATTTGGAGCCAATGTGAGTCCTCATAAAAGGGGATTTGGTTGACGTAACCATGGCGTTGCGAGGCGAGTTTGTTAGCAGTTTATTTAATAGAAGGGATACTAGAATTAGGGAATGGGTTCTCTTGCGCCATCATTTGAAGTATTTTAAGCGAACTCTGTTGGATCTGGCCTATATGGTTGTGTGATTCTGTTGATTGTTTGGTCGTATGATTGCCTGTTCATTTGTTGTTGTTAGGTATCGTTGGTTTTTATTAAGGTTGTTTTATTGGCCACCAGTCCGGAGTCATTTGGGACTTACACTAGTAGTAGAATTTCTACTACAAAGTCAGACCAAAGGCTTAATTCTTGATACCTGCCTAAATATGGTGAGGCCCCCTTTTTGAAGCAACGAGATGGCTGTTGTTAACACCCAAATTGCGGGCAAAGCGCTAGCTTGATGTGGAAAACGGGACTCATAGCTCGGTTGGAGTTTAGTTAGTCTCCGACAAGGAGAAAGTCTTCTCCATGTCTTTGAATTAGGTTTCACTTGTGATTTTCAACATTGGGGCTTTGGTGACGCATCATGACGCATTGTGTCAATTTGTGCCTCGGGCCCCTTGGGTTGACTTGCTGCCTCTCTCTTAATAACAACACCATTATTATTAGTTCCCATAACAATTCATGAAGGAACATGGAGACTTCTCTCAGTCAATGAGCTGCACCCGATTCTATTTTTAAACTTATTGAAAGGGAAAAAGGGACTTATTGAAAAGAGCAAATGCATTTAGAGAAGTTTTCAATAGTAGTAATATTCATAACCAGTTACTAGCTAATGTTTTAAGGTGACACCGTTATGGAAAAACTTGTTTCTTTTTTTAAGATGGTTAGAACCGCCGACCTTCTGGTTGATAGGCGGGTGTCTTACCTACTATACCACAGCGGCACATAGGTATAAATCATTCTGCTACCTAAGTTTTACCACTACGAAAAACAGCGGCTCAAATAATGACGTATATCGTGCACGCATTGATAGAGCCCGTGAGGCCATGTTCTCGTTTGGTGAGGTAAGAATGTCTACCAGAAATTTTAAAATACTAATGCACAACACGTGCGTCAAGCTCATACTCCAATATGGATGTAAAACTTATCTAAAAACAACAAACGTCGAAACGCGGCTGTAAGAACAGCTTCCATTAGAGTCCAGCAGAAATCACTTATTGTCCTCAAACTGGAGCGCACAACGAACACCCATTTAAAGGATTTCGCTTTCTTGACACTAAAAATTTATTTCTAGTTTTTTTCTTCCCTTAATTTTTAATTTAATAATAATAAATTAAAATACTTGTTATAAACTTTCAGCAAACGATACTTAAAAAAAATTAATTTATTTTATTGTGGCCCATTCGGTGGAAATTTTTTCCTGGTTATTTCTGAGGGATAATAACCAGCCAATATTGTATTACCATATAAAATAATCATATTGCTGACAAATAATTTGAAATAAAAAAAAGTTCACCACTATTAAATAGACCACAATAATTTATAAAAAGTAAAGGGTCCGCCATCTAACGTTTTTTTTTTAAGTAGTGCTTATTTCGTGAATGGTAACACTTAGCTCATGTCTGATTTGACAGATAATTAGTTTTATCCTTCCGCTGAACGAATATGGTTGTGTATACGGTTGAACAACGCTGGGAAATATTACGACATTACTTTGAAATTCATGGTAATGTTGCAGATGAAGCTCATTTTGATCTTGGCGGGTATATAAACAAGCACAATTATCGCACTTGGGGCACAGAAAATCCGCACGCATACATTGAAAAGCCGATACACCCAAGACGAGACACTGTTTGGTGCGGATTTTGGTCCAGAGGCATAATTGGGCCATTTTCCTTCGAAAATGAGCAAGGAGTGGCCGTTACAGTCAATGGCGATCGTTATCGGCCCATGTTGAACTAATTCTTGTTCACAAAACTTGAAGATGAGGATATTAGCAACATTTGGTTACAACAGGACGGCGCTACGTGCCACACAGCCGAAGCTACACTCGATGTTTTGCGCTCTATTTTTGAAGATCGCATTATCAGCCGCAGAGCTGATGTCGTTTGGCCACCTCGGAGCTGCGATTTGACACCGTTGGACTATTATTTGAGGGGTGCCATCAATGATAAGTGTTACGGCAATAAGCCAGAGATAATTGACGCTTTAAAGGACAATATTCGAGGCAGCCATTTGAATGCAATTATTTTCCATTATTAACCAGAAGGATTGCACTTTCAAATAAAAAAGAAATTTGAGAAAATATTCAGTAGTTTTTTTTTATAGCATTTTCAAAAAAAAAAAATTTATTTGGCGGACCCTTTAACTATTTCAACACCATTTCAATTTAAAATCATATAGAAAAAAGTTCCAATGTTTTAAAATTTTTTTATATACTTTAAGTTTAAAAAATAAAACTTTTTTTATTTAAAATACATACTCATGCTACAAAATATATTTTTTTTTGTTTAAAACTTTTTTTTTAAGTAAAAATTTTTTTTTTTTAATTTTAAATAATTTTTTTTTTTAATTCATATAGAAACATTGTTAAAACCTATTAACTAAAAACGTAGAAAAAAGAAATCACGTTGTAAATCTCAACTAAATGACAATTGAAATTATTACTTAAAAAAATAAAATTAAAAAACTATAAAAAAAATTAAATTTATGGCCCCCAATAGCCTGTATTTGTTAATAAATTTATGGTGTCTCTTAATAGCTATTGTTTAACAGGTAAATATTACTTTTTATTATCGTTTTTTTAGTATTTTATAAAAAAAAAAATAAATAAATATTTAACTAACCACACACTCGCAAAAAGAAAATAAAAATCAAAAATAGTTGTTAAATGTAAAATTAAAAATAAAAAATAGCCATGATAATAAAATATTTACCATCCTCAGTTGTAAACAAAAAATATAGGAAAATCTAATTGAAAAAAATTGGCATTTATATTAGTTTTGAAACACACAAATTAAATTTATAAAAAAAGTAGGAATGGAAAAATGTTTTTAATCTGCCAGGTCTTGTAAAAGCAAATTTAAATAAAAATTGTCAAGATACTCGTAATATATGCTAACGGAGCTTATACAACCGGTTCATAACTATAAGTTGGCAACACTGCTTTATTTGACAACCGATTTAAGCAGTGTTGGCAATTTAGCGCCTTTCGCGCTATATGTAGCGCATTTTAACTACCAGAAAGTCACATTTTTTCTCGTTAGCGCTTTTTTTTAAATAGCGCTTTTCCATTTGCAATTTTTTATAAGAAATTAAAGCCTCTAAATAAAAAATAAAATTATTAATTCATATAACCTAAGGACTTAAAATGCTTAATGCTGCGAAAATTACGTTATTCTATATGAAAATTTTCCAAGGGCACATTTTTAAGACATAAGTTCTTTTAGGTAAGATATAGAAAACTATATACGAGGGCGGACTGAAAGTAGGAAAAAAACATTTTTTTTTTTCAAAAACCATTCATTTCTCAACAAAGTCTCCTTTTAGCTCAACACACTTAGTAAGACGATTTTTCCAACTTTTTTATACCATCTGAATAATACGATTTTGGGAATTCCTCAAAATACGCATTAGTTTCGGTAATCACTTCTTGGTTTGAGATGCATCTGGACTATAAGGTGAATGATCAACCAATTCGAAGTGTATTTCGCATAGTTTTAGCATCGTATCTAATGCTGTGTGAACCGGTGCGTCTTCTTGAAGAAAGAGCACTTTTTTCTTGTTTAAATGTGGTCGTTTTTCCTTGACTGCATCAACCAATTGATCCAATAATGCACGATAATACTCTCCTGTGATTGTGGATCACATTTCAAGATAATCGATGAGTGGCCATAACCTTGCCAACCGATTTCGCTATCTTCGCCTTCTTCGGAGCACTTCCACCAGCTTCCACCCATTGCCTTGATTGATTTTTGGTTTCAGGTGTGTAGTGGTGGGCCAACGTTTCATCAACAGTTCTTAATCTACGCCAAAAAGCAGCAGGATTATGCTTTATCATGTCCAAACACCGCTGTGAAGTGATCTATCGAACTCGTTTTTGTTCAACACTGAGCGAATTCAGCACCCATTTTGCCGATAGCTTTTCATATGCAAATGTTCATGCAAAATGTTGAACACACGTTCATATGATATGTTTACCACTTCAACAATCTCACGTATTTTGACCCGGCTATCATTCATAACGATATCGAGGATTTTCTTGATATTTTCTTCAGTAACCACCTCTTTTGGCCTTCCTGTTAATGGTATTGTTGCAGTGCTTGTTCGGCCCCGTTTAAATTCTGCAATCCAATATTTTACCATATAATCTGAAGGAGCAGATTCGCCGTAATGTTTATCAAGCTTTTCTTTTGTCTCTTTCGCCGTTTTGTCTTTTAAATAATAGTGTTTAATCACTACACGAAATTCACTTTTTTCCATAATAAATTCTTTCCATGTTCGCCGATCTAGAGCCAATGATCTAATCCGGCTCCAAGTTATTCCGTGGGAAGCAGATTATCTCTCAATTTGTCTTCTCTAGAAATGAGCTGGCCTTCTGATTATTCAGCTTCTCTGTGAATTTTACTTAGTAGCCAATTCCTCTAAGTCTTAGTTTTGATTATTCAGAGTGTGCCCAATCCATTTCCTTCACAGAATATTTTCTAGATGTATTTTCAAAATGCGCCGTAGACAGCGGTTTATTATTGCCTGCTGCAATTGACATCCGCAGCCGCATTTTATAACTCGCAACCATAAAAAAATAGACTTCACACGGCATACTACCAAGATACCAAAAACACGGTGTTTCTTCCAAATTTTTATTAGCAATTCTAAGGATCATTGTGCTATTAGCGTTGATTCGCATAATTTGATTTCGAAGATGTTTATCCGAAAACAATATGTTTATTTCGCCTGTATAGAATTCAGCTCTAATTGCATCTCGTATTATCTTCAAGCTTCGAGATAGATGTCGTGTGAGAAATACAGGTCTTTCAACTTTATGTTAAGTCCACAGGTTATACTACGTTGTACACAATCGAGAACAACTTTAAACAGGAGTGGAGAATGAACATAACCTTGCATAAAACCTCTGATAGGTAATTTCTTAATGTTACATCTGGACCCAAAGTTAAGTTGCTGTTTTGATCTATATAAACATAAATTTGTTTCTAATTTTAATATATTTTTTAGTTTTTAAATATGTTTAACGCTTTTTTACAGCGCGTTTTGAGTTTGAGTTGAAGGTCTGCGGGTTTTGGTCGTAAAAGGTTGGCAACACTGGACTTAAGAGTTGATAATTGCTTTTTCTTTAGTTTAAATTAACATTTCATAATGGATAGACATACACCGCCGCCACTTCGGTGAATGAGCTGAAGTTAAATGAAATGGCTAAAGCACAAATTGATATTGAAATTGAATTCGCATTCAAAACTTTGTTCTCTATGTACGTACAAAAACAGAATTGTTGCATTTGCAGTGCTGATAATCTACAAATCACCATTACATCCAAAGAAAATTACTATTTGGTGCGCTTTAGGGGCTGGCGGAGTTATTGGTCCACATGTTTTCAAAAGCGATGGTGGTCAGCATGTTACTGACAGAAATATTAGAAATTATTTCTTACCTCGATTAGCTGGCATTAGTCTTGCAAACCTTGTGCCAAAAGTCATCAACGTGTTCGGTATTCCATACTACCTTGATCAAAAAGTTTTCGGAATAATCCGATTTTTTTTTTTTTTGGTATTATTCTCGCTAAATCTTAGCATCATATCTTGACATTTGCAAAAGCTACGTAGTCGAGAGTACATCTATCTTTATGAGTGTTGGGAATTTTTACAAAAAATCGGAACGAAGGGACTGCCACAAGGGAGTTAGTCCGGAAACTTTTTGATCAAGGTAGTATCTCTTATGATTATTTGTTTCAGTTTCATAAATCAATTAAATTCAGTCGAGCGAATAGTTAACACACTGCCCTCTCTCTAGAATGGGGCTGTCAATTCATAGCGACCATCCTGGTTAATGTAACACATTTATGTAGCGGGTCGTTTGATCCTAGATACCCGCTCGCTTCTTGAAGAGCCCGTTACGTAGACATTTGTCTCATGTGGCACAGGTTGAGTGACATGCAGAATAAGATGAAGAAAATTCGCATTAACACTAACAACTCGGGTTTGATAACAATTGAAAATCGATGCATAGAAGACGTTAGCAGCTTTTGTTATCTGGACAGCATAATGCCGACAAGCCTAACAGGGTTGACTTCTAAGCCGCTACTAAACACTTGGCGATCAAATAAAATATCAAGTAAAACTGAAATGCGAACTTTCAATGCATGTGTCAAATCAATACTATGGGTGTGAGATCTGGTTAATAACGAACGTACTTATCTACGCGAAAGCTACAAGCCTGCCAAATATTCACAATTATTTTTGGCCATGGACCATAAGCAATGCCAACATATGAAAACTTGCTAACAGAGAACCAATTCTGCGAAAATATCGAGGAGAAAATGGAAGGGCATACTCTTGGAGCATCCTGGAAAAGCGTATATCTGGAAAAGCGCTGGAAGGGAGACCTCAAGGTAGTTGCCGCCGAGGAAGTCCGAAGAGTACATGGCGCCGAACGAGGCTGCAAGTGCTTTCAGATAATAATAAATCATAACAGGAAATTAAAATTTGTTCTCAGAGTAAGATGTGAAAATTCTTGTTGAAGCTATGCTCCGAAAAAAAATCTTGCTGATATGTGGTTTCAACAGAACGGAGCAACATACCACACTTTTGATCAAAGAGTAACTTCACGTAATGGTTCAAATAATTGATCGCGTTATTTCACCCCATTGGATAATTTTCTCTGGGGTTGTGTAAAGTCACTTGTCTACGTCGATAAACGAGAGCCAACTGAGTTATTGGCGAAATACGACCGCATATGCAGCGAAAAGTTTGTAAAAATTGGTGTTCCAGATTGCGTCTTCTACGCTTCAGCTGTGCGGGCCGAAATTAAATTTAAACATTAATATCATAAAATTTCCCATCTAACAAAGCCCGTTTCATTGATATTAAAAACATCTTTCCTTGTTTTATTATGATTTAAACTTGTGTAACTGTAAAAGCTACAAGTCGTGGTTTAGTGGTTAGAGCACACAGAGGTTCGAGCCACAGCAGAAGACATGACGAAGAAATAATTTAATGTGGGGCTTCAACTTCCTTTCAGACAACTCCATTTAAAAAATAAAGAAGTCCCCTGACCTTCCCGAATACCTCTGGCGATAATGAGAAAAACACGCCACCTACTGGGAAAAAATTATAATGCTAAAGTAAAGATCAGCACCACTTAGCAAGAATCTTCACCACTACGCAAAATCAGATGGAGGAAGCTACAGTGGATTAATCATCTACTTAGCTTGAAAGATCATATTGATTAAAGAAACTGAAACAAAGCAATGGATGCTTTGTGTCACTACCTAGAGGAGTGACAGAAACACCTGATATTTTAAACAAAAACAAGATGGTTCTCAACGAAGAATTTTTCAAAATCAGTTAATGCTTTTTGAAGATACCATAGCCACATACACGTGATTTATATTTTGATTAACTTATACGGCATTTTGGGCAGCAAATAGCTGGCATGTACTACTACTTAATCACAGAACGAAATAGTCTTCTGCCAGAAAGTCTAGGACAGTGACACATTAAATGTGCGAAAGTCTCCACTTCCTCCTCATACTCACACTACCTACATAAATCGGTTAAGCTATTCCCTACTTTACAAGTCATTGAACGTATGCAGCTACGGACATAAGGGAAGAGATCCATCGATTAGAGATGAACCTTGAAAATCTACATCTTGGTTCATTGAATCTGATGACCAGCCTGCTAGAAAAAACCCTTTAGAATTCACCAAAGTGCATTAGTTAGCTGACTTCTAGCCATGTCGGGGTAACTCATCAGCAATTCACCAATTCGTGCACATAATACTACAGTATCCCGGTACTCCTCAAAGGCTTCCAAAGTCTTTCAGCAGCCGATTTAGACTGGATCGAGCCGCTCGACTATACACAATAGCTATAGCCCCTCTCGCGCTTCCTATCATCCACTCCCTTCTTAATTTGTGAGGTTTGTCTTTAAATAGTTAGTGGGGAGGTAAAAAAGATCCAAAAAATTAATATAAATTTTCTAATATTTGCTAGAATTTGTTTCCTTTTCACAAACACCTTCCCCCAAAAGTCACTTAAAATTTATTACTTCAAATCAAAGTTCAAAAATATTTATCTTGAAGTAAATTCATTTTGGAAGGCCTTTCTCTATAGACACTTTTAAAAGACTTTTTCTTTCATTGCCTATTGCTGTTTACGTGTATCCTGTGTCTGTATATCCTGGTTTACAATTTTTCACTTTCTAATGTCCTTGTTAAAAAGCAACAAAGCTTTTGTAAATTTCCGTTTTACTTTACATTTCAACATTTTTCTTGTTTTTTTTTCTCCCGAAGACCAAACAACAACAGAAACATAGCTATTTAGATATATTGTAAGAAAGGATAAGGGGAAGGGGTCTGAGTTTATATCCTGCTCTTGATTTACTCGCTTTTATCATGTATTATTTGGCAATTACTGTTCTCTTCTGTGCTGTTGTGCTGTGTTTGTTATAATTTTTTGTTTGTTTTGTTTGCTTAAAAAAAAACATTAAATTGCCTGCTGTTTTAAAAAATTTCAATAGAAAAGTTTTTTTCTTCCTTCCAGCATTTCGTTCGTGTCGTTGTCAAAAGATTTAAGCACAAAACAGGAGACTAAAGAAGACAATTTTTCGTTTAAAATTTTTCTCTTTATTTTTCTATTGTGCATGGTGGTTGTGTTAAAGAAATGATTTGACTTTGAAATGTTTTCGGTTTTTTTTTTTTTTTTTTTTTTTGTCAGTTTTAAAGTCGAAGGTAAGTGGAGTAACCCATCTCCCTTTTCTTTAACAGATCATGGCTGGGAGTTATAGGAATTTATGGTGTTTATTGTTATTTTATTAATATGGTTTTTGATTTTATTCTTCAAATAAGTGTGTCCTTTTTAATAGCTTTGTAGCAAGTATTTCTATTGAATTTTCTATGGAAATCATTTTATTTTATTATTATTTCCAAAATAAAAAGGATCTAAGAGCACAAAAATGGCCGTCGTAAAACTTAATGACATCAAGTTGTGAAAAAATTTTTTGTTGCAAAAAATACTCTATAAACGATTGATTTTAATTGTTTATTATTGGCCTTTAAAGATAAGTTTTAATCACAGCATTAGCAATAAAGAAAAAGAAATAATGTTTCATTGAATTAGAGTTCGGCAAAAACTGACTCTGAGCAAATTTTCCTACTGCTTTTACAAGTAAGTACTCACACACATAGCCAAAAAATAAACAGAGAGCAATAAAAAAAAATAAACAGAAATATACACCTAATTCTGTTTTTACGCGATATACATATGAAGGGTCCGCCAAATATTTTTTTTTTTTTTTGAAAATGCTGTAAAAAAAACTACTGAATATTTTCTCAAATTTCTTTTTTTATTTCAAAGTACAATCCTTCCGGTTAATAATGGAATTTAATTACATTCAAATGGCTGCCTCGGCTGGCCAAGCAGTAGCCTACACGATCGGTCCAATTTTTAAGCACATTATCGATTGTGTGCAGCTGTATTTAACCAATGGCTTCAAGAATATTGTCCTATAAAGCGTCAATTGTCTCTGGCTTGTTGGCGTAACACTTATCTTTGACGGCACCTCACAAATAATGGTGAAACGGTGTCAAATCGCAGCTTCGAGGTGGCCAAACGACATCAGCTCTGCGATTCACTTTGAAGCCGACTTCATATTTCCCGAAAAGAAGTGATTTGCTAACATGCTAAAAAATATTGTACCCATGGAAACAACCAATAGTCAGAAGGAGCTATGTTTGGAGAATACGGCAGTGGTGGCATTTGTCCGTTTCTAACAAATGTTTGGCAAATTATGTGACGTGAGACAGAGCGTTGTCATGCAAAGGAAAAACTTAATTTGTCTCTCTGTCTTTATATTTCGATCGTTTTTTTTGCAATGCACGGTTCAAGCGAAGTAATTGATATCTGTTCCGATCACTAAATTTAGCAGCTCATAGTACACAATGCCACCTTGATCTCACCAGGAGTGTAAAATTACACTATAAATACTTGGAAGCAGTTATAAAACCCAAAGAAACCCAATAAAACTCGGTGGATTTGGTTTGTTTTTAACAGAGGGTTTTGCTAACCCTGGTCTTATCGCACTATGAGCGGGTGCGGCTACTAGTACCCGTTTTGCAGATTGCCATTTATAAACTAGACGTTACATGAAAGATTAGTTTTTCCCTTATGTCACTTAAAACTGGGGATTTAAAACGAGTACTAATATCTGTCACGCTTTTTAAGGGCAATCCGCGAAGCGGTTAATAGTCCCGTCCCGCACCCGTTCATAGTTTACTAAAACAGAATTTCTTAACGAGCTTTATTTAAAATGCCACAGGCATTGACATGTAAAGACTGATTTGATTATTCAATATCTATGTAGCCATCTATCAAATAACCCAGTTTAGCTAAAATACACTTACACGAGGGCAGAACAATAAGACTGTGACTCTTGGAATTTCTAATCATTATCTGCCAGTTGACTGCTGTCAACATTTAAACAAGTTGCGTCATTTGCTATGTGTTTAACAGTCATTTATAGCATTTAGGAGATTGTAAGTGCAAGAGATTGTGTAAGTCATGGCTCATTGGTTCAAATTTTAATAATAATCTCTAGAGTATGAGAAAGTTTTCCGCTGCATTTGCTCAGAATCGACCACAAACAAAATCATGTTAAAACTACAGAGAAGTGTGTCTATATTGAGCGACTGTGGACGTAGCGTCGATACACCACAATACACCAAATACCAAACAGCAGTCAAAACAGTAGGTTTCTCGGCTTAAATCAACACCAAAAAAGGCTAAGATGAGTTTTCAGCCACCAAAATTAAAGCAATCGGTTTTGGAATACATGCGGTGTAATCTACATTGACTTAAGGTTTAAGGTTAAAGCAATCAATGTCAAATATTATGCCAACTTATTTAATGGAAAAGACCGCAGAAACATGAGAACATGTATGCAGTTTCCATGGCATAACATTCACAAATAAAGCTACGAATTGCTACTTCATCGGACTTAGTACCGAGTGACTACACAGTTTTTATTTCCAAACCTAAAGAAATATCTTGGCAGAACGAGATTTGACTCCAACGATGAACTAAATTATCTTACAAACAAATACCTATGAAATGGATAAAAAAAATTGAAAAACGTTGGACAAAGTTTTGCCCCAAAAATCTATTTTTAGGCTTTAAATCTATCATTAGGTTTCCGCTGTAATATAGTATATTTAAATATTTCTGGCAGTCATTAAAACATATTTTCAACTGAAAATGACAGAAAAAATAACTATGATCTATGGACTATTTTTCCAAATAAACAGTTTTATTTTCTAATTCAAGGACACTTTGAATGGGTATTCTGTTCTGTTCTGTTTCGTTTCATTTTCGTTTGCCTTTATAAAAAGAAAAAAAGAAAAATCCTTACAGAAAGACATTTTGTTGGAGGGGCTAAAAATAAGCAAAAATTTTAATAATCATAACGATGATTAAAACAACAATGACATTACAATACAAGCGAAAGGCAAAAGCTGCTTTAATATCCTTAAACACAGTTGGTAGTTCCTTTTTATGTATTTTTTAATAGAAAGTTTGAGAAAAAACATTTTTTAACAAAACAAATATGACAAACTTGGGTCTGTATTTATGGAACAGATTTTGTTTAAAAATTTTCCATAAACAGCTTCGTTTGTAAAGCAATTTAAAAAAAGAAGTAAAAAGTGTATTGCCTACTAATACATACTCTGTTTGAGAAGTAACCCATATCATACATCATTCTAAAGCTGGGATCATACGATTGTCGCAAATACACCAATATGACACAATTTCTATTGTGATTTATGGCCGCGAAATAAATTAATAAACTTCAATATTGGTACGTATAGTTCACTGCGACTGCGGTACAAGAACACAATAAATATTGGGGCATTGTTGTTGCCGCATGATTGCCCTACTAATAGTTGATATATTGCGTCAATCGTAAGATCCCACACACTTTTTATCACTAAACTTTTAAAACATATTCCCCGATTTATTTAGCAGCATTACCACACTGTTTCAAAACAACCACTTGATAGACTGTACTTTAGTGTAAAACAATTTTTTGTATTTCGATTTAATTTTCAAATTTCCATTTAATCTTCAAACTTAGTAAATGACTGTCTACTTCATTGACTACTTGGGACTGTTGTGGTGACTGCTGTTTACCATACAAAATAGAGAGAATTTTTGCATCAGTAACAAAGCTGCCTGCCTACTAGATACATTAAATTTTTAATATATATGGATTACAACCCTTTAGTCTTTAAATTTAGCATGTAACTTTGCCTACTTGTTTGGCTACTTGGGACTGTTATAGTGACAGCTGTTTAGTATGCAACATAGGGCACAATTTTTGCACCGTTAACAAAACTGCTAACTAAACATATAACATTTGTGTTTGTTAGAAAAAGGCTTCATCTTCAAACTCATCAATTGACTGTCCAATTAATTGACTACTTGGGACTGGTGAAGTGACTGTAATTTAATAATTACACGGCTTGACAAAAACAAATACCTGGCGAGTAAAATTATTTTGTTGATAGGCGCTATCGAGTAGAACAAAGATCTTTTTTAAAGTTTTCGAAACATTTCCAAATTCTCCATTAAGGGTGAAAAACCGGTTTTTTGGACCTTCATGCACTTATAAGCTAATAACGTAGCTATTTATTAACCGTTTTTAAGGTGCTTTTCGGACTTGGAAAGAGTGACATATATCTCATTTAAGTATCCTTGCAGGATCTGTGTGTATTTTTGAAGCCAGCAGACACATTTTTTATCCAATTTTTTCCAAATTTTTAAAGTTTATATGTATGTGTTCCCAGGCACTAATTTATATATGAACCGTAACTACGAACTACTAACTACTAACTAAGAACTACGTCTTACGTTTGAAAAATCGGTTAAAAATTGACGGAGGTATTAAGCTTTATAATAAAGCAACCGAACCACTTGGTTAGCTATCGGGGATTAGTAAGATGGCTATCTCTAGGTAGTCATAGATTTAGTGATTGAAAAAATGTAGAAAAGGTTGTTAAGAAATCGCCGAATATTAAAAAAGTCGTATATTCGATTATATTTATTAAGGGATTGGAAATGCAAATAGGCTTTGTAAACTAACTACTTTATTGACTACCTGGGATTAGTAAAGGTAGGCAAAGAAGTGATGATTGACACCTGCTTTTAAAAAAGCTGATAATACGTTTAACAGATGAACAATGTGCAAAGATTTGAACTATCTATTCACTGGCTACTAAGGACCGCTAAAATAACACTTGGTAAACTAAAAAATTACAATTTAGCTCAAAACTAATAGCAAAATAAAAAAACAATTTATATAAAAATTTAGTAAGGCTAGGATAGAGAAAATCGAGAGAAATTGAAACTAATGACATAGTTCACTACTAGCGATTAGTGAAGTGACTGTCTCTAAGTAGAGAATTGTACTTAGTAGTCGTTGGTTCTTAGGGACAGTTAGTAAAAATTAAACGCCTGCCATTAACTGTAAAACTATTATTAATCAAAAAGATAGTGGGCTTAATGGTAAGAGCATTAATATATTTTCTGATAGCCAAGCTGCCTTAAGGATACTGGGCTCAAACAGTATTGTATGACATCTAGAGTGGTCACACACTGTTACTATACGTTGCCGAGGCTTTCGCTTGGAAATAAGATCCAGTTGTTTCGGGTGCCTGGTAATGGAACAGCGGTTGCATTAGTTAGAAAAGGTTCCATAACACCCTATATTGGTCTGTAAACTTGCTGTGCAACACCACTTACTACCATTCTCAATTCAATCAAGGATGGGGAAATTTCCAGATGATTAGAATACTGGAATGCTCAACGGATACTTCGCCACTCTATGGCGTCGATTAGTATGCATTTTGGGCGTCGTTCTGTGGTTCTCAAGGAAGGCAAGCCGGACGGAGACCACTGTGTGCTCATATACATTTACATATGGTGCGAATGTGTGGTTCTTAATAGGTTTAGATGCAATTTTTAGGTAAATATGGGGTCTCACTAATTGGCATATCGACCATTATGGTTTCAGGTATGCTGATGTTTATTAGGAAAGCAGCAGATCTACAGAAAAAGATGTAGACCGGAAAAGGCACAAGAGATCCCATGGATCGCAGTGTCCTGCAGTAATGCTTTGTTGGTATAAGAATCTATAATCAGAATTATATATAATTTGTGTAAATGAATATAAACTGTCCAATAGATGGCCTACTTAGGACATGCAACGGAACTAGTTAATGGAAAATTAATAAATTTCCAACCAATTTTTGGCTTTTGTGTCGTATATTCTTTAAACCGGTAACGTAACTAGTTTCTTAGTAAGCAAAATTGACAAATTTCTGACGATTAGGGCAAGACATTTTTCAGGTAGTTTATGTCTGTGGGCCTTGTATATTTTTTAGACCACTTCAATGGCAAATTAGGACCAGTTACGTAACTAGTACTAAATACACACAAAGTTTACATTCTGTTGTGAATTATGGCAATAAATTTTGTATACAGTTCTGTATTCTTGAGCCTTGTATATGCTTTTGACTACTTGATGGGCTACTTAGGACCGGTAACGTAACTAGTTCTTGATATAAAAAGCGTTGGGAAATTTTTTTTTTTTTTGTTGCCTATTATGCAAATATTTTTTTCAAGCAGTTTTGTGTCCATGGCACATGCTAAGGTAAGCAATTGTTGAAACTTTTTACGAAAATGGGTGTTCAAATCAAAATGCATTTCGTGGACTTCGTGATTTTTTTTTTTGGTAAGCACTATCAACACACCTTCACCTCAGTGAATGCGTTAACAAGAAGAATTGCCGCATTTATGCAAATGAGAATCCACGAGTGATTGTTGAAAAGCCGATGCATTCACAAAGAGTAATTGTTTGGTGCGGTTTGTGAGCTGGCTTCATCATCGGGCCGTACTTCCTCGATAATGGGGTCGGCCAAGCAGTTACCGTAAAAGGTGTGCGCTATCACGAGATGATAACGGACTTCTTGAAGCCAGAAATTGCGGATATGGACCTGGACGATATGTGGTTTCAATAGGAGGGTACCACTTGCCACACAGCCAGCGAAACAATGGCCTTTTTACGCCAGATACTCAATGGCCGTGTTACTTCATGTCGTGGCAATGTTAATTGGGCGCCACGATCATATGACTTGACACCATTGGACTTCTTTCTTTGGGGCTATTTAAAAAAAGTGTACGTCAATAATCCATAAACAATTCAAGAGCCTCAATTATGTCTCAGAGTCATAGAAAATATGTATGCACCGACGGGTAGAGGTATGTCACCGAATTCGTGTTAAGCATTTGGCCAATATTTTGTTTCACACATAATTGTCAGAGATCCTTTTATCATAATAAAAAATATTAAGATAATTCTCTGAAAACTTGTTGTTTTATTTAATTAATATCGGGCATGTTGAACCACCCTTCATATACTTTTGTCCACTTGATGGGCTACTTAGGATCGATAATGTAACTAGGCATAGGTTAACAAAAAAAGGACATTTTCCGAATTAATTAAGGCAATAAATGTGTAAGCAGTTTTGTGTTAGTGTGCCTGTATATGCTTTAGAATGGCAACAATCTCCTTTAGTTATACATATAGTTTCGAAAAAAAGAGGAGAGCAACGTCACAAAGCTATAAAGAGAGTGTATTCACCCTGTTTATTTACGAAGGGTTTTTGTTGTAGTTCTAGTTGTTTTGAAACAATTTATTTTCTTTAATGATTTGCCATCATTTAACCAGCCAACCATCCACTACACAAAATCAACCACCACCACCCACCCACCACCAGCACTTAAAGGCAAAGATAAAAGGAAATATATTTTGCTGACAGTTAAGAGAGAAAGACAGGCAGAGAGAGGGAAAGAAAAAAGAAAATGTGCTATTAAGGAAATATCAACAAATTTGTTTTTTGTTGTTTCTCAAAATGTTTGTATTTGTGTTTTATTAGTAAGCGAAAGTGTTTTTTTTCTCTACAATTTATTTTTTCTTTGCATATTTTAAGGGAGAGCAGAGTAGAAAATCAAATTTCATGAAGAACAAAATCGCACGTTTCTTTAGCCGATTTTGTGTTCATACGTACATACGTATTGTCGTTAAAAACACTGAAACATGGCTTAAATGATTTCTATTTTTCTTTTCGTTATAAATGAATACTTTTCCAGGGGGAGTAAGAAAATTATAAACCCCCAGCTCCTATCAAAATTTTCCTTTTTTTTCTTCTTTTGTTTGGGAAAAATAGAAAGAAAAAATAAAGAAAATTATATAATACAGCGCATAGAAGGCGATATCAAGTTGGCGTCTCTTATTACAAACAATTCCCTTCTTTTTTAAAAGAAAATTTACCCTTTTTTACAGAAAATTATTGTTGAAAAGCCATTTAAAAATTCTTGTAAAATGTATGAAAAGAAAATGTGTAAGAAAATTGTTTTTCTTTTTGTTTAATTTTCAGTAATTTTTATTGAAGACAATTTTTTCTATTTTTTTTTTTTTTTTTTTTTTATTTCTCCCTCCTTCTCTTTCTAATTTATTTACTTTTCTTGGTGTTATTTAGAGACTTTTGTTATGGAAGAATGAATTTTACTTTAAAACTCCCTGTACGCAAAACATAAGCCGACACACACATTATAATTTTTTTTAATATTAAATAAATACTGTCAGGATAGAAGCAGTTGAAGAAAAATTTTAAATTAAAAATATTTTTTTTTAGTTTTTAGAAAAATAATAAAATTTTTAAATTTTACGAAAATGAAATCTAAAATTTAAAAATATATTTTAAAAATATAAAAAAAGCATTACACTCTTGTTCTCAAGTTTTCTTTCTGAAGAAACGTAATAAACAGGCATTTTTTAAAGTCATGCCTGACTTTCCACAAGCATTCATTACTTCGTTTAAAAGCGATTTTCAAGCTAAATAGATGATTAATCCACTGTAGCTCCACTCCATATAATTTTGTAGTGGTGAAGATCCTTGCTAAGGGGTGGCGGTGGTGATCCTTACTCAGCTTTGCAACTGTTTTACCTTAGGTGGCGTTCTTAGATCATATCTTTTACAAACGAATAACTACTTTAAGAAACTTATATTCAAAAAAGTCTTTGCAATTCCTAACAATTACTAAAAATGTTAGCTTCGTTATAAATTCTCAAAACAGCGCCAACTGGTGTTCAAAAGACACATACAAGTCTAGCCATGTTAGCTATTCGAACATTGCTCCGTTTTTTTATATTGCCCTCCCGTTATTGCTTTTATTGCTTAAAAACCTCTATTTGGTGTTTAATTGGGCTCCACAAATTTTCTCCATCCTTTTTAATTCTTCGCTTTTATCTTCCTTTAGCTTTTGTCAGCAACTTTAATTTCTACATCCACTGAACGATGCCATGTTGTTCTTGGTCGTGCGATTCTTCCTGTAGCCTAGGGTTTCCAGTCTAGCGCCTGTTGTGGAAGCTCACTTGCGTAAAGTAAATCCGAACTTTTTAATCTTCTTCCTTTCTCTCTTAAGCATATGGTTTTCAACTAGATATCCATTGTCGTGTTTCAAATTCATTAATCAGTTGATTTTCAAGCAAATGATTAGTCGTAATGATTACTCTACTATAGCTCGCCTCCATGTGATTGTGTAGAGATAAAGATCCTTGCTAAGTAATGGTGACAAGCTGCAATGTTTAGATGGATTTGCCTGGAGCGGGGTTGAAGTCTCAGCATATGGTTTGCTGGCTGACTAAAAATTACTATGGCCTGGTTTATGCAGTTATTAACATCCCCAGTAGCTCCTTTTTCAGATGTGATTAGGCTGCTTAAGTTACACAAATAGTTCGTGAGTTCTAAGCTTTCATTTACAACCCCGAACTGATTTGATTTCGACCCAGGACGCTGACGCAGGCAAGCTTTTAGACTTGGTAGACACACGCCATTACTTGCTAAGTAATGGTGACAAGCTGCAACGTTTAGATGGATTTGCCTGGAGCGGGGTTGAAGTCTCAGCATATGGTTTGCTGGCTGACTAAAAATTACTATGGCCTGGTTTATGCAGTTATTAACATCCCCAGTAGCTCCTTATTCAGATGTGATTAGGCTACTTAAGTTACAGAAATAGTTCGTGAGTTCTAAGCTTTCATTTACAACCCCGAACTGGTTTGATTTCGACCCAGGACGCTGACACAGGCAAGCTTTTAGACTTGGTAGACACACGCCTTTCGACGATTTTTTATTATTCCATCAAATACGTAAGACGTTATTAAGACAACAGTATCTCGCAGTTACGTTCAAAGTAGTAGCTTATTACCACAAGCTAAGCCTAATAATTTCTTGCCCTAAAATACACTTTCCTTTACAACTATGACAAATTTTGCAACACAGCTCGATTATAAAGATGTTGTCGAGTTTTGATACCACACAATCGGTTTACAACGTTCTGTGCTGAGTAGTATTTTGAATACTTATAACTAAAACTAGTTGTGCCGGCCAGTACAGTCAATATGTCATGTGTTTCATATATTTATCAGACATTGTTAGCTTTTAGTCTGCATTTAATACAATCCTTCTACTAACGCTGCTGAGGGCTTCACTATAAGAGGCACACAAGTTTTAATTTAGGGCTATATTAACTTTTCCGTAACTTGTCTTGGGAGCACATGATTTCCACAAGGCATCACCGTGTCACTTCACTTTCTTTGCAATAATGATCGTCTTCTATCTAAGCACTTAATCAGTCTACTGTATTAGCTATATAAGGCAGATATTGGTGCTGCCATCTGTCTTTGCCTAGGAACATCGCCCTCTGTATATTTAGTATAGTGGAAGTGCAGAGCGTTGTTTCCACTGCCTGTCGTAGACTCTTACCTCTTTCTTTTTTTCTAGGAGGTTGTGTGGCCTGAGACTTTCGTAGATAATTTTTAGTTGATGTGTCCTTACTTTTCCCTCCGGAGGAAAAATAAGATTTAGCATCTTCTAGTTTAGAAGGCTGAAGCCTTCCTCTTCTCGCTAAAACTTTAACCAGAGCTGCTCGTGTTCTATGCAAGCACTTTACTACACTACACTACTCCACATCCCTTCGGACTATATCGCTTGGGTATATTACCTGTTTCTTGATTATGTGGTAGTGGAACGAGGTAACATTTTGTCAAGAGTAAAAACCTTAAAGCCTAGTACTAAACTAAATTTCCCGTTTGACCCCTCTTTTTCCTTTTCTAGCACTATATAACACTATATACAGGAACGCTTAAATCCTACGTATGGTACATCTTACCGAGAGTAGAAACTTAAATGACTAACTCACGGTGTCCGAGTTATTGGAACTAACTCCTTGATTTCATTTAGAAGGATATCTTATTAGTTTTCCGACTCCTTAAATACAACCTTTGTTAGTTCTCTGATAGTAGAAATTTGAGTTACCGAGTTTCCGGTATATTTGGGATTGGAATGATTTTACTTATTTGACCTAGAAGGTTATCTCCTTCGTTTCCTAACACTAGACTATGCATGAACACTTAAATCTTATAGTTTATTGAGAGCAGGAACTTAAGTGTCTGGGAATGTAGTGCAGCGTTTGCGAAACTTACTCTTACATGAGCTAAAAGGTTATTTTCTTTGTATTCTAGTACTACTTCTAGTGTACTAGTGTGTCGCACTTTACTCAGAGTAGAAACCTAAGTGACTGAGTTCCCGGTGTCTGCGGTAGTGGAACTAAGTTTCTCATTCTCGCTTCGGTTTTCGTCTTTAGATCTTCTTCGTTTTTTAGCATCAGCCTATGCAGTAACGCTAAAATCTTACGTGTGATACTTTACCAAGCGTAGAAATGCAAGTGAATAAGCTACCAGTGTCCATGGCATTGGAATTAAGCCACTTCAGTTCTATGTCCGGTAGAGTTTACTCAGAATAGAAACCTAAGTGTCTGGGCTCCTGGTGATCTTGGTTGTGATACTAAATCTCAATAAGAGACTAGACTATGTACGAAAGTTTAAATTTTAAGTCCGATGTCCATTATAATAGATTTAGCGGTCTGATTTGATCTAGAATGTTCTCAACTTTGGCACCACACTACCTACAAAAGCTCAAATAACAAAAAAGAAAGAGTACGAAGTATTGGGTGATTTTTTACCAACATTTTTTTTCGGCAACACGGTTTTTGGCAGCTCAGCTGTTTACGTGTAACATGTTACTGTCAAATATATTTAGTTTGGCCTATAACTTAACCATCAATCGACTTACAAATGAACAACGCTAGCAGATTATTGAATTTTATTAAGAAAGTGCATCGTGCACTTCTTCCTTCTGAAGCGGCTATTCGGAATTTTGTAACGAAATCTCGCACCAAATTTGCATTATTGGACATTAAGCCACCAACACACTAGCTGCATCCGCTAGCGTTGTTGATGACCCTGAATTATCGATTCGGCGCCGATCACAGCAACTGGATCTCTGTTACTCCACTACGTCGAAAATGTTCCGGAAGGATTTGGATGTAAAAGCTTTCAAACTGCAGCTGGTGCAAAAATTGAAGCCACACGACCTACGTCAACCGCTAGCATTTAGAGAATTATCGATCCGGCGCCATTCGCTGCAATTGGGCCTCTGTTACTCCACTACGTCGAAAATGTTCCGGAAGGATTTGGATGTAAAAACTTTTAAACTGCAGCTGGTGCAAAAATTGAAACCACACGACCTACCTCAACCGCTAATATTTGGTGAATACGCACGGGCAAAGTTGGAAGATCCACTTTTTTTCTGAAAATTGTGTTCAGCGACTAAGCTTATTTCTGGTTGAACGGATACGTGAACAAGCAAAATTGCCGTATTTGGTGTGAAGAGTAGCCAGAAGCATTGTAAGAACTACCAATGCATCCCGGAAAATTACACGGTTTGGTGTTGGTTATTGGCCGGTGGCATCATTAGACCTTACTTTTTCAAAGATAAAGAAGGCAGGAACGTTTTTTTCCCAAAATGTAAGAGCTGCCACACAGCACGCGATTTAACGCTTTTTGACTATTTTTTGTGGGGCTATGTTAAGGGTCATGTTTATAACGACATGCCTGCAACGGTTGACGCACTGGAAGCCAATACTGAAGAGTTAGCACGTGAGTTACCATTCGATATGATGGTGAGAGTATCCCAAAATTGGACCCAGCATAGACGCGGTCAACATTTACTACTAATACTAAGTCTCTAGAAGCCACTGGACTATCCAGGAAAGTTTAATTTTAAGTGCTATAGTTTACAGCGCGTTTACAGTGAATTTGAGGAACTGATTTGACCTAAAATCTTCTCAACTTTGTATACTACAGACTAAGCAGAAAACAACAGACTAAGCAGAAAAGCTCAAATATCAGATACGGGAGACACATTAACATTTCTGGGTAAAATTTGAATCTTTGGCCAACTGTTTAAGATAATGCGGCAGTTTTTGCACCCTGATGATGTTGTTTTATAACGATACGCTCCTGTTTTCTTAATTTCACTCTTAAACTTCTGTCTGATTGGTTAAGTACAGTTTGAAAGATCGCATCCATGCTCCAGCTTTACGATGATTAATTAATTAATCTTTTGTTCAGCCCTTTTGCTATTTTTGGAGTTACCTTAGCCTTCTCTTGCAACTTTGTTCTGTACGTCAAAGTACATATTCAGATATCTAAAGCTTTAAAATACTTCGAAATGAATCAGTTCATTGAAGAAGTAAAACATTCAAGATCGTCTTTTTGCCGGCTTAGTTTTAAAAATTATCGTCGTAACTTTCCATCTTTAAATCAATTTTGAAAATTGAAAACCAAATTTACAAAATTCTTCCTTATTTTTGTTGTCTGTCTTCGCAAACAAAATCTGTCATATATATACTTATATACACACAACGTCTGTTTGCGTAGCAATGATTCCAGTCAACATTCCGCAGACATTCTTCACGTTTCACGTTCTTTTCATATTGACTCAGTTCGAAAAAAACAAGTCTGCAATGGAACAGAGAACAGAAAAGAAAAACGAAAATAAAAAGTAAAAAAAAAAGAGTTTCAGGCCATTATTCTTTGTTTGTTTGTTTGTCTACCTTTAGTAGTCGCGTGTCATTTGTCTTTTAAATTCAGGTGAATTGACAAAATGTTTTATGGACTCTCGTTGTTGTATGTTTTATGGCAGTATTTACGACAATTTCCTTCAACCAGCCGTACATATGTACGTACCTGCAACGTTTCAACCAGCCAGCGAACCAAGCATTCATTCATTCATTCGCGTTCTCCTTTATGTTTGAGGAGTAGCAAAACGCAAACGCGGTAGGAGGCAAACTTTAGCCATCACATCATTGACATTGTAAGAAGATGTCAGTGTGTCTGTCTGTGTGTCTGGTGTTGTTGTTGTCGTTAATAAAAGTGGACAAACGAACATCCAAAAAAATAACGGTAAAAAAACAGTTAAAACCATTTTCAGTGGTTGGCTAGAGAAAGTATGACCAAGGAAGTTGAAATAAAACGCTTCAGTATTTACAAAAATAAGGGGGAAATTGGACCAAAGAAAACTGCAGTAGAAAGCAACAGCATCACCACAACCGCATTAGCTGCTGCAGCGACAGCAGCCGTAGACAACTTTACGATGCCGAAAATTCCAAATACACATGAGGGCTTATGACGTAGTAGTGGCTCTGATTATCTGCTGATGATGTTGATGAGCCCAGTCACATAGAACAGTCTCCTTCAACGTACATTTGACGTAGACAAACCACCGCCGTCTCTCTAGCTGTGTAATTGTAAAGCATTACTAATGGCAGCAGACAAACTCAATTAGACTGCAGGGAATTGAATCAAATGTTTGTTATCCACACATCGAAATGGCAATTTCACCTTTTTTATTATTATTTTTCGTTCCATTTGGGGGTTTATTTTCGTTTTGTTCTCTTTTGGTTTGGCTGCTGCTGTTTTTTGAAAATTAAAGATTCTAACATGTGTTTGCATCACTACTGTTAGACTAACTGCCGCTGTTGGCCGTTTTTCATCTATTCCCTGTCCATTACGGTTATTGACTTTTGAAATTCAGGCCGTGTTTTGCTGCATAAAAAAATTTTTGGTTTTTCTTTGCAAGTTATTTAATGAAAAAGTAAAAGTTTATTTCTCTGAAAAGGGAGGATGCAATTTTGTTTCATTTTTCGCATCAAATTGTTGGAAAACCTTTTGGGAACGCAATTTACATCTCCAAAAGCTGGAGCAATGGATAATTTTAAATTTTCATGACTTGTTCATAAAAAGGTCCAGGTTTTTTCAGCATTTTAGCTTAAAAATAGTGACTTTCAGCTGCTACTATAAGACACTGAACTCTTAGAAACGCATTTATAAGGTTTCTTCTCTCCTTCGCTTTGTTGGGTACATATGGCCTTCCACAACAGGAAGTCTTTTTCAACAAGACATCCTTGTCTTGTTCAGTTCTATGCAGGTGTTCGGTTTACTATAGTAGTTGTCTAGTAGATTTTGATGCTGCCATCTTTCGTTGTATAAAAACAAAGCCTCTGTATACTTGGTGTATCAATTTCAGAGCCTTGATGCTGCCGCTCATCGTAGACTGCTACCTTTTGCTGATTCTTTAGGTGATGTTCCTTATTTATCCCTTCGGAAGAAAGGAAGTCATGGTACGTTTTGAATGTGTAATCTGAAGAAGGTAGCTAAAGCAAAGCCGAGGAGAATACTTGTTTGTCCTCGCTGAGATGTAAGCCTGGGCTGCTTGTGTTCTATGCAAGCACCTATTGTCTTGTTTTAGTCTCATTAATTAGTTGATTCCCAAGCTAAGTAGATGATTAGTCTGAGAATGTAGCTCGCCACCACGTGATAATGTAGGTGTGAAGTGGTGGTGGTGATCCTTACTAAGCATTGTAATTTTTTTCCAGTAGGTGGCGTTTTGTCTTTATCATTCGTGTTATGTTTGTTATCATCGTCAGAGGTAAACTGGAGTATCAGAGTACTACTTTCAGATGGATTTGTCTTCAAGGGGGCTGAAGTCACTTAATTAAACACTGGAAACCACAATTAAATTTTTTTTATGTTTTCTATTTGGTATTCCAAACTGGGCCACTTTTGTTTATACGTGGACTCTAACCACGCCTTTTTTGCAAATTATAGGCGTTTATTGTCAAATTTGATCTTTTTCCATCTTTTTGGCCACATATAGACTCTGCGCGAAAAGAACTGTTCATTATTTAAAGCCAACAGCGATGAAACCGATTTATGATTATTTTAGTAAGTAAAACGTATTCCAGTAAGAGCGTTCTTCATCGGTGAAAATTAGTGATAGTCTCACATAGCAAGATCTAGACTATAAGGTGAGTGAGACAAAACTTCACAACCACTATCGCTTAAGCAGTTTTTAACTATTTTCGCAACACCAAGGCAATTAATTACGTTTGGTACAGGTCCTCTGTAATAGCCTAGTCATTTATAGATTACAGAATGCTGACATTAGTAGGATAGTGGGTTTTTTATCGGGACACTATTGTGATTTTTAAGAGCTTTCTATATATGTAATTCTTGATTCTTCAATACTGGCGTCCAGTGCGTCAACCATTGCGGGCTTGTCCCTATAGACATGAGCCTTACCATAGCCCCACAAAAAATTGTTTCAAGCAAATTGACCGGCTACAAACGGGAAATAAGCTGTTCACCGAAATAAACTGTTCACCTCTAAATTGGGTCATTGTTTTGGGTGCTGTCTGGCATGCGGCACCGTCTAGTTTGAACCACGTGTCAGCCAAGTCGAGCTCTTCCATTTTGAGCAAAAAAAAAAATTGCGACGCATTGGCAGTTCTTACAATAATCTGGTTGCTCTTCACACCAAATAGGGCAATTATGCTTGTTCACGTATCCATTCAAACAGAAATGAGCTGCGTCGCTGAACACAATTTTTCGATAAAAAAGTGGTCATTAACTAAAAGTTTGCCGTTGTAGTATTTTGTGTGGCTTCAACTCTTGTATCAGCTGTATTTTAAAAAGTTTTAAGCTAAAAATTTTTCACGTAGTGGAGTAACAGAGGCTGCGAACGGCAACAATCGATAATTCACGGTGATTAACAATACTGATGGATTACAGCCGTAATATATTCCTCTGTCCGCACTCTACGTTGTCGTGTTGGTGGTTTAATGTCTAATAATGTAAATTTGGTGCGAAATTTAGTCACAAGATTTCGAATAGCCGCCTCAGAAGGCCGCCCAAACTGACCAAAAAATAGAAAAAGAAGTGTACGATGCACTTTCTTAAGCGAGCATGAGTTCTGATAATAAAATTCAATAACCTGCAAGCGTTGTTCACTTGCAAGTCAATACACGGTTAAATTATAGATCAAACCGAACATGTTTGACAGTAACATATTACACGAAAATAGCGGAGCCTTTGGCGGCAGTGTTTCTACAAAAAAAGTTGCTATAAAATCACCCATTGCTACCGCTTCATGTCTATTTCAGGCGTTCTCCGGCTGATGCTCGCTGTAAACGAATTAATTATGTTTGTTAAAGGTCACCTGTCACAGTGTAGTCATGTATAGATTATGGAATGCCGTTATTGTTAGGATAATGGGCTTTCTATCGGGACACCAGCACCTAAGATATCATCTCACCAAGTTACGTCTCCTCGGCTGTGGTATATACATCGGAGGCTCTAACATTAAACCGATTTATAGGCCGCTTGACCCACTGCAGTGTATTTCAGCTGGAGGTCATGATACTGAAGGCTGTCTGATCTGTTTCTATCAAGAATTTATTCGGCTTCATTCAAACTGGCTTTCGATCTGCTTCTTTCTATATGGGGAACAATTGAGTAGAATATGTTGTCAATGGACGATTGTAGTTTACTGACGATCATCTGCTGCGGGCGGGGACGATCTGGGTGTGTGATCATATGACTTCAGTATGACACAAAAGATCTGTTTGGTTCGACGTGATTGCCGTATATAATAGCTGACTGATGAATACAATAGTAGTAGTCTAGCCAGATTTCAGCAGCTTTGCGTTATAGCAATGTTACCATTTTTCGTCTCCAGTAGTAGTTGGATGCAAAAATTACTTTTTATAGAATTTAAGCAGCATTTCGGAAATGCAAAATTATTTTCCAAAGTTGCTCGACTTCTACTCTTATGGTGGCCGATACTGTTTGCAAACGTTTTAAAATTACTGCTTGAGTGGTCTTCACTTCTCTTAAGGTAATGATTTCGATTAGATTTTCGAACTTCTTTGTCTTCTGTATCAAAATTAGGACCTTTGGATCGCATAATAATTCATCTCTCACAAGTTAGCACATCGGTAAGCATTCAATCCACTGCAGCTGTTTCTTTTTTGCAAATTGAATAAGTCGAGAAAATATCCATTAAATGACGAAGAGTTAGTGCGTAATTCAACACTCGGTGCAAAAACAGCTTTTTTGTTTTCACTATGTTGTTTAACGACTAAATAAGAACAACTAACAGATATTTACCATCCAAAATGCCACATAAGTTATCAAAGACATAAACCATGTGAACACGACATGAAAATTTACGCCTCTAAGTCGTGTAAAAGAGAAAGAAAAAGGAGTCTAGACATTTAGCAACAGTAGCAGCAAGGCTCTAAACCAATTACTACATCAAACGTACAGAATGCGTTGTTTTCCGGCTTCGACATCTACATATCTATTCTAGACACCTCGTGCAGTAGACCGATCAAATGTTTAACTGGAAGACAAAAGCATTTACAAAGAAACAGAAATAAGGAAAAATTGTCTTGTGGCAGTCATATGCCTCCAAAGAAGTTTCTATAACTTCTTTTGTATGCGAGACATGGAACGCAGCTGTTTGGAATGATTATTCAATGGAACATGGCAAAAATTCCTCATGGCAAAGAATACATCCTTTCTAAAGAAAAAGAAAATTATTCTAAGAAAATGTAAATAGATTGGGCTCTCCTTGACAACAATCGGCATCATAGAGTTTAATGAAGGTGGCCATAGAATGGACAGACAAAGCCCGGAATGATCTTATTAATAAAACCAAGCATGTATGACTTCCCGTGAATTCAAGTCTTCACTTATTAGACAAGTGTCTTATGATAGATTACTTAGCTTGCAACTCATTAACTAAAAAACGTTTCGAGTCTACGTGGTAAAAGCCTGCTTCATTCAATGACTTATTAGAACCCCAAAAATTTTTTCCGAAAATAAGCTGAAACTAGTAGCATTAGTATTGAGTTTGGGGCATAGTGGAGAACGAGAATGCTGATAAGCTGGCGAACGTGTCTGTAAGACCACCGTTGAGGCTCTTCGTGGCCTTCGTGGACCTATGGGCTTGTTGTAAAGTGAAAGAGTCACAGAGGAGACAGGTGAGAAAAGACTGTCTCCTATAACCCTGACTTAACCATTTGAGAACCGAATGGCTTTTAATCGGACTAGAGCGCCTTTTTGGATTCTGGAAGGGTTTTCGACGGGAAGCAAATACCGCTGATTTTTGAAGATTGCAGATTGGAATTGTAATAGGTTTTTTGACTGCGCACTGTACCCTAAGGGCTAGGACTGGGTTCAAGAAGCAGGATTGATGAAAGATATCCTGTAACTTTTGATATCCTGGATTTTAGAAACTTTCAAAGTGCTATGCCAGTGTTTTTTTAAGTAACTTTAGTGAAGTTGCATTTGCCAGGGTATCTGACTTGGAAATAATTATATGGGGCATTAGTTGGCTAGTGCGGAAACTCCTGATGTCAGTTGAGTTCGATATGATTTCATTTAAAATTTCCTTTTTTTTTCTTATTTTGGTTCATTGAATCTCTTCTTTCCTACTCTTTTTTTGAAAGGCTTTCTGGGTGGTATAGGCGAGCGGTGCAGAACTACCATATCTGTCTACCTATGTAGTAGTGAGTTTTACAGGTTAGAAAGCGCTTTAAAGTACTTGAACCGAACACTTGCTATGTATGTATGTACATATGTAAGTATGTCTATATCTCTTTATTTTTACATTATTTTAAACAAGAATCGCAGCATTGTGTTATGATTTCTTAATTTTCATATTTTCTTTTATTAAAATAATATATTCTCTTCATTAATCCTTTAAGAAAAACTCCCCATAAAAGAAGGACAGAAAAGTATACCAGCCATTAAAAATTATCTTTTAATTCCAATGAACTTTAACACCGAGAGCAATACACAATACAGAAGCAGGCAGGGTGGCACACACAGACACGTGTGCCATAATGCTATGGCTGGGTGGCAGACATACAAATTAAAGGAAAATAAAGAGTGAAACGCATCAGGAAAATACAAACAAAGAAAAACTGAAATAAAAATAAAAACCAAAATCCATTTGCAATAAAGCACATACAACAACACACGTAAACACGTAGTAGAAATAACAACAACAAACAAACAAAGAAACAAAAAAATAGTCAGTGTCAAAGACAACGTAAGCGTAGTCTGGTTTATAAAACAGACTCAATAGCAGCAACGGTAAAAACTAGGGAAAAACTCATATACAAAAAATAGCAACAACCACAGCAGTAACAACAACGGTGGCAATATAAACACATTTTATAAAACAAAAACAACAAGAAGAGAAAAAATAAAACACATTTGATTTAAAAGCAATAGAAAATAGGAAAAAATTCACAACAGCCAGACATAACCCGTCTAGGGCACCCTTAAATACAACAACAGCAACGACAACAAGACGATTAAGATTTTTTTTCTTCTTAACAAAATGCAAAAAACATAAGCAAATAACGTAATAAAGCTTTTCTTTTTAACTCAAAATACCTACAGACATAAACACACACAACGAAAACTTAACGTTATAACGTAACTTTTTAATAAACAGAATTGAAATTTCTTATAAGAAATGCATTGACAAGTTTACGCTTTTGTTTTAAAAGAGAACAGAATAACAAAAAATACTCTTTCATATAGAAGTGTAAGAAAAATAACAACAACTAGTGTATTAAATAAAAATTACTGTCTCTTCAGGTTTTGTTATTGTTTTTCTCTTGACCACAAAAACAAATTAAAAAACACCGGTTTAAAGAATTGCTTAAGTGAATAGACATATATTTGTCTCTTTCTTTTATATGGTTTTAGCTAATGCATTAGCTAAGTACAAGACGACAAAGAAAACAATGCATACATAATAAACAAAACAATAATAAACAATAATAATTGTATTAAAAAACAGTGCTGTCAAATACTTCATACAATATTATTATTATTAAAGGCAATTTAGGTAAAATTAACATTTTTAGTTGAGCTATTACACAGTATATTACCGTTTCTTAATGAAATGTTACGAACTTTAGAGTAAAACATTTTTTATTAATCAAAATGTGTATTTTTATAATTAAATCAGGGTTTTGTGTTAAAACTTAGATATCTACTCAAACAAAATGCACAAAATAAGTGGCAAACACAAACTAAAGCCTAAAATTGTTAAAAGATAGAGTTTCTTGATTTTCAAAAGGCTAAATTGGGATATATATGTGTTTTTCCAAAGTGAAAAACATAAGTGAAAGCAGAAGAATGGGCCACAGAGTCATGATACGCACTCCAAAAAATCATGATGTTTAGAAAATGCCTTCTACGTAATAAGAAAAGAAAATAACGTGTCTTCCAATAGGAGTTTCACAACTTAGAAAGAAGTGGCCACATTGTTGAGCTATATTTGTCAAATTGACGTCATTTATTTAGCATATTTAGCCAAATCACGCACAAGCTAGTATTAGTGGATATTACAATGTGGTAATAATTTGAGAGTCTCTCACTCAGACCACTTTGCATTGTATTTTTCCGCTTGTTTTCTCCTAACTTCACTTTGTTCATTTTCTGCCTATGCCTGTGACAACATACGTATGATAAGTGTGTTTTTTATACAGGTATAGAACTTCATGTTAGCATTACTTTCCAAGATGGCGACCGATTTAATAGCTGTCAAGTAATTTATTATCAGCTTGGTTTGGCAATTCATCAAGAATAGACCTACGCCTGAATAACGCTTGAAAATAGTGCAATTTTCATTTTTCATAAGTGCACGTTACATTCAATGGTGATCGGTATAGAGCCATGATTACCAACTTTTTCATTCCTAAATTGAATAACCATGATGTCCAGGAGATGTGGTTTCAACAAGACGGCACAACATGTCCGCCTAATTTCACGTTTTGGACCTATGAATTGGCCTCCAAGATCTTGCGATTTAACACCGTTAGACTACTTTCTGTGGGGCTATGTAAAGTCATTGGTCTATGCGGTAAAGCCACAAACGCTTGACCATTTGGAAGACAACATTCGCCGTGTTATTGCCGATATACGACCACAAATGTTGGAAAAGGTCATCGAAAATTGGACGTCCAGATTGGACTACATCTACGCCAGCCGTGGCGGTTATATGCCAGAAATCACATTTAAAATATAATGCCACAAGATTATCTTTCGAATAAATAAAATTCATGTCAATCGAATAATCCATCGTTGTTTTTTGCAACTTAAGGTTCTATACGTCTTTAGAAAACACTCTTTAAAAGAGAATTGTGGTTCCGTGCCTGAATCTGAAATAAAGAGACCCACAAATAATATTTTTTTTTATCAGATTATGCCTGTGTTAAAAAACCCTGTTTAGCAATAGAATCTATTATTTAATGAGTAGGCGCGTTAAGTTAAGACGGTACCAATCCACAAGAGGTCAAAGAACGTTCAATGCAATCCGATGAAACCACAATTTGACATGGATTTTAGGCTGTCATCAGTACATATGTATTTAAAAAGATCTTAGCTATGTTATCACCATCAAAGGCTTGTGCTATAGATCAAATATTATCAATGTGGACAAAAAACATTCTGCACCTGCAATTTGAGGCCATGGTCTTCTTATGCCAATGTGATGTGAACTAGACACAAAGAATTTTCAATTTAACCTAATTGGACTTATTATTACGGAGTTTTCTTAAGTTTCTGGTCTAAGAGGATAAAGCACAGCAGTCCTCAGGGTCGATATAGAGCCATGTCGTGTTTATCGCTCCGCAATATGTATTTCATCGGTCCTTTAAACCATATATTATAAATTTATTGGAAGTTTGTTTGTTTGTCCTCACGCATGAAGGATTGAACCATTTTGTTGAAATTTGGCACACATATAAATCCAGTTAACGAAAGCGTTAATGCTAGGCTTTTTTAAATTGAACTTGAGAGAGGTTTAAATCGGGGCAAAACTTACCAAATCAGGTCCTTTTTTTAGGTAGCTCTTGATTAATATAATTTAACCTTGCAAATTTTGTTGAAACTTGAAGATCAGTTAATTAAAGTGTAAATTGTTCAAAATAGACCCAGAAGGTATTAATCGGGGCAAAGCGAAACAAATTTTTCAAATTTGGGCCTAGGAGAAGTCGAATTCAGGGGCAAATGGGTCTTATGAACATTTTTTTTATTCCATTTGTTTGAGTCTATCACGTGTAAACGACTAAATCGAGTTTGTTGAAATTTTTTATTGCATTCACCTCTTTTTCAGTGAGCGCTAACCTTCAAAAAACAGCTGTTAAAATTTCATGATATATTATGATATATATTTCATGATATATTATTAATTAGTTTGGGAGTTATTGTGCTAAGAGTGCGGCTACTTTTATTATTTGTAGAACAATGGATCAAAAATAATTTCGTTTTTTAGTTCTATATGGGAAAAAATACCGTTCTAGAGAAGCAATGACTTTAAGAGTGTTATGGGGACTACGCTCCATTAGAAACAACAATACTACGTTTTACAACGTTTGCTGACTTCAAAAGTGTTCGTAGAGACACCGATGATGCAGAACGCAGTGGGCGTCCAAATGAGAATGCTTGCATTGCTCCTGATGGAGTTTACGTTAATGAATAAGGCTAATTTTGAACAAAAAAGTGTTTTCTTTTTAGGCCCGGAACTTTTCAGTAAATGTATTATATCCAGTTAAGCCGCTGCGGTATGGTAGGTAAGACACCCGCCTACCAACCATGAGGTCGTCGGTTCAATACCAAGCCAGACCATCTTAAAAGAAGAAAAAAGTTTTCGACAGCGGTATCACCTCATAACATCAGCTAGTAACTGGTTATGAGTATAAATACTATTGAAAGCTTCTCTAAATGCATTTTTCGTTCGGAGCCGGCGTCAAACTGTAGATACCTTTCAATGAGTTTAAAAATAAAATCGCGTGCAGCTCATTGACTGGGAGAAGTCCCCATGTTCTCTCATGGAATGTTACGGAAACTGATACAAAAATATTAGATCCAGTTAGCGAAAGTGTAACAGCATGCTTTTTTCAAATTTTATCTCCGGTAACGTTAAAATAAGGCAAAACGATCAAAGTTAGCACATCTCTTCCACAATGACACCCATTTTTTCATTCCTACAATAAACGTATTTATTAACGGAAGGTACATATGTATATCTTGGCAACTATAACTAATAATATATTAAGATAAACTCTTCATACTGTCCGCATGCTATTCTATTATCCAAAAATAATATTTATTATCGTACATCTCAGTAAATACATATGTGCTAGTATACCAGAGGAAGACATCAAAAATCGTCCAAGAATTTCCAATATAAAGGGAAAAACAGGTAATCTGTCTCTCGGTAATATATATCTAAATATCCAGTCAACGCTGTTTGAAGCTAGTTTCCTACATATATATTTTATGCTGTAAAAAACAAACGAGTTCGCTGAATTTCGCTTATGTATAAAAGACAATAAAAAACGCTACACTTGCATTACTGCATCAACAAAATTTTTGTTTTGTTTCAGATTGCTACCGGGTAGCAATATTTTTGTATTTTTTGTTTTGTTTCATTTATTTTCTATCATCTTTATAGGATTTTTGTTTTGAATGAATTTGTTTTAGTTTTCTCCTCTTAGAAGTTGTGTTTTTACTTACGTTTGTTTTTGTTGTTTTCATTTGTATACAATTAAAGACTCTGTTTTATATGAAGCCAGCAGAGCTCAGAGTGTTCACTAAAGCAGCTGTAGCAGCAGTATACGTACAGACACACACACACGCGCGAACACGAACTTACAAACACTTTACCGATTTACTTGCAGACCGTATGATAGAAAAATACACTAATAAATATAAAGCATTTAGCACGGAACAGACAAAACAAATACGAAAAAGCACTGTAAGAGAAAAAAATTCAATAAATTCTTGTTGGATTTGCTTTTGCTTTTAATATTCGCACGAAAAACAAACACACGCATGCACACATAAACACACGTACTTTAAGCTCTTTTTTTCTGTTGTTTTGTTGTTACGTTATTACACTCTCAACCGCACACTTATTTTTGCATTTTATTTGCTCTTTTTGTTTTATTTTTTCGTTATGTTTCTCTTTCAATCGAAATATATTTTTTGTTTGTTTCTTGAGACAATTTCTGTGTGTTTTGTTTAATTATTTGCTTAATAGTTTTATTTTGTTATTTGTTGTCTTAAAGAAAATTTTTGTTTATTTGTAATTGCAGCCATATTTTGTGCTGCTGCTGTTGTTTTTGTTGCTGTGTTATAAACACAAATGGCTGCCAAAGCAACATGACTAAACACTGGTTGTCTTTGCAATGAACAATTTTGAAGAGACAACAATACTTTTATACACCACAAGTGAATTTTGTTTGTTCGTAAAACAAATTTATTTTAATTATATTTTAATGCATAATTTTATTTTTTCTTTAAATATTTTTATCGTAATATCTTGTTCACTATACTGTTTTAGCGTTTTTTTCTCTACGTTGCTATTTGCAGACTGATTTATTACATGCACGTCATTGGCATTCATATGGAGAAAAATGTTTTCTTTTTTGTTGTTGTACTTTTTCTCCTTTTTTTTGCTTAATAATGAGAAATCCCGTTATTTGTGGTTTTTGCTTATTTGTATTTACTGTTTTCCTTTAAATATTTTCTTTTCCATTAAACCACACACACACACCTACTGTTTTACATACACAAAACTTTGGTTTGTTTTCCTTTTTTATTACACACTTTTTTCCCGTTATGCGGTAGTTATCCCGTTGGTTATCGCTTAACAACTGAATAACATCATTGTCAACTATCATAAAACAGTTATTTTTAGTACAACATTATATTTTTGGGGTTGTTTTTCTTCCTGGCTCCCCCTTAACGTAATATTGTACGTCTCATTGTTGTTGTTGTTGTTGTTGTTGTTTTCGCTATTCTACATGTTACATTTCCATATAGCCATTGTGGTTGTTGTTCTCTTTTTAATTCATGTTTTTGTTTTCGCAAATTCTACACAACTTACAGCAACAATAACAGCAAGAATTTTCGCAGCAGCTTTATCTTCATGACTGAGCATGCTCTGTTTGTCTCAGCTTTCATGTTTCACTTTTCATTTTGTGTACGTTCTAATCAGAATTTTTTGCTCAATACTGTAATCAAACAGAGAGAAATATATGGCGAGAGTGTATCGTTTTTAAGAGAGTTAACACTCTTTGCATGTGCAGAAATGTTTGCTGTTGTAGTCATTATTATTGTTAGAGATCTCCAAAGCATTAATAAAAAAGTAGTGCCAAGTTGCTGAAAATAAACATTCCGTAAATAACAGGGTTGGGAGTTAATAATTAATAATAAAAGACAACAAATAATTAAAAATATGTAAAAATCATTAAAATGCTTCCAAAATGAATATAAAGAACAATGGGGTGATTTGAAGGCATATAAGACCCAATGTAGTTTTTGACTACGATTGCGTGGTGGTCTAAGTTTTAATATACGCCGAAAACGTTTACTTTCTAGTACTATCTGCAGAAAAGTGGACAAATATTCCGTAATTGATTACTGTATAAGAAATAATCTAGAAATTGTAAACATCTTTATTCCACGCAAATTAGTTACAGAGAAGTATGGAGAGGCTGGCTATTCAGCATTAACTCTTGAGTATTCCTAGACAACAATGTAACAATTCTGCTTCACGTAGCCTTCTATGTAAAAAATGGTCTTTAACACTCAAGATAATTTTTTGATGCAATTCCGACTCAGTTTGATACATTTCAAGAAACCAATCCACAAAGATACGCTGTTGCTGATAGTTGGTAGACACAAGTTCTTGTGTTAACGAAATTTCTAAACTTTAAGACCTAAAACTTTTTGCAAAATACGTTGTAATGCCATTTGTGGAATGGCCAATTCCAAAGATCGATGAAAATTTGACAAACTAGGGTTTTCCCCAACACTATTCGACTACAACAGCAATATTCTTGGTTGTTTTTGAGAGTCCTGTTGCACTTCAATTCGGTTCTTCATATTACAAGCTTGGCCCAATAGCTCTAAATTTTTCACAAGTTTCACATTTGTTGGCTAAGAAGATACTTGATAATGACCGAAAAATTTTTTTGGTTCGCGAGCTGTGACCGCGAAATTTTACTATTTTTGTAGAAAATTTTTTAATTTCAATGCGTTATTGAATCGTCTGTTCAATTTTTTAATGGCCTCAGTTTATTGTTCACGTGGCCACCGGTAGCTACGACGAGTTTCAAATAAAATCCTCGGACACCGTTTAGAAATTACCAAAACACTTAAACTTCACACTTATTCCGCCAGGTTATAGGAACCATTCGCCGAAGATCTTAAAGCGATCGTTCATAAGGATGGACATCAACAAAGGAAGTGTTCAACAGTTTTCTTCTCCTCAACTTTGACACAGTTTCAATAGTAGCCGTTGTAGCTCAAGCCCATTCTGCAGGCATGATTGTTAATCAACCAGTGAACGCTCAGCACAGCTATCAGTCTGAACACATCCGTAATCATAATCATAATCGAGTGCGTTTCAAGTTATTCACAACAACTCTTAAAATTGTGGGTTATTTTGAATGAAACATCTTATTGAAATACCTGTAGAACACGCTTTAAAAGTTCTGATAGTCAACTCTCGCCTATGAAACTGTTAGCCTGTTCAAATATTATATGTCGTGAACTCCTAGCACCATCACCACTGCTCCATTTTTTCTTCATCTCACAAACTGTTTTTCTAAGATGAATCTAGGATTAGGACTGCATTAGTAGCATTTTTTAAGTCTGGCCGCTTTAGTTGTAAAATGAAAATAGTATTGCATTTAACAACCTTTCTCTCTCGCTCTCTCTCTCTCTCTTTGCTTTGTCTTCTCTTCTGTTTTCACACGTACGTACTCACACGCTCTGTCCTGCATCGTCACATTTCTACTTGTTGTTCCCCTATGTCCCTTTGGATGGTATTCAAGCAGGTAGCTTGTGGTCTGGGCTCTATTATATTCATAGCTACTTTAACAATGTGATCGTCATCTTATTGCACTACGTACCCATACCACCTTAGCCTGTTTTCTCCCGTTTTGTTTGAGGTTGGTGGTACCTTCTTGTCAACTTCTACCTTGTCGTTTCTAACTTTGTCCTTGTGAGTTATTGCGGTAGTGCATCGAAGTATTTTCCTTCCGCCTTATGTTATGCATCTTTTGATTGTGCTTGGTTTGAGTTGTCTAGCACTCAAAACCATATATTATCACCGCTGTGACACAAGTTTCGTATATTTTTCCTTTAATTGCAATTGACACTTCAGGAACTCACAGAAATCCTGTTAGGCTGCGCCTTTTTAACCATGCTGTGTTTACTCTGTGTATAACGCTGTCGTCTAGCTGTCCATCATAATTTAGGACTGATCCGAGTTATTTCAATTTTATGTTGATGTTAACAGTTGCACTTCAAATACGAAGAAGCTCTTCGTTAAGGCAAATTTTTACCGATATCATTTGCCTTAAAGTGCTTTTATGATACATATCATGAACAATTTTGACGTACTGTTCAGGATTACATTTGGCTCTTAGGGACTTCCAAACTAGCTGTCTGGGTATCCTGTCAAAAGGCTTCTTCAAGTCAACAAAGACCATGTGCAATTTCTTTCTTTTTATAACAATATTTCGGATAGTCGATAATGCATCCATTGTTGTCTTTCTGGCTACGAATCCGCATTAATAATTTCTCATCATTCCTATAAGGAGCATAGGGCCTCAGTAAATTTCTTTACCGCCCTTACTTCAATTCAATTCCTTCCAATGCTATTTGCTTCGGCATGTGTGAGCAGGACGGCCCTTTCTTCTGTTCCCTTGCGGATTCCGGTCTATGGCAATTCTGGTGATATCGTTAGGTGGTCTTCCGAAGGTATGTCCAATCCGACGTAAGTTCGTCTTCTTATTTGATTCAAAAGGGGCTGTTGACCTGCCCTTTTCCAGAAAATATGGCTGATATTAGTTCTCAGCCAGTATATGCTAAGGATTTTAAGCAGACAACGGTTCACGGTATTACGTTTGCAGCGTTCCCAATGTCACAACTTAAAGACTGCAATCTTTGTATGCAAAGATAAAAATGATGAGTTCCAGATGGATCTGAGACAACAAAACGTTTAGCGGACTTTTTGTAATCGATTATATATACACTCATCCGAACCTCCGTTTGTGGTTATAATTGGTCCACATCCTCTATTTCGTTGATGACAATTGTAAATCGATCATGCTACTTACGTTGATACAAAGAGGTTTTGTTATTGTCGCCTTAATCTTTGAAACAGTTACTTTGGTTGTCAGCGTTAAGTTTCGTAGTTGCGATCCAAGATCGATTTGGCAACTGTGAACCAAAATACAAATATCGTATCAAGATTGTTTAAGCGATTTTGCAAACCCTGCCGCTACGAAGGACTTTTTCAAGGATCGTGTTCAAATCTATATTAAATATCAGTGGTGACGTGACACAACTTTGTCGAATATAAGTTCCAACTGTCACCGCTCTACTCAACAATTTGCCATGTTTCATTCTGCAGGAAAAATTTCGATATGAACCCTCAATAAGGAGTACGAGCTTCCGAGTTGGTTTAGGATATTTACGCTATTTTTCCTAAACGTGGCTTAACCACTCTTTCACATACACATCTTAAGACGTTAAACGCAAAGCTGACCAAGAAGAGAAATTAGTGGTGTAGTAGTTTTCGTGAATTTTTGCTGTGTGCGTTGAAGAGAAAAACGAAAAAGGTAAACAATGGCACAAACATGCTTTACTTATTATCTTGTCATTATCTGCCCATTTTTGTTCTGTTATATACATATGAGTATACGCTATCGATAATTCTCAGCCAAATAAGGCTCAAAAGAGCTTATCTGTTCAATTATGGTTGAAATGTAAGTTTGGCACCACGATAGTTTTCGCACTTTTGCCTTTGTACGTTGATATCAGAATTTAAATGGGATATGGCCCTTTTTGAAATCGACAAAAACGTACCATAATTGATTTCAGGTGTTCTGGGGTTTTATAAAATTTGAACCGTGACCACACTCTTCTTATTTCTTAAAAAAATATAAGCAAATTGTCTCAGTGTTTCCCTCTCTTCCAACACTACGAAATTGCTTAAGTTCTCTTTTTGCCTATTTACCTCGATTCCTTTCCACTTAATTCCTTTCACTAATGTTTTTCGTTTCATTGCTTTCTCTCTTTCACACACACGCTCTCTCTCACTCTCTATCTCTCTTTTAACATTCCTTTACGCAAACTCGTAAAAGTTTTCTTTTCTTTACTTTTGTTATACTCCACGGATATCCTATGTGGCATTATCCGTTTATTAGCTTTTCTTTGTATTGTAATGTTCTTGAGAGTTTGGAGAGAATGAAAATGCGTGTAGCGTTGTATGCGAGTGTGTGTGTGTGTGCGAGAATGTTTTTGAAAATAAATTTTTATTCTAAAACCGGCCGGCATGTTTGTTATTTTTTCTTTATTATTCCACTTTACCCCGTTATCCTTACAATTAATGTTGTTGTGTTGTTAAGGGTGCCTGTAGACGACAAACACACAAACAAACATTAGTATATATTTTGTTATAGAGATGATAATGATGATGATGACTATGACGATGATTTCTTTTCTTTACTAAATTTAAGCAGATTTTTTATTCCCTTTTCTTTGTGTTTTTGTTACTTTGTGGAGCGAAATAAGCTGTAAATGTGGAGACTGCCTTACGCACACCACTTTTACTAACACTTTCCTTCTCGCTCTCTCGTTGTCTTTGGGAAAAACGACCACTATGTCGTTGTCAGAGTTGGTTTCGTTGTATTAGTTTTAGCAGCCAGTCTTAGCTTAACCATTTGATTTATAAACAGAATTAACATAAAAAGATAATGCGGTGTTTATAGAGTGAGTGAGTAGGCACAGCGCCAATAGCTGTATGAGCAGAAAAAAACCCAGAGAGAGTTAAAGCGACATTAGAAATAACGATTTTTTATTGTATATTCCTTGTATTTGCCTTTATTTCTTTCTTGTTTGTACGATGGCCGACTGAGTCTTGGTAGTTGATAAAGGATTTCTTTCGTAGCAACTCCACAGTTTGTGGGAAGTTGCTTATGAGCACAGCAATAATTTTGTCAGAATTTGCGTTTACGATATGGTAGTCATAAGACTTGGAATTGTTTATTACACCGATAAAATATTGCCAACCGAGCTTTGATGGCATGTAGATAGTGGATGGTTGTGGGCATAAATCTTTCATTTTATTCATTAGGTAAATGCTTTTCTAATCAGGTTTGTTCGAAGTTACTTTAGAATGGATAGAGTGTGTTTGCTTTTAAGTAGAGCACGATTAGAGTTCAGTATTAATGGCAGTTAAACAAAATACAGCAAATCATTGTAGTACTTGAGAGTCAGTTGGTTGCTTTAAAGAGATTAGACAGAAGAGTAGTAAAGAAATCCTAAAAGTAATGCATGTGAGTTTTTTTAAATCTTCTTTCTTCCAGTCTATAAAGATATGTTAAAATTTCTACTTTGAGTCTTCGTTCTGCGAGAGATTTTAAACAAATTTTCCCCCGGTTGTAACAAACAATTGGTATAACGAATTGGTTTGCATGGTCTTTAGCACGTCTGTTCCTCTCTACATGAGTAAGGTGAAGCTACGGACGTTATTACGGGCCATTGCGGTATCCGTGCTATGACTTGTAGATGGGCAAATACTGACACTGATTATTGTAGGCTGAGACAATCGGACACCTCTATTATGAAATTTTCCTAGGCTTTCGGGCAGGAGGCATTGACTCTTAGGCAAGGTTGCTAAAAACCCGGGTTTTTTTTTAAAAGACCAACCCGTCGGGTTTTATTGGGTTTTATAACTGCTTCCAAATTTCGTTCAATTCGAAAATATTTTTTTATTTGTCAATTTTCGACTCTTGGCGGTATCAAGGCGGATCGGAGCAGACTGCAATTACTTTGTTTAAACCATGCCATCCCCCATTAAGATGTCTAGTAAAAGTGCTTATTGAACGCTGACAGATCCTGGGCAGAGGGAAATATTGCTTTATTGTTAGCCTCACCTGGCCTAGATTGGAATTCCTCTACTGTGGCTATCCTCATTGTACATTTCGGCAAGCACGTGAAAAGGTTGCGCTTACCGGCGAATGACTTCTGCCGAGGTTGTAGATCGATTGAGGAAGAGAAGAGTCTGGCCCAGTTTGCCAGTATCCGTTTCCAGCTAGACGTAGATTACTTACACTTGGCTCGATTTTTCTCGATAGCTTATCAAAACTATCGACTATTGATATCAGGTTAATAGTCTGGTTTCCGACTTAATTTACAGGATTATGCTTCTATGTGAGACCTCTGGATGACTGTCAAGACCTGTAAATCTGAACTTGGCGGCTAACACAGGGGTATCCCTCCATGTGTAGCTATCACAATGGCACGCTATGTGTACTCTAGAGTGCCTGGGCTCAACGAGGCCGCCACTAACCTAACTTAAGCTATTCATTATAAGAAAAACGGCTGGAATATAAAGACAAACGTAGTTAAGTTGTTCTTTTGCATTATAACGCTCGGCCTCATGTCGCAAAAGTTGCCAACTAATTGTTAGAAACGATCGACGGCCGCTTCTGCCGTTTTTTGCGAACACTGCTCTTTCTCACTATTGGCTGTTTTTACTGATACAATAACTTTTGACATGCCACTGAACCTCTTCTTTAGAAGATATATAAAACCCGGATGGGTTTAATTGGGTTACCCAGTGGGCTGCCAACCCTGCTCTGAGGTGAGTCTACGATCCAAACTCTAGCTTACCTGTCGTGTATTGACCTTACCGTTATCCTTCGGTTTTCCAAGGTCATCAGCTGGTTGTGATATGGGGATTGATTGGATCCTGGGAAGTGTATGACCTTCCTGTCTTTCTTCCAAATTGTTTTTACTTTTTTATTCTTTCTGACGATCTGGCTAGGGTGGGTACTTCACTCGATATTTTCGAACAGGAGCCTATCACTGGTATGCCGGTTAGGCTGATAATTCTCTGGACGATGTATGGCGAAATTTAATCTCGTTGGCAAGCTCTGCTAGATCTACCTCGACAAAAAGAGGTTTAAATACCGTTTTTCCCTAAGTCGCATGAATATCCATTGTACTATTGCAGTCCTCACGGGTCATTGCTTGATTGGGAGGCACGCCGATATCAGACGACGGAAGTTTTTGGGCTCCAATTTCTTGTCGCCTTTGACTGAAGGAAGGTCACCGCAACTGCGTGATTTATTTTGCAGTCAACATGGTTTCCTTTGGAGACAGTTTGATCCACGGGTTAGCTTCTATGCTTGTGGTATCACAATGGGCTAAATCTCGGGCCTCCTTTCCTGTAGGGGGTCTACCACCCCACCTAGCCCTATGTAAAATATGTAAGGATAATTGGACTGTTTGAAGGACTGATATGGGATATCAAATTGAACCAAATGGATACTAACTGATCTTGGCGATAGTGGGCTAACCTCCTACCTTAACTTTCACTACCAATAGCTGGTATTAGAGTTGCTAAACATGTTTTCGGGACTCGGTTTATACCACTTTGGATTAAAGAGAGTCTGTGTGAACTTCCCACAAATTTCTGGCTCATCTCCCCTGCTTTCCATTTAAAGCCTTATCTAACAAAGTTGAGCATACATTTTCTACTTTTTTGGCCTACTTTATAGCTTTTCTATTCAATAAATGCCCTCAAACAATTATTTTTATTAATTTTATTAATTTGTTTTTACAGTTCTTCTCACGTTTTCACCAACTTTAATCATTAAAATGTGAAAAATCATTGTTTTTCTGTTAAAAAGAGCATTTCCTGGTATCCATATCTGTTCTTTTAAATCCTTTGATATGTTCAAATAATTTATCACCTCCGTTGCCACTTATTCATGCATGTGTGTAGTGAGCGCGCTCTGCACATTAAAAAGGGATATCCAATTCAATATGGCAAAAGATGCATACATACACTCAAGTGTTAAACGATGCTAAAGCCCATCAATACCAAAAATAGTGGCTCGGTTCTCAATAAAAAACCATAAATCATGGTTTTGCAAAATGTAAAACATTGCGTTGCTCTTTATTTATATTTTTATTTATATTGTTGTTGGTGTTGTTGTTGTTTGTTTTTATAAAGTTATAATAGTATAACACCTATTCTTGTTTGTATTGTTGTTGTAGTAGTTGTTATTGAATCAATAAACAATATGTTGTTTCACTATAATTTTTTTATTAACAATGCCTGTGTTTTATTTGCTTTCTTTACTGAGTCCATTCATTCATTCATTTACGCATTGACCAACATTATGTGGATGAATATATTGTTGTTCTTGTTGTTGTTTTTTAAACATATTTTTCTTAAACCATTGGCCAATTTAAAATAGTTTGTTTTGCATCAAATGGTTATGAGCTACTCGGCAAAATAAAAGAGTAATGGTAATGCAGTGTCCTTGACTACGAAAAGAAATTGATGTGAAAATAACTGTTGGCTTCCTAAAATTCAAAATGGTAAAACAGTTATAGTAATGCAGTCTTCTTGGCTCCAAAAAGCACTCAACTCTTGGCTTTCAACAAGCTGATAATTGCTTATGAGCTACTCAAAAGGGTAATACGGCTAAGGTAGTGCAGTGTTACTGGCTACAAAAAATGATGTGGATATGACTGCTGGCTGCTGAAAATTCAGAAGGGCAAGATATTTATGATAATGCAGTATTCTTGGCTACAAAAAAGACTAGAATTGTACTCAACTGTTGGCTATCAAAAGTGATTTTAAACGCTCATAAACGAACCAGTGAACACTTATTTAATAACTCTGTTCTGGCTTCTGAAAATTCAAAAGGGTAATGCAGTGTTCTTGGCTGCAAAAGAACTCAACTGTTGGTTTCCAAGAGTGAATTTTGGCACTCGTAAGCACACAAGTTGACAATTGGCAAAGGGAAAAACAGAACAGTTAGGGTAATGCAGTTTTCTTGGCTACAAAAATGTTGGAAATTGTACTTTGTTGTTGGCTTTCGAAAATGAGTTATAACACTCATAAGCGAATAAGTTGACAATTGTTTTCCAAAGGGTAAAATAGATATGGTAGTGCAGTACTACTGGCTACAAAACTGAATAGAATTTGCGGTCAAGTGTTGGCTTCCGATAGTGAACTTTAACTCTCATAAGCGAACAAAGTGAACGAACTCTGTTTACGAGTTACTCAAAAGAATAAAACAGTTAAGGTAATGCAGTGTTTTTGGCTACTAAACGAAATTGATGTGAATATAACTGTTGTCTTTTGAAATTTGAAAAGGGTAAAACGGGTAAGGTAATGCAGTATTCTTGACTACTGTTACTAGTAGCTTGCGAAAGAGAATTTTAACACTAACAAGCGAAAAAACTGGCAATTTTTTATGAGCTACTGTAACTGTTGGCTTCTGCAAATTCTGTAGGGTAAATAAGTAATGGTAATGCAGCATTCTTGGCTCCAAAAAGCACTCAACTGTTAGCTTCTGAAAGCGAATTTTAGCACTCATAAGCGAACAAGCTGATAATTGCTTATGAGCTACTCAAAAGTGTAAAACAGTTAAGGTAATGCAGTGTTCTCACCTACACAACGGTTTGGATGGGTTCAAATCAAATGTCCATAAACACTAATTCTGCTATCCTCCTTCCCACAGCCTACTTTCCTAGTATAAGCACAATGCATTGCATGAGTAGGGGTCATCCCCTGAATGCTGGCCTTAATATTAAAAATAAAAATAAAAAATTATAATTTCAATTGGTGAACTGTTGATTTCGGAAAATGCCTTTAAAATCCCATAAACCAACAAGCTGGCTTATGGAATGGAATGGAGAATGTTATGCAGTCCTTCCATAAATAAAGGACACACGTAGGCCAGATGCTACGTTGTATTACTACAATGAAACATTCCCCTAAACCTTCCAGCAACTTTTCGAACTTCGTTTTCTGACAATTCAGAAGCCAAGTTGACTTCTCCTCTTACAAAAGCCGGACATGTGCTCAGTACTGAAGACTAGTTTCCTTTTCATCTTCGTACCTGCAACTTCGGGAGGTGATCGGCTAGGTATCCCAGCCCCAGGCATCTGGTAGTTCCCAGTATACAATATCTAGCAATAATTCCAACAACGACACTGTGTGTGCTTCTTCAGAAATTGAGCAGACGTTTCGTGCACTTTTGACCCAGCTTTAGCCAAATTTGCTAAGCTATCTTGCCCTTCTCCGAAGCTACTCAAATGGCGATGACGACATTTATTTTCTCATTGTAAATTCTAAGCCTACAAGTTTCCAATGGGATTCCTAAGGTGGAATATTCGCTTGAGGGTAATTTGCTTCCAAACAGCTATGTTGTTAAGTACCAGTATTGCCCTGGAGGTAAATGCACAACTGCTAAGGGCCTTTACAACTGATTGACTGTGCGAGAATTCAGAAACTCAACTGTTGGCTCTTGAAATGCTATTTTGCTGTCTTGTAAGCTAATAAACGGGTATGAGTAGTTCAATTTCTGCAGTATCTTAAAATTAAAGTAAATTTGATAGAGTTGGGAGTTGGTAATGCAGTATAATTTACATAGTGCTCTGTATGTGAATGCATAACTGCTAAAGGTTTTTACGACTGCTAATTGTCGGACAACTCAGACAGTCGACTGTTGACTCTTGAAACGGCTCTATTTAAGCGTACAAACGGATATACATCAATTTCCGTGTCTATCTTATTAAAATAGAGGCACATTTTATAGAGTTTGTAAGGCAGTATAATTTATAATTTATAATTATAATGAACAACTGCTGAGAGCCTTTACGACTGACTGACTGTCTGAGAATTCAGATACTCAACTAATGGATCTTGAAACGATATTTTACTGTTTTGTAAGCGAAAAAACGGGCATGAGTAGTTTAATTTCTGCCTTTATCTTAGCAAAATGGAAATAATTTTTATGGAGTTGGTAATGCAGTATAACTTACATAGTGCTCTGTATTGCTCTGAAACTGAATGCACGCACAACTGCTGAGGTACTTTACGATTGCTTAACTATCCAAGTACTCAGACTGTCAACTGCTAGCTCTTGAAATGGTATTTCACAGACTACAAAGCGGGCAAACAGACATGAGTAGTTTAATTTCTGCTTTTGGCTTAGTAAAATGAAAGCAAATTTTATAGAGTTGGTAATGCAGTATAACATACATAGGGCTCTGTATTGCTCGGGAAGTGAATGCACGCACAACTGCTGAGGTAGTTTACGATTGATTAACTGTCAGAGTACTCAGACTGTCGACTGTTAGCTCTTGAAATGGTATTTCACAGACTACAAAGCGGGCAAACAGACATGAGTAGTTTAATTTCTGCTTTTGGCTTAGTAAAATGAAAGCAAATCTTATAGAGTTGATAATGCAGTATAATTTATATATTTGTAGTATTTTGCGCATTAAAGACAATACAAAGAAAGATAAATAGAAGACCAACAGACTTTTAAAGTTTATCTTTCCAAGACAAAAAAATATATATATTATAGCGTCGGTAATGCAGAGTTACTTGCATAGTGAAGGTTTTGCCTGATCTTAAGTTAAGGCGCTATTTACGGTAGAAAATAATGCCGGCAATATAGCCACTGTTCATTCAAGGCGACAGAATTGTAGTTATAGGATCTTATCCTTCATACTGATTTCACAATGAGGATAACTGCGTACCATATTTGCAATTGTGTTGGTTTTAAGTAACAAACGAAAGTTTAATATGATAGATTACCATTTGGGTAATGCAGCTTAATGTTAGAAATATGTAGACATACCGCTTGTTTTACCCTAAATCTTATAGAATCTTTCGAAAGTCAGCAATTATCGTTTCAATTTTCCTTTTCACTGGTTATATGCAAAATATTGCTATCCCTTCCTCCCTCCTTTCCCGATTAACTCCGCCACCACCTGCTGTTCTGTTAAATATGATACATCCATTCATTATTATATGTGTATAAATATCATGAATGGTAATTAACATGTAATAAATACAGTATGAATATAACACAACTATGAACATACATACAAACATACATATATAAATGAAAATGTATGTGATACATGTATTGTTAATGATAAAGGTGTAATTAATTAAAATTAATATGAAAATAAAAATTTATAACAACAAATCATTGTTTTTAATATTTTTTTTTATTCCTCTGTTGTTTCTATGGTTGCTTGTTATAGTTTTTTTCTCTGTATTGCTGACCCCTTTAGGCCATATTTTGCATATGTTTTCTGCACAATGACGAGGTAACCGCAGCGTATGAGTAACGTTTAATTAAAAATTGTTTTTCAAAGTAATTTTTATATGCATTTATGCCATTAATATTTTTATTCTTTTTATTTTTAAATTTATTATTTTTTAAATTTTAAATCTATTAAATTAAATTAAATTTATTAATTTTAATATTTTGTGCCCTGTTTTAAAAGCTTATCACTATTTAAATAGGCCTTCAATTACAGCAAATTAAGTTTTTGTCATATTGGCGGCAGGTATAAAGTAAGCAAATGAGTAAGTTAGTTGTTGCTTTACAGAAAACTGTGTCCTTATTTCAAAACTGTATTAAAAATGTCTTTTATTTACTTTATAATTGACACTAAGAAATAGTTTCCATTTCTTGAGGTTCAACCAACAAAATAGGTTGACTGTACTAAGAGTATCCCTTCCCGCGTTGCTGGGAGCCTTTATGTTCAATACCTATTAAATGTATTCCTCACAAGAAAAATTTAAAGGAATGCACTAAAACTAATGATTTGTATTGAAAACCAAGTCATTTAGGTCAATTTCGATATTTAGTTATACAATTTTGTCCATATTTCAACTGATGATGAAGTTATTTAAACCAAACCCAAAAACCTCCACTATTACCGGTCCAAAGATATACAAAAAACAATATTTACTTTGTATAGCAGATGGCACTCCCACTTATCGAATTAAAAAAAAATTATTTGAAACAAATTTTGAAACTTTCACTATTACAGTTCTCTAGATATACAAAAATCAATATTTACTTTGAATTGCAGGTGCCACACCCACTTATTTAGTTTCGCCTATATCTCGACTGATGATGTACGAGGGCGGATTGATATTGAAGCTACCTAAGTAGGAAACAAACATTTTTTTTCAAAAACCATTCATATCTCAACATAGTCTCCCTTTAACTCAATACACTTAGTAAGACGATTTTCCAACTTTTTATACCATCTGAATAATACGATTTTGGGAACTCCTCAAAATACGCATTAGTTTCGGTAATCACTTCTTCGTTTGAGATGAATCTTTTTCCTGCGAGCCATTTTTTCAAGTTTGGAAACAGGAAGAGTCACTAGGGGCTAAGTCTGGACTATAAGGTGGATGATCAACCAATTCAAAGTGGATTTCTCGTAGTTTTAGCATCGTATCTAATGCTGTGTGAATCGGTGCATTGTCTTGAAGAAAGAGCACTTTTTTCTTGTTTACATGTGGTCGTTTTTCCTTGATTGCGTCAACCAATTGATCCAATAATGCACGATAATACTCTCCTGTGATTGTGGATCCCTTTTAAAGATAATCGAAGAGCAATATTCCGTGTGCATCCCAAAATACAGTGGCCATAACCTTGCCAGCCGATTTCGCTGTCTTCGCCTTCTTCGCAGCACTTCCACCAGCTTCCCCCATTGTTTCGATTGATTTTTGGTTTCAGGTGTGTTGTGGTGAACCCACGTTTCATCAACAGTTATTAATCTACGCCAAAAATCAGCAGGATTATGCTTTATCATGTCCAAATACAGCTGTGAAGTGATCTGTCGAACTCGTTTTTGTTCAACACTGAGCAAACGCGGCACCCATCTTGCCGATAGCTTTTTCATATGAAAATGTTCATGCAAAATGTTGAACACACGTTCATATGATATGTTTACCATTTCATCAATCTCACGGATTTTGACCCGGCGATCATTCATAACGATATCGAGGATTTTCTTGATATATTCTTCAGTAACCACCTCTTTTGGCCTTGTTGCAGTGCTTGTTCGGCCCCGTTTAAATTCAGCAAACCAATATTTTACCATATAATCTGACGGAGTAAATTCGCCGTAATCTTTATCAAGCTTTTCTTTTGTCTCTTTCGCCGTTTTGTCTTTCAAATAATAGTGTTTAATCACTACACGATATTCACTTTTTTCCATTTTCCAAGAAACACAAAAGTTGCTTACTTCAAACGACTACAACAAATAAACTAAGAGATAAATTTGGCTAAAATTTTAACAGCTGACGTTTGACAGATCGTAATTTCTAAGAAAGAAAAAGTTTTTGTGTTTGTGCTGCCATCTAGCGCTCGTAGATTGACTACGACCAAATTCATTATTTAGACCAAATTCAGAACCTTCCACTATTATCGTTCCAAAGATACACAAAAATCAATATTTTCTTTGTGTGCGAGGTACCACTCACACTTATCCAATTCAGCCCACTTTTTGACTGATGATTAGTATTGACCACAAAGTTATTTCGGTCAAATTTAAAAACACTCACTACTACCGTTTTAAAGATAGACATATAAATAAAAAAATTTATGGGTGTGGCACCGCCCAGTTGAACAAAAATGATCTGTAAAAATACTCCTTTCCAACGCATGAGTTGGTTTCTAAATCGTTTTAGTGGTTCTCGAGTTATAATATGACGAACATACAACAACTTGTTTTTATATTTTATTACAAAGAGGTTCACTTTAACGTCAATAACTCGCGAACCAATAGACCTACAGAAACCACATACACATAAAAACCTTGGTGTTGAATTCACTTTTCGTTTAAAGGACTACAAAATCAAATCGGTTTTCAGAGAATATCAATTACAACGGATTTTATAGCTTTTTTTATATACTCGTATATAGATGAGTAATTTGAAAGTATGTCTCTGAGACCACACTGCAAGAAAAAATTGTTTTTTTTTCTTACACAAATGGTTATGTCCACCGTGTATTTATACAAACTTTAAAGCAAAATAGAAAACAACTATAAAAGCAAGGAAGAAAAATATAATGGAAAACAACAGCAATATTACAAAGAAGAAAGAATAAAAACGAAAACAATAACATACAACAACAAAAAGCAATTAAAAAAAACACAATTAAGAAATGCATCAAATTAAGAAGAAATTTTAATCATTTTTTCTCCCACTGTATTTTTCAATTTATTTTCTCTCTACTTCTCTCTGTTTATTTTTTGCCTATACGTGTGAGCACGTATGTGTGAGATTAAAAGACAAAATTTGCTCAGAGTCGTGTTATGCCCCTGTATGGTTTAAAGAAAGCCTAAAAAGGTTTGAATGAGAAAGTAATGTTAATAAAACGGGTATTAAGTAAAACCTAAACCAGTAAAAACATCTAAACAGAAGAAAGAACGCTGTGGCTTAAGCAAACTGTGTAGTTGCGACAATTTAAAGCATTAGACACATAAGTGACAGCAAGCAGCTGACAGTCAACTATCAAAATTAGAATACATATGTTCGTTTTTTCGATTATTTTAACGGCAGCTTAGGCAACCACATTCGCTACCATGAAGTCGTGCTACCTGCCATCGTCTCTATAACGCATAACAATAAAAAACAAAGCTTCTCCTCTTATATAATTTAAGATTGGGATGTTTAGATGTAACAATAGCTATTAGGGATGTAAAGAAACTTCAGCGTTTAAATATTACTTACAAAATAAGGACGAACAAGGAGAAAGAGAGTGAAAAGTATGGCGCAATACTAACCCCAAGATAACTGGAAGAAAAGAAAAAGAAAGTATAATAGTTTTTTTGTTGTTTTCGCTGGAGTTTAAGCGTACAACTTTGATAATTAGAGTATATAACAGGGACATTGCTTTCGCGTAATACGGCAATTTTGCTTGTTCATGAATCCTGACCCAAATTGACCATAAAATGAAGGAAGTGCACGATGCACTTTCTTAATTAAGGATGAATTTTTATAATGAAATTCAATAATCTGCAAGCGTTTTTCGTTTGTAAGTCCATTCATGGTTAACGGTGGACAGTATATGTACGGCTCGTATGGCCTTTGCCAGAAATAAGTCTCGTTTGTAGGGAGCGACCCAAATCCGGATCTTTTTTACCTTAGGGATCTTGAATGAAAGACATTAAGGAAGTATGTCAACAGTATGGAGGTCAGCAGAAACTGAAATGATAGGTTTTATCCAATTCCGGACAACTCCGGCCTAGACGTAGGTTTGCGCACATACGACCATATTGTCTTCTTCCTTTCAATTTACCAACCAATATGACCATCAGTTTGGTTAGGAGGCCATAAATGACATATAAATTAAACACTTTTACCCCATCAAAGACAACCTTTTCTCCTATAAATCTCTAATGAAGCGCAAAATGTTGACCTTTTTTGGATTTCCTATAAAGTCGAGAAAAAAAAATACATTTCAAACGTTAGTAATGCAACGAATTTCCTTTTTTCCCATGCCATCCTTTTTTAACTCTTTTCCTCCTTGGCCTTGCTCATTAAAAAACAAATTATTTGTTCTCTCTCTCTGCTTCTTTTTCTATACCAACTCCAACGAGTATTTCTTTTATTCTGCAAAGCTCTTGTCATTTTCCCATAAGGAAATTGTTTATTTAAATTAAAATAAACCACTTGTAATGCTGTTTCTCCATAATTAATACTCTTTTTTTGAAAAACATCAAAGTTAATGAATTCATGTGAAAGAGGGGGTTGAAGAGTAACGAAAGTGACTTAAAAATTGTAAACAACGCCGTTACTACAAGTCCTTAACTTGAGCAATAAAAATGTGAATACGGGGAGCCCATTAATAGCTGGGTATTATGATGACATTTAAAGAGTTTTTCTTACTCTCTTACTGAAACAAACCGTTTTTTGTTTTTGTTTTTTTATAGTAACAGTAACAGCCTAAAAGTATGCTGTAGAAAGAAATATTAAAAAACCAAGTGCAATTGCATTCTAAAGCAATGCATTGGTTAACAGTTGTTTGTTATTATTTTTCTTGTTGTTGTTGTAGATGCTGTATGTGTTTAAGTATTTATAAAAACAACAAAAACAACAATAAAGGCAAAGTAAGTAAATGACTGTTAGTCGAGTTAAAAGTCAAAGTAATTAACAAATCCAGAGAGAAGTACGTTCCTTTACTGAGAAGGTTTATTTTTTTCTTTTCGTTTTCCCCTATTGAAAATAGAAAAACAGCAATAGCAACAACCAACACAAGAGGGAAAATATCAAAGGGTTATAGATAAAGCAATAGAACAGCAATTACAACAACAATAAGAGTTTTGAAAGTAATATGGCTGTTATGGCATAAAAACAGTTACAAGTCAATTGAAAAAAAAAACTTTTTTTTAACATTCAATTGCAACTGAAAGAGAAAGAATTAAAAAAGTAAATTAGAATAGATAAGAGAAAATAGAAATCAAAGCAAAGTAACAACATGAAACTATTCAAGCACATTCCCTCTTACACACCCTCTGATAACATAACTACTTCGGCTATAGAAATAAAAAGGTGCTTTATTGCAAATCTTTCATTATATGAATATCCCTTTGAGTAATTGCGGGCCTATTCAGAAGTCATAACTAATCACATGGAAACAAACATTGAAATATTGGAGCTAAAAGACTAATGTCTTCGGTATCTGTAATGCGCAACCTAGTGTTACGTTTTAGCCTTTTTAAAACGTTTGATTTCTTTTAAATTGCGTTAAATAAAATAAATGACATGAATTTATTGTTTTACTTTATATAGTCCTTTAATTTCCACAACTTAACTCCATACGCCATGCCCATCTTATTTAACTTCTACTTAATACTTAAACTTAATTGTGATTTCGAATGTTTAATGATAAAAAAATGCTTCAACTTCTCTTCAGACAACTCCATCTAAAAAGATAAGGAAAGACGCCCCCCTGAACCTTCTCGCATACCTCTGGCGATGATGACAAACATCATCGCCACCTACTGGGAAAAAATTACAATGCTAAAGTAAAGACCACCACCAATTAGTAAGGATCTTCACCACTACACAAAAAAAATCATATGGAGGAAGCTACAGCGGATTAATCATCTACTTAGAATAATCATCTACTTATCAAATTGATTAAAGAAACTGAAACAAAGCAAATTGATGCTTTGTGGAAAACCAATATGCTCCCTAGAGGAGTGACGGAGAAAAAAAATATTAATTCAAATAAAAAGTTTAATACCCAACATCGAATTTGGCAACATCTTTCAATAGGCAATTGCTAACTCTGTTAATAACACAATAAGTACGGCATTGATAGAGTGATCCTTGTGTCGACACAAAATAATAGAATAACTTCCGCAATAAAGTTTGTAGCTATAAATGTGCAGATGTTAGTGCATCCTTCTTTTCAGGCAAATCTACACAGTTTCTAATGACCGTCTATAATTGATCAAAATAGTGTGCCCGAGGTAATGCTTATACCTGCTTATTTAGATTGAACGATCGATTAACTTCCTTAATTTTTTTTCTCCATCACTCCTCTAGAGAGCTTTTCACAAAGTACCGATTGCTTTGTTTTAAATTCCTTAATCAAGTTGATTTATTTAATCTACTGTAGCTTGCCTCCATATAATTCTGTATAGTGTTGAAGATCCTTGTTAAGTGATGGTAATGATTCTTACTTGGCATTATAATTTTTCCCTAGTAGGTGGTCTCTTTATTAAGCACTCATAGCCGCATTTAAAATTCTTTTTCGTCAAGTTCTTTTGGGTCGCTTGTTTCGTATGTCTTCACTCTACACCGCGCCACCGCCTGACATATTGCCTTAGTGTCTTCCATGTAAAATTCTTAGTTAGTTACGAAGGGTAGCCAGATACTGGTCCAGCTGACTTGGGTCCAATATTGATGCCACTGTGATGCCCAAAATAGGTATCGTACAGGCGAACCTACATGTGCTCATCCCAGACGCATGCACAAAAGAAGAAATCCCACTGATACTCACATCAGCCAGGTCCGATATGGCATGTAGAAAGGGTCAACCAAGGAAAGCAGTCCTAATATCCGAAAGATTTGGACACTGGCACAAGAAATGCTCAACAGTCTCCTCCTCCTCCTAACCCTGACAACTACTACAGTAGTCATTAAATGGTAGAGCTAATCTCTTAGCGTGCGCACCAGTCACTTACTGCTCAGCCACAGAATTCGCAGCCTATGCCACGGCATCCTTGTGATAGATTCTGTCTCGATACAGAGCACGTGGATTCATCGTTCCACCGCAATTGTGCCTTGCCAAACATTTATCGTAGAACCAGAAGTCTGCAAGAAGAAAATGGCATCCCAACCAAGTGATCAATCTCCTCTTTGCCGTGGAGAAAGCCCACTCTTGCGAGTTCATCTGTCACACAGTTCCCCCGTGTGTCAGAGTGACCCTTTACCCAGATAATCTCGTTCAGAGATGCACTCTCCATAACTTCGGAAAGTGCATTGGACGGTAGTTTTCAGGGTTACTAGATTTACCCTTTTTAGGGATTGGCGTTACATTGGCAATTTCTCCAGCAAGATGGAAAAACACCCGCACGATAAGACGCACTAAAAAGATTAGCAAATGGACGCGCAAGTGTCGAAGAGCATTGCTTCAGGACCAGCGCTGGAATGCCATCCGGCTCAGAGGACTTATTATCGTCGAGATTTGCAAGCACCTTTTTAACTGGGGTCGAAAGAATATACTAGGCATAGTCACTGATACTCTTTTAAGTTCGGGCAGTAGTTGAATGCTCTCCGGCAAGTTTGAATTACCTGCAAACATTTCAGCCAGTAGGTTTGCCTTATCAACCGGGTTAGTGAATATTGGGTTATCCTTTATAAGTAATGGAACGGAACTAGCGCTGTTTTTAAGCCTTTTAATGAATGACCAAAAGCTCTCATAATCGTACTTGCGTACCATTGGTCCTACAAAAACCGTATATACTTAAAAGTCTTGGTATTGCATTCAACTTTCGTTTAAGAGCTTGCAAAATAAAATCGGTTGGCGCATTTCAGAGAACATCAGTTAAATTTTACAGTCCTCCTTTATAAGGGGTGTTTTTTATAAAGGTATAGAACTTTAAGTTGCAATAAAACAACGAGGGATTATTCGACTGACATGAATTTTATTTATCCGAAAGATAAACTTGTGGCATTACATTTTAAATATGATTTCTGGCATATTTCTGGCGACTAGCGTATATGTAGTCCAATCTGGACGTCTAATTTTCGATGACTTTTTCCAACATTTGTGGCCGTATATCGGCAATAACACGGCGAATGTTGTCTTCCAAATGGTCAAGCGTTTGTGGCTTTACCGCATAGATCAATGACTTTACATAGCCCCACAGAAAGTAGTCTAGCGGTGTTAAATCACAAGATCTTGGAGGCCAATTCACAGGTCCAAAACGTAAAATTAGGCGGTCACCAAACGTGTCTTTCAATAAATCTATTGTGGCACGAGCTGAGTGACATGTTGCGCCGTCTTGTTGAATCTACATCTCCTGGGCATCATGGTAATTCAATTCAGGAATGAAAAAGTTAGTAATCATGACTCTATACCGATCACTATTGACTGTAACGTTCTGGCCACCATCGTTTGTGAAAAAGTACGGACCAATGATTCCATATAGCGCATAAAGCGCATCAAACAGTCAGTTTTTCTGGATGTAACGGTGTTTCCACATACACTTGAGGATTACCTTCACTCCTTCACAAAATTCGCTTATGAAAATCGGGAACAACGGTAATCTCGTTTTGGGCCCATTCAACGAATCTACGCCGGGCGTGAGTCTATTCATGATGAATTGCCAAACCAAACTGAGAACAAATCACTTGACAGCTGTTAAATCGGTCGCCATCTTGAAAAGTAATGCCAACTTAAAGTTCTATGCCTCTATAAAAAACACGCCTTATATATAGATTTCCCTTTAAGAAATCTGACAATCCAAAAATACATTCATATACGAGTATATCAGGGCAGCAGAAAGCAATATATTTCGCCTACAACATTTGCTGCTCGAAGCTTTGCTACATTTAATGAAAACCGAATAAATGTTTTATCTTAATTTAAAAAGTAATAAAATATATAAAAAATGTTTTTAAGGCCTTACTATTATCGTAGCTAAAGCAGCTGTTTTTCCTTAAGAGACCCGCTCGATTGATAGTCTAACAACTGCTGCTGCAATACGGACAGAAAGAGCTATTGTTTGTTTTAGATTTTACATTCAAACACAGAGTCAAAAATGAAAAATTAGGAAAAACATATTATAATGAAGGGCTAAGTACGTGTATGTATGTATGATTTGAATCTGTAACCCCTAAGATAAGGCAAACACGTCAATCTTAGGGGAGAGACTCATAGGCAGCCTAAAGAAAATTGACTTTTTCTTAAATCCTTAATATTTTCATTTTTTTTTTTGTTTCCTAATAAAATAATGAAAAAAAGTGTTTGAAAACAAAAGAATAAATTTGTGCAACATGTGCTAACAGCAGTGTATAAAAAAGTTAGTCATTTATAGGCAAGAGTAGGGCAAGTCAAAAGGGAAATGGGGAAGAGGAAGGCAGGGCTTTTGTATTCATCTCATAGGTTTTTATTTTATTTGTGTTTAATTTTGATTTTAATTTGAAGTAAAATATTTACATAATCACTTTATGACATTATGTTACCTTAAATACACATTTATTCTCTCTCTCTCTCTCTCTTTCGCTCTCTGATATTTGTATAAATCACTCTCTGTTTCTCCCTAGACTACACATACACACGTACAAATAAATTATAAACTTTTGCCATTAAACTTCATTCATTTTTGTTGAAGGCAAGTAAGCACAACATACGTTCGTTCGTTCCTTGATTTCTTTTCATTTATTGATTTACTGTTATACTGTATATGGGGATACATATGTTATGTATATGTGTGTGTATAAGTACTACTCTTTATACTCTTGTTTAATTTCTCTGTACGTGATATACTGTGTGTATATACAGACACATTTTATAAACGAGTGTGAATATTTTTTATTTAGTTTTAATGAAAATTTATGAACATTTTAAAAAATTATGATGATTTTTTATCTCTTTCTCTCTGTTCTCTTTTTGCCTTTTTTTCCTGTTCATCATTCTGATTTTAATTCATCTTTTTATTGTTTTTGTTGTTGTTGTTGTTGCTATTGTAAGTGTTGTATATATTTTTCTTCTAATGTATGCAACATATGCTGCTACTGGTACTGCTACCGTTGTTCTTGTCAGTTATAAACGTCTGTCTGGTAACATCTTTCTCTGTGTGGATCTAAAAAATACATACAAGTACTCACACACATAGGAATATTTATGTCTTACAATTGTGTTGCAAAAAACAGCAGTAATATTAGTTCTCTGGTTGATTTTATTGAAAAGAGAAATAAATTTCAAATGAACTGATTTAATGTAAAACAACATCCGAAATATAGGCCTTAAATACGAAAAACATTCGAAAATATGCTCTTAAAACTGATGTATGCAAAAAAATGCAAAAATATGCTCTAACAAATTAATGCCAAAATTCATAAAAGTTCACGAAACAAATGAATATCGTACATCCGACCTGATTGGTTGCATGAGAAAAAACAAGCAATTACATATTTCTAGTTTCCAGGGTTATTGTGTTAAGAAAAATAGCAGTAATATTTGTTCACTGTACAACGAAATTCAAATATACCCAAAAAAGTTAAAATTCTCTTCAAATACGAAAGAATTCGAAAATATGCTCTTAAAGCTGATATATGCAAAAAAAGCTTTTATGAGAAAAATATGCAAAAATATGCTCTACAAATTAATGCCAAAATTCATAAAAGTTCACGAAACGAATAAATATCATACATCCGACCTGATTGGTTGCATGAGAAAAAACAAGCAATTACATATTTCTAGTTTCCAGGGTTATTGTGTTAAGAAAAATAGCAGTAATATTTGTTCACTGGTTGATTTTAAAGAAAAGCATTTCTCATGAACTTATTCAATGTAAAACGAAATGCAAAAATACACTAAAAAGTTAAAATTCTCTTCAAATACGAAAGAATTCAAAAACATGCTCTTAAAACTGATATATGCAAAAAAATGCTGTTATAAGCAAAATATGCAAAAATATGCTTTAACAAATTAGTGCCAAAATTCATAAAAGTTCACGAAACGAATAAATATGGTACATCCGATCTGATTGGTTGCATGAGAAAAAATGTGCAATTGCATATTTCTGATTTCCCTGGTTACAAGCTCCTTTCACCAATCGAATAATTTGTCAAGACCGTTTCGATAAAAATCTCCACGTCTGATATTGAAGAATTTGTTGAACCAGTTTTTAAAGTTCTCTTCACTTCATTACTCTGAAGGTAATGTCCCTAATTGATTAGACAGCGAGGGTGATCATCGTTGCAAAGGGGAATACGGGACTTCCTACTTGAGCTCTTGGAATGCGGCTTTGATGTAAAGGAGAATGGAGAATGGTCTTATACATGGGATTTTTTCCGACAAATATCCTCTTTAACACAGTTTGGCTGGTTAATATGGAGTATATGGTACATATGATTCAACAATAAGCAGTAAAGAGAGAGATCCGTCGGTGTAAGGTTTATACCTCCCATTCAAACTCTTAGAGTGCGACTTTGAAGACTTGTAAAACCTCTTTCATGTAGTGTAGCATGGCTATGTATCGCTTCTTGCTGTTGGTACACCATCCTCACTCAGTGCAACCAAACGCAGAAATTTGTGTATTTCCAAGAGCCACTTACTACCTTTTTTGATTCATATTTATGTATAGGTACCACTTCGCATCTTCCGTGACAGTGCGGCACAAAAAATCTTGTCTGGAAATTGCTATTTTTAAGACATTTCGGTTGGACTTACAAAAATATAGACAGAGTTACAAGAAAAGAAACAGATGCTTAAAGGAAAACTGCTTTGGCTTCCCTCTTATCTTAATCCATACCTATCGTATGCGATTGCACAGTTGTTGGGAAAGTCCAAAAATATTGCAATCAATCTTCTCACCAATGCGCAAGTAAAAAAAATGTAAAATCTATCACAGCCTAGCTTTGTGTTTCGCCAAACTATTCGCAATCACATTTTCCTCATTGGTCTCATGTGCGCTAATCCGCACAACGATAGTGTTAGAAAGCGCTGCTATCGAATCTAACATCGGCCGATATACCTGAACCGCACTAATGTGGTCAACTTAAACGAAAGGTACTCACTTCAGTTCGAACACCATTACATAAAGATTGAATTTGTGAATTGGCAGTTAAAAAAGTTGAATGAAAACAACGAAATTTTCAACAAAATCATCTTTAGTGATGAGTCCCATTTTGAATTAGGCGATTATGTAAACAAACAAAATAGTTGCGTATGGAGCTCACAAATTCCACAAACAGTCACAAACCATTACGTCCAAAGAAGGTGACCGTATGGTGCGGTTTGTGGTTAGGCGGCACCATCGGCCCGTATTTTTTCTAAAGTGAGCAAGGAAATGCCGTCACTGTGAATTCTCTCCATGATAACCAATTTTTTGTGGCGACTATTGGCTAATGTTGACATCAGTGACCTTTGGTTTCAGCAGGACGACGCCACAAGCCACATAGCCAGCCAAACAATTCAATTATTGCAGGAATAATTATCGATTTGGCGCTGTCAATTGGCCACCTCGTCTTTGTGATTTAACACCTCTGGATTATTTTCTCTGGATTATTTCTTTGAAAGATAGAGTTTACGTGAACAAACCACAACCAACTGACACTCTGAAAGATGAAATTCCGCGCTGCATTGACGAGATAAGCGAAGCTTTGTTACAAAATGTGGTTCAAAATTTTACGAAAAGAGCGGACTTCTGCCGACGTGCTAGAGGTGGACATTTGTCCGACATCATATTCCATTATTACTTCCCATATTTCTATTTTATATTGGTATGAATAAAACTGAGCTTGAAAAAAAAAAATGTGTTTTTAAGCCAATTTACTTTCTAAATACAAATTTGCCCACCCTTTATATAAATATTTATAGCAAAGTACTCGTACACGTCTTCCGAAAGGGGAGGAATATCCAATTAGATGAGAAATCTGCCACCGAAAAAGATTCGCTAAATGCAATAATCCGAAAGACTAGGATAATATTAAACAGACAAAAGCGTAGACACAAAGTGTTACAAATATGATATGTAATTACTTTGGACTTTGCAATTTCTTCGATCAGTACCAGCAACTGCAAAGATATTGTTACGTTTTAAAGTTTTTAAAACGTTTGAGTTCGTTTAAATTGCGTTAAAATAAAATTAAACCACTTTGTTGTTGTTACAATTCTATTTATTCCACTATAACTTTTATAGACTATGTCTTAATACGGCAAATACGCTTATACTACACTTTTTATTTACGCCTGAACGCGACTTTACTTATTGACCGCCAAACGATTACTAACTAACTAACCGCAATGCGCCATCTTTTTATAGTATTTAAGCATTTGTTTTGAACGTTATAGTACAGACACGAATTTTCGATTTATTTACGTTAATTCAAATGGTGTAAAATAACTTTATAAACACAAAGGCGAATCGGATAGGCAACTCCGTCAGACATGCGGATGGTAGCACTCTTAATTGGTAGAGGTAATTTTGGCAGTTATAGCTAAAATCTCATAAAAATTCCATGATGTGGTGAATTTTGTCTTCAGCATTTTCATTTTCGTAAAAATATTCTTGCATAATCCAGTGACAACTATGAAGCTACATTGCAAGTTTGGAAGCTGTAGAAGAGAAGGAGGAAACAATCGTTTTACTATTCTTGCGTGCATACGCAAGCACTTTCTATTTTTCAAAGCTCTCGAATTAAGGACTGAATGTGGCTCTTCCTTTTGTTTTCTTCATTCTACTTTTTTACAACATTAACCATTTCTTTACTTTCCTTATTTCATTGATCGCATTTCCATTTCATCTCTCTGCTCTATCTCTGCTCAGCGTTTAATCACACTGGCTGTCCAAAAATGCTATTCACACTACTTTCGTTTGACTTATCAGACACGATTTTTTTCACATCACAACACTGCTATATTTATTAACATTTCTGTTCCTATGTGGTAACAGACCTAAATGTTACTGATGATGATTTTTAAAAAATTTAAATCTTTTTTTTGTCCTGTCTTCTGCCGTTTCCATTATCTTAGTGTTGGTTTATGAAAATCGTACAGAATAAATTTGTATATTTTTTTTAATTTTATGCCTAAATAAAATATTAATGAAACACAAGGTGTTCCTGTGTTTCCTTTAGACACTTTTTCTCTCTTTCCCTGCTTCCTTGCATATGTTCCATGTAAGCTCGGTGCTGGCAAATTCAATATTTTTCTCATACGACGTTATCGCTTTTTAACACAACTTCCTCTAAATGATTTTGTGGCTTTCTATGATTAAAGTCCCCCAACCAAAAAGAAAAAAAAACAAGAATTTTGCTTAAATCATGGTTTTAAAAACAAAAATTTATTTATGATTTTAATAAAATAATTGTAATGATTTTAAAGTATAATATTATTAAAGGATATGAGAAATTAAATAAGAATTTGGCAAATAATTGATTTTAATTGTGAAAGGTGGGAAGGAGGGCATAAAGTAAAGGGGAAATGTACTAGAATTTACTAAAGTATATGTAAGAGCTTTTTTTGAAATAGACCAGAAGTCTTTATAAAGGGTCCGCCAAATAATTTTTTTTTTTTTTTTGAAAATCCTATAAAAAAAAAACTACTGAATATTTTCTCAAATTTCTTTTTTTTTTATTTGAAAGTACAACCCTTCCGGTTAATAATGGAAAATGATTTCATTCAAATGGCTGCCTCGACTGGCCATGCAGTAGCCTACACGATCGTTCTAATTTTTAAGCACATTATCGATTGTGTGCAGCTGTATTTCACCAATGGCTTCACGAACATTGTACTTTAAAGCATCAATTGTCTCTGGCTTGTTGGCGTAACACTTATTTTTGACGGCACCCCACAAATAATAGTCCAACGGTGTCAAATTGCAGCTCCGAGGTGGCCAAACGACATCAGCTCTGCGGCTGATAATGCGAATTTCAAAAACAGGGCGCAAAACATCGAGTGTAGCTTCGGCTGTGTGGTACGTAGCGCCGTCCTGTTGAAACAAAATGTTGCTAATATCCTCCTCTTCAATTTTTGTGAACAAAAATTCGTTCAACATGGCCCGATAACGATCGCCATTGACTGCAACGGCCACTCCTTGCTCATTTTCGAAGAAAAATGGCCCAATTATGCCTCTGGACCAAAATCCGCACCAAATAGTGACTCGTCTTGGGTGTATCGGCCTTTCAATGTATGCGTGCGGGTTTTCTGTGCCCCAAATGCGACAATTTTGCTTTTTTACATACCCGCCAAGATCAAAATGAGCTTCATCTGAAAAGATGATTTTTTTTGGCAAAATCGGCATCTTCTGTAAGTCGATCGCAGGCCCAGATTCCCAGCGTCGTTCAAGCGTATACACAACCATATTCCTTCAGCGGAAGGATAAAACTAATTATCTGTCGAATTAGACATGAGCTACGAGTAAGTGTTACCATTCACGAAATAAGCACTAGTTGAAAAAAAAACGTTAGATGGCGGACCCATTATTTTATCATAACTTGAAAACGACTTCACCGATTTACATGCAATTACCACCATATGTTTATATTGCTGTTGTTATATGTCTATATTTGTGGAAGCCAAACTCATACCGTCTATTGTAAGCGTTTAAAACTGATCATAGAAGGTCTATAGCCTATGAAATTGTACTGTTTGGGTTTCCGAATAAACAATGTACAATGGACCAGTTTAAACAAAGTGATTCACGAGTCGTCTCTTCTTACCAGCTGTTCATTTTATACAAAACAAAAAATTTGGATCACAAGAGACCAGGTGTGGTTTTGCTAAGAGTTTTATGACATGATCTACATCTGGGCCTTAGTGATATACACAATAACACCATGAATAAATAAGGCAGCTTACAGAGACTCTCCACTAAGCTATCGCCGCCTAAGTAATAATGTTCCGACAATATCGGTATATATCCATAGTGTCATTTTCAACGAAAGACCCCATGTCTTACCCTAGGAGAAGCGACTTGCACATACCGTTATCGTCTTATTCTGGACGGCAACAATGTTTGAGTTCCAACTAAGCCTCCTATCTAGAATGACACCGAGATACTTAACCTCCTTAGAAAAGTTAATGGTGGTACCTATAAAAGAAATACGGTCACATGATAGCTTGTATCTTCTAGTAAATGGTACAACAAGAGGTATTCACCGACAGCCTTTCCTGAGTGCAAAAATTTGGTACCCCGCCCAGTGCCGTCCTCATAAGATCTCACAACGTACTCTCGTATTACCCACGGACCGTTGTAAAGAGATCATTAGTATAACCAATTAGCCATAAACTACTACCGTCCATTACAATTTAGAAAGTCCTCTACCCTGAGGCCTGTATTTTGAAGCCATGACAGTGAATTCCTTCCCATCAAAAGACAAGCTGATGATTCTATTTCTAAGCATGGAACCGATTTAATCATTAGTTGAATTCTTCATCCTTTTCGTTCCAATGACCTACCAATGAAAACAAAGCATGTATCGTTAAAGGCGCCCTGAATATCCAAGAAGGTAGAAAGAGCCACTTTCTTATCCCAGAATGACATTATCATCGAACCCCCATCACTTACACAAGCTGACTCGGTTGCAGAGGGCGTTCCACAAGGTACTTTTTAAAGTTTTGTTATTGATCTTACAACGTACTCTCAGATTACCCACTTACCGTTGTAAAGAGATCGTTAATATAACCAATCAAGCCATCAACTACTACCGTCCATTACAATTTAGAAAGTCCTCTACCCTGAGGCCCATCAAAAGACAAGCTGATGATTCTATTTCTAAGCATGGAACCGATTTAATCATTAGTTGAATTCTTCATCCTTTTCGTTCCAATAATCTACCAGTGTAGACGAAGCCTGTATCGTTAAAGGCGCCCTGAATATCCAAGAAGGTAGAAAGAGCCACTTTCTTATCACAGAATGACACCATAATCGAACCCCCGTCACTTACGCAAGCTGACACGGTTACAAAGGGCATTCCGCAAGGTGCATTTTAAAGTTTTGTTACTGATCTCACAACGTACTCTCATATTACCCACGGACTGTTGTAAAGAGATCATTGGTATAATCAATCAAGCCATCAACTACTACCGTCCAGTACAATTTAGAAAGTCCTCTACCCTGAGGCCTGTATTTTGAATTCCTTCCCATCAAAAGACGAGCTGATGATTCTACTCCTAAGAATGGAACAGATTTAATCATTAGTTGAATTCTTCATCCTTTTCGTTCCAATAACCTACCAATGAAGACAAAGGCTGTATCGTTAAAGGCGCCCTGAATATCCAAGAAGGTAGAAAGAGCCATTTTCTTATCACAGAATGACACCATCATCGAACCCCCGTCACTTACGCAAGCTGACACGGTTGCAAAGGGCGTTCCGCAAGGTACATTTTAAAGTTTTGTTACTGATCTTACAACGTACTCTCGTATTACTCACGTAACGTTGTAAAGAGATCATTAGTATAACCAATTAGCCATAAACTACTACCGTCCATTACAATTTAGAAAGTCCTCTACCCTGAGGCCTGTATTTTGAATTCCTTCCCATCAAAAGACGAGCTGATGACTCTACTCCTAAGCATGGAACCGATTTAATCATTAGTTAAATTCTTCAACCTTTTCGTTCTAATAACCTACCAATGGAGACAAAGCCTGTATCGTTAAAGGCGTCCTGAATAACCAAGAAGGTACAAAGAGCCACTTTCTTATCACAGAATGACACCATCATCGAACCCCCATCACTTACGTAAACAGACTCGGTTGCAGAGGGCGTTCCACAAGGTACATTTTAAAGTTTTGTTACTGATCTCACAACGTACTCTCGTATTACCCACGGACTGTTATAAAGAGATCATTGGTATAATCAATCAAGCCATCAACTACTACCGTCCAGTACAATTTAGAAAGTCCTCTAACCTGAGGCCTGTATTTTGACGCCATGACAGTGAATTCCTCCCCATTAAAAGACAAGCTGATGATTCTATTTCTAAGCATGGAACCGATTTAATCATTAGTTGAATTCTTCATCCTTTTCGTTCCAATAACCTAACAATTAAAACAAAGCCTGTATCGTTAAAGGCGCCCTGAATAACCAAGAAGGTACAAAGAGCCACTTTCTTATCACAGAATCACACCATCATGGGACCCCCATCACTCACGCAAACTGACTCGGTTGCAGAGGGCGTTCCACAAGGTACATTTTAAAGTTTTGCTATTGATCTTACAACGTACTCTCGTATTACCCACGGACCTTTGTAAAGAGATCATTAGTATAACCAATCAAGCCATCAACTACTACCGTCCATACAATTTAGAAAGTCCTCTACCCTGAGGCCTGTTTTTTGAATTCCTTCCCACCAAAAGACGAGCTGATGATTCTACGCCTAAGCATGGAACCGATTTAATCATTAGCTGAATTCTTCATCCTTTTCGTTCCAATAACCTACCAATGGAGACAAAGCCTGTATCGTTACAGACGCCCTGAATATCCAAGAAGGTAGAAAGATCCAACCCCCGTCACTTACGCAAGCTGACTAGGTTACAGAGGGCGTTCCACAAGGTACATATTAAAGTTTTGTTACTGACTTGGAACAACAACTGAATATTCGGTCTTTGTCTCAACGGAGACTGTTATCTTTACCCTGGAGCACTGAACTCAAATGCATAAAGTCATTAGAGCAATTAGTTTATAGTTTTTTACTCACTTCTCTTGGGAGGAGTATATGGCTGCTACAACGCATCTTTGCCTTGTATCTGGATCTCCTTAAAATAATTCACAAATATTTTTTCATATCTGCAGGGGTCACTCAATTATTCTAACTTTGTTTTTACAAGTATTTTTAAAATCGTTTATAACGGGAAATAATTTCCCCCAATCGTTGTGTTTACAATTTCATATTTTCCTTTACAATTTTAATATAAAAATTTCAACACTCCTTGGGATACTTTAAAAAAAAAAACGCACACAATACACTTTTATTGGATGCCAAAGATAAACATGATTACTTTCAAATCAAATATAAATTCCAAATTCCATTTTAAAAATAAAAAATAAATAAAATAAAAAATATTGTTTCTGTATTTCATTGGTTGGCCATTATGAAATAGCGGGTATTCTTTCGAATTCTTTTGGAATTATTGCCAAAATAATTGTTTCAGTTTCAGCAATGACTAAATAAACAATCACTTAAACTCGGCCAGTGGTCTGGTTATTAAGAAAACTATGGTGGTGGCATAGACGATTATTATTTTGTTTCACACATGATTTGTTTTGTGTTTACATAGAATTTAAAAAAATATTTTTGATAAAATTCTGTTAATAAATTTATGGTATTTTATGAAAAACAAAGAAATGTTTTTCCGGTTCTATAGAGTTGTTTATGTCATACGAGGCAGAAGGAAAGAATCGAAAATTATTTTTTGGACCACCAAAAGTTATTACTGTAAGCCTATGCGTTGATTCCAATAGTTTGTGAACTGCAAAAAATGAGATTTAACCCCACGATTACCAGCAATTTTCATCGCAAGTTTTTCGTCAAGTGATCCCAAAATGCGTTGGAAAGTCTGTCATTCTACACAGGTTGGATCTGTACTTTGACAGGAGTTAAATTTCTGTACCGGAGTTGTTGGTCTAATGGGAGTATGAGTTTGGTCTAAACTGGTATACCCATGGCTTCAACATGAATGACTCTGTCAATGCTGGTGTTCCACCAAGACTTGTCGATGCCACTAGGGCGATCGCTTATCATCTTCCATGCTGAGATTATGGCCATTGCCGTATGTGCGGAAATCAAGGTGGACAGTGGGTTTAAGAGTAAGATAATTAATATATTCTCCAACCTTCAAGCAGCTTTGGTTGAATTACATGACATCTGGACTGCTAAAAATTGCTACAATATGTTACAGAGATTTCGCTTATAAACAAGGTCCAGTTGTTATGGGTACCTAGAAACTGTGGGATAGATGGTCCTAAAACAGCAGATGCATAAACTGATGGCTCAAAGATAAGGTGTAGTGTCTGATACAGAGTCCGAAGTCCCCATCACGGTCTTCCTGATGGCTTGAGTGCTTTTTAGCCACTACTTTCTTGAGTTGGTACGTATAGACATCCGTACCGTATATCCGAGGTAGAGAAGGGAACAAATGTCCGGCCATTGTAAGCCACAACCGTTAGATTTTCGATTTCTATACGACATCACCGCGATATGCGTGGGTGTGGGTATTCCCAACATTGTGCGGTTTTTAAGTGCTTGTGGTTTTTTTCAAAACATTGTCCGAAGACAATGGCACAGGTGTAAACCAACTAACCAACTAATTCTATTTAAAATGATTTCTACAATAGTAGAGGTAAGACCATATCGAACAAGGTATCTAGAAATGTTGTCTTTAACTTTGTTACGCTTTCAAAACCGGTCCGAAGGACCATAAACAGCACTGAAATTGCCAAGCCTTTTCAATTTTATAATATAAAGAATTCCATTTAACATAAGCTTATAAGCAATGCACGAAGAAAAATTGAGATACAAAATACTGCCGTTAACATTAATATGTTACTGAAGCCAGTTAGTAGGACCACAAATAATACTACGAAGGTACCACTCTTTTATTATTCTAAAAAGAATCTATTTAACAGAAATTTTCACAATAGAAAAGGCCAAATACTATCGATAAATGCATTTAGAAACTTCGACATTCAAAATGCTTCTTTCAATATTAATATGCAACCGAAACCGGTTCGAAGGACTATAAACAGCACATCTAATGCAAAACCTTTTCAATATTCTCAAAAGGGATTTTGTTTAACACAAGTCCCCAAATACGCAATGTATGTAGAAAATTGGAAGTTCAAAATACTGTTATTAACATTAGTGTGCATTTGAACCCCTTTCGAAGGACCACAAATAACATTACAACTGCACAAACCTTTCAATATTCTAGAAAGTAAAGTAAATTTCCATAAAAGTACAGGTTAGATCCTGTCAAGCACGGTACTTACAATATTGTGCGTTCAAAAAGCTTTCGAGAACTTTGCTAAGTAACCCAAAGCAATTCGAAGGACCACAAGCAATATTATTAATGCAAAACCTTACTAATGTTTCTGTTATAATTCCCTTCCAGCAATCATTCCAATAAGGCAAATCTTAGTAAATTTGCAAAGCGACAAAGCTTTTGCCCACATTCTGGAAGACCAGCTAAAAATATATAGTAAATGGCACCTAGGAAGCTTAACTGCTACCGCCTTATAGTTCAAAACTTGCACATGATATTCGAAATTCGACTTATTCGTTGTGGGCCCCGAAAAATAAGTAGATTTTTGAAGCAGTCATGGTTAGGATCAAAAATTCCACATTTTTATTTTTAAAACCCAATAATTTCAATTTTCTTCCTTATTTTCTCAATGATTTGATTACAATTTGTACAATTTCCTTCATAAATATAAGGCTTTGCTTCATCAACACATATTAACAATAAGACTGTCAGACTATGATCATCGAAATCATCAGCAACACCATCATTAACGCCACTCTCAATAACTACACAAGTGTTTTTGAAATCATATGCAGTGTGGTGAAGTAGTGTGAGTGATTGCCAGCAAATGGTGTTTAAAATTGATGATGATGGCTTGGATTGGATCTTGTTATTAATTTTTTATTTTTAATTTAGATAAATTAAGCTGAAGAGGCGTCATATGAAAAACAACAACGACATTTTTAAAACACAAAAGATAAAATGAGAAAATGACATTCATTAATAGAGTGTTGAATTGTTGTTTAAATTAATTTTCATTTTCGTTTTCATTTTTTCTGTTTTGCTCTTCTGATGTCATTATTTGTTTAATGACTTTGACATATTCAAGTGTTAAAATCAACAACAATAAAAAGCTATAACTGAATAAGTAATAACAACAACAACACTAACATCATTATTATTATTGTCAACTCATCACTAACAGCAGCCACATCAAGAGCAACAGCAGCAGCCATACTTTAAAATTATGGTGGCCACACAATATCATAATTATTAATGGCAATTCAACAACCCCTACGCTTAATACAAGCACTTGTTTATAAGTTTTTTTTCCCGGTCTCCCCCCCTTGCTTTAACTCTCTTTTGCTAAAACAATTTATGAAATAAAATGAGAGCAAATAGTAAAATATAAGTGTTGGTTAAAGGAGTTAATGTTTACATTTGTTATATTTCTTTGTGTGTGTGTGTGTGTGTGTGTATGTTTAGTTATGTTAACAGTAAGCATACCCACATTTATTATTATTTTCACCATTTACTACAACAACAACATTTTCATTATTTAGTTTTCAACTCTATCTCATTGCTCTCGTTCATCACAACTCAACTCAATTGTAAAACACTTAAGCATTTGTCATATTTAAATATCAACACCGACAACAACAACAACACTTTATTTATATTTCATTGTTATACATTACTAACGTTAATACTGTTGGTGTTTTGTTTTGTTTTTTGTTTTTGTTGTTTTTACAAATGTCACTTGTTATTGTGTTGGTATATGTTTTAACTAAATAGTTGTGACAATGAATTTATTTATGTGTGTGTAAGAGTGTGCTTAAATGTTATTATTGTTTTTAGTTGTTTATGTTGTTTTTTCGCTTATTTTTTTAATAGAGTTGTCAACACTTTTTTATTTGTTAAATGTGTTGTAAAGAGCCTGGTTTTTTCCGTGTGTGTAGTATGTTTGCAGTGGCTTTTTATTAAAACGCAGGCAAAAATTTTAATAAAAAGACATCAAATGTGGGGGATTTTAATTTTGAAATTATTTTTTGTAACATAAATCAAAAGCTCAAACAAAGGCTAAATTTTATTTTTTGTTTTATTTAAAATTAAATATGTACAAAGTTTTATTAAAAACTATTTATTTTATTTAAAGAAATAAAGGAAAATACATTTTTATAGGCCTGTCATGTAATGTAAACACCCGCAAAGAATGGATAAATGATGTCACGTCAAAATTTGTAGGTAAAAAAGAAGGAATGCAAAAGCCATACTAAATACTAGTCGCTCCCCATCCAACATGGCCAATGACAGGACTTACACGAACGTCTAAACGAAGAGATTAAACACATTATCCGTTGCGGCAAGATGAAGTGAATCAACAATATAGCAAAGAAAGAACAGGCAGCGGCCGAAACGAATCGAATGTACAGTTTTTTTTTTTTTTGGAAAACTCCGCAAAAATGGACAACAACTGCATTTATGGGAACAATTTTACTCCGATCTTCATCCAACAATGCTCAAAAATTTCTTTTTCTCCGTCACTCTTCTATGGAGCATATTGGCTCTCCACAAAGCATCCATTTTCTTGTTTCAGTTTCATTAAACAGTTAAGTAGAAAATTAATCTACTGCAACTCGACTGCATATAAGTGTGTAGTGGTGAAGATCCTTGCTAAGTGGTGGTAGTGAGTCTTACTTAGCATTGTAGTTCTTTCCCAGTGGGTGGCGTTTCCTCTGATGTTTGACTAGAAGGTCAGAAGAACTTCTTTAGATGGATTTGTCTTTAAAACTCAAAACTGCAATAATTTCATTTTCGTCATGTCCTCTGCTGGGATTCCAACCTGTATCGTTTGTGTTGAATGCCTGAGCTCTAACCACTGCACTACGCTACCCGCATATGTATATATCAAATTTTAAATAGGCTCAGGCTGGGCGAATGACTGACGTAATGCTAACTTTTGAACCTCCAAATTAATCTGATAAGCTTTCCAGGCAGCAGAAAGTATTTATATGGTCGAGTTGACAGTTACCGATCAATATAACGATGATAGCTAGGGCTCCAGTGGCTTTGTCGTACTTCAAGCACGATATAGCTGTGCGTACCTCATTACGAGCAAGTGGTGGTACGATGATTCCGTCATCAACAATTGGGACTTCGGATTCTCCTTCTATGTTAACACTACTGTTTTCACCACTAAGTAACTGCGCGAAGTTTTTGTCATCTTGTCATCTGAGGCTAATAACATATCTGTGGATGTATCTCCAAACTGAGCGAAAGTTAACAACCAGAGACAAGCAATTCGTGGAGAACGACGTCACATGAATGAATTTAGATCATCTCTACATCTCGCTTTGCTAAACCTATGAAAAGGCTTTTGGTACTTTGAACCACGACGAATTGTGGAACTGAATGAAGTGCATAAGTGTTACCATGAAACTTATGCACCTCACTTTTCTATGTAATATAGTATTGCGACTTGCCAAATGCTGCGTGAGAGGTAACCGAGCGAAAACAGATTTATAGCAGCGTTGTATGCTATCTCAACTGAACTTGGTGATAAAAACTGATATGAACTTGGAAAATGGCATGACAAACGGTTTGCAGCATAAACTGTAAGATCTCGACTGTGCTGACGATACATGTTGGCAGCGATTAGTAAAATGGAACTCACTGTGAGATTAAAAAAAAAAAATTCCAAAGAAAGAAAACGTGAATTATCTCGAAAGTGAGCGAAAATATACAACCAAACACCAGAAATTTGTGGAAAGAGGCATAACATAGAGTCTACTGAACAAATTGGAAAATCTTGACTGAGCTGATGATATTTGCCTTCTAAACCATGCAGACCAAGGCTACACCATTACGTATAAGCAGAAACGATAAGTCATTCGGCTAGCTTAAGCCTATTTGGAACTGGAATATGCCTATTTAACTTCTGCGTAAGCCAAGAGACATCACTAACAGGAGCGTATAATGTGGTACCTACCGCTACTATTCGAACCATTATCACTTATTCGGCGATAGCTTTGTGAAGAAAGACTGAGGATGTTACCACCATGAATATATATCAGATATGGTACAGAGTCTCGCCTGACTCGGTATAAATAGGCAAATTAGAGTATGTCCAAACGCAGACTTAGAGGCCTTGATTGGTTAAATACCGCTTCACATCTATATGATGAGGGTGGGGCTGCATGTTCGTCGGCAAAATTTTTCCCCAAGGGGTCTCGAAATGTTTCGCGAAGTCTATCAATTCTACGCAGCGTGATCGGATAACTATCTTCGGTGCTGGATGTTCTATCTTTGTCTTTGCTTTGGCAGGAGACTCATGGTTGAATTCCCGGACTGGACTTGTTGGTTGCCTTTAGTTGGGAGTGATTTTGATCAAAATTGATATACCGATGGCTCCCATATGAATGACTGTGTCGGCGCTAGTGTTCTTGGACCCAACTGAGACTTGTCGATCCCACTGGCTGAGTATCTTCCAGACTGAGATCATGGCGATTGCTATATGCGCGGATCACTGAGCGTGTGATTCATAAGGCCTTATGCGGTCAATTAGTCTCTAGGTGTATGCGAGAGTTATTGATATCTATAGTCTGATAGCGATCGATGCTTTCAGTTCCACTATAGTTTTAATTTTATCATTGAATGTTATTGAACAAGCCAATCATCTATAAAGGGTTTTCCTATAATATCTCCCCTAACTTTGTCGATTAGACAAAATTCAAGATGTCGGTTGGTACTTGGGCTTGAGATTATTTCCATTTTATTCAGATTTCCAGTTAGCCTGCAACGACCGATCAAAAGCTCGGTCAGCATCCTCAGGTTGTTTCTGGACATTCCTATATAGGTTTCAAGTTTTCTCTTGTTGTAGTTACGTAACCAAAGTTTATTCATTTTTGTTGAGTATGCCTTTTCAGCTTCTCTTTCCCAGTCCACAGAGAGGATCCGGCCACACCAGAGAAGTGGAAGCTCATTTTCTAGCCAGTTTATCGGGACTTTCATTCCCCGGAATTCTTATAGGACCCGGAACCCAGCATTAGCTGTCTCTACTGTCCCTGTCCAGCTGATTCACTTTAACCAGAAAATACCAACCTAGCTTTGAGTCAACCTCATAGAATTCAAGTGTTCGAATGGCGGCCTGACTATCAGGTTAAATTGAGCATATCTCACAATTGCATAAACTTATAACATATTCCCTTCTAGGGCCACACACATACACACCCGTATCACTCTGTCCTTGACCCATCCGTGTACCACAGAGTGGTCTCCTCTCTAAAGGAGTATGCAGTCTTTAAACCTTCTCACTCACTCCTATTACTCAGTCTGGCCATGAAGCCTTTGCCAGTGTCATAGTGTTTCATGATTCTGTCCACAGGACAGCTAAGTAGGGAGTAATTAAGCACTCCGCCAACCTGATTAACCTCATCTCCCGTTATCTTCGTCATGGATTCTAAGGCATTATTTTTCACTGCCAAATGCAGCGGACTAAGGTCCAATAGAACTTCGAGTACAGCTGTGGGACAATTTCTCATTGCTTCAATTATGCTTATGCACGCTAATCTTTGTACCTTATTTAGCTCTGCCTGGGTTGTTTCCAAAATCATTGTTACTGCCCATGCAACGGCCCCATATCTCAAAACCGGTCTGACCATCATGGTATACATGCAATATAATATTCACGATCTCCCTTCAAGCTTCTTACACATCATAAATGCATGCGTGGCTCCACTTGGGCTTTTCACGTCAGCTTACTATCTAGTATTATTCCGAGATACTTAGCCTCCTTGCTTGGTGGTATTTCGCCAGCCAGGAGTTGAATACTCTTTGGAAGTTTTCTGTCTCTAGTAGTATCATGGCTTTAACCGGTTAATCTTCGTCCCACACCATCGAGGTATTCTCGAATTTACCCCTTACCATCAGAACAATGGTGTCTGCATAGACCTGAAAGTCAATGCCCGCCATAAATAGGGGGGATTGGTTTTGCTGATCAGAGTTTAAATAGGGTCCTATTATCATTTTTATATTATTTTAATATAAAAAAGAATAGAATTTAAATGAAATGGTAAATAGGCCCTTAAACGAAAAATGCTAAAGAAAATAATTTAAGATTTTTTTTCAATTTCATTAAGAACTTTAAATGCTGTAAAGCGTGTAAATAGGCCTTAAAAACGATTTGATTTAATTCCTCTAAACATAGATGTATTATTGTATTGTTTAATGCTTAATTAAGGAAAGGGTTACTTCGCTCCCCCCTCTCTTCCTGTATATGTAAAAACAATTTTTTTAAGGATTTCAATTACTTTTTGTAATTAAAGCAGAACAACAGATTTCATTCGATAAACCCACTTGTCAATGCCTATTTCCTTTGATGCTGGCGTGTTCTATCATATTTAATTGTTTTTCTCTTGTTGTTGTTGTGACTAAGTATAATAAAGGACCTAAATTAGCTGCAATTTATACTAAAAAAAAAGATTGTTGAGAAAAAAAAAACACAGAAAGAAGCGCACACAAAAGAGAACAAAGGAATGAAGCTGCTTAAACCTTTAAAGCAAGCATGAGAAAACATACAATAACTGCCATTAATAAATTGCATTTCACTTAAATATTCCTTAGCATACTTTAGGGGTTTCCAAAAGCAGTGTAACAGGGGAGTGTAAGATAAACAAAAATTGTAGCATGCGAGAGAAAAGTTGAAAGTTTTTTTCCTTTTTTGGTAATTGTAAAAGAAATAAAATGCTTAAGATAAAAGGAAAAAAGGAACATTTTTGAAAAAGCAGTTGACATTTTGCCTTAAAAAAGTTTTTTGGGCAAATAAAACAATTTTTTTAAAGGCCTAAAACGTTAACTACAACTTACCTTAGCCAATTGAAAGGTAATTGTGTGTGTTTTGTCAAGGCTTATCACGGCGAATATAACACGGGGAAGAAAAGCTTTGTTTGTTGAAAATAAGGCCTTAAAATCGTCTTTTTTTGTTCTTTCTTACCAGCAGCCTTAAAGTGGTACTTCTAGTTGGTCTTGATGTTTCGCAAAAAAATAAAAAAAAAATCTTTGTATGCACAAACGATTGTAAGGTTTCAGGAATGTTACGAAAAACGTTTGAAAAAAGGAAAACATGCCGCCAAAAGAAAACAAATGCAGAAAAAAGTATGCACTTGAGTACAGATTTTTGCTACTCTGTTACAGCTAAAGTATAGAAGAAAAAATATAAAAAAACTTCAAAGTCAACCTAAAGGAGTGCACCTCTCTCTCTCTCTCCTCAATCTTCGCAGCATTTGGCAATTGTAACAAAACAACACGTTGTTCAAGTAACACATTCATTCACAAACCAGAGTGAGAGAAAGAAAGTATCTGTTGCCATAACATTCATGCCGAGAAAGTAAATTCAAACAAACAATAGTGCCAGCATAAGAAGTTTACAAGTGTAGTTGTGTTATTGCAACAGGACGAGTAGAATACAACATAAAAAAGAAAAACAACAAAACTTTAAGTAAATGCATCAAAACAAGCAGCATCAAATGCATTACAAGTGAAAAGGCAACAAACTTGAAAGTAAAACGACATCAATTCAATGGCTTCTACAATGAGCTCCCTGAAAAAGTGGGGGGAGGAGTGGCAACAAGGGACAGAAATTTGAAAAGACGTAATACAGTAGATACCAAACAATAAAGTTATAACAGAAATCTTCTTCATTTTTAGCTAAATATGGCTTTAGACGTTGACGCGATGTAATGGTTAAAGTACATACTTTCATACAACACAAGCAGCCCGAGTTCAAATCTCAGCGAGAACAAAAAAAAAATTTGCAACGCGACTTTGTTTTTTAACTAATTAAGAGGCTTCAAAACTCCCCTCCAGATGGTTCACTCCGGAAGCACTCTGGCAACTGGAAGGAACTACTAGTAGCAGAAATGCTGCTACAACAACAAAACATCATTGGAAGAGTCAGACAACGCCATCTTTTTAAGTAAAAATTAAAAAAAGGTAGGAGTCTATGATGTGAACAGCAAGGCTCCGAACTATCACTACACCAAATATACAGTGCGCGTTGTTTCTGGATAACGACAGGCAGTAGCACTAACGTCTGTTCTTAACATCTTCCACAGTAAATAAATTGTGTTGCCCTTAAGAGGACAGAACTACAAAAGAGGCCGAAACGGTTTAATCAGACATGCAAAATGGCTGCCAGATCTAGAGAGAAAGCGTTTAGGAATTAGCTTCAAAAAAGCAGGCAAAAACTTCATGTGCCGCAATAATTACACGCGAAAAGGCTTTATATGAGCAGTGTCTTCGTGCTAACGTTCTTACTTTTCCTCGGATAAAAGGCTCAGGAACAACGCCAATTCGGTTCCTGTCCTTATAAAGAATGACCAAGCTTTCACAAACTTAGTTGACAAGGACCTTTTGGCTGAAATGTTTGCAAGTAATTAGGATACTAAGCCCCGTGCTGTTAAAAGGGTTCTTGAAAATCTCAACATAAACAAATAATCTAGGCCGGATGGCATACCAGCACTGCTCCTAAAGCAGATCTCTTTCAGATGTGAACTTCAACTCTAAGCTGGTCGGGGACTGCTTGATTCCCTTGGCAGGCTTGGGTACTCTTTATCTTGGTTTTCGGTCGCAGGGACATCCTGGGAAACTGTGCTGCTGATGAGTCCACTACGGCTGTCATACTTTTTCCGGTCATCCATCCGCACATAAGGTTGGGTCTGCCTCTTATGTCCGTTAAGCTGATAATTAGGCAGAAATATATGTTGGATCATGAAAGAACCAGAACGGAGGGTGACTCGCCGAACTCACCTGGGCCTGATTGAATAGAAAGCATCTTATCTGTTGTATCTATTCTCACAGATCATTGTGTCGCGGGTAGGCACGCAGAAAGACTGCGCTTATCTTCGAATGACGTCTGTCGTGGCTGTCCACTTTATCTTCCAGCGCCCGTTTCTCGCATGGCTTAGATATCTCACACTGGGCTCTTCCTTTCTCAATGGCTTATCGAAGCTATGGATCTTTGACACAAGATTGATAGACAGGTTCATTGGACTGTCGGGCTGGTTTCCGATTTAATTTACGGATTTGCTTCTGTGCGGTGCCTTTATTTGATCATCAGAACTCTAGTGACTAGAACGTGGACAACGCGTTCTTTGTTTTTTAGAGCATTTGGTTCTTGTCATAACTCAAGATTTGCCAAATCCGTGTATACCTCCCACTACTATTTTGGGGTCCTTTAAAAACAATAACAAAAAAAAGAAGAAGCATTGCCTAGTAAAAGAAAAAGAGTAGAGAAGTGAAAAAGTTGTGGGGGAAATTTTATTTTAATTGGCTTTTAATAGAAAAGAGCCAAGTAAAGAAGCAGAAAACAAACACATATGAAGGGAAGGAATAAGTTGTGAACAGGAGGAGGTAAAACTGAATGAAAATGCAAGCAACAAACTGTAAATTTGTTTTTGTTTTCAGATGCTCTCAAGGATAATGTGCATGATTTTTAGCTGAAATTTATTTTTTCTTTCACTTTTTTGTTTTCGCTACTCATTTCGTTCTATTATGCTCGACAACTTGTTGGGGGAAAGTTGTAAATACTCATTAAACATTCACTTTTTGTTGTTGTTGCCGCTGTTAAGGCTGTTTTTGTTGTTGTTGTTGTTGCATGCAACTTTTGACGGCTTTTTACTTTGATGTAAAAAGTGTTTTTGTTCTGCTTGTTTTTATAGAAATAACGTTGATGTTGATGGCTGCGTCCTCCTTCTTCCGTTGCAGTGCATCTCGAGAGAAAATAAAGAAAAAAAAAATAATGTCGCATTATGCACCAGATAAACACTTGAGAGAGAGATGGTTGATGATGCATCTGCGGCAGGAGGCCTTTCTCCTCTATGCCAACAACATTCCCATGCAAAAATCAAAACCGAAAAGCCATATTGTTCCCATACGTTACCATAACCATTCTATAGCAATATTTCGCATATGTTTTAACGTAATTGCGGTTTAAAGGATTATTTTTTTAGGATTTTAAAGTTTCATTTACAAAAGTATAGAAAAAAGACAAAAACAAATTGCAAGAAAAATGCGTTGTTTTAGAAAAATTGCCCTTTAAACTGTTGCGTAGAGAGTATGAGTTTGGGAATAAAGTCCTGACTATTTGAAGTTTCATTTGATGGAATACGCAAAAGATTTGCGGGAATAAAATTTCTTTTGATGTTTTCTTATCATTAATTTGAAGAAAAAAAAACGAAAACGAAAAAAAAAATTGCGAAAAAAATTCAGTACCTTGGGGTTATGCAAGGCATTTTATAAAAAACATCAAAATCAAGGATGTTTTATTACAAAATAAAGATAGAAAATAAACAACAAAAATAATAATTATCATATAGAATACAAAAAAAAAACAACAACAACAACAACTTAAAAGACAAAAAATTTCGCGAAAAAACAACGACAAAATATTTGTTTTTCAAAACCGAAATCTGCAATTGAAATCATGAAGACAAAGTAGAAGGAAGTACTTTTGCGAATTAGAAGCACTTTTGTCTTAATAAAGGCACTTTAGTTTTAATGAATAATGTGGTTGGTTCCACTGAGAGCACATCAAGATCTTTGCTCAGTCCACTGATCTATCTCTATATCTATTGATCGCACTTTACATAGAAACTAAATTTGTTGTCTAAGTAGGCACCTGCTTTGGAAACATAAAAACGGAAAACCAGGCATATTGGGCGATTCAAAAGATAAGGAAATCTCCATAGATGCTTAGGAAAAAAAACTACTTTTTCTCTTCGAATGTGCGTTCCGTTCAATGAAAGTAAAGAAGAAGAAAGAGCTGGAGAAACGCCAATCTGAGTTGAAATCGCCAAAAGAAAGTTAAGTTGGATTGGCCTTGTTTTGAGAAGAACTCATAAGAACGTATCTGAAACGGCGACTGAATGGAATCCACAACGCCGTAGAAGAAGAGGTAGACGCACTAACACCCTGGTGAAGTCAAATTCAAAACGAAGCTGGCTCGGTGGCAAAGACTTAGACCGAAGTGAAGCTAATGGCACAGCAAGAAGATTGAAGGAAATTGTGCGGCCATTTGTTTCACCCTGGAACCATAAGTTTTTTTATCACACATCTTCCTATACTGTGCAGTCGCACTTAAGCAGGTTCTATAACAGTCTTTAACTTGGCAGATATTACATGCACTTGGCTATTCTGTTGATCAGTAAGGCCTTGCTTTTGTGCTATTGTTTTGCTGAACAGAAGTATTTTCAAACTCGGCTAGTAGTAATAGTCCGCAAGTTTTGTTACCTTGTCTTAAGCACTCACCTATTAATTTCGCAAGTTTTTCAAAGTCTCCATTCTATCGTTTTTTTTTTTTTTTTTTAACTTGAGACCAGCACTCAGCTAATGACCTCTACTCATGTAGTGTTTATGGGCGTTTAATTTAAATATACTCATGTTGTAAGTGGCAGGAAAAACTTTCTCGGGAAAAAAAACTTTCTCTCTGTGCGGTTCGTTGGACAATCAACTACAAAGGGGGGGCGATCTACGAGAAAGACGGGTACTACATAAGAATATGTGAATATAGGGAATTATTATTACTATTTCTTCAGAATACATTCCGCTATAGTATCGACAGAACAGCGCAGCGCACGCCACATTGCGACGATACTTTAATTAGTCGATAGATTTGACTACAATAACGTCATTAATAAGAACCTTCGTCCTTTAATATACGCGGTCGAGAAGATTCAAATATAGACTCTGAAGCACTGGTCCATCAGGGTTGTATTCATTTTGGGTCGGATGTGATCATTCTAACGAACGTCGCAGCGAATTTCCATGCCCAGAACATCAAGAGCATTTGATTCCTCTATATCTACTTTACCCATAGACAGAGATGACACCACAACACCACGTCTGTGTGTGAAAGAACTACAAATCGATCCAGTTCGCACGACCCCACTCGGCCTATACAACCTTACTCTCGCTAAAACCATGAGTGGACTTGTTCCACTTCTCCAAGAGCAACGCCATCAGGTCACCAGTAGAACGGCTCTTATGGAAGCCGTACTGACGATCGCTTAGCAAATCGTTGGACTCCAAATACGTCACAAGGTGTTAATTAATCATACTCTCTATGACTTTAGAGAGTGCGGAACAAACTGCTACTGAGCGGTAGTTCTCAGGGTGAAAAATATCGGCTCGATACGACGCACTGAAAACGTTAGCTAATGTACGCGCAAGCGTTAAAGAGCACTGCTTTAGAACCAGTGTTGGTATGCCATACGGACCAGATGACTTGTTAATGTTGAGACTTGCAAGAACCATTTTAATAGCATGGACTCGAAAGAGTATACTAGGCATAGTTACTGATACTCTTTCAAGTTCGGGTAGTGGTTGAAGGCTCTCCGGCAAATACAAATTACCTGCAAACTTTTCAACTGGGTTCGTGAATGCTTGGTTATGCTTTAAAAGCACTGGAATCGAATTAACAGTAATCTTCAATCTTTTAACCAAAGACCAAAAGCTTTTACTTCCCCTAGGAAAGGGCGCTGATGTTAAAGAGCCTTTTCGCGACTAAGTACTGCAGTATACAAAGATCTCACCATTTCGCGTAGCGAATAAGTGTGTTCGCATCTACTATTGGTCCAATCTGCACGTCTGATTAAACCAAGATTCCATTTCCGAATAATTTTTTTTCGTAGGAAAATATTAGTGGAAACAAATCGGTTCAATTTTTTTTTTAATAAAACTTCCCTGAACTGTTAAAACATCGATTGTAATCCATAATTTGAAATGTTTTCTTTAATTTTTCATGTAATGTATTTACACAACTTTCTGAACAAAAATTGCTAAAAGTTATGAAATTAAAATTTGTTTCTAAATATTTAAGAAGAACAGCAAATTTCCGAACTTTTGGTTACGAGTAATTTTATAACTCCGCACGGATTGATTGAAAAGCGTATCATGGACAACAATGTTAACTAAAATTTTTAACAAAAAATCACTAAATTTAAATTAGAAAGTTACAAAAACGCTAGATTTGACGCGGAAACAGCTAAAATGGCACTACTTTCTTCACAGCCAACTTCACTTTCTAGCGCGTTGTCAAAATTATATTTTTCAGTTGCAAAACGTTGACGCCGCTCTATTATGGTTTGTTGCTTACAGTTTGTATTGGCATGAGAATTTTTGGCAGCTAGACAAAGCTTTTTTTCAACCAGTGCTTATTTCGTGGATGGCAACACTTAGCTCATGTCTGATTTGACAGATTGTGTATACGCTTGAACAACACTTCGCTAAGTGTCCCTGCAATCGACTTATAGAAGCTGCCGATTTTGCCAAAAAATCATCTTTTCAGATGAAGCTCATTTTGATCTTGGCGGGTATGTAAACAAGCAAAATTGTCACATTTGGGGCACAGAAAACCCGCACGCATACATTGAAAAGCCGATACACCCAAGACGAGTCACTGTTTGGTGCGGATTTTGGTCCAGAGGCATAATTAGGCCATTTTTCTTGGAAAGTGAGCAAGGAGTGGCCGTTACAGTCAATGGCGATCGTTATCGGGCCATGTTGAACGAATTTTCATTCACAAAAATTGAAGAGGAGGATATTAGCAACATTTGGTTTCAACAGGACGGCGCTACGTGCCACACACTTGATGTTTTGCGCCCTGTTTTTGAAAATCTCATTATCAGCCGCAGAGCTGATGTAGTTTGGCCACCTCGGAGCTGAGATTTGACACCGTTGTACTATTATTTGTGGGGTGCCGTCAAAGATAAGTGTTACGCCAACAAGCCAGAGACAATTGACGCTTTAAAGGACAATATTCGTGAAGCCATTGGTGAAATACAGCTGCACACAATCGATAATGGGCTTAAAAATTGGACCGATCGTGTAGGCTACTGCATGGCCAGCTGAGGCAGCCAATGAAATTATTTTCCATTATTAACCGGAAGGATTGTACTTTCAAATAAAAAAGAAAATTTGAGAAAATATTTAGTAGTTTTTTTATATGGCATTTAAAAAAAAAAAATATTTGGCGGACCCTATATTTAAAGCATAATCTTGCGTAATTGGAATAATATAAAGTATAAAAAATGTGAATATTTTTATTATTTTTATTTGTAAAAATTTATTGATTTGTTTACTTTAGTTTGCACTTTGTCATTCAAGTTGACTTGTATTCTATTATTCTAATAAACTATTTGCCAAATCAAAAATTAATAAAGTTTTTTTTCAGTTAGTTTACGACCACTCGACTTTTGTTTGGGTAACAAAGAAATCAAACAACAACAGCAACAACAGGAGAAGGTTTTCAAAACAGAAAAACGTGCACAAATTTCAATGACTTTTCACTATTCCTCTGCTATAAAAACAGAAACCGAATACGAGCATAGAGTATGAAACATGTGACTGTCATTTGAGCACCTGAATGAGTACAACAAGTACAAGTATATTGGAATTTAGATGTTGATTTTATTTTTATAATTTTCAATTGTACGAGATATCCATCCATAAAATAGGAACAGCTAGCCAGCCATATGAAAATATTGATTCTATAGAGATAATCAAATATAAAAAGGGTGTTCGATATGGAAGAGAGTGAGAGAAACAAAAAATAAACATTGAAACCAATAAAAATAAATGAAAAAGAATACAAAAAATAGAATTACCAGCCCGTATCAGTGTGATAAGAGTGCTAACCAACCCAGCCTTTATTATTTCACACGTGAACAGTAAATACAGCAAATTCAATAATATTTTTAAGCAATCTAAGCAGGTTGGGTGTTGAGGGCACTTGTTTTTGAGACATTTACTAATTATAGTTTATAACTAAAAGGCATTAAACTTTGTTGAAGAAATAATAAAAAACTTAAATAAAAGCTCAACCATAAATAAATCATAGGGACTATTATTTAATTCAAAATTTTTATGACGTTTGGCGATTATTCAACACAGTTGTTTACCAGTAAAAAATAAGTAATTTTTTATGACGTTCAAAATGAAAGACAGTACAAGTCCATTAGTTTGACAAATTTATTATCAAACGTCAATTATTGCTGTTTTTAATTTTTAAGCACTTAAAATAATTAACCGATATTTTTAAAAATTTTGTTTCATAAATAACATGTGATAATTGATTTTGATTTTGAAGTATTTCACCAAAAAATAACTTGTTTTTAGGTAACTTTAGCTAAAGAAGTACAAATCTTAAGCATTCTTTTATATTAAATTTTTGTTTTTTTTGCACTTTAGAAAGAGCTAGAATATCTATAAGATACCCTTAGGACAGAGCTAGCCCGGCTACCAAACAGTCTCCATAAAAACCTCCAAATAAATCTCGCAATTGCAATAACCTTCATTTTGGTTTAGGGGTCAGAGAGCATGCACACAACGCAAGCGGCCTAGGTTCGAATCCCCAGTAGTGGACAGAACAAAAAAAATATAATTGCCGTTTCAAGTGTTTAATAAAGAGCCTTCAAAGGAAGCCACCCTGAATTTCCAGCTTACCTTTGGCGATGATGACAAACATCAGACGTATGATCAGGAGAGAACTTTGCAGGCTTCAAGTGTTTAATAAAGAGCCTTCAACCTATCTCCACACAAATCCATTTAAAGGTAGCCACCCTGATTTTTCAGCTTACCTTTGGCGATAATGACAAACATCAGACGTATGATGAGGAGAGAACTTTGCAGGCCATAATTGGCTTAATACCGCTTCATATCTATGTCATGAGGGTGGTGATAAAGTTTTCGCCAAACTGCCAAGTGATACCGATGCGTCGGGAATTCTGTCTATTCCACGCAGGGTGCTCGGAGAACCATCTTCGGTGCTGGATATTTTGCCTTTGGATCCTGTGCTTTGGCAGGAGATTCAGGTTTAAATTCCGGCACCGAGGGTCTTAGTTCGAAGTGAGTTTAATCTAAACTGGTATACCGATGGCTTCAAAATGAATCACCGTCGGAGCTGTTAGGATAAGGAGGAAGAGGACTCAGTGCAATACCTTCCCTGTGACTGCCCCTTTCTATATGGTTTCAGTTGTGTATCACTGCCGAATTTGATCAACACGTAAGGGACTCATGAAAAGGATTTTTATGTTTAGCTCTGGATTTTGTGACTCTCCTATGTTTGGCTTTTTTGTCCTTTTAAGGGCAGCACAATAAGCCCTAGATCCTCTGCGAGTGAATTATTTAATTTCATTATAATACTTTTGGTGTTTTAGCTAGTTTCTGAAGAAAGTACCACCATGAATAAATTAGGCAGGGTACAGAGACTCGTCTGCCTCGGTATAACTGGGCCAATGAGATATTTTCAACAGCGGTCTTGGAGGTTGGCTTAACACCGCTTCATATCTATGTGATAAACGTGGCGGCATGTTAGGGGACAACATTTTTCGCCAAATGGTTCCAAAGTGCGTCGGAAAGTCTGTCCATTCTACGCAATGTGTTCGGAGAATCATTTTCGGTTGACATTGGATTAGTTATTGGCATGAGATTCAAGATTGAAACCCGGACCAGGATTCGTGGTCTAATGGGACCGATGTTTAAAAAATAAATGACTGTGTCGGTGCCGGTGTTCATGGACCCAACCGAGACTTGTCGATCGCACTGGAAAATCGCCGAGTATCTTTCAGTTTGAGATCATGGACATTACTAAATAGGCGGAGATCAACCTGGAAGTGGGTTCAAGGATAAGACGATTATTATATAATCCGACAACCAAGCTGGATCGAATTGTATAATATCCACGAAAGTTTCCACGATACTATATATCAGTCCGGAACCTTGCTATGCAGCACCACCTGCTACCATCTTCAATATAAAAAAAGATTGAGAAATTTTCAGATGCTTAGAACACTGGAATACTCAAAGGGAACTTTGCCACTCCAGGGCGGCGATCAGTCCGAAGGTTTGACTTCACTCTGATGTTCTCAAGTATGGCAGGCTGGGCTTAAAGCTCCTTACGCAGTTTCTTAAGCACCACTGAAGACTATGTACACATATTGTGTTGATGTGGGGTTATTGATAGGTTTAGGTGTTGTTTAAGTGAACATAGGGATAATAGGTGACATCTCCACCATTATGGTGCAGATCTGCTGGTGTTCATTAGGGAGACAACAAATCTGATAAACAAACTACAGACCGGACATAGCACAATAGACGCAGTATCCTGCAATAGTGCCTGGTGAATATCATAATAACAAGAATCAGAAGAATATGCCACCTACTGGAAAAAAATACAATTATAGTAAGGATCACCACCACCAGTTAGCAAGGATCTTCACCACCACACAATCATATAAAGGCGAACTACAGAGTAATCATCTACTTGACTTAAAAAATCAACTTGGTTACTGAAACTAAAGCAAAGTAATGGCTGCTTTGTGAAAAGCCAATATCGACACTAGAGGAGTGATGGAGAAAAAAGCTCTTTTCGGAAAAATCTTGCTAAAAGAAGCCCCCTGACCTTCCAGCATACCTCTAGTGATGATGACGAAACGCCACCTGCTGGATCTTCATCATCACACAATCATAGGCAAGCGAGCTACAGTCTATCTAACTTGAACTGAAACGAAGCAATGGATGCTTTGTGGAAAGGCAATAAGCTCCCTAGAGAAGTGACGAAAGAAAAATAGAGTCAAAAGTTACAAGAAATCCGTCATACGTTAGCAAGAGCTCGGCACTGACACATAAGGTGATATGCGGTCTCCTTTTCCTTTTCAAAACCACAGCTACTGCAAAAACCACAGCTACATGCGAGGAAATGCCGAGTCTTTCGGCATGACTTTCAATCAGGTAATGGTCCGTAAAAAACGCTACTATGGATGGCCATGCGATTCGAGGGAAAAATACATATAGTCCAGGTCAGTACAGTCGACTCTAGCGAAACCACATGTATTTTCATGCCACCAATGCCATTGGCGTTGAAATATGTAAAGAATATCCAGCCAAACCGAGGCGATACCGCGAAAATTATGTATTCATTTGTTAAACAGCAGGCCCTCGTATACGAAAATCTCGTTTTCAAGTTTTACAATTTTAATTCAATATTTTGTTATGAGTAGTTTATGCATATAAAAAGTGGTGCATATATACCTTTATGATTCTCGTCAGCAAAGACAGAAACCATTGGAAAACATAATTATTGAATTGGGAGCACTAGGAGAGAGTTTCTGCATTTCAACTATTTAAGCCTTGACAAATAGCTGCTAATCTTTAAGTTCAATATACGACAGAATATAGGTGCGCTACTACACTATATTCTTTTTAATTGGTTTACTTTTGTATTAATTAGTAAAGACACAAATAAAACTAATCACAGCTTTGATTTTAATATATTAACGATTTAATGTCATAGTACAACAAAGACAAAAGAAGCAAAGACATAAACCAATTCAAATACAAAAGAAACAAATGCTCTTTAGACAGCGGTTGGTTATCAAATTCAAGATTCAAGGTGTTCTAGATGATCGTTATCTGTAAGAAACAAAAAAAAAAAAAATCTAAAGTTTATATGACAGCGTGCGAAGTAAATTTAACACTTCCAAACTCATTATTAAAATTCTTAAAGAATCAATTTAATTTACGCCCACTTATTACTTATCATCTATAAACTTATCTTTCTTTTATAAAAAAAGGCCCTCTCGAAGTGCTGAGATATAATCTCTTTAGTGTTCTTGTTCTTTGAACAAGCCCCCATCAGCCTAAATTCAATTTTATCTTTAGATCTGTTGATTTCATTGTGTTTCATTATAGAAATTCAAACAAATTGAATTTCAATTGTTGCTATTGAATCTACCACCTCTACCATCAACACACTACTATTCGGGTGGGGTGGGTGTAAGAAATGGTCAACTAGTTATTTGTAAACTACAGTTAGAACTTGACGAAAATATACTTTGCATGCTACTCATTTAGTGTCCTCTAGTGTTGGCATTCACTTTAAATTGCTAACACTATAGGGTGATAGGTTCGTTTTTTGGTTGTTGGCATTAGGAAACCACTCAGACACTACAAGTTGATTATAAAGCCACCGAAAACAATTCGAAAAAACTATATTTGCTTTTGAGAGAGGGCGAGAGAGGGAGAGACATTATAAGCAATACAATAAATAGAAATCCTGTGACACAAGCATAGCTTTACATTGCATAGGAATATACCTGATAAAATAGCTAAGATGTAATATACAGATATGAAAATGTGGTTATGAGGGTAGTTTCGTATTTAGAAATTGCTCTTAGTTTGTACGTTGGAGGAGGAAATTAGTAATAAACTTTATATTGAAAAGCAGAAAGGCATTTGGAAAGTCCACATATTTTTTTATTTTTTATTTTATTCCGTACTCCTCTTGGAAGTCAATTCGCTTTCCACAAAGCATCCCTTGCTATGTTAGTTACATCAGATTTAGATTTTCAAGCTAAATAGATGGTTAATCTACTTTAGCTCGCCTCCATATCATTATGTAGTGGTGAAGATCTATGCTAAGTGGTGGTGATTTTCCTTACTTAGCATTGTAATTTTTACCCCCATCGTAGGCAACCATACCAGGTCTGGTAAAGGACTCGTCAGTCTCGTGGTTTTAGACATCAGCGGCAATTACTGGTCATATGGACCAGGCACTCTTGCAGGACATTGCGCCCCATGGATTCCATTGTACCCTATATTTTGTTTAGCAGTTCTGCTGCCGTCGTAATGAACACCAGCAGATCTAAAACCATAATGGTGTATGTTTCACACAGTGACATCCTAAATGTTACCTAAGTATTTCCATCTAAACCTATCAAGAGCCCCACATTCGCAGAATATGTGTTCCGCTGTCTCTGATGCCTATGAGCACAGTCTACAAACATCCATCTTTGTGACCGGCATCCTTTTCAGATGCCTTTTAAGTTTACAGTGGCTGTAAGAAACTCCGTAAGGAGTTTAAAGTCTGCCCCAGAAAGACGCCCAAATTTTGGAATGAGCATTCCAGTGTTCCAAGCATCTGGCAATTTTCCAATCTTTGATTTGATTGTGAATAGTAGTAAGTGGTAGTTCACAGCAGGTTGGCGGACCGATATAGGGCAAAGGCATAACACACAGGACCGAAGATAGTTTTCCGATCACCCTGAGTAGAATGTATAGACTTTCTAAAACATTTCGGGACCATTGGCGAAAACTTTTGCAGCCTAACTCGCCGCCACCCACATCACATGGATTTGAAGCGGTGTTAAACCAACCAATTCCTCCAAGCCGCTGTAGGACATATTCTCTTTGCCCTACCAAGGCAGGCGAGTCTCTATAACCTGCCTAATTTATACATGGTAGTAGCTTCCTTAGCTTTACCCCGCCAATCTATCGCCGCATAAGTGATAATTAGCTTAATAACAGCGGTATATATCCATAGTGTCATTCTCGTAAAACCACCCCATGTCTTATGGTAGGAGGAGCAAATTGCCCAGAGGGCTCTTATTGCCTTACTCTGGACGGCATTAACGTGCGAGTTTCAACTACATACAGTAAATCACCGTGGCTTTCTGAACCCGGTGCTCAACGTTGCGCTTTCAGGATAATTTCGAGCCAACGATCACGCCATAATACCTGGCATGATCCGAAAGATGTAGTTTGCGTCCACCTAACACTATTTACACCAACCGATATCCTGAAATTCATCATGGCAATTAATTGGGAGATATATTATAGGGAAGCATTATACTAGACGATCAAAAGTTTGCTTTATTGATGACGGGTGAAATGGTGAAATGGCTAGAGTGCTCACATTAAACACAAGCGGCCCTGGATCGAGTCCCCAGCAGACAATATGACGAAAAAATTTAATTTTGGTTTCAAGTGTTTAATTAAAAAAGAGACTTTAAGCTACCTGCAGACAAATTTATCTTAACGAAGCCCCCCTGATCATCCAGCTTACCTCTGGAAAACTAAAGAATGCCACCTACTGGGAAAAAATTCAAATACTAAGTAAGGACCACCCATCTCCACTATGTGTGTAGTATAGTAGATCATTGCTAAGTGGTGATGGTGATCTCTACTTAGTATTTGATTTTTTTTCCCAGTAGATGGCATATTTAGGCGATCTGCAGTATTATCATTTCCATAGCTAGGAAATCAACATGATTAGTGGAATTGAAATAAAGCAATGGGGGCTTTGTTAAAAGTCAATATGCTCTCTGGAGGAGTGACGGTGAAAAAAATAGCAATTAAGGAACGGAATATGAATTGTTTTCTCTATGAAATCCCCCATATTTGTACAATAGATTTTAAAATTATCTATGTAGAGGTACATAAGAGTTGAAGTACATATTTAATAAAGGTGTACATAATATACACAGCTACACACATACATATTTAGATATAATCTGTGATGTGGCTTATCAGCATGCTATTCTCTCTTTTGTTGGTCTTATTGTTTTGCAAAAGGTAAATTCTACAACAATATTAAATAAACTTCAGTTTATAACTAATGCTATGGACTTGCGAAAGCCACCAACTACCATGTTAGGATCAAAGAGTGAGTGTTAGTTTTTGTATTGGGGGAGGTAGAAAGGTGAGACTTTTTTGTTTGCTTTGTGGGTGTTAATCCAAACAAGCAATAAATGAATTTTGAAATAGTACTTCGACACTACTACAACGAGATATATTTGAAGTGTAAGTATTAAGTGGAATAGGTGATGCCAGTCACTTAACAAATAAAAGAAAAAAAGTGAAAAAAAAATTGGGAAAAACAAGATACAGTTTAGTTGTGGGAAATGGTTTTTAGCTTTTTTCTGAATTTTGGTTCGAGAAGTATAAGCGGATATAGCCAAAGTGACAATGTTGAACAATTTGTGATTGTTGTTCATTGTCGGCTGTGTGGGTTTATTTGACTGGTTGGGTTTTGGAAAGAGAAAAATATGAAAAAGTAAAGGATGCTACAGAGATTGCCAAAAGCTGTGCGTGTGTGTGTAAAAGGTTGTTGTAAATGTATAAAGATGAGGATATAAGTGTCACTTACAGATGATATCTTTACACGAAAATACAAATCCACACACGCAATACACAATACTTTGTAGGCACGCACTTACTACGTATGTACGTAGAAAAGGGTACTTCGTATGCTCTCGCGGGAATTCAGTGGGTTGAACGTGACCGTGACTTTCGCAATAATTTCATTTTGGACTTTCAGTGTGAACTATGGGTTGTAACGGAATTCTCTTGGCTTTGGAAAATTACTGCAAACTAAGACACGCGAAGCAGTTTGTCTCACTTCCTTACGGCATATCTCGAAGGCTACTTATGCCTCGCCTAAAATTCGCCTTTAAAGCTATAAGCTTTATTATGGAAGTTATTCTGTTGGTTTGTGTCAAGGCAACGATCACCCTATCAAGGCTGTTTTTATTCTAACAGTGCTACCAACTAAATTTTGGATATTACGACTTTACATTTGAATTAACGAAGCTGAAGAGAAGGTTGTGGAATATACTAGGGCATTCAGAACTAATGCTAATTTACTATAAAAAGGCGCCACATTCTGCTTAGTCAGCCAGTTATAATTTAGTAGTTACTAACTGCTGAATGTTGAATAAGTTATTGTATTAATGGGAAATTAAATAAGTTCGTGTCATTTATTTTATTTAACGCAATTTAAAAGAACTTAAACGTCTTAAAAAGATTAAAACGTAACAATACTATCAAAATATTTTCATATTCAAGACTGATCTGTGTAGATCTCCAACATCTCAATATCCATAAGGTCACATGAATCACGTTGTAGTTGACGTATAGCACTCATCCAACGTATAAGGCTTATGAACGATCCGAATTGAAAATATAGATTCGGATCATTTTCTTGGTGCTGCACTCGGTTTAGTATAATGTGTATGATTTCAGCGCGAAAACTGAACCTCAAAAAGTTAAGAGTGCAACAGATAAAAACAGCAAATTTCACTCACTTAACATAATTGCTCGAGCAGAGCACTGCTTGTACCGATGGTATAAGTTCACAATTCAACAAATTACCCTCACCATAGAGACCGCTGCCAGAACTGCACTTGGAAACCCCATCGGAAACCCCAGCTTGAGAAACCAGGCACTACACGTAGTGCAACATAGAGATTTCGGGAAAAAAGGAGAGAGGAAAAAGAAGGACATGGATGGCGTGATTGTGAGTGTTTTAAGATGTTAAGGAGTAAGAAAACGATACAAAAAATTTTCCAAAAAGTCAAGTGCCAGACTTTTTAGCATAAATGGTAATTTGCAGAACAAAATGAAAAACTGGCCACGAACCTTTAATGCCTTGGCCATTAAGCCCACTAGGGAAGAATGGAGGAGGTACATTTTTTTTAGCATGAATGGTACTTTGCAGCCCAAAGCAGATAATTGGCCATAAGCCCTTGATGCCTTGGCTTTCAAGCCAACTAGGAGAGGATGAAGGAGGTACTTTTTTGCATAAATGGTACTTTGCAGCCCAAAATGGAAAACTGGCCATGAACTCTTGACGCCTGGCTATTAAGCACACTAGGGAAGGATAAAGGAGATACTTTTTAGCATAAATGGTATTTTACAGCCTAAATACGAAAAACTTGATGCCTTGGCTATTAAACATACTAGAGAAGGATGAAGGTATTTTTTTGCTTAAATAGTAGTTTGCAGCCCAAAACGGAAATCTGAACATGGACCTTTGATGCCTTGGCTATTAAGCCCACTGGGAAAAGATGAAGGAAGTACTCTTTTATCATAAATGGTACTTTGCAGCGCAAAATGAAAAATTGGCCATGAACCTTTGAAACATTGACTATCAGTCAAACTAGAAACGGATGGAGAAGGTACTTTTTAGCATAAATGGTACTTTGCAGCTCAAAACGGAATACTTGCTATGATCCCTTGATATTTTAGCAACATGACCACTAGGTGAGGATGTCGTTGGCACAACCACCTCTAAAGATGAAAAAGAACATCTGCTGACGAATATAAATTATATATCACGGATCTTTTTTCTCCGACACTCCTCCAGGAAGTATATCAGCTTTCCACAAAACATCCATTGCCTTGTTTCAGTTTCATTAATCAAGTTGATTTTCAAGCCAAGTAGATGATTAATCTACTGTAGCTCGCATCTATATGATTGTGTTGTGGTGGAGATCTTTGCCAAGTGATGGTGGTGAGTGATGCTTAATTAACATTGTAATTTTTTACATATACTTGTCGTCATCACTAGAGGTAAGCTTGAAGGTCAGTGGGGCGGGCTTGTTTCAGACTGTCTCTCTCACCACGCCACACCCATATCAAGGATATGGATAGAGCAATTGTCGAAGCTATTGGTATATGATAGCAGCAGTAAAGTTACCACAGAACCTGACAATTGTACAGAGTGTGTACCTTCTAGCTTGGTGAGGTCAAAATAGCAATAACCCGACTGATGAACAACAAGACTGCTGCAGCCGATGGACTGCCAGGTGAGCTTTTTTAAGACGGGAAGCGACCTGCTGATAGGTCGCATGTATCAACTTATTTGCAAGATATGGCTAAGAAAGCTCATGTCCATGGATGGCAACATCAGTTTAGTATGAACTGTACACAAGAAAGGAGACAAAAGACTCAGGAGAGTAGAAAAACAGATCTCCATTTACCATCTTTTCGTCGACTGCAAAGTCGCCTTGACAACCCCATATACTCAAAGGTTTACAAAGTCAAGCTTGCGTTTGACGTATCTGCACAAATGATTGGACTTTGCATGAAAACGTTAAATGGCTCAAGATCAACAGTTAAAATTTGAAAGAACCTCTTTGACCCGTGACACACCAAATGATGTTTTACACAGTACTAAGGTCTATAATGCGACCTTACCAATTTTCTGCTGGCAAATGGAATACGGAATATTGCAGCATATAGAGTTGACACGCTTTACACGATTGAGACTATGTTACTAGCTTATTCTGACACATCGACTTTTTGGTACGGATGTTGCGAACGGTAACTGCAGCCTTTGAAAAAATCGAAATAAATTTAGTCTTAAAGTAAATGAAGACAAAACCGAGTTGTTGATATCGTCGCACAAAACATCCACCAGAATTGGACACCATTTGGCCTAAGTAAACAGCTTAGAAGAGCGGTGGTCTTATCGCACACACTCACACTCACACACACTCTACAAGATACTGATACTATCCGTGCTTTTGTATGGTTCAGAAGCATGGCTACTTGCTCAGTGCACGTCTCTGCCATGATCTGAACTGCCTTTAGAATATTTCACTACGAATGGGGTAAATTTTGTTGGGGATACCGGTTGGCTTTCTCGAGGACCACGTGATTTGTACTTTGAGGTTTAGGGAAAGCTTTACTCCACATCTCTCATGTTCTTGACGAGGTTTCTTTCTTGAGGGTATCACAATGGCCCATAAGGCCTCCGAGCCGGGTCCGAACCATGTAAACTAACCTAATAAATTGACTGTAAGAAAGTCCTTAAAGGACTGATGGACCAATTATTGGTTCAACCACATGCTGACTTGGATCAGTCAGATGAGTTAAGCTAAAGAAAAAAGTGGATAAAAGTACATTCGAATTCTATGTGAAGAAAATATAATTCATTTCAGATGATGATTTATGGATCATAAAATATATAAACTAATCTCCTGACCGTCTTCATCTGATTACGAGTTGCCTCTTTTTCTAGATACAGGCTATACATATGTTGCCTCCATCTTTGTTCACGTGCGACTATATAGCTGATATTTCCGATATTGTTGTAGGTTGTATGCGATATCCTGTGGTGTGAATTGCCACCAGTTAGCGTTTTGCTCTTCTTCTTCTCTAGTTCCTTGAGGGTTATACATAAGAGCATCCTCACAAATTTCCCCAGGTGACTTATGAAATTTTCTTTGGATGGATCGGCTATAAGATATCATATATTTGCCATGACCTTAACTTAAAACAGATGGCATAAAGAACAGCTTTAAGTCATCTACTTCTTAGTTGGTCACGTTGTCTAATTCCCTAAACACTCGGCCGTATGCCCACATATATGAAGAAAAAAGAAGAGAGAGAGATAAACTTCGGTTTGCTTTTTTTATCATGATAACGTGCAAAATTTTTGACAAGGGTTTTGAAATGGATGAATGGCAGTAGGGAAAAAAATGGTAGAGTTGCCACAATTTAAAGTAATTTGTTGTAAGAGTGTTCGTGTGTGGGTGTGCATGAAAGGGTAGTTTCAATTTCCTTAGCAATTTGTTGTTCTCTTTATTGTTGGTGTTGTTCATCGAAAATATTTTTGTAGAAAAACATTTGTAAACCCAATAAACCACACAAAGCCTTACTCTTACAAGCCATCACATACACTCTCATATTGGAGCAATAATAATAGGGGGTGAGTATGCCCATTAATACTCCACATATTCGAACATTTAGTGATGGAAGATAAATTAAATTTTGTGGTTTAATTCTTTCTCTCTCGCTCTCTTTTCTTTTCTCTCTCTCTCTCTCTCTCTATCTCCTTTCATTCGGTAAATGGGCAATCAATGGTTTGATTCATTCATTTCAATTGCTGCTGTTATACGCACACAGATATTTCTGAACGCAAAATCCAGGAAATAAGTTTTTGTAAATTAACTGTTGGTATGTGGTGGTTGGTACGCTTCATATGGTTGCATGTTTTAGGTTCGTTGATTTTTATAACACCCTATAGCCCTATAGGTGGTGTTGGGGGTGTACTGCATTGGTGGAAATTTTTGTAACACTCAATTGCTTAATTTTTAGTTCATTTCTTCCTGTTAGCTGGATCGAAGGAGTACGGGTCAAGTAGTGACCCTGCAAAGTCGGAGTATTTCAGCTGTGGTCTGTATGCTGCTCTCTGGCCATTGTCTGTATTAGGTATAATGTTTCAACGTTGTGTAGTTAGTGCTGTGAGGAGGAGATATGGTTGCCAGATTCAACATTGTAAAGAATTTTTAGAAAGATATTGATTTTGAAAGAGCCTTCATAGTCCAAATATAGGCTTAAAATGTAAGATCCCTGGAAATATTAATTATATCAGGCAATAATACAACTTGTTTGATAAGTGCGATTGATTACGGGCGATAAAAATGGATCACGTGCTACAACAATATGCAAAAATAATTATTGACGAAGCACGTTGACAAAGCCGTGGCAGTAACTGGAAGAGCTTGGCTGAGAAGAATTCGAAATGTATTTATATGAAATATTTCACACAAAATCTTCCTAAAATAGATTTTAAATACATTTTATTTTTTACGAATATGAGGGTGAAAATATAATTATAAGTTTTCTAGATAAGTCAGGCTAGAAAACAAACGAAAAGAGGTGGAGAAGACAATTATACTTTGGATACACGCATACATAATTCCTGCGACATACCAAGTGGGACAAGGGTGACTTCTCTGAATCAATGAGCCGATTCTATTTTTAGACTTATTTAAAGGGACCTACATTATAACGCCGGCTCCGAACGGCATATGCATTTGTTAAAGAAGATTTTCATAGCGCAAATACTCATAACCAGTCGCTAGCAGTGCTATGAGGTGATACCGCATTGAAAATTATCTGATGGACTGGTCTGCTATTGAACCGAGGACCTCTTAGTTGGTAGGCAGGTGTCTTACATACCATACCACAGCGGCACACTTGGCTTGGATTAGTTCCATACTTAGGATCAGGATAATTGGCTCATCTCTCAATTGGGAGGAATCCACTGTGACAGTGTGAAAAGAGTGCCGTTAGGGTGGAGTACTTCCAAAATGGTTATGTAAGTGATGGATTGCTTACTATGTTAGCTCATAGCCTCGTTATAATGATTCGTGGAAAATATGCGAGTACTTTATGTGATCTCATGAAGATGGCCCTGAGCGAAATGTCAAATTGGTGCACTCAGGAAGAGTTCTTGGTGAATCCCTCAAAGACCTTTCTTGTACCTATTACAAGGAGATTAAAGTTATCATCCAGCTTACCTCAGACGAATGATCAGGGGAAAACGTCACCTACTGGGAAAACATTACAATTCTAAGTAAAGATCACCACCACCATTTGGCAAAGATCTTCACCACTTCACATAATCCAATGGAGGCGAGCTACAGTAGGTTAATCAGAAAATCAACTTGATTACTGAAACTAAGTAATAGATGTTTTGTGGCAAACCAATATGCTCCCTAGAGGAGTGACGTAGAAAAACAAAAAATATTTATTTTATGGGTACCACCATCAACTTTTCTAAGAAGGTTAAGTATCTAAGTGTTATTCTATGTAGCTGGCTTAGTGGCTTACCTCTAGGTAAGTCGCTCCTACTACGATAAGATATGGATAGTCGGTCCATTATTATATATGAAGGAAGCTACTATCATGAATAAATTAGGCAGGGTACAGAAACTCGCCTGGCTTCGTATAACTATAAATAAGAATGTGTCCAACAGCGACCTTGGAAGCATTGATTTATTTGACACCGCTTCACATCTATGTGATAATGGTGGCGGCATGTACGGCGACAAAGTTTTTCGCTAATGGATAATGAAATGCGTCTATTCTGCGAAGGGTGGTTGGAGAAACTTCATCGGTTCTAGATGTTATGCTTTTGGATCTGTGCTTTGGCGTGAGGTCCAGGATTGACTTTCCGCATCGGGATTTTTGTTGTTGATCTGATGGGGCCTTTCTAAGGAGTGAGTTTGAACTAAAATGGTATGCCGAAGGCTACAAAATCAATAACAGTGGCGAGGTTCATGGACCCAAACGAGACTTGTCTATTCCACTGAGAAGATCGCTAAGTATCTTCCAGGCTGAGTATCATATTGGCAGTATCATACAGTATCATATTGGCTGAGATCCACAACCGAAGGTCTCAAGGCCAGACCATTAATATATACACTGACCGCCAAGCTGCCTTAAAGGCACTTCGCTCGAACCGTATGACATTTAGAATGTTCAAATATTGCTATGATACTTTGCGAAGACTTTCGCTTAGAAATAAGGTCCAATTGTTGTGTATACCTGGGTACTAGGATAGATAGTACTGAAACGGCGGATGCATTGGCTATGAAAGGTTCCTTGAAATCCTATATCAGTCCAGAACCTTACTGCACAGCAACTCTTACTACCATCAATTAAACCCACCAGGGGGATTTTTTTATTTAAAGGTTTTCGTAGTTTATTTACAACAAAAATTAGAGTATTTTACGTAATGGGATTACAAGTTTATTTGTTCCGCCTTTGCGCTTTAAGAGATAATGATATAACAGATTTTTCTTTTTCCCATCTCTGAGCCTTTTCCAAATCCCGTCTCAAAAAACTTCTCGTCTTTTAAGACGTTCTAACTTTGAAATCGAATTGGTATTTTTTCAAAGAAAGTGATTCGGTGTCTAGTAAAAGATTAGCTCATACCTCTTTATACGGAAATATATCGAAATACCTTTAAACGCTTCCCTTACACTTTTAGTTTGAAAAGGAGAAATCCATGGTTTTTTAACTGTCGAATGTGCGCTTAAATCGAATGTGTTCCATATTTCAAACTGGTCGTCATAGCGAAATGCCATGTAAAGAATGCCCGTATAAAGCAATGTTCGGAGAATACGGCGGATGCGGCATGTGATCATTTATAATAATTGTGAAGAAACTTTAGCGACATATGGTCGGGTATTGTCATGCAAAAGAATAACTTGATCATGTCTGTCTATATTCCCGCCGTTTTTCTCATAATGCACGATTCAAATGAAGTAATTGCAGTCTGCTTCGTTCACCGAGCTTTAGCAGCATAAAATGCTGCCTTAAACCCACCAAGAGTGCAAAACTGCACTATAAATACTAAAATAAGGTGATTGTGTGAACAAACAAAAAATATTGTCGACTTGAACGAAATTTGCAAGCAGTTATAAAGCCCAATAAAACCCAAGATAACCCGATGGGTTTTTGCCAACCCTGCGTCTAACGGAGTATCTAACGGGCCATTGCGGACTGAAACCGCATCTGAAGAGATGTATATGCTTCTAGACTGTGCTTACACACAGGCATCAGAGACAGCGGCACACATATTGTATGAATATGGGGTTCTTTATAGGCTTAGCAAAAACTGTTAAGGTAGACGCATGGTCTCACTGTCATGTATATCCACCATTATGGCTGAAGAACTACTAAAGTTTATAGGAGGGCAGCAAATCTGATGAACAAACTATAGACCGGAAAGGGCACAGCTTTTTATAAATTTTTGTGTAAGGAAAGCTTTTTCAAAAAATCTGCACAAACCATATTTTTTCTGGGTTCTGGCCATCTAGCAAACCTCGGAAGAGGTAACAACTGCGAGGCACCTAAAAAAGCATCGTTATGGTCCTAAATTTCTGCTGGAAGCCAAGTTGGAGACTGTGTTAAACGCTTTGTGTACGAAACTGGTTTGGGAGTGGTGTACCTATATTTAGTGTTTTAGTAGGACTTTTCTTTGCATGCCTTACAATAGATCTATTTCGCCTAATGGAGCTGAAATTCTTGCCTAATCTAAGTCCATTAAGGAAGCCCTGATATAGAAATTGAAAGAACTGATGTCCGGCATGATTTTAGACTGATTACAGAAACAAGGCCTAGTTTTTTGTATCTTATTTGTAGTTGAGAGCTCAGATTTCTTATCATCATGCATACAGTCGACCTTGACTAACTATAACTCACCTATTTTGTAGTTCATATTATTTTTATTAAACTTGGTTGTTCATCGCTTTAAATAAATTTATTCCTTTCATATCTCTTTCCCTTTAATGCAAGCAAGTATTTCAACATAAAATTAAATGATTATGGCAACTATTTGTGTGGTAAATGTTATAGGAGAAACTTTTAGATGAGGTCACTTATTTCAGGGTCAATAGTTTTGAATGAAATTTACAGTTATAGTGATTGTTATTATTATTGTTGTAAGATGTTATTCTAAATAAACTCAAAAATCGATGTTTAGGCATTAAAGCATTTTACTGGATGATTTTAAACAAAATGGAAAACCTTCGTAAGATATAAGTCCACTTCTAGAGAAGGTGTAACATTTAATAGATGATGTTCTGCATTCAAAAATCTATAGAACTGGAGTTTTCATTGAAAGTTTAGACAAGAAAGATAGTTAATGTGGAAACGAATTTCAAAGAAAAAATAAAAGAATCTTCGGAACCTAAGTAAACATACAGCTTTGGTATCACGAAAACCAGCAGCATCGGAAACTTGTGTTACTTCTCTGCTCTTCGCGTAGTAAACTCGATCGATGTGATTTAGACAGAAAGAAGTCTTGGAAAGCGAAGTTAGGTTTACAGGTTACTGAAAGAGTAGAAAATATATCTCCCTCAGCTCCAATGTATCACGAGTCCATGAAAGCTTTGAAGAAAAGTCAGCCAAGTTATGAAAGAAGATTAAAGAGAAAAACTCACACTAATGAAAATAAAATCTAAGATTTCCAATGGATTTGTGGACGAAATAAGAAAAAGAACAGGACAGAGATCGGTGCGTGACATTCCGAGTCTCAAATACAATACCAACTCATAGTAAAGCGAGCTATATTTCTCAGCCTCTAGATCTTATTTTCCGAAAGCTCATCGAACCAAAGCGTGCTCAGAAACCTAAGGCTATATTCGTCCAGCTGGATTGAAAATAAATATAAACAAAATAAGTGAGTGTTGAGAAGCCGACTCTTCACAAAGAGGCTTCATCGAAACGTACTTTTTAGAAAATGATATCGGCCAAGCAGTTTCCGTAAATGGTGTTCGCTATCGCAAAATGATAACGGACTTCTTGTGGCCAGAAACTGGATATGGACTAAATGTGGCTTCACAAGAATGGGGCCACTTGCCACACAGCCAACGAAACAATGGCTCCTTTGTGCCAGTAGTTCAATGGACGTTTTATCTCATGTCGTGGCGATGTTAATTGGCTGCCAAGATTATGTGATTTGACACCGTTGGTCTTCTTTCTTTGGGGATTTTTAGAAGAAAATGTGTAAGTCAATAAGTCAAGAATAATTCAAGAGCTAAAGGAGGAGACAATTCGGCACATTAACCACATTCAACCTCAATTATGTCTCAGAGTCATTGAAAATATGAACCGACGGATAGAGGTATACCACCGAAGCCGTGGCAAACATTTGGCCGATATTTTTATCGGAATAAAAACGTTTTGTTTTATTTACACTTAATATCGTGCGTTTATGTCTTATAAAAGTATCGTAATACTAGAAGTTTCTAAATAAAAGTGCTTTTTCAAATTCTCCTCTCGCTTATTGCATATATATCTTGGTTTTAAATTAAATTTAAAGCACTTTAACCGTTTCTTAAGTAAACAAACGGAATCTTTCAAAACTAGAAGCCTTTAAAGGTTCTATGCCACCTGCTTTGGTGGTAAGTCAAATCAATATTGACTATAAATTCTTAACAAAACAAAGCAAATACTTCGAAGTAGCAGTAGTAACTAAGCCAATATACACAAAATATCTACTTGACACCATTGACATTTGACCACCTACCTGAAGAGAAAAACTTAAAGATTCGTCTCACCATTTCCTCTCATATCCCTGACAAGTTGCCTTACAAAACCGCAAAGAACATCTTGGACTTGTGTCATCACCATTGCACAGGTAGAAAATCAAATACTTTTCCAAGTTCTAAGTAAACACTTCCATAGTTTTATTAAAAACTTTCTAACACTGAGTGAGTGAGGGAGTGAAACATTACAGACTTTGTATATTTACACTTACAGGACTATTGTTTATTAAGGCTTATATTTACACACACACAGACAGAAATACACAGGATACAGTACAAATACATTGAGAGAAATTTACAATTTATCATCGGCAAAAGGACCAATATTTGCTATATGAGCCATTAGTGCGGGAATATTACTCTGCTCGTAATTACCGGTGAAGTAGTGTTCAGAAGGTCCCGAAGCAAAAACTCCGACATCATCAGCACCATGAGTTTCCGAATCCAAAGGTACTGTAGCCATAAAACGATATTTGGGATCATTTAAATCAGCTGTTGATAAATCACGTCTACCCTTTTTAGAGGAATAGGTCTTGGAATAGCCAGGACCATTGGCATAAGATAAAATGGTATAGGGCAAACCATCATCGGCCATTTTAGGAGCCAAACCAAAGATGCTTTCGTGACGATTCTACAAAAGAAACATTAAATAGAAGTTCCACAACGCTTCAGAATAGCCAAAAACTTACCGGATAACCATTAATGGTCATGGTATGGGAATGATCTGATGTCACCACAATCAAGGTATCCGCTTCACTGGTAAGATTACGTGCCAATTCTATGGCTCTAGCGAATTCAGCAGTATCTTCTAAAGATTTATGGGCCCGAGATTCATGATGGGCCATATCGATTTTGGCGCCCTCCACAAACAGAAAATAGCCCTTATCGTTTTTGCTTAACAACTTAATGGCAGCTTTGGTCATTTCACTTAACGAAGGATCAGAATTTTCCAAATGATCTCTCTTCAAATCGCCATGATAAGGACAATGCGAGGGACTAAATAAACCCAAAAGATAGTCGGTTTTATTGAAGTCGACCATTTCCAGACCTATCTTAGACCACACATATTCGGCCGCCTTATTTTCCCGGCTTTTTTCCTGTAGCCACTCCTGGATTAAGTCACGCTTGTCCGATCTATAGCCCAATATGCCCTCTTCATCGTGCATGGTTTGATCACGGAAATTGCGACGGCCACCACCCATTACCACATGCAGTTCCTTACCTACTGGCCATTCTACCAACTGGCGGGCTATATCTACATTTACTTCAGGACTACAGTTGCTATCTTTCACCGCCTGATCATTTTCCCAGTCACGGGCCGCTGTATGAGCATAAACACCAGCAGGCGAAGCATGTGTTACACGAGCAGTGGTCACTAAACCAGCCCATTTGCCAGCATCTTGAGCCCATTTAGCCAAACTTTCTGTGTGTGTTTTGGTATCGTTGGCTTTGTAACAATCATACTTGGGCACTTGAGCATTGACACCTATGGTACCATAATTGGCCTTAACACCATTCAAATACGCCGTAGCGGTAGAGGCCGAGTCGGGTGTACGCTTATTAACCGCATAGGTGCGTGACAAGCCCAAATAGGGAAATTTTTCAAAGGACACTTGTTTGCTACTGTCACCCAAAAAATCCCTCGTAGCCGTCACTGTATGCACCGACATGCCATCACCCAAAAATAATATCAGATTTTTGGCTCTGTTCGTATTCAATTGATTTAATTTCTGCAGTTTATGAGCCAATATATCTTGAGCCTTATTTATCCAAAATTCTGTAGTCTGCTCCTCTGCCAAAGGTTGATAGCTACGCGGTGTCGGAAATTTAGGATGATAACCATCATCATGGGCTGTAGCTAAAAGAGCCCAAACCAAAGCAGAAAGTACAACGTAAAGTCTCATTTTATTTCACGACGCGAGTTATACCTCCGTTATGTATTGAATTTACATTGAAACTGTTAAGCGTTTGGGCAATTACGAAAAATTTATACTTAAACTGCTGGAAATCTTATCAATATTTTGAACGCATATACAAGTAGCTACTGATTTCTAGCTTATCAGTGAGTTAAGTAGTGATATAAAACGCGTTAAATAGATTTCAAGCAAAAAAACTAGACATTGGGGTTTTATTTTTGATTAAAAACTCAAAACATTTGTTCTGGTTCGTGTTTGCGAAAAACAGAGGCGTCATATGGTTGTGGTATAGCCTTTCAGCTTACTTCTGCCTATGATAACATATATATGACGAATGATCAGGAGAAAACTCCACCTACTCGAGAAAAGTAACAATGCTAAGTATGAATCACCACCATCACTTAGCAAGATCTTCACCACTACACAAAATCATATGGAGGCGAGCTACAGTATTTAGCACAAAGCAAGAGTGAAAAAAAATTTATGCAAAGCAAAGCTTCAACAGTCACCAGCATCGAAGAAGATAATAAAAGCCGATAAGAAGCCCAATATCTTAACAAGACATTACCGGAGGGTTTTACAGATTACTAACTAAAACCCGGCGTGCTTTGCTACCACATTTAAATTATTATCTTAAATGCTTAGTTACACCTTTTACCCATTTTTCCAATTTTGTCCCCTTTCGATCAAACTCCAATCACTAGAGACAGCCTATAGTTCCTTCCAGAAAGACACTGTAGGTTCTACTTTTAGTGGAAGGTGCCAGACCCATTTATCCAATCTTGTCCAGTTACTGGCTGATGATGTGTATTGTTCAATATTTAATTTACGTGGCCGGGCTTATCCAATTCCGCCCCTTTTTGCCTTATGATTTGTAATGACTATGAGATCATTCAGGCTAAATACTGAAACGTTAGCTTTAACCGTTCCCAAGGCACTTTAGTTTGTATGGGAGGTATCACGCCCGTTTGTACAATTACCACATTTTTTGCCTGATGATTTGCATTAACCATGAATCTATTTGAGCCAAATTTAGAGATATAGACAAATAAGATATAGACAAATAAATATACACTTTGTATGGGCGTGGCACCGCCCAGTTGGAAAATTTGATAAATACCACCTTGATCAAAAAGCTCCCGATATTTATTCAGAAAATTAAAATAACAAGTTTATTCATCTAAATCTATACTGTCCCCTACACAGTAAGCCCTATCAACTGCAACACACTTACGCCAGCGCTTGATCTAATCCTCGAAGCATTTTTCGGTTTTCATCGGTGTTTCCTGCGATTTTTCCATTACTTTCCCTCGGCTGCTGGAACGCGTGGTTTTTTAACTCGATTGGACAGAAAGAAGTCACAGGGAGCCAAATCAAGTGAATTCGGTGGCTGTTGGATGACATTTGTTGCATTTTTCGTCAAAAATTTTAGAACAATGATAGCACTGTGCAAAGTGTGTTATCATGCTGCAAAATCCACTAGCTTTCTGCCCACATTTCTGGTCTCTTTCGGCGATTCGCTTCAAGCAAACGTCTCATAACGTCCAAATAATACTCTTTTTTTACTGTCTGGTCTTCCGGTTCCTGTCCGTCTCGGTTCATTTGGTGAACGCCATTCACTTGCCCGATGTCTGAATTGCGTGTCGTACTTGTAAACCCATGACTCGTCTCCAGTAATGATCCATTTGATGAATGTGGGATCGGATTCAGCCTCGCAAATCATGTCCTTTGCGACCTCAACACGGTATCTTTTTTGCATGAAATTGAGGTCTTTTGGCACCAACTTTGCTGCTACACGCAAACCCAAAGCATTAACCAAAAGGTCTTGGACGGATCCATAGGCAATGTTCAAGTCCTCCGCTATCTCTCTGATGGTTGGTTAATTTGCGGTTATTCGTCGGTTTTCGATGTCGATGGTTTGCCACTGTGTTCATCATCTTCGATTGACTCACGGCCACTTTTGAACTACTCGTGCCACTGGTAATCGATCGATTTATTTAGGGAATCGTTAGCTGTCCATTAGGCGCAAATGAACAAACACACATTTATTTTTATATATAAGAAAGAAATTGCTGCACACCATCTAAAGCAGTACCAACTTAAAAGATGTCATGAGTCCACCTACTTGTAACTAGAAAGGCTTGAAAGTGACTCTGTTAGGATTTTAAGTCTGACTTCCTTTGACTTGAGAATCTCAGAGCGACGCCAAACTGCTAGTCGCCTTAGAGTGGTGAAGTTCTTTCTGAACATTCCAGTGTTAAAGCACCTGGCAATTTCCCAATCGTTGATTAAATTGAGGATGGTAGGCAGTGATGCTGCACAGTAAGATTAAGGGCCAATATAGGCTTTCACAAAACCTTTTTTAGGTACAGTGCTCAGGTACCCAAAACAACTGATCTGTATTTCTAAGTGAAAGCCACCTATCATAATAATGTTCACTAAAACCTGTCCATAAGTTCCATTATCGAAACTGTCTTACTTTGCTCAATCGCAAAAATTTCTGTTGCACAAGGATCGCAGAGAGTCAAATCTGAACGAGTTAAGCGCGTAGTTTTACAATTGCAGGTGCTCTGCAATAAACTGACTTTGAGTGAAAATGTATAACTTTCAAGTAAGCTCACGAATTTGTGGAAGTGTGTGAGAACTTTAAGGCAAAGTTTTGTTTTAAAGTTATACGCTGTTTCCCAGAGTCATAGGTAAAAAAAAAAAAAATATATAAGCGTCGCTACCTGTGATAGAGGAGTTATAAAGAAAATCTAGTAACGACATCAAAAATATTTGGAGAAAAGCCTGATATTTAATCGAAATTATGGAGACTTATGATTGGGTTTTAGTTTCGACATCATATTATTATTCACTTGTAGCTAATAAACGGCCAAGGAAATCAATGAGAAGAATCCTACTAGAGTGTAATAAATTTAGGGCACATGAGAAGGATGTCGAGTCTTTTAAAACTTTCCTATGCTCATGCTCTTCTTATGCACGGATAGGGGAGGTGCTTTTCGGGTATTAATTAGAGGAACCTAAAAAACCACGTTGTAGGGACTGATTTTCTTGACGATGAGCAATAATGGGAAACCGTTTTCCTGTTAATGGGCTTATGTGTAAGTTTTGGTTTGTGTAGGTGTGTGGGTTAATCCAGTCACATTTCAGCTTACCTCTGGCGATGATGACAGACATCACATAAATAATTAGAATAAAACACCATCTACTGGGGAAAAATTTCAATGCTAAGTAAGGATCACTACCATCATTTAGTAAGGCTATTCATCACGTACACAATTACATGGAGGCGAGCTCCGGCAACTGGGCAACTACTGAAGTCAACAGTTCAGTGCTTTTTATTTATTTAATGGAATCAGAAATGTATTATCCACTATGAACCTTAAAAACTTAAGTAAAACAAGCTACGGAATGCTGTCATGAACGCTGTAAGTCAGACGGAATTAAGATCAGACACGAATCTTTAGTAAAACCAGTTAAAAGTTATTCGAAAACTAAAAAATTCTGATATCTGGCGTATATTCGTACCTTCAATTGATAATGCCCTGGCTAAAACGTATTATACTTTGGCAGATCATATCATATTTTTTTCCGTCACTCTTCTAGCGAGCATACTCATAGCCAGCCTCCAAAATATGATTGTGTAGTGGTGGAAATCCCTGCTAAGTGGTGGTGGTGGAGATTATTACTTAGCATTGTAATTTTTTCCCATTAAGTGGCGTTTTTCTCCTCATCAGTCGTCTGATGAGAGGTCAAGGGGGCTTCTTTTTAGATGAAATTGTCCGGAAGAAGGTTATAGTCTGTTTATATAATGCTCAAAACAGTAATTAATTTTTATTTCATCATGCTCTCAGCTGGGATTTGAACCGCTACACCACGCCGCACCCCCTTTCTATCATGCCCCCATATTCAAGCTACTTTTACCGCCGTTTCTGTTTGTCAAGTCAATCAAAATATTTGAAGTATACGCTTCATGAATCAAAGAACGCACATTGACGCTAAAACCATTGACATTTTCCTTATCTCTCTGCAAGCAAGTTAAATACAAGTTATTCTATCAAATTCGATAACTGCGGGATACGAGTACTTAAAATAACTTGAAAGTGGAAAACTTTTGATAGTCTTAAGTAAAATTTCTAACATAACGGTTGTTACGACCTAATCACAAAAATGGTCGCTTTAAAAAATATTTTTGTAATCGCACTCTCTTTGGCCCTGTGTGACAATTTAACGGCCCATTCAGTAGAAGATTTGGAGGAGCAACATATGCATCCAGATTTTAAAGACGAATTGAACACCAAAAATCGTTTTGTTTTGCGTCAAGGTGAAGACACCAATGAATTTTGGCTTAATTTGGGTAAAGATTTCGTCAAACAACAGAAGCAGCATAAACGTAACACGAGTGTGGCCAAAAATATTATAATGTTTTTGGGTGATGGCATGGGCTTGACTACGCTGGTGGCAGCCAGAAATTATATCGATGCTGAACATACAAAACTATCGTTTGAAGAGTTTCCCTATACCGGTTTGTCCAAAACCTATTCAGTAGACAAGATAGTGCCTGACTCGGCAACCACAGCTACTGCCTATTTGTGTGGTGTCAAGGGTAACTATGGCACCATAGGTGTTAATGCGGCCATTTTACGTGATGATTGTGCAGCCATGAAGAATAGTAGCAATCATGTTTATTCCATAGCTAAATGGGCCATGGATTCGGGTAAAGCAGCTGGTTTCGTAACCACTGCTCGTGTTACACATGCCTCACCAGCTGGTGTTTATGCTCATACAGCCGATCGTGATTGGGAAAGTAATGCTGATATTGATGAAGCTTGTGGCAAGGAGCATGGCTTAGCTGATATAGCCCAACAATTGCTGTATGGTGAAGTGGGTTCGAAATTAAAGGTTATGCTGGGTGGTGGTAAAAGTGCTTTTGTGGATAAATCATTGTATGAAAATGGTTGGCGTACCGATGGCCGTAATTTAATAGAAGAATTTCAAAAACTAGCCGCTACCAATGCCTATGTGGAGACTAAAGAACAATTGGAGAATTTGGATTTAACAAAAACAGAACGCATATTGGGTACTTTTAATGATGGTCACATCGATTATCATTTAAATACTTTAAATAAACCGGATAATACCCAGCCTACTTTGAAGGAGATGACCAAAAAGGCCATCCAATTTATGCAACAAAAAAGTGAAAATGGTTATTTCCTATTCATCGAAGGTGGTCGTATCGATATGGGCCATCATGATACCAAGGTTCGTTTGGCTTTAGATGAAACCAAAGAATTTTCTGAAGCCATTGCTTTGGCACGTCAACTCACCAGTGAAGAGGATACTTTAATTGTAGTCACAGCCGATCATTCGCATACCTTTAGCGTGGCCGGTTATCAAAATCGCGGTAGTGATATATTCAGTGTTGTTAAGTCTGGCACCGATAAATTGCCCTATGAACCTTTAAGCTACGCCAATGGTGCTGGTTACTACAAACATTTCAATGCTCAGCTAAGTAAACGTGTTGATCCTCAAAGCGTTTTAACTGGTGATGCTAATGATGTCTTCCCCGCTACTGTTCCCTTAGACTCTGAGACTCATGGTGGTGAAGATGTGGCCGTATTTGCTTCAGGTCCTTGGTCTCATTTGTTTACCGGTGTCTATGAGCAGAATACCATACCACATATGATGGCCTATGCTGCATGTGTGGGTGAAGGTCTCAAGGCTTGCGATACGGCATAGATTGTAAATGCGATGTACGTAAGATTTATGGCATTTAAGTGCTTACAAGTGTACTCTTAGATTAGGAAATTGTAAATAAAAATTTCGAAATTTATGTTTTCATTGTGATAAAAGAAAACTGCGAAGGCATTGCATTTGTTTTAAAAATTTATGGCTTTTTAGAAACGGTGTGATGGCCATAGAGCGTTTCAAGCGTTTTTTGTTAAAAAGTAAACGATAAACCGAATTTGTTTTAATTAATAAAAGGGTATTGAAATTTTTAAGGTTGTAGGAGATAAATCTATGAAATAAATTTGTAAAGAAGGCTATTAGAAGCAACGAATCGACACACATTCCATTACTTTGTTTCAGTTTCAGTAATCAAGTTGATTATCACGCTATGGTAAGTAGATGACTAATCTACTGTAGCTAGCTTCCATTTGATTGTGTGTAGTGGTGAAGATATTACTTAGTATTGAAATCTTTTCCCAGTAGGTGGCGGTTTCTCCTCATCAATCGTCGAATGTTGTGTCACTCTCGCTGAAGGTAAGCTGGAAGGTCAGTCGGGCGGCTTCTTTAGATGGATTTGTCTAAAGGGAGGTTAAAGTTTAGAAAATTTGAAAATTTTTATGAAACACTCGAAATCGCAATTCAATTTTTTTCGTTGTGTCCTTTCCGGGATTCGAACTAAGGATAAAACCACTAAGCCACGCCACCGCCACAAATGCTTCCCTTGTTTTAGTACCCCCTATACTCTCATACTTTATAAATTCCTTTAAAGATTAATAGAGGATCAGAGGACGAAAACTGGTCTTCCAATTCATTGGCTCCCGGTTTGTTCCATTATATGTCGTCATTCGTTCAACATGGCCCGATAACGACCGCCATTGACTGTAACGGCCACTCTTTGCCCAAATGCGACAATTTTGCTTGTTAACATACCCGCCAAGATCAAAATGAACTTCATCTGAAAAGATAATTTTTTTGGCAAAATCGGCACCTTCTGTAAATCGATCGCAGGCCCACTTAGAAAAGCGAAGTTCAAGCGTATACGCAACCATATTCGTTCAGCGGAAGGATAAAACCAATTATCTGTCAAATCAGACATGAGCTAAGTGTTACCATTCACGAAATAAGCACTAATTGAAAAAAAAACGTTAGATGGCGGACCCTTTATATTTTTTTTTAAATAATGGCATATCTTGAAAACAAAAGCTAACATAAAAAAGCGGTTAGCATCACTGCATTCAGTGTACTTGAAACCGATTTACCAACTGGGTGCCGAGCTTGTCGGAGAAAAGTGTCAAATTCGAGCAGAGTGTCATTGCATCACATCATTTATGTATATCAAATTTAATTTGTTGTGTTATGCTTAAATAAAAAGAATACACTATGAAATAAGTTATGTAAGCCGAAATCGTGTGAATGAAATTGAAAAATTGCTTTCATTTTCATATCAGACTGAATTTCAATATTTTTTCTTATAATTCACTTAATTACATGTCAAATGACTTATTTGATAATCGAAAGTTTGAAATAATTGGCGTATGTAAGTGCAGTTATTTTTACTTAAAAATCAATTTTCTTCTTCTAAATTTTCAGTTTTCGTAAGAAAAATTATGGCAAAACTGATAACGACTTGGAATTTTAAACAATTTAGATACTTCAGCCCACGTTCAGTTGAACCAATCAAAGCAAATTGTCAGTCAACGGCGCCTCTTGGAGAATTTTAAAAAAGAAAAATAGTTAGGAGTCTATGATAAGCAGCGAGGATGGTAACCACCATTATGTCTAATATACAGACGATTTTATTTTTAGATAATGACTACACCTATTTTAGACACTTGCTATAGTACACCTGCATAGAGAGAATGCAAAAAACTGTGACTGTGAAAGCTGAGTGCTCCAAATATGAAAAATGAAAGAAAAGAAAAAAGCCAAGCTATTCCAGCCATGTTGTATGCTTTGACGAGAATATTGCCCGTTGTAGTACACGGTGTTTGTTTAAGAACAGCTTTGATAGGGTTTCATAGACCGAAGCTGAAAGCTGGTTTAAAGCTAAATATAGAATAAAATAAGATAATACGATCAGATCTATTTTGGTTGAGACTTTTAGCTTTACTCTGATTAGGGAATGCCTTGTTTCAGTTTCACTAATCAAGTGATTTCAGACTAACTAGCTTGTCTCCACGTGATTGTGTAGTGGTGTAGATTCTTGCTAAATGGTGGTAATGATTCTTACTAAGCATTGACATTTTTACCCAGAAGATGGTGTAATATTTTTTTGGCTTACTCTCATGGCAGTTTTGTGTCCACGTCATTTGGTTTCCTAGTTACAGGCCCATTCTGGATAATTGTGTTACTGATGAACTCGCTAGGCGAGGACGCTTCTTCTGAACATAGAAAAAGTCGTTTTTCAGTGAGATGGTGATGCAAGCTAGACAGCTAAAATTGTCAAGGAATGGCTGTTGCAACAAAAATTTTGGGTATATCAGTGATCACCATAAAGTTCAAACTCTAATAAAATGCAGAATTTTTGAACAACAGTAAAAAACGCATGGCAAAATATAATTTGACTTTGAGGAACATGAAGCTATGGTAACGAATATAATACAAATGGGACCAGGTTTTTGGATATTATTATAGAGAGTATGTGTAAATTCCTTATAAGTCCAAGATCAAATAAGAGGCTCTAGGAAAAGTATTGAAAACATAAGTTCCCCTCTATTTAAGCGAAAAGTGCAAAACTAAGTGCTTGCGGATTCTTTTTTATCATTGGCTTTCTTTCATTCCGGTATTTAAATATGATAATTTTTATTAATGTTTTTTTGAAAAGACTTAACAATGGATAATTGAGTGAAGTTTTGGTTTATATGAATGAGTTTTAAAATTTTTATAGGAATGTTTTCGTTCAACTTCAAAATAGTCATTTGGTTTTGCTCACCACTGTATTTCTTACCACCGTTATGCTGTCCATTAAGCAGAAGTATTTATTGAAACTTGTCAGATTTTCACAAAAGCAATCTTGCTTCATTGCTAGACTCACTTGGCATGAGTTGGATAGTTAGCGTACCAGTCAACTATTTGAACTGCACCATGCTCTATAGCATCACACTTACGTACTCACACGCATAGGCAAAAAACAAACAAACAGAAGTGGAAAAATTCAGTGCAAAGTAGTCTGAGTGGGAGACTCTCAAATTACTACTACAATTGTAAAATGCATTAATATTAGTTTGCCTGACGCTGATCTATAGGTACGGGCAACAGCAGCGCTTATCTAATGAATGAGTGATCTGTCGAGATTGTCAAAGAAATTTCTTTTAATTTTCTTTTCGTTGCATGTTTATGCATTTATGCTCTGAAAATTATTTAACAAATAAGGACAAAACAAAAAAGTTATTTTTCTTTTTTAACGGTTTTCCTTTATTTTAAAAATCCTTCCATTTGTTGGTTTTCTTTAACTCTTCAATTGCTTGGCGTATTTCTGGTGTTGGTTCGATACGTTGAACCTCGATTAACTGACGTTTATTGGTTATAATATACGTTCTATTGGGCGGAAAATATTCTATGGTACGTTCTTGGCGATTAGGACAAGGTGTGCAACTACCAGCTGGGCCCTTAGGACCTCGTTGCCCCTTATAACCAAACGCACGACCTTTAATACCTTTAGTACCTTTCTCACCCTTTATGCCTGGTGGACCTTGTGGTCCCTGAGCACCTGTTAAGCCTGTTTCACCTTTTTTACCATCAGCACCCTTATAGCCGCGATCGCCCTTAGTTCCCTGAGGCCCTGGAGGACCAGGCTCACAATAACAATTTTTAATAACTGCTTGAACGGTACAGCTCCAGGCTGAAATTAACAAAAAAACAAACAAAAAACCGTATTAGAAACATATTTAAACCCAAAAAAGGCAAGCCACAAACAACAACAACTTACCGCATACCAACAAAAAACCATAAAATATTTTCATTTTATAATTTTCGAAGAGATACTTCACCTCTGTCAACGTGGAGTCTTGTGAAATGACTAATTTTATAACAAAGTTTTCATACAAATTTATACTAAATTACAGCTTGAAAATCTTTAAACCGTTATATTTGTAAGTCAGGTTTCTAAACTGCTAACACACACTCACGTACATTCACACGGTAACGCTAGATAAACAGAATCATTCTCTGTTGACAACAAAAGACTTACGAGCACAATTGATATGTAAATTGGTTCGGATATAATTTTTGTTGAAACTGTGCTGCAGTTTGCATTGTGTTTCTTTAATCTTTCTATACGATTGATGCATTGATACAATCAATTAAATTACCGCATATGCATATATATTAAAAAGAAATAAAAATATTATATGTAAAGTTATTTGTGTAACATTTTGATAGCTTATGTGAGAGTATTTTTGGTATTAAATATCAAAATTTTTCTTTAAGCAGTTTTCTTCAAAAAAAAAAAAAAAAAATAAATAAATAAATAAATAAAAAAATAAAAAATTATCAAGTGAATTATTGTTATTTATTAAATACAAAAGTATAGGACAACAAATACACGCTTGACCACGGCATTCGATATAAAGCATCAGCTTCGAACGTTTTACAAAAATGTCTCTGATAAAACATTCGAAAACTACTATTGGGGGAAAAACCAAAAGGAACTCATAGAGTTCACCCATCGCTCAATTTGTGACAGCAAATCTTTTGATCTCGAAAGATATTGCCTGTGATATCAACAGTAAACCTTTAGCAACTTTTCCTTTGCCATCTTCTGTTACTTTTGCTTTTGTATTTTTTTTTCGCCGCACAAAAATTGTTTTCAAAATTTTTAAAAAATCAGCATATAACCGCTACGCATGTTCGCTATTTCCGTGACGACAAAAAGCAAGAACCTAAGAATACAACAATGTTATCTGCTCTTTAAGCATTTTTGTTCAACAAAAACAAATATTTTTGTTTCGAAAATTCTTCGCCAATAGCGAACAATCGTTTATTGCGAGTTCAAGGTCTAGCGGATAACAAGCAACACACAAATAAGAGGTGGTCCAATCAAAACGCACGATGTTAATTGTAAATAAAACAAAAAGTTTTCAAGAAATCATCTTAATATTTTTAATTATGAAAAAAGGATCTTTGACAATTATGTGTGAAACAAAATATCGGCCTAATGCTCATATTTTCAATGACTCTGAGACATAATAAGGGTACAATGCCATATTGTGCCAAAACATCACATTCTTTAGCTCTTGAATTATTCTTGGAACACTTTTTCTTTTAAATATTCCCAAAGAATGAAGTCCAACATGATCCTGGCGGCCAATTTACATCGCCACGATATGAGATAATACTACCATTGGCTGTGTGGCAAGTGGCACCATCCTGTAGGACACAAGAAGTTCGTCATCATCTCACGATAGCAAACACCATCCATGGTAACTCCTCTTCGATAAAGTACGGCCCGATGTCGCCGCCAGCCCATTAGCTGCACCAAACAGTCACTCTTTGTGGATGCATCGGCTTTTCAACAATCACTCATGGATTCTCATTTGCCCAAATACACCAATTCTGCTTGTTAACGGATCCGCTGAGCTGAAAGTGTGCCTTGTCGCCGAAGATGATTTTCCTTATAAAGTCACCATTCTTCTGCCTGTTCAACTAACCATTTGGCGTATTGACAACGCTTGAAATGGTTGATAGGCTTCAGCTCTAGAGTCAGTTGAACACTGTAAGAATGTAAATTCAAATCTTTATTCAAAATTCGCATCAGTGATGTTCATGAGATGTTCAGTTGTTGGACACTACGACGAGTCGAGGTTTTTCGCAGAACGAACTGGGCGAGCATGCATAGGTGTTTCCACATTTAATACAGACCCGGTTTGCTGAAAATTGTGCGCAATTGCTTCATCAATCTTAACGCGCTGCTCAATTGTGTACCTCTCCATGGTTGAATTTTTCAAACACTAAGACAGATAATTGTCAAGTTAGGTTAAGCAAACAACTTGACCTTAAGGTGTGATTCACAATTAATATCGTGCAATATGGTTGGATCACCCTTTACTTCTTTAAAACTTTACAATTTTTGTTTTCGCATTTTCAATTCGCTTGCCATTTTCAATCGAACAAAGGCCTCTAGCGAAAAAGTTTGCAAAAACTATAAATGAATTCTTTTTCGAACGCAGTCCTTGCGGCATTTAAATGCCATGAATAAAAAAATTCATTGATGAATCATCGTCATAATGACACTAACACAAGGATTTATTTTAAAATAAAAAGAAAATGAAATCATAGTGAAATTCAGCGACATTGTCCGTTATAAGTCGATATCATGAAGAAATTTAGAGACATTTTCTATGTTGAGTATGTTGAGTTACGGATACACAACGACTTTGTCTCTTAAGAATTGGCTACATTGCTGAGGTCAATTTCACCTCTCAGCTAACGGAAAAAGCACAATAATTTTTGATGATATTGTCTGATATAAATCTTAAATTTTGCGACATTGTCTATTATGAGACAACTTCATCCTGACATTTAGTCACATTGCCGATTTATATAAGCCGATATCATGCAGAAATTTAGCGACATTGTCTGTTATTAATCGATTATATGCTGACCGTTTGCAGAAATTTGTCTATTACACCTTCCGATTAACGATTGTCTGTTAAAACTCACTACTATATGAACAACATCAATTTCTTGAAAAAAAATTTTTTTTTTAATTACAATGCTTAAGTAAAGATAACCACCAATTAGCAAGAATCTTCACCACAATGCAAAATTATATGGAGGAAGCTACGGTGGATTAATCATCTACTTAGCTTGAAAGATAAAATCGATTGATTGAAAGAACTGAAACAAAACAAAATAGATGCTTTGTGGAAAGCCAGTGCTCCCTAGAGGAGTGACGAAGAAAAAAAAGTTATGTATGACACCAAAAAAACCAATCTTATTAGGGATAGCGTGGTCCCAGGTTCGAGCCACAGAAGAGGATATAACTGAACAATTCAGTAATTGGTTTCGAGTGTTTAATAAAGATACTTTCACTTCTCTACATACAACTTCAACAAAAAACTAAAGAAGAAGCTACTCTGACCCTTCCGCTTACGTCTTGCGATTATGACAAACATCAAACGAATGGAAAGACAACCAAAACCACCACTTAGCAAGGATCTTCACCACTCCACGCAATCATATGAAGATGAGCCACATACATAATCCACTAAAACTGAAGGCAATGGATGCTTTGTGTAAAGTCAATATGCTCCCTAGAGGAGCGACAGAGAAAAAATTCTGCTTTAAAAAAACAACCCAAACAAAATAAACTTTCTGTTTTAAAAATTTAATTTTCTCATCTTCTTCTTCTCTGTTATTACTCAATACATTTCATCAACATAACTACTATATTCATAATTTTTCATTTTTATCATCTGTATAAAGGCTTTTAAAGCCTTTGTTGGTTCAAGCTTTTTAACGGCTTTAAATTCTCCATCCGGCATTACTTTGTAAACCGTATAGGGTTCATAGTTATTGTCTCTTAACTCTTCACCAATTAGTGATCTAAACCTTTGACATTCAGGAGGACATGCCGTGTCTCTACCAGGTGCGCCTCTGTCACCCTTTGGACCTCCATTAAAGCCCATTTCGCCAACTGCGCCCGTATCACCAAAAGGGCCAGCAACACCATTTTGGCCTTTAGGGCCCATTAAGCCCTGATTACCTTGAACTCCTTTGTCACCTTTATAGCCTTTCTCACCATCATTACCAGGTAAACCAGGTAGACCCGTCTCGCAGATACATTTCTTAACTATAGACTGAACATTAGCAATGTAGACTAGAAGGAAATGATAAAATGAAGCAAAAAAAAATTGGATTCCATTTGAATTGAAAAGAAAAACTCAAAACTCACCAAAAAATATAAAAACACTGAAAAATATATTCATTTTACCTCTTTGACTGTTAAAGACGAAATGTTGACTTCAAAGCATTTGAAATGGGATTTATACGAAAACAAAATTTTTACAGTTTCACCATAAAAACTTTGTAAAAAGAAGGAAAAAGAAAATTTCTATTTTTCTTTTTTTTTCATTGATAAAAAATGCTTATAAGCTTGTTATTTTATATACAGTTCTAAAGGCTTTTTAAAGATATTTTTATTGCATTAATAAGCCAGTTATTAAAATATTTTGTAACTAAAATAAAACCGTTAAAACATACCATTCAACAGTTAGACATGACAAATTTCTTTTGTCACTTTTTAGAATTATTCTTTTCTTTTAAGAAAATTTTTTTATGATTTTTATAATAATCCAGTTTAATTGAACTCTACATCAACAAAGCCTGGTTATTATGTTTGTGTTAAAGCTTGTAACACCAGTCGTGCCTGTGCTTAGTAGAGACACGAATATGAAAAAGTTGTAAAAACATTGAACGTAATCATTACTGTAGCAAAATTCAACATAACGGATGGTCCAACCATAATGCACAATGTTAATTATGAGTCACAACTTGATGTCAAATTTTTTGGTCAACTTAGCCAGTGAGAGATACACAATTGAGCAGTGCGTTAAGACTGTTGAAGCCTTTTACGAAAATGGGTGTTCAAATCAAAACACATTTCGTGCACTTTGTGATTTTTTTGTCAGAATAAGCGACCAAATGTGTTCACAATTGGGAGAATTGTGTGCAAATTTCAACAAACCGGATCTGTAGGAAATGTGGAAACACCTGTGCATGCTCGACCAGTTTGTTATGTGTAAAGCATTGCTATTGTTTGCGAAAGTGTGGTTGAAGAGCCGTCAACCTCAACTCGTCGTCGTGACCCATAAGTGAATATCTCACGAATAAAACTGCTGCGAATTTTGAATAAAAATTTGCGTTTATATGCTTAAAAAGATCAATTGGCTAAAGAACTGTAGCCTACTGATGATTTCAAGCCTTGTCAATACGCCGAATGGAGAAATGAACAATTATATTATTAATATGGCTGCCGCGGTTGGTCTCACAGTACCCCATTCGGACGAATCAATTTTTGAAAACATTTTCGAGTGTATGTGGTCGCATCACGGCAATGGCATCACAATTATTCCTGGTTTGTCGGTATAACACTTGTCTTTAACGGCGCCCCACAGAAATTAGTCCGATGGTGTCAAATCGCCGGTTCTTGGCAGCCAATTCGGCTAAGTAAACGGCCATCAAATGTTTGTAGCAATAAATCGATTGTGGCATGAGTTGTATTACAAGTTGCACCATCCTGTTGAAACCAAACATCGTTTGCATCAATACCATGAAGAACGGGAAGAAAAAAATCGATTATCATGATACGATAGCTGTCTGCATTGACCGTAATTGTTGTGAAATATGAAGTATGGGCCAATTATGCCTCCGCTTTGCAAGTCGCACCAAGCAGCCACTCGTAAAGGGTGTATTGGATTCTGAAAGGTTACGATTTGGTTTTCTAAGACCCAAATACGGCAATTTTACTTATTAACGTACCCACCAAGATTAAAATGAGCTTCATCCGAAAAGATGATTTTAAATAATAATAAATTTCCAATAAACACCAACATTGCTGAAGCGTAAATAAATTCATTGCGTTCAGAAGTTCGTCGGCTAAGTACCAGTTTACACCATCTTAAAAAAAAAGAAATACGTTTTTCGACAGCGGTATCACCGGTTATGAGTATTACTACTATTGGAGACTTCTCTAAACGCATTTGCCGTTCGGAGCTGGCGTTAAGCTGTAGATTCCTTTCAATGAGTTTAAAGGTAGAATCAGGTGCAGCTCATTGACTGAGAGAAGTCCCCATATTTCTTTATGGAATATAATGGGAAATAGTCATCAGTGCGTTCCTGTTCTCATATGAATGAAGCATCGACAACATCCCACTCAATTGTCAATTATCGCCCCCTATAGAAAAGAGCAGGCATAGATCTGATCTTCTACGAAATAAAATGACTTTGATTAAAAATGTGTAATTTGGTTTTAGTTCAGCCGACACTGCATCTCATCCACATCTCAATCTACTGAAATGTGTGGTGTTCCAAAAGCAAATCCATTATCCTACTAATGTCCGCCATACGTACTCCATACAGCCTTCCGTTCATGCAGTCCTCAGGCGCCCTCCCAATATGTGACCTTGAGAGAGTATTTCCACCGCTTTAACCTAGAATTCTGATCTCTGCTCGGTTATTTTCACAAAAGAGTTTTAAACCGTCAGCAGTCATTGTACCATACTAGACACAACGCTATCCGCCGCGTTGTGTCACTGAAAATGGTCACAGTGTTTCTAAACTACGTCTCGGTCTGACTATTTTGATATCCCGCTTTCGCGCACACTGAAATTGAGTGAATTTCAGCCTTGACCAATTGTCCATAGGCTGGTGGAAGCAACGTTTTTGTTGTAGTTTAAGCTCAAATTTCGGGGAGAGGTTTGTTAGCTCGATGTGATGTTACACTCTTAACCCGTTGCCGACACTCAACCAAGGTGAAAGTCCTGTCTAAATATGTTTTCACATGTAATTTATATCATATATGGGAGCATTGGTGAACGCATTTAATATATAAAACTGAATATGTGTTTGTATGTTTGTTTGAGCCTTATAGACATTTAAACCGCTGAACCGATATTCCTGAAATTTTTACAATATCTCTCTGTATATCTGGTAGAAACCATAGGCTGTATAAATTACAAAAATTCTAGCTGGGCGGTGCCACGGTCATAAAAATGCTAACGGAAAGATTCTTTAAATTTAAATTCATAATCAAGGCAAATCAGTGTAAAAGTAGGCGGAATTAGATGAGTGAATTTCGTATATCTTGAGAACGGTTACAGCTAAAGTTTCGGAATGCAAATCATTAGGGAAAAAGTGGGCGTGGTATATCTTGAGAACGGTTTAAGCAAGTCTTTCAAATATGGTCTATATGACTTCAGAGTCAAAACAAATTATCAAAAAGTGAGCGATTTGGAACAAGGGGGCATGGTACCTCCTATACAAGTTAAATAATGATTTCTGTATATCTAGAGAACGGTTTAAGCAAAAGCTTCTAAATTTGGTCTATATGACTTCAGAGTCCAAACAAATTATCAAAAAGTTTGCGCTTTAGAACAAGTGGGCGTGGTACCTCTCATACAAATTAAATATTGATTTCATTATATCTTCAGAAACGGTTAAAGTAAAAAATTACCGGAATTGAACAAATGCTCATGGTACCTCTCATATGGCGATAGCAGGCAGTGCTGATAGAGATTGGATAAGTGAGCGTGGCACCTTTCATTCATAGTAAATAGAGGGTTTTGTAATTGTGGAGAACAACAACTATTAAAGAGCTTCGTTATCTATCCACATTAGACAAAAAGCGGGCAGAAATCATACTGGATAAAAGCGATCTATATGTGTAGTATACTATATAAAAATGGTGTGTGCCGCTATGGTATGGTAGGTAAGACACCCGCCTACACACCAGAAGGTCCTCAGATCAATACCAGGCCAAACCATCTGTCCAAACATACTAGTAACTGGTTATGAGTATTACTACTATTAAAAACTTCTCATTTGCCGTTCAAAACCAGCGTTAAACTGTAGATCGCCTTTAATGAGTCTAAAAATCAAATCGGGTGCAGTTCATTGACTGAGAGAAGTCTTCGAGTTTCTTCATGGAATTTTATGGGAATTTTATATATACACTATATAAAAATGAATGTGTGTTTGTTTAAAGACTGTACACAGCTAAATACTGCCAAATTGGAAGTAACAAATGATTGGATTTTGACCGGAAGTGGACAAAATGGTGAAAAAAGGGTAAAAAGTATAACTAAGATAGCATTTATGATCATAATAAAATGGAGGTAGCGAAACTGGCCGGGGTTTAGCTAGTTGTAAAAAAAATTCAAAGGCGTGAAGTGGCGTCCTCCGACAAATACTCGCTTTTATCGCCGAAATTATTTCTCATGGATAAAAAAATCTTTGCATAGGTCCAAAGATGCCGACCTTTCTATCTGTGTTAGTATTTCATATATTCGAAAACCACTTTACGGGGGACACAAAGCCCTGAAATTTATTCCTCGCGATTAGGGAAAATAATCACGAACCTACAGTCAGAAACCAAGTTTCACTTTCGTAAGGCAAACCTTACCGAACAAATATTTCAACACAGTTTCATATTCTAAACTGCTCAAGCCATACTTATCTATAAGAGTGGCTAATAGGGGATTCGTGTTGTTGCCTTGATTCAAATTTTAGAACTGTCAACCCATAATAAGCTAAATACCTAGTGGCTGTTGAATGTAATCAAAATTTGTCTTTTAACTTAAAATATATTTAGCTTTTGTTGAAAGCGTTTCAAATTTTCTTATGAATTAAAGCTTCAAATTTGATATTTTTGTGGGCAATGAAATTTTTCAATATCTTTTATCACTATTTTCTAATTTAAAAATTATGATAATGACGGCTAAAGTACCTTTTTAAATAACAATAGAAGCGCATGTGATCTTTGGTCATAAATATTATTAACCATTCTTTACACCATTTTCAAGTTTATGTAAAAGAAAAATGATCATAAAACTAATCAATAAAAGTCGGTGTTCGTATAAATAGTAACACGTTTGGAATATCTTGAACAGTTTGTTTAAGAAGAAGATTGCGTAGCATAACAGAAATGATAAGTGTGCTCTGGACAGCAACACTTTTAGGTAAGAACCCAACTAAAGTTTTGAACGAAACGAGGATAATTAAAAAAAAAAAACAACCGAAATTTTTTTTTCAAATATTAAAAAAAAAATTTGAATTTAAAAAAAATTTAGTTTATTTTAAATTAAAAAAAAAAATATATTAAAAAAATTTAAATTTAATAATTTAAAATTAGATTAAATTTAGTTTTTAAATTTAATTAAATTTACATTTTAATTTAATTTAAAATTTTTTTAATTTAATTAAAAGTTAAATTTAATTAATTTGATTTTAATTTAATTTAATTTTAAATTTAAATTACAAAATTTAATTTCTGTTTAATTATTATATTAAAATTTTTTTATAAAGGGTCCGCCATCTAACGTTTTTTTTTCAACTAGTGCTTATTTCGTGAATGGTAACACTTAGCTCATGTCTGATTTGACAGATAATTAGTTTTATCCTTCTGCTGGACGAATATGGTTGCGTACACGCTTGAACTTCGCTTCGCTAAGTGGACCTGCGATCGACCTACGGAAGATGCCGAAGTTGAAGCTAATTTTGATCTTGGCGGGTATGTAAACAAGCAAAATCAACGCATTTAGGGCACAGAAAACTCGCGCGCATACATTGAAAAGCCGATACACCCAAGACGAGTCACTGTTTGGTGCGGATTTTGGTCCAGATGCATAATTGGGCCATTTTTCTTCGAAAATGAACAAGGAGTGGCCGATACAGTCAATGGGGATCGTTGTCGGACCATATTGAACGAATTTTTGTTCACAAAAATTGAAGAAGAGGATATTAGCAACATTTGGTTTCAACAGGACGGCGCTACGTGCCACACAGCCGAAGCTACACTCGATGTTTTGCGCCCTGTTTTTGAAGATCGCATCATCAGCCGCAGAGCTGATGTCGTTTGGCTTTGATTAGGCTAATTATTTTCCATTATTAACCGGAAGGATTGTACTTTCAATTAAAAAAAAGAAATTGAAGTGATGTCGTTTGGCCACCTCGGAGCTGCGATTTGACACCATTCAACTATTATTTGTAGGGTGCCGTCAAAGACAAGTGTTACGCCAATAAGCGAGAGATAATTGACGCTTTGAAGGACAATATTCGTGAAACCATTAGTGAAATACAGCTGCACACAATCGATAATGTGCTTAAAAATTGGACCGATCGTGTAGGCTACTGCATGGCCAGCCGGGGCAGCCATTTGAATGAAATTATTTTCCATTATTAACCGGAAGGATTGTATTTTCAATTAAAAAAAAGAAATTTGAGAAAATATTCAGTAGTTTTTTTTATAGCATTTTCAAAAAAAAATTTATTTGGCGGACCCTTTATGTTAAATTTTTTTAAATTTAAAATTAATTCAATTTTTTTTTTAATTTAAAAGCTTAAAATTTTCTTTAGAAAGATTTAAAAAAATTTTTTATTAAAAAAAAATTAATTATTCTCGTTTCGTCCAAAATTTAAAAATTTAAAATAAATTTTAAAAATTTTCTTCTAAATTTTTTTTCTAAACACTGTTTAAAATTTTTTTATAGGTACTTTATTACACACTACCTGGGCAAGCAGCACAAATTGCGGTTGCTTACCGGGTTTGGAGGGACATATTGGTTATAAGGGCAATCGTGGTGAAGACGGCAACAATGGTGATAAAGGTGAACCTGGTATTCGAGGCAACCAAGGTGTTATAGGCGATAGAGGTCCTCAAGGTGGACGTGGACCGCAGGGTCCAAAAGGACCAAGGACAAATTTGCCGCTAACTTTTGGACCAGCTGGAGAAGCTGGTCCACCAGGTAGATGTCTTTGTAATGTAAATAGAGCTTTTTACGGCCAACCGGTGATAGCCGGTGATTATTTTTTAACCGACGAAGATGGTGAACCTAACTACGCAGGGGATAATATTGAAGAGCCGTTTCAGGAGTACGAAACCACGAATATGCCGCCGGTACCAGCAACGTCGCCACTAACTCCAGATATCAATCTTTATATGATGAGTCCCGAAGGAGTTTTAATACCGGTTGGCAATACAAAAACCTTTGATGTATATGCTGCAGCAAATGCGGCTGCTACCACAACAACAACGACTAGGCGTCCAACAACGACTAGACCTCCAACAACGACTAGACCACCACATAATTATGATGATCATGATTATCATCCACCACCAAAAACTGTTTATGTAATGGGTCCCAAGGGTTCTCTTATACCTATAGATATTTTGGGTATAACACATAAATTCACACAGGGTTATGGCCATCATCATCATCATTCACCGCCAGATCATTACCATCATCATCATCATTCACCACCAGATCATTACCATCATCATCCTTATCCACGGCCAGATCGTGATCATAGTTACCATCATTATCCATCCAAATATGGGCAGCAATATCATCCCGGCAAAGGTTCTACCAGTTTTACTAAATGGTTTAGAAGTATTTTCTTGGGTGAAAATGATGAAAAAGAAGAAATTTATGCCGAACACGATGAAGATGATGATATTGATGAGGATGATGTTCGAAGTGATGATGATGTTTCTATTGACGATACTTTTGATGATCAACTTTCCACTTTAGTTGGTAAAAAAGTATTTGAGGAATAAATTTTACAAATAATTTCTTTTTTTAATGTCTATGCAAGCAAAAGATTTTATTAAATTATTACGAATTGGCAACAATCATTCAGTTTTTTATGTTGATATTTAATATATTTATTTATTTGTTTTGTTATGTTATTTATGTTGTTTTGTCCTTTTTTTGGGGCTATATTGCCGAAAAAAATGCCATTTGTCACTTATATATTTAATTCGATAGTAACAAGATGTGCATTGCCTGCCTGACTGATGAAATGCCTACAAGATTCTGCCCGTTTCTAAGCAAAACGACGACTATAGACAAATCGGTGTTCTTAGTTAGTTAGTTAGTGACGACGGGTAGCCAGACACGTCCAGCCCACCTGGGTCTAATATTGATCCCACTTTGATACCCATCAGTAATCCAGAAAATGGACAACCTACATGTCCGCGTCCCGGTGCGATCCGAACCAACCAGACGCTTGTAAAAAAGAAGAGATGCTGCCGATATTCACACCGGCTAGATTCGACAAACCATCCAGAAACGGACTGCCAAGGAAAGCAGTCCTAATATCCGAAAGACTTGGGCACTGGCATAGGAAGTGCTCGACGGTCTCTTCTTCCTCCTCATCCTGACAACCCCTACAGTAGTCTTGAACGGTTGAACCAATCTCCTAGCGTGCGCACCAGCCACCCAGTGCCCAGTAATCACAGCCACAAGAATTCGCAGCCTAAGTCCGAGCCCGATTATATAAAGGCCAGATTTGCCTCGATACAGAGCACGTGGGTTCATCATCCTACCGTAGCTGTGCCCTACTTAACATGTACCGCATAGCCAGTGGCATCCCAACTGAGTGGTCAATCTCCTCATTTCTGAGGAGAGAGCCAGCCGTCGCAAGTCCGTCCGCCACACAGTTCCCCCAGGTGTCCGAGTGACCCCTTACCCAGATAATCTCCAAGTATAACTATTTCGACGTAGGTAAAACAGCCGCCTTATAACCTCCTCCGGAAATGTCTCAAACGCTCTCACATCCTCTATTTTATGTCCGTTAATTTTAAACATTTTACATCTTTATGTAAGATGTTCGAATTGGTAATGCCAAATACACAAATCAGTACGGCATTACCAGGGCAACACGTTGAGGCCAACCAATAGACTAAAATCCCACAATACAGTCCCTGATGTGGTGTATTTTCTTTTTAGGCATTTTTATATTCGTAACAATATATATAGAAACAAATGGCCAAGGAAATCAGTCCTTATAACCGAAAGAATTGAAAACTCACACAAGAATTTCACCTAAAACTTGACACCTTTTTTATTTTACATTACCCCTCCATCCCTTTTTATATCTTTACCTTCAATACGCTCCTGCTACATTTTCTTGTGTCTGCAATGTGTCTGTTGCCTAGATTTGTGTAGAAGCGAATTGGTAAAAAGAAACTATAATTTTTAAGTGTATAAAATGCTTTCATTGCGTTGTGAGCAGATGCATAAAAGTATCATATAGCCGAGGTTAACTATTTAGAAATGCATAAAAATAGCATTGAAAATCCATAATATTTTAAATTTATGAGTAAAACGGCACATTTTAGGTTTATGATAGGCTACGTCAATCATTATTACAATTTTTAAAGTTGTGACTATTTAGCTAATATCTGCTGTTGTTCAAAGTTATAGTAAACTCGTTTAAGTGTTTGCTTAATAAATTTTGTTATGATTGAATTTGAGTTCAATTTTTGGCAAAAATTCGATTTGAATAAATGTCAGGTTTTGAGTATTTGTGTATGAGTATCTGTGTGTATGTGAGTGAGTGAGTGTTTATGTAATGTCTTGATTGCTTGTTGATGGTGGTAAAGCAGTAAAGGATGCCAGCAGCAAAGCAGACATTTTTAAATTTTCAAAATCTTACTCTATAGCTGCCATGAAGGTGTAGGTGTTGCAAAGATGCTGGTAATGATTATGATGACTATGATGATGATGGCGTGTACATGTGTTGATTGCAAAATGAATGTTTAAATAAATTATTTGAGTGATTATTTGTAATGATGATTTGTATGTTAAACGATGTCAAAGTACTGTGTATTAAAATTAATAATATGATTATGGTGAAAGTGTTTTCCTTTCTTTTTTTTTCTGCCAGACACATTCTTTACAAAAAAGGTTTAAAATAAATTTTATTTTTTAAACGGTTTGTTCTGTACGTTTTCCTTTCCCTATGATTTTCTTTTTTAATTCATTTTAATTTTTCTTGTGTAGACATTAATTTAAAATGACACAAATTCATTTTGCCTTAAATACCTTTTGCAAAAAATTGGAAAAGAATATATAAAAAGCTTTTAAGCATTTAAACATTTGCTACATGTGGCAGGCAGGCAAATTCTATTTAAAAGAAAATAATTTTTAATTTTTTCTTTAATAGTTTGCATCGTGCTCATCATCATTTCTATGTCCTTTAATATTTTCTCAGTCACAAACATCATACAGAACAATTTTCTATAATTTCTTTTAAATTAGAGTTTTATACACGTTTGCATAGGCTGTTTTTTAACTTTGGCTAAAACTAACAGAAGGAAATGTTCCATAGACTAAAATCTCTGAGCCTTAAAAGCGGAATACTACCATAAAAGAAACTTTATAGCTTATATCGTGACAATACTAAACACTCTGATGGTCCAACCAAAACTCACGACTTTGACTGTAGAAAAAAACATATAGTTTTCAGAGAATTATCTTAATATTTTTTATTATCATAAAAGGATCTATGACAATTGGACTTCGGTGGCATACCACGATCCGTCGGTCAATATTCTAAATGATTCTGAGACATAATTGAGATAAATGCCGAATTATCTCATCCTTTAGCCGTTGAATTGTTCTTGGCTTGTTTTATTTTAAATATCCCCAAAGAAAGAAATCCAACGGTGTCAAATCACATGATCGTCAGTCCATATTTACAATATCCCCAAAGAAAGAAATCCAACGGTGTCAAATCACATGATCGTCAATCCATATTTTCAATGACTCTGGGATATAGTTGAGGTTCAATGTCGTTAGTGTGCCGAATTATCTCATCCTTCAGCTCTTGAATTTTTCTTGGCTATTTTTTTTTTTTTTTTAATATCCTCAACGAAAGTAGTTTAACGGTGTCAAATCACATGATCGTGGCTAACAATTAACATCGCCACCACATGAGATAACACAATCATTGAATTTCTCGAGCCAAAGAGCCACTGTTTCGTTGGCTGTGTGGCAAGTGCCACCACCCATGCTTATATCCTCAATTTCTGTCCACAATAATTACGTTATCATATCGCGAGAAGAGAATACCATTCACTGGCGACGCCGCCAGCCCATAAGCCCTACCAAACACTCAAATGCGACAGTTCTTTTTCTTAACAAAGCCACTCAGGTGAAAGTTTTCCTTTTGTAAGTTCAGCATTCACATCTGTCTGTTCAACTAACCATTCGTCGTATTGACAAGACTTTAAATGGTCAGTCGACTTCAGCTCTAGAGTTAATTGAACCTTGTAAGTGTGTAAATTCAAATCTTTAATCAAAATTCTCATCAGTGGTATACGTGAGATGTTCAATTGTTGGGCACGACGACGTGTCGAGATTGACGGCTCTTCTACCATCTCGCACAATGACAATATTTTCCACAGAATGAACTGAGCGAGCATACACAGGTGTTTCTACATTTCCTACAACCCGTTTTTCTGAAATTTACCCAAAATTCGACGAAAAAAGGAACACATTTGGTCGATTATGTTGACCAAACAAAAAAACCGAAACGCGTTTTGATTTGAACGCCCATTTTCTTGAACAATTTGAACGCGCTGCTCAATTGTGTACTTTTCTATGGTTGAATTTATCAAACACTGAAACAAAGAAATGTCAAATTAGGTTTGGCAACAAACTTGACTTTAAGGTGTAACTCACAATTAACATTATGCGTTATAATTGGACCACCGTTGACAACCACAAATCTTTAGAAAATCTCTGAAAAAAGTCTTATGGACTAAGATTATTGAATTGTATTACATATCTGATCTTACAAGCAAAAACGTAAAAGTCTTTTCTAATAAACTAAATACAAACTTGACCACGACATTCGATAATAACACCACCTTCGAATGTTTGGTGAAATGAGAAAGAACTCATAGAGTTCAATCCTCGCTCAGTTTGTGGCAGCAAATCTTTCGATCGCGAAGGTTTGCCTATTGAGCAATATCAAAAGCGAATAAGTTTGCTTTGCTCTCTTCTGCTTTTGCCTATACATTTGCTTTAGCATTTTTTTTTTCACCTCTCTATGCTAAAATCGAGAAAAATAAAATTTAAAAATAATAATAAAAGAAAATCAGCATATGCTGCGCGTGTTCATTCGTCGCTGTTTCAGTGACGACTAAAAGTTAGAGCATAAGATACATGTGAATTGAGATGGAAAAAATGTCTTATGAAATGAATATCAGTATTCTACAGAACACTGTTAAGCACTTTTGTTATACAAAAACAAATATTTTTGTTTCGAAAATTCTTCGCTCATAACAAACAATTGCTTACTGGGAACGAGTGATAAAATAGCCCAAAAAGCCGACATTTTTGTTTAACTGCGTCCTACATCAAGTTGTGCTGAACCCAACAGCATAAAGAAGAAGCATAACATAAGGGACTAAGCCTCGACTTTTGCTGAAATAAACAGCAATGTTCCATGCTCTGTCAAGCATTTTTGTTCGACAAAAGCAAATATTTTTGTTTCGAAAATTCTTCAATAATAACGAACAATCGCTTATTGTGAGTCTCAGGTCAAGCGGGGAACTCTGTTGAAATAGGAACGATGACAGAAAATTTTACCATATTGCAAATATATTCGAACAATGCTATTAGAGAGATTAGAAGTTGGTTATTGTCCATAAAACTTCAAATGACTTATCACAAAACGGAGTTAGTGCTCATTAGCAGGAAGAGGAAAAATTAAACTCTGAGTTTCAAGGTGGGAAACACCACAATTATGTCGTCAGAAGCAGTATAATATTTAGACCGCCTGTACTTCAAGTAACAAGTAGCTGGTAAATCAAACGGACTAGCTCGACTGATGCCAAATGTCCCGTATTTGAGAAGACATTGAGTAGCGCATACCAAAGAGAGATAAAGATAATTATTAAGGAAGTTGTCTTTGAGTGTTCAGAGCTTTGTTAAAGGTGTCTAAGGATAGCGGGAATGATATCAGTCGATATAATTGTTCAAGAGTTTTTAAGTATATGCTACGAAATAACTTAAGTGGGAAAATTCACCAATAGGATATTTAGGTTAATTCCGCAGATATATAAGTGGATACGGAGAAAATATATGGCGAGATAAGCTATAATCTCTAAGAGGCTATAGAGGTTATAAAAAGTATTTATACATGTTGATGTAGACACGACGACTCTCTAATGTGCTCGGTCTGTCCAGACGAAGACGAAAGAGCGATACACCTTGTACTCCACCGACCACGTCTGGAAATCCGAGGAAAACTGATAAACGATGAATTAACTATTCTGGAAACTGAACCAAATCTGCCTAGAGTGAGAGTTCCACGAAGTAATACTGAAAGGCAGTCTGTGTGACCTAGAGGCAAAAAGCCTAACCTACTTACGCCACAGATTGAGCCTGTTGTCTCTCCTAGAAATACCATAGTCTATGCTTTTAAGTATAGGGTACAGCACAGAAAACTTGAGTCTTCTGTGGTCAGAGGTGAATCCATTCATTCATCTCTAAAGTCATGAATATAAATTCCAATATAAATACATAAACACACACACACATCTACAATAACATGCATGTACTTATACAAATAATAAAATGTTCTTGTTGTTGTTGTCGGGCTTAAATAAATATTACACTGTCTTACATCTACTGATAAAGAAATCCTTTCATCTACTCACACAACCACAAGTAAAATGGCAAGAATGCCATGGAAAGAAATGATGTTTTTTTTTCAACTAAACGAGTAGTTTTTTATTTATTTTGTATTTTTGAAAAACGAAAAAGGTGAAAATTCTTAATAAAACGTTTTGTTTCGTAAACAGTCTCTGTTGTGAGTTCGTGTTTTGCACCCTACACTAATAGAGGTGATGACAATATACTACAACACTTGAGTTAAGTGGTAATGCAATTGCATTAATACTCGATCACACACACACAGTCGTTCTACATTTTTACATCTGTGTTACTCTTATAAGCTAGTCAGCTCTACTACGAAAGACTTTATCGAAGTTCCAAAGTATAACTCTTGAGATACTTTTCTTCTACAACGAATTGTTGCGGTGACCCTTCCTTTGGCTTCTTATGCCCTACAGAAGCCAATACTAAATAAAACCATTTTTTCACCATCACTCTTCTAAGGAGAATATTGGATCTCCACTTTGTTTCACTTTCAATAATCAAGTTGACTTTCAAACGAAGAAGATGATTAATCTACTATAGCTTGTCTCCATATGATTGTGTGTAGTGGTAAATATCCTTGCTAAGTGGCGGTGGTGATTATCCTTACTTAGCATTGTAATCCTGTCTCAACGTAGGCTCCTCTCATTTGGCTCACACTTCCCATACTTATAATTTGTAGGAGTTACAGTGGCATGGTGTACTAATTAGAGAGCACGCATAACAACATAAGCGACCAGGTTCAAGCCCCAGCCGAGGACATGATGAACAATTTTAATTATAGTTTCGTTTCGGGTGTTTAGTTAAAGAGGTTTCAACTTTTCATCCAAACAATTTCATTTAAAAAATAAAGAAGATGTCCTCCTGATCTTACAGCTTTCCCCTGACGATGATGATAAACATCCGACGAATGGTCAGGAAAAAACGCCACCTACAGGAAAAAAATTACAATGCTAAGGTAAAGATCACCACCAAATTAGCGAAGATATTCACCACTACTGGACAATCGATATGGATTAATCATCTATTCAGCTTGAAAACTCAACTCGATTAATGAAACTAAAACAAAGCAATGAATGCTTTGTGTAGTATAGCTCAGGGGAAAGTGATACCTCTGACTGTTTGTTGAGTCCGGTGAATCTGGGCTTGCTAGACAGATCTGAGGCTTCGTCTCAAGTGGCATCACAATGGGCCACTATGAATACTTTCATTCAGCTTTCAGCTTGATTTTCAACTTTTACATCAGAATCTTCAAAAAGTTGATTGTGGTGCAGGGTATCGTAAGATCGTTGCCGATGGCCTGTAACTTTAGCGATACTTCTGACTGTTTGTTGAGTGCGATGAATCTGCGCTTGCTAGACAGATCTGAGGTTTTGTCTCAACAACACAATGGACCGCTATGAATACTTTCCTTCAGCTTTCAGCTTGATTTTCAACTTTTACATCAGAATCTTCAAAAAGTTGATTGTGGTGCAGAGTATCGTAAGATCGTTGTCGATGATCTATTACTATCGTTTTTTGTTTTCTATTTGTACGTTTAGTATTTAATGAAAGTTGACAACTTTGGCGTTTAGAAAAGTCATTATAATTATGTGGCTGTTGATTATTTGTTTATTCGAAGAAAAGTATAGAGAGAGTTAGCAGCTGCAACCATCAACTAATAGCTGGTAAGACTACTATAACAGTATGACAGCTAAGGCAAAACAAAAAAAAAAAAAAAAACAAAACAAAAAAAAACCAACAACAACAAAAATCTGGGTTACTGTTTGCCATTATAAAGACCTACAGTCATAGTTCGGAAGTGAAAATGTTGGGTAAATATTGTACAGAAATATGATTTTGCAATTGAAAATAAGAAAAGAAAAACGAATGAAATGATGACACAAAAACAAATTGGAAAACTTTAGCTTTTCTTTTCTTTTTTATATCTTTCTTCTCTTTTAAAATATAAAGAAAATAGAGAAAATAACAAAAAGAAAAACAAAAACATTAAAGTTATGTTTTAGAAAAAATAAAACAAATAAAAACTGCTAAAAACAATACCATGAAAACATAACTTGTCTATAACTTAAGGATATGACAAGGGCTTTCTCTCATTTTCTATTGAAGTTTTTTTTATTTTTTTTTTTTTATAAAAACGCTTTTGCAACAAGTCAAAAACTAAAAGCATCAAAAATTAAAAGCATCATTTTGAACATCATTTTGCACGACATTTTGCACAAAAAAAGAAAAGTTAAAAAGTCCAGCAACGAAATGCTTAATGAGGTCAGTAGTTGTTTTCAGAGAAAGTTTCATTTTCTTAACGGAAATACTCAGCAAGTGAAAGAAAATTTGAAATAAAGTTAATTTTCCGCCACGATGGCAAAGAATTATTAAAAAAAAAAAAATAAATTTTCGAAGTGATTTGAATTGAATTGGAGGCTTTGCAAGGCAGAACAAGCATTTTTCGTTATGTCTATATTTGCAGTACTTAGTAGAATTTTTGTTTTCTCTGGCACTCCTTTAGAGAGCATATTGGCTTTCCACAAAGCATCCATTGCTTTGTTTCAATTTCATTAATCATTTTCAAGCTAAGTAGCTGATTAATCTACTGCAGTTCTCCTCTATATGATTGTATAGTGGTTAAGATCCTTGCTAAATGGTGGTGGTGATCCTTACTTAGCATTATAATTTGTTTGTCAGTAGGTGGCGTTTTTCTACTGATCATCGATTTGATGTTTGTCATTATCGCCAGAAAAAAGCTGGAAGGTAGGGCTTCTTTTATATTGTTTTGTCTGGAATTCGAACGTGGATTGCTTGCTCTAACCACTACATCACGCCATCCCCAAAAGTGCAAAATATATGTCAGTGTAAAAATAAAACTAAGCACTTGGGTCAAGGCCGATAAGTTTTTATACAGCGATTATATGGCCTCGATTAAACTGTAGAAACTGTCTTTTACCAACTCTTTGCTTTCACGGAGAAGACCTGAATAGTCTTCTCCGTTTGAGATGGATGTCCACTTGCCTTGGGGGTTTCAGTCTATGGGTTTCTTCCTACATATTGTTACGTTTTAACCTTTTTAAAACGTTTGAGCTCATTTAAATTGTATTAAAATAAAATAAACACCACTTTGTTTTTGTTTGCAGCGATATACAGTTTATCTTAATAAAACAGCTTAATATTCGTCTATACAACACTTTTATTTCCGCTTAAACACGACTTTATTTTATGACAGCAAAACAATAACTAACTGACGTGCAGGTAAAGCAGCCTCTTTATATACCTAATTGCCTACAGTTTGGAAAATTCCGGAAATATCTCATATCCTCTATTTTAAAATTAGTTTTTTTTTTAAATTCAAATGTAACGTAAAAATAGTAGAATTGGTAGTGCTGCCAGATAGCGCAAATAAATACGATATTGACAGGGTGAGACATATGTAACTACCACATATACCAAAATAAATGCATTTTTATTTTCGTTACAATAAGTTGCTCCATAATATTTTAAAAATCCATCGCAATTTACTTTTTTTATTTCAGTAGTCAGGGGTTGTTGATTAGTTTGTTCCCAAAACCTCTTCTGTAATATCTTTGTAGGAGTAAACATTCGTAAGGTGAAATAAAAACATTGATTTATAAACACCTGGAGTCGAGTGGCACCGTTTCATATCTCTCAAACGTATAGATGAGTGGACTTGACATTTTTGCTAAAAATTTAATCCAGACTTTTTGGGCTGAGAAAGAAAAAGAGGAATTTGAAATGGGTATTACACAACCGAAAATCTATTTACGTTGTAGTATTTCGCGGATTTAATGCAACACCTGGGAAGCTGCTAGCTAAACGACAAATATAACCTGTGTAATTCCTTTTACGTTATGTAGGGCACTTTACAGAACTGTGTACACTACTGCGGCATTAGTCTGATTAATACGCATACGAGGTCTTATCAAACGTATTGGGAGACTGAAGCCCATCGTCAACAAGATGATTGGCACTTATCAGTGCGGCTGCAGGCCTGGTAAGTCCACCATATTTTTACAATTTTTCCAATC